>CP124711.1:27247500-28497500 GCA_031232105.1 Capsicum rhomboideum | reverse complement strand
TTCAACATCACAATTGTCAACTCATCACCATCAATATGTATGAATATGCATATGCAGTCAATAATTACAAGGAGTGCCTGAAGGCGATTATAATTCTTTGGTTCAAATATATGCACAGAGACATCAATCTTATTTCTGAACATATAAATAGTTATATATATATATATATATATATACCTGTGTACACCCATACCTCCTACAAGACTATGATGGTTCTACTGGGATGACAGCACTAGCTCTTTATCTATGATCCATACTCACATTTCTATCATCGTTCTTTAGTTCTTTCTTATTTCCTCAATCGAGATACACATGCTCAACCTTTCTAACATTGATCTTGTTATTATAACTATCCTTACCATATTGCCTACTCTGCCATGCACCTTTTAACTATCGCAAAATACAATAACGCATAAAAAATTGGGACGAAACCTGACACTCAAGGAATTTTACCGCTAAAGTAATCTTACCTCAACAGTGGTTCTCTACAGTTCAAAATAGGGAAAAATGTTTATTTTCCCCTATTTTCACTCCCCAGTTCTTTATTTGCATACTTACTATTGTAGATTCGGAGAAACTTATTATAACTCAAAATTTTTTGAATGGTTTGAGGTGCAACTTTTGAGTTTGAATTTTGGTGGTGTTTTTGCACGAAATGATGAGCATGTTGGTTTCTCTTACGTCTACAACACTCCTACAGCATTCTGGGCATAAAATTGACGTAGTTCATGGAGGATTTTGGCCATGAAAGAGGTTGGAGGTGAGAGGTTCTATTCCCCAAAAAATTTGGGTGATTTGAGGGTGAATTCGAGTGTTATAAACTCCCATTTTAGTGAAAAAAGGTTCATACAAACTTCACCAAACCTGATCTACCCTTAAATCTTGAAAATATGAAGAAAAGTCTAAAATATGCCATGGGAGGGGAGGTTGACAATTGGAGATGATGGGACCACTGTAGAGGTATCTCTTCTGCCACAACAGTACCGCTACAGTGGTTAATTTTACCGCTGTAGTGGTACCTGACAGTAAATTCCAGGATTTTGTTTTCTTTGAACTTTTCAAAATCCTTCCCTCCCGCAGTACCCCAACTTGGTTTTTAATCCTGAATTTTCCATTACATTGTTGGAATACTATAGTGCACTAACCCCAATACCAAAAGTTCCTTGACACTAGAAGCTACGACTGTTATAAGGAGAGCTTGAGCATGAGGTGTTTCCTGCATGAGCGGAGCTTTGTGATGAGGGATGTCGAGGATGAGGTGCCCGAGTTCCATGACCAGCTGAGGGTGTTTTGTTGGGGCATACTAACTCATGTTGTCCTAAGGTGCAACTTGGAGTTTTTTCGTGAGTTTTACGCCATCTTTCCAACGTAAATTGGTCTGAGGCCCGCTCCACCATCCACATTCAAGGAACGAAGGTTCTGGTGGATGCTGCCACCATCAATGATGCTTTAGGGGTCCCAAAACCCTCCAATGCTACTTTTGAGGCCAAGGTTTGGGAGTCAGAATTTGAAGGTGAAGTGGTCTGGTCTCAAAGAGATTAAGAGTACCTACTTCTCAGCGGTGGCTAGGATATGGTTGGAGTTGGTGTCCTAGAGGATTCATCCCTCAGGAAATATGACTGATATGGTCTTTCATCGGGCTATGGTGGTGTCTTGTGCTCTTGCAGGGATTGAGATAAACGTAGGGGCACAAATTATGGATGAGTGGCAGCACTTCTATACTAGAGAGAGGTCAGCGAAGGATCTTTTCTTACCTTTCTTGATCACTAAGTTGTGCAAGATGGTGAGTGTGTCCACAGAGGATCATGATTCCTACGAGGAGTGCGACATAGAATTTAATCCTTTAATAGGTAGGGGCACTCAGGGAGACAAAAAGAAGAAGAGGAGGGTGGATAGGAGGATGAAAGTTGCAGGGCCGTGGGGACGAGTAATCTAGCACTCTTCCTACTTCTCAAGCTCCCGCATCTTTTGGTGGTTGGGAGGCCAACCTTGCTGTTGTGCGAGGTTACTTGGAGATTCAGGTAACTCCACTCAAATCAGTTCCTTCAAGCTCTATTGCCTTATCGAACCTAGCCTGAGCCTATACGGGGTTTTGAGAGGAGCTGAATAAGGAGAATAAAAAGCACCACTCCCAGGATCGCATGCTGGTGAGGATATGTAAGATTGTGCAGGTTTTGCTCAAATGTGCCTTTCCACTAAGAAGCTCCTGAAGCTAACAAAGAAGGATGCCAAGGAGTTCTCCTTCCTTAGGGAATAGAGGAGGAGGGTTTGGATGCCTTAATCTTTGGAGATGATGCCACCAGCTAGATGCCTCCCCTCTTTATCTATATTATTATTGATTGGATTTTGGTTGACCCTATTTAGGGCTTGTAACAAACATTTACTCTTATTCTTTTCTAACATTTTAAAGACATCTTTTGTTACCGCACTTTTAATAGTAATCGCTTAGCTTACTATGCGTGTCAGGACTGATTTCTAACTTTAATTATTGCGAATACAGGGTCATTTTTGCAACGATTGCAAAATCAAATATATGACAAAATTTACTGGTAGTTTACTGCTCAGAACCGCTGCAACAGTAAAAGTTCCACTACAGCGGTGTCGCTGCAGTAGTAAAACTACCATTGTAGCGGTACCTTCTAGTGGTTTCGTTTTTTCCCCTTTTTGCTATTTGCTTCTAGGTTTTTTCTCACACAACGCTATCCCTTTGACATTGTTACAGTTTTTAGCTCTCATATCCCATAGTTTTAAGGTCTAGAGTTCTTAAATAGCGACTCCAAGCTATCGTGAATGCAAACTAACTTCTCAACTTGATTAACTCTTAAACATTTCTACCCTCTTTTCATCTTAAGTACCGCATCCCATATGATATTTCTCGTAGAACCGCAAGGCACCTGGGTTATTTGTTAGGATTCAGATAGAAATTAAGGAATACTTCAAATGACAAAGAGATGAGGCATGCATCATGTCACAAACATGAAGACACACCCCGAGATCACACTGATCCTCATAATCCTCGGGTCCCTTGGCCACACAACATGCAAATAAACACACATAACCAACATTTGTACCTAAGGGGGTTTAAATCTTCTCACGGCCAATCAAAATATACTACAAGTGATAACAATCCACATAACATGTTCACAACACATTATTGCACTGTAGCAAGTACTTTACACAATATTAAGTAAATTTCACAACATAACAACTCAACTCCTATGTTTCTTTTTGGCCTCTACAGGTTGGAATATCTTGTTCCAATGGTTCAAATGTTAAAGATATGCCAATTGGGGACAACCAACACCAATTGTGATGATTGAGATACCAATTGGAATCGTCCAGATACCTATTGGACTCAACTCGGAGAGACAACATTGAGATGGCATGATAGGAGAGAAGAAAGAGAAGTGGATTCCTAGATGCCTTGTAGCCTCCTACAAATTTAATGTGGACATCAACACACCGATCCATAAAACTCTACCCGACATTTTCTCTTACACTAGGAGACCATAACCTGGGCTCTGATACCATTTTGTCATGACCTAAATAAAAAATCATGCGGGCATCTACCTAAATCCACCCTAGATAGGAGTACCCTTGCCACCCAACAGTTCATCAATGCAGAAGTTAAACCAATTCTCATTTCAAAATAATTTAATTAAGTGAATTCATAAAACAGTTCAAATTTAATACATTTAATAAGTAAATATAATGCGGAAGATAACTAAGAGTGAATCCTCAGAACCTAGCCTAAATCGATACAAGAGCACTTGAAAAAAAATAGCAAACTCCAAGACCCAACATCCATGAAAGATTGAGAGGATAGGAGATGCAGTAGAATAATCATCGCCGCTGCTATAGAAACCCCAACCAACCTACATCATGGCTATGCCCTTAAACTGAGATTTAGTAAGTGTAGTATCAGTACAACTACATGTACTGGTAGGAATCATCAGCTGACCAAGGTTAGAAACAAATAACATTAATAGTAAATAGGAAGAAATCAAGGCATCAAGTAAGGTTCTGATTACCAATTCCTAATTTATGCAATTATTAACATAACACCTTTAGCATCGCTGAGACCTGCCTGCCATTTAACATTTTTGTATATCTTTTTCCTTTGAAAATCCACTCTAAGTTACATCCTTTAAGCCTACCCTATCTCATTATTCAGGTTCCTGCAATTCCTAAACAACTCTAGACAAACCTACAGACCTCACTAAATTAGGATATCTGAGGGCACCGCATGGCTGGACCAAATTCTCTTGGTACTCAACTAATGCAATGCACTATAGGATTTACAATAACCAAGATGCTTACAATATCGACATCTTTTTGGGAAGGGACATTATAATATATATCACCTATATGACTATATACTTAGGGGAATAAGTACTATATATAATCCAGGACATACCTTGCATTCACGCTTTGTGACCATGCAAAATCACTCTATCAATAGGGCCGGTCCACTAAAGGAACCATCAGTAACATATAAATATAACCAATCATTCAATGCATATGAATGAATGTATATTTGCAAGATATGTGCACCATCTCTTTATCTTCTCAATCTCATCAATATCAATCTCAATCATCATGAACAGATGATCAATATTAATATCACCATCATTATTATCAACTCATTATCAACAACATCATGAACATCATGATTTCAATTTCAATATCACAATCATCAACTCATTACCATCAATATGTATGAATATGCATAAACAGTCAACAATCATAGGGAGTGCCCAAAAGCGATTACAATTCTTTGATTCACATAAAAGCACATAGTCGTCAATCTTATTTCCGTATATATACATATATATATATATATATGTGTGTGTGTGTGTGTACACTAGCTCTCTATCTATAACCTACACTCATATTTCCAACATCAATCTCGAGTTCTTTTCTATTGCCTCAATTGGGATACTCATGCTTGGCCTTTCTAACCCTATTTTTGTAATTTTAACTACCCTTACCAAATTACCTACTCTGCCATGCAACTTTTCACTAGGTTGGCTCCCAAGCTATTCTGTCCATTCAATTACACTTGTAGGTCACTTAAAACTTAATTAGCTTAACTATTAACCCATACTTTGCATTTATGCTTCATTAACCTTCCTCAATGCAAGTCATAATTTATCTAGATTACTAAGAGTACTTTCAATCAGACCCTAGCTTACTTTTTTCTCTTTTTTTTTATAGTATTTACCCTTCACCGTACTTATAAGACATGGTGTTCATTCAACTAGTCATAATTCTCACAAGATTTGACCCATTTTATGCCACAAATATCGCACCAATGGAGTATAACTACAATTTACAACAATATTAAAGCCTAACCAGATTTTTATCATTTTCGTCCATCCAAACACCGTGTCCGAAGGCCTAATGCATGAAAAATCCTAACTTACTATTAGTATCATATGAATCTAGCCTAAGTCTTCTACAATTTAACCATAACCCACATTATAGATGAATCATATTGCTACTGAGAGGACAAAATTGTCCCACAAGTACTAAGCATTTTCCCACTTTGGGTTTCCGTTGGGTATGCCCCAAAAACACTCTCATAAAGTGTGGCCTTTGAAATCTCATGAATGGTGAGGTGGGGTTTATTCATGGTGTGTTTAGAGGAAAAGGACGACCTAGGAGAATTAAAATAAAATAGGTTTTTAAAAGGGGTAGGGCTGGCCACTGCCAGTTACCGCTGCAACGGTTGATTTTACCACTGCACAGGTTGATTGTACTACTTTAGTGGTTAGTTTACCACTGCAGCAGTAGGCAGCAGGTTGGCCCAATTCTTTATAAATTTTTGGCCCAATTACGTTGGATCCCATTTTTCCCCACAAATTAAATTTTATCAGGTCCTGTAGGAGGATTTTATTCGTTGTAAAAAATTTTCGGAGCATTTTTCAACCTAACGATATTCTGGATCACTACACACAACTAAATGTTCAAGACTGAATTGAATAACATTTTAGCTAATTAAAATTTAAAAACAGTTATTCTAGCCAATCATTGAGGGGAGTTTGTGCAATCTTAATTATCCCCAAGTCTAGCCTATTCTTTTCAAAATGTTCCCTACTTAGTGCCTTGGTAATAATATTAGCAATTTGCTCCTTAATAGAACAAAAAATATTTGAGACATGACCCTTTTCAACATTTTCTCTAAGAAAGTGGTATCTTATGTCAATATGCTTAGTTCTTTTATGTTGCATAGTATTCTTAGCAATATTTATGGCACTAGTATTGTCACAAAAAATAGGAAAAAAAATAGGAACACAACTAACATCCATACCAAAATCCATCAATTACTATTTGATCTATAGCAATAGAGCACAACATGATCCAACAACAATATACTTAGCCTCAGCAGTAGACAATGCTATAGAGTTTTGTTGCTTGGTAGACCAGGAGATCAAACATGATCCAAGGAAGTGTGTCGTACCTGTGGTGCTTTTTCTGTCAACTAAGTAATTTGCATAATTAGCATCTGTATAGCCCACAAGATTGAAATTACTTCCCTTTGGATACCATAGTCCCAAGTCAGTGGTTCCCTTGAGATATCTCAAGATTCTTTTGACAGCTTTAAGATGAGATTCTTTAGGTTAAGCTTGAAATCTTGCACATAATCCCAAACTAAAAACTATGTCAGGTCTACTTGCTGTAAGATACAAAAAATCCCAATCATATCTCTATATAGCTTCTCCTCTATAGATGGACCTGTTTCATCAAGGTCTAATTTGGTGGCAGTGGCAATAGGAGTATCTATCTCCTTGGCTTCTTCCATCTTGAATCTTTTGAGAAACTCCTTTATATAATTTTGCTGATAAATCAAGTTTCTAGTTGAAGTTTGATTTATTTGCAATCCCAAGAAAAAGTTGAGTTCTCCCATCATACTCATTTTAAATTCACCACTCATCAGCTTTGCAAATTCTTGAGTCAGTTTCGCATCAGTTGACCCAAAGATAATGTCATCAACATACACCTGTACAATCAGCAGATCTTTGCCATTAGTTTTTAAAAATAAGGTGTTGTCAATTTTACCTCTTTTGTGCCCATGTTCCAAGAGAAATTTTGACAATCTTTCATACCAATCCCTTGGGGCTTGTTTCAATCCATATAAGTCCTTGTCTAGCTTACACATATGATTTGGAAACTCAGTACTTTCAAATCCAGGTAGTTACTTCACATAGACTTTATCTTTTAGGTTCCCATTCAAGAATGCACTCTTTATATCCATTTGATATAGAGTGAATTCCATGAATGCAACAAAGGCAATAAGTAGTCAGATTACTTCAAGTCTAGAAATAGGTGCAAATGTCTCATAACAATCAATTCCTTCTTCTTGGTTGTATCCTTGGACCACCAACCGAGCTTTGTTCCTTATAACTATTCCATCTTTATCAATATTGTACCTATACAACCAATTTGACCCAATCATAGTTCTATTATCAGGTGAACGAACCAGTAGCCAAACCTTACTTCTTTCAAATTGATTGAGTTTCTCTTGCATGTCCAGTATTCAATCTTTATCTAGGAAAGCCTCTTTCACCTTTTTTATTAAACTGTTGACAAAAATGCTTTAAAAGTACACACAAGTTCTTCAACCCTGATCTGGTAGTGATTCTAGATGTTAGATCAGTGAGAACATTATCAATTAGATTAGAATCTTGATAGTTATAGTTTTTCAGCACCAATCCTTGTGAGCTTCCAGCAGCACTATCAGTAGCTTGTGCTGGTGTTGTGGGTGAATTAATTTCTTGATTTGTTGTTCCCCCTATCCCTGTGCCCACAGTCTGCTCAATAGTTAGACCAAGTGGTACAATTTGTTCCTGTGCACGCTCATCAATTTCACTTTCATCCTACATGTTAGTCTCAAGCACAATATTGAATTCATCAAAAACAATATGCACACTTTCTTCAACATATTTTTTTCTTTTGTTTAAGACCCTGTATTCTTTACTATTTTGAGACTATCCTAAGAAGAATCCCTTATCACTCCTAGTATAAAATTTTCCTAATTTGTCTTTCCCATTAGTATGAATAAAGCATTTGCAACCAAAAGACCTAAGATGATCTATGTTAGGCTTCCTTCTTTTAAGCAATTCATAAGGAGTCTTCTCTAACAGAAGTCTAGTCATGCATTGATTCATAATATAACAAGTAGTACTTATGGCCTCAGCCTAAATATTTTTTGCAAGATTTACAACAATCATCATTATTCTAGTCATATATTCTAAAGTCCTATTTTTCCTTTCAACTACTCCATTTTGCTGAGGTATTCTAGGAGCAAAGAAATTATGATCTATTCCATGAGATGAACAGAATCTAAGAATTTAGAATTTTCAAATTTTGTTCCATGGTTAGATCTGGTGGAAATTAAGGATGTACCTTGTTTTTTTTCCATTTTCTTAACAAAAATAGAAAAGACATCAAAGGCATCTTCTTTAGAAGCTAAAAAAAAGTCTAGGTGAACTTGGGATAATTATCAACAACTACATAGGCATACCTCTTGCCTCACTGCTTCTCAACCTCATTGGTCTATAAAGATCCATATGGATTAGGTCCAAGCACTTGGTAGTGCTTACCTGATTCTTTGTTTTGGAAGAGGATCTCACTTGCTTCCCCCTTACACAAATACTACATATCTTTTCATCTTTGAACTTAGTATTAGACAAGCTTATAGCCAGGTCTATTGAAGCAAGTTTGTTTAGTTGTTTCAAACTTGCATGACCAAGTCTTTTGTCCCATAGTAGGGGGTCACCTTTAATTGCACTAATACAAGTAAGGTCAGTTCTTGGTGCTCCCATGATATCTGCCTTGTAAACATTCTTGTACCTCTTTACAGTCAGTACTATTTCTTTTGTGTTCATCTTTTTGGCCTTGCAACTTGTAAAATAAAGGTTACCTTATTTCCTTTGTCACATAACTGAGAAATGCTTAGAAGATTATGCTTTAGCCAATCAATATGGTACACTCCCACTAAGGATTTTGTTTTAATTCTTCTAATCTTTCTAACTCCAGTGATGGTGCCCTTTTTTCCATCTCCAAAAGATACATCTTGTAATGACCCTCCAGGTTATTTTATGCATTTTCACATTATTTCTATATTTAGAACTTTCTCATAGCTACCCCAAATCATTTATGACTTACTGGAGTTGACAGTTCAATTACCAGGAAGTTCGTTTGATTTTTAGAGCCAATTCCCTATTTTGAAGTCTTCGGTGTTTGAATTTGGCTACCGGACCTAAACTTCAAGTAAAAAACCTCGTATACCAATTCTAACAATTCCTTCAGCACTGGAATTTTTATTTTTGGCCAGAGGGACCCTTAGTCCAGGTCCTAATACTTTCGGACTCGTTTTGAGCTATTGGGTGGAAAGTGATGAAAATGGCTATTTGGGTGTGGGCCCACTTTTCATCAAAACGACCCAGATGGAGATTTCAATTGCACCATTGAGTTTGTAGTATCAAATTTTATAAGGTAGCATAGTCTGGAGATTTATAAGGTATCAAATTTTATATGGAAATTTTGAACGAATCTCGAGGGTACGTTGGAACTTGGCAAAAACCAAGTCATAACTGGTGCATGCCTTCAGCTGGTTCAACTGCTTAAGCGGGCATTTGGCCTCTTAAGAAGAAGCAACATTAGTGGCTTTGTCACCGCTTTAGCGGCTAGCACTAGTTCTAGATGGACCACTTTACGAAGACCATACAACTTTAGCGGGGTGCACTTAAGCGTCACCTGTTCGCTTTAGCGAAGGTCAGCCCGAGTCATTGGAATGATTTAGCAGTGGGTTGCTGCTTTAGTGGTGACCGCTTTAGAGATCAAGTGTGCACTTTAGTGGTACCTGCAGTGCATTTAATCCCCTTTTCACCTATTTTCTCTCTCATTATTCTCTAAGTGTTTGGAATTAAAAGCCCTAGAGAGATAGTGAGAGAGGGAAGGCGATTGTTGGGAGATCAAGGGAGGTTGGATAGTTTGTCAAAGCCTTTTTCCTCGTCTTAATCCTTGTAAATTCCATCTAATTTCTCGATAGATTCTCCGTTTTAGGTTTAAATCCCCAATTCATTTATGGGTTGATTTTGGATGTTTTGAAGCTTTAAATTTACCTATTCTTGAGGGTAAATGATCCTTGAGACTTGAGGGACGTTTTAACGATTTCAAATTTATGATTTCTTAAGCGGTCCCCATATGGGATTTTTAGCTCAATTTTGGATCCGAAGCATTTATATGCAGTATGGGTATCATTATTCTCGTATTAATAAGTAGATTGTTATTTTGATAGTATAGAATCATGGAAAGGATTCTCGAGAGGGAAAATTCCAAAATGAGCGGACTTTATCAAGCATTCTTCAGCATCCAGGTAGGCTAGGCTTACCTAACTTATAGATTGAGCTTTATTATGATATTATTATGATATTGTGCTAGTTTTGG
Organism: Capsicum rhomboideum; assembly: GCA_031232105.1. Classification (NCBI taxonomy): domain Eukaryota; kingdom Viridiplantae; phylum Streptophyta; class Magnoliopsida; order Solanales; family Solanaceae; genus Capsicum; species Capsicum rhomboideum. The sequence continues at coordinate 28,487,045 of CP124711.1, read as the reverse complement.
GTTGGAAATTATGGTTTGGTTGCTTAGTTGGTAATGTTTATTTTATTTGGCCGATTTGTGTGCCGTTTCGGGGGTAGAATCGACCCATTTACCCTTTCTTTAAGTCAAATGGTGCTTTTAGGCTTTATTTAGACTATGTAATAACTTGTGGTGGAGTTTTGGAGACTTAGACACTTTTGGGTAGAAATCGCCTTAGTATGGACTTTTGGGTTTAGAAGCGGGCCCCACCGCCCCGTTAGACTTTCGTCATTCACCTAGTTCGGGGCTAGGCTAGTTATAGTATTACAAATTGGTTCAATTCCGACATCTATGAAATGGTTATGGTATTAAAGACCAGTCTAATTTCGACATCTATGATACGGTTATGGTATTAAAGACCAGTTTGAGTTTGGCATCTATGATATGGTTATGGAATTAAAGATCGGTTCGAGTCCGGCATCTACGATATGGTTATGATATTAAAGATTGATTTGAGTACGACATCTATGATATGGTTATGATGTTAAATACCGGTTCGAGTCCAACACTTTATGGTTCATTTATGATATTGTGAATTCGAGTCGAGTCTGATATTTTGCAGTATGAAGGGTTTCACGGATATGGGAGTATTGGTTGGTTATATCATACTTAGCGACTATAGATCTCCTCTTAATTGTGTCCATCAAGCTTATGAGGGCTCGTTTGGGTTGGTCTTTTCTTGTTTGCACCTTCTAGGATTTTGGGGGCCTAGTTAGGTTATAATTAGTTTACGTTAATTTTGGTATCGTGAGTTTAATTTTTTATCTTTCCTGCGTTGGAGCATGATCTCAGGTTTTCCCCTTTCTCCTTCGCTTAGCTTACATTCTCACATTTCATTATGCTTTTACTATGATTTAGCTCAGTCGGCCGATGATGCCTACTGAGTACCCATTATTTTAGTACTCATACTACACTTCTATATCCTTTTCTGGTGTAGATTCAGGTACTAGCTGTCGTCGCTGATATTCCTTCTAATTTTCTTACAGGATTTAGAGATAGGGTGAGCTTTTAGAGCCGGAGCTGATCCCCTATCCTTCCTAGATTTTGGGACAGTTCTTATATTCGAGACTATCTGTATATTGATACTACTAGTACTCTTATTCTTCTGATTAGTGCCTCTTGTACTGGCCTTACCAGTTCGTGGGATATTTCTTATGTTCTTCCTCTTTTATGTTTGGTATTATAGGATCATACTCATATTTATATCACCCTCGATCTTATGCAAACACTTGCTTCCTCAATCTTATTTTACGCTTATTTTCAGGTATTTATCCCATCTTTTACCTTTTTGGCCCATTACTTATCGTTTCGGGCTATGGTTTGGCTTACCTACTGGTGGGTTATGGTAGGTGCCATCATGACTGTAAAAATGGGTTGTGACAAGTTGGTATCATAGCCTAGGTTCACTGGTATTTTTGGTACAAGAGCAAGTGTCTAGTAGAGTCCCGCGAATAAGAGCTATGACGTCCGTATCTTATCTTCGGGAGGCTATATGACATTCTTAGGATGACTTCACTTTCTTTATTCTTCTCGTGCATTGAGTCTGTGTTGTTCTCTAAGGTTCCCATTGTTTCACTCGTTCACATATGGTTAGGATGCGCACTACTATGACCGGCGATGAAGATTCTGAACCTGCAACTAGGGTACCCGACAGGGGACGTGTCCAACCTAGAGGTTAAGGCTTTGCTAGAGCTTCAACCCCAGTTAGGGGTCATGATAGAGAGTCATCACCAGATCCTGCTATTGCTCCCAAGCTAGAGTTTTCTCTACCCCAGCCATTAGTGATCTAGGGGGTAGCTTAGGTACCTCCGGGGTTTATTTCTTATTTATTGCTCAGAGATGCCTAGGTCTAGTTATTGGGATTAGTTTGTGGTGCACCGTCTGATGGTGCACAGTCTATGGATTAGGGTGTTATAAGTATAAAGGTGTGCTGTGGCTCCCAGAGTTAAGATCCCTCTAGCACTAATAGTTGCTCAGCCAGTAGCCGCCCAGCCTACTATGTCTTTTGAGGAGCAGTAGATGTTGGGTAGATTTCTGAGATTGACTCCACCGAAGTTTACAGGGGCTCTAGGAGAGGATGCATTTGTATTCTTGACTGCATATGAGGATAGGCTCTATAATTTGGTCCTAGTTGAGGTTCGTAGGGTTGACTACACTACTTTTCAGTTAAAATTGGTAGCTAGGTTATCTTGATTCCAGGCCAGCTGGATCTTCCCCTATGACATGGACTAAGTTCTTCGAGGCTTTCTTGGAGAAGTATATGCCTTGCAGTATTCATGAATGCCTGAGAGATGAGTTCACTAACTTACAACAGGGATCTATATCTGTAATTGAGTATGAGGTACGATTCCATGAGTTAGCCAGACATGCTACTGCGATCTTGCCTAATGAGTATGAGAGGATTCAGTGTTATGTTAGGCGACTGAGACTTTCTCTTCACATGGCTACTCAGAGTTTGGTTTCTGCTGGCATGTCTTTTATTGAGGTTTCTGATCATACCCAGATTATAGAAGAGATGCATCGCGAGCCTAAGGGGGTAGAGATAAGAGACCACATCATCAGGGTAGTTTTAGTGGGACCCATAGAGGCTCACAGTTCATAGGCAAAGGTTGTCAGGGTAGGTACCCTCTACGTCATTCTTTCTATCCCCTAGGTCAGTTTAGTAAGCCCGTTCAGACAACACTTCATATAACTAATGGAGGTCCATCCAGCTTTAGTAATTACCATGGCCCGAGCAGTGGCCAGTCTTCTAGAGGTGTATATTCTGAGTCTCTCGGTTGAGGTGGGTATTTTGGGTCAGCCAAATCATTTGGATAGAGTGGTGTTTCTGGGTGTTGCTACACTTGTGGAGTGATTGGTCATTTTACTAGGGAGTGTCCCCAGTATGGGTCAATTCAGCCTACAGCACAGAGTGTTCAGCATATCAAATCAGTGCCACATCTAGCTAGATGTGGTGTTCAAGGTCACAGGGGTGGTCCCCAGGTTTTTTGAGGAGGTTCTCAGGAAGTTAGGATGGGTGGTAAGTAAGACGCACATCCAGGTGGTGGGTGAGGTTATTTATGTGTTGTACCTGGTAGGCCAGAGATAGAGTCTTTAGATGTTGTTATTATAAGTATGATTTTAGTGTGTTGTCAGCCGGCTATTACTTTATTTGATCCAGGATACACTTATTCATATGTTTCTGCTTTTTATGCACTGCGGTTAGAGTTTTCCTTGGAGCCTTTATCTATACCATTACGTGTATCTACTCCCGTGGGTGATTCTTTAGTAGTGGATCAGATTTATAGATCTTGTGATGTGACTGTTCAAGGGTTTGATACTCGAGCTGATCATATTGTACTAGGTATGGTGGACTTTGATGTTATTCTGGGCATGGACTAGTTATCCCCTTATCATGCGATCTTGGATTATTTCCCCAAGACCGTTAACTTAGCCACGCCTGGCATTCCCTCGGTTGTGTGGAAGGGTTCTTTTAGCCGCACACTGACGGGGATTATTTCCTTTGTTCATGCTAGGAGATTAGTGTCGAGAGGTTGCGAATCTTATCTTACTTATATCTGTGATGTCCGCGTATAGAGTCCCTTTCTTGATTCTGTTCCTATTGTCCATGAGTTTTCTGATGTGTTCCTTACTGACCTGCCTGACCTTCCTTCTAAGTGTGATATTGAGTTTCCTATTGATCTTGAGTCGGGAACCTGACCTATTTCTATGGCTCCTGCTGAGCTCATGGAGCTGAATTCTCAGCTCCAGGATTTATTAGGTAAGGGTTTCATTAGATTGAGCCTATTGTCATGGGGTGCTCCTGTCTTGTTCGTAAATAAGAAGGATGGTTCTATGCATATGTGTATTGACTATAGGTAGCTAAATAAGGTGACTGTGAAGAATAACTATCCTATGCCTCGCATTGACGATTTATTTGACCAGCTTTAGGGTGCGACAGTTTTCTCTAAGATTGGCTTGAGATTTGGTTACCATCAGTTGAGGATTTGGGCTGAGGACATCCCTAAGACAGCCTTCAGGACTCGGTATGGTCATTATGAGTTCCTGGTGATGTCTTTTGGGTTGACCAATGCCCCAACAATATTTATGTATTTAATGAATTGAGTTTTCAGGATATATTTGGACTCTTCCGTGATTGTGTTTACTGATGACATATTGGTGTATTAGAGGAGTAGAAAGGAGCACAAGCAGCATTTGAGGATTATGCTTTAGACTTTGAGAGATCACAGGCTTTATGCCAAATTCTCAAAGTGTGAGTTTTGGCTCGATTCTGTTACATTCCTAGGACATGTGATGTCTAAGGATGAGATTATGATGGATCCAGTGAAGATAGAGACTATTCGTAGCTTTATTGGTTTGGCAGGTTACTATAGACGATTTGTTAAGGGTTTTGCTTCTATTGCATCGCCTATGACTAGGTTGACTAGGAAGGAGGTTCCTTTTCAGTGGTCCATTGAGTGTGATTTGAACTTTTGGAAGCTCAAGGAGATGCTCATTTCAGCTCCTATATTGACTCTTCCTGTTGAGGGCGAGAAGTATACAGTTTATTGTAATGCTTTTGGTGTTGGTTTCAGTTGTGTTCTGATGCAGTAGGGGCCAAGTTATCGTTTATGTTTTGAGGCATCTTAAGGTTCATGAGCTCAACTACCCCACACATGACTTAGAGTTGGCGGCGGTAGTTTTTGCGCTTAAGATTTGGAGGTATTACTTGTATGGTGTTCACTGCGAGATCTTCACTGACCATCATAGTCTTCAGTACCTTATGACTGATGTCGCCCAAACTTTACCTCTAGAAAAAGTATAAAGCGATCGCTGAATCAAATATAGAACCCAACTAGGTTGGGGTCGATCCCACAGGGAATAGGATGAAATTATGTCGAGTGTTTGTCTGAGTAATTGGCAAGTAAGTAAAAAGGGATTTTTTTTTCGTAAGCAAATAGTAACAGTAACGATTGTTGATTTCTGAATTTGTGATCAATATGAGAAATACTCTAGGACTGTGATCCCCAATGATTTCTTAACGCCATCGGTTACTTGTGCTGGCAAACTGTTTTGATGCGTTGCATGCAAAATCTAACAAGATAGGGCAATCTAAACGTCTCTCGACCTTAGTTAGACAAATTTCACTCTTCTCCTCTCTGTCTTCAAGTGTCGCACTACTAACCCTTATTCTGGATCTCAGATAACTATCCCTATTATAGCTCAAGTTATTAGATGAAGTTTGATTGCTTCAAATCTCTGTTGTTATTTCCTTTTCCCAATCTCTACCTCTCTCAAGAGCAAGTCTATAATACAGGCGAGTTTCTAATGTTTGCAACCGTTAGACGATCAATCACAACGAAAGAAATAACAATACATGTATTCACACCTGTTCAAAATTGCTTTGTACTTAACCCATTTCGTTAATTCCTCCTGGTTCATACTACCCTAGTTATGGGGTTTTGCTACTCATGATTGCAAGAACACAAGAAAAATTCAATGATGAAAACATAATTGTAAACTCACAAAAAGAATAAAACTGCAAACTCTCAACATGAATAAAAACCCTAGAATCAATATTTGAGATTACAAGATCAATCCTCAAAATAATGCAGTAGACAACTCTTAAATAATGTATTTTTTCCACCCCTAATCATAGGACAATATAGGTGTATTTATAGATACAAAGTGAATCCTATCCTAAGCAAAGTAGGAGAAAAAAGTCGGCAACTTTCCACGGTTCCGTGGGTCCAACCCACATGACGTGGGTCGGTTCTGTGGAAATCAGGCCTCTATGCACACTTTTCTGTGGAAATCAGGCCTCCATGCACACTTTCAGAAGTGTTTCATAGATCACTTGACCTACGTCCCGTAGGTCGGTACCGTGGGTCACTTTTCTGAAAATTTCAACTCTACTCTTTTGTCTTCAAAAACTTCATTCCAGTGCATGCTTCTTCCCTTTTGTCACTTTTGAGCCCTTTTCCTTCATTTTGCCTCCAAAACCTATTCTACTACAATATATAATAGAACATACATCATACCTACCAAACATACCCGAGTTATTGCATCTTTTCCTTATTTTAAGCATCGAAAGTGACATGAAACCATGGCACATCAACGATTCAGAAGGAGCTTAATTCTAGACATCACAGATGGATTGAATTGCTAAAGGACTATGACATCTCTATTCTTTACCATCCGGGAAAGGGAAATGTGGTAGCGGATGCCTCGAGCCAGAAGGTGGTGATTATGGGTATTTTGGTCTCTATTTCAGTATCAGAGCGGCCGTCGTCTTAGGACATCCAGTCCTTAGCTAACTTGATGGTTTGGCTTGATATTTCAGATTCCAATAAGATCCTTGCAAGTGTTGAGGCTAGGTCTACCTTATTTGAGCAGATTCAGAGTTGTCAGTTTGAGGATAGTAGACTTTGTGGCCTCCGTGGCCAAATTCTAAGGGGTAAGTCCAGTTGGACTACCCTAGATTCAGAGGGCATCCTGGGATTTGATGGTCGCATTTATGTTTTAAAGGTTGGGGGCTTGATTCAGTTGATAATATAGGAGGCTCATAGCTCCAGATATTTTATTCACCTTGGGACAGCCAAGATGTATAAAGATTTGAGACAACATTATTGGTGGAGTGACATGAAGAGAGATATTACAAATTTTGTAGCTCATTGCCTATGTTGTCAGCAGGTAAAGGCCAAGCATCAGAGACCTAGTGGATTACTTCAGAGGCTATCTATTCCTGAGTGGAAATGGGATCACATTATTATAGACTTTATGACTAGTTTGCCTCATACTTCCTTAGGTTTCGATAGTATTTGGGTCATAGTAGATCGATTGACCAAATCATCTCATTTCATCCCGATTCAAATTTCCTTTAGTACCGAGAGATTAGCCCGCATCTATGTTCGTGAGATAGTTTACCTTCATGGAGTACCAGTGTCCATTAGTTCAGACAGGGGTTCAATGTTCACTTCTAGCTTCTTAAAGACCTTTCAAGAAGAGTTGGGAACTCAGGTTGACCTTAACACTCCATGCCATCCTCATACTGATGATCAGTCAAAGTAGACTATTCAAGTCTTGGAGGACATGCTCTGTGTTTGCTCAATGGACTTTGGAGTTTAGTGGGAGCAACACTTAGCTTTAGCGGAGTTTTCCTATAATAATAGCTACCATTTGACCATTGAGATGGTACCATTTGAGGCATTATATGGTATACATTGTCGGTCTCCGATTGGCTGGTTTAAGACTTCAGAGATTAGCCCCCATGGCCTCGATTTGCTTTGTGAGTCCTTAGATAGGGTGCTGGTGATTTAGGGTAGGTTAAGGGCATCCCAGAGTAGGCAAAAAAAGCTACGCTAATTGTAGACTTTGTGCCTTGAATTTTGAAGTTGGTGATTGGGTTTTGCTTCGTGTATTGCCCATAAAGGGCGTGATGAGGTTCGGGAGGAAGGGTAAGCTTAGTCCCCGGTATATTGGTCCATTTGAGATACTGCGAACAGTTAAAGAGGTAGCTTATGAATTGGCCTTGCCCCCAGATTTTGTAGCTATTCATCCAGTTTTTATGTCTCCTTGTATTGGTGTTACATCCCGGATGAGTCACTTGTACTTCGGTGGGATTCAATTCAGTCGGACGAGAAGTTGACATTCGTAGATGAGCCAGTCCTCATTTTAGCCAGGGATGTTAGATGGTTGTGCTCTAGAGAGATTCCTGTAGTTAAGGTTTAGTGGAGGTACCGTCCAGTTGAGAAGGCTACCTGGGAGATCGAGAGTGAGATGTGGATCTAATATCCCCACCTGTTTGAGCCTTCAGGTACTTCTTCACGCTTTACTTTCGCGGATAAAAGTCCTTTTAGTAGTGGATATTGTAATGACCCTCCAGGTTATTTTCTGCATTTCCATATTATTTTGGCTTTTACAGCTTTTTCATAGCTGCCCCAAGTCATTTATGACTTGTTGGAGCTGACAGTTTGGTTACCAGGTAGTTCTTTTGTTTTTTAGAGCCAATTCCCTGTTTTGAAGTCTACGCTGTTCGAATTTGGCTATTGGGCCAAAACATCAGGTAAACAACCTAGCACTGGTCCTAGATGGATCGCTTTAGCGAATACCGTACCACTTTAGTGGGGAGCGATTAAGCTCTCCCCTGTCCGCTTTAGCGCAGGTCAGTCCAGGTCTTTGGACCGCTTTAGCGGTGGGTTGCCACTTTAGTGGTGATCGCTTTAGTGGTCAAGTGGGTGATTTAGCAGTACCTGCAGCGCATTTAATCTCCTTTTCACCCATTTTTCTCTCATTATTCTTTAAGTGTTGGGCATTAAAAGCCCTAGAGAGATAGTGAGAGAGAGGAGGCTATTCTTAGGAGATCAAGGGAAGTTGTAGAGTTCGTCAAAGCCTTTTTCCTTGTCTTAATCCTTGTAAGTTCCGTCTAATTTCTCGATAGATTCTCCGTTTTAGGTTTAAATCCCCAATTCATTTATGGGTTGATTTTGGATGTTTTGGAGCTTGGAATTTACCCATTCTTGAGGGTGAATGATCCTTGAGCCTTGAGGGACTTTTTGATGGTTTTAAATTTATAATTTTGTAAGCGGGCCCCACATGAGAAGTTTAGGTCAATTTCGTACCCAAAGCATATATATAGAATATGGGTATCATTATTCTCGTATTAATGAGTTGATTGTTATTTTTGAGGCATCATGCGGAGGCTTCTCGGGGGGGGGGAGGGAATCCCCAAATTAGCTAACTTGATCGAGCATTCTTCGGCATCCAGGTAGGCTAGGCTTACCTAACTTATATGTAACACCCCGTAAATTTTCAAACGTACGCGACTAGGTAACGGAAGTTATTGAACATGCAATAAAGGGTATATTATGTATGCAAAGTGTTGGATTTAATTCATCTTGGCTAATGGGCTCAAAATTGGCCCAAAATTTACAAGAAAGATATGACCAAAAAAGGGAAAACTTGACCCATTCATCTTTGACTCTTAAACAATCATTAATGACCAAGTGTATGGTTAAGAGGGACTTTTAAGAGGCTATATAAGGCTATAAAAATCAGATTTTATTCAAACATAACACCTTGCCATTTCTTGAAATTTCTAGACATTCCAAGAGACCAAAAGAAACCCTTTTCAAGCCAAGGTAACTACACTTGTTTTGCCAAGATCATCATCTTGTAAGTATTGTTAAGTGTTTATTCTTGTGGTTTAATATATTATATGCATAATAGGTTGTGTAAATCATGTTGGATATGTTTAATAAGTGTTGAGCAGTCCACTATTTGACAAACAGTCCACTTTTGCTTAATCGGTAAAAGATTTGCCTTCTATGTGGTTTAAACTTGAAAGGGGACTTAAGGTCTTGAAGGAATTGAATTACATGGACTAAATTTAAGTATATTTAAAGTGTGGTGCTGTCCCTAATTTGTTACTTTTGTGTATGGCTTGATGGAAATGTTTTTACGCAATTGTGCATGGAACGTTTGGCGTAGTGAAAAGAGAATATTTTCTTGTTATGTTAAAGTGAATTCTAAAATTGTGTGGGCTGGTCTTGGTATATTGTTGTGAAAAGTATTTAAGTGACTTGATGGGATAAATATGTGGAGTCGTATTGAGGTGGAAATGTAAAGTAGAAACTTGGTGTAAAATCCTATCGGTTTGTGATGTCTATGGCGATATTTGGACTGTTTTGGTGGTGTGTGGACTAATTTGGTGTTCTTATTTTGCTAAAGCAGTAAGTTATAGTGTAATGTGGTAGAATAATGTTATTTGGTAGTATAATGAAGGGGGGGAGTGATGCACCATGTGTTTTTTAGGTTGGACGGTTTTTACTTTTCGTTAAGCACCTACTTACCGTCTTGTGAACTTGTAATGTAGTTAGTGGTTAATATAAGCTTCGTTATGTACTTGTGTGTAGAGTAGACGTAAATAAAAAGCTGGAGTGTTGTATTAATGAATAAGATTGTGTATCCATATTGGGGAATTAAGGTATGTAAGGTTACTCTTTCCATATCCTTCTGCAGCACATAGTATCACATTGTCATTATACTTGTCCCATTCCAAAATGTTCAAAGGTATTCCATTTACGATTATTAACCATTGTTGCTCACATATTCCTTATTCATTGATCAATTGTGATTCACATGACACATGTTCGTCGGTTAATGTTCCAAAGTTCCAATAACATTGTAACCACTAATGTACCGATCTCATAACAAAAGAATTAAAGTAATGAACACTTGTTGAGTACAGGTGGCAACTCGAAGGGGCGTAATCCTAGCTAGAGGCGATCCCAAAAGTTCATTGGAAATGGGTGGCAACTCAAAGGGGCGAAAGCCTAGCTAGAGGCGATCCCTAAAGTTCATTGGAAACGGGTGCAACTCAATGGGGCGAAAGCCTAGCTAGAGGCGATCCCAATTATTATGTTATTTCCCACTGATCAGTTGGGCCCGGGCATTACATGATTGATGATTATATGATTGATGATGAAGTAAAGTAAAGTAAAGTGAAGAAAGCAATGTACATGATCCCACATGTATACCTTATGGTAGTTTATCTACATGATGCGTTCACTTGTACTTGATTCCATTAAAATTCCTATATCTCATACAGTTACTTATAACCTTACATACTCAGTACATTCTTCGTACTGACCTCCCTTGTTGGACTTACCTTACTTGTTGCAGGCACAGGTACTAGTAGGCCCCCACAATAAGACTGGGATTTTCTGCGGATTTGTTGGTGAGCTCCAGGTTGCTTCGGGGCTTTTCGAGTCCTATGTATATATTTGTTTTTGGTATTGTATCACCGTTATGTAAAGCGGGGACTTGTGCCGACCGTAGGTTTTGTTTCATTTCTGTTAGAGGCTTTGTAGACGTTGTTCAGTTAAAGGGAGAAATGTCTTATCATGTTGACGATATGGCCCTAAAGGCCAAGTTTCATGCATGTATATATATCACATGTTTTGCCATGACTTTTGCCATTAGTATCTTGCATCTATGATAGTGATGATCATTGAGTGACATGTGTATGAATGTACAGGATTGAAGGTTGGTTCTCTCGGGGCCTCAATGGCTTTGGGTGCCATGTCCGCCCCAACGGGGTTTGAGATGTGATAAAAGTGGTATCAGAGCGGGTCGTCCTAGGGTGTCTACAAAGCCGTGTCTGAGTAGAGTCTTACTTATCGATGTGTTGTGCACCACATTTATAAGTAGGAGGCTACGGGACATTTAGGAGTTGTTTCATTCTTTCATTTCTAGATCGTGCATTAGATCCGAAGTTATGGTGGAATCATTTCTGAGCATGAAAATTGTTGTTCTTTTTTATTATAGCAAAATTCCGATGACAAGAAGAGGTCAAGGTAAAAGTAAGAGGCTAGACATAATTGCTGGAGAAACAACTAGTAGAGCCCCGCCTGAACCAGTTAATCAAGGCGACACCGAATAGGAGTTTACATTGCAGGCTTCATCTACTCTTCCAGTTCCAGAGGAGCCAAGTGGAAGAGAAGTACCTGCAGAACCACCAGTAAATACTACTAACCAGGAATTAAAGAATGCAGTACAGATGTTGACCCGAATAGTTGCTGCACAGGTTCAGGGACAGGTTGGTCCAGCGTCAGGTGATGATAGTGTAGTTAGAGAAGCTAGTAGATGGACACAGGATTTTCTGAAATTAGACCCTCTTACCTTTAGTGGATCGGATCTGAATGAAGACCCGCAAGATTATATAGATCAAATCCAAAGGGATTTGGAGGTTATGCACGTGTCCGGTGTGGAAACGGTCGAGCTTGCAGCCTATCGATTGAAGGGTGAAGCTATACTGTGGTACGAAGATTGGAAATGGTCGAGGGGCATTGATGCACTCCCAGCTAGTTGGGAAGAATTTAAAATGGCATTTCTTGATCACTACCTCCCCTATGAGGTCTGAGAGGCTCGTGCGGACCAGTTTTTAAATCTGCGATAGGGTAACATGAGTGTTAGAGAGTACAACCTTAAGTTTAATTCCTTGGCCCGGTATGCTCCGAATGTGGTCGCGACTATGACAGATAGAGTTCATCGGTATATGGACAGATTAGAGCCATATTTGGTCCGAGATTGTTCTATTGCTGCGTTGAATAGGGACATGGATATAGCTAGAATACAGGCCTTTGGGCAGAAAATGTAAGATCAGAGGCAACGGAGAAGAACACAAGGGTTTGAAGAAGGGTCATCGAAGAGAGCTAGATCTATGGGTGAGTTTATGGTGTCCCAAGGAGAGTTTAGACCTCAGAGTTTTAATAGGCCACCTAGACCCTCATTTTATTATTCCACGGCAGGTACTCCACCTCAATTTTGAGGGTCTAGGGGCAGTTATGTTGGCCCAAGCAGTGTGGTTCGGGTTCCACAGACAACATTATTTTCTCGCCAGCCATGTCAGCACTGTTGGAGGTCTCATTTAGGTGAATGCCAAATTAGAATGAATGTTTGTTTGTTTTGTGGTAAGCCAGGGCACATGGTGAGAGAGTGTCCATAGAGGAGCATGGGTGGTATAGCACGACCTACGGGATCAGCTGTTGCATCATCATCATCCGTGCCTTCCTTAGGTAGAGGAGCACAGCCTATGGGTCGAGGTAGAGGTGCCAGAGGACCAGCTAGTTCCAGTGGAACTCAGAATCGTATTTATGCGCTAGCTGACCGTCAGAATTCGGAGGCATCACCTGATGTTGTTGCAGGTATCTTGTCCATATTTTCACATAATGTGTATGCATTGATTGATCCGGGTTCTACATTATCATATGTTACTCCTTTGATTGCTGAAAAATTTAAAAGAACGCCGGAATTACTAGTTAAGTCAATTGAAGTAACTACACCGGTTGGTGACTCCATTATAGCAAAGAGAGTTTATAGTTTATCGTGACTGTATAGTCACTGTTTGCGGTTGTGATACATTGTCCGACCTTGTTGAACTAGACATGATAGATTTTGATGTTATCATGGGAATGGATTTGTTAGCCTCTTGTTATGCCACGGTAGATTGCCGAGCTAAGAGAGTATATTTTTATTTTCCACAAAAGGATGTTCTTGAATGGAAAGGTAATGTGGGAGCACCGAGAGGCAAATTTATTTCCTATCTTAAAGCTAGGTAAATGATATCCAAGGGATATATATGCCACTTAGTGAGAGTGCATGATACTGAAGCGAAACCACCAACTCCTCAATCAGTTCCGGTGGTAAATGAATTCCTTGATGTATTTCCTGATGATCTTCCACGTTTACCTCCGGAACGGGAAGTGGAATTTGGCATTGATGTGATTCCAGGTACGCAACCTATTTCTATTCCTCCATACAAAATGGCTCCAGCAGAATTACGCGAATTGAGGGAGCAATTGAAAGACTTACTAGACAAGGGATTTATACGGCCTAGTATGTCTCCATGGGGTGCGTCGGTATTATTTGTACGGAAGAAAGATGGCACCTGGAGAATGTGTATTGACTACCGGCAATTGAATAAAGTAACAATCAAGAATAAATATCCCCTTCCCTGAATTTATGATTTATTTGATCAGCTACAGGGGGCTAAATGCTTTTCAAAGATTGATTTGAGGTCGGGTTACCACCAAGTTAGGGTTAGAGAAAGAGATATACCCAAGATAGCTTTCCGAACACGGTATGGGCATTATGAACTTTTAGTTATGTCATTTGGACTAACAAATGCACCTGCAGTTTTTATGGATTTGATGAATAGGGTGTTCAAGCCATTTCTAGACGTGTTCGTGAAGGTATTTATTGATGATATTTTGGTTTACTCAAGATAACAAGAGGACCACGCTAATCATTTATGTTAAGTGTTGCAGATTCTTCGTGACCATAAGTTATATGCAAAGTTCTCTAAATGTGAGTTTTGGTTGAAATCTATGGCATTCTTGGATCATATTGTATCGGATGAAGGAATACGGGTTGATACCGAGAAGATAGAGGCGGTGAAGACTTGGCCAAGACCTACGACGCCTACAAAAATTCATAGTTTTCTTGGTTTGGCCGGTTATTATAGAAGATTTGTCGAAGGGCTTTCTTCTATTTCTGAACCATTGACAAAGTTAACCCACAAAGCAACTAAATTCTAGTGGAATGATGCGTACGAAAGGAGTTTCCAAGAGCTGAAGTATAAATTGACTTCTACACCTGTATTGGTACTTCCAGAGGGCACCAAAAGGTACGCAGTCTATTGTGATGCTTCAAGAGTCGGTCTAGGATGTGTATTGATGCAGCACGGTAAAGTTATAGCCTATGCTTCAAGGCAACTGTGTCCACATGAAAATAATTACCCTATACGTGGATATCTATACCGATCACAAGAGCTTACAGTATATTCTCAAGCAGAAGGATCTCAATTTACGACAGAGGAGATGGTTGGAATTATTGAAAGATTATGATATTGATATCTTATACCATACGGGAAAAGCAAATGTGGTAGCCGATGCACTAAGCCGTAAAACAAGTGGAGATACAGATGGCCAGTTCGTGGGAACACAAGGGATGGCCAAGGATTTACATCAATTAGCTAGCTTGGGGGTTCGTCTTCTAGAAACTCCAGATGAAAAAATCATGGTGCAGAATGCAACAGAATCATCACTTGTAGCTAATGTAAAGGAGAAGTAATATGTAGATCCTATGTTATTGCAGCTGAGAGAGAATGTACAACAGGGGCTGACAAAGGCCTTTGACCTTACACCAGAGGGAGTACTACAGTGCCAAAGAAGATTATGTGTACCAGATATAGATGACTTAAGGAAACGAATTATGACAGAGGCACATCATTCATGTTATTCCATTCATCCGGGAGCAACTAAAATGTACCATGATCTAAAAGAGATGTATTGGTGGAGTAGCATGAAAAAGAACATTGCAGATTTTATGGCTCATTGTCCAAATTGCCAACAAGTCAAAGTAGAGCATCAAAAGCCTAGAGGTTATATGTAGTGTATAGATCTTCCGATTTGGAAATGGGACATGATCAATATGGATTTTATCACAGGTTTACCTCGCACACTTTGCAAATTTGATTCCATATGGGTGATTGTTGACAGACTTACCAAATCAGCACACTTTTTACCTGTCAAGACCACCTATACAACTGAAGATTATGCGAGGTTGTTTATCAAAGATATAGTTCGGTTACATGGCATTCCCATATCTATTATATCCGATAGAGGGGCTCAATTTACTGCTCACTTTTGGAGATCTTTCCAGCAGAGTTTGGGAACTCAAGTGAACTTGAGCACAACTTTCCATCCCCAAACAGATGGGCAGGCAGAACGTACCATCCATACAATTGAAGATATGTTACGAGCATGCGCATTAGACTTTAAAGGCAATTGGGTTGATCATTTACCTCTTGTTGAATTTGCCTCTAACAATAGCTATCATTCAAGTATCAAGATGGATCCTTACGAAGCATTATATGGGAGAAAGTGTAGATCACCTATTGGATGGTTTGAGACAGGTGAAACTGCTTTATTTGGACCGGATCTAGTTCATCAAGCTATGGAGAAAGTTAAGGTGATACAACAACGACTACAGATAGCCCAAAGCCGTTATAAGTCATATGCTGATGTTAGAAGAAGAGGGCTTGAATTTGCTATAGGTGATTGGGTATTTTTGAAGGTATCACCAATGAAAGGGGTGATGAGATTTGGAAAGAAAGGAAGGCTAAGTCCACGTTACATAGGGCCATATGAAATTATTCGAAGATTTGGTCAAATGGCATATGAATTAGCATTGCCCCAAGAATTCTCTGCAGTTCATCTAGTATTTCATGTTTCGATGCTTCGAAAATACCTAGGGGATCCATCTCAAATTGCTCCCATCGAGGATGTACAAGTTACGGAGGATCTCAGTTATGAAGAAGTGCCCATTGCAATTCTGGATAGACAAGTCAAGAGGTTAAGAAATAAAGATGTAGCTTCCGTAAAAGTGCTTTGGAGAAATCAACAAGTAGAAGAAGTTACATGGGAAGCCGAAGAAAGAATGAAAGCAAAGTACTCGTATTTGTTTCAAACCGAAGAAAAGGTTCGAGACGCAGAATTGGAGCACTAACTAGTAAGTACATATGAATATTATAAGTATGTGATAATATGAAGAATTTATTTAGACTTACATTTGTTTGGGTTGATTACTACTACTGTTAACATTTGAGGACGAATGTTCTTAAGGGGGGAAGGATGTAACACCCCGTAAATTTTCAAACGTACGCGACTAGGTAACGGAAGTAATTGAACATGCAATAAAGGTTATATTATGTATGCAAAGTGTTGGACTTAATTCATCTTGGCTAATGGGCTCAAAATTGGCCCAAAATTTACAAGAAAGACATGGCCCAAAAAGGGAAAACTTGACCCATTCATCTTTGACTCTTAAACAATCATTAATGACCAAGTGTATGGTTAAGAGGGAATTTTAAGAGGCTATATAAGGCTATAAAAATCAGATTTTATTCAAACATAACACCTTGCCATTTCTTGAAATTTCTAGACATTCCAAGAGACCAAAAGAAACCCTTTTCAAGCCAAGGTAACTACACTTGTTTTGCCAAGATCATCATCTTGTAAGTATTGGTAAGTGTTTATTATTGTGGTTTAGTATATTATATGCATAATAGGTTGTGTAAATCATGTTGGATATGTTTAATAAGAGTTGAGCAATCCACTATTTGACAAACAGTCCACTTTTGCTTAATCGGTAAAAGATTTGTCTTCTATGTGGTTTAAACTTGAAAGGGGACTTACGGTCTTGAAGGAATTGAATTATATGGACTAAATTTAAGTATATTTAAAGTGTGGTGCTGTCCCTAATTCGTTACTTTTGTGTATGGCTTGATGGAAATGTTTTTACGCAATTGTGCATGGAACGTTTGGTGTAGTGAAAAGAGAATATTTTCTTGTTATGTTAAAGTGAATTCTAAAATTATGTGGGCTGGTTTTGGTATATTGTTGTGAAAGGTATTTAGGTGAATTGATGGGATAAATATGTGGATTTGTATTGAGGCTGAAATGTAGAGTAGAAAATTGGTGTAAAATCCTATCGGTTTGTGATGTCTACGGCGATATGTGGACTGTTTTGGTGGTGTGTAGACTGATTTGGTGTTGTTGTTTTGCTAAAGCAGTAAGTTATAGTGTAATGTGGTGGAATAATTTTATTTGGTAGTATAATGAAGGGGGGGAGTGATGCACCATGTGTTTTGGAGGTTGGACGGTTTTTACTTTCCGTTAAGCACCTACTTACCGTCTTGTGAACTTGTAATGTAGTTAGTGGTTAATATAAGCTTCGTTATGTACTTGTGTGTAGAGTAGACGTAAAGAGAAAGCTGGAGTGTTGTATTAACGAATAATATTGTGTATCCATATTGGGGAATTAAGGGATGTAAGGTTACTCTTTCCATATCCTTCTGCAGCACATAGTATCACATTATCATTATACTTGTCCCATTCCGAAATGTTCAAAGGTATTCCATTTTCGGTTATTTATCATTGTTACTCACATGTTCCTTATTCATTGATCAATTGTGATTCACATGACTCATGTTCATTGGTTAATGTTCTAATAATGTTCCAAAGTTCCAATAACATTGTAACCACTAATGTACCAATCTCATAACAAAAGAATTAAAGTAATGAACACTTGTTGAGTACAGGTGGCAACTCAAAGGGGCGTAAGCCTAGCTAGAGGTGATCCCGAATGGATATTGAGTACGGGTGGCAACTCGAAGGGGCGAAAGCCTAGCTAGAGGCGATCCCGAAAGTTCATTAGAAATGGGTGGCAACTCAAAGGGGCGAAAGCCTAGCTAGAGGCGATCCCGAAAGTTCATTGGAAACGGGTGGCAACTCAAAGGGGCGAAAGCCTAGCTAGAGGCGATCCCGATTATTATGTTATTTCCCACTGATCAGTTGGGCCCGGGCATTACATGATTGATGATGAAGTAAAGTAAAGTAAAGTGAAGAAAGCAATGTACATGATCCCACATGTATACCTTATGGTAGTTTATCTACATGATGCGTTCACTTGTACTTGATTCCATTAAAATTCCTATATCTCATATAGTTACTTATAACCTTACATACTCAGTACATTCTTCGTACTGACGTCCCTTATGGGACTTACCTTACTTGCTGCAGGTACAGGTACTAGTAGGCCCCCACAATAAAGGCCACGTTATGGCCCTAATGGCCACGTTTCATACATGTATATATATCACATGTTTTTCCATGACTTTTGCCATTAGTATCTTGCATCTATGATAGTGATGATCATTGAGTGACATGTGTATGAACGTACAGGATTGAAGGTTGGTTCTCTCGGGGCCTCAACGGCTTCGGGTGCCATGTCCGCCCCAACGGGGTTTGAGGCGTGACATTATAGATTGAGCTTTATTATGATATTAGTATGATATTGTGCCAGTTTTGGGTTAGAAATTATGGCTTGGTTACTTAGTTAGTGAAGTTTGTTTTATTTGGCTGATTTTTTATCACGACCCGAAATTCCATTTGAGCTGGACTGGCACCCAAATCCGATATGGCCCGAGAGAACCAATCTTTTCTCATGAACCTTCGTATACATATCATCGTATGAATCTTATTATACCTCATGCAACTATGCGAAAGACATGAACCATGAAAACATATGCTATGAATATATATACAAAACTTGGCCGTTGGAGCCATCACGTCGAAATGAACGTACATCTTACATCCATATACCCACATATGTCTACAAAGCCTCTAACAGATGCATCTACAAGACCAACTTAAAGTCGGGACAAGTCCCCGCTTTATACAATATTAAAACAAATACACAACTATGACCCAGAAAGCTCCGAACCAAGTGGAGCTCACCAAAACTCTACAAATGATCCACAGTCTACTGAGGAGGTCTACTAATGCCTGCACCTGCAACATGTAAGGTAAGTCCCCCAAGGGGGTCAGTACGAGAAATGTACTGAGTATGTAAGGCTATAGAAACTACATCATACATGAGAAAGTCAATGGAATAGAACATGAGAAAATATTTTATGTGGATAAGCCATCATTCTAAATGTGGAAACATGTCTATTGCTTTTGTTATGGTCATTTTAGAACACTCATTTTTTCATCCTTATTATTCATAGAATATCTTTCATAGGCATCCTCACTCAAGAGACTCATTCTTCTCTTCTGTTCATGAGATTTTTCCATTCAAGAACTTCTTCTATTCAAGAGTTTTGGATTAATAATATAACGTACATCCACTCTATTGATGAGAGAACATACATCCACTCTATGGTGGGGGAACATACATCCACTCTATGGTGGGAGAACATACACCCACTCTATGGTGGGGGAACATACACCCACTCTATGGTGGGAGAACATACATCCACTCGATGGTGGGAGAACATACATCCACTCTATGGTGGGAGAACAATGACGAGATCGACCCATGCTAGGTGTTCTTTTCACCCCTGGGCTGCCACCTGAGAATTCTTATCAACTAAATCTCTTTTTATTATTATTCTTCTTGGAAAAGGTTGATTTATTCACTTATGAGGGATTTATACATTGAGGATCATGACACTATTTGAACCACACAAATATTACTTCACTCCTTGACTTCATGAGATTAACACCTTAACTTGGGAGGGGTAGATATCTTAGCTCGCACATTACCTCCTCACTACTCTTATGAGATCTTATGAGATTGGTACAACATAATCATATTACTTAGACTTTGGAAAATGACATGATTGGAAATACTATTCAAGCATAAATAGACTCTCGTTACATCTCTCCTCTCATTGAAATAGTTCTTTTAGAAATTTCAACGTTATGACATCTTTGAAACTCTAGTCAATGAATAAGAGATAAATGAATCATCATTCATCTAAGAATAGGACACATATGAATAACAATATACCTCAACCTGAACTAGGATACTTTGGAACACTTCGGACATGAGTAAGTACCATAACAAGGTAAATACTCTATACTGCAGAAAAATATGGAAAGAGTAACCTTACATACCTTCACTTCCAAGTATGAGTACACGAGTCTATATATGAACACAACAGTCCAGCTTCTTCCTTACGTCTTACTCTACAATACAAGTACATAACAAAGTTCATGTTAACAACCAACTCCCTTACAAACGTATAAATGTCACAATGAGTTACGTGACTGCTACATAGCATCATTTCATTCTCTATAGTACATTCCATTACATTATCATACCAACAACACCATAAAATTCCACACATTGACCAAAATATCGCACATCCATAGTATTTCACATCACACTTACCCTTATGCTTTCTCATTAGTATTCCGTCAAAATGTATCCTATCAACTTGCCTCATAACAACATATGACAATTCATACTTAATACAGTCCAACATGCCTCCATACGACACTTTAAAGTCATTAAAACGACATCACAAGTTGCTAATTATATCCATAAAGGGTATAGGGGCCTTCGAGGGTCAAAGGGGAACAAAAACATGAAAAACGGAGTTCTGGATGTGACCTGAAAAGCCAACTGCGCCCGCAGGTGGCTGACCTACATCCGTAAGTGCCCTTTGGCTGTAGCCAGGGCAGGTGCCTCACCTGCGAGGGCGGGTGCCCTTTTTCAGCCAAATTGGTCTCTTTTTGGGTCTTTTCATGCAATGAATGGTCCATGATCATATCTAAACTTCGTTTAACATATTTTTGATCATATTACATGCCAAAAATCAGCCATGGTCTCACAACACACAAAAACATCACCAAAACCTCACTTTCCTTTCAATACGCCACCAAATCCGTAACCAAATTTACAACAACAATTCCAAACATTATATATAAGGGTAAAACAAGGTAAGACTATATTCACATATCACATGTCAATATTTAATCCATAAAGTTCATTTCCTTCAAGATCACAAGTCCATGTTCAACTTTACAAGACAAAACCATCCTCCGATTTAGCAAACACAAATTGTTTTACACCTAGTGAACTTCTCACACTTCACCAACATAACCAACATGATATAAACCATATTTCATGCATAAAATATATTAAACCATAATAATATACACTTACCAAGTCTTGCAAGACAATGATCTTGGTCCAAGGGATGAAGAGTTAGGGTTTGTGTGATAATGGAAATGTTAGAGAAAATTCTAGAAAAGGCATGGGTGTAAAAAATGATATAAAATATGATTTCCCTCTTATATATAGGTCCTTTAAGTCTCTCTTATCCAATTTTGTCATTAAATGCATGGTTAATTTGGTCAAAATAGAAGATTGGATCACTTTGCTCCATTGGGCCAAGTCTTCCATATGATGTTGAGCCTCATTTAAGCCCAATGGTTCATCAATCATGTAAGCCCCAACATATAAATGAATAATTCATCAATTCTCCCATGTTTTACTAATTCCATAAGTGTACACGTGGTCGTATAGATTCGACAACATACGAGGTGTTAGACCTCTTATGAAGGTCTAATCCCATGTACTAGGCCCAATATCAATTACCTCATCAATAACATTACAGAATGCATACTTTTAGCTCTCGACACGTAAGAATCCATTTTTCAACATCGTCAAGTAGGGTTTGGTAGGTACGGGGTGTTACATTTGTGAGCCGTTTTGGGGGTAGAATAGACCCATTTTCCCTTCCTTTAAGTCAAATGATGCTTTTAGGCTTTATTTAGACTATGTAATAACATGTGGTGGAATTTTGTAGACTTAGTCACTTTCGAGTAGAAATTGCCTTAGTATGGACTTTCGGGTTTAGAAGTTGGCCCTGCCGACCCTTTTTTAGGTTGTACAATCTCTTTTAGCTCCTTGTGGACTTAGGAGGACTTCGTTTTCTGCATTATATTTAATCTTGAACCTTAGGCTATATAGCATTTACCTAGTTTAGGGCTAGGCTAGTTATTGTGACTTTATCTTAAAGACTGATTCCAGTCCGACATCTATGATACGGTTATGATATTAAAGACCAGTTTGAGTATGACATTTATGATACGGTTATGGTATTAAAGACCAGTTCAATTCTGGTATTTATGATACGATTATGGTATTAAATATCAGTTTAAGTTTGACATCTATGATACGGTTATGGCATTACAGACAGGTTCGAGTCCAGTATCTATAATATGGTTATGGTATTAAAGACCCGTTCGAGTCGGCATCTATGATATGGTTATGGTATTAAAGGCTGGTTCGAGTCCAGCACTTTATGGTTTATCTATGATATTATGAATTAGAGTGTAGTCTAGTATTTCACAGTACAGAGGGTTTCACGGATATGGGAATATTGGTTGGTTATATCATACTTAGCTTCTATAGATCTCCTCTTGATTTTATCCAGCGGGCTTATGGAGGCTCGTTTGGGTTGGTCTTCTTTTTTTTGCACCTTTTAGGCTTATGGGGGCCTAGTTAGTTTAGAATTAGTTTACTTTAATTTTGGTATCGCGAGTTTAATTATTTATATTTTCTGCATTGGGGGCATGATCTCAGGTTTGCCCCTTTCTCCTTGGCTTAGCTTACATTCTCGCATTTCATTATGCTTTTATTATGATTTAGCTCAGTCGACCGATGATGTCTACTGAGTACCTGTTATTTTGGTACTCATACTGCACTTTTGCATCCTTTTCTGGTGCAGATCCAAGTACTAGCTGCTGTTGTTGATATTCCTTCGAGCTTGCTTACAAAATTTGGAGATAGGGTGAGCTTTTAGAGTTGGAGCTGATCCCCTCTCCTTCCTAGATTTTGGGATAGTCTTTACATTCGAGAATATCTATATATTGATACTACTAGTACTCTTATTCCTTTTATTAGTGGCTCTTGTACTGGCCTTACCAGGTTGTGGGATATTTCTTTTGTTCTTCCTCTTTTTTGTTTGGTATTATAGGATCCTACTCATATTTATATCGCCCTCGATCTTATTTTATGCTTATTTTCAGGTATTTATCTCGTCTCTACCTTTTTAGCCTATTACTTGACGTTGAGGGCTACGGTTTGGCTTATCTACTGGTGGGTTATGGTAGGTACCATCATGACTCTAAAAATGGGTTATGACAGATTTCCCCTTTCAAATTTGGTAAGTGAAGGGAAATTTTGTTTGTCTCCAGTCATATTCCTTAAGCAAGCACTATCCATATACCAATGTCGCTTGCCTCCTTTTATTTTCACTTGCAAAACAAATTAGGGGTTAGTTTTTGGCACCCAAACAAGCTTGGGTCCTTTCTTATGGTCAAATAGATGAATCAAATTTCTTCTAGCCCATGCTGGGAGCAGGTTTGTAAACCTGATTCTTTTAGGGTTTTGGGAAATTTCTTTTCAACCAATTTTATATTTTTATTCCTAACTCCAGTAGCCTTTAGACATTCAGTAGTGGGGTTTTCATGTTTTCCACAAATGTAATATAGATCCTTAGTTGAAAATGTTTCTTTGTGAGAACCTATGCCAGCCCATTCATTTTTTTGATTAAACAAATTTCTCTTATTAATAAAACTAAAACTTTACAAAACCAGAAAGAAGTTGACCATCTATCTCAAAAACTAAACAAAAATAGAGAGCCTACCTTAGTTATACATTTTTCTCCTACTCTCTTCTACAAACTAAACTAAGGGAAACTGTTCAAGAGTCTCAAAATATTCTGCAAGGTTGCAATATCTCTTCCTCTGATGTTCACATGAAATGCAATTTTCCTACAAATCTTTGCACTATCAGCTCGACCATAATAGAATCTTAGCTGGTTTCTATCTCTCCCAATGCAATAAAGCATCATAGCAAATGTTCAGCATATAATATCAGCAACACCAGTCTTTTTTTTTTACAAATCTGCAGATCCATACCATTTTTTGTTGCCAAGTGCCAATACTTCTGCTTTGCCCAAGCCAAGTCAACAACCTGGTCCTTATCTAATAACTGTAAGGACACCTAAAAAACAAGTGCTCAAAAGTTTCCACCCCCCGTACACAAAATATTTAGTTCGTTGGTACTTGAACACCAAACTTTTGAAGCCTCTCTACTGTTTCAAGCCTTTTTTGCATTGAAAGCCAAAGGATGAACTGGTGTCTGGGATGCACATGCTTATGTAATGTAAGACTCTTTCGTGGTACTTTTGGATACTGAGGCAGAATAAGTTAATAAGCTTGCTTGATCAGAAATTTACCACCCTGCACCATCCTATTAAGAGTATGCTAAATAGAACCTAGGACTAAGTATTGTGGCATGAGAAATTTTCTGCTATTAATGATTTTCTTTACCACCTAAGCAACACCCTTGGGGGAAGGCTCTAACAACCAGGTCCATAGTTACTAAAAATATATATGGTAAAGACATGTGCTTCTCATTCGTCATAAGTGTTAGGATTGATTCTTTAGTATGGAAGTGCATTTGATATGTACTAAGGTCATACAATACCCCTAGCACAAAGTTAAGTTGAAAGTGTTCTTACCGATTTAGTTTCTGAATAAGTGTAAACTAGGGTCAACTTTAAATAAGAACTACTCCTAGAATATAAAGAGTTAGGAGGCCTAACACCTACCAAATTAAAGATCTCTGAGTTTTCTTTCTAACACAATTGACTGTTTGTTGATCCGCTCCTTGAGTAAAAAGTTATGATAATTTAATGAAGACTGTCCCTGCTAAAAAATTGAGGGCGCTGTAGCTGGTCAAGTCGCTATAGCGATGCAACAACAGTTTATAACCTATTTTTGATGGGTTTCATCCCCCAAACTACAAAATTTCATTCCTAATGCCTAGAGGGGAGATTTTCTCTTGGTTTGGGTGAAAATCCTTTGTTGAGGCAATATTTTACTCCTTTTTGACAACATTTAATCTCTTCATGTTCTAGAATCATTAAAATGGGCAATTTATGGTTAAATTCTTATGGTTTAGAACCCTAGGTTCATAAAATTATGAGGAAAACCCATGGGTATTTGTATTTTCACCTAAAATTGAAGTTAGTTTGTGAGTTAACTCTTCATATTATGAAATTAAGGTTCAAAGCATGAAAGTTGATAGTTGGCATCTTGAATCTATAAAGATAGGACCTTTAGCTTTAAAACTCCATTAATAGAGTTGGGTTGAGCTTATAAAAATAAGTTTATAATTAATTGACCCTTGTATAAATTTGTAGGCAATGAATAAAAGTAGAACTAGTGGGTTTGAATTCCCAAAATAATTGTTTGAAGGGTTGTTTATTTATTACTCTTATAATTGTTATTTGTTAGATGATTAGCCTTCAAAAACATAAATAAGAAGGAGGATCATCCATGGTATAGCTTATTTGTTGCAGCAGCTTGGTGCCCAGGTAGGTATGGTTTATGAGTAGTATACTGTGGTTAGTAATCATATCCATAATGTAGATTTGACGGAGAAATCATGCTTAGGCCTGCGGGCATGGAGTTTTGATGGATGGAATGTGGATTTAATGTAATAAAGGCTTAGTTGTGTATTAATTTGTTAATGTATGAATCCTTGATGGGTGTTCTATGATTGCATGACTTCATAGTGGATTGTAATGTCGGTTATGTGAATATAGATGATAATGAAACTGTGTGAGCCTATAAAATAGTGGTTCGGCCTAAATACCATAAAAAGGGGGAACTTGATATTATGTGTGTTGAAATATGGGATAATCTTGCTTAAAGTTAGTGATGAGAACAAATTATGGTATAAGAAGGCATTGACATAACTTAAGAGCCTAAAGTCAAGTTAGGCTAAGGGTTAGAAAGTAGAGGGTATAAAGGTGCATGACTAAAACTAGATTGTAAGTTGAATAGAGTTGAATGATTGGCTAATAGAGTAGGTCTTGAACCTAGTAATGACTTAAATGTAGGGGTTACTAGATAATAGTGGAATCCCCAGTCTCGGTATAAATAAAGAAGAATGGGATTAGTGAATGAATTTATGAATGTTGAACTAGAGTTTAGACTCCTCTGGGTACGTCCACTCCTAAAAAGAAATACTTGAATTTGATAAATATGGCTTGATAATACTTACTTGAATAAGTCGTGGATTGATTTTTGGATATGTTATAATTTATGAAACCAATGAATCATAGCTACTTGTGACTTGGTGTGTTAAAGAATGATTGTTGTTTACATGGAATGATTAACTCGAGTTGACCAAGTGTTTGGGCGGTTGTATATTGTTGTAATATCTGTTATTATCATGGGGTGTACCGGTATTTTAACATCTTCACAAGATTGATTAATATTATGATTCATTGGTTAGATTGGGTACCACGGTGGTACAGCACATGGATAAGAGCTCATCCCCCGCAGGTCATGGATAGTGGGTGACCATAAGACCCTTTTCATGTGTGTACAAGGTATTTCTATTTATATTAGTTCTATGAGTGGATCGAGCTATATTATGGTTATTTTTGTGGGTTCCTTGAGTGAACCGTATTATGATGTTGCTTGATATATTTGGGATTCTTGTCTGGTACGGTAACTTGTCATATATTTTGGGATTTTTGTTGTTAGAGTCATGATTTGTTAACTTGGATATTGTTATTCATAGTTTGTTGACTTTGATATGGTTAGAGTCATGGTTTGTTAACTTGGATATTGTTAAAGTTAGGGTTGTTGACTTAGTCATGGTTTAACTAGACTCGTTGTCTCTTGACTTGTACTTGACTGAAGTTGTAGAGT
Organism: Capsicum rhomboideum; assembly: GCA_031232105.1. Taxonomy (NCBI): domain Eukaryota; kingdom Viridiplantae; phylum Streptophyta; class Magnoliopsida; order Solanales; family Solanaceae; genus Capsicum; species Capsicum rhomboideum. The sequence continues at coordinate 28,460,391 of CP124711.1, read as the reverse complement.
TACATGAAAAGGCTAAGTGTCATAAACTTGGGGTATTTATCATAATGTGTGCTCATAGTTGTACTTGTTACAAGGTGATGATTATTAGTTTTCATTTATCATTGAGGTTAATCAAGGCGTATAATCGAGGCGTAAGTGAATTAGATTGGCTTATAATAACTATTGGGGTTAAATAAGTGAGATTTAGGATGGGTGATACTTGATGTGAAGGTGATGAATGATCAATGGGAATAAGAATGGAAGTACTCTTAGTTAAAATTAGGAATAAATTATTATATAAGTTGTTATGTTTTCTTTTTGTGATTTCTATATTGTGTTTACGTGATCTAACCCTGGTGGACTGATGATACCTACCAGTACGTGTTGTTTGTACTGATAATACTCTTGCTATACCTTTTTTTGGGTATAGTCTGGTTGTAGGACCATTTCACAGGCGATGTGGATAGTGATCGCCAGCATCTTCTACTTCTCTCATTCATGGTGGAAGTTGTGTCCAGTCTTACCTTTTTACTTAAAATCTCTTGTACCTGTTTAGACTAAGTCCTTGGGTAGTTTATAATTTCCGTAGATTATATTTTAAGCTTGTAAAAAATCTATTGTAATAAGGATTTGGTATTTTTTTACTTATCTTAAGACTTCCGCATCTCATGTTGAAAGGGTGGTAAGGGGTTCTCCTATCTAGGTGGATTGAAATTGGTGCCCTCACTATCCTGTAATTTGGGTCATGACAATTTGGTATCACAGCCTAGGTTACCGTGCTCTCAACACAAGAGAAAATATCTAGTAGAGTCCTGTGGGTTGGTGTGTTGACATCCACATCTAATCTTTGGGGAGTTATGAGGCATTCTAGGAAATTGTTTCATTTCCTTCTTTCCTTTCATGCGGTTTGTATAGTTTCTTGTATGGGTTGAATCCAATTGGTATATCTACAATCATAATTGGAATCTAGTCAATTCCAATTGGTATCTTGAGGAGTTCACAATTGGAACCTAGTTGTCTCCAATTGGTGTCTGTCTATAAGGGATGGAACTTATGATTGTCATATGAATTATGATGAAATTGGTTGGTTGTAACTTTGCTGGTGTAATATAAGATGTGTTTGTGATTTGTCGTTGCTGATTAACTCTGAATCTATGATAGGTGAATGTTGCAAGTTGCCATATATTATGTGGTATGTGATTGAATTTGACTACGATTGTTGCTTGTCTTGTTGTTAGTAACATAAAGGTTTAAATAGGTGCATAAGGTTAATGCCTTGTTACTTATGTGAATCATAGTTGGTTGAATTATTGTAAATTTTGTGAATTGTGAAAGGTCATAACTTAGTTATGTTTTAATGGTTAAAGGAAACTGTTGTTATGGAATTTAAATGGAAAACGGTATGCTAAATACTGGACATAATCTTATCATTAGTAAAATGGTAAGGGAAAAATAGTACAAAATATGGAAACTTTTGTTTCAAACAGTTGGTTCGTGAATAAGTACCATGGAAAAAGGGCTATTGTTGGTTGATAGATGGAATTACAGTAAGAAAATTCTTGTGGTAATTCATGATTGTGATTGAAGGAAAATTTATTTTGGTTTTGAATTTTGTGATAACTTGAAAGTTTAATTGATGATGGGTTGTCTATTAAGTAAATGAAAGGGTGGATATGGTAGCCCTTGATATAAAAGTTAAATGTTTGATCTGGGTGATGTTGTTTGTTGAGGTAACATATATGTATTTGACCATCTAACTTTATTTGCCTTGGTGGTTTTAATTGTTGATTGAGTAACTACTTGCATTGTGATGATAATGTGTGGTTGATGAAGAAATCATGAAATTATGGTGGGACCAAGTTCCTTTGTATTTGTGAAATAGTAATTATGGTTGCCTATTGATGTCGCCCAAAATATACATCCGAAAAAGTATAATGCGGTCGCTGTATCAAATATAGAACTCAACTAGGTTGGGGTCGATCCCACAGGGAATAAGTCGAAGCTTGAGTAGACTACAGGATGGAACAATTGGGAAGTAAATAAAACTGGGGGGTTTATGTGAATATAAAGTGACTGTAATGATCGCTCATTGTATCAAGTTTGTAGACGATAAGAGAGATATACTAGGATTTTGATCCCCAATGATTCCTTAACTCCACCGATTATTTGTGCTAAAAAAATCGTCCCGCTATGTGGAATGCAAAATCTGACAAGATATGTTCGTCTAAACGTCTCTCGACCTTGGTTAGAAAAATTTCACTCTTCTCCTCTCGGTCTCCGAGTGTCGTACTACTAACCCTTGTCCTGGATCTCAGATAACTATTCCCGCTAAGGCTCAAGTTATTAGATGAAGGTTGATAGTTTCAAATCTCTGTTGATATTCCCTTTTCCTAAGCTCTACTTCTCTCTCGAGCAAGTCTAGAATACAGGCGAGTTTCTAACATTTGCAACCGTTAGAAGAGCAATCACAACGAAGGAAACAACAATACATGTATACACAGTGGTACAGAATTACCTAGCACTTAATCGGTTTCGTTAATTCCTCATTGTTCACACAACCCTAGTTGATGGGTTTAGATACTCATAATTGTAAGAACAGATACTCATAATTGTAAGAACACCAGAAGAATTCAGAGGTGAAAACATAATTACGATCTCACAACAATGAAGAAAAACTAAAATCTCAATTATCAATAGAACTCGAATTAGGGTTTGGAACTACCAAACCAAGAATATGTTTTTGAACTCAGAAACAGTATGAAATAGCTCTCAAAACAATGTAATAATTCGCTCTCGCATATAGGACTATACAGGGGTATTTATAGATACAAAGCTAATCCTATCCAAAGCAAAATAAGAGAACAAAGTCGGCAACTTCCACGGTATCGTGACTTGGTATCGTGGAACCAAGTCACGCCACGTAGGTTGATGTCATGGGAATCAGGCTCAATTAGACGTCTTCAGAAGTTGAGTCACGACATGCTTCCACGTCATGTGACTGAAGTCACGCCACGTGACTTGTGTCGTGGAAATTAGGACTTTCTCTTGGATCTATGAAGTGGACTCACGCCAGCCACTCACATAACGTGAGTGGTAGTCACGCCACGTGACTTGTGTCGTGGGTCCATCTCTGGTGCAGGTTCTTGTTCTTTCTTCTTCTGACACTTCACTCTCGAGCTTGATTCTTCCTTTTTGATCATTTTGCCTTTAAATCTATTTTCCTGCAAAGTAGGACAGAAACCACATCATACAAACAAAATACACCCAAGTTATTGCATATTTTCTTTGTTTTAAGCATCGAAAGTGCCATGTAACCATGGCGCATCAACACCCTCAACTTAGAACGTTTGCATTTCCTCAGGCGAACAAAATAAAAACACACATATACGATGCTTGATTAAGAGAAACCTAAGGGACCTATGGCAGTCAATTCATTGCCTTTGGCACAAAAAGTTTTGTGACCCTCCTATTTGCAAATCAAAACCAAAGTATGTATCCGGGCAGCATAGTATCATGACACAGAAGGGATCAAGTGATGGCACCAGATTATGCACAAACAACTAAGCATATATGCGAACGACATTTTCCGAACAACTAGCACCTAATAATGCAACCCATGTACTCTCACGATCAAAGAAGTCCCATCCACTCATACTATACTAATGAATATCAAAGTAGGGATGAGGTCAAAGCACTCACTCTCACAAAGAAGTTAAAACAGTGTGCATGAAATACCATAGGCTTGCCCTTATTTTCTACGCCTTAATGTTCAGACAGTTGGACTAGGATCACTATAGGACTTTACTCGACTTGTAATGTAGGCTTAGGGAAGGGTATGGTACATATGGATATGGTGACTCAACCCTCCTTGACACTACACTATTCTTGGCTCCAACTTTCAACCTTTCTCATTTTTATTCCCTTATTCTCCGTTCTTTTATTTTCAGATTTTGGTTGTCATTTTTCTCAAACTTCACAGCATAACTCTTTTTTTTTCTTTGCATTCTTTCTTCTTTTCACTTTTTTCTCTTTCCTTCACACCCAAAAATGTTTTCCCTATTTCTTTTATTTAACCACTTCTTCATACCCAACTCAATCTACGTACCCCTATAATAGCCACCCTCAACTTAGGCGATTTGCCTGAGTTGAGGTACACAGTGTCCAAGGAGGGACCAGGGCCAAGACAGGTTCATTGTAATTAAAATAGGAAGGTGAATAGGCTAATGAAAAAAAAAATAGGACAATTACGGCTCAAAGTCGGGATCAAGGGGTACTTATTCATTTGGTTTGACATTTAGGCTAAAAATGGACTTTTTCAAAAATGGCCTATGATCCTTTCCTAATCCCCTATCCTCAATCTTAGGAAAGACTAACCGGGCAAGTTCTGGATCGCACACACACAGTTAACTAAGTAGTGACCTCACACACACATAGCACAGGGTTGTATTATCAACAACTACCTATCCAGTTCATGCAATGCTAGCTACAGTTATTTGCCTATAATCCCAGTGCCATAACAAGATCCAACAGCTGTCACACATAAACATGCTACACACACATACTCTTTAAAAAAAATAATTCAGGAGGGGTATCCTTAGTAGTCAAAAAGCATAAAAATTTTCCTAACTGGACTGCACTACAGTTCCCTTACTTTTCTCCTAATTTAGCAAGAAACACATAAAAAAAACATCCTAAAACATGTCGGTTCTACTATGATAGAACACTCGGGGGAAAAGAAACACGGCAACAAAAACCCCCAAGTGGTGGTACACCCCCACCCCCAACTAACAATGGTGCACTGCCCACAATGCACCGCTACCAATAAAAGTACAAGGGAGTGAAGACATACCTGTGGCGCCCTAGGCGCCTGAAGTGGGCTCGCCTACAGTGGGATTATCAATCTGCTCAGTAGCCGGTGCATCTGATGAAGGGGCAGCCTGACTAGCAGATGCACCACGCGCCCTCTGCTCTGCCTCAATTTGGCTCGCATGGTACTCCACCCGAGAGGATTTAACCGCCCCCCACAGATCACTCTCATACTCAGCATCACTATCGCCCCGATCCTCTGGACTGCGGGGTCTCTTGGCTCTATCCATCGGAGGCTCCTCATCAGAGAATAAATCTACCTCAAATGCTAGTCGCACGGAGGCCTGGGCAGGCATAGGTGGTATAATAGGAGTGCTACTCGATGCCAACTCCCGAACCTCCTCTCTCAATGCGGATACCTCTTGGGACAAACCGATCATGTCAGGAGCTAGTGTAGCACTCAACCGGGAGGCCATCCGTGCCTCAAAGCTGTCAATCCTCCCACGCAGCCCCCTCATAAACTGCTCCATCGCCGCAGTCGTTCGGGCTTCCACCCTAGTCTCCGCAGCCTCTACAGTGGTCCTAACCCAAGGTTTAAGCTGGGATACTAACTTGTCCATCTGGGTCTCATTGTGAGCCTGGCCCTCAAACATCTCCATCTGCCTGTCAATCAACTGCTGCAGAAACTCCCTCGACATTGAAACCATACCAGAAGGAGGCGGTGGAGTTCTAGTATTGGGTACCTCATCATCAACAGGGACAACGCCCTCAGTCTGTACAAGAATAGTCTCCGGTACCCTAACCGATATGGGAATAGGCATAGGAGCACTACTAGGCTCATCTAGGGCTGTGACTCTCATGGAAGAATGGGGTACAAACCCCGTTGTTGCATCAGTCCAATATCCGCAATGCAGGTCACCTCTATATAATGGTCGAGGGCAGGTATCCTGGCTACACCCGCCCTGTCATCCAAACCCTAGAGCAGACATGGGAAGGGTATACTTGTATGATCTCGGAAGGCCCGCTCATGGATCTCCCGAATGATGTATCTCACAAAGTGAATCTCATAGCCAGCCAAGATACTGGCTACCACCATAGCCCGATCCAATGTAAGTGAGTTGTCTGCATTAGTTGGACCCAAACGTTGCCGAACCATGGACCACGAGAATCTGCCAGCAAAATGAAGCGTGGACTTTTTGATGTCCAGCTTCCTAGTCACCCAACTAGCCGCCACACTATCCTCGGCTATGTACCCCGCAATTTATTTAAGCATCTCCAACTTCTGATCTGTATCCCACGTTCTAACTCTATCTCTGACAGTGTCCATCCGATGATCAAATTCAGCAGTCAAAGTCGGAAGTGGATGGTCTGCCCCAAATAAGAAGCGGTGAATGGTCTGTTCTGAAATATCCATGCGGGCACCGCAAACCAAGACGTGAGCCAATAATGGCTGCAAAATGTATCGCTGCCCAACAGGAGTGCTCAAGTCAACCGACGTAGCATAAGAGGCATAAAATTCTCAGACTAGCTCCGAGCTATAGCGACCAGAAGGCTGCGCCATCCAACCTAATCCATATCGCTCAAAGACAGGCCAAATATCAGGCAGTGTCCTCAACTCCTCCACCTGATATCGGGGCTCCTCCATAATTCTCCGCCGATACACACGACCTTCCATCAACTCAACATCTCTACATAAAAGGCACACATGCCCTGCACACACCATCGCTGAACCTCCCTACTCTGAATGGGATTCGGAGCACTCTGGGCACCAGAACCGAAAATAGAAGTTATAGCCTCTGCCGCAGATGTACCCTGGCTCGTAGCACCATCTGCAGAGCCTGACGCAGAAGCATCCTCCCCCTCTTCAGACTGGGGGCGGACTCAGAGGACTCCTCCGGAACAATCGGCTCTACAGGTGGTGGGACAGGCTGAAGTGCTGCCCGGGCAGCCACTTAGGCCCGCGTCTGTAACCTCGTGGTCCGAGGTACCAAAGTAGTATCATCATGGCTAATGTCAAACTCCTCCACAGACCCATTTTTATCCAATTAAGTTGGTTCATCTCGCAGCCGGGTTGGGTTTTTTGGATTTTTCGTGCGAATATGGGATGAAGAATCAAGATAGTCATTTTTTGGGTTTGATTTAGGAGGCATGGTAATGGGTTTGGGTTGGATTTTGGGTATATGGGTCGGGTTTGGATTGGATTTGGGTGTGGGGGTCGTGTTTTCAAAATTTGTGGGTAATAGGGGTCATATTTTGGGTATCTTGGGATTGGGGGATCAGATTTTAGTGGATTTTGAGAAGGGGCTTTCGGATTTTAGGAGTTGGAGAGGGTTAGGATTCGGATTTAAGGTGGAAATTGAGGGGAAAGTTGGAAATTCAGGGTTTGATTAGATGAATTGAAAGTGGGGAAATAATGGAGTTGGTCGAATTTAAGTCTGGTAAAGAAGAAGGGAACCGCTTTTATTTTGTAAAATGGAATTGGGTGGAGTTGGGTATGGGCTATATGTAGATTTTAACTTGTCACGGCACCACCCACGTGACGTGGGTTGGACTCACATCACGTGGGCCCTGGCGTAGATGGGATACTGAACCTTAAAGTTTTCTCTGATTTCCACGATACAACCCACGTGGCGTGAGTTGGACTCACGTCACGTGGGTCCTCTGCCGTAGGTAAGATTCTGAAACCTGAAAGTTATCTCTGATTTTCAAGGCATCATCCATGTGGCGTGAGTTCAGTCACGTGACATGAGACATGGCGTGACTAGTACTGAACCAATTCAGGTAAATTTTGCGACTTTCAGCTACTGCTCCTTCGATAATCAGATCTCCACATAACAATATCTTGGGTTGCCTCCCAATCAGCGCTTGATTTAACGTCGCGGCACGACACGACAAACTTGGATACTCAGACTTCACCAACTAGCCCATGGGTTGCCTCCCATGAAGTGGCTGATTTAACGTCGCGGCCCGACATAGCTAGCTTTACTACTTAGACTTCATCAAGCTCAAGTTCCTCAACTTTCTTTATTTCTTCCGTAACTCCCACATAATGTTTAACACGCTGTCCATTAACTTTGAATAAAACATTATCTGCACCTTTTAGCTCAATAGCACCATGTGGGAATACCCTAACTACCGTGAATGGGCCAGACCATTTGGATTTTAATTTTCCAACAAACAAGCGAAGCTTGGAATTGTATAGTAGCACCAAATCGCTCGAGTGAAATTCTCGGTTCTCAATTCGACGATCATGATACAATTTCATCTTCTCTTTATATAATGCTGAAATTTCATAAGCCCAGAGATAAAATTCATCCATCTCATTCATCTTCTCAAGTCTCAATTGAGCCGCTTCACTCCTGTCTAAATTTAACCTTTTCAACGCCTACAAAGCCTTATGTTCCAGTTCGACGAGCAAATGGCAAGATTTTCCAAAAACCAACTAATATGGTGATGCACCAATTGGTGTTTTGAAAGCAGTTCGATATGTCCATAACGCATCATCTAGTCTTCTAGCCCAATCAGTTCTATTAGCATTAACTGTTTTTGCCAAAATCGACTTGATCTCACGATTTGATTCCTCAACTTGCCCACTTGTCTGAGGATGGTAAGGTGTTGCCACCTTATGTTTAACACCATATTTTTTAAGCAGGGCCTTGAACAGACGATTGCAGAAGTGGGATCCTCCATCACTAATAATCACTTGGGGTGTCCCGAATCATGAGTATATGTTCTTTTTCAAGAACGCTATGACACTTCTCCCTTCATTATTAGGAAGCACAATTGCCTCCACCCACTTAGAAACATAGTCAACCGCTACCAAGACATACTTCATTCCATGCGAGCTCACAAACGGACCCATAAAGTCAATTCCCCACACATCGAACAATTCTAGCTCAAGTATAGTTGTCATGGGAAGTTCGTGTCTGCTTGAAATATTCCCTTGCCTTTGACATTGGTCACAAGCGCGAGCATAATCCTGAGTATCTTTGTAAATACTGGGCAAGTAGTACCCACATTGCAAGATTTAATGGGCAGTCTGTGCACCTCCATGGTGACCCCTAACTGGAGATGAATGATATGATTCCAAAATACTCATCATCTCGGCCTCTGGAACACATCTTCGAATTATACCATCAACATACACCCTAAACAAATGCGGCTCATCCCAGAAGAACTTTCTTACCTCATGCATGAATTTGTTTCTCTGCTGGTACGACATATCCTCTAGAATGAGATCACTTGCCAAAAAGTTGGCAAAATCAGCAAACCAAGGGATTAAGTCTTGGGACGCTGCCAGTACTTGCTCATCTGGAAAAGTATCATCAATCTCAAGATCATCCTTCAATTTAAGCATGGCCTCCTCCTCAAGGCGTGATAGATGGTCAGCAACTTGATTTTCGATCCCCTTACGATCCTTGACTTCAAAGTCAAATTCTTGCAATAGAAGTACCCACCGAATCAGTCTTTGCTTAGCATCCTTTTTTGACATAAGATACTGCAGAGCTGCATGGTCTGTATGTACAATCGCCTTCGTACCTATCAAGTAAGATCTGAATTTCTCAAAACCAAAGACTACGGCCAACAATTCCTGCTCAGTCACAGTATAATTATTTTGAGCTGGATTAAGCACTTTGCTAGCATAGTAAATCGGATGTAAAATCTTCTCACGTATTTGGCTAAGGACTGCACCCAAAGCCACTCCGCTAGCATCTCACATAACCTCAAAAGGCTTAGTCCAATATGGTGACACAATAATATGGGCTGAAACCAACTTCTCCTTAAGACACTCGAAGACTTTTAGAAGAACACAAACTTCACCTCTTTCTCCAAAAGTTTGCATAAAGGATGTGCAATCTTGGAGAAATCCTTGATGAATCTTCTATAAAAACCAGCATGACCTAAAAAACTTTGAATACCTTTCACGGAGATAGGTGGAGGTAGCTTCTAAATTACTTCAATCTTCACCTTATCCACCTCAATGCCATTCTTTGAAGTCTGATGCCCCAATACGATACCCTCATTGACCATAAAGTGACATTTTTCCCAATTCAGCACTAAGTTGCACTCCTCGCATCTTTGTAGCACATTGTCAAGGTGTGCCAAACAACCATCAAACGAGTCTTCCACAATAGAAAAATCATCCATAAAAACCTAGATAGTGTCTTCCACCATGTCAGAAAAAATAGACATCATGTAGCGTTGGAATGTGGCCGGTGCATTACACAAATCGAAAGGCATCCTCTTGAATGGAATGTCCCGTATGGACAAGTGAAAGTGGTCTTCTCTTGATCTTCGGGGGCAGTAAAAATCTGATTATACCCCGAATATCCATCAAGAAAACAATACCATCCTCTACCAGTAAGACGGTCTAACATCTGATCCATGAAGGGCATAGGAAAATGATCTTTCTCAGTCCAAGAATTCAGCTTTCAATAATCCATGCAAACTCTCCATCCCGTCATCAGCCTCATTGGAATCAACTCATTTTTGTCGTTTGGAACCACAGTGATTCCTCCCTTTTTCGGCACACACTGAACTGGGCTCACCCACTTGCTATCAGCAATAGGGTAAACCACTCATGGATCTATCCACTTGATGATCTCTTTCTTCACAACCTCTTGCATTGGTGGGTTCAGACGACGTTGGTACTCAATGCTAGGTATACACTCAGGAATAAGCTAGATCTTATGAGTGCAAATGCCAGGTGGAATACCTATGATATCAGCAATGGACCAACCAATGGCCCTCTTGAATCTTCTTAATACTGAAACCAAAGCCTCTACTTGCCAATCCACCAATTTAGCAGAAATAATCACAGGCAAGGTATTGTTGGCTCCCAAGAATGTGTAGCGAAGGTGAGCCGAAAGAGCCTTAAGCTCTAAAACTAGAGGCTCCTCAATAGACAGACGAGCTGGTGGGGTTACCCTATTCTTTAAATCGAGATCAAGTTTCTTTGGAGCATAAGTGTATGCTTCCTTACCAGCGAGTGCACCCACAATCTCATCATATTCCTCGATATTATTGCTATCAAAATTCATAATCACGGCTGCAAGAGGTTCCACCCCCAACCTTTCTTCTATAGATACATCAACATCACTATCATCAACTGCATCTATCATCAAAATCACACGCTTATCACTGGGCTGCTTCATTGAACGATAAATATTGAAAGTGACATGTTCATCATTTAACCTGAATTTCATCTGCCCTGTTTCCATATCAACCAATGTACGATCGGTGGCAAGGAACGGTCTTCCCAATATGATGGGCACCTCAAAGTCAACTTCACAATCAAGAATCACAAAGTCAGCCGGAAAGATGAAAGACGCTACCTTTACCAACACATCATATAGAATGCCCACTGGCTTTTTCACAGTCCTATCATCCATGAGAAGTCTCATAGAGGTTGGTTTTGGTGCTCCCAACCCCATCTATTTGAAAATGGCTAATGGCATTAAGTTGATGCTAGCACCCAAATCACAGAGTGCCTTAGCAAAGTTGTAGGACCCGATAGTACAAGGAATTATGAAAGCTCATGGATCCACCTTTTTTCAACTAGGGAACGCTAAGCAACTGTACTACAGTGATGTATGTTATCTGCTGGCTTAAAACTGACAGTTCTCTTCTTTGTCACCAAGTCTTTCATGAACTTCGCATAACCTGGCATCTTCTCCAATGCCTCCACAAGAGGGATGTTTACTGACAGCTCCTTCAACATTGTGATAAAATTCTAATATTTGCCTTCCTCAGCCTTCTTTTTCAACCTTTGAGGAAAGGGAGGAGGAGGTCGTGGGATAGTTTTGAGCACTTGTGGTACCTCCTTTTCCTTTCTCTTCTCAAATTTTGCCTTATCGCTATCATCTTGATGATTTGGAACCGTGTCGCTCTTTGAATTATCTGGCTCTAACTCAGTTTCTACATCAATAACCACTGGTTCATTAGTTATACCACTGTCAGCAGGAATAGGTGGATCTGTCATGCACTTCCCACTTCTAGTAGTAATGGCGAGACAATGACTATCATTTTTTGGATTTTGGACGGTGTTGCTTGGAAGGGTGCCTGGCTGACGTTGATTCCGTGCCAATGATATCTGCCTGAATTATTGCTCCAACTATTTAATGGCAGTCAAATGAGACTCCACTTTCTGACTAATTCCCAAAATGTCAGTCCTAATCTCCTTCAAGAAATTTTCCTGGCTCTCTGCCCCTTTGACTAGTTTATTAAGAAGGGCCTCCATCCTTGAATTTCCGAAGTCCTCATCACGTCTTCCTGGTGGTACATAAAGGTCATTCTTCTCTCTATTATCATTTTTTTGACTCCAATCACCATCACGGTCTCGTTATCGATCTCTGTATCTCGATTTGTTCTAGTTGCCTCCATAATAGTTTCGACCTTGATTCCCTTGCCTTGAGTTCCAAGAGTCTTGATTAGACCCTTGGCCATTGGCTCGGAAACCCACCACTTATCGATCTAGGTACTTCACCTCTTCATCAGACTCACTATCATCATGTCTAGACGATTTACCTTGTGCACCTACAACATGCACCTTTTCAGCATGTCTGGCCGCTATCTGTTTAGCCAGAAGACCAATTTTTGTCCTCAACTGAGCGACCTCTTGAGCCACAGATTCATCCAAAGCCCTTTGAGCTGCTGAAGCTCTAATAGCATATGTGCCAGCCGGCGTATCTGCCTCCCAAGTATGCCATCCTCGGTTGACCTTAGTGACACTATCTAATATCTCCGAAGCTTGTTCCCATCTCAAACTCTTGAATGCTCCACCAGTGATAGTATCTGCTACCACTTTTGTGTTGACATTCAAAGTCCTGTAAAAGATTTCAAGTAAATTCCTACCACTCATCCTGTGATTTGGCACATTCTGTAGCTTCTTTTTAAACCTCAGCCATGTCTCATAGAGTGCTTCAGAATGAAGCTGTCTGAAATTGTAAATCTCGTCCTTCAACTGCAGTATCTTGGAAAGTGGGAAAAATCTTTCCAAAAATTGATTTCTCAATTCTTGCCAAGTAGTGATGGAACCTCGTGGCAACTCAGCCAAACCACAAAGTAGCTTCTCCTGTTAGATAGAATAGAAAAAACCTCAATCGAATAGCCTCTTGGTTAACTCCAGGCAGATTGTACGACGTGCAGACCCCCACAAAATTCATTACGTGCATGTTTGGATCATCAGTAAGAAGAGCCGCGAACACACCCTTCAAGTTTAGCAGATGGATCATGGCACTAGTAATGTAAAACTTAGTGCCCGAAGGTAACTCTGGTGGAATGATGGCACCAGTCTCTATTGGCTCAAAGTAGGCCACATCTTCTTCTTCAGGATCATCATAAACAGGCACATATGGTCTCCGTTGTTCTCTTAGTCTTCTTTGTCACTCCTCAGCATCAGCTAGATGCTGTGCTGCTTCCTGCATAGCTCGATTATCTCTCTCTGCTTGTCTAAGAGCATCTTGTCTAGCATGCTCTTCTCGTATCAATCGAGCAGTAGTTTGATCCACTATTTCCTGAGCAACCGGATGAATTGGCTGGTTATGAATGTCTCCCTCAGCTGTGGGATTCTAAACTCCTTCAGTATTCACCATTCTCCGATTAGCTCTCAGGGTCCTTTCAATTTCAAGATCAATTGGAATCAGGGGATTGCCTTGACTCCCAGTATTTGGCATACACCGGCGTATGCCCTCAAAAGTATGTAAAAACACAACCAATCAAATCCACCCAGTAATAATCTACTCCGTAATTGTATTCCCCGACAACGGCGCCAAAAGATGTCGCCCAAAATATACCTCTAAAAAAGTATAATGCAGTCGCTGTATCAAATATAGAGAATAAGTCGAAGCTTGAGTAGACTACCGGATAGAACAATTGGGAAGTAAATAAAACTGGGGAATTTATGTGAATATAAAGTGACTGTAACGATCGCTGATTGTATCAAGTTTGTAGACGATAAGAGAGATACACTAGGATTGTGATCCCCAATGATTCCTTAACTCCACCGATTACTTGTGCTAACAAAATTGTCCCGCTATGTGGCATGCAAAATCTGACAAGATATTTTTGTCTAAACGTCTCTTGACCTTGGTTAGACGAATTTCACTCTTCTTCTCCTGGTCTTCGAGTGTCGCACTACTAACCCTTGTCCTGGATCTCAGATAACTATTCCCGCTAAGGCTTAAGTTATTAGATGAAGGTTGATAGTTTCAAATCGCTGTTGCTATTCCCTTTTCCTAATCTCTACCTCTCTCTCAAGCAAGTCTAGAATATAGGTGAGTTTCTAACGTTTGCAACCGTTAGAAGAGCAATCACAACGAAGGAAACAACAATACATGCATACACAGTGGTACAGAATTGCCTAGCACTTAACCGGTTTCGTTAATTCCTCATGGTTCATACAACCCTAGTTGATGGGTTTAGCTACTCATAATTGTAAGAACACCAGAAGAATTCAGAGGTGAAAACATAATTACGATCTCACAACAATGAAGAAAAACTAAAATCTCAATTATCAATAGAACTCGAATTAGGGTTTGGAACTACAAAACCAAGAATATGTTTTTGAACTCAGAACCAGTATGAAATAGCTCTCAAAACAATGTAATAATTCGCTCTCGTACATAGGACTATACAGGGGTATTTATAGATACAAAGCTAATCCTATCCAAAACAAAATAGGAGAATAGAGTCGGCAACTTCCACGGTATCGTGACTTGGTGTCGTGGAACCAAGTCACGCCACGTAGGTTGATGTCGTGGGAATCAGGCTCAATTAGACGTCTTCAAAAGTTGAGTCACGCCATGCTTCTACATCACGTGACTTAAGTCACGCCACGTGACTGAAGTCACGCCACGTGACTTATGTCGTGGAAATCAGGAATTTCACTTGGATCACGTGAGTGGCAGTCACGCCACATGACTTGTGTCATGGGTCCATCTCTGGTGCAGGTTCTTGTTCTTTCTTCTTTCGACACTTCGTTCTCGAGCTTGATTCTTTCTTTTTGATCATTTTGCCTTTAAACCTGTTTTCCTGCAAAGTAGGACAGAAACCACATCATACCAACAAAATACACCCAAGTTATTGCATAGTTTCCTTGTTTTAAGCATCGAAAGTGCCATGTAACCATGGCGCATCACCTATTGGTAGAAATAGTCACCTATGTATTGATTAATGAAATGACTTTTTATTGACTGATTATTGTTTAACATTGCTCATATGCTTATTATATGACAATAATTATCGATTAATAGTATCCCTTGAGAATGGTATAATTGAATTGCTAGGGTCCTTGCAATGAGATAGTTTGATTATGTTTGATGATCCTTAGTTGAGGGTTGAATAGACTAATGTCAGTGCTAGTAGAGAATCTATTTGTTATTGAAACCCATAGTGGTGTGTTGGTTAGTGGTTGTACTCTAGATGATCTATTCTTGTGTGCTAATCATGGAAGGGTGAAAAAGGGTCATAAGGTAGATGTCCCAAGGGAAAAACATGGTGTAAGTGTTTGGTAATGATGTGTTCGTTATATCATTGTTTAGGGTGTAACTACCCAAGTAAAGTTTTCCCTAGGATGGAAGTTGATAAAATATCAGGCTAGGGGGAGTTCCAATGGAAGTTCGGTGTGGTGTGGTTTTGTAACGACCTTCTCCTTTGTTAAATATAATTTTAGCGTACAAAAATTTGGGTTAAGATGTTTCCTCGGGTTAGGAGTTAGAATTTTATGCTAGGCTAGTCTTAGATGAAATCTAAGAGAGGTATGGTCTAGGGAAATCTGGGAATAGATTGGGTAGATATAATAAAGCTTAGCTTGATTTTATATTATTTAAGATGATAAGGAACCCATAGAACTTTTTGGAATCGAATTCGGGCGAGTAGAACTCCCGATATCGATCTTGACATAAAGTGGTTAGTTTGGGATGTCTTGGATTCAAGGTGTGTTGTTAAAAAGGGGAGTTTGGAAGAAAATTGGACATTTTGACTCGCCCATATCGCTATAGAGACATGATCTGCAACTAAGTCTTAAGCTCTTTTAACTAAGCCAAAACCATTCTATAGGGAGGAATAGAAATGGTGCAGGTGCCTAGCTCTAAATCAATCAGGCAAGTCGGTAGGAAAAACCTCCTGAAATTCAAATACTATGGGAACTGACTCAATAGAGGGCACCTTTTCACTAGCGTCCCAAAGATGTTCTAAGAAGTCTGAACACCGCTTCCCCACTAACTTTGTAGCATGAACGAAAGAGATGATTTTCACCGAACCAGGCGTATAGACACCTTCTCATTCTAACTTAGCATTACATTTTAAAATAGCATGATACGAGAACAACTAGGTTATACCCAAAATGATGTCAAAGTATAACATATCCAGAATTATCAAATCCACCCGAGTCTGAAAACCCATAAACATCAGAGAGCAAGAACAATATACTTGAGTCACAACCACATAATCTACAACCGGAGTAGATACATACATAGGTGAGTCAAACATATCACAAATCATGTCAAAACCTAAGGCAAATTTAACAAACACATAAGAAAAAGTAGAACCCGGATCAAACAAGACCGTAGCCATCCTATCATAGATAAGAATGGTACCTCTAATGACTACATCTGAAGCCTCCACGTTAGATTTGCTCGGGAAGACATAGCAATAGGCTCTATTATTAATCTAAGCAACCTCCATAACAGGTTATGCACTACCTCTACCTGCGTTACCACCACCATGACTACCACCACAACCCACCTGATACCCAATATGCCTACCTTATATATGACCTCTACCATTTCCCCCACCTTCCTATCTATGAGAACCATAGCTCTAAACTGTTGCTACCCCTAAAAACCTGACCGCCTACTATTAGGATAATTCCTCTTAAAATGTCCAACTTTGCCACAAGTAAAACAAGCTCGATCTAATGAAGGCCGACTAGCAGAAGAATATAAAGCCTCTTGGCTTCCCACACCTGAAGGCTGCTGAGTGGTCCCCAATGGATCCCCTGTAGAAATTGGTAGAGCTTACTATATCGGACAAGTGGGATAGGCCTGAAGAGATATGTCATCTGGAGTAAGATCCGCTAATGTTGCCCGCATTTCACTGCCAGTTTTTCATACCCAACCTATTTGAATCCTTCAATGCTGAAGAAGTCATCTGCAATGCTGAAACTTGTAAGACAGTATTCAAACCCTTCATAAAGAGGCAAATACTCTCCTCTTCAGTATCAAGCAATTAGGTGGATATCTGGACAAGGCATGGAACTTAGCCTCATAATCTGTAACAGTCATATTGCCCTGCTCAAGGGAAAAAAATTCATCCTTCCTCTTGTCATGCAAGGTGCATGGCACATATTTCTCCAAAAACATGGTATGGAACTGAGTCCATGTCAATGGAGGCAATTCTAAGGACCGACACTCTACATAATCCCTCCACCACTGCTTAGCATCTTCCTATAGTTGGAAGGTCACAAACTCTACTCCATATTGCTCCACAATACCCATCTTATGTAACTTCTGATGACGGACTATAATAAACCCAAAGGCATTCTCTGTCTCCGAACCAAGGAAAGATGGGGGTTTCATCTTCAAGAACTTACACAACATATCATGCTTATTCCCTGTCATCACCAAACCTAACACCAACTGAGAAAACACCTCCATCCTAGAAAGCTCGTCTATTCTTAGAGACACAGTAGCATCATGCTACACCCCCGAATACTGGTAAATAGACACTGTAGGTGTGGCCCCAGTAACGTCCAGCCCACTTAGAAAACCAAGAACCTGTTGAATCAACTTAGAATACACTATAGAGGAGTTGCACCTCCCTGAACTAGTATGGCCTCCTCTTGCTCAGGAATCTTGTCATACTTTACCTGAATATGATGATCCTTAGGAGGCAAAGGTGGCTAAGATCCCTGCCTGGCTATATTGGCTACAGTTCGAACTCCACCCCTGGCAGGTGCTGCATAATCTCTTCTTTTTCCTGTACGTCTCGCCTATCCTCTACCTCTGGATACGGGTTCGGCAGCTGGAGCGGCTGGTGCGGGAACCTCTAATTTCGTTTGCTCTCATATTCATAATCTGCAAAATAATAGAATGAAAAGGTCATATACCAATTTGGATCATCATCCACCAATTGGAATAGAGCCATAACACAAAATAAAGGAGAAGGTGAAGTTTTCCTAAAGTCCTATAGCCTCTCAAATAAAAGTACATACATCTTCGTACCATTCTATAAGACTCTACTAGACTTATTCTGGTACGATGAGATCAATGAACCTAGGTCTCAGATACCAACTTTGTCATGCCCCAATTCGCCGTGGCTGGAACTTGTACTAACCCTCCGGTTGGGAAACCCATTTAAGTAAAATAATCATTATCAGCACTTAGTAATTTTTAATGCGAACAAAAATAGTTCTATACCAATAACTAATATCTAAAATAGTATAAATAAATAGTGCAAAATAATATCAATAAGATTAAACGCCCCCAAAAACTGAAGGTCATTGTACCAAAATATTTAACTAGAACAAACCATGGGTACAATCCATAAACTAATAAGAAACCTAAAATTTTCTGTGTATGAAACAAGTGAACAAGAATATAATGTAGGAGCGATATATGGATGCTCGAAAGATGATGCTCACCCTTGGATTAGAAGTAGGTCACTGCCTACAAATAAGGTCTCATCTGAGCCGCTGGAATATGCTCTGCACTAAACAAAAAAAGAGCACAGGGTAGTATCAGTACAAAGCCACTATGTACTGGTAGGTTCATAGTCCAACTCAATTAAATAAATGTGAACACTCAAATAACAATTTATAAACAAGCAGCAACCATGTAATATTAGCAACTATTAGTTTAATCATTTTTTCTTCACAGATTCACTTTAACCAAGCAATCAAGTAGATAAAGAAATCATTTACAAGTACATAATATTGAACTCAAGTCAACTATCATGACTCATAAAACAGACAACTCAACTTTTTCACAAACACCTCTTTATTATACATCAACAAACATTAACTCAGTTCAAGTACCATATCAACAACCAAACCACACAAGAATCCAAAAATAACAAAACAACAATATAACTTGATTCACTTAAGGAACCGTCAAACTCTCCAATATCGTGTACACACATGCTAAGGGTCTTAAATATACCCATTAGCTATGACCTGCAGGGAACGAGCTCAGTCCATGTACCAAATAACCTAACAACTAGTGTTTGTCCCTTATCCCAAACCAAGTGTTATACCACCCTTATGCCAATGTCCCCACCTTTATACTCCCTAAAATTTACCAATTTCGTGACGACCAACCTTTACCGGTTCATCTAACAATATCAAACATTCAATAGCATAATGAGATAATTCAACCATACTTACATATCAAAATAAGTCCTTTTTACATAATCTCATTACATGTGATAAAAAACAAACTTGTATATACATCGTAGAAGTTCAACATTCAATAACATGCATTGCAACAAGTAGACAAATAGTCAGTTAACATGCACACATAAATTAACTTGAGTTTTAACTCTAATTTAACCATCACCTACCTCATCTAAGCCTGCAATGCTCTAACAATCTTGAGCCTTGCCTTTTCTTGAAGCTTCAGCTTGATTATGGTCTAAAAATAACACATAAAACACTAGTCAACCAATGTTTTAACAATATTAAGGATTATAACCTAATCCCATAACCCTAAGGTCTAATTCATGAATAATTCCCTTATCCTGGGGTTTTTATACCTTCATTCCACTTCAATTTCATAAATTTCACATTTATTCAAGAGTAAATTATAATATAGTAATCAAAACCTAACAATCCTTGACCAAAACCCAAGGCTTTACACCCTTTTTCACTACTTCATACTAGAAAATTCATCTAGGTCAAACTAATTCCTACACCATAATCAAAACCTAGAGATTTTAAGAATTAAGGAATGAAAATCTAGTTAAATAGGTGGATTAACTTTATCTCAATGGTGAAAATTAGTTGGGTACTGATGAAATTCACCCAAAATTGCCCTTCTCTGACCTTAAATAAGTTTGAGATGAAAATAACATTTTAAGTCTAAAAATAGATATTTACTGCACGTAGCCTGCTATAGCAACCCAATTCTCATATAGCAGCCCCTCTATAGCTGGATCTGCCCGCTATCGCAAGACTGGCCAATATTGACTACCGCTATAGTGGAAAAATTCCCTTATAGTGTGCCCGTAGTAGCAGCCTGCCTCCCACTATAGCAGCGTAGGAATGGCAGAATGTCTGGGCAATCCCAGCTTTTAGTTAATTTTACAACACATACAAATTTCAACCTCCTGAACTAAGCCCTTTACATCAAACTCTATATCTGGAGTTCTACTAACCCTAATTCAATTTTGAAAGTTTCTACAAACTCCCTAACCTCTTGGATAACATATTAAGGTCTTAAATCATAGAATCATTCACCTATCCATTACTGAATTTATCTAGACCATACTACACTTGGAATTTATTTAAGACTAGCTTAGTCTGAAACTTTTAACACTTTATCTTGGGAGAATCTTAACCCCAATTTTGGCACTCTAAGATATATTATAATGACGAAAAGTTTCAATACAAGTTGGATGATTTTGGGCTATTATTGATATCATATGAAACATACACATGTTGGGACAGATCATTCAACTCGAAGAAGTATCATCACAGTAGAGGGACTCTGCTATATGCACCACCGGAATCTGTGGTGTCTGGGATTCATGATAAAGTCGTTGATATTTGGGATCTTGGATGCATTATGGTAGAGATGATCACCGGGAAGAGGCCATGGTAGGATTATAAAAATAAGGATAAATTAGAGTTCAAGATTGCACATGAAGAACTGGAGATACCGGATTATATATCTAATGTGGTGAAGGATTTTTTATGGAAATATTTGGAGAGGGATCATAATTGGAGATGGAATAAATAGATATTTAATCATCCATTCATAAAGAGCAATGTTTATAAGAAGATGGATGATGAACTGATCTACCGGCCTTTTGGTCATGTCGACTGTAGAAAATTGATTTATACAAAGCACTTGTTCTTAATGATTATTTGCTATGATCATAATTACTTGAGAGGATCAAGAATTAATATTAGGTTTCCAAAGACTAATAATAATATGGCAATAGGTAGAACAGATCAAGACCCTCTGAAGGTTTATATGTGTCAACCACCAGTCAAGAAACCAAGTCCTTGACTTGAAATAACCACCAACAAAATAATACAAAATACACAGACAAGATAATGAAAATAATAACAATTGAAAGTAGTAAAGAACAATAGATATTTATGTGGAAACCTCTTTACTCAATGAAGTAAAACCACGACCTACCTCATAGGATTTTTACCAATAAATTCCTTTAAAATAAGAGCAATGGTTAGATTATAGACTCTCACTCATAATCCTACAGTTAACCTTTTAAATCCATTCCCTTAAGCTAATAACAAGACTGATTCATGCTACAGTACACAAACTATAGCTATAGTCAACTAACTCTAGTCGACACACCTTAGCTAACTCTAGCCCTCTCTTCACTACCTCTAGTTGATACACTTCTTCATAATAAAAGAGTCAAACAATGACACCTACACTTGCTTCTCATAAGAGGAGTAGGTTCACAATTTAGAACAAGTACAAAGACTCAAATAGAAATGGATTAAGAATGACTATCTTGACTGAGAGCATGTCCCTTAATCTAGGAGCTTTGATCTTGAAGAGAAGTGGTGGTTTTTGTTGTAAAGAGTGATCCTTTTTGAGTATGCAAAAACTAGGTTTTGCCTCTTGTCACATTTGCTTATAAAAGATAGAGGGAAAACCTAGGAGAAATGCTATTGGTTGAGTGAGAGAAAGGACAGTTGTAACTCTACTATAATCTCACCAACCAACTGCAAATGGTGCCAACCAGTTGTACAGACAACACACTTTCCAGCTATAATTTAACCATATTTCTGCATCTTTCGGGTACTAGGTCCTTATATGAGGTTGGTAAATCATTGAGTTCTTACATGTAGTTAGTTAATCATTGGGAACAGATGGCCCATAAACTAGTTCAGTGCTTGTAGATATGGATCTGATTTCTAGATGGGTTTGTTAATCATCAAAACCATAATTAGAACATTATCCCCTTTTTTGATGATGACGACCCTATAGGAGTATCAGGTTCCTTAATAGTTCCCCTTCTCACCATCATCTCTAGATAATAATATTTCAACTTTCTGGTCCTTTTGATAGTTTGCCAATTAACAAAACCTAGGAGTATGGAATTTACCTCCTTTTTGATGATGACAAACATAAGTCGGTAGGGGACTAGATTAAATGTGGTTAACAGTTCCCCCTGACAGCATACTTATTTCCCTTGTTACCATACTTCCACTCCTTTATCTGAACCCATACATTCCCCCTAACACCATATACCTATTCCTCCTACCTGTTCCCCTTGTCACCATACTTTCACTCTCTTGGCTTTTTCCTTCTTTTGGCATTATTAAAAAGATTAGCAATAAACCAGGTAGAAAAATATTAACATAGGTTAACTTATGGCCACTGGGGAAACAACATCATTAAAAAGGTAGAAGCATAAGAGTAAGAAGTAGACAAACTATTGAAACAGAACCATGTATAAATAAGGAAAGTCAGTCAAACATTACAAAAGATATGACAAAATTTAACAAGGTATAAGCCAGGAGATTGGGGATCTTAGGGGATAATAGGGTTAGGGATTTAAAACAAGGAGGCAGGGATTAAAAAGAGGGCTTGGAAGAGGTCTTAAGGACCATGGTCAAACGATTATCAGCATTTATATGAGCTTTAAGCAACTTTTCGGTCAATCCTGCAACTTTTTTTGAAAGTTGAGCATTTTCAGTTTGAAGATCATTTAGTAGACCAGGTTCTCTACTTGTTCCCTAAGAAGCTTGATGTAAGTCTGATCTTAATTGAGCAATCTCAGCGTCCTTCTGTGCAAGAAGAGCAGTCACTTGATCTACTTCAGCATTTGCTCGTTCCTAAGCAAAAATAAGATCAGACATCACAAAGTGATTCATTACTCCACCTTTATTCTTGATGATCTCACATTCCTCCAAGGTGGTGATGGTGAACATCTATTTTTTGGTCTCCATAACTCATTATCCAAGAGGTACTTGAAAGATTTCGAACACCCTATTGAGTAGAAACCCATAAGGAAGTCCATACTTACCCTTATTCAAATTCACCACTTTATCCATATGCTTAAATGTCAGTGCAG
Source organism: Capsicum rhomboideum (assembly GCA_031232105.1). NCBI lineage: Eukaryota > Viridiplantae > Streptophyta > Magnoliopsida > Solanales > Solanaceae > Capsicum > Capsicum rhomboideum. The sequence goes on along the minus strand of CP124711.1, from coordinate 28,437,333 downwards.
AAAGATTAATATACTGAAAAGAAGACAAAGTTTCAATAATGAACATATAAGCCTTGGAAGTTTCATTTCTCTTTTCTGAATGAGGTAGCATGACTTTGTTTGAAAACTCAAACACCAATTGGTAGTCACTTTTTATCTGCTTCTTAAGAAAATGCTTATACTTTTCATCCTCTAACTTGCTTGCTATGACAAAGAATTTCTTAGAAGCTTTCATTTTTTCCAAGGACGAGATACCCTCAACAGGTACTTCTAGAATCTAACCTAACACTTTTTCATCCAAATGAATCTCTACTCCTCTAATATGTGTGACAAGACTATTATTTTCAAAATTAAAGACTATTTTAGCATAAAACTATACAACCTCTTCAACATGTAGATCAAGAAGGGGTTGGTTAAATAAATACAACTATTTTTGAAACTTCACCATGGACACCAAATCTATCATACCTGGCAGGCCAGTAATGTCTGGATCAAACACTCTTCCATGAAGGACATTCTATTATCTTAGAACATATTATAATTCCTCACGAGTCAATTCCTTAACTTAGGATTTTAACTTTGGGACTGTTGCCCTGATACCTAATTCCTCAATATCAGACTCAGCATTTTGCTTTCTTTGTTTTGACTAGAAGGTCACTTTAGATGGACCTGGTGCATCAGTACCCCTTCTTCATTTAAAGCCAGTTGCAACTTTCTTCTTAGTTGCCTTAGGAGTAATTTTTCCACATCTCTTAGCCACCTTGGCTGACACATCATCATCCACTTCCATATTTTCCTATTTTTCATCGACATTTACTAAAGTTAGGGGTACGACATCATCTACCACTACATTCCTTCTCCTTATTCTACTTTTCTCCATTGCCTGAGCTTGATTGGCTCTTAAAACATCATCCATAAGTTTCTTTGTACTCTCTCTAGTAGTATGAGTTCTACTAGGAACTGGTGACTTTTGAACTTAAGCCTTGGAACCTTGATTTTTTCTCATCTAAAAGGCCAGAGGTAACTCGTCACTCTTCATTTCAGAGTCATCACTAAGAGCTTGAGCAACATAAGATATAGGAGTCCCATCCCACTTGGGAGACTTATCATGAGTTTCAGGCTCAGTAGATACATTGTGTGGTTCCTTTACAAAACCTGTTGCATCACCAGAAGCATAATCCATTAAGGAAACTAGTTTGATGAAGTTCCCTTCTAAATGGTAGCCCTCCCTCACACAGTTTTTCCATCGATTGTTCGAACACCAAGGCATCCTCAGCACTTACATCCAGATCAGTACCAAGTCCTTTGTTCAGGTCCATAGTTTGGAAATGATTTTTTCTTTCAGGAATAATAGAAAAAATTTCATGTTATTCTGTAGAGACAACATCAGAGGGCGACTTGTTAGAGCTCTCAGTTCCAGTTTCCAGATCTACTGCATTAATGATTTTATCAAAGGGATTATGGTATTTGAGAGGAGTGAGGGGTTGATCAGATGAAGGAGTGGCTTTAGGAGTTAAAAAATTTGGGGAGGTTAAAGAGGGAACTGACATTGGAATGATGAATAAAAAATTTTGCAACTCCTCAGTAACAGAGGTTGCTTTAATTCGAACAGTGGTTGTCCGTGTTAGCTCATCCATTGAAGGATGGGAAGGACTTGATGGAGAGTTTGGTTTGGTCATTTTTAAGGGAATGGAGTTAAATGGTAAGAGGATTATACAATTTGAGAGAGTATCGAGAGAGAGATGGAGAGAGTTTGAAGTAGGATGTTTGAAGGACTTTAGATACTTCAAAAAGAAGGGAACGACTGAGACTAAGGAATAAAAAGAAGGGAACAACTGAGATTGAGGAATAAAAAAAAGTGAACTGACATGTTGGAAGGAGAGGAGAGGTAACGATTAAACTTCTTCTAACAACCCAACATTACAGAGTGGTAGGAATATAAAATGGACTACTTGGCAATACCAGTTACATTTCAAAATTTCAAAAGTAATGTAGAATTGACTGACCTTTAAAGGATCAGGTCCCTCAATGAGCACTTTGTTCATACATTATGTTTAGTATATCCTTCCTTCTTCTTTTTCTATCCACCTTTGTAGCATGTGTGTATACCTTCAAGGGTATGATACTAAGTTACACCAAGTCAATGTGTACCTATCTAGATACCTGCAGTCAGTTTTCTATCCAATTGGGAGACATCCAAGCAAATTGGAAAAACACTTGACATGACCTTCTGCTTATCTTGGGAACCAGGTCCTTACCCTATTGAGTTTTTGAGACATTTCTTGAGAGAAAGTGGAGACACCTTTCCTTTGTTATACCCTGAGTAAGAGAAATTTTTTTTGGTTGTTCCATTCATATCTCTAGAGTAATCATTGTCTAAAAGCGAGCAGTCATTATCTAAAAGCATGTTTTAACTGTCCTTTCTCACTTTTCCTCCTTGACAGGTTAATTTTTGGGTTTGGGAACCCATTTCAACTTGAGTTCCCAAAACGAAGACAGAGGGAAGAATCAAACTTTTCTTTGTCCAATCTGGCAAATTAATCCTCTTAGAGATAGGACCAGGTACTTTTGTTTTGTCTCTGATTCCTTTTATATTAGATGTTTTCTCTTACCTCTATGTTTGGCTGCACTCATATTCTTCCAGTATTTAGTATTACTATGATACATTCGGAGCTAATTAATTGGATCTGATCTATATCTTTTGTTGAAATTATATGGAGCATTTTTCTCCTTCTCTTCCTTTTTCAGATACCCATGACCTTCATCACTAATAAATCTCTCATCAGTTAAGCTATTCAGATATTGTGAGGATATTTTCTATTTGAGAGACTTCTCAAGGTCTACTTTTAGCTTGACCAAGTCCCTTACCAATTATATGTTCCTCTCAAGAGAAGCTAAGAGATATATTTGGGAACTATTCAATTCCTCCTCAATCTCAGACTGAAGACAGTTGTTTTCATCCTTTACTTGACATCAAGCCCCGCTACACCTTTCGGCTTCTTAAGTAGGTGATCACTTTCAGATTTCACAATATCACACTTGTATTTCGTAAGATCACTGAAGGTAACTATCAACACAGCAGCTAGACATCTCAGTTTCTTTAGTGAATAATTCCTTAGATCTTTCTTGATATCCACAAGAGTTACATCTTCATCATTTTCATTATTTATTTCATCAACAAGTCTGAGCCCTTCTTCACTGTCTGATTTGATAGAGATACTCTTTGTACCTTGCTCTTTATCTGAGTCACTAGAGGCATTCCCCCATGCATCCACTACTGACTTCAGAGCTTTGCTAGTTTTTTTCTTTTTGTACTCACTTGGGACCTGGTCCGAAGTGCCTTCCTTTTCTATGATGTACTTGGAACTGTTATCATCATTAGGTCCTTGAGATGAGTACTCTTTAGCAAGATTTCCAGCTTTACATCTGCTATGATCTGTATAATCACTCCTAATACACTTTCTTGAATTATTTCCCTTGTAGTACTTTATTGAATTCTCATATGTGGAAATTCTAACACATTTTCTCATTAATCTCTATAATCTCTTTGCTATGTAGGTCACATCAACTTCCTCTTCACTTGAGCCACTGTCCACTATCCTGAGAACTAAATCTTTCTTCTCAATATAATTCCTTACCTTATGGATAGACTTAGTATTTCCCAAATTTTATATGTAGTTTCACAAGATGAGACTCTACTATACTTTTTGGGACAAATGATATGCACAAGAAATCTTTTAGCTTTGAGACTTTTCTGCATTATTATACTCTTTCTCAGTTTTAGTTACATCTATGGTAACACTTCCTGAAGTTGCTATCTTTGTTGGGACAATGGGACTATCATAGATTATGTCCCACTCCTCACAATCTTTAAAGATTATAAAATCTTACATTTTTATCTTTCACGCTAGAGAGTGTGGCCATCAAACATAGGTCGTTTTGTAACCAATTGTCCTTCTTTCAAATATGATGGAGCATTCATGAGGCAAGATCCCTCCTAGGTGTTAACCTATTAGCAAGAACTGCTCTAATACCAATTGAAGGTTTATATGCATCCACCACAAGTCAAGGGACCATGTCCTTGACTTGAAACAACCATAAACAAAATAATACAAAATACATAAACAAGAGAATACAGATAATAACAATTGAAAGCAGTAAGAACAACAAATATTTATGTGGAAACCTCCTTGCTCAAGGGATTAAAACCACGACCAACCTCGTAGGATTTTTACCATCAAATTCCACTAGAATAAGAGCAATGGTTAGATTACAGACTCTCTTTCATAATCCTATGGTTAACCTCTTAACCCTATTTCCTTAAGCTAGTGATAACACCGAGCTATGATTTAGTACACCAACTATAGCCTACAGTCAACTAACTCTAGTTGATACACCTTGGCTAACTTTAGCCCTCTCTCAACTACCTCTAGTTGATACACTTCTTCATAAGAAAAGAGTCAAATAATGACACCTACACTTGCTTCTCATAAGTGGAGTAGGTTTACAATTTAGCACAATTACAAAGACTCAAACAAAAATGGACTAAGAATGACTATCTTGGCTAAGAGCAGGTCCCCTATTGTAGGAGCTTTGAGCTTAAAGAGAAGTGGTAGTTTTTGCTTTAAAGAATGATCCCTTTTTAACATGCAAAAACTAGGTTTTGCCCCTTGTCATATTTGCTTATATAAGATAGAGGGCCAAACCTAGGACCAATTCTAATGGTTGAGTGAGAGAAAAGACAGTTGTAACTCTGCTGCAATCTCACCAACCAACTATAAGTGCTGCCAACCAACTGTGCAGACAGCACACTTTCCAGTTTTATAGTTGACCACGTATCTGCATCTTTTGGGTACCAGGTCCCTGTATGAGGTTGGTCAATCATTTAGTTCATGCATGTATTTAGTTAATCATTGGGAATAGATGTCCCATATACCAGTTTAGTGCTTTCAGATATGGACCTGATTCCTAGATGGGTTTGTTAATCATCAAAACCACAATTATAATATTTTCTCCTTTTTTGATAATGACGACACTATAGGTGTATCAGGTTCCTTAATGGTTCCCCTTCTCACCATCATCTCTAGATAACAACATTTCAACCTTTTTCTAGTCTATTTAAGAGTTTTCCAATCATTAAAACCTGAGAGTATGACACCCTCTACTACCGATGGTGCTTAACTACTGAAGTGATCAAGACCAACAACTTGAATTGAATTAGTATATCTCAATTATGTCTTACACATATATATATATAGGAATCTAAGTTTGTATATGCATAGCCGATAACTTAAATTCGACGTAAAAGAAATCATGTGGAGCTAATTGATCCTTCTATATGGCTTAAATTAGATGGTGGTAAATAGGAAAGATATCCAGCAGTTTTAATTCCTAATCTAAAAAGATTTATACATGTGTTTATTAACTAACATTTATATCTCAATAATAATTTTCATGTAAGTATGTTATTATTGAGCTAAAAGGAATGGTTTAATTTGTCTCCACTACACTACATATGCGTAGTAGATTATCTTTATTGTTCCTACTTGAGTTTTGAGTTAAGACATTACTATACATGTTTATCATTAAAATATTTCAAAATATATATCAAAAGAACCATTGAACCAACCGTGTATATGAAGTCTTGAATCTAGAACAAGATGAACTTAAAAATGAAATTATTAAAGTTACTGTATTTGAGACTGAAGGAATGGATTGATCCAATATAATATTCGGTGTCATAATAGTGGGTATAGTTATAAATACGATCGTATAAATATTTATATGATTTTTGGGAGTGTAAGTCATGTATCTGGAACCTGATGGTTTGACTAAATAATTAACTTTTATGGCTATAGCTATAAAAATTATTTGTACATGTTTAAGTTATATAGAATTTTATCTCCACAAGTAGCTTTTTGAGTTGAAAAATAATACGTTTATTTGTTAAATTGATTGTGGTTTCCGGTGATCCGAATGCTCCTAAGAGAAAATTAAATTTCTCCAAAGACTCAATGACATCAGGTCTTGCATCGAGATGAAATTATTAAAGTCGTTTTTGAAACTAATGAATGGATTGATCATTTGATCCAAACTTCGGTATTGTTATAGGAGCTAGCTGTAAATATGATTATATAATGCATGATAGAAGATGGAATAACTCTTTAGAATGAGATTTTATCACGGCTCATGCTGATGGCCAAGAAAATAAAAAAAGGGGATCATACATGTGAAGAATACGAAGAGTATAAATACAATTCAAGAGATTGCTCCACTACAACTCCAAGTACCAGTGATAGTAAGAATTATGGAGAGACCACCTCTATCTAACCTTGGTGTTAGAGAAGGGGATCTGAACTCTCTAGCAGAGTATCTTGGACAGACATAGTGGAGGAAGAGAGCGAAAATCCAACAAGATCATCCCTTGGATCGAACAATAGTGGTGGTGATCCAACTTGTAGTAACATAGTTGGAGCTATTCCAAATACAGAAGGTCTAAAACTAAGCCTAACTGTAGAGGTCTATCAAAGAGGAGGTAGAGTATTGGACCAAGATGGTGGTGTGGTATGCACTGGGATGTAATCCCCCTCAAACTGTGATGAATAGGTTTTTTTGACTCATTTTAGGGGGAAATTGAGTATAGAAGAGGTAGCGCAGGTGAATAGGGGAGTGATCCTGGTTAGATTGAATGAAGCTTATATAAGTAATAAAGTAGTAGGGGAAGGATTCTGAATGTTCGATAGAAAGCTAATAATCGTAAGGTCGTGCACTACTAAGAAAAATGTCAAAAAAAGGTTTCTCATGAACAAAGCATCCCATATTAGCATGGTCTAGCCCGAAATTTCTTTTGTACTCCGGCAAGTAACATCATTATAAACAATAGTTTTTCTTCCAAAAGGAGCTTCTTAGGATCTTTTATTTTTTAAAAAAGAAATTCATGATTTCTCCTAAAAACTAAAAAGACCTTTCTAATAGGAAACACATAAAATATTTATTTATACTAGTAGGTCCTTGTATGGATTCTATCTGCCCTAGTGAATCCACGAAATACAAACAAAAGGAGGGAAACACCATATGTATCATACTAGTAGTCGCAGTATTTGTTTCCCTCCAAATTTGGTCTCTTTACCATATGTTCTACATGTGACTTCATAAACATGTGACTTCAGGAGGTATGATTCATCTAAAGATCAATATTCTATTTTGCTTTCTATAGCTATGTCGTATCTCCATTTATTCCCTGATCAATAACCTACCGTCATTTAAAATAATGCTACACTGTACATGATTAATATGTTTAAGGATGTTTAGGACATCTTTGGTGAAAGTAGTAAGAAGTGGGGTGAATTACTCTTTTTCAATTTATCAGTCAACTTGCTATGCCAGTCAGTCGACTAGTGAGACAGTATTAAGAAAGCCGTTTAAATACTATAAAGGAAATTAATGAAAGTAAATATAACACCATATATTTTATACTGGTTGGGACCCCTAATAGGTTTTAATCCAATCCCCTTGGGTTGCAAAGGATTTTACTAGTTCTTCTTTTTAGTGAATCAAATAGTACAAAGATTGAGTAAAGCTTTTTGGCTTTTACTCACACTCTTCTTTTCTTTTCTCACTCTTGATGCAAAGCCTCACCAACTATGTTTTTCTTTCCTCTCCTTTTAAATTCACAGTAAACTTCTAGGGAATATAATGCTTAATGAAAGTAGAGCAAAAATCTAGAGAAGGTTGAGAAGAAATGTATGTCTCTTCCTTGAACATTTAAGCCTTTAAATAGGCAGGCTTTGAGACTAGCTGCTGGAAGATTAAATAAAGCAACCCAAGATATTTGATCCTTGGAAATTGAATGTGAAATATCCATTTCCAAGAATAAGGTTGGACCATTAATTATGGTTCTTTGACTGGTGATTCCTTTCCTTCCATAGAGGATCTTCAAATCTTCTTTCCCATAAAAGAAAAGTTGATTGATTTGGGAGTTCTATTTTCCTTTGAGGAGTCGAGATATTCTTTCTTTTTTATCTGAGGAATATTTGATTGAGGGCTGCTTCCTTATTAGTTCCTTGATTGATTACATTTCCTTTTTGATAGCTCCAAGTCATTTACTGTATAGTCGTCATTTATCAAAATTAAACATTAAAAATTTATCCCTTTTTGAGGATGATAACTAAAAACTTATAATGTAGTTAACTTCCCTTTTCAACTCCCCCTGAGTATTTGAGTGGTTTAACTCCTCCTGAATAGGAGAACTATGACCGAAGTCGACTTGTAGTGCCACCTGTAAATTATAAGTTCTTTTACTTCTCTCCCTTTGACATCCATAAAAAAGGAAGAATAAAAGAGAACAAGCAATTAATACAGCACAGAAAAGGCAGTAGAAAACCATCATCACAAAAGAACAATAAAGAAAAGTTGTTTTGAGCTTAAGCTCAGTTACAAAACAAAAAGATTGTCTGAATAAACCACATAAACTTAGGGACGAGCAGAGTTAGAGGGACCATCAACATTTTTAGAAGTAGAGTGACAAAAAAAGTAAGCCAGAGTGTTTGCAGTAGCATCCTTAAGAATAGTGTATTGGGTGGTGATGATAGTGGAGATAGCATCAGAGTTGGACTAACTTTTAGCAGTAACATTGATAGCTTCCTTTATCGCCTAGTATAGCTTCACACGAATACGGGCAACATCCATACCAATCTCCTTCGTGGAGTCTTTGATCTTGTCCATCTGAAAGTGAGTGTTGAGAACAAGGTTCTTAAGAGCATCCAACTTAAGATCAATTTTTGTCAGTCGAGTTGAGATATCAATAGAAAATAGAAAAGGAGTAGGATCATTGGGAAGAGGAGGAGAGGAGTTCCTTGAATTAGGAGAGGTTGAAGTACTTGCAGGATTCCCTTCAGACTTAGGGACCCACACTTCATCAGAAAGAATATAGCCAATGCTTATAAAGGCCTTAGTGAAGGTTGGCATAGAACAGGCAAATTAATGGTTTATAAGAAACTTTTGGTGTAGAGGAGAAGAGATTTGCACATCCTTGGGCTTCATAAAGAGGCTTAATGAGACAATGCAGAGATTCCAACATATCAAGATCAACAATTCTTCCATGAACAATTGGAAGTTCTTTGAGGGAGTAGTATAGCGTCTCATTTGAAGGTCTCCAAAAATTGGTTTTGACATTTAGAGAACTGTCAAAATCGAATTTCATTTCTTCTTAGAGCCTTTAGAATCATCGGCAAGAATGGGATGCTTGCCAAGGAGAGAACTAGTTGAATCAGTAAAAGCTTGAGGGTGATTTTGGTTAGAGCATTTAGAAGCTACCGTCGCTGAGGACTTGGGGTTTTTAGCCATGGAGGTAAGAAGAAACAAAATTAAAAGGAGAGAGGACCAGAGATGAAAGAAACAAGAAACCATAATATATAAGAGCAGAGAAGAAGGTGAAGCATTGTAACAAAAGATGTGAAAGATGTAATTAGAGAGGTCAGAAAAGGAAGTGAAGAGCTGTCATGATGATATGCTGAAAAGGCATGAATTAGATGCCGAAAAAGAGAAATCATAATGGCAAGTACATCAATCAAATAAGAATAATAGATGCAGGTACTTCACAATAAATGGAAAGAAAATCAAGATGAATCTTTAAAAAGGTTTTGTTAAAATTCTAAGAGATTTTTGAAGGAAACAAAATCTTTCTTCCAACAAGGGTTTTGTAAAAATGTCTGCAAATTGAAAATCAACGCTAAAAAATGATAATTCAATGTCTTCTTTTAAAACATTATCTCTAATATTATGATATTTAATATCAATAGACTTTGCTATAGAATGATGCATAGGATTTTTAGATAAATAGATAGCACTCTCATTATCACAGAAGATTTTCACAGGTTTTGAACATAAATCATAGTCACTAAGCTGATGAATTTAAGCACAACACAAACTAATGGATATTTATTCAGACTCAGTGGTAGACAGTGAAATACAATTTTGTTTCTTGTTATTCCATGAGATGAGAGAATTTCCCAAAAATTAGCAAGTGACACTTGTGCTTTTTCTGTCATTTTTATCACCTGCATAATCAGCATCTGAAAAAATCTTTAATTAAAAATCATTAGATTTAGGATACCATAGTCCATAAGAAATAGTTCCAATGAGCTATCTGAAAATGCATTTGACTGCAGTTAGATGAGACTCTTCGGGAGCCAATTGAAATCTAGCACATGTACATACACTAAACAGGATATTTGGTTGACTGGCTGTTAAGTATAAAAGTGAGTCAATCATACCACAATATCTAGTTTCATCAATGGACTTACCTCTTGCATCAGCTACAAGAATGCATGTGGAGCTCATTGGAGTACTAGTAGATTTAGCATCAGTCATGCCAAACTTTTGAATAAGTTCTTTGGTATACTTACTTTGGTATATGAAAGTCCTGTCAATGGACTGATGTATTTGTGGACTCAAAACGAATGTTAACTTACCCATTGTCACAACTTGATTTCTCAATTCGTGACGGTACCTACTTTATCCCACCAGTAGGTAAGCCGATCCGTAGCCCAGAACGACAAGTAATGGGCTAGTTGGTGGAAGGTAAGATAAATATCAAAAATAAGCATACAATCGGATTGTAAGCAATAGAAATATCAGTACGACAAAACAAATGACATAAGAGAGAGAGAGAACAAAAGAATATCCCACGACCTAGTAAGGCTGGTACAAGAGCCACTAACTCCAAAAGAATAAGAGAACTAAATAGTAACAAATTTACAGATAATCTCGATAACTAAAGACTATCCAAAAGTAATGCAAGGAGAGAAAATCAGCTCCGAATCTGAAAGCTCACCCTATCTCCGAATCCTGAGAGCAAGCTAGATAGAACGTCAAAAGTGGTGACTCATACTCAGATCTGCATCAGAAAAAGATACAGAAGTATAGTATGAGTACCAAAACAACGGGTACTCAGTAGACATCATCGGCTGACTGAGGAAAATCATAATAAGACTATAATAAAATGCAAGAAAGTAAAGTAAGTCATGGATAAGTTTAAATTTGTAATAAATACTCCAATCTGGATAAAATAATAAAGAGCAAGAATAAATAAATTAAGATAAAGACAGTCTAATTATAACCTAACTGGACCACCATAAGCCCAGAAAATACAAGTAAGCGAGGAAATAACTCAACCAAGCCCCCATAAGTCAGGTGGATGCAAACAAGGAAGGGAGTTCCGACAATCATAACTCTAAATGACCAACAGTGAGGCCATACCTGAGATTTCCTTTAAACCATAATGCCGGACTTGAATCTAAATTAAAGAATGATATCATCATAACAATTCCATAAACAAATCATAATTTTCGAACTTGAATCGAAACTAGAAAGTAAATCCCAAATAATAATAATTCGAAGCCATAACCTCCTAAAAGCCCAGTTTAATATCAATTTACCAACTTCAATGAAAGGTTTACAAAAGTAGCAAGGTCTAATCAATAAGTCTAATAAATAAGCTTAAAGGCCAACCATATTCTAGTTTGGGTATTTCAACTAACCGAAAACCGATGTGAAGCCTAAGTCACCTAAAGGTTCAAGAACTTCCTAAGAAGGTCCAAGAAGATCACCTATGTCTATAAGGAGCTAATTTAGTTACTTGATCAACAAGAAGGGCCGGCGAGGCCCGCTACTATTCTCGAAAACCCAAACTAAAGCAAGCCCATCTCTAAACCTACACTAAGACCTTACAATTTTATCCTAAGGTGTGAGATAAGCCACAAATAGTCCTAAAAGATTATTATAGTCCTTAAGAGGAGTAACAAGGTCAAATTTCACTAAAAGGACCCCAAAACTACTAACTTTAACCCATGAAATACAAAAATAATAGCCAAGCCGTAAAATCCTACCCATCACTAGCATAATACTGCACTAATACCATAATAAAGCTCAATCTAAGAGAGAAGTAAGCCTAGCCTACCTGAACGACGTCGAAAGCTCGATAAAGTCCACTAGATTGGAGCTTTTTCCTTCCGAGAAGCCTCCGCACCATGCCACGCTATAAAAATAATAATCTATGCGTTAACACGAGAGTAATAATACCCATATTGCATATAAATGCTCCGGATCTAAAATCGAGCTAAAAATCTCTTATGGGTCCACTTATGGAATCACAACTTTGAAACAGTCAACATGTCCCTCTAAGCTCAATAATCATTTATCCTCAAAAATGGATGAAATCCGAGAACAAACGAACCTTAAATCGGCCCGACAAGTAAACTAGGGATTTGAATTAAAGTCGAAAAATTAACCAAGAATTTAATGGAAACTTATGAAATAATCGACAGAAAAATGACTACAATCACACCTCCAACTCACCCTAAACACCCAAATATCAATCTCCTCTTTCTCTAAGCTCTCTAGGGCTTTGATGGAATTAGGACTTAGAGAAAATATGAGAGAAATAGGGTTCAAGACATTAAATACAACCATGGGTCCCTTCTTCGCGAACGCGGACCAAGACCCTGCATACCTTTCGCAAACACGGCTGGTCCATTACGATCGTGAAGGAGAAAGTATGGTCTAGCCTGGAGGAGACTCTTCTCAAACGTGGGGGCAACCTAGAGAATGGAATAGCCGATAAATCGAAGGCCATTTTTAGCCTGCACCAGCAATTTTGGCCAAGTGCCAAATCTTCGATCGGACACTCGGGATTCGTTCAGAATCCCAAGAATGCAAATGAACTATGCTACCCTACCAAATTCAATGTTCTGAAGCTGATGGAACTGTCAAAATTGGCATACGAGGCCATTTACCTGAAGTTCATGCCCGATACCCAATTCATAATGCGAAGACTTCAAAATAAGGAATTGGCTCTAAAAAACAAACGAACTGCCCGATAACAGAACGGTCAGCTCTAGCAAGTCAAAAATGACTTGAGGTAGCTATGGGAAAGCTCTAAATTTCAAAATAGTGCAAAAATGTTGAAAATAACTTGAAAGGTCATTACAATAGCCACTACTAAAAGGACTTTCGTCCATGAAAGTAATGGATCAAGATATACCTAGAGGCTCGAACATGTGGGGATACTAAGCCCGCATCTCACTCTTATGCTCTCAGGTAGATGTCACACCTCAAATTCCAATAGGACGGACTGGCACCCGAAGCCGATAAGGCCCGAGAGAACCTATCTTTGCTCATGTTCATTCATATGCATGTCATTCAGGGAACATCACCACCAAGTATAGATACAAGATACTAATAGCAGAAGTCATGGAAACATATGTATATACATATATGAAACTTGGCCGTTAGGGCCATCAAGACAAAATATATGTTCCTTACATTTCCTTCATCTGTCCCACAATATCTACAAAGCCTCTACAGATGCATAACCATAATCAACCTAGAGTTGGGACAAAACCCCGCTCTATACACATATACAGTACCCAAAACAAATGTACATATCGACTCAAAAATCCCAGAACCAACTGGAGCTCACCAAAGACCTGCAAATGATCCGCAACATACTGAGGAGGTCTACTAGCAACTATGCCTGCAGTAAGTAAGGTAAGTCCCCCAAGGGACGTCAGTACGAAGAATGTACTGAGTATGTAAGGCTATAAGAAACTGTATCAATACATAAGAACTTCGATGGAATCAAATATAAGAGAATAGTCAATATGGATAAACCATCGGAACTTTAATGGAATCAAATATAAGAGAATAGTCAATATGGATAAACCATTGTCCTGCATATGTGGAACCATTTACGTTACATTCAATATTTCCGTTACTTCTATTGTTTATTCATCATCACTTATATCATATCGTACCCGGGCCCCAACTGATCAGTGGGTCTTAACATAACATAATGTTATGTTGGGATCAGCTCGAGCTAGGCTTATGCCTCGAGAACTACCATCCATAAGTCAATATATCGGGCTCAACTCGATCTAGGTTATTACCTCTAGAGCTTCCACCCATAAACCAATATATCAGGTTCGGCTCGAGCTAGGTTCTTACCTCTAGAGCTACCACCTGTCAGGATCGGCCTGAGCTAGGCTTATGTCTCTAGGACTGCCTCCTGATCTAATAAATTTGGGATTGGCTCGAGCTAGGCTTATGCCTCTAGAGCTACCACCCATACTCTTACAACCAACAAATATGCATTACTTTATTTCTTACTTTTGAGAGATTGATATGTTGATAGTCGCAAAATTATTGGAGCTTTGGAACACCAGTCCATGATTAAGAGAATTATGAATAACAACTAATCCACGAACAAAGAACATGTGAATAACAATACATGACAGCCTGAAATGAAATGCCTTAGAACATTTTGGAATGGAACAAATACAATGACAATGTGAACAATATGTGCTGCAGAAGGATACGGTAAGAGTAACCTTACATACCTTATCTTCCCAAAATGAATACACAATCCTATATGTGAATACAATATTCCATCTCCTTCCTTACATTTCACTCTACAATACAAGTTCATAACGGAACTCACGTTAACAATTAACCACATTACAAGTGCATAGGACGACAATGAGCTACGTGGCTGCTTTATACCGTCATTTCGTCCTTCTTCAATACAACTCACTGCATTATCATACCAAAAACACCACAACATTCCACACATTGACCAATACCTCATAAATCAATAGCATTTCACACCATGTTAATACTTTACATTTCCCCTTCAATACAATGTCACAATTACCTCACTACATCACGTAAACACCTTTCACAACAACACATGAAAGACAATCCATAATTTATACCACTCTAAAATCCTCTAGGATACTCTTTTAAATTCATTCAAAATGTACCATAGGTTGATAATTGCATCAAAGAAGGGTATAGGGGTTTCGGGGTGGTCAAAGAGAGATAAAAACATACAAAATGAAGTTCTGGGCTGACTTGCGAAGCTACCTGCGCCGAAATGTGGTTGATTTGCATACTCAGGTGACCATTGACCTGTCCAGGGTCATGTGCATTGGCATCTACGCCCGCAGGTGCCCTACCCGTGTGGGCGGATGCTCGTTTCAGCCTCCGGGGGTCATTTTAGGGTCCTTTTTCGCAATGAATGGTCCATGATCATAACTAAGCTTCTCTTAACATATTTTAGATCATATTAGATTCCAAATAACATCCATGGTTTCACAACGCACATAAACATCACCAAAACTACATTTTCCTTTTAATACGCCACCGGTTCCACGTACAATTTCACAACAATAATTCCAAATGTTACACACAAAGAGAAAGCAAGTTAAGAACATAACCACATATTACATGTTGATATATAATCCATAAAAGTCACTTCCTTCAAGACCACAAGTCTACTTCCAAGCTTACAAGGCAAAACCCTCTACTGATTAAGCAAAAGTACATTGTTTTATACATAGTTAACTGTCCAACACTTTGCCAACATAACCAACATGAATTATACACCATATTAAGAATATTATATATTGAACCATAATAGTAAACACTTACCCAAACTTTCAAAGGAGTGATCTTGTCCAAGGAGATAGTTGCCTTAGGGTTTGGAAGAGAAGAGAAATATCTTGTGGAAATTTCTAGATTTGCATATGTGTCTAAATGAATAAAAATCTGATTTTTCCACCTTATATAATGGTTCAATGGTCATCCTTATCCAACATTAAATGCATGTTTACTTCGTCAACATGGAATAATGGGTCATTGGCCATTTGGGCCATGTCTTTTACTTCATTTTGGGCCTCAAATTGAGCCCATGAACATATGTGAATTCAGCCCAACCAAATTAATGTGTAAAACCCCAACAAATCTCATGTTTAAATAATTCCATAAATGTTACGGTAATAACATTGGTTCGAAAATATATGGGGTGTTACATCCTTCCCCCCTTAGGAACATTCGTCCTCGAATGTTAGTAACATTACCTCATTGAAACAAATTTAAATCTAAGTGTATCCTTAATGTTCTCATATACACATGATACTTTTATAGACTTAATTGTTATTGCTTCAATTCCGGACTTTGAACTTTTTCTTCTGTTTACAACAAATACGAGTACTTTAGATTTCATCATTCCTTTGGTTTCCCATGTGATTCCGTCTACTTGCTGATTTCTCCAATAGTACCTTTATGGAAACTACTTCTTTATTTCTTAATCCTTTCACTTATCGATCAAGAATAGTAGTAGGTACCTCTTCATATGTGATATCCTCGATAACTTGTACATCTCTCCCATGTATTTTCAAAGCATTGAAACATGGAACACTGAATGAAATGTGGGAAGTTCTTGAGGTAGTGCTAATTTATATGCAACTTACCCAAATCTTCTGGTAATCTCATATGGCACGTTATATAGGGCCAACTTTCATTTCTTTCCAAATCTCATTACCTCTTTCATTGGTGACACTGTCAAAACTACCCAATCACCTATGGCCAATTCTAATTCCCTTCTTCTACTATCGGCATATGACTTGTGTCGACTTTGGGCTGTTTGTAGCCGCTATTGTATCACCTTGACTTTCTCTATAGCTTTATGAACAAGATTTGGCCCGAGTAAAACAGTCTCACCTGCCTCAAACCATCCACTTAGTAATCTACACTTTCTCCCATATAAGCTTCATAAGGTGTCATTTTGATACTTGAATGATAGCTATTATTGTAGGCGAATTCCATAAGAGGTAAATGACCATCCCAACTACTTTTAAAGTTCAATGTGCAAGCTCGTAACATATCTCCAAGTGTTTGGATGGTACGTTCTATTTGTCTATCTGTCTGATATAATAGAAATTGGAATCCCATGTAATCGTACTATCTCTTTAACATACAACCTTGCATAATTTCCAGTTGTACAAGTGGTCCTGACAGGTAAAAAGTGTGCTACTTGGTAAGTCTGTCAACTATCATCCACATGGAATCAAATTTCCAAAATGTACGAGGCAAACTTATGATAAAACCCATGTTAATCATATCCCTCTTTTCAAGCTGGAAGATTTATACATTGCATATAACCTCCAGGTTTCTGATGCTCCACTTTTACTTGTTGACAGTTTTGACATTGAGTTACAAATTCTGCAATGTTCTTTTCATGTAACCTTACCAATACATCTCTTTAAATCATGGTACATTTTGGTTGCTCCCGGATGAATAGAATATCGTGAATGATGTGCTTCCGTCATAATTTATTTCCTTAACTCATCTATATCCGGTACACAAAATCTACCCTGGGCATTGAAGTACTCTCTCTTGTGCGTAAGATCAAATGCCTTCGTCAAACCTTACTGTCATTCTTTGTCAGCTGCAATAAAAGTAGGATCCGCATACTGGTTTTCCTTTACTTCAGCTACTAATGAAGACTCTGCCGTATTTTACACTATAATTCTTTCATCTGGAGTTTCAAGAAGATGAACCCCCAAGTTGTCTAATTGATGTAGATCCTTGACTATACCTTACTTTTCCGTCAACTAGCTACTAGTGCTTCCTATTGCTTTGAAACTTAATACATCGGTTACCACATTTGCTTTTCCCGGATGGTATAAGATATTACTATCATAATCTTTTAGTAATTCCCTCCACCTTCGGTGTCGTAGTCTGTTATGAGTTCCAGCCACTTTCGCTGCCTCAAATTTAATTCCTAGTTTAGGTCCATCTGCTTCAAAATATACTACTACAATCTTTTATGATCGGTATAATTCAACGTGAACCCCATACAAATAGTGGCGCCATATCTTTAAAGCAAATATCACAACTGCTAACTCAAGATCATATATGGGATACTTTCTCTCATGTGGACGCAACTGTCGTGAGGCATACGCTATTACATTACCGTGTTGCATCAATACACATCCTAAGCCAACTCCTGAAGCATCACAATATACTGCATACCCTTTTTGTGCCTTCGGGAAGCATTAATACAGGTGTAGAAGTCAATTTATCTTTCAACTCTTGGAAACTCTTCTCACATGCATCATTCCACTGAAACTTGGTTGCTTAGTGTGTTAGCTTGTTAAGGGTGCTAAAATGGAAGGAAAACTCTTCAACAACCCTTCTGTACTAGCCTGCCAACCCAAGAAAACTATGAATCCCTGTAGGCGTCGTAAGTTTTGGCCAATTCTTCACGGCTTCTATCTTTTTTTGTATCAACTCTTATTCCTTTATCTGATACCATGCGACCCAAGAATGTTACAGACTTTAACCAAAATTCACATTTAGAGAACTTCGCATATCTCTTACGGTCACAAAAAAATTGTAACACCTATCGCAAGTGATTAGCATGGCTCTTTTGTGACCTTGAATCTCATCTCTAAACTTGGTCTCAAACATATCTAACAATGGCTTGAACACCCTATTTATCAAATCCATAAAAATTGTTGTTGCATTTGTTAGTCCAAATGACATAACTAAAAATTCATAATGACCATACCGTGTTCGAAAAGCTATCTTGGGTACATTTTTTTCTCTAACCCTTACCTGATGATAGCCCGATCTCAGATCAATCTTTGAAAAGCATTTGGCACCCTGTAATTGGTCAAACAAATCATCCATTCTGGGGAGGGGATATTTGTTCTTGATTGTTACCTTATTCAATTGTCGATAGTCAATACACATTCTCAGTGTGCCATCTTTCTTCCGTACAAATAATACTGGTGCACCGCACGGGGACATACTAGGTCGTATAAACCCTTTGTATAGCAAATCCTTTAATTGCTCTTTCAATTCTCGCAATTTTGTTGGAGCCATTCTATACGGAGGAATAGAGATAGGATGAGCGTCTGGTATCAAATCATTACCAAACTCTACCTCCCATTCTGGGGTAAGCCGGGAAAATCATCAGGAAATACATCGAGGAATTCATTAACCATCGAAACCGATCGAGGAATTTGTGGTTTCACATCAGTATCTGGCACTCGGAGTAAATGAAATATATACCCCTTGACTATCATTTTCCTTGCTTTAAGATAGGAAATAATTTTCTCCTTGGTGCCCCCACATTACCCTTCCATTCAAGAATATTTTCTTGTGGAAAATGAAAATGTACCTTCTTAGCCCGGCAATCTACCGTGGCATAATAAGAAGCCAACCAATCCATACCCATTATGACATCAATATCCATTATTTCTAATTTAATAAGATCAGTCAATGTATCATGGTCACACACAGTTATCACACAATTACGATACACTCTTTTAGCTACAATAGATTCACCTTTTGGTGTAGATACCTCAAATGGGTTAATTAAAAATTCTAGTGTCCCTTCAAAAAAAAAAAAATTCAACAATCAATGGAGTAACATATGATAGGGTAAAACCCGAATCAATCAATGCAAATACATTATGTGAAAAGACAGATAATATACCTGTCACTTCATCAGGAGAAGACTCAAATTTCTGCCAATCCGCCACGGCATAGGTACAGTCCTGAATACCACTAGAACTAACTGCTCCTCTAGCACCTCTGCCACGACCAGCAGGTTGTACGTCTGATGAAGATAACGCAACGGCTGATCCCGTAGGTCGTATCATACCACTCATGCCTCTTTGTGGGCACTCTCTCACTATGTGCCCTGGCACGCCACACCAAAAGCAAACATTTGTTCCCAACTCGCATTCACCTAAATGATACCTTCTGCAGCGCTGACACTGCAGACGAGGAGACCTCGATTGGCTCATACTTCCTCGTGCTCGATACCCCACTATCCGTGAATCTTTAACCTCACTTCTTCGCCCAAACTGGTTGCTTCTCAACCCTTGGAATAGAGGGGGAGCATTTGTTGTGGAATGGGGAAATAATGGCCTAGGCTGTTTGTGAAAAATTCGAGGCCCAAATCCTTCTTGGGACGCCAAGAACTGTCCCATGGGTTTAGCCCTCTTTGACGATTCCCCTTCCACTTCTTGCATCTTTCTCCTTTGCCTCTGACCCTCCATCTGCTATGCAAAAGTGTGTCTTTGAACATGTGCAGCAACTACACGGGTCAATATTTGCACCACACTTATTAAGTCCTGCTCAATAGTATTAACGGGAATTTTTTAAGATACTTCTCTCCTTCTCGGCTCTTCTGGAGCTGGAAAAGTAGAAGAAGCCCGTGATGCAAATTTAGTGTCAGCTCTACCTTGACTAGCTTGGTCAGGTGGTGACCTACTCGATCCTTCTCCGGCAAGTATAACTACTTGCTTACCTTTGCCCCTACCTCCTCTTGTCTTCGGCATTTACTATAACAAAGAAAACCAACTTCAATGGTCAGATATAATTCCACCTACAATATTTGGCTCTATTGCACGATCTAGAAATAAAGAAAAGAAACAACTCCTAAATGTCTTGTAGCCTCCTACTTATAAATGTGGTGCACAACATATCCATAAGCAAGAATTTACTCAGACACGACTTTGTCGACACCCTTAGGACGACCTGCTCTAACACCACTTTTGTCATGCCTTGAATTTCAACTGGGCGGACTGGCACCCGAAGCCGATAAGGCCCGAGAGAACCAATCTTTGCTCATGTCCATTCATATGCATGTCATTCAGGGAACATCACAACCACGTATAGATACAAGATACTAATAGCGGAAGTCATGGAAACATATGTATATACATATATGAAACTTGGTCGTTAGGGCCATCAAGACAAAACATATGTTCCTTACATTTCCTTCATCTGTCCCACAATATCTACAAAGCCTCTACAGATGCATAACCATAACCAACCTAGAGTCGGGACAAAACCCCGCTCTATACACATATACGGTACCTAAAACAAATGTACATATTAACTCGTAAAACCCCGAACCAACTGGAGCTCACCAAAGACCTGCAAATGATCCACAACCTACTGAGGAGGTCTACTAGCACCTGTGCCTGCAGCAAGTAAGGTAAGTCCCCCAAGGGACGTCAGTACGAAGAATGTACTGAGTATGTAAGGCTATAAGAAACTGCATCAATACATAAGAACTTCAATGGAATCAAATATAAGAGAACAGTCAATATGGATAAACCATCGAAATTTCAATGGAATCAAATATAAGAGAATAGTCAATGTGGATAAACCATCGTCCTGCATATGTGGAACCATGTACCTTACATTCATTATTTTCCTTACTTCTATTGTTTATTCATCATCGCTTATATCATATCGTACCCGGGCCCCAACTGATCAGTGGGTCTTAACATAACATAACGTTATGTTGGGATCGGTTCGAGCTAGGCTTAAGCCTCGAGAGCTACCACCCATAAGTCAATATATCAGGCTCGGCTCGAGCTAGGTTATTACCTCTAGAGCTTCCACCCATAAACCAATATATCAGGTTCGGCTCGAGCTAGGTTCTTACCTCTAGAGCTACCACCTGTCAGGATCGGCCCGATCTAGGCTTATGCCTCTAGGACTGCCCCCTGATCTAATAAATTTGGGATCGGCTCGAGCTAGGCTTATGCCTCTAGAGCTACCACCCGTACTCTTACAACCAACAAATATGCATTACTTTATTTCTTACTTTTGAGAGATTGATATGTTGATAGTCGCAACATTATTGGAGCTTTGGAACACCAGTCCATGATTAAGAGACTTATGAATAACAACTAATCCACGAACAAAGAACATGTGAATAACAATACATGACAGCCTGAAATGAAATGCTTTAGAATATTTTGGAATGGAACAAATACAATGACAATGTGAACAATATGTGCTGCAGAAGGACACGGTAAGAGTAACCTTACATACCTTATCTTCCCAATATGAATACACAATCCTATATGTGAAAACAATTGTCCATCTTCTTCCTTACGTTTCACTCTGCAGCACAAATTCATAACGGAACTCACGTTAACAATTAACCACATTACTATAGCATAAGACGACAATGAGCTACGTGGTTGCTATGTAGCATCATTTTGTCCTTCTTCAATACAAATCACTGCATTATCATACCAACAACACCATAACATTCCACACATTGACCAAGACCTCATAAACCAATAGCATTTCACACCAAGTTCATACTTTACATTTTCCCTTCAATACAATGTCATAATTACCTCACTACATCACGTAAACACCTTTCACAACAACACATGAAAGACAATCCATAATTGATACCACTCAAAATGCCTCCGAGATACTCCTTTAAAGTCATTCAAAAGGTACCATAGGTTGATAATTGCTTCAAAGAAGGGTATAGGGGTTTCGGGGGGTCAAAGAGAGACAAAAACATACAAAACAAAGTTTTGGGCTGACCTGCAAAGCCACCTACGGCCACAGGTGGTTGAGGTGCGTCCACAGGTGACCATTGTCCTGGTCTAGGGTCACCTGCATTGGCATCTGCGCCCGCAGGTGCCCCACCAGCGAGGGAAGATGCCCATTTCAGCCTCCGAGGGTCATTTTAGGGTCCTTTTTTTGCAATGAATGGTCCATGATCATAACTAAGCTTCTATTAACATATTTAGATCATATTAGATGCCAACGAACAACCATAGTTTCACAACGCACATAAACATCACCAAAACTACATTTTCCTTTCAATACTCCACCGGTTCCATGTACAATTTCACAACGACAATTCCAAATGTTACACACAAAGAGAAAGCAAGTTAAGGACATAACCACATATTACATATTGATATTTAATCCATCAAATTCACTTTCTTCAACACCACAAGTCCACTTCCAAGTTTACAAGGCAAAACCCTTTACCGATTAAGCAAAAGTACACTGTTTTACACATAGTGAACTGTCCAACACTTTGCCAACATAACCAACATGATTTATCCACCAACTTAAGCATATAATATATTGAACCATAAGAGTAAACACTTACCCAAACTTGCAAAGGAGTGATCTTTTCCAAGGAGATAGTTGCCTTAGGGTTTGGAAGAGGAGAAATATCTTGTGAAAATTTCTAGATTTGCATGTGTGTCTAAATGAATAAAAATCTGATTTTTCCACCTTATATAATGGCTCAATGGTCATCCTTAGCCAACATTAAATGCATGTTTACTTAGAAAACATGGAAGAATGGGTCATTGGCTATTTGATCCATGTCTTTTACTTCATTTTGGGCCTCAAATTGAGCCCATGAACACATGTGAATTCAGCCCAAACAAATTAATGTGTAAAACCCCAACAAATCTCATGTTTAAATAATTCCATAAATGTTACGGTAATAACATAGGTTCGGAAATATACGGGGTGTTACAGTAGCCTACTCGACAGGTTGGTACCTCTACTGAACCTTAACCACTGGAATCTCTCTGGAACGTCACCGTCTAACATCCCTGGCTAGGATAAGGACTGGCTCCTCCATAAAGGTCAACCTCTCATCTAACTGAATTGAGCCCCATCGAAGCTCATGCAACTCATCAGGAATATAACGTCGCAACATGGATAAATAGAAAACTAAGTGAACAGCTAAAAAGTCTGGGGGCAAGGCCAACTCATAAGCCACATATCCAATGATCTGAAGTATCTCAAATGGCCCAATATACCTGGGACTGAGCTTGCCCCTCTTTCCAAACCTCATCACGCCTTCCATGGGCAACCCTCGAAGGAAAACCCGATCACCAATCCCAAACTTCAATGCCTAAAGCCTACAGTCAGCATAACTCTTTTCCCTACTCTGAGTTGTCCATAGCCTATCCTGAATCACCCACACCCTATACAAAGACTCACGAAGCAAGTAGGTACCACGGGGACTAACCTCAAAAGTCTCAAATCAACCAATCAGAGATTAACAATGCCTAACATACAATGCTTCAAATGGTGCCATCTCAATACTCGAATGGCAGTTATTATTATATGCATACTCCGCTAAGGCTAAGTGTTGCTCCCACTGGCCTCTAAAGTCCATAACACATGCGAGAAGCATATCCTCCAAAACCTAAATAGTCCACTCTGACTGACCATCGGTCTGGGGATAGAATGCGGTTCTAAGATCAACCTGAGTACCCAACTCCTCCTAAAATGTCCTCCAAAAGCTAGAAGTGAACACTGAGCCCCTATCCAAAATAATGGACATGGGCACTCCAGATACGGGCTAACTCTCGGCACTGAAGAAAATCTGAATAGGGATGAAATGAGCCGATTTGGTCAACCGATTAATAATGTCCCAAATACTATCGGAACAATGAGAGGTACGAGGCAAACCAGTCACAAAGTCCCTAGTAATCCGCTCCCACTTCCACTTAGGAATGGGTAGCTTCTGAAGAAATCCACCCGGTCTCTAATGCTCGATCTTTACTTGCTGATAACACAAACACTGAGCTATAAAGTCTGCTACATCTTTTTTCATACCACTCCACTAGTAATTCTACCTCAAATCTCTATACATCTTAGTTGTCCCAGGGTGAATAGAATATTTAGAGCTATGAGCCTCCTACAATATCAACTGAATCAAGTCTCCATCCCTGGGAACATAAATGTGGCCATCAAACCACAGAATGCCCTCTGAATCTAAGGTAGCCTGACTAGACTCACCTCTTAACACCTGATCTCGAATGCCACAAAGTCTACTATCGTTATATTGGTGACTCCAAATCTGCTCAAATAAGGTAGACCTAGCCACAACACTAGCAAGGGTCCTTCTGGAGTTTGAAATATCAAGTCGAACCATCAATTTGGCTAAGGACTGAATGTCCCAAGCCAATGGCCTCTCTAAAACTGAAATAAAAGTCAAGCTACCCATACTCACCGCCTTCAAGCTCAAGGTATCTGCTACCATGTTTGCCTTGCTTGGATGGTATAGAATAGAGATATCATAGTCCTTCGACAACTAAATCCACCTGTACTGTTTAGAATTAAGATCCCTCTAAGTCATAATGAACTGAAGACTATGATGATCAGTGTAGATAACACAACGAACACCATACAAGTAATGCCTGCAAATCTTAAGCACAAAAACTACAGCCGCCAACTCCAAATCATGAGTAGGGTAGTTGTGCTCGTGTACCTTCAGCTTTCTCGATGTATAAGCAATAACTCGGCCCTATTGCAGCAAAACATAACCCAAACCAACACCAGAAGCATCATAATAAATTGTAAACCCCTCACCCTTAATTGGAAGAGTCAAAATAGGAGCAGAAGTGAGCAAGTCCTTGAGCTTCTAAAAGCTCAACTCACACTCAATGGACCACTAAAAAGGAACCTCTTCCCTTGTTAACCTGGTTATAGGGGCAGCAATAGTAGCAAATCTCTTGACGAATCGCTTGTAGTAGTCTGCCAAACCAATAAAGCTACAAACCTCGATCGAAGATGTAAATCTGGCCTAATCACGAATAGCCTCAATCTTTCCCAGATCCACTATAATCCAATCCTGAGAAACCATGTGTCCTAGGAATGTTGCAGACTCTTAACCAGAACTCAAACTTTGAGAATTTAGTGAAAAGCCTATGATTTCTCAAAGTCTAGAGCACAATCCTCAAAAATTTTGCTTGTGCTCCTCCCCATTCCTTGAGTACACAAGGATATCATCAATGAAAACAATCATAAAGGAGTCTAAATAAGGCCTAAAAACATTGTTTATCAAATCCATGAACGTTGTTAGGGCATTGGTCAACCCAAAAAAATCACCAAGAACTTATAGTGGTATAGTGAGTCCTGAAGGCTGTATTAGGGATGTCCTCAGCCTGAATCCTCAACTAATGGTAATCGAATCTTAAGTAAATCCTAAAGAACATAGCCGCACCCTGAAGCTGGTCGAACAAATCATTAATACAGCGCATAGGATACTTATTCTTCACTGTCACCTTATTCAGCTGCCTATAGTCGATACACATACGCATGGAACCATTCATTTTCTTCACAAACAAGATAGGAGCACCCCAAGATGATAAACTCGATCTAATGAAACCCTTACACAAAAGATCTTAAAGCTGGGAATTTAGCTCCTTAAGCTCTGCAGAAGCCATACGATAAGGTGCCGTGGAAATAAATCGGGTGCGGGTGCCTGGCTCAAGATCAATAGCAAACTCAACATCACACTTAGAAGGAAGGCCAAGTAGGTTGTAGGGAAAACATCGAAAAACTCACAAACAATAGGAATAGAATCAAGTGAAGGACTCTTCGCACTAATGTCACGAACATAAGCAAGATAAGACTTGCAACCCTTCGACACTACTCTCCTAGCCCAAACATAATAAATACTCCCCATTGGTGCGTGGCTAAAAGAACCTTTCCAAATAACTGAGGGTACACTAGGCATGGCTAAGGTAACGATCTTGGCAAATAAATCCAAGACCGCATGATAGGAGGATAACTAGTCCATGCCCAGAATCACATTAAAGTCCACCATATCTAGCATAATAAGGTCAGCCCGAGTATCAAACTCTCAAATGGTAGCAACACATGATCTATAAACCTGATCCACTATTAAAAAATCACCCACGAGAGTAGATACATGCAATGGCACAAATCATGGCTCCCAAGACAACACTAATTATGATACATAATAAGCAGAAACATACAAATAAGTGGATCCCGGATCAAATAAGGCAATAGTTGGCTAACGGTATACTGAAATTGCACCTGTAATAACATCATCCAAAGACTCCACCTTCAACCTACTAGGTACAACATACAACTAACCTCATCCACCTCCAAACTTGGTACTGATCGACCACCTGTCCTTCTTGCTTGAGGACCTCCTCAAGAACCCTGGGGACTACCCCTGCGACCCAAAGCATCACCTCTAGCTAGGGTGATTGCTCTAATCGGCTGAATACTCTGTGTTGTAGGCTGAATCATCCTATGCCGGGGACACTCTCTAGAGAAATGGCCAATAACCCCATAATTATAGCAAGCCCCAGGCACTCTACTTTGTCCAGAAGATCCAACTGATCTGGAGTAGCCACCTCAGCTAGAAGACCCAGAATGTGCACCTCTCAAATACTAGCCACCTCTCAAGCCATGGTAATTAATGTAGCTGGACTAACATCCATTAGTAATCTAAAGTACTGCATGAACGGGTCTACTAGACTGGCCTTGGTGCCGATAAGACTGTCGTGGAGGGTACCTACCCTGAGAACCTCTACCCTTAAACTGTGAGCCGCTCTGGCTCCCACTAAAACTCCCCTGATGACGTGACCTCTTATTGCTGCCCCCTTGGGCCTCTTAATGAATCTCCTTCATAGTCTAGGTATAGTTAGAAATATTAATAAAGGAACTGCCAGCAGTAACCAAAGTTTGAGTAGCCATGCGAAAAGAAAGTCTCAGCCTCTAACATAATAATGAATCCACTCATACTCGATAGGTAAGATCACAATAATATGACTGGCCAACTCATGAAACTATGCCTTATACTCAACAACAGTCATAGAACCCTATTGCAAGCTGCTAAACTGATCTCTCAGATGCTGTTAAAGACTGGGAGGCATATACTCTCCAAGAAAGCCTCAGAGAACTGAGTCCATGTCAAAGGGGGAGATCCATCTATCTTGGAATAAATATAACCTATCCACCAACATCTAGCTGCCAAATCTAACTGAAAGGTAGTGTAGTCTACCCCGCGTGCCTCAACCAGGCCCAAATTATAGAGCCTTTCCTCACAACCAGTCAGAAACTTAAATGTATCTTTGTCGGAGGCCCTTGTAAATCTAGGTGAAGTTAATATCAATAATCAACCCAACATCTTCTGCTTCTCGACTATCATAGTTAGCTGAGAAATTATCGACTGTGGAACTATCGATGATGGAGGAACCTCAACTCTGGGAGTCGCAACTGTAGGCTGTGCTTCTAAATCAGAACAACTCTCGTCTGCTGACTGAGCACCATTAGATGGTGTACCACCTACCAATCCCAACAATTGAAGCAATGCATCTCTGAGCACTGAAAAGGAAACAAACCCCGATGGAGCCTGAGTTACCCCCTATCCCACCAATGGTTGGAGTGGCGAAATCCTTGGCTCGGGAGAAATAATAGGATCTGGTAAAGGCTTCCTACCCTGACCCCTAGCTGGGGCTACAACTTTATCTTGGTCGTAACCTCTGGACCGGCCACGGCCTCTAGCAGGTGTCGTAGCCACAGACTCAAGATCCTCATCGTTGGTGGTCGTAGTTTGTATCCTGACCATCTGTGAAAGAGTGAAATAATGAGAACTTTAGAAACCAACACAGACTCGATGTATAAAATGAATGAAGAAAGTGAGGTTCTCCTAAGAATGCCCTATAGCCTCCCAAAGATAAGATACGGATGTCATCATTCCAATCCGCTGGAAACTACAAGATATTTGCCCTTGTACCAACAATACCAGTGAACCTAGGCTCTAATACAAATTTATCACGACCTGATTTCTCGAGTCAAGATGGCACCTACTTTATCCTACCAGTAGGTAAGTCGAACCATATCCTGAAATAACAAGTAATGGGCTAGTTGGTTGAAGATAGGTTAAAATACCAAAAATAAGCATACAACAAGATTGTAAGCAAAAGAAATATAAGTACGACAATACAAATGACATATGAGAGAGAGAATAAAAGAATATCCAACGATCTAGTAAGGTCGGTATAAGAGCCACTAAATCTAAAAGAATAAGAGCAATAAATAGTATCAAATTTACAGATAGTCTCGATAACTAAAGACTATCCAAAAGTAATGGAAGGAGAGAGAATCAGCTCTGGCTTTGAAAGCTCACCCTGTCTGTAAATCCTGAGAGCAAGCTGGATAAAATGTCAATGGCAGTGACTCGTACTCGGATCTGTCACGCCCCAAATCCCGTTTGAGGTGTGATTGGCACCCGAAGTAGATATGGCCCGAGAGAGCCAATCTTTGCTCATGTACATATGCATATCCTCGTATAAACATCGTACTATCTCTTTTAACCGATAACATATAAAATGCCAATGGCGGAATTCATGAAAAAACATGTACAATATGTGAAACTTGGCCGTTAGGGCCATCAAGTTGAGTGAACATACATCTCTGTCATCCATATACCAACATACGTCTACAAAAGCCTCTAACAGATGCATTTATAGGACCAACTTAAATTTGGGACAAGTCCCCGCTTTATACAACATTTACAACATCAAAAAAATGTACGACTCTGACTTGGAAAGTCCTGAACCAACTGGGCTCACCAAAAATCTGCAAATACTGTCAACTTACTGCGGAGGTCTACTAGTGCCTGCACCTGCAGTATTTAAAGTAAGTCCCCCGAGGGGGTCAGTACAAAGAATGTACTGAGTATGTAAGGCTTATAAGAATTGCATTAAACATCATAACAACAATGGAATCAATATAAGAGAAATAAATAATGTGAATAAACTCTCTTTCTGTATGTAATGAACCATGTACTTATATTTCTTCTATCATTGCCACTTATGAGTATTCTCTCATGTCCTTATTATTCATATACTATCCCTTACATACCCCTTTATTCCAGAGAGTTACCTCCACTCAAAAGACTTGCTTCTCAGAGATTCTGCTATTCAAGAAATCCGTCTTCTCAAGAGATTCTAGAGATTCTTCTAGTCAAGAGGTTCTAGAGACTCTTCTATTCAAGAGATTCTAGAGACTTGGGTTAATATACATATGAACATCAATGGAAAACAACTGTAATAAAATAGTAAATATGGATAAACCATCAATCTGTGCTTTTGGAATCATGTCTATTGCTTTCATTACTTTCTTTGTTTCTTTGCTTCTATGATTATTCATATTTGCCTGTGAACTGTGATACCCCGGCCCCAACTGATCAGTAGGTTTACATAACATAACGTTATGTTGGGATCGACTCGAGCTAGGCTTATGCCTCTAGAGCTTCCACCCTATGAATCAATATATTGGGATCGGCTCGAGCTAGGTTTTTACCTCTAGAGCTGCCACCCATAAATCAACATATCAGGTTTGGCTCGAGCTAGGTTTATACCTCTAGAGCTGCCCCTGTCAGGTTCGGTCCGAGCTAGGCTTATGCCTCTAGGACTGCCCCCTGATCCTGGGATCGGCTTGAGCTAGGCTTATGCCCCCAAAGCTGCCACCCATACTTGATCATTAACTACATATGCATTACTTCACTTCTTTACTTGTGAGATTGATATCTTTACTTGTGAGAGATTGGTACATTCACTTGTGAGAGATTGATACATTCCTTTGGCATAACATTTTTGGAAGCTTTGGAACCATACCCAATAATAGAAGACATGTAAATAAACATTATTGGAAACATAGCCTTATTGGAAACATGACACCATTGGAACCATTGGACAATAATCAATAAACAAGATACCTTAATATAAACACTATTGGAACTTTGGAATGTAACCTTATTGGGTTTTTGGAACATTATTCATGATACGAGACTTGAGATTCACAATTGATCCATGAGTAGGAAATATATGATAATGACCATTGATAACCGGATATAGAATACCTTAGCACATTTCAGGATGGGACAAGTGTAATGTCAATGTGAATACTATTGGAACATGACATGATTGGAAAAGCTATTCAAGACTAAATAGGCTTTCCTTACATCGTTACTTTCTTTGATATAGCTTCCTTAGAACTTACCACATTATGACAACTTTGGAACTTCAGTCAATGAATAGGAGATACGTGAATCATAATTTTTCTAAGAGTCGGACACATGTGGATGACAATATATCTCAACCTGAACTGATATACCTTAGGATATTTCGGAATGGAATAGGTACAATGTCAATATGATCAACGTGCTGCAGAAGGATACAGAAAGAGTAACCTTACATACCTTTACGTCCAAGTATAAATACACCATTCTATATATAAACACAACAGTCCAGCTCCTTCCTTATGTTTCACTCTACAACACAAGTTCATAAGGGAATTCTCATTAACAATTATTTACCGTACAAGTGTACAAAATGACAATAATCAATATGACTGCCGTATAAGGTCATATCACCCCTTATAATATAATCCACTGCATTCTCATACCAAAAACACCATAACATTCCACACATTGACCAAGTTATCATACATCAATAGCATTTCATACTACACTTACCCTTTATGCTTCCTTATTATCAATCCATCACAATTTCTCCTATCAACTTGACCCATAACAACTTATAAACAACAATACATAATTAACATAGTCCAACATGCCTCTATACTCCCCTTTAAAGTCATTAAAATGACATCACAAGTTGTTAATTACATCCAAAAAGGGCATAGGGGCCTTCGGGGATCAACTAGAGACGAAAACACACAAAACTAATTCTGGGGATGACCTACGCTGACACCTGCACCCGCAGGTGGATGAGGTACGCATGAAGGTGACCTTTGGCAGCAGCCAGAGGCACCTGCGTTGGCATCTGCGCCCGCAGGTGCCCTCATCTGCGGGGCGGATGCCCGTTTTGGTCCGAAATGGTCTCTTTTGGGTCTTTTCATGCAATGAATGGTCCATGATCAGAACCAAACTTATTTTGACATATTTTTTATCATCTTGGACACCAACAATCGGCCATTGTCTCACAACACACATAACAACACCCTAAACTGCACTTTACGGCCAATACGTCACCAAAATCATAACCAATTTCACAATAAAAATTCCAAACATTTTTCACAAGAATAAAACAAGGTAAGACTATAATCACATATCACATGTCAATACTAACTCCATCAAGTTCATTTCCTTCAAGATCACAAGCCCATGTTCAAGTTTACAAGGCAAAACTATCCTCCGATTTAGCAAACATGTCACATACACACATAGTGAACTTCTCACACTTCACCAACACAAACAACATGATATAAACCATCTTCCATGCATAAATTATATTAAACCATAATAAGATACACTTACCAATACTCACCAAGTGATGATCTTTGGCCAAAAGGATGAAGGCCTAGGGTTTGTATGAGATAAGGCAATGTTGAGAAAATTCTATCTAAAGGCATGGGTATCCAAAATGAATTAAAATCTGATTTTTCCCTCATTATATAGTCTCCTCATGGTGCCTATTAACCATACACTTGGTCCAATCCTCTTATATTGACTTGGTCTTGCAAGAATGGGTTATTATGCCCTTTTTGGGCCATGCCTTCATGCTACTCTTTGGGCCTCATTTGGCCCAATGTCTCAAGACTCATATAAGCCCCAACAAATAATTGTATAATTCTTCAAATCTCTCATGTTTAATCAATTCCATAAATGTACATGTAGTCGTATAGGTTCGATAACATACGGGGTGTTACACCTCCCACGAGGGTCTAATCCCTTGTACTGGCCCAATATCAATTACCTCATCAATAACATTACGTTATACATACTTTTGGCTCTCGACACTTAAGTAAACATTGTGCAACGTTGTTAAGTAGGGTTTGGTAGGTACGGGGTATTACATTCTTCCCCTCTTAGGAACATTCGTCCTCGAATGTTGACAACATCGTCTCATGGGCAACAAATGCATCGCTATATTAGCTTCTCTATACATATACTCATATAAATACTTACTTAGTCGTTCTCCACTTCCACACTTTTGAACTTTCTCCTTCTGTTTGAAACAAATATGGGTACCTTGGTCTTATCATTTGTTTTTCAGCTTCTCAGGTTATTATTCGACTTGTTGATTTCTCCAAGGAACGTTTACGAAAGTTACGTCTTTATTTACGAACCTTTGCACTTGTCGGTCTAGAATAGCCATAGGTATCCCTTCCTAGTAGGATCCTCCATAACTTGTACATTTTCAATAAAAGTAATGGATCTCGGCATATGACTTGTGTTAACTTATAGCTACTATTGTACCACCTTAACCTTCTCTATAGCTTAGTGAACAAACTCTAGCCCCAAGTAAGGCAGTTCCACCCGCTCTAATCATCCAATTGAGGATTTAAACTTTCTTCTATGTAAACCCTTGTAAGATACCATTGTGATAATTGAATCATAGCTATGATTACAAATATATTCAATAAAGGATATATGATCATCCCAACTACTTTGGTAATACAATGTGTAAGCTGGTAACATAATTTCAAGTGTTTGAATGATACGTTCTGCTTGTCCATCTATTTAGGGATGGAAAACTGTACCCAACTTCCTGTATTTCTAACCGTTACCTCATCCAGTTGTCGATAACCAATACACATTCACAATGTGCCATTTCTCGTTTGTACAAACAACCCTGGTGCATCTTACAGGAACACACTAAGTCTCACTAGCTAACATGTGTATACCATGGGCATCGCTTTCCTGTCCTCAGGATAGAAAACAAATTTAGCTTTCCACTCAAGGACGGTCTTTTGTGGAAGAAAAGGGAAATATACTTTCTTAGCTGGGCAATCTTCATGCCATCACAAGAAACCAACCACTTCATACTCATTACAACATTAAAAAAATCTTTCATTTCCAAATCATGGGGCATAGTGATCACTCCCTACTAAATAGAATACCATGCATGCGGTGCTTTTACCATAATGCATTTCTCTAACTCATATATATATGTATCCAATACATAAAATATTTCTTTAGCTCAACCACCTTTGTCGAACTTTACTATATGTTCTCTTTCAACTGAATGACACAGGATTTGCATATTGCTCTTCTTTTTCTCAGATACCAATGAAACTTCTGCCACTTTGACACTATAATTCTTTCACCTGAAGTTTTATACAAGTATTGGTGTCATTTGCTATAACCAATTGTCGCAACTGTTAATTCAAAATCACATGTGGGATAAGTTCTTTGATGTGGGCGCAATTGTCTTAAGGCATACGCTATCACATTGTCGTACTGCAGGTATACACATCCCATACCAACTTGTAAAACATCACAATACACTGCATACTCGTATGTGCCTTTGGGAGGCACTAGTACAAATGTCGGAGTCAATTTATTTTTCATCTCTTGCAAAATTTTCTCACATACATCATTCCACCGAAACTTAGTTACTTTGTGGTAATGTGGTAAGGGTATTGCCGACTAAACTCAAGAAAACTATGACTCGCTGTAGGCGTTGTAGGTTTTAGCCAATTCTTCACGGCTTCTACCTTTGGTATATAGTCCCTTATTCCTTCATCTGATACTATGTGACCCAAAAATGCTACGGGGTTTACCTAGCATTCACCCTTAGAGAATTTATGTCTATATCGTACGGTCACGAACAATCTATAACATTTGCCGTAACTAGTTAGCATGGGTTCCTTATGGTCTTCGAGTAGACCACCATAACATCTGTAAACTTTTTTACGGACTTGTCTAAGAATGGCTTCGTTCTATTCATCAAATCCATATAAACTACAGGTGCATTCGCTAGCCCAATTGACATACTAAGAATTCATCATTTCTCCAGTTTTCTAAGTGACCTTCCCGACTTGTTGATCTAGAATAGCAACAGGTAGCTCTTCCTAGTGACATCCTCTGTAATTTGTATATTTTTTTTTTAATGGGAGTAACATGAACTAGAACTTTTTATGCACTTTCGGCAATTTCGTATGACATGCTGTATAGGGCAATTTCCCCTTTATTTCCAAATCCCATTACTTCTTTCATTAATAACACCTTTCAAAGTACTTAGTCATCTATGATCACAACATCTACTATACCATTATACGACATGTGCCTTTAACTCTAGTAACTACACTAACAGGTGGAAATAACCTTGACCAGCTTGGTCAGGTGGTGATTTACTCATTCCTTCGTCAGCAGGCACATCTACCTGCTTCCCTTTACCTCTACCTCTTTTCGTGATCGGCATGATTGCTATATCAAAGAGAAACATTTCCCATGGTCAGATTACAATTCAACTTACAACACTGGCTCTATTGCATGATCTAGAATTGAAGAAGAGAAACAACATCCTAAATGTCCCGTAGCCTCCTACTTATAAATGTGGAGCATAACACATTGATAAGTAAGACTCTACTCAGACACGGCTTTGTAGACACCCTTAGAACGACCTGCTCTGATACCACTTTGTCACGCCCCAAATCCCGTTTGAGGTGTGATTGCCGATATGGCCCGAGAGAACCAATCTTTGCTCATATACATATGCATATCCTCGTATGAACATCGTACTATCTCATCTAATCGATAACATATAAAATGCCAATGGCGAAAGTCATGGAAAAACATGTACAATATGTGAAACTTGGCCGTTAGGGCCATCAAGTTGAGTGAACATATATCTCTTTCATCCATATACCCACATACGTCTACAAAAGCCTCTAATAGATGCATTTATAGGACCAACTTAAATTTGGGACAAGTCCCCGCTTTATACAACATTTACAACATCAAAAAAATGTACGACTCTGACTTGGAAAGTCCCGAACCAACTGGGCTCACCAAAAATCTGCAAATACTGTCAACTTACTGCGGAGGTCTACTAGTGCCTGCACCTGCAGCATTTAAAGTAAGTCCCCCTAGGGGGCCAGTATGAAGAATGTACTGAGTATGTAAGGCTCATAAGAATTGCATTAAACATCATAACAACAATGGAATCAATATAAGAGAAATAAACAATGTGAATAAACTCTCTTTCTGTATGTAATGAACCATGTACTTATATTTCTTCTATCATTGCCTCTTATGAGTATTCTCTCATGTCCTTATTATTCATATACTATCCCTTACATACCCCTTTATTCCAGAGAGTTACCTCCACTCAAAAGACTTGCTTCTCAGAGATTCTGCCATTCAAGAAATCCGTCTTCTCAAGAGATTCTAGAGATTCTTCTAGTCAAGAGGTTCTAGAGACTCTTCTATTCAAGAGATTCTAGAGACTTGGGTTAATATACATATGAACATCAATGGAAAACAACTGTAATGAACTAGTAAATATGGATAAACCATCAATCTGTGCTTTTGGAATCATGTCTATTGCTTTCATTACTTTCTTTGCTTCTTTGCTTCTATGATTATTCATCTTTGCCTGTGAATTGTGATACCCGGGCCCCAACTGATCAGTGGGTTTACATAACATAACGTTATGTTGGGATCGGCTTGAGCTAGGCTTATGCCTCTAGAGCTGCCACCCTATGAATCAATATATTAGGATCGGCTCGAGCTAGGTTTTTACCTCTAGAGCTGCCACCCATAAATCAACATATCAGGTTCGGCTCGAGCTAGGTTTATCCCTCTAGAGTTGCCCCCTGTCAAGTTTGGTTCGAGCTAGGCTTATGCCTCTAGGACTGCCCCCTGATCCTGGGATCGACTTGAGCTAGGCTTATGCCCCCAAAGCTACCACCCATACTTGATCATTAACCACATATGCATTACTTCACTTCTTTACTTGTGAGATTAATATCTTTACTTGTGAGAGATTGGTACATTCACTTGTGAGAGATTGATACATTCCTTTGGCATAACATTTTTGGAAGCTTTGGAACTATACCTAATAATAGAAGACATATAAATAAACATTATTGGAAACATAGCCTTATTGAAAACATGACACCATTGGAACCATTGGACAATAATCAATAAACAAGATACCTTAATATAAACACTATTGGAACTTTGGAATGTAACCTTATTGGGCTTTTGGAACATTATTCATGAATACGAGACTTGAGATTCACAATTGATCCATGAGTAGGAAATATATGATAATGACCATTGATAACCGGATATAGAATACCTTAGCACATTTCGGGATGGGACAAGCGTAATGTCAATGTGAATACTATTGGAACATGACATGATTGGAAAAGCTATTCAAGACTAAATAGGCTTTCCTTACATCGTTACTTTCTTTGATATAGCTTCCTTAGAACTTACCACATTATGACAACTTTGGAACTTCAGTCAATGAATAGGATATACGTGAATCATAATTCGTCTAAGAGTCGGACACATGTGGATGACAATATATCTCAACCTGAACTGATATACCTTTGGATATTTCAGAATGGAATAGGTACAATGTCAATATGATCAACATGCTGCAGAAGGATACAGAAAGAGTAACCTTACATACCTTTACTTCCAATTATGAATACACCAGTCTATATATAAACACAACAGTCCAGCTCCTTCCTTATGTTTCACTCTACAACACAAGTTCATAAGGGAATTCTCGTTAACAACTATTTACCGTACAAGTGTACAAAATGACAATAAGCTATATGACTGCCGTATAAGGTCATATCACCCCTTATAATACAATCCACTGCATTCTCATACCAACAACACGATAACATTCCACACATTGACCAAGTTATCATACATCAATAGCATTTCACACTACACTTACCCTTTATGCTTCCTTATTATCATTCCGTCACAATTTCTCCTATCAACTTGACCCATAAGAACTTATAAACAACAATACATACTTAACATAGTCCAACATGCCTCTATACTCCCCTTTAAATTCATTAAAATGACATCACAAGTTGTTAATTCCATCCAAAAAGGGTATAGGGGCCTTCGGGGAATCAACTAGAGACGAAAACACACAAAACTAATTTTGGGGATGACCTGCGCTGCCACCTGTGCTCACAGGCGGCTGAGGTACGCATGCAGGTTACCTTTGGCAGCAGCCATAGGCACCTGCGTTGGCATCTGCGCCCGCAGGTGCCCTCGTCTGCGGGGGCGGATGCCCGTTTTGGTCTGAAATGGTCTCTTTTGGGTCTTTTCATGCAATGAATAGTACATGATCAGAACCAAACTTATTTTGACATATTTTTGATCATCTTGGACACCAACAATCAGACATGGCCTCACAACACACATAACAACACCCAAAACTGCACTTTACGGCCAATACGTCACCAAAACCATAACCAATTTCACAATAAAAATTCCAAACATTTTTCACAAGAATAAAACAAGGTAAGACTATAATCACATCTCACATGTCAATACTAACTCCATCAAGTTCATTTCCTTCAAGATCACAAGCCCATGTTCAAGTTTACAAGGCAAAACCATCATTCGATTTAGCAAACATGTCACATACACACATAGTGAACATCTCACACTTCACCAACACAACCAACATGATATAAACCATCTTCCATGCATAAAATATATCAAACCATTATAAGATACACTTACCAATACTCACCAAGTGATGATCTTTGGCCAAAAGGATGAAGGCCTAGGGTTTGTATGAGATAAGGCAATGTTGAGAAAATTCTATCTAAAGGCATGGGTATCCAAAATGAATTAAAATCTGATTTTGCCCTCATTATATAGTCTCCTCATGG
The DNA here is from genome assembly GCA_031232105.1 of Capsicum rhomboideum. NCBI lineage: Eukaryota > Viridiplantae > Streptophyta > Magnoliopsida > Solanales > Solanaceae > Capsicum > Capsicum rhomboideum. The sequence goes on along the minus strand of CP124711.1, from coordinate 28,399,248 downwards.
TGCCTATTAACCACGCACTTGGTCCAATCCTCTTATATTGACTTGGTCTTGCAAGAATGGGTCATTATACCCTTTTTGGGCCATGCCTTAATGCAATTTTTTGGGCCTCATATAGCTCATTACAAATTCTTAATTGAGCCCACCAAATGAATGAATAAGTCCTCATATATATACATATATATCCCTCAAGTCACTCTTACCCATCTCTTGGCATTAAATGCATGGTTGATTAGTCAAATGGAAGATTGGATAACGTTTTGCCCCATTGGGCTAAGTCTTTCTTATGATCTTTGGACCTCATTTGGCCCAATGTCTCAAGACTTATATAAGCCCCAACAAATAATTGCATAATTCTTCAAATCTCTCATGTTTAATCAATTCCATAAATGTACATGTAGTCGTATAGGTTCGACAACATACGGGGTGTTACACCTCCCACGAGGGTCTAATCCCTTGTACTGGCCCAATATCAATTACCTCATCAATAATATTACGTTATACATATTTTTGGCTCTCGACACTTAAGTAAACATTGTGCAACGTTGTCAAGTAGGGTTTGGTAGGTACGGGGTGTTACAGGATCTACATCAAAAAAAGATGCAAAAGTGTAGTATGAGTACTAAAATAATGGGTACTCAGTAGACATCATAAGCCGACTGAGCTAAACCACAATACGAGTATAATAAAATGCGAGAAAGTAAACTAAATCGTGGATAAGTCTAAATCTGTAATAAATACTCCAATCCGAATAAAATGAAAAAAAGTGCAAGAATAAATAAATTAAGATAAAGACAGTCTAATTATAAACTATCTGGACAACCATATGACCAGAAGGTACAAGCAAGAGAGAAAATAACCCAACCGAGTCCCGATAAGCCTGGTAGATGCAAACAAGAAAGGGAGTACCGATAATCATACCTTTAAATGACCAGCAGTGAGACCATACCTGAGATTTCCTTTAAACCATAATGATGAACTTGAACCAAAATAGAAGAACGATATCATCATAATAGTGCCATAAACAGATCATAACTGTCGGACTTGAACCAAAACTAGTAAGTAAATCCCAAATAACAATAATCTGATACCATAACCTCCTTAAATCCCAATTTAATAGCAATTTACCAACTTCAACAAAAAGTTTACAAGAGTAGCAAGTTCTAATCAATAAGCTTAATAAATAAGCTTAAAGGTCAACCACATTCTAGTTTGGGTATTTCAACTAACCGAAAACCAATGTGAAGCCTAAGTCACCTTAAGGTTCAAGAATTTCCTAAGAAGGTCACCTACGTCTATAAGGAGCTAATTTAGTTACTTGACTAATAAGGAGGGCCGGTGGGTCCCGCTACTAGTCTCGAAAACCCAAACTAAAGCAAGCACCTCCCCAAACCTAGACTAAGACCTTATTATTTTACCCTAAGATGTGAGATAAACCACAACTAGTCCTAAAGATTATTATTATCCTTAAGAGGAGTAACGAGGTCAAATTCCACTAAAAGAACCCCAAAACGACCAACTTTAACCCATGAAATACTAAAATAATAGCCAAGCCGTAAAACCTTACCCATTGCTAGAATAATACTACACTAATACCATAATAAAGCTCAATCTAAGAGAGAGTAAGCTAGCCTACCTGGACGCCGTCGAAAGCTCGATAAAGTCCACTAGATCAGAGCATTTTCCTTTTGAGAAGCCTCTGCACGATGACACACTATCAAAATAATAATCTATGTATTAACACGAGAATAACAATACCCATATTGCATATAAATCTCTGAGTCCAAAATCAAGCTAAAAATCTCATATGGGGCCCACTTGCAGAATCACAATTTTCAAATTGTCAACACTTCTCTCTAAGCTCAAAGATCATTTACCCTAAAAAAATAGGTGAAATTCGACACAAACGAATCCTAAATTGGCCGGACAAGTAAACTAGGGATTTGAATTAAAGTCAGAAAATTAACCAAGAATTTAATGGAAACTTACGGAATAATCGCTGAGAAAATGACTACAATCACACCTCCAACTCACCCCAAACACCCAAAGATCAATCTCCTCTTTCTTTAAGCTCTCTAGGGCATTAATGCGCTTGGGACTTAGAGAAATTGGGTTCAGAGCATTAAATACTGCCAGGGGTCCCTTCTTCGCGAACAAGGGGGCCCCATCGGCAACACGGACCAAGACCCAGCTTACCTTTCACGAACGCGCTCGATCCACCGCGATCGCAAAAGAGAAAGTCTGGTACGGTCTGAAGAAGACTCTTCACAAATGTGGAGGCAAAATCACGAATGTGATGACCGATAAACTTAGCCTTCGCGAAGGCGGCCATGAGCTCGTGAATGCAAAGGGAATTTTTGGCCTACACCAGCAGTTTTGGCCAAGTGCCAAATCTCTGATCGAACCCTCGGGATTCATTCAAAATCCCGTGAACACAAACGAACTATGCTACCCTACCAAATTTGATATTCCAGACTCAACGACGACATCAAAATTTCAATCTGAGGTCGTTTTGATGAAATGTGGATCCCATACCTAAGGGTTGTTTTAATCAAAATCCACCCAATAGCCCAAAATGAGTTCGAAAGCCTTGGGACCCAAACCAAGGGTTCTCCTATCCTAAAATTGACGTTCTAGAGCTGATGGATCTGTCAGAATTGGCATATGAGGTCGTTTACCTGAGTTGAGGCCTAATACCCAATTCATAACAACGAAGACTTCAAAATAAGAAATTGGCTCTAAAAACCAAACGAACTGCCCAATAACCGAATTGTTAGCTCCAGCAAGTCATAAATGACCTGGGGAAGGTATGGGAAAGCTCTAAATACTGAAATAGTGCAGAAATACTGAAAATGACTAGGAGGGTTATTACACCCATCAAACTTATTTCAAATTCACTTTACATTAACTCAGAAATTTTTTTATATAAATCAACATTAGTACTTCCAAAAGTAATATCATCAACATATATTTGAATAATAAGATTTTCAAAGGAAGTTATTTTGATAAAAAGAGTAGTGTCAATTTTTCCTCTAGTAAAATCATGTTCAGTTAAAAACTTACTCAGTCTATCATACCAAGCTCGAGGATCTTGTTTTAAGCCATAAAGAGCTTTAGATAATTTAAAAACATGATAGGGAAATTCGAGATTTTCAAAACTAGGGGTTTTTTTTACAAAAACTTGTTCCTCAATAAAACCATTCAAAAAAGCACTTTTGACATCCATTTGGAATAATTTGAAACCTTTATGAGAAGCATATGTAAGTAGGATTCGAATAGATTCTAACCTTGACACTGGTGCAAATATTTCATCATAGTCAAATCCTTCTTGTTGTGAGTAGTCTTGGGCTACTAGACAAGCTTTATTTCAAACTACCTCACCTGATTCATTCATCTTGTTTCTAAACACCTATTTGGTTCCAATGATAGAAGTATTTTCAGGTTTTGGAACCAAGGTCCAAACATTATTTATATCGAATTGTTGAAGCTCTTCTTCCATTGCCTTAATTTATCTTTCATTATCTACAGCTTCATTAACCTTCTTTGGTTCAAGTTGAGATATAAGTGCTATGTTTGCACTTCTTTTACTTGAAGCTCTTGTTTTCATTTTTTCTTTTGGATCTCCAATGATGAATTTCTTTAGATATTCAGGCTCTCTTCTCCATTCATTTGGGACAATTTCTATTGCAAATTGATCATCAGTAGCAGTTGACTTTGTTGACCGGTCAACTTCGATGGCAGTCGACTTTGTTGAAGAGTCGACTTCTATGGGAATAATTTTAGCAGTTTTTCCATGTTCATCCTCATCATCTACATTACTAGCATTCTCAATAATATGATTAGAATCATCAAGAATAACATGTACAGACTCTTCAATGCAGAGGGTACATTTATTGAAAATTCTATAGGATCTACTACAATTAGAGCAACCCATAAAAAATACCTTCATCATTTTAAGGATCAAATTTACCAATGTTGTCCTTACTATTGTTATGGACGAAGAATTTTCATCCAAAGGAATGAAAATACCCAATATTGGGTTTCTTATTGTTCCATAGTTCATAGGGGGGTTTCTTCAGAATTGATCTGATAAGACACCTGTTTAAGATGTGACAAGCAGTACTTACAACTTCTGCCCAGAATTTATGAGGCAAGGAGTGTTCACATTTCATGGTTCATATCATGTCTTGAAGAATTCTATTCTTGCATTCCGTAACTCCATTTTATTGAGGAAACCTTGGAGAAGAGAAATTATGAGTGTAACCTTGACTGTTACAAAAAGCTTCAAATCTATTCTCAAATTCTCCTCCATGGTCACTTCTTATACTAGGAATATAGTAACCTTTGTCCCTTTGAACCCTTTCACAGTTTACTTCAAAATTCTTTAAAGTATCATCTTTGTTAGATAAAAACACAACTCAGGTAAAACGAGAATAATCATTAATAATAACAAAGGCATACCTTTTACCTCCAATGCTAGCAGTTCTAGTAGGATCAGAGAGGTCCATGTGAAGTAGTTGCAATGATTTAGTAGTAGAGACAATATCTTTGACAGGAAAAGAATTTCTAGTTTGCTTACCAAGTTGGCATGTGTCACAGATGTGAGTCTTTTTCTAATCCAACTTAGGAAGACCAGTGACTAGCTCATGTTTGGATAATTTCTCAATGAATCTCATGCTTGCATGACCAAGCTTCTTATGCCAAACTCAATGATCTTCTGATATGGAAGCTAAGCATATGTGTTCTTCTATCCTTTTAATAAGGTCTAGAACATATACATTTCTATGTCTATTTTCAGGGAAAAGAGATTTTTCAAGCTTTTCAATTATGCAATCATCCTTTTTAAATCTTACCTCTAAACCAGCATCACACAGCTGATTTATACTCAAAAAATTGTACTTCAATTTTTGACAAGATAAACTTAAGTAATATCACATGATTCATTAAAAGATATAGTACCAATAACTATTACTCTGCCTTCGGAATTGTCTCCAAAGTTAATATCTCCTCCATTATAGTCAATAACAGATTTAAATAAATTTTTATTCTGAGTCATGTGATTTGAACACGCACTATCAAGATACCACTTTCCTTTAGGCTTTGAGTGGTGTTCGTATAAAACAAATATATCACTTATTGTTTGGTACCCAAGTGTTCTTGGGTCCTTTGGAGTTAGTACTTGGATTGGTAGACTTAGTTTTGGGTCTCTAAATCTATTTGTTAGGATTTTTTGAACAAAATCTATAATTATAATATTTATGACATGACTTACCACAGTGATAACATGAAAGATGAGAGTATTTTTCAGTGGTTGAGCAACAATGATAAGTATTATGACTGCGATTGGTTGATCTGATCGACTTGTTTAAGTTAGTTGACTTTTGAGACCCTTCACAGCTATATTATCTGTTCCCATAGGTGGATCTACTACTGTCAATTTTTTTGTCAACTGACTTGGAAGAATCAAATGGCTGATTTGTTCTAACAATACTATGACTGAGATTTTTGAAAACTGTTGATTTTAGTTTTTAATTCATCAATGTATTCTTGGAGAATTTTTTTTTCAATTTCACAAACTTTGAGTTTAATTTTCCAGTCTCTTCTTTCCATTAATAAATCTCTCTTTTTATCACAAGCTTTATTTAAACTAGTTATGGCATGATCTAATAATTTTTGCAAATTTAAGCATTCATTGCAAGATTCAGTTCTTACCTGACTGGATTCTCCAATAGCCATGAAGCAGACATCTCCAATGTTGTTATTTTCATTTTCAGAGTGGTATTCATCACCTCAACTGCTGAAAGCCTTCTGCCTCTTTTTGGAGGGTCCTCTTCTAGCTTCTGGGCAATCAAAAGCAATATGGCCATAGTTTTCCACAATTGTAGCATTTTCATTCTTGTTGTACTCAGTAATTTGCTTTCCTTTTGAGTAATTTGGTTTCCCTCTTCTTTAATTTTTGAATCTTCTGTAGTTGTCAAGAACTTTCCTGGTGATAAGAGCAAGTTCATCTTCATTCAAGGTACTATATTCTTCTTCCTTATTTGTAGCTTTTTCATTCTTGTTGTACTCAGTAATTTGCTTTCCTTTTGAGTAATTTGGTTTCCCTCTTCTTTAATTTTTGAATCTTCTGTAGTTGTCAAGAACTTTCCTGGTGATAAGAGCAAGTTCATCTTCATTCAAGGTATTATATTCCTCTTCCTTATTTGTAGCTTTGAATGCCACAGTTTTCTTCTTTTCATTTTGCAATTGATCTTTCTTGTTCAAATGAGCTCTTTCAAAGGCAATAAGATCTCTTCTTACTTCATCATAGGTCATCTTGACCAGATTCAAGCTTTCAAGAGCCACCACTTTGGAAAGCCATTGAGGAGGCAAACTTCTGAGAATCCTGATGTTTTGATTTGTTACAAGATAAATCTTTCCAACTGCTTTGAGTTCACCAATGATTTTTCCAAATCTGGCAAATGTTTCTTCAATGGATTCTCCATCTTTCATCTTGAAAAGTTCATATTCATAGACCAATATACTTACAAAAGTTTGCTTGACTTTCTCAGTTCCTTCATATGTGACTTCTAGTTTGTCCCACATTTTCTTGGCAGTTTCACAGCAAGAGATCTTTTCATATTCTTCACTACTGATAGTATTGTATAACACATTTTTGCCTTTGAATTAATCTGAATGATTTCCATTTGTTCATCAGTGTAGTCCTCCAAGGTTGGAACTTTTTTAGTTGATGCTTGAACATCATCTGATTGTTTTCCATCTTTGTTTGCAGGAACAAGTGGAAGATCACCAAACTTGATCACTCTCCACACCTTCACATCATAGGATTTTATGAAGGTTTCCATCCTTATCTTTCAATAGGAGAAATATTTTTTGTTGAAGTAGGGAGGTCTGGTTTGAGATGTACCTTCTGAAAATAGTGCTTCAGCATCAGTTTGGGCCATGGTATTTTCTCACTTTGTTGTTAGGCAAATATATGTGAGTAAAGCTCTAATACTAATTGAAAGTAGTAAGAGGGGGTGAATTACACTTTTTCAATTTATCAGTCGATTTGTTATGCCAGTCAGTCGTCTAACGAGACAATATTAAGAAAGTTGTTTGAATATTGTAAAGGAAATTGCTGAAAGTAAATATGACACCAGATATTTTATATTGGTTGGGACTCCTAATAGGTCTTACTCGAATCCTCTTGGGTTGCAAGGGATTCTACTAGCTATTTTTGTTTTGGTGAATCAAACAGTAGAAAGATCGAGTAAAGATTTTTGCCTTTTACTCACACTCTTCTTTTCTTTTCTCACTCTTGATACAAAGCCTCACCAACTATGTTTTTCTTTCCTCTCTTTTTAAATATATAGTAAACTTTCAAACAATATAATACTTAATGAAAGTAGAGCAAAGAGTTAGAGAAGGTTGAGACAAGTTGTATATCTCTTCCTTGAACTTCCAAGCCTTTAAATAGGTGGGCTTTGAGACTAGCCGTTGGAGATTTGATCCTTATAAATTGGATGTAAAATATCCATTTCCAAGAATAAGGTTGGACCATTAATTATGGTCCCTTGACCGGCGATTCCTTTCCTTCCATAGGGGATCTTCAAATCATCTTTCCCATAAAAGAAGTGTTCATTGACTTGATTGATTTGGGAGATCAATTTTCCTTTGAGGGGTCGGAATATTCTTCCTTTTTGATATGAGGAATATTTTATTGAGGGTTTCTTCCTTATTAGTTCCTTGATTGATTGCATTTCCTTTTTGATAGCTCCAAGTCTTTTCCTGCATAGTTGTCATTTATCAAAATTAACTATTAATATTTGGCTCTTTGGAACCCACAGAAATTTTCAAAGGGCACTAAACCGTATATATGTAATTGGCAATTAATAATAATTGTATAGCTAAGACTTCCTGTAATGTTCTTGATCAATCTCCTAAAAATGGTTATAAATGACTGCCCCCTATTCCCGTTTTAATTTTCTGGGGTTATTAGTAAAAATACCATCAATATATTGTTAATTTATTTAAATAATAGTGGTATATATTAAAAAGGCAAAATACATAAATGTGCCCTTTAACTTGACCTCAGTTGGCATTTATGACCTCCAACTTTGGGTGCGTACAGGTTGACACTTAAACTTGTATACAGTTAAACAAGTAGACGCACACGTCCTACGTAACATAATATACGTAGGACGCCTCAAACGACGCTAATTTCCATATAGGACGCCATGTATGACGCATGTGTCTAGCTACTTGTTCAACTTTATACAAGTTTAAGTGTCTACTTATGGACCCTCAAAGTTCGGGGGCAAAGATATTAGTTGTGGCAAAATTTTGCACGTTTTTATATTATGTCTATTAAAATAACGCTTCGTTGTCGTTGTCGTTGTTGTTGTTGTTGTTGTTGTTGTTGTTGCTGTTGCTGCTACTGTTGTTGTTGTTGTTGTTGTTGTTGTTGTTGCTGTTGTTGTTGTTCTTCTTCTTCTTCTTCTTCTTCTTCTTCTTCTTCTTGTTGTTCTTGTTGGTGGTGGTGGTGTTGCTGTTGTTGTTCTTGTTGTTGTTGTTGTTCTTGTTGTTGTTCTTATTGTTGTTCTTGTTGTTGTTCTTGTTCTTGTTGTTGTTCTTGTTGTTGTTGATATTGTTCTTGTTCTTGTTCTTGTTCTCTTTATTTCCATTGTTTCGAGGTTGTGTTTTGAGTCGAGACATTACTCCTTTTAATTAATTGCTAAAATGATTGTGGCTTTTGGTGAGCCAAATGTTCCAAAGATAAAACGGCATGAGGTCTCGCCATGAAGAAATTGGCATAACACTAGAACAACATATTGAAAACCAACATAAATACATTAACGATATACTATATAATAGTGATGAACCAATTAAAGAAAAATCAGTTCAACCAACTAGTAAAGATATTAAAAAAGTAAGAAAAGATAAAAACCTACGGAAAATAAAAAAGAAACTAAAAAGACTATATCCAGAATATATATACCTAACTACCAGTAAAACAGATAATGACAGATTATCCCAATTAATAGATACAATATCAAAAACAGAATATAAATATATTCAATACCTTAAAAATAAAAAATGACTACTGAATACAGACAACAACTTTTAGAAAAAATTACTGAATTAAGACAAGAGTTAAAACATAGACAAGATAGACTAAATTATAATATATTTGCAGGCACTTGCCACAAATCTTTAACAGTACAGAGAAATCTTATATTTAGCTTAGAAGTACAAATATACCACTTAGAATATAAATATCAACACGGATTATAAATGAATAAAGAAGAATACGCACTAGAAGAAAAAATATATACAAATCCAGAAGGTCTAAACATAACTATAGTATTTTCAAATCTAGGAAAAAGATATAAGAAAATAGGAAATACTTTAAATTTAATGTTAGAAAAAGAAACAGTTAAATTAGAAGATGCTTTAACTGCTATGGTACGGCTATCAAAAGAAAATGAAGAAATAGATAGACAAAGAGAAATAGATAAAATAAAAAAACAAGCTAAAGAAGAAATACAACAGATCGAAGAAACAAAAAATACAAAGATACTAGAACTCGAAAAGGAATTAGAAATACTTAAACAATTATATGCAAATAAGCAAAAAGAAAAAGAAAAACAAAGAGAACAAGAACAAGAATTAAAATTAAAAAATGAAATAGAACAATTTAAAGCAAAATTACAAATAGAAGAAGAACAAGGTGATATAAGAATAGGCGAAATAAATGAGAAAAGTGATAATGAAAATAATAATGAAATGCCACAAGAAAACTATTCAGAAACAAGTGAAACATATACAGAACTTATAGAAAAAATAAATAATGTCACACTGGAAGTAAATGCAGGAGATATAGATAACAAAAAACCAAGTACATCAAGAGTAAATAATCCAAAACAATTAAACACAAATTACACCAACTACACTTACGAGTCATATGATAGAAATAAAACTTTATGGGAAAAAAGGTTAAATAAAAACTGGACACCAAGACAAATAACTGAACAATATAATTTCTTAGATCTAGATTGTGTAGCAGACACAAATAAAACAATCCAACTATGGATAGGATATATTTCAAAACAATTAGTAGATAATAAAATATCAATGGCAGAAACACCAGGATATATAGAAAGAACACTAATCGGAACAGTTAAATTATGGTTACAAAATTTAAGCAATACAAGCTTAACTATATTAAGAAATAATAAAACACGTGATGGCGACGCAGCAACAACAAATACGGAAATCTTATATAAATATAAATTAGCAATAAGAAATGAATTTAGTAGTATGACAACAGAAATAGAAGAACAAAATAAAGATAAAACCATAAATAGAAAGCTAATGCTAAAATTAACCATATGTAATATGTGCTATATAGATGAATATACTTGTGCATTTAGAGAATATTATTATAAAGGAGTATATAATACTGAAGAAGGAACTGAAATAAGAAAGTTATATTTTATAAAACTACCAGAACCTTTTAGTTCAAAAATAACAAAAGATTGGAACGATGCAGGATTAGCAGATACTCTAGGAGCTAGAATAAAATATTTACAAAATTGGTTCGTAGACCTATGTGAAAAATACAAAGAAAGCATAAACATGGATAAAATATTAATAAAAAATCTAGCATGTTGCAAAAATAAAACGGCACCTCAATTCGGATGCACAGATAAATATTATAAAAGAAATAAAAGAAGATATGGAAAATATAAACCATACAAATCTAAATAAATATAAGAAACCAAGAAGAAGATATTACGTAAAAAATTACAATACTAAAAACCTATATAAGAAAAAGAAAAAAAATGGCAGAATGTACATGTTATAACTGTGGAAAACTAGGACATTTAGCTAAAAATTGTAAAATACCCAAAGATCCAAAGAAAAAACAAATAACAGAAATACTAATAGAAAATGATGAATATACGCAAATAGAATATATAGATTACGAATTAGAAAGTGAAGATAGTATATACGAATTCTCAGATACTGATAATATAATCAATGAATCAGAAGAGGAATATGACTGAAAAAGATATACAGATACTTAAACATGAAAACTACCAAGATGAAGAATCTTCAGACCAAAAAATAATATTTGATAATAATATATTTGAACAAATAAAAGGAAAAGAATTAGATTTAAGTATAGACAAAGTTTTAGACGTACCTATAGTAAAATATTGGTTTAAAAAAACAAAAGAAGAATACTATGTAATTAGTCAAAAAGAACATATAATAGATTGAAGATACACAAAAGGAAAAGCTAAAATACCAATAATAAAAAAAAAAATAGTGAATAAAGAAATACAAGATATAAGAGCAAAAACTCCAATTAAATATGTACACTTAGGAGGAACAGAAATATTAATAAAAGCATGTTTTAGAGAAGGGATAGATACCCCAATAGAAATATATTTAGCAGATGATAGAATCATACACCCTATAGAAAAAAGCGTTATAAGTGCAGTAAAAGGAAATTTAATATACCAAAAATTTAAATTTATAATAAGCGCTAATTACTCAGTAGCAGTAACTGATAAAAATATAGACAAATCATTAGTATTATACTGGAAAATGTCAGGAATAGAATTAGCACCAGGAAGTAAAATATTTACAGCAAGATGTAAAAATTTATATATATACACTACAAAACATAAAATAATAGCAAAAAATAAAATAGATAAAGTAAAAATTAAAAATTCTTTTGAAAAAATAGTTACAGTTATAGATAACAATGATTATAGCTACCAGGAATTAGACATAGAACAAGACTTAGAAATAGTAAAAGAAAGACTTAGTATCTCAAAAAGATTAACTAATGATACACCTACATCCTCTAGAATGAGCACATCTAGAAGAATAGATTATGTAACTCCACAAAATTTAATAGACCATAAGATAGAAGAAATAAAACCATACCATTACTATATCACAGGAATAATGGACCAACGAAAATACTTAATATTAATAAATACAGGACAAGAAGAAAATTACATTACAAGAGAATTAGTACCAGAAAAAGAAATAATAACAAATGAATAATTATGTCCAGAATTATCAAAGGCATTGACAAATATTGAAGAAATAACAGAAAAAGAATTAATTATTGGAGGAATACCAATATCAATAAAATTCAAAATATACCAAGGAGATAAGAACATTACACTAGGAATAAAATGGTTAGAAACAGTAAAACCATACAATTTAGAAGATAAACAACTAACAATAACTTATGAAAATAAGAAAATAGTAATAAAACGAACCTTAATATGAAGAAATAACATCAAGATATATAAAATGACCAAAATATATATACTTGTCAAAATAATAATTGAAGGATATTATAATAGATATTATACACCTATGATAGACACAGGAGCAGAAGCTAATCTGTGTAAACATAACTGTCTACCAGAAGACAAATGGAAAAAATTAACAACACCTATAGTAGTAACAGGATTTAATAATGAAGGAAGCATGATAACATATAAAGCACAAAATATAAAAATACAAATATGGGATAAAATACTAACTATAAAAGAAATGTATAGTTATGAATTTACAAATAAAGATATATTACTAGGAATACCATTCTTAGACAACCTATATCCACATATACTAACAAAAACACATTGGTGGTTTACTACCCCATGTAAACAAAAAGTAGGAGCTAAAAGAGTAAACAATAAATTAAGAAAAACAACACCTTGGATTAAAGGAAGTGAAAAAATTACCCAAAAGCTAGAAAACATAAAAACAAGTGACCAAAAGATAGAAATCATTATATTTTCAATAGATAAAATAAAAATACTTCAAGATAAATTAGAATTGCTATATAATGATAACCCCCTACAAGGATGGGAAAAACATAAAACAAAGATAAAAATTGAACTAACTGATGAAAATAGTATAATAACACAAAAATCCTTAAAATACAACTTTGATGACTTAACAGAATTTAAACTACATATAAACGAATTACTCGATAATAATTATATACAAGAGAGCAATAGTAAGCATACTAGCCCAGCATTTATAGTCAATAAGCATAGTGAACAAAAAAGAGGAAAAAGTAGAATGGTTATTGATTATAGAAATTTAAACGCAAAAACAAAAATATATAATTACCCAATACCAAATAAGATATTAAAAATAAGACAAATACAAGGATATAATTATTTTAGTAAATTTGATTGTAAATCAGGATTTTACCATTTAAAGCTAGAAGATGAATCTAAAAAACTAACAGCATTCACAGTACCCCAAAGATTTTATGAATGGAACGTATTACCGTTTGGATATAAAAATGCACCAGGTAGATATCAACACTTTATGGATAGTTATTTTAACCAGTTAGAAAATTGTATTGTATATATAGACGATATACTATTATACTCCAGAACACAGGATGAACTTATAAAACTACTAGAAAAATTTATACATATAATAGACACCTCAGGTATTAGTTTAAGTAAAAAGAAAGCAGAAATAATGAAAAATCAAATAGAATTTTTAGGCATACAAATAGATAAAAATGGAATAAAAATGCAAACCCATATAGTACAAAAAATAATCAACTCAAATGAAACATTAGATACAAAAAAGAAATTACAATCATTCTTAGGACTAGTTAACCAAGTAAGAGAATATGTACCTAAATTGGCAGAAAATCTAAAACCTTTACAGAAAAAATTAAAAAAGGTTATTGAATACAATTTTGATGAACAAGATAAAACATATATAAAAAAAATTAAGACCATGTGTCAAGATTTACCAAAACTATACTTTCCAGATGAAAAAAGGCAATTCATATACATAGTAGAAACAAATTCTAGTAATCACAGCTATGGAGGAGTTCTTCAGTATAAATACAATAATGAAAAAATTGAACATCATTGCAGATATTATTCGGGATCATATACGGAGCCACAATTAAAATGGGAAATAAATAGAAAAGAACTATTTGCATTATATAAATGTTTGTTAGCATTCGAACCATATATTGTATATAACAAATTTATTGTAAGAACAGATAACACACAGGTAAAATGGTGGATAACACGAAAAATACAAGATTCAGTAACAACAAAAGAAATACGGAGATTAGTATTAAATATACAGAATTTTACATTTACAATTGAGTTAGTTAAGTCTAATAAAAATGTCATTGCAGATTACTTATCAAGACAAAGCTACTCAAACTGAACCAGTAGTACAATGGAAGATATACTCAAAGCTCTAACTACACTTTGTGTAAAAGTGGACAGTATAGACTTTGAAGGACAAAAGCTAAAGATTGATGAAGCTAAACTGAAATCTAAAGCTAGTACAAGTCAGCCGCATGACTATAACTATGCTGAGATAAGTCGATCGGAAGACTCTAAAAATCCAGAGGTAGAAGGAGAAGTTGGGAAACTCCGAAAAACCCATGACAACTTTGCTAATGTTGCAGGTACAAGTGGACCAGCTATCAAAAAGCCATATGTAAATACCAATTTAAACAGTATATTTACAAAGCCATTCACACCAAAAATACAAAAGCCACAAACTACCACACAACCTCAAACTTCTACATATGCAGACAGTTTAAACCTGGATAAAAAGATATACAACCACATCTCCCAAACCTATATAAAAAATATCCACAAAATTCAGACATATTTAAACCTTCAACCAAGATCTACCACAACAATAGAAAAAACTCAAGATTATATAACCCAAAAATTACAAGGTTATAATAAACTAATTGCACAACCAAAAACCAATTCCAATCTAGTAAAAACTTGCTATCATTACGGACTATTAAACACAGTATATACATACGATGGTGAAGAGATAAGCGGAATATCCGAAATACATAAAGCCTTTTTGACATACAAAAGAATTACAAAAGGAAATTTATTTTATATTAAATTTTATACAGCACCAGCAGAGATACTGTATAATGAGGTAAAACCCATTATCCAAGTAGTAAAGATAGGATTAACCAGAGATATGATAATTCCCGAAGATATTGAACAGCAACCTGAAATAACAGAGATAGAGATACCAGGTTTTTATGCCAACAAAAGAATCATTGGCATATCAACTATTATTCAAGAGTTAGCAAACAATTATTTAAATGGCAATGCCATATGGAGTTATTATGCAAGAGACCAGCTAATGATCTATGCAAATTCACGAGAACTACGAGAAACAGATATGGAAGAAGTTAGAAAATGGATATTATCCTTGCTCAAACCAGAAGAACAACCAACGACCAGAGCACTAAAAAAGAATTAAATATCACAAGATTTATTGACCAGATATTGCAAGTTAGTAAGCAAATATCCAGACTACAAATGCTCAAAATGTAATGGAGAAGATACTGTCGAAATTCCAGAAGTCCAGCTGGAATAAACAAAATAATGACAGACAGATAGAGATGAGAAGATAGAGACAAGACAAGACCTTGACAAGATATGTGAATAGTATGTATTTTGTTTCCTTATAATAAGTCGTAAAGTGCATAGTGTAAAGTAAAAGTTTTTGTTTTCTTTTGTAAAGCAAATAGTAAGAGTCATATTACTATGCATAAATCGTAAGAGTCGCATAGTAAAGGTCAATTAGTTTTTCAATTTCTGAAAGGCCGTTTGTGAATAGTAGAGGCCATTTCAGTTTTCTATATATATGTAAGAAAGAAAGAAGAGAAGATCATCGAGAATTAGGAGCTCATGTGTTGAGCAACAAACTCTCAAAACCTCTCCTTTTCCAAAAAATATATAAATAAGATATTTATTTTTCAGGTATGGAGCAATCCGATAAGCTACCAACTCAGGTATACCTATTCATAGATATGTATAGCTAAACTTTTATATTCCTTATAATCTCTTGAATATCATTACTGTTTATCATGTTATAGTATAATTATATTGGACATCTTGAGCAAGTTTGCCATGAAAATCGGCTAAGAGTAGTTATGCCCAAACTATGCCATCCTAAGGTCGAAACCGAAAAGGCAAGGAAGCCGTGAAAGGGGAGTAGACAGAGTTGAGGCGCTGTTAGGGTAAATGATTGAAGCCGAAAAGCATGGTAGTGACCAGAAAAGAATGTTCAGAATAATATATTATAAAATGATAAATATAATGATAAACAAAGAGGTTAGAGGGAATATGTTTAGAAAATACATAATGAACAAATACTGAAATGAGTACACCTAGTACTGAAATAGATACTTACCGACTAAGTACTTATACATATTTACTAGATGAAGATAATGATTATAAAATACTTCTACTACATACACTAAGACATCTCAACAGTGACGTTAAAAGAAAGATTTATGATATATTAAAAACTTATGAAATAATAGCATTAATGCAACAAGATTGGTTAGAATTTACCATATCAGATTACTACGATGACAGATACGAGTTAGATTTATACTACTCAGATTAAAGATATACACTATCTAAGATAAATTCCGCTAAAACTCTCAAGTAAAATGAATGATCCCACGCACCCCCAAATTGGGAGATTAATGAATGGTCTGATGTTTGTTATTAATTTTCAGAAAAGAATCATTTAAGATCCTCTAGTTATTTGTGACCAAAATATTATTTTCCATGAAGAATCGATACTTGTACTATAAAAAAGGGTTGTGATAAATAAGTAACACCTGATTTTTAGTTCTTTTGCTACGATTGAACGATCCTCTTCGAATAATTCATTCAATCCAAAAATAGTTATAATGTCCTTAGATTTTTGTCAGTGTTTGAAAAGACGGGAGTGTGAGACGGGGTGTTTTATTTAGCACGGAGCGAGGCGTAAGTCCCATAGATCTTTAAATTTTTAATTTATAATATAGTAAAATAGCAAAAATTATAATCAATAAATTTATAGTTTAAAATAATTTTAAAAATGGTTTAAAAAACTCATAGAAAATAAAACTTCTAATATAATTTTACAAGTATAAATTAATAAATGATATAAAAGTTATTATGAGATGTAAATCAACTCTAACATCTTAACTTTCAAATAATAAAAGAACCACATTTTTGTAAAATATATTACTATCGTACTATACAATTTTCATCCCTAAAAGAAAATAATCAGTGAACTTTATTAGTACCCTCACGATAGTTTTGAGATAATAAAATATGATAATTTTCTTTCAAATAACGATTATTTTGAGACATATAACAATAATAAAATATGATAATTTTGAGATGTATGATAATAATATGAATACTAATGATAAATGAAGATGTAAAATTCGGGTAAGTATCTTTAAAAGAAATGTTAAGTGATATTCTTCTTCACGGTATTTGCAAATAGTAAATATGCAATACAATGACTTATTATTTGAGTTATTCTTAATCTTTTCATTTCTATAGATAAAAAGGCCTATTAAAAATTATTTATTTATTAGAGAATTATTATAAGGTCAACAATGTTAATTAAGGAATTTGACACATAATTTGCTTAAGATCTATTAGGCGAGCCCCGAGAGTTGGCTGTTAAGCGTACTTAGGGCGTACAGTCGGACACCTAAGACGTAAGACTCATAGAACTAAGCCCCACATCAGCGCCTCGAGGCGTTTTGCTAGTGCCCCGCTTCGGGGCGAGCCCCAAAATTGCCTTTTAAAACACTGATTCCTGTAAGGTTATAAAGTTTGCTTGATTCTTTGAGTAATTTCCTAATATTTGTCACCAATAATTCAAGGTTGAAGCATGATTAACATTGAATCCATGACAGATAATCAATTCCTACCAATCAATCAAATCTGTTAAATAATTAATATAATATTAATCGCCTAGATTTAAATATTAATAAATCAATTTTAATTAGCATGTTCTTTGCTAAGGTATGTTCTTGTTTGCAAAAACATTTTTAAAAAATCAAAGTATTTTGGCTCTCTCTATCCAGGGTGAATCTACGTGTAAAAAATGGGTCGCGTGAATCCGTGGTTATCCGACAAAACTCGATATATTATATGTATAATTCTTGAAATAATATCAATTATTAAGTGAAGGAACTTGTTGTCATAACTGACTTGCTGGTTCACTGCTCGGAGGGTGGGTTTTCATTCGTGAGATCAGAGGATCGACTCCCAACTGCTGCATTCGGCTTTTTTTTTTTTTTTTTAAATTTAACGCAGCTGTATTTTTTTAAAAAAAAAAAAAAGAAGAAGAAATCTAAAGCACTTCACTTAAAAGTCTCGGGCGTTTTTTTAAAAAAAATAAAAAATTCTAAAAAAGCAAAAGTTAAAAGTTTAGGTTCCTTTTTATTAGCTTATTTCATAAAGAACATAAGGAAGCTTAGAACAACCTTCCCGGCCAAAACAAACTTACGAAGCACAACAAGTGAAATTACCATTGCAAAAGATAAAATCGACATCATATTTCTTCTTTTTTGTTCATGATTACTCTTCTTAGTAAGCAAACTAGCAAAATCAAAAAATCAAAAACACATGGGCTTTAATTTTAAGGTTTTTATTAAAAAAAATTAAAATTTTTTCATTGGTCGGGTATTACAAAAGTGAGTTTGGTGATAACCAACTTCGAGATATTAGTTATCAACTTGATAGTTTCATTGTCTATGCTCGAGAATGTGATAACAAGTTTCTCAATTTGAAGAGGATTAAGGATCTTGCTATTATGATGGCAAAAACAAAATTGGATCAAACTTGATCTCTTGTTTATTTACCTGTGAAGCGGACATTGATTTTGCTTGTTGCTACTGCAAGTGCGGAAAGAGCATTCGCCTCAATGAAACTCATCAAAAATGATCGACGTAATAGTATTGGTGAAGAATTAATAGTTGTTTAGTTTGTAAAATAGAGCGTAAGATATTTGCAATCGTAAATTATGATACTATTATAGATTGTTTTCAAAATATGAAGTCTCATCGAGTACAATTTGCAAACTAATGATTTTTTTGTGATAATGTAATTTATTATCTTTTACTTACCATGTTATTGTTATTAATTTTAGATCTTATCTTTAAAATAATAGCGCACCCATCTTTTTGAAATCCTAAATGTGCCTCTATCTCTGTCTGACAAACTTATCAAAATATCAGCCGCCCAATTCGTCATCTCCTTATACATAGCTAGTTTGTATGTCCATATCTGTCAATTGTCTAATTATCTACTATCAGATATCATTTTAAACATTATTACACATGAGTTTAACTCTGTGCATGTATTAAGAATATAGTTACACAGTTAGATCGAACCATGAATACAATTAAATCATTAGTCCAAAGTAACAATATTTTATCTGAACTTAGTTAACTTCCGACCAATGTTCCAAGGGTAAGAGAGTAAACTCTGACTCAAATAGAGTATGATTGTGCGCGCTGAATCTTTTGGGTCTCATATTTCGACCGAAGTTATTGTATTTCTGCCCCCTATGTTAGGGGCTGTAATATTTTGTTACGTCTTCGAAGAGTTGAAAATAAGCATAGATTTGGAGATTATCAAATAGGACAATTTTTCAAACGGCTGTTGAACTCATCGATAGACAAGAAATAACTTGGCAAACTGAAATATCTTAGTAAATTGTTTCCGTCTTACTCTCTCAATTCTTAAATAAGTACATGTTTTACCTGTTGATTTTATTCTTAAATAAGTGCATATTTAAGGCTTCAAAAATATTTTGATCATAATCTTCCTAATATGCTTTTGTACCATTAATGTCTACTCTTCATTTTAAATGTAATCAATGTCAACTTGAAAAGTGGTATAAGCTTTATGTAGAGATAAGTTGGTAAAATTATATTTTATTTTTTAGAAATTAATTGTTTATTAAGGGGTGTGTCAAACCCAAAACATGCACTTATTTAGGAACGAAGGGAGTAATAAAAAAAATAATAAAGGATTAAGCTGTAATCAATCCAAGAACCCTAATAACACAAAATCCTGCAGTTTATGCACATGAACATTCATAATACATTGCTGCATCTTCCTGGCAGTAGCTCTTACGACGACTTGATCCACAAGGCAGAATAGCCGTCAACTTAACAAAAAGATACGCTTGAAAATCTTCACAATCTCGCAACATCACCATGTCGTAAACTCAGATCATGGTTTTTTATATATATATATGCAAACACCAACTACTTAGAACAAAAACCACAACCCAAACAAAAACACCCACTTCGGATTTTGACTAATTAGAATATGTTGAGATCAGATGCAGTAGTGATAGAGGCTGCTACGCCTCCCGGATGTGTAGCCAAGTCGGGCGTATTCCTTATTTCAGCACCTACCACTCCTTCTGCATCTTCCTTCTTCACTGCCTTATCATCTATAAGCTTGCTCGTTGCATCCTAAAGAACCAATAATCAAGAATTAACCGTAATTTGAATATAAACTACTTTGAATATGAAGTACTTTGAATATGAAGTATCTAATTGTCACGAGTAGTAACTCTAGTAACCTGAAAAATAAGGCTAGTAGTTCCATACAAAATGTTAAATTGCACTGAGCATGTCACATGGTTCGACTATACATGCATATTTAAGGAGAGGGTGTGGATTCACGTACGCCTATACTACCCTTCCTACACCATTTATAGGTGAAGAAATTTAGCTCACTACATTATTAACACTTCATCATATGACTCTAAGGAATGAAGAAGAAACTGTAAAAGTTTATTGAAATCTCAGAGAGTGAATTCTTAACTACAATGGAGCTTAACACCTTCTTATATAGGTGTAGATTCTAATCTACTTCCTCTACTAAAAATATCTGCAACTGAGCTTCTAGAAGCTTCCATCCAGCTCAGCCGACCTCACTCAAGTGACAACTCATTACATAACCAACCAACCAATTTACTAATCAACTCTAACTAACTCTACAGCTGTGAACAGTAACTAATGAAACAGTAAAAATAATGAAACAGTAAAAATAGAAATAATGCTACATTCTAACACACCCCATCAAGCTGCAGGGTGCAATATGTTTAGCACACCAAGCTTACCTAGCAAATGGAGATGTTGAGCATGGCTCAATCCATTAGTGAGTAAATCTGCAAGTTGATGATGAGTAGGAACATGAATTGTCTCAACTATGCCATCTTTGATCTTATCTCTCTGATAAAATGGCAATCAATTTCAATGTGCTTAGTCCTCTCATGAAACACAGGACTTGTTGTCAATTGAATAGCTGACTTGCTGTCACTCAAAACTGTAATAGGCATTTGTATAGAAACTCTTAACTTCTTAAACAAACCCAACAACCAAGTCACTTCAGCAACTGCAGAAGCCATGCTTCTATACTCAGCATCAGCTGAACTTCTGGAAATAGTCTGTTGCTTCTTGGACTTCCAAGAAACTAAAGAATCACCAAACTTAACTACATAACGAATAATAGACCTCCTACTGTTGGGACAAGCAGCCCAATCAGAGTCACACCAACAAGTTAACATAGTAGCAGATTTATCTTGAAGCCAAATTCCTTGACCAACTGTGCCTATCAAATACCTGACTACTCTCATAGCTGCATCCCAATGGGACTTCTTAGGAGATTGCATGAACTGACTAGGTATTTGGACTGCATAACTGATATCTAGTCTAGTAATAGTAACATACAAAAGTTTGCCTATTAACTTCTGATAAGAGGTAACATTATGAAGGAGTGTATCACCAGCAATACCAGTGGCTTTGTCATATTCAACTATTGTCAACTTCAAATTTGACTCTAGAGGAGTTGAAGCAGGTTTAGCACCAACAAGACCGGTATCATTAATCAGCTCTAATACATACTTCCTTTGATTCAAGACAACCCCTTCACCCGATCTCAAGATTTCAATGCCTAAGAAATATTTGAGTTGGCCTAAATTATTCAGCTTGAACTTTTTATGAAACACCTCTTTTGTTGTAGAAATCAGCCTATCATTTCCCCCAGTAATGAGTAAATCATCAACATACACTAGAACAATAACCAGATTATCATTCTTCTCAAAAAAAACAAATAGTAATCATGTGCACTTTGAGTAAAACCAACTGATAGTAATGTTGAAGTCAACTTAATGTTCCACTATCTAGAGGCTTGCTTTAGACCATATAATGATTTGAGCAATCTACACACCTTGGTTTCTCCTGGTTTCTTGAACCCTTCTGGCATGTCCATGTACACTTCTTCATCTAGATCTTGAAGAAAGGCATTGTAAACATCCATCTGAAATAAATTCCAGCCTTGTGAAACAGCTAAAGCAATAACACATCTCACTGCCACCATCTTGGCAACAGGAGTGAAAGTGTCATGATAATTCAAGCCTTCTTATTAGCTATACCCTTTGGCAACTAACCTAGCTTTATATCTTTCAACCTCACCATTAGCTTGATACTTAATCTTATACACCCATTTTGAACCAACTGTGTTTTATCCTTGTGGCAGATCAACTATAGATCATGTCTTGTTATCCTCAAGAGCCTATATCTCCAACTGCAGAGCCTTAATCCATTTGTAATCTTTAGCTGCCTCTTTCAAGCTTCTAGGCTCCCCATGATTATCAAACTTGGACAAATAACATTGATAATGAAATGTAGTATTCGGTATTGGCTAGTGGATATTTAGTGCTGCTCTGACCTTTACCATATCTAGTGTAATCTTTCATCCAAGTAAGTGGTTTGGTAGTTCTTGTGATCTTCCTAATAGATGGAATTGTAGCAGCTTCAGGGATTGATGAATCAGTAGCTTCAGGTACTGATGAAGGTATGATATGGTTGTCATCTGCTATTGGTGATACATCTTCTTCAACAGGAGGTTGAATCACTTTTGATAATGATGTAGAAGTTTCTTGAGCTAGTACTGGATCACATGTCACATCACCTGCTATTTTTTCTTGTTGAGGATGCTCATCAAGTAACATCTCTAAGGAAGATCCATGCAATAAAAAATTTAGAGAAGATGGCTTTGATGTTGCAGCAAAAGGAAATACTTCCTCCTGAAATATCACATCTCTACTTACAAAGAACTTACTGTTGTCAATGTCCAGTAATATATCTCTCTTTTGCAACTCTGAATATCCCATCAAAATAGCTCTTGCTGAAAATTTATCTCCCTTTGGCAGGGATGATGCATAACAATGACACCTTATAACTCTTAAGTGAGTTAACATAGCTGGCTTGAAATAGAGCAATTCATAAGGACTCGTACCATCAATGACTGATAAAGGCACCCAATTCATCAAGTACACAACAACCTTAATGCAATAACCCCAAAATCTAATAGGTAAATGGGACTGAAATCTGATAGCTTTTGCCATGTTAAGAATGTGTCTATGTTTCCTCTCCACCACACCATTCTGTTGTGGCGTGTGAGGGCAACTACTTTGTTGTAAAATACCTAGATTTTGAAACAATTCAGTACATTGAGCATTTAAAAACTCTCTACCATTATCTGATCTCACAACCCTGACATAAGAACCAAACTGAGTTTTCACCATTAAAAGAAAATTTTAATAGCAACAATAGTCTCAGCTTTCAATTGAAGCAACTGCACCCATACAAATCTACTATAATCATCCACAATTGTCAAAAAGTAATACTCCCTCCATCTCATTTTATTTGGCCTATTTTGATCGGGCATGGAGTTTAAGAATAAGGAAAGACTTTGTAATGTTTACCAAATTTCTCTTTATTAAAAATGTACTACTATTATCTTTAATTAAGTGGGACCAATAAGGGTAAAAGAGTAATTGTGCTTTTAAAAAATTACCAAATAAGAAAATGTGACATTCTTTTTGGGACGGACCAAAAAGGGAAGTAGGCCACATAAAATGGGACGGAGGGAGTACTTCTTATTAACAGTAGGGGTCCCAGAGGTCCATGTGAACAACATCAAACAATGTACCTGCTCTAGACATGTTATGAGGAAATGATAGTCTGGTTTGCTTAACTAATGGACATATTGAGCAATTATTAACTGCATCACCATCTTTATTACAGTCTTACAAGCCTAGATGCTTTAGATCTTGAGGAGAAGGATGTCCAAGCCTCTTATGCCACAGCTTGACGTAATGTACAGCCATTCCTACAGTTAGTTTCTTGAGTCCAGTTATTGATTCTTTCCTCTTTATTCCAAATTCTCCTCTGAAAATGTACAATCCACTACTTTCATTACCAATCCCCTTCACCTTACCACTGAAGAGGTCCTGAAATATATAGAAATCAGGGTAGAAAGAAACAAAACAAGACAACTCTTTGGTGATCTTAGAAACTGATAGCAAGTTAAACTTGAAGTCTGGCACAAATAAGATATTTCTCATTACTTCATTCTCAAACAAGTATGCCTCCCCAACATGAGTAACCTCAACCCTTTCTCCTGTGGGCAAATGTACCTGATCCTTCTGATGTTTGGTTAAAGCATGAATGTCCTTTAACAGATCCTTATTAGATGTAACATGATGTGAGGCACCTGAATATTCTATCCAATCTTGTGTCAAGAATTGTGACATTAGACAAGTCTTAATACCTGACATGTTGATCTGTTTAGTTTCCTGCACATCATTATTCAACATACCTCTAATTTGCTTGTATTCATCTTCAGTGAATGTTTGCCCTTTTGCAAAAACAACTGCATTTCCTACAAGACCTGTATTACTCACATCATGACTGGTTGAAGCCTCTTGAGTATGGTCATAGTGTCCTCCTGTGAGACACTATTAGCTGAAGGTTGTCCTTCAAAACCAGAATGAGCATCATGTCCAGATCCTGTAGTGTAGTGTTACCAGCTATTGAAAAAACAGATGATCCTCTATAGTTACCATTTTCACCTCCTTTTTTCTTGCTTCCAATTCCAGTGGACATCCAATTAATTTTTAACACTTCTCCTTAGTATGACTTGTGAATTGACAATACTCACATTTCCTTCCCTTGTGGTAATCTCTCCCTTGGTTTGTAGCATAATTCTTATTCACATTTATGACAACTTGATCTGATTTTTCAATCACAACATTCATATTTGCAGAATGTTGAGTCTGATCTTTTATTATCATAACATATGCCTAGTTTAAAGTTGGAGTCACTCCTTTTTAATAGAAATTATCATAGTATATGCCTGGTTTAAAGTTGGAGTCACTCCTTTTAATAAAATTTGTCTCCTTGCTTGTTCATAAGATTCATTCAAACCACTTAAGAATTGGATTAGTCTCATTTGAGATAAATGCTCTACATACTCTCTTGACCTTGGACAATCACAGCTAGGAGTTGGTACAACAGCATCATATTCACTCCACAGAGTTTTTCGCTTAGTAAAGTAGTGAGACACAGAATCAGTACTTTGAGAAAGAGTGGTTATTTCTCTGTGTAGCTAATAGATACGCATTTGATTCACCTTATCAAATCTCTCCTTTAGATCCTCCCAAACTAAAAAGGCACTTGTAGCATACACAACATCAACTCTTCACTAATTGTATTCATCAGCCATGATAGTACGATTGCATTACACTTCTCCCATTGCTCATGAAGTTCATCCTTATAAGATCCTTTAGTGCAAGTTCCTGTAACAAATTCATACTTCCTTTTTTCAAGTAGTGCAATTCTCATCGACCTACTCCATATCCCATAATTTTCAGATCCAGTTAACTTTATGGGAATGAGTACAGCTCCTATGACATCTGATGGACCAATATACAAGGGATCATTCTGATCAATCTTCAAAGGAGGCATTATTAAAAATTTGAACGAAAATCAACAACTAATCAACAGGAAAAACAGATCTCTAAAACTCTTCGATAACAAAGATCTAAACTCCTCGAATCAGAGATCTAAACTCTTCATCAACAACTTCTCTAAACAAACATGATCGACTGCTCTGATACCATGAAGAAATTCAGCTCACTACACTATTAACACTTCATCATACGACTCTAGGGAATGAAGACGAAACTGTAAAAGTTTATTGAAATCTGAGAGAGTGAATTCTTAACTACAATGGAGGTTAACACCTTCTCATATAGGTGTAGATTCTAAGCTACTTCCTCTATAGAAAATATCTGCAGCTGGGCTTCTAGAAGCTTCCATCCAGCTCAGTCGAGCTCACTCAAGTGACATCTCATTAGATAACTAACTAACCAATTTACTAATCAACTTTAACTAACTCTGCAGCTGTGAAAAGTAACTAATGGAACAGTAAAAACAATGAAACAGTAAAAACAGAAATAATGCTACATTCTAACAATAGGATGCGATAATTTTTTTGAAATTATCTAAATATGTGTGCACTAAGTTCAAAAAATTCAAATTGTGCAATGATTATTGAATGTACTTTTAATACAATAGAGTTAATTACAGGATTCTCGAACGAAGTACTATTGCGGAGAGTATACATGACTTGGCTCTCGAAAAGCTGAAACTCTCTCCGCCCTATAACTGAAAAAAAGGAGCACGGCGAAAAGCCAACCTTCTTTTTTTTTATTCGTTTGACGAGGGAAGACCTTAAGTACTGAATTAATGAAATTACACCTATATCGCGAAAAAGAGCTGCTCTAGCTTTAGCGCGCTGTGATCTTGTGTTTTACTTAATTGAGTACTTCTTTTCCTGTATTTTTTCTTTATTTAATTCAGTATTTTTGGAAATTCTCAAGTTTGAAAGATCGAAATTCCTGTTCTTTCCATAATAATAAAATTTCATAGTTAAGTCCAAATATCTATATTAAATTTAAAGTGAAGAATGAACATATAATCAATGAACTAATTCCTAACACTTTCGACATAGGCTATAGATATATAGCTAAAAAATTACTAAAAAGGAAAATAAATTGAATTTATAATTCCAAAAAAGTACAAATTGAGCGTGCATGTCAAATTTAATTCTGGAAGTAAGTCATCTTCTATTAATTCACTATATTCATGATATAGGTAGATTCATCTTCTTAAAATCTCAAATCCGCCGCTTAATTATTTCTAACTGCTAGAATAATGTCTTGCAGTAAGAAAAAAGACTTACTGTTAGCACATCACCGAGAGTGATCTTATCATCTGTTCGAGCATTTATCGAAGCAGCACGTTGAGTCTCTGCTCCTACACCTCCCGGGACTACTTCGCTTCGTCCAGTGGCTCTTGCTTCTGCAGCCTGTATCGCTGCAGCGTCGCTCTGCTCAATTGGTTTGTTCCCTGCAGGCTTAAGTGCCACTGCCTCTAGTGCTTCACCTATGGTAACTGCCTCCTCTTGCACTCCTGTTGTAGGATATCGTGCTGCTCTCTCTTCATCACCTCCTGCTGCTTCTGATGGATAAATATATTGTGCAACTACCTACATATCCAATAAATTCGTTCTTCCATACCATATCAACTACGTATACCAAGGTGCATTAACCCATATTGCACTTAATATATTTGCTGAACTTTTGGTAATTTTACCATTACTATTTATTATCCTTACATAAAAGATAGAGTTAATAACTCAAATGGTCACTCAACTATGGACTTTTATCCTAGAAAGTCACTCAATTTTGATTTTTACTTCAAAAGTCACTCAACTATCACATTTTTACTCAGAAAGTCACTCAACTTATTTAATTATTTTTTTCAATAAAATTTGTTTATGTGGAGTTTATATTTAAAAACAAAATTCTGAAAAATAAAAAGTGTCCATTTAATGACCATTTTATCCTTATTCTCCTAAATTAATATCTCTTCCTCCTCTTTCTCATGTTTCTTCTCCTTCTCACTTTCTTCCCATAATGTTTATAATCTAGGAAATTAACAATTATAATAATACAAAATGGAATTAATATCATATTTTATCTTTGCATTTTATTTTTATTTTATCTTTGAAAAAAAAAAAGGAAAAACAATAAAGAGGAACAAAGGAAGAGAAAATAAAATATCCTGCACTTCTCTTTTTTCCCCTTTTTTTAAACTTTATAATTTATTTTATTTCTCAATTCTTTTGCCCTCTTTATTTTTTTTTTCCTTTTTTTCTTTTTTAAAGACAAAATAAAAATAAAATGCAAATATAAAATATGGTAGTAATTCCATTTCGTACAATTTTAATTGTTAATTCCTAAATTATTATGTGTGATTTATGGAAAAATTAATGGAAAGAAAGTGAAAAGAAGAAGAAAAATGACAAAGAGGAGGGAGAAATATTAATTTAGGGGAATAAGGATAAAAGGATCATTCAAGAGATATTTTTTATTTTTCAGAATTTTATTATTAAATAAAAATTTCACATAAGCAAATTTAATTTTTAAAAAATAATTAAATAGGTTGAGTGACTTTCTGAGTGAAAATGTGATAATTGAATGACTTTTGAAGTAAAAGCCAAAGTTGAGTGCTTTCTGGGATAAAAATCTATAGTTGAATGACTTTTGAGGTAAAGACCAAGGTTGAGTGATTTTCTGGGATAAAAGTCCATAGTTGAGTGACCATTTAAATTATTAACTCATAAAAGATATTAAATTCAATAAAATTGTAAAAATTAAAGTACATTCTACTTTAATTTCAGAGTTAATACTCAAAATCCCTATAAAGAAAGTGAAATTACTCGCCTTGTCACTTGAGTGACACTTCACAAGGATTTCAATAGTTACGAAGGATAACAACAATATTGAAGAATCAAAATAATACTAATAAAATATAAATAACTTTTTTATTAACTGTAGTGTCCGCACTGCTTTCCCACAGCTCAACACTTATCAGAATATGATTGAATAATTCTTTCAATCAAGACTAGAAATCACCTAATATTTTACCTCGGCTGAGATTTAAATCGAGATCTCATGATTCTCAACAACTTCATTGGATCACTAGGCCACATTCTTGTTTACTAATAAAATATAAATATTTTTAATGGAATTTTGAGTTATTAACTCTTAATTTAATTCTTAAAACACTTTTTTTGTAGGACTAATTAACAAGAAAACATGATGACATGTTTAAAATTAGACTAGGAGATCTAGAATATTCTTGATACATGTTAAAAAAACTGTTCTTTATTTCTTAAGGTCCATGGTATGATCAAATAAGAAGTTTTACCTCTCCACCAACGGATTCAGAAACAATGCGAGTACCACCAACCTCCGCTTGAGAAACCGTAACGCCTTGATCTCTCGCAAAATCAGTCATGTCATCAGGAGCTACAACACCAATACGCTCATTCTGAGAGGCGGCCGACTGCATGAGTGATCCAGGGCCGCCCCGCTGAACGTGACCTAGTGCTATACTCTCTGCTGACTGCATTATTGCTGCATCTTGTGGCGCTATTGATTTTGAACCAAGGTTGTTTGACACTGAAAACACATCTCCGTATGTGACGGGTTTTTCTTGACTACTCATGCTCATCCTCTTTAAATTTTTTTAACGAGGGACCTTTCTCTTTTGAAAAAATCTATGTGAATGTAAATTTAGAATTTAAAATTTATGAATTAACACCAATATATATATTGTAGTGTCAATTATGAAGAGGAAGGAGAAACAACAGAAGTTACATTAAGGTGATGAAGTTGGTACTAGCAAAACAGTTTATAAAGCTGAAAATGTATACACGTGTTGAGAGACTTGGTGAAACACTTCAGTATTGATTTTACAGGTGGTGGTTTGTATGTTGTGGTGTGAGCCGCCCAAACCATTTGTTTCTTTTAAGGAAAACTGAAACCTGCAAAAATTTTAAAAGAAATTGATTTATTAACTGTAGTGTCCGCACTGCTTTCCCACAGCTCAACACTTATCAGAATATGATTGAATATTTCTTTCAATCAAGACTAGAAATCACCTAATATTTTACCTCGGCTGAGATTTAAATCGAGATCTCATGATTCTCAACAACTTCATTGGATCACTAGGCCACATTCTTGTTTACTAATAAAATATAAATATTTTTAATGGAATTTTGAGTTATTAACTCTTAATTTAATTCTTAAAACACTTTTTTTGTAGGACTAATTAACAAGAAAACATGATGACATGTTTAAAATTAGACTAGGAGATCTAGAATATTCTTGATACATGTTAAAAAAACTGTTCTTTATTTCTTAAGGTCCATGGTATGATCAAATAAGAAGTTTACCTCTCCACCAACGGATTCAGAAACAATGCGAGTACCACCAACCTCCGCTTGAGAAACCGTAACGCCTTGATCTCTCGCAAAATCAGTCATGTCATCAGGAGCTACAACACCAATACGCTCATTCTGAGAGGCGGCCGACTGCATGAGTGATCCAGGGCCGCCCCGCGGAACGTGACCTAGTGCTATACTCTCTGCTGACTGCATTATTGCTGCATCTTGTGGCGCTATTGATTTTGAACCAAGGTTGTTTGACACTGAAAACACATCTCCGTATGTGACGGGTTTTTCTTGACTACTCATGCTCATCCTCTTTAAATTTTTTTAACGAGGGACCTTTCTCTTTTGAAAAAATCTATGTGAATGTAAATTTAGAATTTAAAATTTATGAATTAACACCAATATATATATTGTAGTGTCAATTATGAAGAGGAAGGAGAAACAACAGAAGTTACATTAAGGTGATGAAGTTGGTACTAGCAAAACAGTTTATAAAGCTGAAAATGTATACACGTGTTGAGAGACTTGGTGAAACACTTCAGTATTGATTTTACAGGTGGTGGTTTGTATGTTGTGGTGTGAGCCGCCCAAACCATTTGTTTCTTTTAAGGAAAACTGAAACCTGCAAAAATTTTAAAAGAAATTGATTTATTAACTGTAGTGTCCGCACTGCTTTCCCACAGCTCAACACTTATCAGAATATGATTGAATATTTCTTTCAATCAAGACTAGAAATCACCTAATATTTTACCTCGGCTGAGATTTAAATCGAGATCTCATGATTCTCAACAACTTCATTGGATCACTAGGCCACATTCTTGTTTACTAATAAAATATAAATATTTTTAATGGAATTTTGAGTTATTAACTCTTAATTTAATTCTTAAAACACTTTTTTTGTAGGACTAATTAACAAGAAAACATGATGACATGTTTAAAATTAGACTAGGAGATCTAGAATATTCTTGATACATGTTAAAAAAACTGTTCTTTATTTCTTAAGGTCCATGGTATGATCAAATAAGAAGTTTACCTCTCCACCAACGGATTCAGAAACAATGCGAGTACCACCAACCTCCGCTTGAGAAACCGTAACGCCTTGATCTCTCGCAAAATCAGTCATGTCATCAGGAGCTACAACACCAATACGCTCATTCTGAGAGGCGGCCGACTGCATGAGTGATCCAGGGCCGCCCCGCGGAACGTGACCTAGTGCTATACTCTCTGCTGACTGCATTATTGCTGCATCTTGTGGCGCTATTGATTTTGAACCAAGGTTGTTTGACACTGAAAACACATCTCCGTATGTGACGGGTTTTTCTTGACTACTCATGCTCATCCTCTTTAAATTTTTTTAACGAGGGACCTTTCTCTTTTGAAAAAATCTATGTGAATGTAAATTTAGAATTTAAAATTTATGAATTAACACCAATATATATATTGTAGTGTCAATTATGAAGAGGAAGGAGAAACAACAGAAGTTACATTAAGGTGATGAAGTTGGTACTAGCAAAACAGTTTATAAAGCTGAAAATGTATACACGTGTTGAGAGACTTGGTGAAACACTTCAGTATTGATTTTACAGGTGGTGGTTTGTATGTTGTGGTGTGAGCCGCCCAAACCATTTGTTTCTTTTAAGGAAAACTGAAACCTGCAAAAATTTTAAAAGAAATTGATTTATTTTTCAGGTCTTGAGGAATTATTTCAATTAAAATACTTACTTTTAACTACACTGAGTTTTTGCACTTTTTTTTTTCATCAGTGGGAGACTTATGATAGGGTCAAATACCTACGCAAGTAGTTCTCCATAAACAGTTCATTAGTCATTTATATTAGGGGCTACAAATTTTCTGCGTAGGTTCCCCATAAATAGTTCATTTTTTTTTTATTTATTTTTTTTTTTTTTTCATAAATAGTTCATTAGTCATTTATATTAGGGGCTACCAATTTTCGATTCATACATTATTTATGTATATTATCTCTTCAAGGAAAAAACTCTGATTTCAGACACGTTATATTTAAATCATCAAAATCCAATTCGCAAGATCTAATACATAACTTAATTATTCTTTGTGCTCTTATATTCGACCGGTGGTTTATTCTTTCTTCATTTCATTTCACAAGATTAATCCGACTTATGTAAACCATATTGATAGGCTGAACTGCATTAAACCATATTGATAGGCTGAACTGCATCATTTTGCCAATAAACAACACTATTGACAAATTTAGCTTAAGGCTTCACCAACTTTTGCAAGATGTTTTTGGCTATATGTCTTTCCCCAACCGAAAGCAGAAAATTAAGAAAAGAAATGAAATTTATTCACAAAGTAAGCCGTTATTTTTCGGTCATCTAGCACTTTGATGATTTAAAAGCAGAGATCATAAGGATAAGATGATCCCTGAATGAGAGGAAAACCATATATTCCACAGATTATTCCATATATTCCACAGATTATTGTTGGTATTTGTCCTGATTTTTTTACCATAATTGGGTTTTCCTTTTAGGAAAAGGAAAACATGAATTCTCCATATTTGGCTAATCCTTGTTCTTGTAGGAAAAAGTTATAGGCTCTATAAATAGAAGCTTCTTTCTTTTAGTTTGGTAGCATCCACAATATAGTCCTAGGGGTTTGAGAGTATTGTTTGGGGGGAGTTTTGAGAGTATTGTTTGGGGGGAGACTTTGTGAGACACAAGTATTGCGTATCACTTGTGTGAACCTTTTTGTATTCTGAGTGAATTGTGTGAGGTTGTCTCTCTTGATATTTTGTACTCTCGTTTATATAGTGGATTGCTCATCTCCTTTTGTGGACGTAGGTCGATTGATCGAACCACGTTAAATTATTGTGTCTCTTTGGTCTATTTCTCACATGTCTTCTTATGTGGCGTCTTTCGAGGTTTGCTTTGCTAGCTTCCGCATGACACCTGATTTATTTCGGTCCTAACAAAGTGATATCAAAGAGAGGTTAAAACGGGTGTTCATCTTGGCGGGTTCAGTTCTAGTCGCAACTTATTTGACGATAATGAAGATTTTGATTTGAGAAATTTTATTAGAGTGTTACTCTATGTAGAGACAAAGATTTAATGGAGGAGATTTTGGAGATGGAGATTGAACTTATTGAAGACTACGTGAAGAAGGTGGAGCAAATTTATTTTGTCAGAAATTCAGGCCAAGGGGGAGAATTATTGGTATTTGCCCTGATTTTCTTACCATAATTGGGTTTTCCTTTTAGGAAAAGGAAAACATGAATTCTCCATATTTGGCTAATCCTTGTTCTTGTAGGAAAAGGTTATAGGCTCTATAAATAGAGGCTCATTTCTTCTAACTTGGTAGCATCCACAATGTAGTCCTAGAGGTTTGAGAGTATTGTTTGGGGGGAGACTTTGTGAGACACAAGTGTTGCGGTATCACTTGTGTGAACCTCTTTTTATTCTGAGTGAATTGTGTGAGGTTGTCTTTCTTGACATTTTGTATTCTCGTTTAAATAGTGGATTGCTCATCTCCTTTTGTGGATGTAGGTCAATTGATCGAACCACGTTAAATTATTGTGTCTCTTTTGATGTATTTCTCGCATGTCTTCTTATTTGGCGTCTTTCGAGGTTTGCTTTGCTAGCTTTAGCATGACACCTGATTATTTCGGTCCTAACAATTTTTTCACAAAGTAAGCCGTTATTTTTCGGTCATCTAGCACTTTGATGATTTAAAAGCAGAGATCATAAGGAAAAGTTGATCCCTGAATGAGAGGAAAACCATATATTCCACAGATTATTGTTGAAAATAACTTGTGCAAATATATTAGCATTACAAAGAAAGTAGCAGGGGTAATAAAGTTCTTTACAGAGTTTACAATCCCATCTCATGGACTTATTATATATCTACTCAAAAAACCTACATAGATAGCATATCCTTTAACAAAACACCATGCTTTTAACTTTTTAAGTTCTTTTTCTGATGATTAAGCATCGCAGCTTTAACAATGAAGTCTGCAACACCACCTGGATATGCTGAAAGACCCTCCTTATGCCTCAATTCTGCATTTAGGATGCCCTCTCTGCCTCCACTTTAGTCACTGCCTTGTCATCTGGAAGCTTGGCTTTTGCATCCTTCCAATTATGAACACAAAATGTCTTAGCTCGCATGTGTTCAAACACGTGGACGATATGTTTGGTACGAAGAAAAATATTTTTCACTACAAAAATATTCTCCCAAAATGAAATATTTTTCGACATACTATGACCAATCAAACAATTTTTGATATGGTTTACTCCGTACCAAACATTCCCCTAGTTAATTTAGTGGGTAGAAGAGCAAATTTTTACCTCCAAGATATCTCGGAGCTTGATTTTTTCTTCGTCTCGCCTAACACGGGCATTATGTGCGACTGCCGATTGAGCAGCTGCCCCTATCCCTCCAGCAATAATTTGGCCACGCCCAGTTGCTCTGATCTCTGCAGCCTCTATGGCTGCAGCGTCGCTCTTATCCACAAGGACTTCACCTATTGTCATAGCCTCAGTGGGGACATCGTCCGATGGAGATATCAGTGTTGTACCTGGTGATTGCACATATTGTCCCACAACCTATTTCATGCCTTAGTCGTTAATTCGTATATTGAGATAAAATCAATAACCTACAATTTTTCTCTAATAAATTAAACTTTCAAATGATATAATTTGTCTATAACACAGCAGAGATAAGTCATAGATTTGTCTGAACATCATCCGGAGTATTATTTTAGAGAAAAATATTTTACATGCTTGATCGATAAGAGGAGTCTAATCCTACACTTGAAATAAACTCAAAGTTTACCTTTTCGGAAAGTAAAACCGAGAAGAGTATAGCTACTAATCAACAGTGTGAATGCAATTCTTACACTAGCAAGTTAACCAAAAATAACTATACTCGTACCTAACAAGTTAAAAAAAGTTGGTAGACACGGACCATCTTAGAGATTTTTTAATCATCAATATATCAATAACAACATATAAGTTTTTTTTTTTTTAATCAGATTTATAAATTAGTAATTATTAAGAGATTTACTTGCAAATATTTAAATAAATGATCTAAATATAAAAATTTCATTCGTCCAGCATATTAAAAATAAATATTCATTTTTACTTGTCCAATTTGAAAAACTAATTGATAATTTATATGTTTATACTAATTTTATCTTTTTTGTTAAATACTATTCGTTTTGCAACATTTAGATGACTTATAATAAGTAGGGTGATATAGAACTATTTTAGTTCCTTCGTTCCTTTTCAGTTGTCATATATATACTAAAAATTGTTATTCCTAAATACTTGTCAATTTTAAAAATCAAGAGAAAATTAATTTTTCTTTTTCATCTTTGCCCTTGATTATTATAGAATTAAGAAGCATATAAATAGATAAAAATTAAAGACTTAACAAAGGATATGTTGGGTTCTAGTGATGAAATGTGAATGAAAAATGGAGGGAAAAGTTGAATTGTGTTTTCACTTTAAGGAAGAAGTGTTCTCCCACATTGGTGGGACAAAGGAACTTTTTCATGCTTAAATATAGAAGCATTCTTTCATGTTGTTAGTGAGGCAAGAAGAAAGCAAGCCTCGCGTCGCTCGCTCGGCTTTGGCTTTGGCTTCGGCTTCGGATTTGGTAAATGACTGAGAGACTATCTTTTTGGACAAAATTTATTTGAAACTTGAGAGCTAGTGATCCAAAAATCAATCTGAAAGTTCTCCATGTGCGGACGCATGTCACAACGCACCTCGAAAGGTCGCGACCCTTCGAGGCACTGTTTGAAGACGAAATAATGACATGCGCGCGCAGGTGCCCATCTGCAGACGTACCTGGGCCAATCCATGTCAGTGTCAACTTTCTATATTTTGACGAAAGTCGACCTACGGCCACATGTGGGCCACTCGCGGGCGCAGGTGGGGTCTGCAGGTCAGCGACGGTTCGAAATAGTGCGGCTATTCAAGAACCATTGCTTCTTTTCTGAAGCACCACCTTTTGGCTATAATACCTTATTTTTTCCTCAAATATAGAGACGAAATTTTGAAGTGAAAACACTATTCTTCTTCCTAAAAACTCAAGTGTGATTTACGAATCGTTGAGTGCGTTCGTAGTTCGACAGATTTGAGGTACCGCCATTCTGTCGAAGTGATTCATTTATTCTAGGAGGATATATTCCATAACCTCGGGTACTTGAGGGGAATAATTTCCTTAAGGACACACCGTGAATTTGGTGAACTTGAATCTTCTAATCTTCATCTCTTTCTAAACGTTTGGTTTTGCTATTTTCCAGAAAATAGTTTAAACTTCATTTTGTTGTTGTTCATAAGTTGGGTTGAACTTATTGTTGAAGTAAAGTTGTGAATACAGAGTGCGTACTTCATTTGATTATTCATACTTTAGTTTGAACATGTGTTTGAAGTTCTTGTTGGAAAAATACAGATTTTACTAAACCCGATAAATAATAATCTTAAGGAAATTAATAAGTAATTAGTTAATCTATATTGGGACTGATTTTGTGGAGACTAAATTTTTTGATTTCTACTCCCTCAGTTTAAAGAATATAAAACTTTACTGAGAAATCAGATTGAGAATTCGGTTCGAAGAATATAAAAACTTCACCGATTCGTTGAACTCTCTGTATTGGTTTCTGGAGTTTTAAAACCTATGGGTTTTCACTCTATTTGAATTTGATTATGATTTGAAGAACATGAAAACTTTGTAAAGTTTCAAAGTTCATCCGGGTGACGATTTGAAGACATAAAAACCTCATTGTTGATTAGAAACAAGTTGTTAAAGATTAAGTCTTTATTGTTAGTATTCTGAAATACTAAATTGAATGTCAAAGCTTGATAGGAAAATGACGAATGAAACTAAACAACAAATTGATTCGGTTATGAATGGTGTTATTCCAACGGCAACCAATGTTGCATCATTAAGACGTTTGGATGTTTCTCTAGCAATGGCATCGGCAGAGAAACTAGAAAAAGTTTTTTGGTATGAACTTCAAAGAATGGCAGCAAATGAAGTAACTGACCAAACTTGAAATGCAAAAGTTCACAAGTAGAGATCCTCATATTCCTGAAAAAGGAATGTTTGAAAATCAAGTTTTTGGTTTGAAAAATCTTGTGATTCGTCTCAAGATAAAAGAGGGTAATAAGTTGCGTGAGAAATTAGCAATGGTTGGTGCAAATCTTATTAAAGATAATGCTACACATAATAAGAAGAGGAAGAAGTTTTCTGGACCAGAGAAAGAGCAGAACAAGAAAAGGCTCAAAGGCAAGTACTACAATTATAGTAAAGTTGGCCAAAAAGCTCTAAATTGTCAAGTTCTGAAGAAGAACAAGAAATGAAATAAGATAAACATGTTGGAAGCAACTGGAAAGATTAAAAATCTTTGTGCTATGATCACTTAATACAATTGATAAGTTGACATTTTGCCCAATTCTTAACACATTTGAGCTTGAATTATCTTGTAATTTACATTGATTCGATATAAATTCTCATGTTATATAGATCTTGTATGCAGGTAGTGGATGAATAAGAGGCCGTGCTAACCATGCGAGTCAATGGGAATGCGAAAAGTGAAGAAATCAGGCTTAAATTAACACTCGGGGAGATTAACGGCCACCTGCGCACGCATGTCATGGGTTGCGCAAGCAGGTGGCTAACTGAGCAATGAAGAAGCACAAGGCAGTGCCACCTGCGCTGGTATCCTGCGCGTGCAGGTTAGGCATCTGCGCTGGCACCTGCGCCAGCAGGTGACTGGTGCGGTGACATTCGCGTAATTTCCAAGGACGCGATTTTGGGCTATAAAATGGATTTTTTCCAGCTCTGAAAAGGATCTTTTGGGAATTTTTGGAAAGATATAGAAAAGGAGAGTGAAACCCTAAGGAGAAACAAGTTACATTCTTGCATTTTGTGTCAATTTTGGATCAAATTCTTGTAAACACTTGGATTCAATGGACGTTTGGGAAGATAATTTGGGTGATTTTCTTCTCTCTTCTTCTATGAGTAGCTAAATTCTCTACTTGGGTTATGCTTGAATAAGATGTGATAATTGTATTGGTTTTGTTTGTTTGACTTTTTATTTAAATAATTTCCATGGGTTTTAATCCCATTCCATGTTTTCATTCAAATTAGAGGTTGCAAACTCTAATTAACTATAGAACTCTTATCATCCTTGACAAAGGGGATAAGGGTGAGGAATGGGAGTGAACAATAACTTGATATGTATCATTTAATAGCATCTCTTAGACATAAGGATGTTAATTGAGGTCTTGGATTGGTTTTATAAGATGCACTTTTGAGGTGTTCGAAAGAACCCAATTGTGAAACCTTGGTGTTTGGTTGACAAATCAACACCAAGCACCTATAATCTAACCTACCCATAGCTCGTAGCTAAATGTAGTCAAATATTCAATTTACCCATACACAATTTCACTCTTACGATGGCATAACCCCAAGTCCCGTAATACAATTGATTTCAACTCTCCTTCTCTAATCTTGAACTTGTGTGTCCCAAATTACAAAAGTCTAAATAGTTACAAATTAATAAATGATAACCCACCATTTACTTTTATGTATTATTTTCATAGCATCACGCGTTACCACTAGTTACTTCTGACACTTAGAGGTGAAGGCTATCGCATTCATTTCCCGTGGATTCGACCCCGACTCTAAGTTGGGTAATTATATTGCTAACGACCTCTTACATTCTATTCTAGGGTGTATTTGAGGGTTATCAGCAATCTAGTTGGAAATCCAAATGAATTGTGGTTCGATTCAGGATCCACTCAACATGTTTGTGCGGACAAAGAAGCTTTTGCTACTTATGATATCGCTGGTCCCAAAGAAGTCATATTCATGGGAAATAATGCAATAGCCAAGGTTGAAGGTAGTGGGAAAATATTTCTAAAAATGACTTCCAGCAAGGTGTTAACTCTCAACAATGTTCTCCATGTTCTTACTATTAGGAAGAATTTAGTGTCTACAACACTTCTCGTTAAAAACGAGTTTAAGTGTGAGTTCGTTTTGAAGAAAGTTATAATAAGGAAGAATGAAATGTATGTAGGAAAGGACTACCTTAATGAGGGCCTCTTCAAACTGGATGTAATGCCTGTTGAAATGAACAAAGCTAAGGCTTATTCTTACTTGCTTGAATCAAATAAATTATGGCATGAACGTTTAGGACATGTCAATTACAAAACCTTACAAAAACTGATTAGTTTGAAAGTTTTGCATAACTTTGAGTGTAATAAATCAAAATGTCAAACATGTGTTGAATCGAAGTATGATAAGCATATGTATAAGTCTGTTGAAAGGAATTCCAATCCCTTAGACTTAATTCACATAAACATTTGTGATATGAAGTCAACACCATCTCGTGATGGAAAAAAGTATTTCATAATTTTTATTGATGATTGCACTAGATATTGTTAAGTTTATTTGCTGAATAGTAAGGATGAAGCAATAGAAGCATTTAGGCAATATAAAACTAAAGTTGAAAATCAGTTGGATAAAAAGATTAAAATGATAAGAAGTGATAGGGGTGGAGAGTATGAAACTCCTTTTGCATAGATATGTTTGGAAAATAGAATTGTCCATCAAACTACTGCCCGTATTCACCTCAATCAAATGGGATTGTGGAAAGGAAAAATTGAACGTTGAAGGAGATGATGAATGTCTTAATTATAAGTTCAGGTTTATCGCAAAACTTGTGGGGGAAGCTATCCTTACAGCTAATCGAATACTCAATAGAGTGCCCCATAGAAAGACATGATCTATTACATATGAGAAATGGAAAGGAAGGAAATCCAACTTAAAATATTTCAAAGTATGGGGGTGTCTAGCCAAAGTCCAAGCTCCTATACCCAAAAGGGTGAAAATAGTACCAAAGACTATGGACTGTGTTTTCATCGGATATGCTACAAATAGTAAAGCATGTTGATTTTTGGTTCATAAATCCGAACATCCGGATATCCATGATAATACAATAATTGAATCAGATAAGGTTGAGTTCTTTGAACACATTTATCCATATAAGAATAAACATGAGTTGTCTAATGAAGGGTCTAAACGACCTAGGGATGAACTAAGGGAGAATGTACTTAATGAAGAGAATCCAAGGCGTAGTAAATGTCAAAGGACGTCAA
Source organism: Capsicum rhomboideum (assembly GCA_031232105.1). Lineage (NCBI taxonomy): Eukaryota > Viridiplantae > Streptophyta > Magnoliopsida > Solanales > Solanaceae > Capsicum > Capsicum rhomboideum. The sequence continues at coordinate 28,359,080 of CP124711.1, read as the reverse complement.
CTTCTTTTGGATCAGATTTTGTAATATTTCTTCTCAAAAATAAGCCTCAAACATTCAAATAAGTGATGTCGTCTGCGGACTCATCCTTTTGGAAAGAGGCTATCAATAGTGAAATTGATTCAATCTTGAGCAACCATACTTGGGAGTTGGTTGATCTTCCTCCGGGAAATAAACCTTTAGGTTCTAAATGGATCTTCAAAAGGAAAATGAAAGTTGATGGTACTATTGACAAATACAAGGCAAGACTTATTTTGAAAGGCTTTAGACAAAAAGAAGGTCTTGATTATTTCGACATATACTCTCCAGTAACAAGGATAATGACCATTCTGTTGGTTGCATTAACAACGGTATATAGTATTGAAATCCATCAAATGGATATGAAAACAACTTTATTAAATGGAGAATTGGAGGAACAAATTTACATGGAACAACCCAAGGATTTTTTGGTTCCTTGTAAAGAAAGGAAAGTGTGCAAATTTGTTAAATCACTTTATGGACTAAAACAAACACCCAAACAGTGGCATGAAAAGTTTGACCAAACCATGTTGGTAAATGGATTCAAGATAAATGAATGTGATAAATGTGCTTACATTAAAGACAATCCAAATCACAAAGTCATTGTTTGTTTGTATGTTGATGACATGTTGATCATCAGTACAGACATTTCTGATGTAAATGCTACTAAGCGAATGCTAGAATACAAATTTGATATGAAAGATCTTGGAGTTGCTGATGTAATCTTAAGGATAAGAATTCATAGAACTTCACAAGGGTTGGCATTGTCACAGTCTGATTACATTGAAAAGGTACTTGACAAATTCATGTATTTGGATTTCAATAGTATCAAGACTCCATTAGATGTGAGCTTTGCACTTTAAAAGAATAAAAGTGAAACTGACTCACAATTGGAGTATGCAAGAGTGTTGGGAAATTTGATGTATATCATGAATTGTATGTGATCGGACATAGCATGTGCTATTAGTAAATTAAGTAGGTACACGAGCAATACCAATCAAACTCATTAGATGACAATGAAAAGAGTTTTGGGAAATCTAAAATATATTCAAGACTATGCTTTGCATTATAACAAATATCCAGTGGTAATTGAAGGATATAGTGATGCAAATCGGATCACCGGATCAAATAAAGTAAAATTCATGAGTAGATATGTATTTACTCTTGGTGGAGGAGCAGTTTCATGGAAATCATCCAAACAGACATGTATTGCCTGCTCTACAATGGAATCTAAATTTATAGCATTAGATAAAGTCGATGAAGAAGCTGAATGGCTCTGGAATTTCTTGGAAGATATTCCGTATTGGCCCAAACCTTTAGCACTAGTATGCATACATTGTGATAGTTAAGCTGCAATAGGTAGGGAAGGGAGCATGATGTATAACAGTAAATCTCGTCATATAAGACGGAGACATAATACCGTTAGAGAACTTCTCTCTAGTAGAATTATTACGATTGACTATGTGAAGTCAAAAGACACTGTGCCGAATCCACTTACAAAAGGCCTATGTAGAGAGAGGGTTGAGAGATCATCGAAGGAAATGAGTTTAAGGCCTAGGACAAGTCATCACAGCGGTAACTCTACCTAGCAGACTGGAGATCCCAAGAGCTAGGTTCAAGGAGATCAAACAAAGTTGTGAATAATGGTTTAACATTGTCAATTAACTCAATCCATTCTCATGATGAAGACAATGTTCAGGAAACAAGGATAAAACTTATAGTTTGAAGCTTTTTAATGGTTTCTAAGGTTGCCAGGTATGACCAAATAGTTTGATCTATAGGATTGAAACGTTTAGGAATCACCTATGTGAGGGTGAAGTGGAAGCCGCTTTAAGGAGAATGATAGTAAAGGTCTATTCTCTAAGTTCTCATGAAACCAGGTTGTGTTCATGGCTGAAACGAACAAACTCGTGAGAACCATAAACGGTAAAAGGCTGGTTGTGTGACTTGAATTGTCTAGGTGTAAACTAAAATTTGACGATTCAATATATCACATCTACCGATTGACCGAGTGCATCCGATATAAGTTCACTACGGAAAGTTCAAAGGGAAACATACTTATCCAGATGCAATTAGTCTTTGCTTGTAGACCACACACTTGTCCGTATATTTTTTTGATGAAATAGTTATTCTCCATTCATATGGGGATTGTTGGGTGCTAGTGATGAAATGTGAATCAAAAATAGAGGTAAGAAATAGAGGAAAAAGTTAAATTGTGTTTTCACTTTAAGGAAGATGTGTTCTCCCACATTAGTGGGAGAAAGGAACTTTTTCATGCTTAAATATAGTAGAATTCCTTCATGTTGTTAGTGAGGCAACAAGAAAGTAAACCTCGCACCGTCGTCGTCGTCACTCGCTTGGCTTCAACTTCGGATTTGGATTTAGATTTGTCAAATGATCGATCAAGAGACTATCTTTTTGGATAAAATTCATTTGAAAATTGAGAGTTAGTGATCCAAAAATTCAATCTGAAAGTTCTCCATTTGCGGACGCATGTCACAACGTACCTCAAAGGGACGCGACCCTTCGAGGCACTGTTTGAAGATGAAATGACAACATGCGCGCGCAGGTGCCTCTCTGCGGACACACCTGGGCCAACGCATGCCAGTGTCGACTTTCTATTTTTTGACGAAAGTCGACCTGCGTCCCATATGGGCCACCTGCGGGAGCAGATGAGGTCCGCAGGTCGGCGACGGTCCGAAATAGTGCGTTTATTCAAGAACCATTGCTTCTTTTCTGAAGCATTACCTTTTGGCTATAATACCTTATTTTTTTCTCAGGTATAGAGACGAAGTTTTAAAGTGACAACACTATTCTTCTTCCTAAAAACTCAAGTATGATTTATGAATCATTGAGTGCGTTCGTAGTTCGATAGAATTTGAGGTACCGCCATTCTGTCGAAGTGATTTATTTTATCCTAGAAGGATATATTCCATCACCTCGGGTACTTGAGGGGAATAATTTCCTTAAGGACACACCGTGAATTCAGTGGACTTGAATCTTCTAGTCTTTATCTCTTTCTAAACGTTTGGTTTTGCTATTTTTCATAAAATAGTTTGAACTTCATTATGTTGTTGTTCATAAGTTGGGTTGAACTTATTGTTGAAGTTCAAAGTTGTGAATACAGAGTTCGTACTTCATTTGATTGTTCATGCTTTAGTTTGAACATGTGTTTTCTTGTTGGAAAAATACAGATTTTACTAAACCCGATAAACAACAGGATATAGCAGTCAACTCACATTCCTATTAATTTTTTCTTAAAAGTTGTGCAAAACTTTATCCTGACAACTAAATAGGAACTAATGGTTTATTGCTTAGTTCTTAAAGGGTTTTTCAAGTTAAATATAAACAACTAAACGAGAGTTTTGATTTTGAAGTTGTTTACAAATTGTTTTTATTTTTAATTTTTTTTAAAAAAATATCTTTATTTTTATCCATAAGAGATTTGAAAAAGTCATTTTCTTCTATTTAGTTTATAAGTGGTTATAAGAGATCATTTCCACCCAATAAGTATGGATGGAGGGTGTATATTTTTAGACTATTAGGAGTGTATGACCGGTAGGTTATTAAAAAATCTTGTACATGTAGTAGTCATGATATTATTTAATCATTTATTTAGTAGGATTTTTAGTCTATGTATAACTAATACACCATATTTAATGTTATACAACGTATAATGAATATTATACAGTGTATAACTAATAGTACATAACAAATCATGATATAAAAAATACAAGGCTATTACTACATGAACAAACATAATTAAAGATAGAATTGTTTTAATGCACTAAAATCAAATAGTGGATAAGAAATAATATCGATATTATTAATTCCAGCATTATTTATACGTCATATTCAGCGCTATTATTATACATTCTACCACTCTATTGCATAGTGCATAGTAAAACTTAAACTCGATGGCTTGATTGTAACCACAAGTGAAATATAGTGTTAACTAATTAAAGATTCAATTTATGATGTATAACAATGTGTCTAAGTTTCGTAGGGTATATATGTACCTGTCCACCGATGGACTCGGTGAAAACACGTTGGCCATCGACTTCCTTTTTTGATTTAGTAACTCCATCGTATCTAGTAACATTGATGACTGCATCATGTGGTAGAAGTCCACGCCTCTCGTTCATATCAGCAGCGGATTACGCTAGAGCCGCAGGGCCGCCCCTTTTAACATTGCCGATTGCTATGCTCTCGGCTGCTTGTATAGCGGCCGCATCTTTTGGAGCTATGGGCTTTCTACTTAATTCATCTGACGCTTCAAAAATGTCTCCATATTTGATGGGGTCGCCTAATTTATCTGAATGCTCACTCATGCTCCTTGTTAATTGTTGCTATCATGAGTTTGATTACTATGTTTTCTTGTTTTTGTATTTTGTGTTGGAATCGATATATAAGGAGCATTTTAATTTTAATACGTACATATATGTTGCAACAGCAAAATCATGGATGATAGAACATTTTGACACGTATTGATAGTCATCAAGCTTCGGGTGATCTCCTCTTGTTAAAAAGATGGCTAGAAGCGTCCGGAATTCGATACAACAAAGCGGTCACTCCTATTTCGTCATATAAAAGGATATGTACCAACTTCTAAAAATCCCAACATCTTTTCTTCTTCTTCGTTAATTAGCTCCCTTTTTCCTTCTCTTTAAAGATTTTATAGGATAATTTATTTTTAAGTTTTAATTATAATTATTTAGGATAATTATATTTAATTATGAGTAATATATAATATCATTTTACAAACTATAGCAAAGTAATAATAATGATGATGATAAAGAAATCATGCTTTAATCTTTTCCATTTTAGGCTCTGTTTTTATCATTTTCTCTCTTACTCATTGAACATACCCAAAGCTGTGAATTTCACTAAAAAAAACCCATTGATAATCATTAGAGAGCTCCAAAATTTTGAATAAGAAAATAAGGTTTAATGAAGATAGTTATTAATTTTAATTGAAATTTCATATTAAAACTCAAAAAGGAAGAAGAACAATAAATTATATAAATTAGAGAAAAGGATCAATTATGTCATAGAACTATTAAAAACGGCTTGTGTATGTCCTTCGTTAAAAGTTTTGGCTCATTTATATGCTATTGTTGTTAAAAAATAGGTTCATTCATGTCCTTATTTTTAAATAGTAGGTTTGCAAAATCATTTTTTATTACATGACCTCTTATTAAAGATTCACATCACAAAATTCAAATAAATCATTATTAATTAAAAATTAAAATTAAAAATCAAACCTATTAAAATAAAACTCGACCCACACTACCCATCAACATAATATCCGACCCACAGTCTCGTTTACTTGGATTACTCTTTACTCTTTCATTTGAGTCCTTGAGCTGGTTTGTCAAATGTATCGGTTAGCTTACCCAAGTGCCTTAGGAGATCTACCGAAATTGTATTTTCTTTGGAGTGAGTCATGGGATTTACAATTTTTACACTGCAGAGACATAAAAGATTGTAAAAAATATTTATTATGCTTCATGAAATTGAAGTTCACACACTTAATCAGCACAATACCCCACGCCACCAATAGTTTGATCTTTACAACTAGTTTAGTTAAACTAACTACAGAGAATAATCCGTCGGTTTTATTTTAATAGTTTTGATTTTTAATGAGGTTGCATCAGGGATCAGTACTTAGTCCTTTTCTCTTTGTCGTGGTGATGAATGTATTGACGCGGGGCATCCAAGATGAAGTGTCTTGGTGTATGTTATTTGCAGATGACATAATACTGATTGATGAGACGCGTAGCGGCGCGAATGATAGGTTGGAGGTGTGGAGACAAACTATGGAAGCTAAAGGATTTAAGTTGATCAGGACCAAAACGGAGTATCTGGAGTGCAAATTCAATAAGGGGTTGCATGAGAAAGACGTCGAAGTGCGTCTGGACATAGAGGCTCTCCCCAAGAGCGATCTTTTTCAAATATCTTGGCTCTATTATTCAGGGTAGTGGGGTCATAGACGGCGATGTCACTCATCGTATTGGTGCAGTGTGGATGAAGTGGAGGCTTGCCTCCGGAGTCTTGTGTGATAAAAAAAATATCACCACAACTTAAAGGTAAATTTTATAGAGTGGTGGTTAGACTGATGTTGCTTCATGGGACAGAGTGTTAGCCAGTTAAAAACTACCATATTCAGAAGATGTATGTCACAGAGATGAGGATGTTGAGATGGATGTGAGGACATATTAGGTGTGATAGAATCAGGAATGAGGTTATTCAAGATAAGGTGGGAGTGGAATTTGTGTTGGATAAGATGAGGGAAGAGAGATTGAGATGGTTTGGACATGTGATGAGGCGAGGTTCAGACGCCCCAGTGAGGAGGTACGAGAGGTTAGATATAGTAGGTACGAATAGGGGTAGAGGTTGGCCGAAGAAGTATTGGGGTGAGGTGATTAGTAGGGGTGGGCATGGTATGGTACAGTATGGCATTTGAAACTTCGATATGGTAATTTTGGTATTCGGTTTTTAAAAATACTATACCATTACCATACCATATTAATTCGGCATGGTTCGGTATTTTAAAGTTTGTTTTCGATATTTTACAGTATGGTGATCGGTCACCATAGTTTGTTCAACTTTGACAATATATACTCATATAATAGAGTATTATGACTTCAACTTTTCAAAAACACATCTCAATTGTATCGTGCTAACACACTACACATGTACAAATATATATTCAAAAAGAAGTACAAACAACACCTTTTGTTAATTAATTACATAAAAAAGATGTTACAATCAAGATAGAGTAAACAAAGTTTCAACGTCTAAATATTTTGTTTTATACTAATACTAAGTTCTATATTTGTTAATACTTTAATAATATATATATAAGTTATTTATGTAACTATATATTTCGGTATGGTATTCAGTATTTTGGTATGTCATTTATAAATACCAAATATCGTACCATATACCAAAAAAAATTAAAATGAATACCATATACCATAATATCAAAACCACGGTGTCAAAAATTTTGGTTCGATATGGTAATTCGGTATATACCATAGCATGTCCACCCCTAGTGATTAGACAGGACATAACGCATATTCAGGTTGTCGAGGACATGACCTTAGATAGGGGGATGTGGAGGGACGCGCATTAGAGTAGAAGGTTTATCGGGCAGGAGTGTTGTCATGCACCGTAGTATGGTAGCTTAGGGTTTAGCCGTAGATATCTATCATTGTTGTTGTTTATTGTGTTTCGATTGTCTCACTATTTTGTGGCTGATTAGTTGTCATATTTTCTTTCACTATTTTCCTCTTCTTTGTACCTGGATTTGCTACACTTGAGCCGAGGGTCTTCCGAAAATAGCCTCTCTACCTCCCCGAGGTAGTGGTAAGGTTTGAGTACACTTTACCCTCCCCAGACCTCACTTGTGGAATTTTACTGGGTATGTTGTTATTGCTGTTGTTGTTGTTATTGTTGATTTTTAATTTTAACTTTAATTAATATTGATTGATTTGGATTTAGTGACGTGGACCTCTAATAAGAGGTCACATGGCAAAAAAATGGTTTTGTAAAACTCACCATTAAAAATAATGACATGAATAAATCTGTTTTGTATCTGTAGTGACACAAATGAGCCAAACTATTAAAGTATGACATAGATGAGTCATTTCTAATATTTCGATGACATATTTGAGTCCTTTCCCGATATATTATGCATATTGGGGTATGTTATTTACATGTCCAGTGTATCAATAAACATACAACCACAATATAAAGAGTCAATTCCCCAAATGATAACTGAACTTATGCAAACATCCCACTAAAGTAACTTTTATATTTTTAAAGAAAATATAGTTATTGAGCTATGTACATCTTTTCAAACAAGGTGAAACTAAGATAATTATTTAATTTTTTTTAATGATAATGTATTTTCTTTAGGACTCATGTTTAACCCATATCTATTAACTGCTAAATAAAATCTCCTCGGATACTAATTCTGCTACATGAACATTAGTAACGTGATTTTTTGATTTGTATCAGTGATGCAATAAGTACAGACAATATTTCTAAAATTTGAAAAATATCAAACTAACTGGGCAAAATGTCTTAGAATTTAAACATGAATAAAACAAACATAGAGAACAAAAGATGTTGACATTCTACTTCAATAACGGCTAAAATGATGCTTTATAAGCAGCGTCATTAGACTAAACTCTCATAATTGTCAATTTCTCTACCAAACCCTAAATCAATTTTAAGCATCAGAAGGAACTCTATTTTGGGGAAATTAGGTGACATATAGTTGAACTCTTACGGTGCAAAGATGGTGGAAGAAATGTCAGAACGCCTTCACAAATTCATTCTAACTGAGGAAGAGCAAGACGTTGATGCAATTGATTTACCAGATATTCAGTCGAGTATAAAGGACTATAAGGTAGGTCTCTTTGGTAAGGTAATATCTGATAAGAAAATCGATCTTCATGGAATTAAGAATGCTATGACTTTGGTTTGGAGGAACCCAGTAGGATTACAAGTTAAGGAACTCCAATGAAATTTCTTTCAGTTCATCTTTAAAGATAAAGAATGCTGAGATAAAGTATGATTTGGTACTCCATGGTTGTATGATAAATACCTCCTAAATATCCATCCTTGGGAATCAGGATTGACGAGTGAATCTCTGATTTTTAACGTATATAATATGTGGGTTCAAGTTTGGAACATTCCTTTACATGGGATGTCAATAGATGTTGGTTAAAAAATAAGCCAGGTTTTGGGAGGTATCACTAATTCTCCAAGTCCTCAGAATAAAAGCAAAGCGGGGTAATATATGCGACTTAAAATTTTGACGAAAATCAATAAGCCACTACCTAGAGGGAAATTGATCAAGTTAGGATCTGAAACAATTAGGCTTGAAATAAGATATGAACATCTGCCATACATTTGCTAATACTGTGGTATGCTGGGACATAACTATAAAGCTTGTCTACACCGAGAGAAGGATCTTCGATCAGGTAACCTTAAAAGTGATCAATTTGGGATATGGCTACTGGCAGAAAACCATTTTTCCTTCTCTGAAAATTCAAGGCGCCAAAGTGTGAACAATAAGAATGAAGAGAATACATGTGTGAGTAATCGTAGTACTATGCTGATGGACAAAAAAATAGGTGAAGGAACAAGAATAGCTCGATAAATCTAGAGGAGGATAATAACTTGACTAATATGCAGCTAAGCAAAGCAAACGATGCTAATGAAGAAAAAGGAAGGGCATCTATGGAGTCTTATGGGGAAGATTTGAATGTGCAGAAAAAAAATGAGAACGTTAATCAGGTGCAACCTATGGATACGATAAAATATGGGTCACAAGAGCAACATTCAGCCAGTGTGGTAAATAATGATGGAAATTCTCTAGGTGTCAACAAAGAAGAAATATAATGAATGCAATCAAACTCGAGAGATGGACATTCTGCTGGTTGCAACTGAACTCAACAAAGTCATTAGATTCTGGTTTGAACACAAAATTTGCAAACTCCAAAAATCTAGTTGCTGCTAATACGATTGGTGAAAAATTTAATACAGTTACAATCCAAAAATCATATAAAGGGCCGACTCAGAATCTAGCATTTGTTGCCTCATAAGTTAATGACGTTAACCAGCCCGACCTGCTAGAGTTACATGAAAACAAAATCAAGGTGTTCTTCACTGAGTATTCTGGAAGGAGCTACAAAAAATTTCATGAAAATGAACGATATTGAACACAACTGGAAACATACTTCTATTAGTGGTAAAAACATAGTTGTTGGGGGAGGAACAGAGAACTCTCATATAACTAAGGTGATGGTGAAATAGGAAGAAAGTGTTAGGAATGATATGCTAATTGATATCCCAATCATAGATGATCGCGCTATCCTGGATGAAAAATGGAAATACAAGAGCATAGCTACACAAAACTCTTCTGGAAAGCGTCGAAAGAAAGAGGTGATATGGGAGACCAGCCTAAAATGGTCTCTCTTGATGCAATGAAGCTAATGGCATTGAATTGTCGAGGCTTGGGGGGATCGTTGATAGTTCCCTGCTTAAAGGAGACAATATCTCTCCACTCTCCAAAATATATACTTTTATGTGAGACCAAAAATCAACAACAAAAACTTCATTGACTTTAACGTAAAATTGGAATGCAAAACTCTCATATTATTGATCCGGTGGGACTCTCTGGTGGATTGACTCTATTTTGGAACGACAAACTCAAGGTACAAAATATATTCTCTTCATCTTGCTTTATTGATTTCTTGATACATGATGATGAGAAGCATATCGATTTTTTCTGCATATTTTTTTTATGCTATCCCTAATAGAGATATTAGGAAAAAACAATGGTATGAATTGAATGCTCGATCTGTGAATTGGAAAACCAACTGGATACTTTTAGGAGATTTAAGTAATATAATTGATATGACTGAAAAAGCAGGAGGAATAGTAGAGCTCCTTGGACCTTCAAGGACTTTAAAGACTTTTTCTACAAACTCGGAGCAATAGATCTTAGGTATTGAGGAAAACCTTGGACGTGGTCTTGCTATAGAATGAATGAGGGTGTGATTCAGGAAAGGTTGGATAGAGTCCTGGTCTCTCTGGAATGGAGATTGGAATATGACCAGGCTGTTGTTATGCATATACAAAATGAGGCCTCAGATTATGTAATAATGCTACTGTCACAACCCAATTTCTCAGGTCATGATGGCGCCTACTATGACTCACCAGTAGGTAAGCCAACCCGTAGTCCGGAACAACTAGTAACGAACTACTGATAGAATAAAAGCAAACAACGGAATAAATGTAATAATAAGGCTAATATATCCCCAAAACCTAGTAGAGCCAGCACAGGAGCTTCTAATACAACAAGAGTACAAGGTAAAGTATAGAATAAATACAATTATGGGTACAATCCGTCTCTGATATATAAAACTAGAGAACAGTCTAACAATAAGAGGGAGAGTAGGGATACTCCAAAAGTCAGGAGCTCACCCCAAATCTCTGATCCATAGCTGCTCACGATAAACATATATCAACAGCGATAACTCGTACTATAACCTGCAGGCTGTAGAAGTGTAGTATGAGTACCAAACACGTGGTACTCAGTAGGCATCGACCAACTAAACTCCAGAAATAATGTAAGCATAAAATGACATGTAAGGCATGACTGCAATTACAGGCAACTATCCAGGGGAACTAGGCATAACAGTACTAATGGAACAATAAGGATAACTGCCCTATCCTGACAGTACACAGGAGCTAAAGTACAATACTGTATATCACTAGTTAATATATTAATGAAGAGTGAAAGAAGTATATATAGTAGTATATAAGGCCAAAGAATACATACACAATTGGAGTAGACAAGAAAGAGAGGGATATACGGTAAAGCTATATATATATATATATATATATATATATACATACATATATATAAAGGGACTAACTCTAAGGTGAATACCTAAGGGAGTCAGCTTAACATCTCGGGGATCATGGCCTAGTAAGGGACCTAATGCTAGCATAAGCAATCCTCAAAACAAAGAGGCGACTAATCATGAGACAACCTAGACATAAAGCAACTCACCGAAAAGATAAAGGAATTAGAAATGTACCTCCAGACTTGGGTACCGGTCCACAACTAACCTGCCATGAACTAACCATAATAACCAATAAAAACGTAATAGGCTAGTCCAGGCAAACAAGTACCTAATCGGACCCCCATAAGCTCGGAAGGTTCACGAAAGTACACAGCAAACAACAACCATAGCCTATACCTATACAACCCCTCATAAGGTCGATAGGTATAAGCACCAAACAATCATATTGGTGATAGGCAATGCATATGAAAGGATGAATGCAACATAAACCAAAATGCCATAACTATATTGTAACAACCGAACTCGAACCCGTTCCATAGCCTCAAACCATACAGTACCATGTGGAAACACCTCCTCCAGCTCCGGAGCACTTAAAGGCAGGACCTACAGTAACCATCCTTCTCCGGCATGACTGCTCTCGGATGAAGGGGCCCCTAGGGGATTCGAAATATCTGTATACACTGCCTAGTCCCAATCCAGGACTTCCAATAACCATCATAATCGATCTACTCCATCCAGCACCAGATATATATATATATATATATATATATATATATATATATATATATATATATATATATATATATATATGTATATATATATATATGTATATGTATATATATATATATGTATATGTATATATATATATATATGTATGTACACTGTGCACGGACTCGAAACGCGACTAAAAATGTGTAAATCCATAAATTTGTTGCCCGAGATCATTCTCGGGACTAAATCATCATAATAACGTACAAAGGATCGAAATATCCCTTGATCGAAGTAAATAGTAGTGGTAAAATGAGTGGATAAATAATGGACTAAAATCAGCCTCGGTCGAAGTTCTAAAACCTCATTTTTAGTCCTAAAAGCTCATAATCCAGTAAATAAGGTGGTACGATTCCCTTTATAAAATAATCCATTTTTAAAGTGAAAAGTGGGAATAAATCCCCTTTTTGGAAATAATAGTAAAATTAAGGTTTTGGTTGGAATCATACCACTAAATGAACATGAGTGCGCCAGATAGTATGCATGTCATCACCAGTATCCAAACAATGCAACCATAAGTACCTAAGCATTTATAAATACTAGTCACACCCTTTCTAAGGGTAAAACTCACCTAGAGTCCAACTAGTATCATAATCACGGCCTCGGGCCCAATAACATATACCCAATATAACAAGGCCTCATAACTCGGGCCACCACGATAATTGAGGGCATAAAGCCACTACAAGGATCTAATCGGGGAAAAACCTCCCGAATCACTAAGTCAAATTGTAAAACTCATACCAAAGGATCCTTAATCATCAACTATGGTGATCATGCTCATAATCAAGGGTAATAGGAGTCTATGGCCATAACAGGTATTTTATACTAGGGTTCGGGTCACATTCCTACCCCAAATACCATAAAATAGACTAAGTCATCCTACACTAGCCCCAATTCCATCCTATAATCCCTACCTAGAATGCAATATATACTATATACAATCTCATACAGAAAAGTAGACTGAATCCTACCTCGATGTCGAACCGCGACACTTGAATCGTCCACAATTCTTCTGTCCTTGCTCCATGATCCCGAAATACCGCCACGCTATCAAAATAGTAACCTACACATCATTATGAGTAAAATGATACCCATATTATAATATAAAACTCCGGGCTCAAAATTGGGTTAAAAATGGGCCCATGGGGCCAGCTAATGGAATTCAAAAATTGAATCCATCATGAGGTCCCTCGAAAGACAAGGAATGTGTGCTCAAATGTTGAGCACAAATAGAGCATCAAATGGGGTTCAAATCAGTCCCCAAAGTTAAGGATTTAAAGACCTAATTTCTAAGAATTTACAATGAAATGGAACGAAATTCAACGAGTAAAATGATGAATAAGGATCAAGGAGCGTAGACCAAACTTACCTTCACTGCAATGGAAGATTTCCCCCCTTTTCCCATGACCTATGCTCTTAAGAATGGAGGAAAAGGGTTAAGAAATGAATGGGATTTTCGGGTGAAGAAGGTGATTTATTAGCCCCAGGTACCGCTAAAGCGGTCACCTGGCCGCATAAGCGGCTACCGCTAAGGCGGTCGGGCAAAGAAAAGCAGAGGCCACTAAAGCGAACCTTGACCGCTAAAGCGACATCCGCTTAAGCGGACCTCAGCCGAGTAGCCAAGGCCGCTAAAAAGGCTCAGGGTTGCTAAAGCGGCTCTTTGATCGCTTTAACGATCACACCAGATATCAGACACCAGATTTTAGCTAAGTCCAAAATGGACTCCAACCGGGTGCTCGGGATTCGTTCGAAATCCCATGCGCGCAAACGAACTATGTTGCCATACCAAATTAGACATTCCAGACTCAATGTAACCATTAAAACTTTCATCCGAGATCGTTTTGATTAAATATAGGGCCCACACCTATAGTTCTATTTTTCACCAAATCTACCCAATAGCCCAAAACTAGTTCAGAAGTCTCGGGACCTGTACCAACGGTCCCCCTAGTCTAAAATCAAGTTTCTGAGCTGTTGGAGCTGTCAGAATTTCCATTTGAGATCATTTACTAGCAGTTTTGGTCTGAGACGTATTCCTTAACAGCGAAAGCTCTAAAACAAGGAAATGAACCTAAAAGCCAAATGAACTGTCCGATAGCCAAACCGACAGTTCCAACAAGTCATAAATGACTGTAGCCACTGTGGGCAGGCTTGGAATGCTTGAAATGAGTAGAAAACAAGAAAATGACTTGGAGGGTCATTACAATAGCCACTACTAAAAGGACTTTCATCCGCAAAAGTCAATAAATAGAAAGAGCACGAAAGCTCTAAGGGATGAGGTACTGGGCCTGCATGCTCCAAGAAAGGCTCCCTAGATAACCTCTAAAGCAAAATAACACTTTCAAGGGATTTCACCAACGGTCTCCCTTTTTCAACCAACCTCCCCACTTCACTTTTCAAATAGCCACAACTCAGCCTTGACAACCAACTGACCTTCAACTGAACTGAGAATGACTGAAGCATGTAAACACAAACCACACCTTACTAACTTCTTATCGATACTATCACCACCAAGTGAAAACCCAGCTTAGCTAAAGACCACCCAAATCATCCCTTGTTTCTTCATATCCGGACTTTACTTTCCAAATAACCGAAACTCATCCTCAACAACCAACTGGCCTCCAACTGAATCGGGGGCGATGGAAACACGCAAAACCAAAACATAGTATGAGAAAACCAAGCTAAAACAAGCACAACCAATGGATACGCAACCCAGCTAAAGGCAATCCAAGGCAAGAATCATAAAACTGATTACAATTTCCTAGTCTAACCTTCTTTTGACTTTCCAAACCTACTAACTACTAAGAACTATAAAAAATATCATCCGAGTCCTGTCCACTCATTCACATCATACTGGCCTCAAAAGACTGAAGCTGATATACTAAAAATCCATAATGGCAGGCATACGAATAAGTCCATAAGGTTCTACCTGGACACACAAATAGTGGTGACCGAAGTCTGAACTTTTGAGCCAAGCTACAAGTGGTCCAAATGACCCTCGAAACCAATAATCACTAGTTCAGGGAAAGAACTCTCAAAATTGAACAATCCGCTCCAAGATGTCCCACCAACTGTGGATGAAGTCATACTAAGCCCAACTTAAGCATATTCTTTCTGCTGAGTAGACAATCCAAACTTTTAACAAAAACTGAGAACCACGATCAAAAGCAGGAGAAACCAATACCATGTGCCAACGGACTATCCTCCGAGCATCAATCACGCATAGTCTATCTGGACTGAAAAGAACCGAACCGATAGGCAAGGAGTAGGCTTAGTCAGCCTATAAATGAATGCTCAACTAAAGCAAATCTGGAAATAAGGCAGCAACCAAGTTATGCAAACCCAAGCAAAAATCCCAACTCTGAATCTAAACTACTCGATCTCAACTATCCAAATCGATCATGTTGATGAGTAAGCATACACATACCAAAACCCATCACAATCGGGAGAACAAATCTCAAAATCTTCAATAATAGAAGTAGGCTATTGAGAAGGGTCGCCGAAGCTAGAATCACAACAAGGCCATGAAAGGTCAAACTTACCTTCACTTCCACAATTCGATCAACAACCGACCTTGCTACTGAAAAGCGAAGGCTAACCAACCAAGGTAGCCATCAAAGCCAATGAAATAAGAATTGCAAGAAATAGAAGAATGCTACCTAGATAACGCCAATCTAGCCGTCTATCAAATAAGAATCAATAAATGTCAAAACAATGACAATAAAATCAACAAAATAAGATGCAGGTGGTACCAAAAATGAAAATCAACAACAAGTACCACTCTAAGGCCATAATCAAGGCCAATATGCTAAAGGAAATGGGACTCGAACCCAAATGCTACACCCCTAGGAATATCACAATACTGAACCACTCAATCCACTACTAAAGAATCATCTACGGGGTAGTCATATATGCATGAAATCTACACCAAGGCATACAACCATCAATATAAGAATACCAAGGCATATAATCATCAATGGGTACAAAAACCCCAATACAACTCAAATAGAAACTAAAGGCAGAGAATCAAAGGAGCACCTATCATGGAGGAAATCCAAAATCATAAGTCTGGTGTGCCCGAAGAAGTATAAATCTGATCATGTTCAAACTCGGACTGAGCGTCTGAATGGCCAACTGAGACACTAGGTGCACTACCTCTAACTGAAGGTGTTATAACACTGCAGAACTGATCTGGATGAATTGAATGACTAATAATCCCACGTCGGGGACACTCCCTAGACCAGTGACCGGTCTCTCTGTAGTCATAACAAACCCCTGAAGCTCTAACCTAGTGAAAAACATGAGTTGTCTCTAACTGGCTGACCAACTCACACCTGGGGCACTCTCTAGACCAATGACCAAATTCACCAAACTCAAAGCATACCTCTGGGACTCTGTGATACCCTGAACCTGCTGACCTAGAATGACCGTCATGGCCTGAAGACCTAGACTGAATACTCCACAATGTCTGACCAGAACTTTGTCTACTAATACCACCACGACCAACCTAAGAGCTACCCATAAGCTGAGGTGCTACCAGCATGGTCCTAATAGGCTATAAATGATGTTGAACTATACTGCAAAGATTCCAACCTCCAGATGGAATACCCCTAACACTGAACTGCTGATATGGCCTCTTATTTCCACCTCTATATGCCTCAAAGCAAGCCCTCTCTGTAGCCCTTGCATGATCAACAACTTCAGAGAAAGAAGACCCAACTGCTATCAAGGGCTCCTATGCCAAATAGAGTGGTGAAGCCAACCCTCTAATAAATTTGTACACCATCTCCTGCTATGTAGGAAATAACATAGGAGTATGTCTGGACCACTCGAGAAACCTAATCTCATACTCTGAAACAGACAGAGAACCCTGTTGAACATCAACAACTCCAACTCGTGTCTGAGAACTACTCGATGCACCTGACATTACCTCTAGCTAGGAGGTATCTAGAAATAGACTCGGAACCCCTAACTCCGAATCTTGAAAAGCTGAGGTGGTCACCAACTCTGTCGAAACCTGGGCTGACCCCACAACCTCTGTCTAATGCTGAAAATACTCTATATCAATCTCTGACTCAATAGTCCATCGCTAAACTGAAACTCTGACCACACGAGCAGAAGTACCATCCGCATCTATCGACAACCTCGTATGATCCATCTAGGAGAGAGTGGAGTCAAAAGAAGTACTTAGAGGTTCATAGAAGTATGGACACATGACAAAGAGTCAAGAATAGAATTTCCTAAGAACGCCCTATAGCCTCCCGAAGATAAGAAACAGACGTCTTTGTACCAATCCGCAGGACTCTACTAGCTACTAAGCTCTTGTACCAACAACACCGGTAAACCTAGGATATGATACCAATTTATCACGACCTAATTTCTCAGGTCATGATGGCACCTACTATGATCCACCAATAGGTAAGCCAACTCGTAGTTCAAAACAGCTAGTAACGGACTACTGATTGAATAAAAGCAAACAACGGAATAAATATAATAGTAAGGCTAATATATCCCTAAAACCTGGTGGAGCCAGCACAAGAGCTTCTAATACAACAGGAGTACAAGGTAAAGTTTAGAATAAATACAATTATGGGTACAATACGTCTCTGATATACAAAACTAGAGAACAGTCTAACAATAAGAGGGAAAGTAGGGATACTCCAAACATCCGGAGCTCACCCCAAATCTCTTATCCATAGCTGCTCTGCACGATAAACACACATCGATAGTGATAACTAGTACTATAACCTGCAGGCTGCAGAAGCGTAGTATGAGTACCAAACACGTGGTATTCAGTAGGCATTGGCCAACTGAGCTCCAGAAATAATGTAAGCATAAAATGACATGTAAGGCATGAATGCAATTACAGGCAACTAGCCATAATAGTACTAATGGAACAATAAGGATAACAATCCTATCCTGACAGTACATAGGAGCTAAAGTACAATACCGTATATCACTAGTCAATATACCAATGAAGAGTGAAAGAAGTATATATAGTAGTATATAAGGCCAAAGAATACATATACAATTGGAGTGGACAAGAAAGAGAGGGATATACGGTAAAGCCATATATATATATATATATATATATATACGTACATACATACATAAGGGACTAACTCTAAGGTGAATACTTGAGGGAGTCGACCTAACATCTCGGGGATCATGGCCAAGTAAGGGAGTTAATGCTAGCATAAGCAATCCTCAAAACAAAGGGGCAACTAATCATGAAACAACCTAGCCATATAGTAACTCACCAAAGAGATAAAGGAATCAGAAACGTACCTCTAAACTCGGGTACCAGTCCACAACCAACCCACTAACCATAATAACCAATAATAACGTAACCGGCTAGTTCGGGTAAACAAGTACCTAATCGGACCCCCATAAGCCCAGAAGATTCACGGAAGCACACATCAAATAGCAACTATAGCCTATACCTATACAACCCCCATAAGGATGATAGATATAAGCATCAAAAAATCATACTGGTGATAGATAATGCATATGAAAGGATGAATGCAACATAATTCGAAATGCCATAACCATATCGTAGACACCGGACTCAAACCGATTCCATAACCTCAAACCATACAGTACCAAGTGTATACACTTTCTCCAGCTCCAGAGCTCGCAAAGGAAGAACCTACAGCGACCATCCTTCTCCGACATGATGGCTCTCTGACGAAGGGGCCCCTAGGGGATTCAAAATATTCGTATACACTGCCTGGTCCCGATCTAGGACTTTCAATAACCATTATAATCGATCTACTCCATCCAGTATCGGAGAGATGTATATATATATATATGTGTGTGTGTGTGTGTATGTGTGTGTGTGTGTGTACACTGTGCACGGACTCAAATCGAGACTAAAAGAGTGTAAATCAGTAAATATGTTGTCTGAGATCATGCTCGAGACTATATCATCATAATAATGTACAAAGGGTCAGAATATCCCTCGACCGAAGTAAATAGTAGTAGTAAAATGAGTGGATATATAATGGATCAAAATCAACCTCGGTCGAAGTTTTAAAACCTCATTTTTAGTCCCAAAAGCTCATAATCCAGTAAATAAGGTGGTACGATTCCAGTTATAAAATAATCCTTGTTAAAGTGAAAAGTGGAAATAAATCTCCTTTTTGGAAATTGTTGTAAAATCAAGGTTTTGGTCTAAATCGTACCATTAAATGAACATGAGTGCGCCAGATAGTATGCATGTCATCACCAGTATCCAAATAACGCAACCATAAGCACCTAAGCGTCTATAAATACTAGTCACGCCCTTTCTAAGGGTAAAACTCACCTAGAGTCCAACTAGCAACATAACCACGGCCTCGGGCCCAATAACATATAACCAATACAACAAGGCCTCCTAACACGAGCCACCACGATAATCGAGGGCATAAAGCCACTACAAGGATCTAATCGAGGAAAAACCGCCTGAATTACTAAGTCAAATTGTAAAACTCGTACCAAAGGATCCTTCATCATCAACTATGGTTATCACGCTCATAATCAAGGGTAATAGGAGTCTATGGCTATAACAAGTATTTTATACTAGGGTTCGGGTCACATTCTTTCCCCCAATTCGATAAAATAGACTAAGCCATCCTATGCTAGCCCCAATTCCATCCTATAATCCCTACCTAGCATGCAATCTATACTATACACAATCTCAGAGAGAAAAGTAGATTGAAGCCTACCTCGATGCAGAACCGCGACACTTGAATCATCCATAATTCATTCATCCTTTCTCTGCGATCCCAAAATGCCACCACGCTATCAAAATAGTAACCTACATGTCATTATGAGTAAAAAAATACTCATATTGTAATATAAAACTCTGGGCCCAAAATTGGGTAAAAAAAATGGGCCCATGGGGCCCGCTAATGAAATTCAAAAATTGAATCCATCACGAGGTCCCTTGAAGGACAAGGAATGTGTGCCTAAAAGTGGAGCACAAATAGAGCGTAAATCGGGGATCAAATCAGTCCCCAAAGTTAAGGATTTAAAGACCTATTTTCTAAGAATTTACAATGAAATGAAACGGAATTCAATGGGTAAAATGATGAATAAGGATCAAGGAGCATAGATCTAACTTACCTTTGCTTCAATGGAAGATTTTCCCCCATTTCCCACGACCTATGCTCTCAAGAATGGAGGAAAAGGGATAAGAAATGAATGGGATTTTTGGGTGAAGAAGGTGATTTATCGGCCCCAGGTACTGCTAAAGAAATCACCTAGATGCGTAAGCGGATACAATTAAAGCAGTACATGACCTCTAAAGTGGTCGGGCAAAGAAAAGCGGAGGCCGCTAAAATGGAACTTGACCGCTAAAGCGACGTCCGTTTAAGCGGACCTTGATATCTAAAGCGACGTGCGCTTAAGCTGACCTTGACCGCCAAAGTGGACCTCAACCGAGTAGAGAAGTCCACTAAAGTGGTTCAGGGTCTCTAAAGCAGCTCTATGACCGCTTTAGAGGTCACACCAGATTTTAGCTAAGTCCAAAATGGACTCCGATCGGGTGCTCGAGATTCGTTTGAAACCCTGTGTGCGCAAATGAACTATGCTACCATACCAAATACGACATTCCAGACTTAATAGAAGCATCAAAACTTTCATCCGAGATCATTTTGATTAAATCTGTGGCCTACACCTATAGTTCTATTTTTCACCATATCTACCTAATAGCCCAAAACGAGTCTAGAAGCCTCGGGACCTGAACCAAGGGTCCCCCTAGCCTAAAATCAATGTTCTGGAGCTAATGGAATTGTCATAATTTCCATCTGAGATTATTTACTAGAATTTTTTGTCCGAGATCAATTCTTTAACAACGAAAGCTCCCAAACAGAGAAATGAGCCTAAAAGCCAGACGAACTACCCGATAACTAAATCGATAGTTCCAGCAAGTCATAAATGACCTGTAGCCACTGTGGGAAGGATTGAAATATTAGTAACACACTAAAAATGAGAAAATGATCTGGAGGGTCATTACAGCTACGTTCTACTGATGGGTTTCATGATAGATGGAAGAAAAGGTTTTACTTTGACAAGAGATAGGTAGGAAAATCTGAAGCTCATAAGATTATTGAGTAATCTAGAAAAAATAATTTATTGGTAATAAACAACTGTAGGCAAATTTTAAGATTCAAAAATGAAGAAGAAACTTAATTGAGTGGAGTAAAAAAGATGAATCGAACTCGAAGATAATGATCAGAACATTGAAAAATCAGCTTAATATGGCTAAAAATAACCCACAAGGATGCAATTTTTCTCTTATTTTGCAATTAAAAAAAGAGTTGGATGTTGCTTATAAGGATGAAGAGATATACTAAAAAAAAAAAAATCTAAGGTTCAATGCTTAAATGAAGGAGATAAAAATACATCCTTATTTCATATGTCTACTGTCCAGAGAAGACGTAGGAACCTGATTAAAGGTTTGAAAAAAGAGAGAAGTCAATGGATATGTGATAAACACAGTGTACTTAAGGAAATTGAAAACTTTTATAAAAATTTATTTTCTACTACTAGTGTGCCTTCTTTACACCTTGTGTTGCAACATATACCCTCTACAATTACATACAATATGAACCAAGACCTTATTATTGTAGCCTCGGATGAGGAAATAAAAGATATTGTGTTTTTAATGAATCCTTATAAGGCTCCAGGTGTGGATGAAATTACTCCGTTATTTATTTAGGAATATTGATCCTTAATCTCTAATGGTGTCTTTTAAGCGATTAGATTTTATTTTTTTTTAAACAGGTCACCTGTTGTCTGTTTGGAAACAAACTTTAATAACTCTAGTACCGAAATTAATACTCCTACCACAGTCCAACACTTCAGACCGATTAGCTTGTTCTCTACCTTGTATAAGATTATTACTAAAATTATTGAAAAAAGGATGAAGCTTTGATGTCATTGATTATCTCTTCCAATCAAGTTGTCTTTGTGGAAAAACGACAAATAATTGATATGTCATATTAGCTCACAAATTTATGGGTGTATTAAAGAATAAAAAAAAGGAAAAGAGAAACATATGGCATTAAAGTTGGATATGTCTAAAACTTTTTATCGTGTTAAATGGCTATATATACAACAAATTATGCTTAAAATGAATTTTCATTATAAGTTTGTTGACTAGATCATGACTTGTGTAATGAATGTGTCTTTTGCCTTTAATTTTAATGGTGACATTAAAAGGTTTGTTAAACCATCTAGAGGATTACGACAAGGAGATCCTTTATCACCTTATTTATTTTCTATTTGTGCGGAAGGGCTATCAAGATTATTGCATTCAGTTGAGCAACAAGAGCTTTAAAAGGCTTCAAGTTAGATCGAAATGGACCTTCAGTTTCACATTTGTTCTTTGCAGTTGACTCGTTTATTTTTTTGTAATGCTGATAGTAGTAGTATCTCTCAAATCTTAGATACATATGTTAGCTGCTCAGGACATATGATTAATTATGAGAAATCAACAACTTTTTTTAGCAAAAATACTATAGCGGAGCAAAAATCAAGGTTTTGCTCTTCTCTTGGTAATATCAAGTTGTGTACAAGGGGATTATATTTAGGTTTACCTGTTGTCGTAGGAAGATCTAAAAAAATGTTGCCTTTTATTAAGGATAGAATTTTGGCTAAGATAAAGAGCTGGAAAGGAAAGTTCTTGAGTCAAGCCGGAAAGGAAGTCTTACTAAAATTTATTTTAACAACTATTCCCTCTTATACTTTATCTTGTTTTCAAATGCCTGATGAATCATGTAAGAAAATCACAAGTGTATTTTTTAAATTTTGGTGGGGGCAAAATGATGAAAGGAGAAAAATACATTTTGGAAGATGGGAAAAATTATGTGAACCAATGTTTAGGATTGTTTGGAATTTTGGGACTTAAAAGCTTTTAATATGTCTCTCCTCGTCAAACTAGCTCAGAGAATTTTGATTGAACCAGAATTGCTAGTTTCTCAAGTGCTAAAGAGAAAGTATTTTCTGAATGAGTCTTTGCTAAATGTAAATGCCAATAGCTATACTTCTCGGGTGTGGCGAAGCATTTTGTTGGGACGTGATCTTTTGGTTAAAGGTGTTAGATGGAATATCTATAATGGTAAATCAGTGAGGGTGTGGAAGGACCCATGAATGCCTAGATATAGCTCCTCTTATCCATTTAGTATGAATAGTGGTGTTTTACAAAACTTAAAAGTCTCAAACTTGATCGATCATAATATAAAGTTATGGAACACCCAACTCCTCAATACTTTATTTAATGAGGATGATGTCAATACTATTTTAGCCATTTTGATAACTCTCAAAGATAGTGATGATAGACTTATTTGACATTTTACAAACTCTGGCGAATATAAAGTAAAGTCGGGGTATCATTTAACAAAAGTTGTCCTTTCACATGATAAAACTTTAGCTAATCGACCTGAAAGTAGCTCCCAATGATTTTCTAAATCCTTCTAGAATCATCTTTGATCCATGAATATTAAAAACAAGTTAAAATATTTTTTACGAAAATGTACTTTGAATGCTTTACTTGTTCGAAGCATTATTGCACATAGAATTCGAACCAAAGATTCAACTTGTCCTATTTGTGATTTAGAACCGGAAACGTCAGAACACATGTTTATCAAACGCTCGAGATCTGTTAATGTGTGGAAGAGCAGCCCTACCTCTTGGCCAGACTTGCATCTAAATTCAAATTTTCCAACATGGTGCTATAGTTTATGTTTGGATACTAATAAATTTCCAGACACCAACACTTTAATGTAATTATCAGTATCTATTTTATGGATGATTTGAAAAGCAAGAAATGATTATATGTTTAGTTCCTTGATATGGAGTGATGCTGAAATTTTATCAAAAGCTTTATTTGACTTTTATGAGTTTACAGATGAACTAAACAATCCAAGTACTATGCAATAGGAACAATAAGATGTAACTAACCCCACTTCACTAACTATTTTCCCAGAAAGTGTGTTACTTTATGTTGTTGCAAGTATAGTTCAAAATACTCGGAAGGTGAGTATTGCAATGGTAGCCTTGAAGGTTAATGGTAATATGCTTCACGCCTATGGTAGTCCAATTCATTTTGTTGGAAAAATCATCATAGTTGAAGCATTGGCAACGTAGAAAGTAATTAATTTTGTGGTGGAGCAAGGATGGAAGAATATAAGAATATTGTCAGACTCATCAACTATGATTCAAATGCTTAATAGGAGAATCACCTCCTCTTGGGATGTAATTACTTTGTGTGAAGATATCTGGAATCTCAGATTTTATTTAGATGATGTAGCTTTTATATATATAAGTAGACGCATTGATACTTGTAGTCTTAGATTAGCTAAGTTAGCTTTATCTTTGCTTCATGAAGTCTCTTGGTTTGAAAATTTCTCAGTTTGGGTTGTAAAGGAGGCTTCTTGCTGCTTGTATAACAGAATATTTTTCTATGAATAAATTTTAATTTAGGAGGAAAAAAAAGTACTTCCTCCATCCCATATTAGTTGGTCATCTTACTAAAATAGTTGTCCCATATTAGTTGGTCACCTTACTAAATCAAGAATGCATTAATTAAATTTTTTCCATATTATCCTTATAATTAATTCAATTTGAAAGTGTTCACACTTGTTTGTAAAGTTCCCAAAAAGCTTTTTAAGGGGTGAATTGGTCAAATTATCTTCTTATTTATGATTTCTTAATCACCGAGTAAAATAAAATGTATCCAACTATTATGGGGCGGGGGGAGTATTTTTTACATGACCAAATAAAAATTCTAACATAACTTTTATATTGAGATAAGAGACCACCCTTAGATTTGCTTTCTATATTTTACTCTTATTACTAGAGGGAAATTCAAGATTTGAACATTGGGCATTTGATTTACTAGGTTCGCAATCTATAATTGTACTCGTTATAGTGAATTTATATATATATATATATAAGGTCCGAGTCAAAGCTCTTGAGTTCGAATGAATACATGAGATGTATGCTAGGTCTGCCCGTGCTTATTGCATCACAGAGCAAATCAAAAAATCACCTTACTAACTAATGTTTATGTTGCAGAATTAGCATCTGAGGAGATTTGATTTAGTGATTTAATGGGTATGTGTCACAACCCAATTTCTCAGGTCATGATGGCACCTACTATAACCCGTCAGTAGGTAAGCCAACCCATAGTCTGGAACAGCTAGTAATGGACTACTGATAGAAATAAAGGAAACAGCGAAATAAATATAATAGCAAAGCTAAAATAACCCCAAAACCTGGTGGAGCCAGTACAAGAGCTTCTAATACAACAGGACTACAAGTGAAATACAGAAAAAGTGTATATATATACAAGTCGTCTCTGATACAACACATAGAACAGTCTACAACAAGAGGGAAAGTAGGGATACTCCAAAACGTCAAGAGCTCACCCTAAGTCTCCGATCCATAGCTGCTCTGCACGATATACACACATCAACGGCGATAACTCGTACTATAACCTGCAGGCTGCAAAAGTGTAGTATGAGTATCAAATACGTGGTACTCAATAAGCAACGGCCGACTGAGCTCCAAAAATAATGTAAGCATAAATAACATGAAGGCACGATGTAACTACAGGCAATCATCCAAGCAACTAAACATGATGGGCTAATGGAGCTATAAGGATACTCGATCCCATCCTAACAGTAATCCGGGGCTAAAGTATAATACTGTATATCACTAGCCAATATACAAATGAAGAGGAAGGAAGTGTATATATAATAGTATGCAAGGCCAAGGATATATATATACAATATGGATAGACCAAGAAAGAGATGGATATACGGTAATACCATACATACATATATATATATATATATATATATATATATATATATACATATAGGGCTAACTCAAAGGTAACTACCTGAGGGAGTCAACCTAACCTCCCGAGGTCCATAGCCAAGTAAAAGAGCTAACACTAACCTCATCAAGCCTCTACCCAAAAGGGGTGACTAATCCAGGGATAAACAATATAACTCGCCGAGAAGATAAAGGAATCAGGAACTTACCTCCAATCTCAGGTACCGGTCTACAACTAACCTGCCACGAACTAACCATAATAATCAAAAATAAAGTAACCGGCTAGTCCTAGCAAACAAGTACCTAATCGGACCCATAAGCCCGAAAGGTTCACGAAAACACTCCCAAACAGTAACCATAACTTGTACCTATACAGCCCCCCAAAAGGCCGATAGATACAGGCGCCAAACAACTATACTTGTGATAAATAATACACATGATGAATGAGTGCAACATAAACCGAAATGCCATAACCATATCGTAGAGACTGAACTCGAACCGGTTCCATCACCTCAAACCATAAGTACCAAGTACCATACCATACAAAGTAAATACACCTCCTCCAGCTCACCAAGCTCACAAAGGCAGGACCTATGGTGACTATCCTTCTCCGGTATGACGGCTCTCGGATGAAGGGCCCCCCTAGGGGATTCAAGAAATTCGTATACACTGCCTGGTCCCTATCCAGGACTTCCAATAATCATCAAAATCCATCTACTTCATACAGTACCGGAGAGAGAGATATATAAAATCAGTGCACGGACTCGAACCGCAACTAAAAAGATATAAATCAGTAAATCCATTGCCCGAGATCATGCTCGGGACAAATCATCATAATCATGTACAAAGGGTCGGAATATCCCTCGATCGAAGTAAATAGTAGTGGTAAAATGAGTGGATAAAAAATGGACCGGAATAAGCCTCGGTCGAAGTTCTAAAACCTCATCTTTAGTTCCAAAAGCTCATAACCCAGTAAATAAGGTGGTACGATTTCGGTATAAAATAATCCATATTTAAAGTGAAAAGTGGAAATAAATTACTTTTTGGAAATAGTAGTAAAATCAAGGTTTTGGTTAGAATCGTACCACTAAGTGAGAATGAATGCGCCTAAAAGTATGCATGCCATCACCAGTATCCAAACAATATCAGTATAATCGCTTAAGCTTCTGTAATCTAGAATCATGTCCCCTTTAGGGATAAAATACTCACCTGGAGTCTAACTGGCATCGTAACCACGGCCTCAGGCCCAATAATACATAATCGATGAAATAACGCCTCATGACTCGGGAAACTACGGTAAATGAGGGCATAAATTCACTAAAGGATTTAATCGGGGAAAATACTATCCCATTCACTAAGTCGAATGGTAAACTTTATACTAAATGATCTTTAATCATCGACTATGGTTATCATGCTTATAATCAAGGATAATAGGATTCTATGGCCTTAACAAGCAACCTATGCTATGGTTCGGGTCATACTTATACCCCGAATTTCCTAAATAGGCTAAGTCATGATTTACTAGTCATAATCATAGCCTATAATCCTTACCTAGCATGCAATCTACACTATACACAATATCATGGAGAAAAGTAGATCGAAGCCTACCTCGATGTTGAACCGCAACACTCGAATCATCCATAATTCATCTGTCCTTGCTCCACGATCACCAAAATGCCTCCAAGCTATCAAAATAGTACCCATATTGTAATTTAAACTCCGGGCCCAAAATTGGGTCAAAATAGGCCCGTGAGGCCGGCTAACGGAATTCCAAGATTGAATCAGTCATGAGGTCCCTCGAATGATAAGGAATGTGTGCTCAAACGTTGAGCACAAATAAAGCGTAAATCGGGGCTCAAATCAGTCCCAAAAGTTAAGGATTCAAAGACCTAATTTCTAAAAATTTATAGTGAAATGGGACGTAATTCAGTGGGTAAAATGATGAATAATGACCAAGGAGTAATGAGCTAACTTTCCTTAGCTTCAATGGGTGAATCCCCACTCTTTCTCACACCTTATACTCTCAACAATGGGGGAAAAGGGTTGAGAAAATGAGAGAAACTCGGATGAAGAAGGGGATATAACAGCCCTAGGTGCTGCTAAAGCGGACATTTGGGCGCTTAAGCGCCTACCGCTAAAGCGGTAGAGTGCCACTTAAGCGGCAGGTGCAAAAGGGTGAGGGTCCGCTAAAGCGGATGAGGACCGCTAAAGCGACCCCCGATCGACCCACTATGGCCGCTAAAGCAGTACAAGGCTGCTTAAGCGATGAGCGCTTTAGCGGGCCATGGCCGCTAAAAAGGTCACACTAGAAAATCAGATATCAGATTTTGGCTAAGTCCAAAATGGACTCCGACCGGGTGCTTGGGATTTGTTTGGAACCGTGCGCGCAAACAAACTATGCTACCATATCAAATTCGACATTTTGGACTCAATGGAACCATTAAAATTTCCATCTGAGGTCATTTTGATTGAATATGGGGCCCACACCTATAGTTTTGTTTATCAACAAACCTACCCAATAGCCCAAAATGAGTACGAAAGCCTCGGGACTCGAACCAAAGGTCCCCTAGCCTAAAATCAATGTTCCAGAGCTGATGGCTCTGTCAGAATTTCCATTTAAGATCGTTTACTAGCATTTTTTGTCCGAGACCAATTCCTTAATTACGAAAGCTCTAAAACAAGAAAATGAGCCTAAAAGCCATACGAACTGTTCGATAATCGAACTGACAGTTCCAGCAAGTCCTAAATGACCTGTAGCCACTGTGGGTAGGCTCAAAATGCTGGAAATGCACGAAAAATGAGAAAATGACCTGGAGGGTCATTACAATATCCACTACTAAAAGGACTTTCGTCCGCGAAAGTCAATGGATAGAAAAATCCCTAAAGCTCGAGAGGACAAGGTACTGGTCTAGCATGACTCCACAAGTAACCTCTAAGCAAAAAAAATGCTTTAACGGAATTTCACCCAAGGTATCCCTTTTTCAACCAACTCTTTACTTCACTTTCCAAACAACCAAAACTCAACCTCAAAAACCAACTGGCCTCCAACTGAACCGAGAACGGCTGATGCACGCAACCCAAACCATAACACACCGACATCACACCGATACAAGCGCAAACAAGTAACAACTCAGCCAGGCTAAAGGCAATCCAAGGCCAAGATCATACAATAACTCCAATATCTAAACCTAACCTTCATTTTCCTTTCCAAACCTGCTATCAACTCCTAACCACACAAAATATCGTCCAAGTCCTGTCCGCGCAATCTTATCACACTATCCTCGAAAGGCTGAAGCTGACTTACTAAAAGACCATAATGGCAAGCGTAAGAATAAGCCCATAAGGTGCTACCTGGATATACAAATGGAGATGATCAAATCCTACGATCATTAGCCAAAGCTACAACTGGTCTGGATGACCCTCAAAACTGATAGCCATGAGTCTGAGGCACTACTCTTATAAAACTAAACAATCGGCTCCAGGATGTCCCACTAACTGTGGATGAAGCCATGCTAATCCCAACCTAAGCACACTGCTCCCGCTGAGAAGATAATCCACTATTCTGACCAAAACTAAGAACCGGGTCAGAAGCAGAAGAAACTAATATCATATACCGATAGACCATATTCTTAGCATCTAACAAGCACGGTCTATCCAAACTGGAGGAAACTAAACTGGTATGTGAAGAGTAGTCTTAGCTTGCCCAAATATGAATGCCCAACTTAGGTGAATCTGGAAACGGGGATACGACCAAGTTATGCAAACCTAAGGTAAAATCCCAACACTGAAACTGAACTACTCTGTCTCAACTATCCCAACCGATCCTGGTAACGAGTAAGCATACACATACTGAAATCTATCATAACTCCCAAGCCATCATCTGAAGGCATCAAAATCTAAAACTGGAGCCAACAAGTCCTTACAAAGGCTAATTGCCCCAATCAACCTCGCTACCATAAAATCAAGCACAAGCCCAACAATAATGTCACCGAAGAACATAATCCCAACTAGGGAAAATAATATGATGAAGATACGAGCAATCAAGACCCAATCCGCTAAGGTCAGATCGTATCAAGGCATAACCAAGAACTCACCAAGGATGTAAAAGCACCAATGGTAGCCAGAACATGGGCAACTCAGAATGTATAACTCAACCAACATCTGGCCAATCCAATGCCCAATCTATGGCAACAAATACTCACTCCCAAAGACACCCACTTTGGTTACTGACAACTGATACACAAGCACATATCACCAAGCAGAAGTATATCACGAAGTCATATAAGGCCGAGCAAGTACTGAGATCATAAATTTTCTAAAATCTCTAGATTTGTACCAACTTTAACTCAGCTGAGCCGTGAATCATATCGCAAAAAGAACGGAGCATACAACTCCACATCTATACCAGATCAAAATGAACATCAGGAGACGAACCCAATAAATCAAAAAATAAGTCTCAGACCTCTTAATCTCAGAAATAGGCGATAGAACCGAAATGCCAACACCAACTAAACATCAATCATCAAGTTCAAGGCCACCACTGGGTGATGAACTATCCAAATCGATAGAGTCAAATCTCAATGTATCATCAATAGAAATGGGCCATGGAAGAAGAATACCAATGCTTAAGTCATAACAAAGCCCTGGAAGGTCGAACTTACCTTCATTTCCACAATCCACTCTACAATCGACCTTGCTAACAAAAAGGGGAGGCTAACCAACCAAAGTGTCTATCTAAGCCAACGGAATCAGAATCGCAAGGAAGGGGAAATGCTAACTAGGTAACGCTAGTCTAGCCATCTATCAAATGAGACTCAGTCAATGCCTAGCAACAAGAGTAGTAAAAACTACAATAGTGACCTCAAAATACGGTGCAGGTGGTACCAAAAATGAAAATCAATAGAAGTACCACTCTAGGATCACAACAAAGCCAAAATGCCAAGGAAATGGGACTTAAACCCAAATGCTACACCCCTAGGAAATCATGATACTAATCCATTCTATAGCCACAACAAGACTAATATGCCAAGGAAAATGGGACTCTAACCCAAATGCTACACCCATAGGAAAACACGATACTGATCCACTACTAAAGAATCATCTACGGGGGGTAGTCATATATGCATAAACCTACACAAAGGTCTACATCAACCACTATGAAAACACCAAGGCATAAAACAACCAATATAGAAATACCACGGCATATAATCATCGATGGGTATGAAAACCCCAACATAATCCAAATAGAAACAAAAAGATAAAAAGTCAAGAACGCACCTAACATGGTGGAAATCAAAAATCATAAGTCTGGTGTACCCAAAGGAGTATGAGTCTGAGCATATCCAAACTCGGGATGAACGTTTGAATCACCAACTGAGGCACTAAGTGCACTACCTCTAACTGAAGGTACAACAATACTGTGGGACAGATCCGAATAATCTGAATTACTAATAATCCCATGCTGAGGACATTCTCTGGACTAGTGACCGGTCTATCTGCAGTCATAACAAACCCCTAAAGTTCTAACCTAGAGAGAAACACGAGTTGTCCCTAATTGGCTGACCAACTCACACCTGGGGCAATCTTTAGATCAATGGCCAACCTCACCACAGTCAAAACATGCTCCTGGAATACTCTGAGGCACTGAACCTGCTAATACATAATGGCCGCCACGGCCTAAAGACCGAGACTGAATACTCTATGATGTCTGACCAGAACCCTATCCACTGATACCATCATGATCTACCTGAGGGTGATCTATAAGATGAGGTGTTACCTGTACAGGTCTAATAGGCTGCAGATGAGGCTGGCCTCTACTGGAAAGATTCTGACCTCCAGACAGAATACCATTAACACAGAATTGCTGGCATAGCTTCTTACTGCCACCTCTATATGCCTCAAAGCAAGCCCTCTCTGTAGCCCTCGCATTATCAACAACCTCAGAGAAAAAAGACCCAACTACTACCAAATGCTCTGATGCCAAACGGAGTGGTAAAGTCAACCTTCTGATAAATCTCTGCCCCATCTCATGCTCAGTAGGAAATAACATAGGAGTATGTCTGGCCTACTCGAGAAACCCAATCTCATACTCTGAAACAGACAGAACTCTGTTGAACACCAATAAGTCCAACTCTGGTCTGAGAACTAATCGATGGACCCAACATCACCTCTAGCAGAGAGGTGTCCAGAAACAGACTCAGAACCCCTAACACCGAATTCTGAAAAGTTGAGGTAGTCACAAACTCTGTCGAAACCTGGGCTGACCCCAAACCGTCTGGCTGACATTGAAGATCCTCGATATCAATCTCTAACTCTCTAGCCAGATGCTGAGCTGAAACTCTAGTAACACGCACCGAAATACCATCTGCATTTATCGATAACCTCGTGATATCCCTTTGATAGAGAATGGAGCCAAAAGAAGTACATAGAGGTTCATAGAAGTACGGACACATCACAAGGAGTTAAGAATAGAATTTCCTAAGAATGCCCTGTAGCCTTCCAAAGATAGGATACAGACGTCTTCGTACCGATCCGCAGGACTCTACTAAACACTTAGCTTTTGTACCAACAACACCGGTAAACCTAGGCTCTGATACCAATTAGTCACAACCCAATTTCTCAGGTCATGATGGAACCTACTATAACCCGCCAGTAGGTAAGCCAACCCGTAGTTCGTAACAGCTAGTAGTGGAATACTGATAGAACTAAAGAAAATAACGAAATAAATATAATAGCAAGGCTAATATAACCCCAAAACCTGGTGGAGCCAATACAAGAGCTTCTAATACAACAGGAGTACAAATAAAATACAGGAAAAGAGTATATATATATATATATAAAAGTTGTCTATGATACAACATAGAGAACAGTCTACAATAAGAGGGAGAGTATGGATACTCCAAAATGTTAGGAACTCACCCTAAGTCTCCTATCTATAGCTGCTCTGCATGATATACACACATCAATGGTGATAACTCATACTATAACCTGCAGGCTGCAGAAGTTTAGTATAAGTACCAAACACATGGTACTCAGTAGGCAACAACCGACTGAGCTTCAGAAATAATGTAAGCATAAATAACAAGAAGGCATGAATGTAACTACAAGCAATCATCCAAGCAACTAAACATGATGGGCTAATGGAGCTATAAGGATACTCTATCCCATCCTAACAGTAATCCAGGGCTAAATTAGAATATGTTTTTTATTTTCATGTTCAAACGGGTCCTCAGTATTTTGAATTTTGATCACCCACTTTCTCATACCGTATATCACTAGTCAATATACAAATGAAGAGGAAGGAAGTGTATATATAATAGTATGTAAGGCCCAGGATATATATATATACAACATGGATAGACCAAGGAAGAGATGGATAAACGGTAATACCATACATATATATATATAGGGCTAACTCAAAGGTAACTACCTGAGGGAGTCAACCTAACCTCCCGAGGTCCATAGACAAGTAAAGGAGCTAACACTAGTCTCATCAAGCCTCTACCCAAAAGGGGTGACTAATCCAGGGATAAACAATATAACTCGCCGAGAAGATAAAGGAATCAGGAAAGTACCTCCAATCTCAGGTACCAGTCCACAACCAACCTATCATGAATTAACCATAATAAT
Organism: Capsicum rhomboideum; assembly: GCA_031232105.1. Classification (NCBI taxonomy): domain Eukaryota; kingdom Viridiplantae; phylum Streptophyta; class Magnoliopsida; order Solanales; family Solanaceae; genus Capsicum; species Capsicum rhomboideum. The sequence goes on along the minus strand of CP124711.1, from coordinate 28,325,454 downwards.
TAAGAATAAAGTAACCAGCTAGTCCGGGCAAACAAGTACCTAACCGGACCCCCATAAGCCTAAAAGGTTCAGGGAAACACTTAGCAAACAGCAACCATAACCTGTACCTATATAGCCCCCCATAAGACCGATAGATATAGGCGCCAAACAACTATACTGGTGATAGGCAATGCACATGAATGAATGAATGCAACATAAACCAAAATGTCATAACTATATCGTAGACACCGAAATCAAATCAGTTCCATCACCTCAAACCATAAGTACCATGTACCATACCATACCAAGTGTATACACCTCCTCCAACTCAGCTAGTTCGTAAAGACAGGACCTATGGCGACCATCCTTCTCCAGTACAATAGCTCTCAAAATAAGGGGCCCCTAGGAGATTCAGGAAATCCGTATACACTGCCTGGTCCCGATCCAGAACTTTCAATTATCATCAAAATCCATCTACTTTATCCAGTACCAAAGATATATATATATATATATATAAAAAAAAAAAAAAAAAAAAATCAGTGCATGGACTCAAACTGCGACTAAAAGGATATAAATCCATTATCTGAGATCATGCTCGAGACTAAATCATCATAATCATGTACAAAGGATCGGAATATCCCTCAACCAAAGTAATAGTAGTGGTAAATTGAGTTTATAAATAATGGACCGGAATCATCCTCGATCGAAGTTCTAAAACCTCATCTTTAGTTTCAAAAGCTCATAATCCAGTAAATAATGTGGTACGATTCCCATTATAAAACAATCCATATTTAAAGTGAAAAGTGGAAATAAATCCCTTTTTGGAAATAGTAGTAAAATCAAGGTTTTGGTTAGAATCGTACCACTAAGTGAGTATGAATGCGCCTAAAAGTATGCATGCCATCACCAGTATCCAAACAATACTATAAGTACTTAAGCGTTTGTAATCTAGAATCACGTCCCCTTTAGGGATAAAATACTCACCTGGAGTCCAACTGGCATCGCAACCACGGCCTTGGGCCCAATAATACATAATCGATGAAATAACACTTCATGACTTGGAAAACTATGATAAATGAGGGTGTAAAGTCACTAAAGGATTTAATCAGGGAAAATACTACCCTATTCACTAAGTCAAATGGTAAACCTTATACTAAAGGATCTTTAATCATCGACTATGGTTATCATGCTTATAATCAAGGATAATAGGATTCTATGGCCTTAACAAGCAACCTATGCTAAGGTTCGAGTTACACTTATACCCCGAATTCTCTAAATAGGCTAAGTCATGATTTACTAGTCATAATCATAACCTATAATCCCTACCTAGCATGCAATCTACACTATGCACAATCTCAAAGAGGAAAGTAGACCGAAGCCTACCTCGATGCCGAACCGCAACACTTGAATCATCCACAATTCATCCATCCTTGCTCCACGATCTCGAAATGCCGCCACGCAATCAAAATAGTAACTTACACATCATTATGAGTAAAACAATACCCATATTATAATATAAAACTCCGAGCTTAAAATTGGGTTAAAAATGGTCCCGTGGAGCCTGCTAACAGAATTTAAAAATTCAATCCGCCACGAGGTCCCTCGAATGATAAGGAACGGGTGCTCAAAAGTTGAGCACAAATGGAGCGTAAATCAAGGCTCAAATCAGTCCCCAAAATTAAGGATTCAAAGACCTAATTTCTACGATTTTCCAATGAAATGGGATGGAATTCTGCAGGCAAAATGATGAATAATGACCAAAGAGTGATGAGCTAACTTACCTTAGCTTCAATGGGTGAATCCCCACTCTTTCTCACTCCTCATGCACTCAAAAAATGGGGGGGGGAGGGGAGGGGGGGGAATGGTTGAGAAAATGAGAGAAACTCAGGTGAAGAAGGGGATATAACAGCCCCAGGTGCCGCTAAAGTGGACACCTGAGCACTTAAGCGCCTACCGCTAAAGCAGTAGGTGCAAAAGGGCGAGGGTCGGCTTAAGCGGCATCCTAGCCGCTAAAGCGACGTCCGCTAAAGCAACCCCCGACCGGCCCACCAATACTGCTAAAGCGGTATAAGGCCGCTTAAGCGACGAGCTCTTTAGCGGGCCTTGACCGCTAAAGTGGTCACACCAGAAAATCAGCTATCAGATTTTGGCTAGGTCCAAAATGGACTCCGATTGGGTGCTCGGGATTCATTAGGAACCCCGTGCGCGTGAACGAACTAAGATACCATACCAAATTTGACATTTCAAACTCAATGAAACCAATAAAATTTTCATCAAAGGTTGTTTCGATTGAATATGGGGCCCACACCTACAGTTTTGATTATCAACAAACCTACCCAATAGCCCAAAAAGAGTCTGGAAGCCTCGAAACCCAGATCAGGGGTCCCCCTAGCCTAAAATCAATTTTGAAATCGTTTACTAGCAGTTTTGATCCGAGACCAATTCATTAACAGCGAAAGCTCCAAAATAGAGAAATGAGCCTAAAAGCCAAACGAACTGTCTGATAACTAAACCGATAGTTCCAGTAAGTCATAAATGACCTGTAGCCACTGTGGGCAGGCTCGAAATGCTGGAAATGCATGGAAAATGAGAAAATAACCTGGAGGGTCATTACAGTATGAGTCAAACATGAATCCTAAAATAAATACTATACATTACCATTAAAAAGTTAACTATTCTCTTAGTTTTATATTGGTTGAAAATATGTACATAATTCAGTGACCATAGTTTCCTAAAAAAAAAAAAAGGAAGATGCATAAAATAACCCTCCAACTTATCATCAAAACTTACTCTAGCACTTTTACTTTACGCACATTTAAATACCCCCTTAAACAACTTTCAAGTGAATTAAATATCACCTTAGTGGCTGACATGGCAAAAAACTGTAAAACGTTTTTTTTTAAAAAAAAAAAGGGTGGTCCCACTAATTTAATTATTATATAATAAAAATAAAAATAATAAATAAAAATACCCCCTGCCCCACCCTATTCATCTTCTTCAACCCCCCACCCCTTTTTCTTTTACAAACCCCCACCCCCTTCCTTCTTCTTTGAATCCTTTCCCTTTTCTTTCTTTTTTTTCGAATCCCTACCATCACCTAGAGGAAAAGCCTTCATCTTGCGTCAAGAAATCTTCATTATAGTTTTCAAATATGTAATTTAGACACCCACTTCTTTTTTAAAAAAAAAAATAAATAAAGTGCTATGAGAATAGAAATTAGAAATAATAATCGAAAGAATGGAGCTTTTGAAATAGAGGTTAATGAAAGAGGAAAAATTGAAACTAAAAAAAATAGCTGATGAAATTTTTTTAAATAAATACTTACCTGAAAGGCAATCTCAAAAGCATATTATAAGGAATTAATGAATTTTTCAGTTGGTTGACGCCAATGAATTTCAAATTCTTGGCTATGAAAAAAATCAAAATTAAAATTTCGTGTTCTTGCTTTCAAGGGAGAGGGAGAGGGGAAGGGGAAGGGAAAAAAAATAAAAAATAAAAATTTAAATAATTTTTGACCTGGCTCTGATGTGACACTAATGTGGCGTGTGTAATGTACTCTCCATTGTGAGAGTTGTATTATATTGTGGGGTGGTATTTAATATACTTAAAAGTTGTTTAGGGGATATTTAAGTCAAATTTATGCTAAATGTCTCTCAATGTTGAGAGTTGCCATTAAATAGAAAGTATTCAAAGATTACATCCCTAAAGATCCACCTTTCCTATCCCTCTAAATCCGTTATTGTATCCCTTCAAATCTGCTATTCTATCTCTTTGATTACTACATCAGATATCTATAATTACACATATACAACAATATATAATTACATTAATATATACAATATCCACTATTAATTCATGATCTTTGATCTGTCCATCATGCTAACATCCTCCCTCAAATTGATTATGGTGGATCAAGAAGCATCACTTTGCCTACTAGAAATTGATGGCGTTATCGTGCCTAGGATTTTGTAAATGCATCATCTATTTGAAGATCACTGAAAACGTGCGAAAGAGTAATGACTCATTTATCTATAGTTTCTCATATATAATGACTGTCTACTTCAATGTGTTTAGTCCTCTCATGATAAACCGTATTAGTAGCAATATGAATAGCACTTATATTATCGGTATGGAGTAGAGTAGGACTAGATTGAGAAAATCCAATCTCAGCAAGTAATCCACGAAGCCATACAACCTCGGAGCAAGCAGTAGACATAGATCGATATTCTGACTCTGTTGAAGATTTTGAGACACGATCTTGTTTCTTACTCTTCCAAGATATCAAGGAATCTCTAAGAAACATGCAACAACTAGTAACTAAACGACGGGTATCCATACATCTCGCCCAATCAGAATCACTAAAAGCATTAAGACGAATAGGAGAACCACTAGGAAAGAATAATTCAAGATTAGATGTTCCTAGGAGATATCGAATGATACGACGAACCAGTGTTCAGGGATGCTTGATGCGGAAAAATGCGACAAGGGTTCGCATCACGCATTAAGCGATGCATGAAGCGATGCGACCGCATCATTGAAGTGAAGCGCAATTTTAAAACAAAAAAGACCTAATAGAGCATCCAAACAATAAATCATAAGTAAAAGACCACAACAACTATATAATCAACAATAAAGATGTTGTTTATGGCAAAAAGCTCCACCATTAAACGTCAAGCCACAAAAAACACATGTAACTTTGTTCCTATTGGTCTCACTTGCCTTTTTACCATATTTCCAAGCCGGATTAGACATTTAGAATTGCTGTAAAGAAACATAAGAAACAAATCAAACAAAAGTTGGAACAAAAAGAAAAGAGAAACAAACAGCAGCAGAAAACAGAAAAAAAAACAGCAGTAGAAAACAGAGAAAAAGAAAAAGGAAGAAGAAGGAAGAAAATAGAGCATCAGTAAAAACAAAAACAGAGCAAAACAGTAAAGAAGAAAGAAGAGCAGAAGTGAAAAAAAAAAAAAAAAAAAAAAAAGAATAGAAACAAAGCAGCAAAACAGAGTAAGAAGAAGAAAGTAGAAGAAAGAAGAAAGAAGAAGAAAAATTACCTTAACAGAGAAAAATTACCTTAACAGAGCAGCAGCAAAACAGAGCAGGAGTAGTAGTGATGTCGCAGCTTCAGTGAAGAAGAAGAGAAGTCGCAGTAGCTGCTTCAGTGATGTCGCTAACCCTAAAAAATTGTACTAGCGATGTCGCACCTCTTTCTAACTTTAAAAATTAACCCGACTCTTTTTTTTTTAAAAAAAAAAAATAGCCCTAAAAATAAAAACAACATGATGCGAGTGCATCGGCTCACATCACGCATCACAGAGCATCACGCAACAGAGGGTTGTGCACCCGATTCAGTCAGATGGCCTCGCATCAATAACTCGAAGCGTCACAGCCTCGCATCGGCGCATTATGCGCTGATACGATCGCATCCAAAAACACTGCGACGAACAGCCACCAAATGAAGATCCTTGAACATGTTACTCCCTCCCTTCTCCTAAAACCCTACCTAATATTTTCCTAAATGAATGTCTACCATCGACGGAGGTTAGCCATTGACGGTTGCTAGCCCTCTAATTTTGTCGAACCTTACTGATTTTCAACATTTAGGAGGGGTTACACATAATCCATAATCGTTTCATATTAATCAGAATACTAATAATGACAATTTGTTCTCAAATTTATTACAACAAGATGACCAAGCGATGGAAGAGTCATCCAAATCAGTCACTTTTATGGATGGCATGCTCCATTTACAATGGACAGCAATAGAGGTGGAAAAGATGAATATAAAGGAAGATTCGCAATATGTAGTAATAGGTAAGTTTACATATGGATGGCCATAGATTGACGATCTTAGGAAAGCAAATCCAAAACAATGCAACATCAAAGACAATTGCAAAATTGGTCTCTTTCGTCATAGACATATCCTTATTAGACTTTTTCTAAGGAGGATTGTATTAGTCTAATTTCTAAAGGAACTTTTTATGTGACATGTAAAGAAGGGTATTCGTACTTGATGAGGACCCTAATTTATGATGTTAATTTCAAAATTGACAAAGAAACTACCAAAACTATGACTTGGATTTCCTTTCCAAACCTCTTTCCCACTTTCTTTGATAAAGACAATTTATTTGCTCTTGCTACAACAGTTGGACGACCTCTTTAATTGGATCAAGCTACATCAATCAAACCATACCTAGTAGTGCTAAGGTTAGATTTTTGGTAGATCTAGCTGGTAATTTCCCTAAATCAGTGGTTATGAATATCCTTGATAAAGCTACTGGGGGATAAAGTATGATAGGATTACAATTAAATATGATTACATCCCTAAGCATTATGTAGAATGAAAGATTCAAGGTCATGATAAGGATAACTGTAGGTTCCTCCATCCAGAACAGACTATGGTTAAATCTAATGCTAATAGCAAGGATCTTAAAGAATTCAGACCACCACCTCATTCGGTTCAAAGATTTCAAAAAGGAAAAGCAAGGGTTCTGTCTAGTGGAAAGGTAGTTGGGGATCCAGGGAATTGGAAGATGGTTCGAGACAATGATAAAAAGAAGATTATGGTGCATGAAGGAGAAAAAGAAATTAATAGTTCCAACAATTTTGATGTGTTGGAAGTTGATGAAAATGAAGAAGCATCCACTAGCAAAGAAAAGGCACCAGCAGCAGAAGCTCCAATTGATAATAAGCAACCTGAAAAGAAGAAAATGATTAGCATGGAATCCCCCAGCAGTTCAACAACTCATAGTAGTATGGTCACTATTGTAAAGGAGCACACTTAAACAGACAAAAAGAAAATTAGATAGGTGCAGCAACAATAACCTCACCCTGAAGCAGAGCAAGAATTCAGTCAAGTAGGAGTTACAGATATATATCTTATGGGAAAGAGGATGAATTAACTGATGAATCCTCAGTTTCTCAGCTTGTGCAGCAGCAACATATCAAACCAACAGCTGAGAAAGATGATAATGAAAGGCAAGAATAAATCAGTCATATCAGTAGTGAGGTTGATAAGGAGCAGATGAACATCAATTTTTTTCAAAAATAGAATCCAGACATTCACATCAATAAAGGGCAAGCATCTCAATCAGAAAAGCATAATGAAATGGCTAAAAACATGGCAGAGGTGTAGGTCCCAACTATAGTTCAAATGGTTACACAAGATTAGGCAGAAAATTCTAATGTTAGTTCACCTATGAGGATATTGCATGATATTGTGTCTCACTTTTTTAGAGAAACCACCCCTTTACAGCAAGGCTTATCAGATGGCAAAGATATTAAAAGAGAAAAGAAATTTTAACAGACTTGATAACAATGATGAACTGGAGCTGGAAAAGCAACCTGAAAATAACAAATCTATTAGAAAAGGGGAACTTTAACAAGTTCTCAACCTGTTAGAACAATACCAAAGAGAGGGATAAAAAAAAATAAAAATCAATATATGATGAAGGCATTATTTTGGAACATCAGATCTGTCAAGACCCAAAAAGCTTTTCACAGGTTCAAATGTTAAATAAAGCTCATAAATTCAGTTTTATTGCTTTGATGGACAACAACATACCCAGTGTAATCCCACAACGTGGGGTCTGGGGAGGGTAAAGTGTACGCAGTCCATCCCACTACCTCAGATGAAGTAGAGAGGTTGTTTTCTTTGATGGAGCCTTTCCAAAATGCTACACAAATTAACAAATATAAAATAAGACAGGGAATGACTTTTGCAATGGTAAAATATGGTTATTTGTTAAAGATAGATATCAGGTAGACATCATTCTGGACTCATCACAATAACGTACTGTTAAACTTCATGATACAAGCTTGGATAGATCTTTCTTTGTAACTTCTGTTCATGCCAAATGTGATAATTTGTAAAAGATTGAATTTGTGGGACGACATTTATCATATGTATACTACTACTATAAACTTCCCATGGATTATAGGTGGGGACTTCAATGTGGTTTTGGATGAGGATGAGAAAATTGATCGTTTGCCTGTACAACAAGGAGATGTAGATGATTTTGCTAATTGTATTGGGTCCTATGATTTATTGGAGATGAATTTTAAAGGAAGCCCTTTTACTTGGTAGAATGGTAGAGCTGCTGAAGACTGTATTTTTGAAAGACTAGACAGAGTTCTAGTCAATCATGACTTCCAGACTTGGTTTAATCTCACAGAGGTGGAACATTTATCTAGGACAGGTTCTGACCATGCTTATTTGTTTCTCACATATGAAGAATCAGTTGTGTCAATAAAGAAGCCTTTCAAATTCCTTAACTTTTGGGTAAAGCATGAGAGCTTCAAGAAAGTGGTTGCACAGAATTGGCAGGACAACAATGTCAAAAATCCTTTCTTTAATTTCAAGGAGAAGCTCAGAAAGCTGAAAATAGCCTTGACAACATGGAGTAGAGAAATGTATGGTGACATCTTCAAAAGACTAATTATAAGGGAGGGTATTGTCAAAATTAAAGAAAAGTTATTTAAAGAAGACCTATCCAGTCTGAATAGAGAATTTATGCAGAAGGCAAGAAGGCACAAGCAGAATTTAAGAAGTATCTACACTTGGAGGAAGAATAATAGAAACAAAAAGCAGGTTTTTAACTAGTTTGATAAAGGGAATAGAAATTCTAGATTCTCTCATAGTCTAGTATAAAAATTGGACCAAACCTGATCCTCTTTATCAAGAAGTTGACTGCCAGATTAGACCTGAAGTGGAAGATTTAAAGGAACTGATAAACGAAGAAGGATGGGACTTTAAGAGAATGCAGCAATTTCTTCCAGAAAGAATCATCAATAATATTGAAGGGCATCTGGACAACTTTATCCCCATAAATTTTGCTTACTCAATAGCACATGCAAGTTTAAAGTCAGTTCTGCATGGGAGTTATTGAGAGTGAAAAAGGAAGAAAATGTCTATTTCAAGCATATTTGGGTGCAAGGTTTACCTTTCAAATTTAGTTTTTTGACTTGGAGAATCTGGAACAACAATTCTATTGTTGCTAGATGGGACAGTTTTGTAGATCCTAGTTGTTTGTGTTGTACAATTCCCACTACTACAACAGTACAACATCTGTTCCTTACTGGAGAAATGGCTAAAAAGGTATGGGATTATTTCACAAGTGTTGCTGGCTTAAAGGAAATTGGATAGAAATAAAACAAACTGTCAAGAAGTGGAGAGATGCACCTAGAAATGAAAAAGGCAGAACTGTTATGATTGCAATTCCTATAATAATTCTATGGTTCCTATGGAAGAGAAGAAATACCATTTTTCATGGAGGTTTATTCCTTCATGAGAAAGTTATCCAGGATATTAGTGATACTATTTATAAGTATACTTTCTCCAGTTTTCATTTTTTTCTACAATTACGTAGGAGGTGGCCTCAGATTTTCCAAGGGTTAGAAGACTGGAAACCAAAATACAGACACTGGGTGGTGAAATGGGATGTAACGACCCTCTTAGTCGTTTTGTGAATTTTCCCATTTTAGCTCTCTTCGTAGTGTATATACGTGATTTATGACTTACGGGGATAGGTAGTACCGATTCTCGAGGTGTTCAAAAGTGATTTAAGTGATTAGTTGGGTTCTTGAATTTTAAGTAAGTTAAGTTCAACATGGTCAACTTTTGGTCAAGACGACCTCGATTTGGTATGTTAATGATTCCAATAGACTAGGAACGTACTTTTTAGTTAATTTACATATTCAATTTGTATCCATGAGATTCCGAACAAATTTTGAGGGTCTATTCGAAGTTTTGACTATTGTAGATAATTAATTTAATTAGTGGTTTAATGGGTCAAAACCATAATATATTTACTTATGTGGCCAATACAATAATAAATTTAAGTGGGAAGAGTTTACCATATTAGAGAATAATATCGGAGGTTTCCAACTAGGGCAACTTGAGTACGGCAGTTAGCAACACCATATTTTTTCCAATCCGCAGCTTCAAGAACGAGCTATCTTGGACCAAGAATTAGGGTGAGTTTGGTTATAATTGTTATATTGCTTCACTGTTAGTAGTATGAGGTATAACTTATTAGCCACCAAAATTTCTTTTAATGCAACGCACTACTGACATGGCATTGAGTTTGTAAAGAAAACTTTTGTCAATTGTTACTTTCTGTTTTCTTAAATTTGTGAACCTAAGTAATGATTATGTAATGGTAAGGTAATGATGACTACATCATTGGGAATTTATGATTGGAGGTGTGTGATTTCTGAGCAGTTACTGCATTCGTGATTTTTGTTAGCTTCGGCTATCAAATACTTTCATGTGGTTTTCGATCGGTCATAATTTTTACAAATTAGGTTTTAGGCCTAGGGTTTTTTAGAGTAAGAAGTTATAAAATGGGTGTCGATAGATTCATATTTTTATGGGGATTATGTGTTTAAACAGATTTTGACCATTCAGAAGCTTTACGGAAGGGCAAGGCCCTTGCAAATTAGCTCGCAGTCGGATTCTTCGGTTGAGGTAGGTTATGGTTTAATTGAAGTTTAGACTCGATTTAATTGGGTGTATGCTCCTAAATTGGATGCTTGTTGATTGGTCTTCGGACATACTTGAATTTGATGGTATTTGGATTGTTGACACTTGCATGAATAATTATTGAAAAATCAAACTTGATTGAATTTCCTTATGATTATAAGTGTACTTGTAAATTTTGGTACATCGTGTTGTATCCTGAGAGATAGTATGAATTTGATAAAATATACATAATAGGATTATGGAGGATCGGGTATCACGCCGGTACGGATATGAATATTGATATTACTTATTTATGGAGGATCGGGTACCACGCCGGTACGGTACATGGACTTAGATTGTCCCCTGCAGGTCATGACTAGTTGGGCAGAAATAAGTCCCTTAGCATGTGTGTACAGACTAATGTTGATAATGAGAGGTTGTGTAGTTTAATAAGATTATAACGAGCTAATGGTGTTCTAGTTGTGAGGTTGAGCAAGACATATTCGCTTACTTATGGTATTATTGTTGATTTCGTGGTTGTTTACGATTCGGTTGATATTGTTAATGGCTACGTGGATTGTTTGTAAGTATTGGTTGGTTTGTCATTAATGTATTTACTGATTTATTGAATACTTGCTATGTGTTGATACCCATCTACTTGTTATTTGATTTATGTTGTATACATGTTATTAAATTGAGTTGGCCTATGATACCTACCAGTACATAGTGGCTTGTACTGATACTACCCTGTACTCTTCTTTTGTTGAGTGTAGAAAGTATTCCAGAGGCTCAAACAAGACCTCATCTCTAGCGTTTGATAGCCAATCTCGATCCAAGGGTGAGCACTCCATCTCCAGGCTGCCATGGATCATCATATTAGTTCTTGTCTTTCTTTCGGACAATGAGACACTCTTTATCTTTATTATTTAGATATTTCTCCTAGACATGGTTTTGGTTTTAGAAGTTCTTGTACGATGACTTTCGGGTCTTGGGGATTTTTAATAAGTAGTTTATTTGATTTTCCGCATTATCAATGATTAGTTTTGAATTTTATTACTATTAAGTTGGTTTTTATGATAACCTCGTCTTAATATTGACTAAATGATGGGGTAATAGCTTGGGTTAGATGGTTCTCCTACCAAAGTATTAGAGTGGGTGCCACTCATGGCCATTTGGGTCGTGACATGGGATTACCCCCCTGCTGGATAGTTTAAATGTAACACAGATAGTGTTTCTAAGGACACCCCTGGACCTAGTGTTGTTGCATTTTGTGTCAAGAATAATGAAGGAGATATTATTGGGGTGAAGGGAAGGAGAATCCCAAATTCTACAAATTTAGTTGTTGAAGCTATAGCAATTTCTGATGGAGTCCAATATTGTATTGATTGAGGGTTAATTCCACTGATAGTGGAAACCGATTCATTAACCATGATCAACACTTTGATTTTTTTGCTAACTTATCTGTTCATTTTGCAGGTACTTACATGGCAGAAATTTTTCGTCAAATTCCTGTTATAGCAAAGAAAATTGTGAACATGGATAAGATGAGTATGCCTCACTTAAGGCTTACTCAAATTAACAACAGTTAAGTCTTGTTCAAATTAATTTTGTCACTTATTTTGAAATTTTGGAGCAGAAAATGAGTTAATCTAATTATGTAAGTGAATTCATATAGTCTGATTACTATGCCATTTGGTGAGAGTTTAAGGTGTACAATAATAACAAACTAAGGCTTAAACATCTAAGTGATTGATCTTATCATGCTCTGAGAAGCAACTAGATGACATTATTTGCTGGTTTAGAGAAGCGTATTCAACATGTATTCATTAATCATACATCCTTACTATCTTCCCATGATGTGTTGTATTAGTCTCTTTGAGATTCATTCTATCAGGGAAGATTAATAGGAGAAAGTTTAATAAATACTTGTTGAATATAATGTTCCTAAATTCAAATAGTAGATTTAGTATTTTTTACATCTGTTCTAGACTCTAAGGTTGATTTTTGACGTGGTATCAGCTTCTTTAAAGCTCATTCTGTCGAGGATTAACAATAGAGAACGGAGCAGTGTTTTTACTACTAATTTACTGTTCTGGTAATAGAAGATGCTTGAGGGTACAGTCTTTTAGTGCTAGATTTAGATTCAAGTTGTCAAATTACTTGAAAGAAGCACAGATCCACAAAACAACTTAACATACATGTTGATTCCTACCTACATTAGACAGAAAAGCAAAGAAAAAGCAATAAAGGAACTGAACAACTACTTACCAGATTTGCAGACAGAAACACCATTGAAATCAAAGCATTTTGAGCCGATGAGCTTGAAGATTACAGCTTAGCGGAGGTAGATCTAAAGTTCGTAGAGCCAAAACAAACAAGTTAGTTCTTTTTTCAAGGATCAAAGCTTTAAATGGTGGTATTAATCTCTATAAGGGATTCAACCCATTAAAGACTAGATCTAAGTAAAGAAAACTCGATTTGGAGGCGTTCCTCACTGATCAGCACCACTATAGCTTTATACCATGGATTTCGATGATTTCAGTTGCTGTCAGCGATGGGTTTCAAAGATGGTTCATCTTTCCTCTCTAGATGCTTCAAATGCTGCAGTTAGATATTTTGTTTAGAAAATTTTTATGGTGCATGAGGTACAACTATTACTTGGCATGTGAGGGTAATTTTTTAAAAATAAAAAACTGTGTGAGTTCCACGTTTCTTACCTCTCTCATCTTTGTGTACCTTTATTGTCTCTCTCCTCTTTAGTGGTACGTATTCTTTCTCCTCTCTTTACTCATCACTCCCTTTTCTTCTCTATTTCTTTAAAAAAAATAAAAAATTATGGCCTAGTTTTCCAGATCAATTTTTTCGTCATGAATTTTATTTTTACTCAATTTTTTTATATATCATGTATATTTATTTCCTTCATTTGATGATTAGGTATATAATATGGATTTGATTTAGTCTTAAATTAGTTATGTTTACTTAAAATCAGATAAATCAAATATGATCAGACTTTTTTTTTCAATACCAAACCATTGATTTTTTTTATTTAACTCAATTTATCAATGTAGTAGGTTTTGTCAATTTTTTTTATACTTCTACTTGGTACAATGATAAATTCATATATGTTTTGTTGACAAAATGACGAAATGTTACTTTATGAATGTTTACTCTTTTTCAAATATAAATTATTTTCTCCATTTTTAAATAAGTGGTGTTTTTAATTTAGACACACCCGTTAAAAAAAACTACTTATTTCTAAAACAATAAAAGAGTGTTTTACTCATATACCCTTATAAATATCTTGAAAAAGATGTAACTCTTTAGTAGTTTAATAGTTAAGTAAAACTCTTTTTATTTTAAAAAAGAATAAAATATATATTTTTAATCATTTAAAGCACCACTTATTTTGAAATAATTGAAAAGTCTAAAACACTACTATTTAGGAACGTAAAAATTAACAGTTAAAAATTAATATTTTATTTTTATTTTTATTTTTCTTCATTAATAACTATAATTAGTTAATTATGAAAATATTAATACAAAACATTATGAATTCTTCCACTGTATTTTATTGTGTTATTTAAATTTGTGCAGTCAAATATCTTGTTTAAAAAATTTAAAATAAATGTATTTTTTATCAAGATGAGCCAAATTAAGATTATATGGATGAAAAAAGGGGAGGATGGGAGGGGGGATTGAGGGGCTGTCAGGCTTTTGCAGGGGTGAGGGGTGTGGGAATGCGGGTTAGGGTATGAGGGAGAGGTGAAAAGAGAGAAGAAATTAAATAAGGTGGGACCCATAATATACACTTGTCAATTAATGGAGTCCTCGTACAAGTATGATAAGGCATATCTCATACATAATAAAAAATTTCTTTTGTTTACTTTCCTTTTTTGGTTTTGTTTTTTTTCATGGACTTTGTTTTGCTGATTTGCTTCTTTTGTTTTGTGGGCTTTGGGCCCTCCCTTTTGTGTAAATATTTTGTGTGCTAATAAAATTTGACCCAATAGATCTTTCAATTAAAAAAAGAAAAGGAAAAGTACATAAAATATCCACCAAGAGTAAACTAATTACCTTGATTTACTCCCTCCCGAACTACTTAATTTTTAAAATACCCATCCGCTTAAGAATATTTACCCGACATGCCCCACAAGCGTGAGGAATTCTTTTGCACTTAAAATTGCGGTGCCACTATTTCTTCTTTTTTAATTCGTTCCAGCCATTCATTCCAGCCTTTTCAACTTTTTCAAATTCTCTATTCGCCTTTGTACTTTTATTTTCTTCTTGCTTTATTTATTTTGCTTTTATTTAAATATAGTAGATAATTATATTTTGACTAATCAAAATATAAAAAATAAATGATTAGACTACAATAAAATTAATTTAAAAAATATTAAATTTACTAATTTATTTGTTAAAATCTAAATTAATAGAAATATATTTTTTATTTTTGATTAGATTATCTTCTTTTTTATCGTTTCTATTTAAATATAAAGTAAACTATAAAGATAAAGATATTATCTAACTATTTTTTGGATAATAAAAACATTTAAAAAATGACGAATAAATTACAATAATAAATAATTAAGAATGATTGAGGAGTGTCTCATTGAAAGAGTGGAACAGTCCTCTATGATACCATCACAGTATATCTAATATACTACGATTTTTATGGTATCATGAAGGACTGAGGAGTGTCTCATTAAAAGATTGAAGCAATCTTCTGTGATAGGATGTCAGTGTATAGATATACGATAATGGTATCATGAAGGACTGAGGAGTGTCTCGTTAAAGGATGATATCATGCCAGTATATACATATACTACGATAGTATATTGAGTAGTATCCGATTGAAAGACTGAAGCAGTCCTCTATGATACCATTCCAGTATATAGATATACTCTGATAGTATCATGAAGGATTGAGGAATGTCTTATTTAAAGGATGATATCATATCGGTATATAGATATACTGTGATGACATCATGAATATCTCACTGAAGGATTGAAGCAAACCTCATGAATGATACCATAACAGTATATAGATATACTGATATGGTATCATAGAGGTCTCACCGAAGGATTGAAGCAAACCTCAATGATACCATGACAATATATACATATATTGTGATGGTATCATCATGGACTAAAGTAAACTCCAATTACACTATGTCAGTATAAAGATATATTGTGATGGTATCATGGAAGTCTCACTAAAGGATTGAAGCAAACATCAGTGATACCCTGACAGTATATAGATATATTGTGATGGTATCATTACGGACTGAAGCAAATTGTAATGATACCATGTCAGTATATATATACTGTGATGGTATCATGAAGGTCTAACTGAAGTATTGAAGCATAATGTAATAGTATCATGGAGGTCTCACTGAAGGATTGAAGTAGACATCAATGATATCATGATAGTAGATAGATCTATTCTGATGGTATCATCATGAACTAAAGTAAACCTCAATGACACCCTGCCAGTATAAAGATATATTGTGATGGTCATGGAGGTCTAGTTGATGGATTAAAGCAGACATCAATGATACCATGATAGAAGATAGATATATTGTGATGGTACCGTAATGATACCATGTCAGTATATATATACTGTGATGGTATCATGGAGGTCTAACTAAAGGACTGAAGTAGAAATCAATGATATCATGATAGTATATAGATATATTTTGATGGTATCATCATGAACTAAAGTAAACCCCAATGACACCATGTCAGTATAAACATATACTGTGATGGTATCATAGAGGTCTCACTGAAGGATTGAAACAGACATCAATGATACCATGACAATATATAGATATATTGTGATGGTATCACTACGGACTGAAGCAAATTGCAATGATACATTGTCAGTATATATATACTGTGATGATATCATGGAGGTGTAACTGAAGGATTGAAGCAGACATCAATTATACCATGACATTATATAGGTATACTTTGATGGTATCATGGAGGTCTCACTAAAGGATTGAAGCAGACATCAATGATACCTTGACAGTATATAAATATACTGTGATGGTATCATTACAGACTAAAGCAGACCCCAATGATACAATGTTAGTATATATATACTGTGATGGTATCACAGAGTTCTGACTGAAGGATTGAAGTAAACATCAATGATAACATCACAGTATATCTATATACTGTAATGGTATCATTATGGACTGAAGCAAACTCTAATGATACCATGTCAATATATATATATATATATATATATATATATATTGTGATTGTATCATGGAGGTCTGACTAAAGGATTGAAGTAGACATCAATGATACCATGACAGTACATAGGTATCTTGTGACAGTATCATAGAGGTCTAACTAAATGATTGAAGTAACATCAATGATACCATGACAGTATATAGATATACTGTGATGGTATCATTATGGACTGAAGATAATACAATGATACCATATCAGTATATATATATTATGATGATATCACGAAGGTCTGACAGAAGGATTGAAGCAAACATCAATGATACCATGATGGTATACAGATATACTGTGATGGTATCATGGAGGTCTCACTAAGGATTGAAGCAGACATTCATGATATCATGACAGTATATAGATATATTGTGAAGGTATCATTATGGACTGAAGCAAATGAAAAGAAAAGGCAGAAAAAAAAAGAATCAAATAAAATTATAAAAGAAAAGAAATAAAATAAAAAAAGGACCAAAAATATGAAATTAGCTTGTGGTGAAAAAATAAAGAATATTACGATTTGAGATAAGAAAATGAATGAAATAGGAGAAAAAAATAAATAATAAAAAAGAAAAGGAAAGGAACAAGAAATAAAAAAATTAAAAAATAAAGAGAATAAAAAATTAAAAAAACACAAAAATAAAAAGAACCAATAAAGAAAAAAAAAAGCAGAAAAAAAAAGAATAAAGAAATAAAAGGCAAAAAAATAATAAGAAATAAAGAAATGAAAAAACAAGGAGAAAATAAAAAATACAAAAATAAAAGTAATTAATAAAGAAAAAAAAGAGAAAAAAAAAAAGCAAAAGAAAAAAAGTAGAGAAAAAAATAAACGAATAAAGAAATAAACGAGAAAAAAAAGAAGGAAAAAAAAAGTATATAAAATAAAAATTGAGTGTAAAGAAAATAAAGAAAAAAATAATTTTACGAAAAAAATAAATGAACAAAGAAGTATAAAAAGAAAAAAGAAAACGAGAAAAAAAAAAGAAAAAAGAAAAGAAGTAGAAAAATAAAAAGGAAAAGAAATAAAAGGAAGATAAATAACTAAAGCTACAAAGGAAGGGGATATTTTATGTAATTAGTTAAGGGGACATTTAATTGTAAATAGCTTACTTCTATGAAGCATGCATGTACTTTCCCCAAAAAAAAATATGCTTAAAATTAAAGTGTTAAAGTAAATTTTGCTGACAAGTTTAGAAATGATTTTATGCATTTTCCCAAAAGAAAAAAAATTACTTTAGTACATGTTTGCACAAATTGTGACCATTTGAGAAATTGACTCCAATACAAACCACCTACAAAAAATACCTGCGACAACAGCATTGTACAATGTCTTTTGCGTGCCAGTTTTATGTTTCTACCCAATTATATTGTATTTGGTAAAAGTATTGTTACTTTTAGAAAAACAGATTATTCTGCTAAATCAAGTAATTTCACTTCTACTTTTGTATCTCTAGGTAAAATCCCTCGTCTTTTTACCTTTGTCCAATACATCAGTACAAAATTAACTATGTAAATAAAAAATAAATGAGCAAATAAAATTAAAACCTTCATAATAGATTGTTTCAACGCCAACAGATTCTTCTACTTCCTACATTGGTAAAAGTTCATCGTAGACTGATAGCTGTACACCTTTACTTCAGATCTGTCACCTCTCTGAATTATTGGCAATATTTTTCATTCCAATAAGTATTCAAAAAACTCGTTCACCACACTTCCTAATAATGACTTAAAAGATATACTACAACTTTTATGAATGGAAACAAAGATAATGCCAAGTTTCCATTTAGAAGAAAGAAATTTCAATTAATATATCACTACTAACTTCTTAATTAACAGAATAAATATCGGTAACTTTCTCACGGCTAAAACTTATTTACCATGTAAAATTGTCATATTTATGAGCTACTTAGTTTGTGAAACAAATCATTGCCTTGATCAATTTGTATCACTGCAAAGCCAATGTGTATCCTCATGGTATTTCTTCATCTGTGACAGCCCCATAGTCCTATTCCATTGCAATTAGTTTGTGAAACAAATCATTGCCTTGATCAATTTGTATCACTGCAAAGCCAATGTGTATCCTCAAGGTATTTCTTCAGCTGTGACAGCCTCAAAGTCCTATTCCATTGCAATTGAAAATGACCAATCAAGAATAGAGCACCAAACATGCAATTCCTAGAGTTTCTTGACTACAACAGGTGATTGTTATGAAAAAAAAAATATTCTGTTGAACTTTTTCTTTTTGTGTGTGCGCGTGTGAAAATGGAGGCACCTTTGCCATTAAAATGTGTCCATCAAGAGTGACCGTACTTGGAAGAGTATTGAAAAGCCACCCCAAGCAGAATCTATTCCTGTACCACTTGCAAAGAAAGCGTAGGCGAATAGTTCAACTTTAGTGTAATTTCAGGAGGAGGTTATTTGGCTGCAAAAAATACTGTGATGAAAATTCCCTATTCTTGGGATAAAAGTTAAAGCCTTCAGATCCATCCTTTTCTTTATATCATGGTGGTATGTGGAGTGGAGCCTCAACATTCACATCAAACTAGACTAGGATGTGTCACTGCCAGCAAGTGAAATGGCACATATTTGGGTTGCTGACACAAGGGAGAGTGAACCTAACATCTGCAAGACCCCACTTATCTCATCAACCAGAATTATACTAGTAGTACAATCTACTAAAACTGTAGAAACAACCAGAAAAAAAGCCACTGGACCAGCTTCTGATTGAGTAATATCATTCAAGAAGAAACTTACCATGATCGTGACAACACTGGAAGCAACAAAACAGGTATTTGTGTAACATCTGATATTAACGACGAAAATTAAAATAAGTTGGTTTTGCCAAAACAATCTACCAGAAACCAGAATAAAAGAAACGTAACGCATCTTCTGGGACTACCCTGGATGATAATGCAACTTGACAGTCAGTCCCACACTGCAATAATAGACGTTTGTTAAACATACAAAAGTTAAAGATACGCAAAAGCTATTCAAGGATTCATATCAAAGCTTTCGCATAGGCTTGGGTCAAAGAACTGCAACTAATGAGCATATGCTACATGATTGGGAATGAAAACAACTACACCTCATGGTTGGAAGCGAAAATGACCACTAAATGAATGGCTTTTGTAAGGTCTATTATAGGGATTCGGTTGTAATAAATCTCACATAAGAGCATTAACATGAGAGTTTTTGACAAAATTCATCCCTATTGTCTTACCTCAACTTTCATTACAGCCTATAATATTCCACTTAACTAAGAACGTCCTTTTTCATCCATTTCTAACCGAATCTGTTTTTCTCAGCTTCACGTCATCTCTCTTTGTTTACTTTTCTTTTTCAAAAATTTCCACAAGCTCTTCAAAGAACAAAAAGATCTTTACTTAGCTCGTTGGACATCAAGCTATTGGGTAGTCTCATTAGTTATTGAATTAATTCAATATCTAGCTTAAAGACTCAACAACCTTGATGCTCAGTCTAATTAGTTATTGAATAGTTTAATATCTAGCATAACGACTCAACACAACCTTGATGCTCCTTCATAAAAATGCACAAACATAGATTGGCTAAATGATAAATGTATTCCCACATCATGAAAGAAAGGAGTAATTAAAAATTCATGTTCCCTAATCATTTGTATAGACATGTAGAATGAAGCCATAAAAAAATGGAAGTACAAGGGACAACCCCAAGCAACACAAAAAAAAGAAGAAATGACCTTGTAAGTCAGTTGTTCCCTCAGCTGGGTGAATTATTCAGACATCCATTGCTCCAAATTGTTAGATATTCAAATTCTCACATGGGACTACATTGTTTTACATATATGGAGACTGTTTGTTTGGAGAAGAAGGTTATGCAGTGTTCGTTAGGTCATGTCTTTGTTTCGGCGAGATTCTTCTTTTGTTTCTCTCTTCTTCTTCTTTTTTGATAAAATGAGAAAATTATAACAGAAAAAGATCATTCTGTTAGAAAAGGATGAAAAACTTAACACAAGATGTTTTTGATCATTTTTTAGAAACTTACAGGATGTTCTTAGTTAAGTGGAGTATTATAAGGCTGTATTGAAAGTTGAGGTAAAACAATATGGATGAATTTGGTCAGAAACTCATTACCATGACAACCAATTGGCAGCTCCAGAAACTCTTTAAACTCTAAGCAAAAAGACAGGCTCCAACTGCAAAGCAAACTACAAAGAAAGCCCTCTCTTGGATTAAAGATGATTAAACATTACATCTCTACAGCGCTTAGGCCAGTAAAAGTTAAAGTTCGCAGATCACATAGCCATGGCCACATACAGATTATTACACCATTTGTTTGCTCTAGGTTATTTAGGTCAGCTGGAGTAAAATCGTAGAATCGCCTCTAAAGCCCTATCACTATAACATGACGATTCTATAAAAATTTGGTTCAGCATTTCAACAAAATGCAACTGGGACTAAATAATAGGAAACTCAAACATCACAAGATTCAACTATGGATATTTCTCTATGATTTACATCTTGCTCAGATCCTTTTTAGATTTGCTTAGCTCTTAAGCCTTTAAATAATCTGATTAATTCTATTCTATATACAAAGCAGATTGAATATAGAATCTGTTTGTAATAGTAACTGCAACAAAATTCTACACCTTAGGTGCTGATGTTCAGAAGAGCAGCACCCACCAAGTGATAAGAGTACAAATGAAGAACTATGCTGCGAATGACTTTTGCACAGCGCAATGACATATAAGACAATCAGGGAAAGTTCAATTATTAAAGGGATGAAACCAAGAAAGCTTCGATGGGACATTATCGGGCAAGCACAGAAGTGGTACCAGATTCGAATAAACATACAAATCAACATGGTTTAATCTGTTGGCAATTGGAGTATGAGAAACATATAATGACATTATGAAAAGAATTAGGACCACTATACACAGAATGGAACAGCACATACTTGAGAAATTGTTATCCCATTTCCAGCTGAATAATGATGATAATCGTTCTGCAGTTCCATGTATAGTTTGCAACAGTTGAAGGTAGCATCACCAACATCAGCAGTTCTTAGGGTACTTCGAGCAGCAGAAGGTTGAATGACTTAGGATCAATTCTATCTTAGACACTAGGAGCCACGGAGTTTCACCATATATGTTCTTCCATTGGTCATCACCAAATATCTTCGTGAAAGGAAATAAAGGTATGCAGAAAATCAACTCAATGACGCCGCCACTACATACTCTTTAAATGGTAAAGCGATTTTGAAATAGCCAACCAAACAAAATCAGACAAACCAAATTTCTAGATAGAAAGAAAAGAATGCATCTTTATATCGGTAAGATCACAGACATGAACTCACATGTCTTTGGCCATAACAAACATACATGCTTATAAAACACAACCAAGTGACTCAGCAACTCGAGCTACGCAGATGCGATTGTCAAAAATTGCAATAACAGAAGTATACCACAACAACTTTAACTACTCATAGCCATTACTTTTTGAAGGAAAAGCTTGCTCTTTTCTTCTTTTCCAATCGTCCTATTAGTAAATTCCACACCACATTAGCTGTTAGTGAAAGCAATGATTCTACTAAATTTCATCGACTACATCCATAGATTACCCCCTCTAGATCCCTAACTAGCTAAAGTTTATTACTATGAATATTCATCATTACTGAACTTTTGCTAACTAATCACGAAAAAGTAAGGAACTGAGTAGAGCACAATGATCAAAATTCACATCCAAGGGGTACTATTTTATTTAAACATAGATAGTTAAGATATATCCCTTTAGCCAGACAAGCCGCAATTGGGACATGAAAAAAAAAAAAGGAACTGAAACTAGAGAGCTCGTGCGGGGTTGGGGAGTTTATTGTACAAGAATAAGGCGTCCAGCCTCACCAATATCATCATGATCATCATTTTCGTCCTCATCTGGGTCTTTGGGAACCTTGACCACCAGCTCGCCGTCAGCAAATTCGGCGGTAGCCAACTCCGGCAGAGTTGACGGCGGAAGCCGAAACCGCCACAGATCAAGCTCAAATTCACCCAAAGATGAATCCAAAACGTTATCACCTCGGATTACAATCTTAGTAACACCCGGATAGATCTCAACTGTATGAGCCCTAATATTATCTCCAGCGTCATCGGTCGGAATAACGAAGCGCAATGAATCGGAGGTCTCTTCGATAGAAACATCGGCATCGGAATTAAAAGGAAGTTCCAGAACCTTCGCGAATATATGGGGTAGTCTCCGGAGCTTCTTTTGACGGCCGGTTAAAGAGTTGGCCTGAGAGAGAGCCGAAGCGATGTCGTATCGTAACGTGATGTTACGTTTTCTTGGTACTGGATGAACCTTCATGATTTTTTCAGCTTAGAAGAAAAAGGAGAAAATTTTAAACCCTTTTACAAATATTGGGCCAAGACAGTTTTTTTTTAATAAGCAAGAAGGGAAATCATACAAGGGTAATAAAGCTATGGAAATTTGCAGAGAATAATTTTTTTAATAGGTAAAGTGTAGTGGAAATTCTTGGCTTTTGGATGGAAGAGAAAGAAGAGTAACAAAAGGGGTTAAATGCACAGAGAAAAATGGGATGGGAACTTGTCACTTGTTCAGATATTGATTCTCTATAATTTCGGACGGGTTTTAATTGGAAAAAAAATACATAACACTACAATTTATTTTTATTAAACTACATAAAATTTCTATTCTTTTTATTAGTTACCTAAATTTTTTTAAAAAATAATAATAATCGGATACATCCATAAATTCATAAATTTTCGGAGACATAATTTTAATTATATATCTCCTTTTAGTCTAGTTAATGTATTATACATCTCGACCAAATAGTTTCAGAAATGAATGTATCTCAGTAATTAAAATTATATATCCAGAAATTATAAAATAAGGGATTATTTATAGTTTAGTAAAGAGTAGGGATATGAAGTAATTAGGGGTAAACTTATTGAAATTTATGTAAGTTTTACTTTTAATTACCCTCGGATGAGGTATGTAGAATATTTATCCACACTACTCCTTCCGTTCACCTTTTAGTTGCCATTGTTTCACTTTTCAAGGTCAAACTGTATGAACTTTAACTAACATTTTAAGATATATTTTTTCATCATGTTAATATGAGAAGGATTGCAACTTATAGCATTTTCGTTTAGTTTTCGACCATCTAAATATTAAATTATGCATCTTAAAATGTTGGCCAAAGTTCATGCAGAATTGACCTCAAAAAGTAAAACAGTGACAGTAAAAATAAACGGAGGGAGTAGTATTTATATTGGACCAAATAATTTGATTTTAAAAGTTCAATAAAGATGTAAATGCATTTGTAAACAGCATATGCAATAATCAACTTTTATTACTTTTGTTTACCTTTAAAATGATACAGTTAAATTTATAGACGTCACTCAAAAATATGCAGATTAAGATGATTAAAATATGTGATTTATATATTGTAACTTGCTTAATCAATATGAACAAGACAAAAGAAATAACAAATATAAAATAATAAGTTAAGCAAATAGAATGAACCTGAGTTCCGAGGCTAGTAATTAGCAGCATCACCGGATAAACTTGATCTTAGCTTGTTGTTGTTATTCAAAATAATGAAATTATAGAGTTTCAGAGCTTAAAAACACAAAGTAAAAGTATAGTGTTGGTAATAACTAAAACTCAAATGGCTTACACGGAGTAGATAGAAGAGTACTGGGAAAAAAAAGTAGATAGAAGAGTATTTATAATTAAATCCTACGAAGTACCATTCGAGAATCTCCCCCTATTAAGTCCATAATTTGCATATTACTTAACATTTCACGAATATCTTAGACCCTTTCATTATGGTTGGACCCTTGAGATCTCGACCTTATCTTGTTCGGTCAAAGTCTGGTGGCCGATCCCGTACTTTCGGACCTAGGCGATTTTTATTGATATGATACCGTCCCAATTGTCTTGACTTCATATCTTTCATATATAGGATTGTCTTTTCCGTCCTAGTTATCTTTCAAATAATTTAATTTTAAAAATTATAAATAAAGATAATATAAATGAAATTGTAAATACTACATGTACACCATCTAGTAACTCGCAGCATCACCAGGTAAGCTTGATCTTTTTGATATTATTCAGAACAATGAAATTAACGAGCTTTGAAGCTTAAGAACACAAAGTACGAGTATAATGGTGATAAACAAGCAAAAAAATCAGATATATAATGGTGATAAATTAGTAAAAAAAAATCAGATATTTTATAACGAGTAGATAAAATATTATTTATAGCCTAACTCAAGGGAGCACAATTCGAGAATCTAGCCACTATTATGCCCTTTATCTCCACATTACTTTAGTTACGTAACAACGAATGAAAATCTCGAACCCTTCCGCAACGGTTGGACCCTTGACCTTACCTTGTCTGGTCAAATCTTGTACCCGCTCTTGTATTTTCGAAGCTAGGCGAGCTTTGCTAATATGACACTACCCCCGACTGTCTCGACTTCAAATCTTTCATAGATGAGATTATCCTTACTGGTCACGTTCTGAGGATAACACTATTGAGTCATTTTGGCATCTTCTTCTTGCCACGTGTCACTTCTTGATTCACTCGTATCTTAATTAAGTCATATTTTTATCCATACACTAATTATATTTACTGCAACATTTTAACATATATTATTAGCCATAGCATTGGAGCCACTTAAAGATAGATTCAAGTGAATGTCTTTCGTTAGAAAATTATTTTAAGCAAATAAAATAAAATAAAAATTAATTCTTGTAAGTATATAAATATTATTCAATTTAACATATAAGTGAAATTTTTAGTGTAGTAGTAACAAATATGTATTCTGTCATTTCTTTGAATCTTCTTATTAGAGCTAGAAGAGATAATAATAATATAAACATATATATCATTTGAACCAGCGCACTTTCCTTTTCCTAATTTCTTGGTTTCTTTCAGCTTGACTTGTTGAAATTAGGTAAAGACTTTATGATTCAGCTTAATATGTTTTGGTGTTGGTAGAGTTCTATTGGATATAAATTGCAATTTATACATTGTAATATCCTTTTGCAAATCAATATCGTTGGTGGACCTAAATTTTACAATCTCCACTGGATTTGATTAAACAATTTTAACTAAATAATTAATATCTGATCTTATCTATTTTTTCTCGAAAATTTATCTGCCAAAACGAAAGAGATGGTGTCCAATTTCAATCGTTAGCCATTGATACAATAACAAGATACCCCGTATAATCTCACAAGTGAGGTATGAAGAAAATTAAGATCATTAAATACTTAAGATGATCATTTCCGGTTAAATAGAATCATAACTCTTTTCTTTTCGCCTCCTTCAGGCAGGATGAAAATTGAAATAGGAAGTGAAAAAGAGTAGTTTCTGTGTTAATTCATGGAAATATCCACCACAATCAAAAAAGGAAAAAAGTAATAAAGATGTAATGTATGTTTCATAAAGAGTGTTTTTAGGCTATGTATTTTGACTTTTATGCACTAATGGAAATGGTATAAGTATTTCTGCATAATAAGTGAATTAGTAATTTAAAATTAAATCAATAATCTGCTACAATAAAGTAAAAATAATTATTTGATATGATTATTAAATTCATCTTTGTTTTAGTCTGAACAAACTTGCATGTTGTTGTGATCACGATGAGATTTGCACAAGAAGCTGTAAAATGTAAATACATTCCGCGAAAAGATTCCTTCACTCTTAAACAAAAATTTCAACTTCTTACAATAAAATCCCCTTAAATAGGGATGGGACTTTCTACAACGCCAGTTAATTCATATTAATTAAATCATTGAGTTTAGGATAATATAATAAATTAATAGAAAATTTAAATCCATGTTCAGTTGAGCGTCATCACAATCTTAATATCTTAATTGCTAGAGAAAAAATAATGTTAGTTTGCTTATGGTTGGTAGGACATTGCTTATGTTAAGAAACAACGTTTTCCCTAACCATTTAATATTGCAAAAATTTTAAGTAGGAAATAGTAAGACAGTGAAAATAATTTTAAAGTATATGATATCTAACCGGAAAGTTAAATTTTACTACCAAACATTTTCCACAAATGGCTTTTCCCAATATGCATGCAGAATTTATAACTAGAACAAGGATAAAAAGGAATGCCCCTAAAATATGTGAAATCACAACATTTGTCCTTCTTTATATTTTCGTTTAACTGTCTTTACTATTATTTAGTTGGGCTAAATATGTTTTTATTTCACAGTGAATTAATCTAATTGCGCGATCATATAATTAGACAATAACTAGTGTTAATTAGCTTATTGGAGGCCAATTATGGACATAAATGCATACTCTAAGGGCACATTTGAGGATCATTATGCTGCACCTTGTGAAACTGGATTTATATATAAAACAACCTGATTAAATTATAGTAGTGATTTTCTCACCAACTTAAAGACACATATAAAAGATATTTCATTGGTTCAAACCACAAAATACATTTACATTACATCATGTGAAGGAGTTAAGCAAGTGTGTAGATGTGCCTTGATTATTCTACGCAGTCCTATAATTAGATGCTTAATTACGTACACTGATTAATTAGTTACATAGTTAGTTAGAGGACTACGGATTAGTTAGAGTTAGTTAGTGATGAGTTGTATATGAGCTGGCTCATTGAGTGTGTATATATAACTGAATAGCTGGAAAGGAATAAACAAGCAAGACATTTCTCTCCTTTTCTCTCAAGCAGTTATCCTTGCTTCTCTTTTCTTCTCTCTTAAACAATGAAATCACTCTATAATGGCAGCTAAGCTACATGAATTTAACATGGTATCAGAGCCAGCAGTGTGCTATTCGAAGGAATTCGTCCTCTTTCAGTGAAGAATTCGACGGATAGAAGCATTATTTGTGGTTGCATATACTCGTCTTTGACAATTGTTCTTCGTCATTATCATTTTCATGGCTACTGGAACCGCGAATGCTAATGTTGCACCACCAATTGTTATAGATCATCTTCATCCTCTGTATTTGCATCCCTCAGATGCACCAGGTTCACTATCAGTGGGGATACAGCTCACTGGAACTGACAATTACACTTTGTGGAGTCGAAGTATGAAATTAGCTCTATTAGGGAAGAACAAATTGGGATTTGTTGATGGAACAGTGAAGAGAGGTGACTATGATGGCGATTTAGCTTGACTTTGGGATCGATGCAATGCTATTGTTGCTTCATGGATAATGTGCAATGTAAGTAAAGATTTGTTAGGAGGCATATTATTTTGTTCTGATTCGCATCTTATATGGGAGGATCTGAAGGAGAGATTCAATAAAATCAATAGTTCACGCACTTTTCAACTGCACAAAGAAATTTTCACTCTAGTTCAAGGTGTTTCCTCTGTTTCTGTATATTATTCTAGACTCAAGAATTTATGGGATGAATATGATTCTATCATGCCCCCACCATCGTGTGACTGTCCAAAATCGAAGGAATTTTTTGCACATTTACAGTACCAAAGGATGTTGCAATTCCTTATGGGACTCAATGATAACTATAGTCAAGCCCGTAGTCAGATTCTTATGATGTCGCAAGTGCCTAGTCTGAATCAAGTATATGCCTTGATTAATCAGGATGAGAGTTACCAAATAGTTGCAGGTGCTAGCCGATTGGTGAATGAACACCTGAACCCTGTTGTTATGTACTCATCTAGAAATGGTAGTACCTCGTTTAGGGGTGGTCATAATGGACAGCGGCAGAAGAAGTCATTTAATCCAAATGCTTTTTGTGATTTTTGTCAAATGAAAGGGCATTTGCGAGTTGATTGTTTTAAATTGCTGAAATGTGGTCACTGTCATAAAACTGGACATGTTGAGTTGGATTGTTATATTCTCCATGGTTATCCACCTAATTTCAAAGGCAAGAATGACAGAGTTGTTGCTGGAAACACTGGTTATACTGACAATTATCACAGACAGGACAAAGTTTTAGTTGGGAGTTATGTTTATGTTGATCCTTATCAGAAGCAATCAGATGTTGATCCCTATCAAAAACAATCAGAATATGGATCTTATAGAATGCCTGGTCATCTCAGTCAGCAAACACACATGTCTGTACCAATGTTCACACCAGACCAGCACCAACAACTGCTTAAGATGATTAAAAAGTCAAGTATTGGTGAAACCGGTGGTAGTGCTCACATGGCAGGTAAGCTTTTTACAACTGAAAAGAATTTTCTACAGTGGATAGTAGATACAGGTGCCACTAATCATATGATAGGTGATCCTAAGCATTTATTAGATGAAGGTCTAATAGAAAATGCAGGCCAAGTGCAGTTACCTACAGGGGATTCAGCACATGGTTCGCATGTTGGAAACTGTCAACTAGGAGGAGGTGATATTTTACAGAAAGTTTTGTGTATTCCAGCATTCAAGTTCAATCTTATGTCAGTTTCTCAAGTGACTAAAGACTTGAATTGCTGTGTCACCTTCTTCTCAAAATATTGTGTATTTCAGGATCTCTCATCTGGGAAGGTGAGGGAGATTGGTGAGGAGAAGGACGAACTCTACACTCTATGTACACAACTTGTTGATTTCTGAAACACAAAAATGTTTTGCAGTATCACAGGAAGCTGATGCAACTGTCTGGCATCAGAGATTATGCTACATTCGTATGAGTGTCTTGCGAAAAATTCCAGCATTTCATACCTTAGGTCATGCTTTTGCTTTGAATAATTGTGAGATTTGTCCTCTTGCTAGACAAACTAGACTTCCCTTTCCTCATAGTACTAGTAGAGCAAATTCTGCTTTTCAGCTACTTCATATGGATGTATGGGGTCCCTATAAGATGGAAACCTTTGATGGCATGAGGTATTTTTTGACTATTGTAGATGACTATTCAAGATGGACATGGATTTTTCTGATGAGAGTTAAATCTGATGTGATCACTTTGTTGAAACAGTTTTTTGTAGAAGTTGTTACTCAGTTTAATACTAAGATTCAAAGAATTCGATCAGACAATGGTTATGAATTCTTCAATCACCACTGTAACACATTATTTCAAGCTCATGGTGTTATACATGAGAGTTCTTGTCCATACACACCACAACAAAATGGCATGGTGAAGAGGAGACATAGACATATTCTTGAAACAGCAAGAGCTATTAAGTTCCAAGCTGGATTGCCTGATAGATTCTGGGGTTTATGTGTTCAGGCTGCAGTTTATGTATTAAATAGAATTCCTTCTACTGTGTTAGCTAACAAATCACCTTTTGAGGTGTTGTATAACAAGTTGCCTTCATTATCTCACCTGAGAGTTATAGGATGCCTGTGTTTTGCCACCGATCTTACTAGCCATGATAAATTTAGCCCAAGAGCTGTGCGAACAGTGTTAGTCGGCTATGCTACAACTCAGAAAGGTTATAAATTGTATGACTTGGAAAATAGATCTTTTTTTTATTAGCAGGAATGTGAGGTTTATGGAATCAGTATTTTCTTTTAAAGACAGTGTTGTTGAACAGCATGCCCATTTAGATTCTCACTCTCAATTCTCCTTTGATGATCTGGTTACACCTCCAAGCCTTACTCTATCTACTCCTCCAGAGGTGAATACACCCACAGTTACTCAAAACTCAGATGAGATTAATTCTGATCAGTCTGAACCAGTGGTGCCAATACCAGCTTTGTTGCCTGCTGTGGTGCATCCTCCACTACTGAGGAAGTCTACCAGAGGTACCAAGCCTTCTATATGGCATAAGGACTATGTCACACAGCAGGGCACCTCTCAGTGTCACTATTCTATTGCCTCAGTTATGGACTACACTGGTCTATCTGATGCTTATCAAAGTTATGTGTCCAAGTTCTCAGCCGATATTGAACCTGCTTCTTATTCACAAGCTGTTCATGATAAAAGGTGGGTGGCTGCTATGAAGGATGAAATTCAAGCATTGGAGGCTAATCACACTTGGGAATTAGTTGATTTGCCTAAAGGAAAGAAGCCCATTGGATGTAGATGGGTGTACAAGATCAAATACAAAGCTGGTGGTGAAGTGGAGAGGTTCAAGGCTAGGTTAGTAGCCAAGGGTTATAACCAGAAGGAGGGTCTTGATTATCAGGAGACATTTTCTCCAGTGGTTAAAATGGCTACAGTAAGGTCTGTGATTGTTGTTGCTGCTTCAAGACATTGGCCTATTCATCAGATGGATGTCTATAATGCCTTTCTTCAAGGTGATTTATATGAAGAAGTGTTTATGACTGTCCCACCTGGTTTCAACAACACGGAAGGATCACATAAAGTTTGCAAATTACTCAAGTCCTTTTATGGTTTGAAACAAGCTTCCCGGCAATGGAATATCAAACTAACAACAGCTTTAACTTCTTCAGGGTTCATTCAAAGTACAAGAGATTATTCTCTCTTCACTAAAAGGAATATGTACAAGATGGTAGCTGTTCTTACATATGTTGATGATTTGCTACTTACTGGTAATGACACAGTGATGTTACAAGAAACAAAAAAGGCTCTGCAGGCAGCCTTCAAGATTAAGGATCTTGGAGAACTTAAATACTTTCTTGGCTTTGAATTTGCTAAAAATAAGGAAGGTATTCTCATCCATCAACGGAAGTATGAATTGGAGTTAATAGCTGATATGAGACTTGCAGGTGCTAAACCTGTTTCTACCCCCATGGAGATGCACTTCAAACTCACATCCACTGAGTTTGATAATCACATTTACAATGCTCGTACTGACTCTCTACTTGCTGATCCTACTGTTTACCAGAGACTCATTGGCAGGTTGTTTTACCTTACTACAACTAGGCCTGACATTGCCTTCACTGTACAATGTCTGAGTCAGTTCATGCATTCCCCTAAAACCACTCACATGGAGGCTGCACTACGGCTAGTTAAGTATGTCAAACAAGCACCTGGTCTGGGCATTTTGATGTCCTCTGCTGCAGGTTTACACCTTCAAGTGTTTTGTGATGCTGACTGGGGTTCTTGCGTTAATAGTAGGCGGTCCATTACTGGATACTTGGTCCAATTTGGTTCTTCCCCCATCTCTTGGAAGTCCAGGAAGCAAACTACAGTCTCACGGAGTTCTGCGGAAGCTGAATACAGAGCCATGGCTTCTTCCACAGCTGAGGTTGTTTGGCTTACTGGTTTGTTTCAAGAACTTGGCGTGGACATTCGACTTCCTGTTCCTTTGTTTTCAGACAGCTCTTCTGCGTTACAGATTGCTTCTAATCCAGTTTTCCATGAACGTACGAAACACATTGACTGTCATTTTATCCGGGAAAAGATTCAACTTGGTCTTATTCTTGCTTCTTACATTCCCTCTGCACACCAGCCTGCTGATGTTTTTACCAAAGCTCTTGGTAAAGGCCCTCACTGTCATCTCATGTCTAAGCTAGGTATGAAGGATATCTTCATAGCACCTAGCTTGAGGGTGTGTGTGTGTGTGAATGAGTTAAGCAAGTGTGTAGATGTGCCTTGATTATTCTACGTAGTCCTATAATTAGATGTTTAATTACGTACACTGATTAATTAGTTACATAGTTAGTTAGAGGACTACGGATTAGTTAGAGTTAGTTAGTGATGAGTTGTATATGAGCTGGCTCATTGAGTGTGTATAAATAACTGAATAGCTGGAAAGGAATAAACAAGCAAGACATTTCTCTCCTTTTCTCTCAAGCAGTTATCCTTGCTTCTCTTTTCTTCTCTCTTAAACAATGAGATCACTCTATAATAGCAGCTAAGCTACATAAATTTAATACATCAAAACAACATAACAAAAACCACCAATTGCTTAAAAAATTGCATAACTAAAATGATAAGCTATGACCCCAACAACGTGACCAAGCACTCCACAGTCGAAACAGTTGTGCCTTCAATTTTGTAACTGTTCTATCATCATCAATAGTAGAAAGCCTAAAAAACAACTTTTTTTTCTTCAAAATATTGGTTTCAATCTAGAGCAATTGATTTTTATTTTCTTAAAAGATTGTTTCCCAAGATTCTAAATAGCTTTAGTATTAACTATTTAATCAATTACTCTTTCTATACAATCAGAAAACCGAATCAATTGTCTTTTTTTCCCAGCGATGCCTCCAACTCGAGATTTTGATTCATAGAACTGCCCATCAAATATATACCTGATACTAATTTAAATAGTTATATATATGGGCTAGTATTAGTTATTACCTTTTGATCGTTTAGTGCTATATAGTATAATATTTCATCCATTATTCGATAGAATGGAAACATATCAATTGGATCTTCTCTTTTACTTACTAATTAAACCAGAAAAATGTCCCCATCTATGTTTTTTTTAACCCAAATCAAGACATATATATAGTAGTATATATTTGCTAATAAGACAAGAAAAGGAAGCTGCTCGGATATTTCCAAGACAATATATGTGCCTGAATCAAATTAGGCCAAAAACTCCAAGAAAATGCCATTTCTTCAAAATGTGTCTTAAGTTTTAGTGCATGCGCCGCCTATACTTGCTCATGACCACATAAATCATATACAAAGACTCAAAGAGGACACGACATAAAAATTTCACTCATCCTCAACTTATTGGCATTGCCGTGAAACAGCGCACACGGTTTTGTTTCCGTGTCTTTGACCCTATCCCTTACCTGCATCAATAGAGGCCGAGTAAGTGCCTCAGTTACGAATTCACATGAGCTAAGTAATTTTTATTTAGAACAACATGTATATATAAATATATTTTATTGTGATTCCAATAAATAAAATAACGATAAATTTGATGACAAGTTCAAAATTATGAACTTAAAATTCTATTTTCATATTTATCTGCATGCAGGAAATTTCCCTACTATATAGACTATAGTTACCCTCATTTTTCCTTATCATTGTAAAATAACACGATGAAGCTCCATCACAGAAATTCATCAGTATTTGCTTAGCTTTTTCTCCTCTTTATTATCATAATAGTTCGTTTTCTTTTTTACACACAAAAAAAAAAAAAAAAGAAAGAAAGAAAGAAAGAAAATCATACCCCACTAACCCGACTATATATTTATTTGACGTTTGTCTGAAAGCACACAAAATCGTAAAACCTGTACGAATTGAGGACCTAAACACTTTGCTAACCGACAATTACGTGTTTTTTATATATCACAAGTTGATATCCTTGTCAGCATGAATTTGTGTTTTAAATTACAATTAGTTAGTTATGTTGAGTATGATTTTGATGATGATATACAAAGAGCCCGTTTGGATACGATTAAAATTTGGTCAAATTAGATTTTAATTTCTTTTTTAGCTTTTTTAGGTGTTTGGTAAAATTTAAAAGTACTTAAAAAAAGCTAAAAGTTGATTAAAAAAAGCAAAAAGTGAGAAGCTGGGTACCCCCAGTTTTTTTTTTTAAGATTAAAATTCTTTTAAGTTTGACCAAAATATTTATTTTTTTATCCCTTATATTTTCCTCCAATTCCAACACTATCCTGAATTTGGAGCCCTTAAATATATGATTTTTCTTTCTTTTTCTCTTTGCCGCTTCTCTTCATCTCTTCCCTCCATCGTCTTCATCTTTTTCCTTTGTTTTCAGCGAATTTATAGCTGAATTTATTTAAATATATTCAATTTTGAGATTAGATTAGCTTCTTGAGAATGATCTTTCATCATCCATTATTGAAAGAACTTTATGTAGCCCCTTGTACTGCTGATTTGTCTAATTTTTTAACGATATAAACTGTTGTAATAGTAATAGCCATAACAATATTTCGATAACATATTTTTTAACATAGCCAAATTATTACAAGCTTGCAATATTACAATATAATACTATATTTATATAAAAGATGTCCTAAATTTTTTATTTTTTAACATTTAAAAATAAAAAAGTAACTTATATTTATAGATTGACCTCACATATAATCACTTACGTTGAAAGTGCATTTAAATAGAAACTATTTTTGAATTATTAGAATTAAAAATTATATATAATTCAACTTATTTATGGTGTTAGTAGCTTTAAGGACATTTAAGTCATTTTGACAACAAAAAGTGCTTAACAGCACTTGTTTACCAAACACATCAACAACTTTTTTTTTTAATTTCAATACTTTTATCCAAACACTTATCTGCTTAATTTATGAGCACTTATTTTAAGCTTTTAATCACTTAAGCTAAAAAGCTATTTTTTTAATCCTATCCAAACGGGCTCAAAATATGTTTGTCCGAAAGTATGTTTTATTCATAGATTAGAAAAATAATAAGGATAACAAGAAAGGAATTATATTCGAATCTGATAAGGTGAAGAATTATTGCTAAATTGCTGGTAAAACGATGAATTATTATTCTGTGTTATTAATTATATTTTCCAGAGGTAGGAATAAAGTAGACAAGGAGTTAGATTAACAAGGAGTCCACAAGAGTCAAATCTATCGAGGAAAAGAATCCTACTTGGTTTCTACTTGCTCTCCATCTTTTGGTTAGACTCAAACACAAGGAAATCCACACACACATAAAAAGAGTCCACCACGTTCTGGAAAAGCACACATTCACAAAATACTCCAGCAACCACTTTATCTCTAAATTTCAAGTAAAAAAAGCTTGAAGTACGAAATAGAGTGGGAATAGAGTCAACATCTGTTCCTTTGTCCGTTCCAGGAGCTGAAGCAGATTTTTTCTTTGTGTCAACTCTAGTGAATGTAATAGGTTTAAATTGTAATCTCTTATGAGCTTTCTTAGAAGCAGTTGTTGAGATTGAAATCACTTTCTAAGTTTGTTGTGTTTGTCTTCAAGTTAGGGGTAGCTTGAAAGGGGTACCAACTATTTAGGATTGTTGTAAAGGGCTTAGGGGTAGGTCCTTTGGATTGCGGGGGTAATCTAATTTGATTTGGTGTTCCATTGAAGTTGAGTTGAAATCCTACAAGGGTGTAGGTTGTGCTTGTTACATTCGTTCGAGCTTGGATGGTTTTCCACATAAAAATTTATGTGCTTCATATTTTGCTTAATTTGCTCTTTAATTTTAGAACTACTAACTAATAGCATATATTCTCACTTTTAATTTTTTTTTACTACTTTCATTTTTAGTCCGTTTACAATAAAACGTCTCTTTTTTTTTTAATAACTTTTTAAATTTTAACTTTCCACTTTGATATGTTTAAGACCACAAGATCTACATATCTTTACTTTAAGACCACAAGATTCAAATTTTTTAAATATTTTTCTTAAAATTCATGTCAAGTTTAAAACAGGACAAATAAATTATAATTGAGGAAATATATAGTATATTACGTAACACTTCTTCTTTTGTTTTTCTTCCTTTCTCTTCTTTCTCCCCTCTTCCTATTTGTTAGTACTAATATATCTTTTATCTTGTTTTTATCTAATACCTTCAATTCTAATTAACACCATGAATATGTATAGTAAATTTCATATATGATTGTTTAATTATCACTTTTTTCATCAAAGCCAGTTAATTATGTTTTCTGACGCAAATATTATAAAATTTTAAGCTTATTAACACAAAAATCACACCTACAAAAGAAAAATCAATTTCAATGAATATTACTTTTTTACTTTAATAAGAATCGATCTGATCCAACCCAAAAATCACAATATGACATGGACCTCCTTCTACCAAGTCACTTGGGACATCATTTGATTTTTTCAATGGTGCTAAAATGCCAAAGTACTTCACCCACACTCTCTTGGTTATGATCCCTAGACCCAAAGTTTTGATGACCTTAGACCCATTAGCGTTTGCAATGGGTCAACCAAGATCATCTCCAAATTCATCAATGTTAAACTGGCTAATATCTTATCAAGACAAGAATCATCTCTAAGAACTAGTCTGATTTCATTAAGGGAAGAGTTATCTCTGAAATCACACCTATCACCTCTTTCTTGATATATTTGATCGCAAAATACGCTGTGTGTACTTTGCTTTTGAGCAAGACAATATGATGTTTTGATCTCTTTGTGAATACTCATGATTTTATGGGGTATTCGAGATGATCACTTTGGCATTGAGAAAATAAGTATTTGATGTCTTGATCTCTTTATGAATATCCAAGTTTACGGAATATTTGAGATACGATGTCTTGATCTTTTTATAAATACCCAAGAATTTATGAGATATCGAGATGGCAGTAGATGATTGTCAATACCAGAATAATTGCCATGATTACATATACACAAAGTTACTTTTTTTTTTTTTGGTCATTAATTCGAATATAACTATTTGATTATATTAAATTAGTATTTTCTTATATGGTACAGTCAAATAATCAGAAAAGTCGAATTGAACCAAATTCATTTTGGTTTAAATTGGATGAAATAAACAAAATAGAATAATACTAAAATTAAACCGAAAAAACGAAAACACACCCCTAGATTCAAGTTTGTGCTAAAGCAACATTTTTTCCATTGGGAATCCAAGTAAAGCCCAATTATGTTGGGGCCTATAAATAACTGACTCTCATCTCATTACTCTCTTTTCTTTTTAAGATAATTAAGCAAAGTAACCATTCAGTCATCTTTGCTACTTAAATTAGCCTAATTATTATTTTATTACTGTATTAGATACAGTCAGATAACTTTATTTCCTCCTTGTTCTCCTATGTTTTTTTTCCATTGTCTTCCTCTGTTTGCGAAAGAATTTGCTATGCATAATTTTCTTTTCGATGTTATTCTCCCATCAAAATCTA
Source organism: Capsicum rhomboideum (assembly GCA_031232105.1). NCBI lineage: Eukaryota > Viridiplantae > Streptophyta > Magnoliopsida > Solanales > Solanaceae > Capsicum > Capsicum rhomboideum. The sequence goes on along the minus strand of CP124711.1, from coordinate 28,288,113 downwards.
AAGAATCAGATGAAATATCAACCATTTTATTTAGTAATAAAATGAACAAGTCAAATGAAAGTCCAAATTCTGTTATTGAAGAGCTTCGAAGCTCAAATTCTAAAATTCGACCTGCCGCAAGCAACCATGAATCGTTTTGCGTGAATAATAGATCAAAGAATCGAAACATCAAGAGGAGCTCATATATAAGATTTGAGTTGCTTAGAGGAAGATTTAAGGTAATGTCCATTGAAGAGCTTCGAAGCTCAAATTTTGAAATTTGATCTGCCGCATATGTGAACTATTTCGAGTGAATAATATATTAAAATACTCAAAACAACGAGAGAAGCTCATATCTAAAATTTGGGATAGTTTAGAGGAGATTTATGCTAGTCGGAATTTGAAATAAATCAGCTCGTTGAGGAAGATGAATTCATGTTGTAATGTATAAATATTATATTTCAGTGCATATGGATGTATAAATATCTCTTATACATAGTTATAGATCACAGATATACAGTTATACACTATTTATACAATATATATATTGCATAAACATGCAGCCATTTAGCTAAAAAAAAATGTTGACCAATTGTTCATTTACGTAAGAATCCTTTCTTTTTCTTTCTCGCTTGATTTTTTTCAATGGGCATTAATCCCGCAGGAGATGAAGGAGGCAAAAGATCAAGTTTTTGCACTGATTATCCTTATTTTTATGGTGGTTTTTAATATTTGCTGCCAATGATGATCTTTAAATTTTGTTTTTATTGCTCATTTAATAAAAAATTATGGGTCAAATTACCTTTGTTTATTGCCTGATTTCGATCGGTATAAGTTTAGAGAATTTTTTTCTCGCCGCATAAGTTTTGTAGAAATTAAGTTATTAGACATATGTTGTTAGTATCTAATTTACTCGGCATAAATTTAGAGATTTTTTTGCTTCACTCGGTATAAGTTCTGTAGCGATTAAGTTATGCCTCTTACGGCTTAATTTGTGGGTTCTTAAACTGAAATTTCTTCTCGTTGGACCTATATCTTGAATCCTTTTTCTAGTTTGAATCTGAATCCCTTTTCTAGTTCGAATATTTCAGTTGACAATATTCAAACTCCATGGGAGTTTACTTGATCTTCAAAAATTGAAAATTAATTGACTGGCTCAAAGAAATAGTCAAAGGTTCCTGAGGTTTGACCCAACAAAATAAATCTAGACAAATCTAGCTTTATCAAAAATTTCTTTTTCTATGTAGGGGTGGCAATTGGGCCAGGGTAGGGCAGGTCTGACTCTTAATGGGGCAGGGCGGGTAAATTATTAACTTTGAAAATTTTTAATGGGTTAGGGTAGGGCAAAGAAAGGTCCGAGTGTCGGATTAAAAAAAAAAGATCCAGTGTATTGTTCTTAGTATTTCAAAGTTCCAACACAACAACTCAGCAAAGAATTTTTTGCTTTTCTTTCAGAAAATGTCAAAGGTCTATTTTTTTTAAAAAAAAATCGGGTCTGCACTGACTTCTCTCTCTCTTCCTCTCCCTCTATGTTGAATAAAGATGTTTATAGTGTAACCCATTTATTTTTTCGTGGTGAATCTTAATGTTTTATGGATTTTCATTATTTGTGGCTTTAAGATAAATGAATTAACTTTTGAGAAACTGAGCATGGAAATTCATAAATAGTTCTTTCAAAAAAACTTATGCAAATTTCTAGGTTACATTGCTTTTGGTTGTTTAAAATAGGATTTGAGCATGTATAATTGATGCACGAACCAAATAAATTCGGGACCAAAAGAGTAGTTATTGAAAAATAGTTTTTTAAATGGGACAGGGCGGAGTGGGACTTAACGGGGCAGGGAAGGACAGGGTAATTATTTTGAAAAATGCTAAACGAGGTAGGACGGGGCAGGTCAAAATCTTAGCAGGTCAAGGCTTGCCCCACCCTAACCGCCCTATCTACATCCCTATTTCTAGGGTAAGGAAATGTTTTTGCGTTGCTATGGTGGAAAGGGTGGTGGTAATGATAGTTTCTGATGATGGTTATTATGTTTTTTGGTGGTAGAACTATTATATATCGGGGGCATACCTTTTTTTTGAGTGCATGTCATGTATATCATTTTACATACAATTGTAACTCGTGTGTCTTTTATTGCACGTCATATTATGGTATACACAATGATATACATAACATATTATGAGATGATCAATTTTCATTTTTAATATTTAAGTTATATCCAATTTTTAAAGAATTTATTTTATAATTGATTTTGACAAACATCAACAAAAGCATTGTATACTTTTCTTCCACTTCTTTTTAGTTATTGTAGTCTAAAGAGTAGAAATATTCAATTTTACTCTATATAGTTAGCTACTGTACTCCTGTCGAGAAAACGAGATTGCTATTCCTGATGCTTTTCTTTTCTAAACAACAAGTTTGCTAGCCTAAAAATAAGTTTAAAAATAGGCTGAATCCATTGGAAAACATTTAAAGTTGACAAAACTTTTCGCTTAAACATCTAAACTTAGGGTTGTTCCTATTGAGCTCTCAACATATTCAAAAAGAGAAAATTACATAAAAATGAATCCAACGAAGTTACATTATAAAATATAGCCCACTTTTTAATTTGCTACCAAAAATGGCCCAATGAGTAAAGAAACGAATGTTAGATTTCATCCCCTAGCCCATTTACTTAGCCTAGATTTTTTCTTTCTCGTTCAATCTTCTTTTTCTCTCACGACTTTCTTCCACTATAGAAGTGACGGGACTCTTCTCTTCAGCTATTTTTGGTCTCAATTTTCTCCTTTCATTTTATGTTTTCTTATGCTTCCAAATATATTTATCAGTTTATTCATATTTCACTTTTGCAATTTTGATTTTTTCTTTTTCAAATTTTGGAGTTAACTTTTTTGGTTTTGCAAGTATGGATGATGCATTTTTTGTTTTGCAAATATGGATGATGAAACTATGAGAACAACATTAAGAAGGATAAGGAGCTTTGTGCTTCAGACAAAGGGACTTAACAATACAAATGTTGTCAAGAGACAATGCAGCAGGAGCAAACTTCAGATCAGCTTATCGTTTCGAGTTTCGACGATTGGTTGATTTCATAAAATCATCAGCTCACAGATGAGTTCTCCTTTGATCAGGACTTAGAAGAAAAAAATGACTTAACTTATTTTTATTGCCTTAGAAGAAAAAAATAACTTACTTATTCTTATTGTTTGTCTAATAAAAGGAAAAAAATTAATTTTACTGTTACAGGGATGAGTAATAGTTTGATTTATATAATAAGTATTTGATTTCACAATCGTTTCATTTTGTTCAACTGATCAAGCAAATAAAAGATACAAGTGTAGAAGTATTTTGGATTCTTATCATCTGATTTTTTTTTCCTATCATCCCTTCAATGTATCAAAGTAGGATTCACTGTGGAATTTTCTGTTCTTGGTTTTTTTTTATCTACTTCTTGAAAATGAAGAAGGCTCAAAGTTGTAATCAGAACTTTTACTTACTTTCATATAAAAATTACTGGTGTTCTTCTTTCACTGAGAACTAATTCAATGTCTTTACGCAGGTGAGCAATTTTAGTGCAAATGTGTATAGTCTATGCTTATATATACTTATACAATGTAGATATATTGTTTAAACATTATATATACATATGTATACCTTAATTTATGTAATTATGTATATTATTGTATAATTATATATATGCATCATTATACAATAATATACAAAGTTATAAAAGTGTATGATGTTGTATATTGGGTGTGTAAACATTGTTATACAATAAGATGGACTAAACTCTCTGCTGCTTTTTAGACTAAAGTCTAAAGGAAAAGAAAGTAAGCCAATTATTGTGGAATCATTTACTAGAACATGCCGATCATCTTAGTCTATGTAGATGATCTTTTATTTACTGGTAGTAATGTTGACATGATCAATGAGGCCAAATCAATACAGCATCAACAGTTTAAGCTGAAAGATCTGGGAGAACTGAAGTATTTTGGGGGAATAGAAATTTTGGGATCTAACAATGGTGTAATCCTAAACCAAAGGAAGTATATATTGGAACTAATATCTAATATGGGACTTAGTGGAGCTATATTTTACACCCTGTAGCTTGAGGGTGTGTGTGTGTGTGTGTGTTCAAATATGTGTCCCAACATACAGTTTTTACTGTTTTCATTTTCACGTTTCATTTAAGTAGTTAGTTTTACTGTGCAATAGATGATCAAGCAGTTTAACAAATTAGTTAAAGTTAGTTAGTCTTAGTTGTACATGAGCTGGCATTATTCAGTTTGAGTAGAAGATATTTTGGAGGTTTGATTGTGGCCTAGAAGATGAGTAGCTTACAAAGGAAGCTTGTAGATTCATAATGTTCTTTACAAAAATACAGTTCAATTTTCTTTCCTCTGTTTTCTCCTCCTTTCTTAAGATTTCTTCCATGGATTCCAGAGTTTCTTAGATTTTATCATACATATTTTGTTTCTACTTACTTCACTAAGCTGAAACACTTTTGGGGAGAATATGATACTATGTTGCACACATCAAGTTCTGCATGTCCACAATCGAAGGAGTATGCAAATCATATGGCTCAACTAAGGTTGATTCAATTTCTTTGTGATTTGAATGAGTCATATGATCAGGAACGCAGACAAATCCTTTTAAAAGGTGCTACACCTACTCTAAACCAAGCTTATGCTATGATTATTTAGTATGAGATTCAACATTCTGCATGTTTAGTTACTAATAATGAGAAAGTAGAACCAATTGTCATGCACACTAGTAGAAGTCAAGGAGCTCAACATTATAAAGGAAGAAAGTGTGAGAACTATCACTTTACTGTCCACACTAAGGATAATTGTTACAAGATGATTGGTTACCCTATAGATTAGAAATTAAGAAAGAAAACTGGTTATAATGCTGGAGGTCAAAATGGAAGAACACATGGGAATTGCAATCATGAAGGTTCAGGGGAAGAGCTAGCATATAATAAGGGGGTTCATCCAAACCCTCTTGGCCAAAAATTACACTATTTATATATGGTTAAAATTATTTTTTATGTATATATAGTATATGTTGAACCCCATTCGACTAATTCGTGCGTGAACTTTCGAATCCCCTCAATGAAAATCCTAGCCCTGCCACTGGAGGTTATAATTACCAGGGAAATCATGGACCTAGTAGAAATCATTTCAATAACAGTTATAATCACCAGGCTTCTACTTTCGCAAATAATATTTTTAGAAGTCATTGTGAAACAAGTCCTTCTACTAGTCATGAAGCTGGCAATGTTCACCTAGCCAAAAGCACTAGGATTTACAGAAGATGAGTATAGAAAGGTCTTGGATATGCTGAAAAAAGATACATAAGATAACAAGCAGGCCAATATGACATGTATGACCACTTGTTTAATGTCTAACTTTAGGGCTCATGAGTTTATTGTAGATTCAAGTGCTTCTCATCATATATTAGCAGACAAAGAGATTATGTCAAGGTATAACTGTACATCTAGATCATCAAAAGACAAAGTAAATTTACCTACAGGAGAGAAAGTTGATGTATACATGTTGGTGAAATGTCTATCTTTGAGAATGAAACTGTGAATGGTGTGTTGTTTATACCATACTTCAAGTTTAATCTGTTATCTATTTCCAAGATAACTATGAAACTAGCTTGTTTTGTTTCCTTCTACCTTGACTTTTGAGTCTTTCAGGACCTTTACATTGGCAGGGTGAAGGGGATTGGTAAAGAGAATGGAGGTCTCTATATATTCAAAGATGGACATAAACTTGGAGTAAAGAATAATGTGAAGAATAGAGAAGTAGTGGTTGCAGGTGCTTCTTTTCAAGACTGTAAGCTTTGGCATAGAAGACTTTGACATTCTTCAGTCCAAGCCTTGAAGTCTTTATATTTGATGCAGAACAACACAAGTGATGAGGTTCTGAATAAATGCACAGTTTGTCCATTAGCTAAGCAAACTAAATTGTCATTTCCTCTCAGCACTTCTAGAGCTACTCAACCTTTTGATATTGTTCATATGGATCTTTGGGGTCCCTACAGGATTTCAACTTATGATAAAAAGCATTACTTCCTTACTGTTATAGATGATTGTAGCAGATTCACATGGGTGCATTTGTTGCATCTAAAAACTGAGTCCATTGTATCTATCAATCACTTCTTCTCAATGATCAAAACTCGATTTGGCTCTCATATTAAGACTGTTATATCTAATAATGAAACAAAAAATTTTAATACTCAATATAAAGATCTGTTTCAAGGTTTGGGAATAATTCATCAGAGTAGTTGTGTACATACACCACAACAAAATGGTGTAGTAGAAAAAAAGCACAAACATATACTTAATGTTGCCAGAGACATTAGATTTCAATCACATATGCCTATTCATTTTTGGGGACATTGTATTATGGCAGCAGTTTATTTGATGAATAGGTGGTCCTCTTCTGTTCTGTCAGGAAAGAGTCCATGTGAGATAATTCATAGAAAGCCACCTTCACTAACTCATATCAAAGTGGTAAGGTGTTTATGTTATGCTGTTGTCATATCTAGAGGAGATCAATTCTCAGAGAGAGCAAAGCCTGTAGTTTTGATGGGATTTTTTGAGACACAAAAAGGCTATTTGTTAATTGATTTGCATAATCAAAAACATTTTGTCTGCAGGGATGTAGTTTTCCAAGAAGATGAATTTCCTTTCATGAAATTTGGTTCTGAGTCAGCACAACCTATACAATCTCCTCGCTTATTACCAGATGATGAAGAAATGGCTGCAGAGCATCCTATAGAATTAGTTGATAAGCATCATAATATTTATGGAGTAGAGATGTCTACACTAGAATAACCACAGATAGCTGAAGATACTACAGTTCCAGATGCTTCTTTACCAGCTGGGGCACCACATACCACAACTTTATCATATGATGACATAATTGCACCTCCTTCCAAGAAGACAACCAGAGTTAGCAAGCAACTAATATGGATGAAAGATTATGTAACTCCCATCAGAGGCTCTACAAGCAAATATCCTCTAGCAAATTGTCTTTCTTATGATGGACTCCATCCTATCACATCTTTCTTGTCAAGTTTTCCATATTTGTTGGGCCTCATAGCTTTAAGCAAGTCATGCATGACGAGAGATAGGTTCATGCTATGTAATTAGAGATTTAAGTATTTGAAGCCAACAAAACTTGGGAAAAGTGAACTTGCCTCTTGGAAAGTATGTTGTTGGTTCTAAATGGGTGTATAAGATCAAATATCAGGCCAATGAGGATGTAGAAAGGTTCAAAGTTAGGTTAGTAGCTAAGGGATATAGTCAACATGCGGGATTAGACTATCATGACACTTTTTCTCCTGTTGCAAAAATGGTGACAATTAGGTGTGTCATTGCTTTGGTTGTCTCAAAAGGCTGGTTTTTGTATCAGATGGATGTTTATAATGCTTTCCTACAAGGTGATTTAGATGAGGAGGTCTACATGGAACTACCTGATGGTTTCAAACAAAAGGGAGACACTAGATTCTGCAGATTACTCAAATCTTTATATGTCCCAAAGCAAGTTTCAAGACAATGGAATATTAAACTTACATATGCTCTTATAGCTGCTGGATTCACTCAAAGGTTTCATGATTATTCCTTGTTCACTTTAACGAGGAAGGAGGGAATGGTGATCATCTTAGTCTATGTAGATGATCTTTTACTTATTGGTAGTAATATTGACATGATCAATGAGGCCGAATCAGTACTGTATCAGCAGTTTAAGCTGAAAGATCTGGGAGAACTGAGTATTTCTTGGGAATAGAAGTTTTGATATCTAAAAGTGGTGTAATCCTAAACAAAATAAAGTATATATTAGAACTAATCTCTGATATGGGACTTAGTGGAGCTAAACCAACTCCCACTCCCTTGGAAGCTAATTTGAACTTAACTTCAGTAGAATATGATAAAGCTACTGGTTTTATTAAAGATGAAGTTTTGTCTTGATGTAACTTCCTATCAGAGGCTCATAGAAAAGCTAATGTATGCTACCATTACAAGACCTGATATTAGTTATGCAGTGGATATCCTTAGTCAATTTATGCAGCATCCCAGGAAGTCATATTTAGAAACAGCTACTAGAGTGGTGAAATATCTGAAACGGTCAGTAGGACAAGGTGTTTGGCTGCAAGCTAAAGCAGCCTCAGAACTGACTTATTGGTGTGATTCAGATTGGGCTGCTTTCCCAAATACTAGGAGATCTATCATAGGATATGTGATCAAATTTGGTGACTTTTCAGTGTCTTGGAAGTCAAAAAAGTAACAAACTGTATCAAAAAGTTAAGTTGAGGCCGAATATAGGAGCATGGCCTCAGCAATGGCTGAAATTACCTGGTTGATTGGCTTAATTACTAAGCTAGGTGTCTTTATTCAAAGGCCTGTGACTATGTTCAGTGACAGTAAATCATTTATCCAGCTAGCTACAAATTCAGTTTTTCATGAGAGAACTAAACACATAGAGATTGATTATCATTTAATTAGAGATAAAATCAATTATGGTTTGGTTCATACAATGTATGTTTCTACACATCAACAAATAGCTGATCTGTTGACTAAAGGTTTAGGGTATGCACAACATACACACTTGTTAGACAATCTTGGTGTGTTTAATAGTTTACACCCTGCAGCTTGAGGAGGTGTGTTCAAATACAATTTTTACTATTTTTATTTTCACTGTTTCATTCAAGTAGTTAGTTTTACTGTGCAATAGCTAATCAAGTAGTTTAACAAATTAGTTAAAGTAATGTCAGTCTTAGTTGTACATGAGATGACATTAGTCAGTTAGAGTAGAATATATTTTGGAATTTTGATTATGGATTATATGAGGATGAGTAGCTTACAAAGGCTTGTAGATTCATAATATTCTTCACAAAAATACAATTCAATTTTCTTTCCTTTGTTTCCTACTCATTTATTCCATGGATTTCAGAGCTTCTTAGCTCGATTTTATCAGGTTTTGGTGATTTGCGGTCATGAGAATTTATCTCGAGTAATTGATTGTTTTGGAAAGTTATCACTTTGTAAAAGCCTCTATTTCCCTACAGGCTACATCTAGCAGATCTTTAGACATAAACAGTAGTTTGCCTTCCCAGTTACTATTAGAACTATATTGACCAATTATAGAGCTCCTTATTTATCAAATTATTCTTCTCCCAGGCATTGAATCCTTCAATTTTTTTATAAGGCTGCATTGGATATTTATTCACATTATTACTAGTTGCACTCCTTATGGTAAGACATACATTTTAACCTTTCTTTCATTGCGAGTAAGAGGTTAATATGATTCAAAGAGTCAAACTTCTCTTCATTCAAGATAATGAGCTATAGAATTATAATATAACTTTTAGGTCATAATTTTGCAATGTAAATTAGATGTGTGTATGTTTATGAAATTATCCCATTTAAAAATCGTCCTATAAGACACAAAATACTAACATGGCAAACAAATGTTTCTCGCTTTCCTTAAGGTCATTAATGGATTTCAAGTACTAATTTCTTTTTTTTGGGGAGCAAAAATGTCACAACTCAAAACTGGAACCGTGATGGAACCGCTCACACCCATCGCGATAGGTAAGCCTAAACCCAACCTAACACACAAACCCAAAGTAAAAAAAAAAGTGGAAGAGAATATGTAAGTCATAAAAAACTGAATAATATCTAAACTAACTCATATAAAAGAGTATGATAATCTCAAAGCCCAAGGTTTGGTAATCACAAGTACTAGCCTTTAAGAATATGAAAGAAACAATACATAGTCCATAACACGTCTAAAATAATGAAGGAAAACATAAAGACAAAAGTAGAGAAGATCTAGTAGTCTCTGGAGTCAGCAGTCGCTACCTCAGAAATCTCATGGAAGCAAGCACTGAGAAATCACAAGTCAATGTTTGGGACCACTGACACAGTACCTACATGTAAGGTGCAGAAAAATAGCAAGGGTAAGTACATAACCACTTGTACTCAGCAGTATCGTCGATATCTTATTCAAAGTAGTGGCGAGAAACACCGACACCAACCATCCGAAACAGCCATAAAAACTTGTACTCAATAAAGCCACCATAATCTAGCAGAATAAACAGGCCATAAAAGTCATATAGGTATCACATCATATGTGACAACTCGAGTCTTACCCCTAATCGAGACATAATGCCTAAAACTGTAAATGATTCCAAGCTAACCCTAGGCATAGCATACTAAGCATAGTATAAGAGATTTAAGCGGAAGTTGTAATGAGATCATAAGATAAGTTTTAAAAGATTTCTAAAAGTTTTAATGAACAATGTATCGAGACCAAAGAGCCAATATAAACCATACTCTAATGTCTAAAAACGTCTAAACTGAATAACATAATCTGCCGGGATAAGGCTCCCGACTAATCTTAAAATAATGTCTAAAAGTAAATGTAAAAGAGCAACTAAACTAAGTCCCCAAATAATGAGGACTCACCACTACCAGAGTCTGAGCTGATGGACAACTAGCCATATGTGTAAAAGTGAGCTCCTAAATCTACATAACATGAAAAATGTAAGCAAAATAAGTATGCGATCAGTACGTTTGAATGTACTGAGTATCCAGGGAATAACCAAATGACATAAATACTTAATATTAATGTGCATTAATAAAAATGAAAAAACAGTAGATTTCATAAGGATTCACATCAACTGAAAGTAAAACAGTTTAAAGACCATAAATGAGGTTTTTTTTTCTAAAGGACAATACATATGTGAAACCATATTTTTCGAAAATCATATCTGAAAGGATGCATATATAAAATCATGCTATTTGAAATCATATCATATTCATATCATACAAAAACATATAAGGATCATATCATGAAAACCATAAAAGTAAAGCTAAATCTCATAAATGGGAGTTTCTTATAACCGACATATACTATGTGAGCATCATGGAGTCCAGTGTCATACCCATACTAAAAAACGTTGCTCTAACCTGCCAAAGTTAGAACTATAAACGTAAGGATACTGAAAATATACTTAAAAGGGGCAAGGTGTCAATCTCAGCTAAAGAAAGACCCTTATCCTACGGTGGCATATAGTTTTAGAACTTGGGTTTATTGTGAACCCTTGTTCTCTCAGTGCTAAATACTACTTCCAAAACTAGTTCATAACATATGCTCGAAATGTACATAAATCATGCTTATTCATACATAAAGCTTGAATCTTTAAAAAGACTCGCATTTCATAGCTATCATGGAATTTTACCTTCTTTGAGTTTATTCAAGCTTCTTAAAATTCATAATGTCATAAGTATTCTAAAATCATACGTGAGAGGTCAATTTCAAGCAATATTCAAGAATCATATCAAAGATTGTTGTTAAACAAATATAAATGCAATGTTTATAGAATTCATAATCATGATTAAAAGCATCAAGAAATCATGGAATATGCTTCATAAAAAAATGAGTTTAAAAGTGGGTTTATAAACCCTTACCTTAGTCTTAAACTCATGGAAAACTAGATGTTTTGGATATGAGGATGAAAGGAAAATCCCATTGAAGTCATACATACCTTAATTTCTCCTCAAGAAGTCAAGGAGGAACCCTAGCCTGAGAAATGTTTCGGTTCTTGGAGTCTTGATTGAGTTTTTTTTGAAAATCGTAGGTTATGGTGTAGGATTTCATTAATAATCTGAAAAAAATATTTGAAATACCAAAAATTACTTAGAATTGCATGGGAGTAACTTACCTTAGGGTTGTAGGATGAGGAGAGGAGAAAACACCTACTTAGGGATAATGGAAAATGGAAAGAAAGTGAGAAAAGTTGGAAAAATGACCTTTTAATGAATCCCATAGGCCATTTCGGCGATTTGGAGGTAAGATCGCCAAACTATCGGATGGCTCACCAAAGTGAAACCTTAGATCTCCAAAATAAATAGTTTTTGAAGGTTTTTATGCTAGTTTGTCCAATTGTTCGGCACATCGCCAAACTGTTCGGCGATTCACCAAACTTTCCTCAACATTGACAAGTTTTAGTAAAACGACCATAACTTTCTACTCCGAAATCAGATTAACAAACAGTCAATGGCATTGGAAAGAAGACTCAAATATATTTAATCTAATGGGTCTTGAAATACAAAACTCTTCATATTCTATAAGTTATACATGTTTGAAGTTGACCCTAGTAAAATCTTATACGAAAACTCAATCGGGAAAGAAGCTTTCAACTCAACTTTGAGCTTGAATTTCCTTATGACCTTAATTCATAACTAAAGATTTTTCCGCACTAAGAAATTGGTATTAACACCTATATACAATTAGAAATCATCAGATTCTGGTCTATATATATTTGAATATTGGTTTGAATCTTAGTTTAGAAGTTCGGGGTGTTATGATATCTGCCCCTTGGGATCATTCATTCTCGAATGAAGACTAAGGCTAAAGTGAAGTGATAAATGAAAATACTCTTGCCTTAGCTATCAAAGATCTGTCTTACTAACATAAACTGAACGTATTCATAGGGATAGAGTGAAGCGTACAAGGCACTAACATAAATATAGAACCATAAGACAAGAAGCTTCGATGTGAAAGCTACTATGAATTTCTATGGAAAAAATGTCATACTACCAGAAATTGGGCCTACGAGAATAGATTTTCTAGCAACCATTTCCAAACTGTTGCTAAAAATAATCTATTGCAACAGTTATGACCGTTTCCAAAAGGTTTGGTAGCTATTGACACGACTTAATCAAAAGAACATTGTCATTATAGTACAACCGTTGCAATAGGCCTAGCTATAGCAATGATTTTATGAACCATTGCAGTAAAGCCATCTATAGTAAAAATTTTATAAAAAATATTATATATTGAAACGGTTAATTAATCCTCCACATTTTTCGTCCAATTATTTTTATCACCCCGCAATCATATTAATTTTTTTTTTAATTTCTTAAAAGTCAATTTAGAAAGTGGATATATACAAAAACTTGAGTCATATATCGATCTAACCTCTCTTAACTCTCAAATCTCTCTTTAATTCTTAAACATCTCTCTCTCTCAATCTAGCGCCACTTTAAATCTGAGATAATATTCTCATATTTGTAATAATCTTTGCTCGTATTTGATTATTAGGGATAATATCTGCAAACCCCTCTCATCTCTTTGAGGGTTTGTGTGATTTTAGTTGGAGCAGTAGCTGAATCTCTCATATTTTAGTTGTTTATGTTAGTGATTGGAGATGAAGCTCATAAATCTTGGATTTCTTCAACAGCTCCAATCTTTTAAGGTTTTTTTCTTTAATGTATTCTTTGCTCTTTAAGTTTTGAGTTATGGAGTTAGTGAAATAATCGGATCTTGTTCATCGCTCTCAAACCCTAGAGTTCCTTCTATCCCCATTTTATTTTCTTCGTTGTAGGTCACATCTCAGCTACTTCTATTAAAGTTTTAATTTTCTACTTTTATTCGTTTCTCAACTTCAAGACGAGTCCAACTAATTGATTTCTCTTGTTTATTAATTTAATTTTCTCTCAGCTGAATGGATAAATAAAATGGTGTGATTAATATCCGCTTTTTGGGGTATAGTAGTTGGGTAAAAAAAGGTTTTCAATACCTGATGTTGAAAATTTTTTAATGTTGCAATGGAAGTTGCTTTATTGTAGGTGTTCAAATTGTGCTTAGTCAAACGTGTCTTGCACCTTACTTGTTCGACAACATGTCATTGCTTTGTGGCAAGTAGGCTTATTCTATTTCTCTTCTTTGTGGCAAGAATTAGACACTATTAATCACATTGGTCAATAATGTCCTGCCTTAAAATTAAAAGAAGGCAATAAAATACAAAAATGAGGAGAAGATCAACTTAAGTTTGACCACAGTGATAACTTATCTTTCACAGTTTGATGAACTCAAAACCAAAAACTTCATAACTTTATTCAAAAACACGTTGTTCAGAGACTTGATCAGTTCCACTAAATGTGACTTATAGTTAGTATTAGTTTATCTACACCTTTTATATTTTTGGTAAGAGAGTTTCTATTGATTTTAATTTTTTTATAACTTTATGTTCTTTTTAAGTTCATAATCTAAATGTTGATTAGCATGTGGAGTTCCAGATAGAAATTTTTCCTTGCCTTAATTCGTTTGACTTCTCAGACAGAGCATTGAAAGTTTAAGATAAAAAATGTAATGTTATTGAACTCTCTGTGGTGCTGAACTTTGTTAGCCATGGTTCGTGACTTTGAAGTAAAATTATTAGATGTTTTTTATTCTTTTTGGTTTATTTTTGCTCATTAGCTAATTTATTTCCTTCTTCCTTTTATTTTTTTCCCTCATGAAATGAAAAATCAATGTTGGTTAAGCTATACTCATCAAACATGACAGAATTTGTGGAGCTTTTGGTTCCTTTTTTTCATGATAGATTTTAGCCCATATCTTTTATATTTTAAAATATTATTACTTTTAAGTATTGAATCCTGACTAATCCCTCTATTTGCAATAGGCGTATGACTTTCTGTTGGTGAGAGTACTGTTGGAGGTTGATGCCTAATATTCATATGCATGATGAAACGAATGATAATATAATAGATTTTGCTACTGAAACTGTTACACTGTTATTTTCTGTGAGATTGCAAGTGGACTTCTTAGAACTATTCTTATTTTTTTTGCTTATAAGAGCATTTTGTGGGCAATGCCAAGTTATCATAACATTATTTCATTGCTAATTGTGAAGAATTATTGGTATGGTATCTTGTTCATTTTGTTTTCTTTTCTCCTAGTAGCAGACTATCTAATTTCAACATTGTATTCTATCCTTGCAGTTTTTTATTTTTATATTTTTCATATTAGATTATTAATCTTTGTGTTATTTTTTGGTTGATTGGACTGTACTTGTGGGGAATAGAAAGTTGTTGTTGTTATTGATACACTACCCCTTAGTTTGCATGATAAATATTTTTCTGTATAAGGTAACTTCTTTTGCTCTAACGGAGAAGATTAGTGAAGGCTTCTGGCATTGACTCATTTCTATTTGTCATATGTAGTCCGGTTGACATGGATGATGACATTTCATCTCAAGGCCTCACTCAAGTAAGATGATTTTTACCCTTAGCATTTCAAGAATGATTGTTTTCAATGAGTACTTTAATGATCACTGCTTTGATGCATCTGTTTGCGACAGATTATTCTAAAATATCATGGTATGGCTGCGAGAAATATTTATTCTTGGGACGCTTAAGGTGCCAAAATCTCATACTGCACTTAAGGAGCTTAAATCAATTCACAAAGTTAGCATGTCGTATTTTGTTATATCACACTTTGTCCACACCTATTAAGCAGAAACAACAATTGTTAGGAAAAATAGGATGCAGATAAAAAAAATCGACACAGAAATGTAGAATACTTCTTTTTGTTGTAAGGGTGGAAGTGATCTAATTAGACTATTGAGCTTGCTTTAGATTATTGAATAAGTTGTATTTCATTGTTCAGTAAGATTGCAAGCTAAATTAGTAGAAAGTTAACAATGATAAAGTGGTTTGATTTCCCTTCTCATTCTTTTGGTTACTCTATATGTTTTATAATTTATTCTTCACTATTTTAACTCTTGAATTGTTTAGAAACTATTAAAAGTTATTTGGGTTTTGTTAATGTCCATGACCTAGTTGAGCAGGCAATATTGTCTCATTCCAAGTACATAGTGAAAATAAGATCATAATTAATAATTTCTACATAAGAGTGCATCTAAACTCAAAGATGTTCAATGTGCAGAGACTAGATAACGCTGACATTTATGATAAACCCAATGTACAAGAGGTACCTACCCCGGACTTGCATCAAGCTATACCTAGATCTCTCTATCAACATAGATTATGCTAATTTCACCACCACAATAGAAAATATAACTATATCCTTGCAAATTCTACTTTTATTTTCAGTTTTCTCTTGTTGTGCATATATATAAGCAACCCAAAATCCTTGTTGCAGTTGATGTAGATAATATCACCCTGTCTGAATGTTTTGAATCCCATCATACAAATATGTTTAATTAGTTTGAGAGGTATCATGATGAACAGTTAAAAGTCTTCGTATTTAAAACTTTCACCAGCTATCTTTCTAAGCTTATATGGTCAGTTAACATAAAGACTTCACGTGAATTGATATTTCCCCCATTAAATCACGGAAGACTAATTTTGCTCATTTCCAATTGAACAACAAAGCTTTCCTTCTATTATCCTCCTAGTTGTATCTTTGTCAAACGTCCCTACTGAATAGCAGCATAAGATAATGTGTAATAACAAGAGTAAAAAATGTTTCTTTTTACAATATTGGTTTCATCCCTATTGAATTATTTATTATTGATTGTTTCCTTCTAAAGAAAGAACATAATGGGAACAATGTATTTGTATGGCACCAATTCGTAGAGATTATGGAGCAGAGTAGGAACTTAGGTTGAACTTGACATAATTTGGATTGAGGTGAAACTGATTATTGTCACTTGTCACTTGTGCAAAGAATGATAAATTGCTTTATTATTTTATACATGACTATAGTTGATGAATCATTGGTGAAACCAAATATTTTTGGTACCTGCTTAATCATTGGTGATAGTGAATTTTCTTAACTATTAAAGTTATCTTCTACTTCTAATTCTAATTTTGGGAACTCTTCTACACTCAAAACATCACTATGCATTACTGTTGGTTATGGTGCTTATGCAGATAATTGTTTGGTTTGGTTGTCAATGCAGTTAAATTAGGTTTGGTTGTCAATGCAGATAAATATGGTTTTGTCTTTTCCCCCCCTTAATTCACAGGCACATGCTATGTTAGCTATCCTCAACTTCAGTGAGACTGCACACCAGAAATTTGACACCTTATTTAGATGGAATAGGTAGCAAACTACAAACCTCAACAGCAGGTCACATAATCGAAAAAAGAAAATGTCAAGGTATAGGAACAAAATCAGTGGAAAACTCAAAAGAAAAGTGGAAATAAAAGTAATCAACAACAGCAACACCCTCAACAACACCCTCAGCAAAAATTTACAGACCAAGGTCTCCAAGAGCTCCAAATGATAACATAAAAAAAGTTGATAAGAACATGCAAACTTAGAAGATATCAGGTATTGACTTAAATGCTCCTAAACCCCTTGAACCCCATTTTAATTTATCTGATTCTGGTGCTGAAGATCATGGAGAAATAGAGGGTGTAAAGGAGAATTTTCTTGAAGGAGGTGTTGGTCAAAACTGTGTAGTAGAGGAGATAGATTCGGCAACTTATATTGATCCCACCCCTCTACCAACTCTGTTTCTGGACATGTTGAGCCTGATACTAGTCCTTCTCTCCCAGAAATGGTGCTGATCTTGAAGATATGGAGGGAGTAGTTTCTACTCCTATTGCTGATATTATTTTAATGGAAAAAAGGGTGTTCTGTTGAGTGCAGGGATACCTTGTTGTAACGACCCTCTTAGTCATTATGCAAAAGTCTTATGATCTAAATTTTATGTTTAAATTCCTTTCGATTTGGAAGTTACAAATTTTAGACTAAGCTAGTTTTGCTTTGTTTAGGGTGAGGGGTACTCTTGTAAAATCTGTGAATAATTTAGTTCAGCTTGGTGGGAACGAAAATTATTTCTAGTTAGCTAAGGGGATAAAGAACCCGTAGGATTTTACGGAACTGATTTTGGGTTAGTAGAACTCTCAAAATTGACCTCAGTGTAAAGGGCATTGTTCGAAATATCTCGGGATCAAGGTGTGTTGTAAAACGTGGAATTTTTGGATGAAGACGGACATTTTGTCCCCTTGACATCGCTATAACGGGTGACACACCGTTATAGCGGTGACCGCTATAGAGAAATAATTACCGCTATAGTGGTGGTCTACCACTATAGCGGTAAAAATAGCAGATTAAAGGGTAAATACCCCAAAATAGTTTATTATTTCATAAACTCATTTTGGGGCAAGGGGAAGGCGATTTAGGGCAAAAATCACTGATTTACCTCTGTTTAACTTCGTTAAGGTAAGGAATTCACTCCCTTTAACTTGTAATTACTTCTTGATCCTTAGAAGACGTAAGTTACAGAATTTGGGGAGGGTTTTAGGGCAGATTTGGGTATGTTTTTGTCACGCCCCGAATCCCATCGGGACGTGATTGGCACCCGAAGCCGATATGGCCCGAGAGAACCAATCTTTGCTCATAATCCTTCACATGCATGTCCGTGTATGAATCTTATTTTTCTTTATGCAACTATGTAGAAATCATAAACATGGAAATGTATGCCCTAAACATATATATAAAACTTGGCCGTTAGGGCCATTAAACCAAGACTCCATGAGTCATCTGCTATACATATACATGTACCCACATATGTCTACAAAAGCCTCTAACAGATGCATTGACCATGACAACTAAAAGTCGGGACCAGTTCCCGCTTTATACAATATATACAATATTTACAACATCAAAACAATGTACACTATGACTCGGAAAACCCCGAACCAAGTGGAGCTCACCAAAACTCTGCAAATGATCCCCAGTCTACAGATGAGGTCTACTTATGCCTGCACCTGCACATGTAAGGTAAGTCCCCCGAGGGGGTCAGTACGAGAATGTACTGAATATGTAAGGCTAGAGAAATTACATCATACATGAGAATGTCAATGAAATAAATAGGATAATGTCAATGAAATAAATAAAAGAGATTATTTAATATGGGTAAACCATCGTTCTAATTGGAAACTTGCATACTACTTTCGTTATGAACAATTTCGGACATTCATTTTATATCCTTACCAATCATAGAATATCTTTCATACGTATTTACACTCAAGAGATTCTTTCCAGCTTCTATGGTCATTATCACTATGGTTCTACTACTTGGTGAGTAAATTTCAAAAGAATAACATTCATTCATACACATCCACTCTCTTGGTGGATGAATAATATAACCTACAACCACTCTATGGTAGGGGTATCATACATCCACTCTACTTGCTTCTCTACCTTAGCTTACTTCACTCAATAACGTATTAATCATATACTGCCCGGGCCCAACTGATCAGTGGGAAATAACATAGAGAACCGTCATGCAGGTGTACATGTCACCCCATGGATGATATATAGTGAACCGTCATGCAGATGTACATGTCACCCCATGGATGATATATATAGAGAACCGTCATGCAGGTGTACATTGCACCCCATGGATGATATAATAGAGAACCGTCATGCAGGTGTTCATTGCACCCCATGGATGATATAATAGAGAACTGTCATGCAGGTGTTCATTGCACCCCATGGATGATATAATAGAGAACCGTCATGCAGGTGTACATGTCACCCCATGGATGATATATAGTGAACCGTCATGCAGATGTACATGTCACCCCATGGATGATATATAGAGAACCGTCATGCAGGTGTACATTGCACCCCATGGATGATATAATAGAGAACCGTCATGCAGGTGTACATGTCACCCCATGGATGATATATAGTGAACCGTCATGCAGATGTACATGTCACCCCATGGATGATATATAGTTATACCTCAACTCTTACTAGATTGGTACAACCTAATCATAACCTTACTAGACTTTAGAACATCACATTCTCGGAACTTGGAGTTAGAATATATACACACTTGTATGACCTATCGAGGATCACAATGCTATTGGAAACACATATGTATGTTCTATGCCTTGTTTCTCTACTCCCAAGAGATTAACCCCTTTCCTACTTCTTATAAGGTCTTCTATCACAAGAACTAACATAGCACAATATAGGGATGTTTTATATTAAACTTCTACCCCTTCAGAATGTGATCCATACTTAATGAAACATATAACAACCACGCGCATTACTCCTTTACAATCTTATGCCCTTCACTAGGTTATGAGAATATACATATTTCACTCCACTTCTTCACTTCATGAGATCACTAGCACACATCTTCTTATGAGAGAGATACATACACATACTAAGGATCAAGACACTATTTGAAACACACCTATATCTATTACCTCACTTCTCTACGTCATGAGATTGATACCTTAACTTATGAGGGAGGGTTAAATTAGCTCACATCCTACTTCCTTCATTGTTTTTATCAGACTTCTACCTATAAAAGATGGGTACAAGAACAACAATCATCAAACTATGAGACTTTGGGATCATGACATATTTTGGACATGCTAAGCAAGCATTAATAGATTCTCGTTATACCTTACTCTCTCTTGAGATCGCCCTTTTAGGACTCACGACATTCTGACATCTTTGGGATTTCAGTCAATGAATAGCCAATGGATATGAGATAAGTAAATCATAGTTCATCTAAGAATAGGGCATATATGGATAACAATATATGTCAACCTGAATTGAGATACTTCACAACCTTTAGAAATAGAACAAGTCAATAGGTTACATATGAAGAATAATATATGTCAACCTGAATTGATGTGCTTTATGCCTTTCGGAAGTGAAACATGATCAACGTCAATAGGAACAATATGATGTAGAAGGACACGGAAAGAGTAACCTTACATACCTGCACTTCCAAGTATGAATACACGAATCTATGTATGAATACAATGGTCCAGCTCCTTCTTTACTTCTTAGTCTACAATACAAGGGCATACCGAACTTACATTAGCAACTAGTCCCTATATAAGCGTACAAGACGACAATGAACTATGTGGCTACCATATAAGGTCATGTCATCCCCTCCCAATACAATCCACTGCATTTCCATACCAACAACACCATGACATTACACACATTGACCAAAAGATCACACATAGATAGCATTTCGCACCATATTTACCCTTTACGCATTTCCCGTTATCATTCCGTCGGAAATATGCCTTTATAACAACATATAAACAACCATACATACTTAACATAATCCAAAACACCTCCATACGACACTTCAAAGTCATTCGAATGACATTACAAGTTGATAATTACATCCCAAAAGGGTATCGGGGCTTTCGGGGATCAAAGGAATACGAGAGCAACCAAAACACATTTCTGGACTGACCTGTGCAGCTACCTGCGCACGCAGGTCAGTCACATGCGCACACAGATGGCCATTGGCAGTATCCAGTGCCATCTGCGTTGGCATCTGCGCCCGCAGATGCCCTCGTCTGCGGGGCGGATGCCCATTTTGGTCCGAAATGGCTTCGTTTTGGGTCTTTTGATGCCATGAATGGTCCATGATCATAACCAACTTCATTTTAACATATTTTTGATCATTCAACATTCCAACCACCAGCCATGATTTCACAACACACATAACATCACCAAAACGACACTTTACGGCCAACATGCCACCAAAGCCATAACCAATTTATCAATGGAATTTCCAAACACTATACACAAGTATAAAACAAGTCAAGACTATAATCACATCTCATATATCAATATTGAATCCATCAAGTTCATTTCCATCAAGATCACAAACCCATGTTCAAGTTTTCACGCCATAAATCATCCTCCGATTTAGCAAACACAAATTGTTTTGCACATAGGGAACTTCTCCCTCTTCACCAACATAAC
The DNA here is from genome assembly GCA_031232105.1 of Capsicum rhomboideum. Lineage (NCBI taxonomy): Eukaryota > Viridiplantae > Streptophyta > Magnoliopsida > Solanales > Solanaceae > Capsicum > Capsicum rhomboideum. The sequence continues at coordinate 28,266,594 of CP124711.1, read as the reverse complement.
CAAAATGATATGAGTATTCTCTCATGCACATAATATATTAAATCATAAGTATGAACACTTACCAAAGTGTGCAAGATGATGCCTTTGGCCAAAAGATGAAAGCCTAGAGTTTGAGTTGAGAGCAAAAATGTTGGAGAAATTTCTAGAAATGGCATGGGTGTCCAAATGAGAGAAAAATCTGATTTTCTCTCTTATATAGGCCCCCAAGTCTTTCTTATCCTTTTATCAACATTAATTATTATGTTGAATGGGTCAAATGGGTCAAAAGCTTGTGTTGGGCCATGTCTTCTCTTTATTTGTGGGTTCTATTTAAGGCCCAATAACTAGCCCAAAATTTTTAAATGCAAAAATCATCAAAGTTCTCATGTTTTATGATTTCCAAAAATGCTATAGGAATTAATCAGACTCCGAAACTTACGGGGTGTTACATTCTTCCCCCCTTAGAAACATTCGTCCTCGAATGTTAACAACGTCGTCTCATGTGTGACAAACGCACTCCTTTATTAGTGTCTCCATGCATATACTCTCATAGACACTTGCTTATTCTTACCCCAGCCCCCTTTGTGATTTTTTTTTCCTTTCATGTGCAACGAATATCCTAGTGAAATCCTCTGTTAGGTGAATATTTTCAATGGGTTTATACACCCTCGGCAATTTCACATGTCACAGTGTATAAGGCTATTTTGTCCTTTCTTTCCAAATCCCATGATCCCGTTCGTTAGGAACACTATGAAGAGTACTTAATTTTCTATAAGAACCAACAGCTATGATATCACGACTATATGTGTCTTTAACTCAAATAACTTTACCAACAGGTTGAAAGTAATCAATGGATTAGCAAGGTAAAACTTGAAACAATCAATACATATGCATCATGTGAACATATGGTAAGGTACCTGTACCGTCATCAGGAGATGTTTCCTTATTCTGCCGACCCACGATTCCTCTCATATCTCTACCACGGCCAATTGGCTGAACGCCTCTTCCTGGAAAAGGAACAGATGCTGATGATACCGCGGCTGATCCTGTAGGTCGTACTACACCACTCACATTCCTTTGTGGGCATTCTCTTATTAAGTGCCCCTCTATGCCACACCAATAACAACTAGTAGTTCCCCTCCGACATTCACCTGAATGAAATCGTCTACAATACGGACACAACGGGCGAAAAGATCCTGTCATCTGTGAACCTGAGCCGCAATCCCCGCTACTTTGCCCGACCTGATTTAAACCTCTAGACCCTCGAAAGTGAGAGGAAGTGCCTGCTGTAGAGTGAGACCATGATGGTCTAGGTGGGCTTGGAAAAACCCGAGGCCTAACCCCACCTTGGGATGTCATGAACTGTCCCATGGGTCGAGCCCGTTTTGACGGCCCTGTCTCAGATTCTTTTATCCTTTCCCTTTGCCTTTGATCCTCCATCTTTTGAGCGAAGGCTTGTATTCTGGCTATGTCCATGTCTTTATTTATTGCAGCAGTAGTACAGTCCCTTACCAAGTATGGCTCCAATCTGTCTACATATCGATGAACTCTATCGGCCATGGTAGCTACCACATTTGGAGCATATCTAGCCAAAGAGTTAAACCGGAGACTGTACTCCCTGACGCTCATATTTCCTTGATGAAGATGTACAAACTGATCCGCTCGAGCCTCGCGGACCTCGTATGGAAGATAATGATCAAGGAATGCCACCTTGAATTCCTCCCAACTAGCTGGATTTGCACCGATACCTCTGGATCGTTTCCAATCTTCGTACCATAATATAGCCTCTCCTTTTAGTCTATATGCTGCAAGCTCTACTGTTTCTATACCAGTTACATGCATAACATCGAGAGCCCTTTGAATTTGATCTATAAAGTCTTGCGGATCTTCATCAAGATCGGACCCGGTAAATGTGGGAGGATCCAGTTTCAAGAAATCTTGTGTTCTCCGACTAGCTATCCTAGCCGCACCATCAGCACGTGTCACTGGGCCCACTCGTCCTTGACTCTGGGCAACAACTATCTGAGTCAATATTTGCACCGCATTTTTCAAGTCCTGTAACTCCTGCCTAGTAACATGAACAGATGAATCTGGGGATACTTCCCTCCTTTGTGGTCTTCCTGGAGAAATGGGAGGAGAAGGTGCCCGTGCTGTAAACTCCATTTCAACCCCATAATGACTATCTGGGTTAGGTGGTGATTTACTAGTTCCTTCTCCCGCTTGCATATTTGCCTGCTTATCCTTGCCCATACCTTGTCTTGTATTCGACATTTTACTATATCAAAGAGAACCAATTACAATGGTCAGATATAATCTCACCTATGACAATGGCTATATTGCACGATCTAGAATGAAGAAATGAAACAACTCCTAAATGTCCCGTAGCCTCCTACTTATAAATGTGGCGCGCAACACATCGATAAGTAAGACTCTACTCAGACACAGCTTTGTAGACACCCTGAGAACGAACTGCTCTGATACCACTTTTGTCACGCCCCGAATCCCATCGGGACGTGATTGGCACCCGAAGCCGATATGGCCCGAGAGAACCAATCTTTGCTCATAATCCTTCACATGCATGTCCGTGTATGAATCTTATTTTTCTTTATGCAACTATGTAGAAATCATAAACATGGAAATGTATGCCCTAAACATATATATAAAACTTGGCCGTTAGGGCCATTAAACCAAGACTCCATGAGTCATCTGCTATACATATACATGTACCCACATATGTCTACAAAAGCCTCTAACAGATGCATTGACCATGACAACTAAAAGTCGGGACCAGTTCCCGCTTTATACAATATATACAATATTTACAACATCAAAACAATGTACACTATGACTCGGAAAACCCCGAACCAAGTGGAGCTCACCAAAACTCTGCAAATGATCCCCAGTCTACAGATGAGGTCTACTTATGCCTGCACCTGCACATGTAAGGTAAGTCCCCCGAGGGGGTCAGTACGAGAATGTACTGAATATGTAAGGCTAGAGAAATTACATCATACATGAGAATGTCAATGAAATAAATAGGATAATGTCAATGAAATAAATAAAAGAGATTATTTAATATGGGTAAACCATCGTTCTAATTGGAAACTTGCATACTACTTTCGTTATGAACAATTTCGGACATTCATTTTATATCCTTACCAATCATAGAATATCTTTCATACGTATTTACACTCAAGAGATTCTTTCCAGCTTCTATGGTCATTATCACTATGGTTCTACTACTTGGTGAGTAAATTTCAAAAGAATAACATTCATTCATACACATCCACTCTCTTGGTGCATGAATAATATAACCTACAACCACTCTATGGTAGGGGTATCATACATCCACTCTACTTGCTTCTCTACCTTAGCTTACTTCACTCAATAACGTATTAATCATATACTGCCCGGGCCCAACTGATCAGTGGGAAATAACATAGAGAACCGTCATGCAGGTGTACATGTCACCCCATGGATGATATATAGTGAACCGTCATGCAGATGTACATGTCACCCCATGGATGATATATATAGAGAACCGTCATGCAGGTGTACATTGCACCCCATGGATGATATAATAGAGAACCGTCATGCAGGTGTTCATTGCACCCCATGGATGATATAATAGAGAACTGTCATGCAGGTGTTCATTGCACCCCATGGATGATATAATAGAGAACCGTCATGCAGGTGTACATGTCACCCCATGGATGATATATAGTGAACCGTCATGCAGATGTACATTTCACCCCATGGATGATATATAGAGAACCGTCATGCAGGTGTACATTGCACCCCATGGATGATATAATAGAGAACCGTCATGCAGGTGTACATGTCACCCCATGGATGATATATAGTGAACCGTCATGCAGATGTACATGTCACCCCATGGATGATATATAGTTATACCTCAACTCTTACTAGATTGGTACAACCTAATCATAACCTTACTAGACTTTAGAACATCACATTCTCGGAACTTGGAGTTAGAATATATACACACTTGTATGACCTATCGAGGATCACAATGCTATTGGAAACACATATGTATGTTCTATGCCTTGTTTCTCTACTCCCAAGAGATTAACCCCTTTCCTACTTCTTATAAGGTCTTCTATCACAAGAACTAACATAGCACAATATAGGGATGTTTTATATTAAACTTCTACCCCTTCAGAATGTGATCCATACTTAATGAAACATATAACAACCACGCGCATTACTCCTTTACAATCTTATGCCCTTCACTAGGTTTTGAGAATATACACATTTCACTCCACTTCTTCACTTCATGAGATCACTAGCACACATCTTCTTATGAGAGAGATACATACACATACTAAGGATCAAGACACTATTTGAAACACACCTATATCTATTACCTCACTTCTCTACGTCATGAGATTGATACCTTAACTTATGAGGGAGGGTTAAATTAGCTCACATCCTACTTCCTTCATTGTTTTTATCAGACTTCTACCTATGAAAGATGGGTACAAGAACAACAATCATCAAACTATGAGACTTTGGGATCATGACATATTTTGGACATGCTAAGCAAGCATTAATAGATTCTCGTTATACCTTACTCTCTCTTGAGATTGCCCTTTTAGGACTCACGACATTCTGACATCTTTGGGATTTCAGTCAATGAATAGCCAATGGATATGAGATAAGTAAATCATAGTTCATCTAAGAATAGGGCATATATGGATAACAATATATGTCAACCTGAATTGAGATACTTCACAACCTTTAGAAATAGAACAAGCCAATAGGTTACATATGAAGAATAATATACGTCAACCTGAATTGATGTGCTTTATGCCTTTCGGAAGTGAAACATGATCAATGTCAATAGGAACAATATGATGTAGAAGGACACGGAAAGAGTAACCTTACATACCTGCACTTCCAAGTATGAATACACGAATCTATGTATGAATACAATGGTCCAGCTCCTTCTTTACTTCTTAGTCTACAATACAAGGGCATACCGAACTTACATTAGCAACTAGTCCCTATATAAGCGTACAAGACGACAATGAACTATGTGGCTACCATATAAGGTCATGTCATCCCCTCCCAATACAATCCACTGCATTTCCATACTAACAACACCATGACATTACACACATTGACCAAAAGATCACACATAGATAGCATTTCGCACCATATTTACCCTTTACGCATTTCCCGTTATCATTCCGTTGGAAATATGCCTTTATAACAACATATAAACAACCATACATACTTAACATAATCCAAAACACCTCCATACGACACTTCAAAGTCATTCGAATGACATTACAAGTTGATAATTACATCCCAAAAGGGTATCGGGGCTTTCGGGGATCAAAGGAATACGAGAGCAACCAAAACACATTTCTGGACTGACCTGCACAGCTAACTGCACACACAGGTCAGTCACATACGCACGCATATGGCCATTGGCAGTAGCCAGTGCCATCTGCGTTGGCATCTGCGCCCGCAGATGCCCTCGTCTGCGAGGCGGATGCCCGTTTTGGTCCGAAATGGCTTCGTTTTGGGTCTTTTGATGCCATGAATGGTCCATGATCATAACCAACTTCATTTTAACATATTTTTGATCATCCAACATTCCAACCACCAGCCATGATTTCACAACACACATAACATCACCAAAACGACACTTTACGGCCAACATGCCACCAAAGCCATAACCAATTTATCAATGGAATTTCCAAACACTATACACAAGTATAAAACAAGTCAAGACTATAATCACATCTCATATATCAATATTGAATCCATCAAGTTCATTTCCATCAAGATCACAAACCCATGTTCAAGTTTTCACGCCATAAATCATCCTCCGATTTAGCAAACACAAATTGTTTTGCACATAGGGAACTTCTCCCTCTTCACCAACATAACCAACATGATATGAGTATTCTCTCATGCACATAATATATTAAATCATAAGTATGAACACTTACCAAAGTGTGCAAGATGATGCCTTTGGCCAAAAGATGAAAGCCTAGAGTTTGAGTTGAGAGCAAAAATGTTGGAGAAATTTCTAGAAATGGCATGGGTGTCCAAATGAGAGAAAAATCTGATTTTCTCTCTTATATAGGCCCCCAAGTCTTTCTTATCCTTTTATCAACATTAATTATTATGTTGAATGGGTCAAATGGGTCAAAAGCTTGTGTTGGGCCATGTCTTCTCTTTATTTGTGGGTTCTATTTAAGGCCCAATAACTAGCCCAAAATTTTTAAATGCAAAAATCATCAAAGTTCTCATGTTTTATGATTTCCAAAAATGCTATAGGAATTAATCAGACTCCGAAACTTACGGGGTGTTACAGTTTTGTTGGTGTAAGGGTGAAATTAAACCTTAGGTTAATGTGTTTTGTTTATTAACCATGAAATTGGCCTTGCATTTCCTTAATTCACTAATCATTCCATGAAATTGTTAGTTTTAGATAAATTACGGGGGAAATAGCCCTAGAACAATTAAGGAATGATTATGAACTGACCTTAGGGGGGTTGGGGGTGGCTCATAACCCTCACCATGTTATGTCATTTCGTTAATGAAATATTTGTATGCATGTTTTAGACCATGAGCAAGCGAAAAGTGCATGGAAGGGCAAAGCTCAGGCTTAAAGTTGTGCAAGCTTGGTTCGAGGTAAGTGATGGGGTGTATTTAATCCATGTTGTGTTATGTGTGCATATTACCTACTATTTAGTGTGATTGGTTAATCTATATGGTGTGTTTGGTCATTGAAATATTTACTTGTTTTTTGACTTGGCCTTTTATATTGTATATTGTGGAGTGTTTTGGAATTTGAGACGTTCTCACAGGTTATTTGGATTACGAGTTACAGACATTCATGTCTTGGTTTAGTACATGGACGGTAATTGTCCCCTGCAGGTCATAGCTAGAGGGTGAGTATATAACCCTTAGCATGTATGTATGGGTTTTCAAGGTATGTATTAGTATGACGGTTCTTTGAGTGAACCGGAGGATTTGTACTATTGTGTTTGTCTTTATTTGCTTGTCTTGGAATGAGTTGCATATTATTGCCCAAAGGACACTTGTTGGCTTGTCTCTTGAGTGCTACTTATACATATATGTTGTATGTTTGAGGTGTAAGCATGTGTTAGTTAATGGTACTGAATTTTGGTTAAATGTCCATATTTTTATCTTGGGTTATTCAAATGATCCTGACAATTCACTATGGTTTGTTTGTGTGCTGATACTACACCTGTGTTTACTTCTGTAAGTGCAACACATATTCCAGTAGATTCATCTAGACCTTGCTTGTGATTTCAATAGTCGATTTCAGATTTCAAGGTGAGCAGCATTTTCGAGCTACCATGAGATCTCTTCTATTTAGACAGTGTCCTTTGTTTGTACTTGTTACTTTAGTTTTGTTTTTGGGTTGCATCCCCTCTCTTGATATTCTTAGATGTTTTGGTACATACGACTTTTGGGTCCTAGGGTTGTTATGTTTAAGTACAACATTTCTGCTTCAGTTCTACTTATGTTTTTATGCTAGTTGGATTATTATTGTTGGATTAGTTAGCTTACTATCATTTAAGTGTAAACCTTAAGATGACGGTTGAGTTTATTGGTTCTCCCACCGGGTAAGTAGTGTGGGTGCCACTCACGATGGGTTTGGGTCATGAAAAAACTTGGTATCAGAGCCTAGGCTTTGTCGATCTCATTGTACCAAAATGGGTCCAGTAGAGTCTCGTGAAATAGTACAGAAATATTTGTACTTTTCTTCGGGATGCTATAGGACTTTAGGAAATCTGGCTATAGGACTTTAGGAAATCTTTCTTGTTTCTTTTGTGCTATGATTTGATTCCAATTGGTATCTGGTGATCCAAATTGGTATCTGATCCTTCACTCTTTTGTTCGCAGATGGTGAATACTAGGTTGAATGGAACCCAAGTAGCAGCCCCAACACCAGCCACTCCAGTTGATGAGCTAGCTGTGAAGGAAAGAGGATGAGTGAAAGGGATAGGAAGGAGAGGACGAGGATGAGCCACACAGGCCAGGGGTGGAGCTCAAGCAGTTGTGGGTGAGGAGAATGATAGGGCAGCATCCGCTCCCCCACCCCAAGATAATTTTAAGGAGAGAGATCGATAGAAAAGCAGGAGATAGAGCCCGAGGTGGCGACACCAGTTGGTGTTGCAGCTCTACCTCCCATATCTGTTGAGGTAATTCAGCAAGTGTTGGCTTTTTTGAGCGGGTTGGCTAGGACTGGAGCCACCCCCACTATTCCAGCTTGTCAGGCTCCGGTTGTTCACCCTACTGTTGTTATGGCTTCTAGGATGGATGAGACTTTGGGCAAAGATGTTTTTCCTCGTTCGATTTTGGGTTCTATGATGACTGGTACTGAACATGACCTGCTGACTAAGTTCTTAAAGATGAAACCTCTTATATTTCAGGGTATAAAATCTGAGGATGCGTTTGAGTTTATTATTTATTGCTACAAGAGGCTGCACAAGATGGGTATTGTGAAGCAGCATGGGGTTGAGTTTGTGACCTTTCTGCTGAAAAAGGATGGTAAGCAGTGATGGAAAGCATACATTAAATGTCGGTCACCTGTTTTGCCTCCTTTAACTTGGGAGCAGTTTCATGCTCTATTTTTTGATAAATATGTACCTCGTTCCCTTCGTGATTGCAAGAAGGATGCGTTCTTGGCTTTGAAGAAGGGTGATATGTCAGTTGCAGCTTATGAGGATAAGTTTCATGCCTTGTCTCGTTATGCCACTCTGCTGTTGACTACAGAGGAAGAAAGGATTCAACTCTTTGTTAAGGAACCTTCAGGTGTTGACTGTGCAAATGACTTCTGTGTGAAAAGGGGTTTAATTACATATCAGATTTAAGAATTTGGAAGGTGTGGTGCAGGATGGATAGGCTAAGGTGTTAGCCAAGAAGTCTCGACATATTGGGAATTTTAGTGGATCATATTTTAAGGGCCATCAGCCTTTTTCAGCTCGCCCTATTCAGTCAGCTATGCTAGCTTCTACTGTGGTACCGGCTAAATGACTCTCTCAGACTCAAGTTATTCGAGGCCAAGGGGTTTGTTATTCTTTTGCCAGTCATCCTTCTCTGGAGCATGGGTGTTACTATTGTAGTGCTGCTGGTCATTTTAAAAGGGAGTGCCCGGTGAGACAAGTGAATGGCTAGACACAGCAGTAGGCTCGGGTATTGGTTCCAGCAAGTAGAGAAGGGGGTAATGGCAGGGGTCGTCCACGGGGTAGATGGGGAAATTAGGTAGGTAGTCATGGTAACGCTGGCGAAGGAGCACATCTGGGTAGAGAGTTAACTCAGATTGATGACCAGGCTCATTATTATGCATTTCTGGGAAAGACTGATGTCGAGGCTTCTGATGCGGTGATCACATATTCTATTTCTGTCAGTCACAAGATGGCTTCTATTTTATTTGATCCGGGGTCTACTTATTCTTATGTGTTTATTCAGTTAGCTATAGGTTTGAGTGTGGTTTGTGATATTCTTGACTATCCTGTGCATGTGTCCACTCCGGTTGGGAAGACTGTAGTAGTTACCCATGTTTATTGGTCTTGTCCTATTTTGTTTGTGGGTTTTCAGACTTGGGTAGACCTAATTATCTTGGATATGTTGGACTTTGATATAATCTTGGGTATGACCTGGTTATCTCTGTATCATGTTGTTTTAAATTGTAATGCTAAAACAATGACTCTAGCTATACATGGGATGTAGGAACTAGAATGAGAGGGAGTGTATAAGGCCAAACCAATAAAAATGATATCATATGTTTGGGCTAGGAGGCTAGTTGGGAAGGGGTGTTCAATATTTTTGGCTCATCTTTGAGATGCAGGTACGGGGTCTCCTTCTATTGAGTCAGTTTTGATAGTTTTCGAGTTCCAAGATATGTTCCCTTCAAATTTATCGGGTTTGCCTCTGGATAGGGATATTAACTTCTGTATTGACTTAGAGCCAGACACTCGCCCTATATCTATTCCACCATATCGAATGGCTCCTGTAGAGTTGAGGGAACTCAAGGCTCAGTTGTAGGAACTGCTTGATAAGGTTTTTTTTTGTCCAAATACTTCGCCTTGGGGCGCTTTGGTTCTTTTTGTTAAGAAGAAAAATGGTACTATGAGGATGTGCATCAATTACAGGCAGTTGAATAAGGTCACTATTCAAAATAAATATCTTTTACCTGGTATAGATGACTTGTTCGATCAGCTTCAGGGTGAAATAGTCTTCTCAAAGATTGATTTGCAGTTGGGTTATCATTAATTAGAGATTAAATCGGAGGATATTCTAGAGACGGCTTTTAGAACTCAGTATGTCCATTACAAGTTTCTAGTAATGTGTTTTGGATTGACTAATGCACCTGCAACTTTCATGAGTTTGATGAATGACATCTTTAAATCCTTTTGTGATTCTTTCTTTATTGTGTTCATTGATGATATTCTTGTGTACTCCAAGACTAAGGAAGAGCATGCAGGCCATCTCCGTATAGTTTTGGGAATTTTGAGGAAAAAGCGGTTGTTTGCTAAGTTCTCCAAATGTGAATTGTGGCTATCTTCTATTGCCTTTTTGGGGCACGTGGTTTTGGAGAAGGGAGTAATGGTGGACCCTCAGAAAAGTGAAGCAGTTAAGGGTTGGTTTTGGCCTAGTTTAGTGATCGGGATAACGAGTTTTGTGGGTCTTGACAGTTATAATCGGGGTTCGTCAAGATCTTTGCATCCATTGCAACTCATTTGACAAGGTTGACTCAAAAGGAGGTGTCGTTTGTTTGGTCAGACCAATGTGAAGAGAGCTTTTAAAAGCTTAAGAAACTTTTGACTACAACACCTATTCTTTCATTGTCGATTGAAGGTAAAGATTTTATTATGTTCTGTGATGCTTCACTTTTGGGTTTGGGTGCTGTGTTGATGCAAAATATGCATATGCTTCGAGGCAGTTGAAGCCTCATGAGAGGAATTACCCAAACCATGATTTAGAGCTGGCAGCGGTAATCTTTTCTTTAAAGATTTGGTGACACTATCTTTATAGAGTCAAGTATGAGGTCTTCACTGACCATCGTAGTTTGCAACATGTGTTTACTCAAAGGGATTTGAATCTTTGGCAGAGACGGTGGATGGAATTATTAAAGGACTATGATGTGACCATTTAGTAACATTCGGGTAAGGCTAATATGGTGGCAGAAGCATTGAGCCAAAAGGCCGTAATTATGGGCAGCTTGTCATTCTTGAGAGTGTCCAGGAGACCATTAGCTAGAGAGTTTTAGTCTCTAGCATCCTTTAGCATGCAGTTTGGGGTCTCGGACAGGGGTGAATACTGGCTAGTATTGAGGTAAAATCAGCCTTTGTGAAGTAAATTAAGGCCAAGTAGTTCGAAGATAAAAAGTTAAAGGCACTCCAAAACAAGATAGTAAGTGGGGAGGGGGCGGACACCACCCTCGATACTGGAGGGGCTTTGTGGGTTAGAGAAAGGTTATGTGTTCCTCGGGTTGGTGAATTGATTGGTGATATACTTTTAGAGGCTCATGGTTAGCGTTATTCTATTCGTCCAGGCACGACCACGATGTACCATGACTTGAGGCAGCTTTATTGGTGGTCGGGGATGAAGAGGGACATAGTGGATTATGTGTCCAAAAGGGTTCATAACTGTCAATAGGTGAAGTATGAACACTAAAGGCCTATGGGATTACTTCAGAGGATGCCTATACCTTTGTGTAAGTGGGAGCATAATGCCATAGATTTTGTGGTGGGGCTCCCTAAGACATTGGAAAAGTATGACTCCATTTAGGTGATAGTTGATCGGTTAAAGAAATTAGCTTATTCTTGCCTGTTCGGGTAGATTACAGCCCGCAACAGTTGGCAAGGATATATGTTAAGGAAATTGTCAGGCTTCATGGGGTTCCACTTTCTATCATTTAAGACAGGGATGCAAAGTTTACTTCTAAATTTTGGGACAGGTTGCATGAAGAGTTGGACACCAAGCTTACTTTTAACGCAACTTTTCATCCTCAGACTGATGGTCAGTCAGAGAGGACTATTCAGGTGGTAGAAGATATGTTGAGATCCTGCGTAATTGATTTTGGTGGTAATTGGGACAGTTTCTTCCGTTGTATGAGTTTTCATATAACAACAGTTATCACTCCAACGTTGATATGACTCTGTTTGAGGCACTTTATGGGAGAAAATACATGTCACCTATTGGATGGTTTGAGGCAGGAGATGTCAAACCTTCGAGCACCGACTTAGTGAAAGAGGATTAGGAAAAGGTAAAATTTATTCAGACTAAAATACTGGCTGCCTAAAGTAGACAGAAAGAGTATGCGGACCGAAAGCCGAGGGACATGTACTTCAAGGCTGGGTATCAAGTGTTGCTCAAGGTGTCTCCTATGAAGGGAGTCATGAGGTTTGGTAAAATAGGCATGGTCAGCCCTCGATATATTGGTCCGTTCGAGGTTCTTGAGGAAGTAGGTCCAGTTGCGTATAAGTTAGCTCTACCGCAAGGTTTGTCGAGGGTTCATCCAGTCTTTTATGTTTCTATGTTGAAACAGTACCATGGGGATGGTGACTACATTATTAAGTGGGATTCAGTGCTTTTGGACAAGGACTTGACTTACGAGGAGGAACCAATATCGATACTTGATTGTGATGTTCGTAAGTTGAGGACGAAGGAAATTTGCTGGGTGAAGGTACAGTGGAAGCATCGTCCGATTGAGGAAGCCACTTGGGCAATCAAGAAGGACATGCGGGATAAGTACCCTCAGATGTTTGAGGATACATGTACTCTTTTCCTTTCTCATTCTGGGCTATTTTTCTAGTTTGATCATTCGGGTATGAACGATGGATAAATTGATAAATGTTGTAATGACCCTCTTGGTTATTATAAAAAAATCTTACATTCCAAATTTTGTGTCTAAATTTCTTTCAATTTGGAAGTTATAAATTTTAGACTAGGCTAGTTTTGCTTTTTTTTTTGGGTGATGGATAGTCTTGGAAAATTTGGGAATAATTTAGACCAGCTTGGTGGGAGCGGTATTGATTTCTAGTTAGCTAAGGCGATAAGGAACCTGTAGGATTTTACGGAACTGAATTTGGGTTAGTAGAACTCCCGGAATTGAGCTTAGCGTATGGTATGCTTGGTCATTGAAATATTTACTTGTTTTATGACTTGGCCTTCTATATTGTATATTGTGGAGTGTTTCGGCATTTGAGACGTTCCCACAGGTTATTTGGATTAAGGGTTACAGACATTCATGTTTGGGGTTAGTACATGGATGGTAATTATCCCCTGCAGGTCATAGCTAGAGGGTGGGTATATAACCCTTCACATGTATGTACGGGTTTTCAAGGTATGTATTAGTATGACGGTTCCTTAAGTGAACCAAAGGATTTGTATTATTGTGTTTGTCCTTATTTGGTTGTCTTGTGATTTCAGCAGTCGATTTCGGATTTCAGGGTGAGCAACATTTCTAGGCTACCATGAGATCTCTCCTATTTAGAAAGTCTCCTTTGTTTGGACTTGTTACTTTCATTTCTATTTGGGGTTACATCCCCTCTCTTGATATTCTTAGATGTTTTGGTACTTTCGACTTTTGGGTCCTAGGGTTGTTATATTTAAGTACAATATTTCCGCTTCAGTTGTACTTACGTTTTTATGCTAGATGGATTATTATTGCTGGATTAGTTAGCTTACTCTCATTTAAGTGTGAACCTTAAGATGATGATTGGGTTTATAGGTTCTCCCACCGGGTGAGGAGTGTAGGTGCCACTCACGACGGGTTTGGGTCGTGACACATGTGATGCTGAATTTAATACACCTTCTGCACACCATCTTTTGCTGAAGCTGTGGCTGGGATTCAGGTTCATTCTGGTAGTTTGAGTAAGAAAAAGACAGCAACTCTTAAGAGAAGGCAAGAAAAGCTTGAAAAGAAGAAGTTAGGAGGAGGGATAAGCAGCCAAAAGGCCAAAAGAAGCTTTGCCTAGTTGCTAAACAATTTGACTCCCATTTTCCTCCTTTACAAGAACACAAAAGGAAACCTGCAAGTTCCAAGGACACATGCACTGTCAATTCTGTTCCTAGGAATGAAGTAGAAGATGATTACAGAGTTATACATTCAGAAGATGAGCCAGACAATGATAATCAGTCAATAGAAGATTAGGAAGATGATGAGGAAGCATGTGAACATCTCATTAAAGCATTGGCTTAACTATTGATAGTGAATTGCAGGAGAAAAAGCAACAGGTTTCAACAAAAAATGGTCTGTCACCTAGAAGTTACAATTAGAAGGGTCCATTTCACAAAGCTAGTACCAATAAAGCTAACTAAAACAGACCCCTTACAAGGTCTCAAAGCAGAGGTCTTTGATGAAATTTGACTTGGTTGTTTCCTGGGAATCATCAAGATTTTGAAATATCCAGTATAGTATGGTGTGCAGGTATTTTCAGCAGCAAAATAAGTTCATAATCACCAGCTTACTCTTGCAAAATGATCAAAATATCCTGGATGTTGTGGTTCTTGTCTAAAAAATGGCAGCAAATTTTTTTTGAAGTTTATATTTGATTTTGGCATTTGCAATCTTGTCAAGTGTGGAGGAATTTGCTCAAGCAGGTCTTTGGTACATTGATGCTTACAAGCTTTAAATCTATTTTATTAGGCTATATTTTGTTTAGGTATAGCTTCTTACAAGAGTCCATTTTGTTTGAGTTTTATCTTATCTTTAATTGCCTAGTTAATAGGGGTATCATCTTTATAATGGACTTATGTTCCACCTTTATATATTTGTAGGTCTTTGGCCTAGTCCCCTTCATTGTAAATATTTGCTTTGTTGTTAGTAAAAAGCCTGGTGGTGTTGCCTAGCCCCTGGCCCACTCTGGGCCATTAAACTAAAAAGAAATTGTTGCATTAGCTCCCAATAATTATAGCAATAGCTCTTGAACAACCATTGCAATATTTAGTAAAACCATTGCTAAAACATAATAGACCGCTGCAATAACCTAAAATATTGTGATACAAAATGATATTGCAACAGATTTAAACTATTCTATTAGACCAAGCAACCATTGCAAAAGATGGGAATACAACAATGGTTGCCAAACAGTTGCAATAGAGTGTCTATTGCAATGGTTTTGGAACCATTGTGGTAGATCTATTGTAATGCGAGCTAGTGCGGCAGGCCCCTAAACTGTTGCGATAGACCTATGACGATGGTTTTGGTATCTATTGTAATGAAAATACAACCGTTGCTATAAGCTTATTTTCTAATAGTGTCATTACCTGAAACATTATCATCGGGAGGAGTGAATAAGTGAGGATACTTAGACTTCATATCTTCTTTGTCCTTCCATGTAGCTTTCTCAACTTCTTGATTTCTCCATAGTACCTTAGTTGATGCTACCTCTTTTGTCCTTAACTTGTAAATTTGACAATCCAAAATTTTAACCAAAATCTCTTCATATGAAAGGCTATCCTTAATGCCAACTTCTCTAAAGGAACGACAAGTGACGGATACCCAATAAACTTTTTAAGCATGTATACGTGAAACACAGGATATGCTACTGCTAATTTGGTAGGCAACTCTAACTCATAAGCTACCTTCCAAATCTTACTCAAAAACACGGTAAGGACCTGTGTAATAAGGACTAAGCTTTCCTTTCTTAACAAATTGCATCACCCCTTCATGGGTGGAACCTTTAAAAAGACTCAATCATCAATCTAAAACTCTAAATCTCTGCCTCTCACATCAGAATATGACTTCTGCCTACTTTGATCAGTTTTCAACCGCTCTCTAATCAACATGACTTTCTCCATGGCCTGATGAACTAAGTCTGTCCCTATTAAAGTAGCCTTAACTACCTCAAACCAACCAATAGGAGACCTACATCTCTGCCCATAAAGTGCTTCATACAGAGCAATCCGAATACTAGAATAATAACTATTATGGTAAGCAAATTCAATAAGAGGCAAATGATCATCCCAATTACCTTTAAAGTTGACAAAACATATCCTCAAGAGTCTGAATGGTGCACTCTGCCTGCACATCAGTCTGCGGATGAAATGTTGTGCTGAGGTCTACATAGACACCAAACCCTTCTAGAGAAACTTCTAAAACTGAGATGTAAACTTAGTTCCCCAATCTAAAATAATAGACAAGGGGACTCCATGAATCCTAACTAACTCTCGAATATCCAACTTGTCATAATCCTCTCTTGAATCCATAGTCTTGACAGACAAGAAATGAGCTAACTTAGTCATCCTGTCCATTATCACCCAAATCAAATCATGCTGATAATGCGTACAGGGTAATCCTGTAATGAATTCCATATATATCATCTACCATTTTCGTGTAGTAATACTAATATCTTGGGCCATACCACTATGCCTTTGATGTTCTACTTTCACTTGCTGACAATTAGGACATTTTTCTACAAAGTCTGCAATGTTCCTTTTCATACCACTCCACCAAAAAACTTCTATCAAATCACGATATATTTTAGTGGAATCTGGATGAATCAGATATCTTGAACTGTGAGCCTCAGCCAAAATTTGGGTTGTCAATCCATCTACATATATCAGGCACACACAACCTACCCTGGTACCAAAGAATACCACCTTCCCTATAAGAGAAGACTTCAACTTCCCGCTTGTGGACTGCATCCTTCAACTAGATCAATATGGAGTCACTATCTTGCTTGTATTTCACCTCAATTACCAATGAGGTCTCATAACCACTTTGCACTACAACACCACATTCATCAGAATCCATGAGATGAACTTCTAACTGTCCAAGTCTAAGCACTCCCTTCATAAATTCCTTCTTATTTTCCTTTTCATGGGCAACATTCCCTATACACAATCTACTAAGAGCTTCAGTAACTACATTATCCTTACCTAGATGGTATAGCACGCTCATATCATAATCTTTGAGGAGATCAAGCCATTTCCTTTGTTGAAGATTGAACTCTTTCTGAGTGAACACGTATTGCAAGCTTGTATGATTTGTAAATACATCAACATGCATACCACAGAGATAATCACGCCAATTCTTCAAAGAAAAACTACAGCCGCTAACTCAAGATCATGAGTTGGATAGTATTTCTCATGAACCTTGAGATGTCTAGAAGAATAGGAAATCTCCTTACTGTTTTGCATCAAAACACAACCAAGACCGATTCTGGACGCATTAAAATATACTACAAATCCATTTGTACCCTCTGGCAGGGTCAAGACTCCAGCATAAGTAAGTCGAGCCTTCAACTCTTGAAAGATCTTCTCATAATTTTTGAACTACTGAAATTTTACCTCCTTATACATTATCCTGGTCAACGGGGCTAAAAGAAATGAGAAACCCACTATGAATCTCCTATAATAACCCGCTAAACCCAAGAAGCTCCTAATGTCTGACAAAGTTGTCAGTCTAGGCCAACCTTTGGCTGTCTCAATCTTATGAGAGTCAACCTGTATTCCTTCACCAGAAATAATATGACCAAGGAAAGCAACTGACTTCAACCAAAAGTCATACTTAGGAAACTTCGCATACAACTGTCTATCTCTAGGAGTCTGAAGAACAATTCTAAGGTGGTCAGTATACTCATTATCACTACAGGAATAAATCAAGATCTTATCTATAAACACAATAATGAATAGGTCAAGGTACTGCTTGAACACCCTATTCATAAGGTCCATAAAAGCTGCAGGAGCATTGGTTAGTCCAAAAATCATGACAAGGAATTCATGGTGACCATACCAAGTTTGAAAAGTTGTCTTCAGGATGTCACATTCTCTAATTTCAGTTGATGGTAACCCGACCTAAGGTCAATCATAGAGAAACAGGTGGAATCCTGAATTTGGTCGAACAAGTCATCAATTCTAGGAATAGGATATTTATTTTTTATTATAACCCTATTCAACTGGTGGTAGTAAATGCACATCCTAAGGGAACCATCTTTCTAACGCACAAAGAGGACTGGAGCGCCCTAGAGGGAAACATTAGGCCTGATAAACCCCTTATCTAACAAATTCTTTAGCTGCTCTTTAACTCTTTCAACTAAGCTAAGGCCATTTTGTATGGCGGAATAGAGATAGTTATATATCAGGAAGGACATCTATCCCAAAGTCTATTTTCCTATTGGGAGGGACTCCCGAAAAATCTTCGGGAAAGATGTCTGGGAACTCACTGACAATAGGGAGTGATTGTAAAGTTGGGGTTTTAGAAGTAGAATCCTTAACCCTCTCCAAATGGTAGATATATCCCTTAGAGATCATTTTTCTAACTTTGAGATATGATATGAAATGACCCTTAGGTACACCAAGACTACCCTTCCACTCTAGGACTGGTTCATTCGGGAATTGGAATTTAAGAACTTTGGTCCTACAATTGACTGAAGCATAACATGAATACAACCAGTCTATACCCAGAATGACATCAAAGTCTATCATATCTAATTCTACTAAATTAGATGTGGTGTCCTTATGATGGACAGAAATAGGATAACTTCGACAAATTCTTCTAACTACTACAAATTCTTCGACTGGAGTGGAAACAGTAAAGGGATTTAGGAGTCTTATGGGACTGACTCTAAAGTTTACAGCAACATAAGGAATGACAAAGGACAATGCAGCTCCAGGATCTAACAAGGCATACACATCAAGAGAGAAAACTCTTAACATACTATTAACAACATCGGGGCAGCTCTCCTAACCTTGATGGGCAGACAAGGCATAAAAATGATTCTAACTACCGTTTATACCTGAAGTGGTATCTTTCTGAAAGTTTTGGCTTGCTGGAGCTGATGATAAAGTAGACTAGGATCTGACCCCCATTTACCTGCCTGGCAGAGGGATAATCCCTAAGCTTGTGGCCTACCTGACCACACATGAAACAACCATCTCTCCCATATAAACATTCACCAAGATGATTCTTTCCACAAGTCTTACAAATAGGGTAAGTTGTGAACCCCTTTGCAGCACTATCCTGAGAACAAAAACCCTACATCTTAACTTGCTGATCATACCTGTGCCTGGGTGCAGGCGTACTAGCAAAATAAGGTTTTTTCCTAGATGACTTTTTCTAAAAGAATGACCGATTCCCATTATCGGTCTTAGACCGACTAAACTCATTACCTGAGGTTCTGGCCTTTTTGTTACAAAACTCCTCCCTATCCTTCAAATTATCCTCCTCAACCTGTTGGACATGCATTATAATTCTGGCAATATCCATATCTTTGATCAATATAACTGTCTTTCCTTATTAGGCAAAAGATGGACAAGTCCATGAACAAACAAACTCATTTTATTCCCTATATCAGCAACCATCTCTGGGGCATAGAAAGATAGCTGGGTGAATTTAAAACCATACTCCCTCATGCTCATAGAACTTTGCTCCAAAGTAAGAAACTCATGGGTCTTTGCCTCCCTCAGATCTCGGGGAAAGAACTGCCCCAAGAAGGCTTCCTCGAACATAGTCCAATCTGGAGATGCAACAACCTCACCCAAATTCTTCTTCCACTAATTAAACCAAGTTCTAGCAATATTTTTGGGTTAGTAAGTATCTAAATTAACACTCTCAACCTCATTCGCATACATCAAGCAAAGAATCCTCCAGGCCTCCTCAATAAAATTCTCTGAATCCTGATAGTGTCTAGAGAATCCTAAGGACCTACAGGTGCTGCTCCTTGATAATCAAATTGGGCTGTCATAGCCTGAGCAAGCATTTGGATCGCATTCCAAAAATCTGTATTAGTGACATCGACCTGAGGTGGAACCTGAGGGTTTTCATTCCTAACTTGTCGTGGGCATCAGGTAGCTCTGCATGGAAACATAACCTGAAACATATGCAAAGTTGCAGTTACGAATGATTCATAGAGTTAAACTCTATCGCATGAAATTAAAGAATGAAAGAAGGACAATACTTCCTAAACATTCTATAGCCTTCTCGTTATAAGTGTGGCGCGCATCACACCCATAAAAAGGATGCTAACGAATGAAGCTTTTCAGAAATCCTAGGACACTTGAACCTATTTATTTAATACCAAGTTTGTCATAACTCGAGTCTACCCCCTAACCGAGACACAGTGTCCAAAACCACAAGTGATTCCATCTAACCCTTGGCATAGCATACTAAAAATAATATAAGAGATTTAAGTGAAAGATATAATGAGATCATAAGATAAGTTCTAAAATATTTCTAAAAGTCTTAATAAATAATGTACCAAGCTCGAAAAGCCAATATAAACCATACTCTAATGTCTGAAAGCCTCTAAACTGAATAACATAATCTGTCGGGACAATGCCCCGGACTAATCTTAAAACAATGTCTAAAAGTAAACGAAAAGGAGAAACTAAACTAAGTCCCCAAATAATGAGGACTCACCACTAATGGAGTCTAAGTTGATGGACAACTAGCCACGTGCGTGAAAGTGAGTGCCTAAATCTACATCATATGAAAAATGTAGGAAAAAAAGTGTGCAATCAGTACGTTTGAATGTACTGAGTATGTAGGGAATAACCAAATGACATAAAGACATGGAATTAGCATTAATAAAAATGACAAGAACTGTAGATTTCATAAGGATGCATATTAATTAAAAATAAAATAGTTTAAACATCATAAATAAGGTTTTTCCTAAAGGACAATGCATAAGTAAAACCATATTTTCCAAAAATCATATCTGAAAGGATGCATATTTGAAATCATGCTATCTGATATCATATTATACAAAAATGTATAAGGATCATATCATGAAAACCATAAAAGAGAAGTTAAATCTCATAAATGGGAGTTTTTTATAACCGACTTAAACCATGTGAGCATCATGGAGTCTAGTGTCATACACCCATACTACAAAAGGTTGTTCTAACCTGTCAAAGTTAGAACCATAAACGTAAGGATCATGAAAATGCACCTAAAAAGAGGAAGGTGTCAATCTCAACTAACAGAAGACCCTTATCCTACGGTGGTTGGAGGTTGATGCCTAATATTCATATGCATGATGAAACGAATGATAATATAATATATTTTGCTACTAAAACTGTTACACTGTGATTTGTTCCCTTTTATTTTCTGTGAGATTGCAAGTGGACTTCTTAGAACTATTCTTATTTTTTTTCTTATAGGAGCATTTTGTGGACAATGCCAAGTAATCATAACATTATTTCATTGCTAATTGTGAAGAATTATTGGTATGGTATCTTGTTAATTTTGTTTTCTTTTCTCCTAGTAGCAGACTATCTAATTTCAACATTGTATTCTATCCTTGCAGTTTTTCATTTTTATATTTTTCATATTGGATTATTAATCTTTGTGTTATTTTTTGGTTGATTGGACTGTACCTGCGGGGAATAGAAAGTTGTTGTTGTTATTGATACACTACCCCTTAGTTTGCATGATAAATATTTTTCTGTATAAGGTAACTTCTTTTGCTCTAATGGAGAAGATTAGTGAAGGCTTCTGGCATTGACTCATTTCTATTTGTCATATGTAGTCCGGTTGACATGGATGATGACATTTCATCTCAAGGCCTTACTCAAGTAAGATGATTTTTACCCTTAGCATTTCAAGAATGATTGTTTTCAATGAGTACTTTAATGATTACTGCTTTGATGCATCTGTTTGCGATAGATTATTCTAAAATGTCATGGTATGGCTGCGAGAAATATTTATTCTTGGGACACTTAAGGTGACAAAATCTCATACTGCACTTAAGGAGCTTAAATCAATTCACAAAGTTAGCATGTCGTATTTTGTTATATCACACTTTGTCCACACCTATTAAGCAGAAACAAAAATTGTTAGGAAAAATAGGATGCAGATAAAAAAAATCGACACAGAAATGTAGAATACTTCTTTTCGTTGTAAGGGTGGAAGTGATCTAATTAGACTATTGAGCTTGCTTTAGATTATTGAATAAGTTGTATTTCATTGTTCAATAAGATTGCAAGCTAAATCAGTAGAAAGTTAACAATGATAAAGTGGTTTGATTTCCCTTCTCATTCTTTTGGTTACTCTATATGTTTTGTAATTTATTCTTCGCTATTTTAACTCTTGAATTGTTTAGAAACTATTAAAAGTTATTTGGTTTTTTATAATGTCATAAGGATTCTAAAATCATGCTTGAGATGTCAATTTCAAGAAAACCAATATTCAAGAATCATATCAAAAATTGTAGTTCAACAAACGTAAATGCAATGTTTATAAAATTCATAATCATGTTTAAAAGCATCAAGAAGTCATGGAATATGCTTCATAAAAAGATGAGTTTATAAACCTTAACCTTAGTCTTAATTTCATGAAAAACTAGAAGTTTTGAATATGAGGATGAACGGAAAACCCTATTGAAGTCCTACATAGCTTAATTGCTCCTCAATAAATCAAGAAGGAACCCTAGCCTGAGAAAAGTTCCAAGAATTAGGTTCTTGGAGTCTTGATTGAGTTTTTCTTTAAAATCCTAGGTAATGATGTTGGATTTTATTAATAATCCAAAAAAGAATGATTGAAATACTAGAAATTACTTAGAATTGCATGGGAGTAAATTATCTTAGGTTGGAGAATGAGGAGAGGAGAAAACACCAGCTTGGGGCTGTTGAGAAATAGAAAGAAAGCGAGAAAAGTCGGAAAAATGACCTTTTAATGTATCCTCTCAGCCATTTCGGCAATTTGGAGGTGAGATCGCCAACATATCAGGAGGTTTGTGAAAGTACAGCCTTAGATCACCAAAATTAAAAGCTTTTGAAGGTTTTTAAGCGAGTTTGGAGAGCTAGTTTAGCCTATTGCCAAACTATTCGGCGATTCACCAAACTTTCCTTAGCACTGATACATTTTAATAAAACGATCGTAACTTTCTACTCCAGAATAGAATTAATGAACGGTTGGTGGCGTTTGAAAAAAATACTCGAAGACCTTTAATTTTATGGGTTTTGACTATAAAACTCTTTATATTCTATATGTTGTAATTATTTGAAGTTGACCCTGGTAAAATCTTATGCGGAAACTCAATCAATAAAGAAATTTTCAACTCAACTTTGAGCTAAAAGTTCCTTATGACCTTAATTCATAACCATAGATCTTCCCACACTAAGGAATTTGTATTAACACCTATGTACAATTAGAAATCATCGGGTTCAAATCTATATATATTTCAATAGCAGTTCAGATCTTAGTTTAGAAGTTCGAGGTGTTACATCACAGTCAAGAGAGACTCAAACTAGTAAAATCAGACAATAATACTCAAATTCTCTTCTAATATCAGAAAATCAATAATTATACCTTGTTACACCTGAATAAAAAATGGATAAATCAATGCAATTCATATGTTATGTATACACCCGTTGGACATATCATTTCTAGGTCGGGATCCATGGGGGACTCGTGAGATTCATATACTGTGTGGCATACCAAAGTCAACAAAATCTTGAGCTTTTGAAATCTCTCCTCACATTCATCAGACCATAAAAAATTAACATTTTTCCGAGTCAATCTTGTCAAAGGTAGCTCGTGGTGAAGCTCGAGAGCCCACTCTTGATATTGGGGGTATTTTGATGGTAAAGGGGTATGTGTGTGTGTGCACCCCGTGTTGATGATTTAATTCCTAATCTGCTAGAGGAAGCTCATGGCTCAAGGTATTCTATATATCCTGGTGCAACCAAGATGTACTGTGATTGAGACAATATTATTGGTGGCCCCGAATGAAGAAAGACATAGTAGATTATGTGGCAAAGTGACAGAATTGCCAGCAGGTAAAATATGAGCATCAGAAGACTGGAGGTCTACTTCAGCAAATACCTATTTTGGAATAAAAGTGGGAAAGGATTGCCATGGACTTTGTAGTAGATCTTCCTAAAACCTTGGGGCGGTATGATTCAATCTGGGTAATTATAGATAGGTTAACCAAGTCCACACATTTCTTTCCAGTCAACATGAATTATAACGCGAAGAAGCTAGCCAAGATTTATGTAAAAGAGGTCATGCGGTTGCATGGAATTCTAGTCTCCATCATATCTGATAGAGGTATGCATTTTACCTTTAAATTTTGGCATAAATTGCATGAGGAGTTGGGCAGTAAGTTAGATCTCAGTACTTCCCTTTATCCTCAGACAGATGGGCAGTCTAAGAGGACTATTTTGGTGCTAGAAGACATGTTTTGGGGGTGTATAGTTGACTTTAGGAGTCATTGGGATTAGTTTCTTCCGTTATGCAAATTCCCATACAACAATAGTTATCACTCCAATATTGACATGGCCTCATTTGAGGTTCTATATGGGAGAAGATGTAGATCTCCTATAGGCTGGTTTGAGATGGGTGATATGAAGCCTTTAGGCATTGATCTGTTAAGAGAGTCTCAAGACAAGGTAAGGTTCATTCAAGAAAAGTTGTTAGCAACCCAAAGTAGACAGAAAGAGTATGCGGATCGTAAAGTGAGAGACATGACCTTCAAGAAGGGTGAACATGTACTACTTAAAGTCTCTCCTGTAAAGGGAGTGATACAGTTTGGCAAGCGGGTTATGCTTAGCTAAAGGTACATTGGTCTATTTGAAATTCTTGAGGATGTGGGTTTGGTAGCTTATAGACTTACATTGCCTTCGATTTTGTTGGGAGTCCATTTGGTATTCCATGTTTCTATGCTTTAGAAGTACTATGGCAATGGTAACTACATTATTTATCGGGACACCATATTATTAGATAAGAATCTCTCCTATGAGGAGGCCACTTGGGAGACTGAAACGGATATGCATAGCAAGTACCCTCACTTGTTTAAAGATTCAGGTATTTTCTTTGTTAAATTTCCCCTTTTTTCCTTTGATTGTCGTTCAGGGACGAATGAGGGGAAAATTGGTATCTAATGTAATGAACCTTTCCATTTTTATGGTATTGTATTTCCTAGAATACAAAAATTTGGGTTATGCTTTTCCCTGAATGAAAATTTTGAAATTTCAGGTTAGGCTTATTTCGGAGGAATTTCAGATGTTGTGTGGTCTAGGTAAATTGGGTGATTGAGGGTGTATTTTTTCGTGGATTTAAGATTATAATTTGTTATCCAAGAGTTTATTAATCCATAGAAACTTTTAGAAGGAAAATCAGGTTTGTAGATCTCCAGATATAACACTTGACGTAAAAAGATTAGTTCGTAGTGTCAAAATTCTAGCTTTGTATTGTAAAAACACCAAAATATGGAGCAAGTCCCGAGTTTCTACCTCATTCTCCTTAGTAGTGGGTAGTAGGGCCACTATTGTGGTCCTATTATAGGGGGATTTATGCCGCTACAACAGAAGTCAGTTTTGGTCAGCACCACGATAGCGGGAGGATCCCGCTATAGCAGGAATCAGGATGCTATAGCTGGAATCAAACTACTATAGCGGGTTCAACATAGTAAAATAGTAGTTTTAAAGTTAAAATATTATTTTTCATCCAAAATATTCAGAGGTCAAACTTGGGCAAAAAGGGGCAATTCTCTACAGTTTGTACTTGAGTTCTACCATTGAGGTAAGTTATTTCACTAATCGAACTTATTTTTGATCCTTAAATCCTTAGAATCAATATAAATTTATCATGTTAGGAACGGTGTGTGTAAGTCTAGGTTAAATAACCTGAAGTAATTTTAAATAGGGATTAGAATCGCTTATTAATGATTTAGAAGTGTTAAATTAAACCTTATAAACTAGAATTATACCTATTAGTCTTAAAGTACGGAGAATTTGAGTGGAATGATGGGTATAAAACCCTAGAATAGTGGAATTTTTCATGAACTTCAGTTAAAAAATAATGAACTTAGGGTTATAATGCCTAGAATTGATAGAAAGTTGGTTGAATAATTCTTGTTTATTATTTTTAGACCAAATCATGCTGAGATTGTAAGAAAGGGAAAGGCTCAAGTAATTTAGAGTATTGCAAGGCTTGTTTCAAGGTTTTATGGTTGTATTGGTATTGAGACTTAGTTTGATTGCATATGTGCTCGTTAGTTGAATATTTGTTCACTTGTTTCAAGTTGTGCTTGTATTTGGTGCCAAATGTTTGAACATAAACTATAAATATTGTTTGATGGTGAATCTTATTATAAATTTGTGCATGTGAATAACATATTATTGTTGTTGTGAATTAAGTGTTGTTAATGTATGACATGTGATTGAATTGGTGGATTCGCGTGAAATAAGGGTGGAAAAACACTTGATTTGGGATAAGGGTGGCAAGGTACTTGGTTGACTTATGATTGGTACATGGACTGAGCTCGGCCCTTGTAGGTAATAGGTAGTGGGCAAACATAAGTCCCATAGCATATATGTACACGGTAATATGGAGAGTTTGATGATTGTTGAGTGAGTCGGGTTTGTCTATTGTGTATATGCTATATTGGGTTCCTTGTGTGAACTACTTGCATTGATATTACTTGATTTCCTTGTGTGGATTGGTTCTTGACTTAATATCTTTAGTTAGTACTTGGTGTTAACTATTTTATGATGTTTATGAGATAATGAGGTTTTCTTGATATAAATGGCAATTGAATTTGATTGTAAGTTGTTCTTGTAGGTTAGTACTGAATTGAGCATTACATGTCTAATTGAATCTTTGCTACTTGACTGGCTTGGTTGGTGTTAATATGCCCTTTATTGTAGTTATTTAAAAATACATGATTTAGTTGACATGCCTGTTACTTGTTTACAACTATTTAGTTAAGTGTTCATATCGATTAAGTTGGTCGGCCTATGATAGCTTCCAATACATAGTGGTTTTGTAATGATACTACCCTGAGCTCTTCTTTGTGTTGAGTGCAGCTCATATTCCAACGGCTTCTATGAGACCTCACTTATAGACATTAGAGTGACATCAGATTCAAGGTTGAGCATTCATCTTCCGGGAAGCCATGCATATCTCTTATCTTGATCTTTTCCTTCTTGTTTCGGACAAAGACATCTTTTAATTTATTGCTGGTATTTTCTGAGCTGTACCCATAGACATGTTTTAGTTAGAGTTCTGGCAAGGTGACATTCAGTTTATGGGGATTGTTTTTAGATATTATGAATTTCTTTCCACATTAATTTAAATTGTTAGAGATTATTATTTTATCTAATGGATATGGTTCTTTCTTATTTAAAATGGCTAAGTATTTGGGTTGATATTCGGGTTAAACGGTTCTCCAATCGGAGGGTTAGTGTGGGTGACACTCACGATGAGTTTGGTTCATGACATCTACCCTTATTCACGACCTATAATATTACCCAAGAGGTAATTAACTATTAACTAGTTCTATCATACTCACATTATCTCCATTAATGCAGTTTTAAAGCTGAAGATCCCGTTTATATTGAATTCAAGGTCCCCAACCATCAACCTCATGTTAGGAATCGTTAGTTTACAATCTAGAAGTAATTCTAGGTGATATTACACATACCCATAGGTTTTTCCCATAATTTCACGAACCTAGGGTCCTAATTCTCAAGAATTTTACCATAATTCTCCATTCTAATGATTCTAAAAGAAGAACAGATTAATTGATGTTAAAACAGAGTAAAAATCTTAACTCAACAAAGATTTCCATGCTAACCTTGAGAAAATTGGCCCTATAGGGCTTTGAAATGAGGTTTTTGAGTTAAAACCTCAAACCGTCACGGTCGCAATAGCGGTCCTGACCCACGACAGTTTCTCAACATGGACACCTTTAAGTAAAATGGCCATAATATTTTACTCCGGAAGCAGATTAATGAATGGTAGGTACAGTTGAAAACAAGACTCAAAGATATTTAATTTGGTGGATATTGGATCACACAACTCTTCATATTATAGGAGTAGTGATTGTTTGAAGTTGACTCAAGTAAAAACTCATATCAAAACTCAAACAGTAAGGATGCTTTCAAATCAAGTTTGTGCTAGGGGTTTTGTATGTCACAACCCAACCGGTCATGATTGGCACCCACCATAACCTATGGAGGGAGAACCATTCTAACCCCCAATCCTTATTAGCTCAAGTGTCACTTTCACATTCGCCTTCTATTCATCTATTTTTTAAATGAGTTCAAAATTAAATATTTATAAATAAGATGTCAACCGACATCAACATCCATAAACTAATAGAGTGTGAAAATCTGTATTTATTACATCCCTGGGACCTGAAATCACCATACAAGAACATTTAAATGAAATCAAGTCTAAAAGGTGTATGATTATCCAAAACAAAGAATAGATGAGGAATGTCTTAGTCCCGAAATAAGGGACATGAACAATGATAAAAAGATCCATAGATTGCCCGGTCATGGTGCTCACCCTTGAAACTGAGTCTGGAACCACTAGCTAAAGGTGAGGTCTTATCTCAAATGTTGAACATGCTCTGCACTCAATACAAAAACGAGCACAAGTAGCATCAGTACAATAACACATAGGGGTAGGCATCATAGGTCGACTCAACCCGACACCACACAAATAAGTAAATCAAATAGATGCAAAACGATCATCATAGAAATCATAATCAAAGACAAATAGGTAATCATGACATTTCACTTTAGGGGTAATATGACTCATACTCATGTAACTTTATGCTTAGTCAAATTCAGCAATAATTTACACCACAACATAAGATTATAAGTGGTCATTCAATGCATATTAATGAATATATGAATGCAAGATGTGCACATCATCGCTTTCTTTCCTCATTCTTATTAACATCATCATCATCTCCACAACATCACAATCATCATCAACCTCATGAACATCATGAGTTATACATCATCATCATCATAACCATTAACTTCACAACATCAATATGTATGCAAATGCAATGCAGTCAATAATCATAAGTAGTGCTCAAAAGACATCACAACATTCAATTCACATATCAGCACAGGGTCAAGCAAGTCTAATTGCTACCAAAAAAACCAT
The DNA here is from genome assembly GCA_031232105.1 of Capsicum rhomboideum. Classification (NCBI taxonomy): domain Eukaryota; kingdom Viridiplantae; phylum Streptophyta; class Magnoliopsida; order Solanales; family Solanaceae; genus Capsicum; species Capsicum rhomboideum. Next base: position 28,237,742 of record CP124711.1, on the reverse strand, counting down.
AACCTACCTCGATTCCTTGCGCAACAACACTTCTAGGCCACAAGCTTGCCTTTCATTTCCCTTTCAACTTGCTCTTGATCTATAACAACAAGATTATACACCTATTTTAATAAATTCATCCCTTTTTAATCATTAGGGATTAACACTAACCATTTTAATCACAAGATTGCCTTTAATCATCATCTTAGGGTTTTTTCTCCCTTTAAACCTCATGAACCCTACATTATTTAGCATGTACAACTAAAATTCTACTCCCATTAGTGTTTTCTAACACCCTAGAATCATTATCTACTAATTTTATACTCATTCCCATCAATTAACATCAATTTCATGAATTAGGGTTAAATCTCCAAATTCCACCATGAATAAGTTTTATAATGATTTCTATGGATTTTAAGAAGTAATTCAAGCTTAGATTATAAAAAACTTACCTCCAAAGATGAAAACCTCAAAAATTCTGCAAAAATCGCCCCTTGCAAAGCCCTTAATCTTTTTTTGGAAAAGTGGGAATGAAAAAAGTTTTCTGAGTTTTAAAAACTGTCAAAATACTGTGTGTTACTGCTGCAGCGGTTAAATTACCACTGCAGGTTCGCGACTTAATACTGGCTACCGCTGCGATAGTGGTTTTTCTACTGCAGCGGTTCCCTTTTTTACTGCAGTGGTCTCAAGGCAGAATATAGGGGCCTCTCTTCAGTTATTTTTATTTTACAACACACTCTTTGAAATATAACATTCAGAACTAATCTCTCCATTGTAAATTCTATAACCGGAGTTCTACAGCTCCATTTCGGGTGTCGAAAGTTGCTCTAGCTTCTTAAACTTGTTATCTATCTAAATATCAAGTTAAACATCACCACTAATACTCACATTAATACCAGATTTTCCTAAAGTAGTACACCCTCAAAATTCATCCAATACTAGAATAGCCCTGAATTTCTCAAAAATTGTTTAAGGAAGGACTAGGTGTAAATTTTTTCCTCCTAATTCGGTATAACGATAATTTGGGTCGTTTCATTAGATACTAATTCACCCTTTGCTCGTTCCTGAACGACAATTAGCCCCAAATGACATAGCTAAGCAAGGGAAAGTACCTTGGTCAAGGAATAAGTGTGGTTATTTCTTGCGCATGTCAGCCTCTGTCTCCCAAGTAGCTTCCTTAATAGTGTGGTTCCTCCACTGAACCTTCACACATAGAATGACTCTAGTTCTTAATTTTCTCACATCTTTACCTAATATAACAATACGTTCCTCTTCGTATGATAACTCTTTATCAAATAACTCATGGTCCCAATGAATGTTGTAGTTCCCATCTTTATGGTTTTTCTTTAGCATAGACACATGGAATACCGAGTGAACGCCGGACATAATAGGAGGCAAGGCTATCTTGTATGCTACTGACCCTACTCCCTTCAAAACCTCAAAGGGTCCAATGTACCTCAGACTTAATTCGCCCTTCTTACCAAAATGCATTACACCCTTCATGGGTGACACATTCAAGAGTACTTTCTCCCCCGTTTCAAACTTCATATCTCTCACTTTATTGTCTGCATACTCTTTCTGTCGGCTCTGAGCTGTTATAAGCTTTTCCTGTATAAACCTTACTTTCTCTATTGAATCCTTGATCATGTCAGTGCCCCAAGGCCTTACTTTAAATGCATCAAATCACCCAATTGGAGACATGCACCTTCTACCATATAAGGCCTCAAAAGGGGTCATATCAATACTTGAGTGGTAGCTATTATTGTAGGCAAATTAACACAGCGGTAAGCATTGGTCCCACTGACCCCCAAAGTCCATAACACAAGCCCGAAGCATGTCCTCAAGCACTTGGATAGTCCGTTCTGACTGACCGTTGATCTGTGGATGGAAAGCTATACTTAGGTCCAATCTAGACCACAACTTCGACTGGAATTTCTCCTAAAAATTAGAGGTGAACAGAGTACCTCTGTCTGACACAATCAAAACAGGTACCCCATGCAACCTTACAATCTCCTTTACATAAATATTAGCCAACTTAGCCGCATTTATAATCTACTCTTACTGGAATGAATTAAGACGACTTGGTCAATAGGTCCACAATGACCCATATAGAGTCGCACTTCCCCAATATCTTAGAATGACCAACCACAAAGTCCATGGTTATCCTTTCCCATTTCCATTCCGAAATAGGCATTCTTTGAAATATACCACCAGGTTTTTGGAGTTCATATTTGACATGCTGGTAGTTTCGATAATTGGTTACAAAATCCACAATGTCACGCTTCATTCTTCGCCACTAATAATATTGTCTTAAGTCCCTATACATTTTGTTGGCACCTGGATGTATTGAGTACTTGGAGTTATGAGCCTCTGCTAGAATAGTTGAAATCAAATTGCCTACCCGAGGTACACACAAGTGTCCCCAAATTCTCAACACTCCCTCATCATTAAGAATGGCTTCTCTAGCCTTACCCTGCAATACTTTTTCCTTGAGGTTGCTCAACTTCTTATTTTTAAACTTCCTGCTTTTGATTTGGTCGAAGAATGTTAACCTGAATTCCACATGTGCTAATATCCTCCCTTCGCTAATCTCTTGCAATCTCAGAAAACCGTTAGCCAAAGACTATACCTCTCTCGCCAATGGGTGCCTCGAAACTTCCAACCATGCTAAACTTTCCATGCTTACTGGTTTCCAGCTTAGTGTATCTGCCACCATATTGGCCTTACCTAGGTGATATAGGATTAAGATGTCATAGTCTTTGATCAACTCCATCCACCTTCTCTACCTTAGATTCAAGTCTCTCTAAGTGAACACGTGCTTAAAGCTACGGTGGTCTATGGACACTTCACATTTCACCCCATAGAGGTAGTGTCTCCAAATCATCAAAGCAAATACCATGACAGCCAACTCTAATCATGTGTGGGGTAGTTTTTCTCATAAGGCTTCAGTTGTGTCAAAGCGTAAGCAATCACATTCTGATCCTGCATCAAAACAACACCTAAATCCAACTGTGAGGCATCACAATATATAATGAAATCCTTACCATCAATAAACAACGTGAGAATTGGGGTTGAGGTCAACAATGTTTTGAGCTTTTGAAAGCTCTTGTCACACTTGTCATCCCACACAAATAAGACTTCTTTCTGAGTAAGGCGGGTCATATGCGAAGCAATGACATTAAACCCCTTAACAAATCGACAACAATAACTGGCCAACCCTATAAAACTCTAAATTTCTGTCACATTCGTGGGCCTAGCCCAATTCTTAACAGAGTCTACCTTCTGTGGGTCTACCATAACCCTTTCCTTAGACACCATGTGCCCCAAGAAGGACACCAAAGACAAACAAAACTCACATTTGGAATATTTAGCATATAGTTATTTCTCCTTAAGCAACCCCAATACTGTATGCAAATAAGTTTCTTCTTCATTCTTAGAGTAAACCAATATGTAATCAATAAAAATAATAATGAATGAATCCAAAAATGACTTAGAAACCCTATTCATCAAACTCATAAAGGCAGCTGGGGCATTGGTCAAGCCAAAGGACAACTAGAAACTCATAGTGCCCATAACAGGTTCGGAAAGCAGTCTTTGGGATATCCTCATCCCTAATATTGAGCTGGTGGTAGCCTGATCTCAAATTTATCTTGGAGAACACTGCACCTCCCTACAACTGGTCAAACAGGTCATCTATTCTAGGCAATGGACATTTATTGCGAATGGTCACCTTATTCAACTGGCGGTAGTCTATGCACATCCTCATGCTACCATCCTTCTTTTTCACAAATAACAAAGGTGCACCCTAAAGGGAAACACTTGGGCTAATAAAAACCCTTTTCTAATAATTCCTGTAACTAAAAATTCAACTCTCTTAACTCTGCTAGTGCCATACAATAGGGAGGGATAGAGATGGGTCAAGTTCAGGGCTCTAAATCTATACAGAAATTAACCTCTCGGTCTGGAGGCATACCTAAAAGTTCATCAGAAAACACTTCTAAGAATTAACACACAACTGGGACTGATGCTATAGGAGGAACTATAGATTTATCTTCCCGAAGATGGGCTAAAAATGCCCTACACCCCCTCCTTACTAGTTTCAGGGCACGAAGAGCTGACACTATTCTCACAGGAGCAGGATCAAAAGTACCCTCCCACTCTAAATTCTCCATTTCGGGCATCGCTATAGTGACGATTTTAGCATAACAATCAAGAATGGCACGATAGGAAGACAACCAACTAATCCCCAAAATGATATCAAATTCATCTATATCTAGAATCACTAAGTCTGTCAAGGTTTTAAACCCCATAAGCATCACAGGACATAAACGATACACTTGATCAATACATGCAGACACCTCAGCTGGTATAGATACATACATAGGAGTATCAAGATATTCACAGTCTAAGTCCCAACCCAAGGCAAATTTCACAGACACATAAGAGAAAGTGGAACCAGGATCAAATAATACAGAAGCCATACGATCACAAACAAGAATAGTACCTATGATCATAGCATCAGAATCTTCTACTTTATGACGAGATGGAATAGCATAAAGAAGAGCCTTATCACTACCCTGACCACCACCTCTACCTGCCTGAGCACCATTTCTATCGACCTGTTCTTCATCCCAGTTGGATTGGTTGCCACCCCTTCCTGCAGCCTGGTGATGTCGCCCAAAGTATACCTCCAAAAAAGTATAACGCGGTCGCTGTATCAAATATAGAACCCAACTAGGTTGGGGTCGATCCTACAGGAAATAGGTCGAAGTTTATATAGAATGCTGGTTTGAGTAACTGGTAAGTAAGTAAAAAGGGTTTTTTTTGTGAAAAAGTAATAAAGTAACGATTGCTGATTGTATCGAGTTTGTAGACAATAAGAGAGATACACTAGGACTGTGATCCTCAATGATTCCTTAACTCCACCGGTTACTTGTGCTAACAAAAATTGTCCCACTATGTGGCATGCAAAATCTGACAAGATATGTTCATCTAAATGTCTCTCGACCTTGGTTAGATGAATTTCACTCTTCTCCTCTCGGTCTCCGAGTGTCGCACTACTAACCCTTGTTCTGGATCTCAAATAACTATTCCCGCTAAGGCTCAAATTATTAGGTAAAGGTTGATAGCTTCAAATCTCTGTTGTTATCTCCTTTTCCCAATCTCTACCTCTCTCACGAGCAAGTCTAGAATACAGGCGAGTTTCTAACGTTTGCAACCGTGGGAAAGCAATCAAAACGAAGGAAACAACAATACATGCATTCACAGCAGTTCAGAGTTGCTTTGCACTTAACCGATTTCGTTAATTCCTCATGGTTCACACAACCCTAGTTGATGAGTTTAGCTACTCATAATTGTAAGAACACAAGAAGAATTCAGAGATGAAGACATAATTGCACACTCACAAAAATGAAGAAGAATTGAAATCTCAATTATCAATAAAACTCGAATTAGGGTTTGTAACTACAAAACCCAGATGATGTTTATAAGCTCAAAAACAATATGAAATAGCTCTCAAAACAATGTAATAACTCCTTTTTTTGCACATAGGACTATACAGGGGTATTTATAGATACAAAGCTAATCCTATCCAAATCAAAATAGGAGAACAGAGTCGGCAACTTCCACGGTATCGTGACTTGGTGTCGTGGAACCAAGTCACGCCACGTGGGTTGTTGTCGTGGAAATCAGGCTCAATTGGACGTCTTCAGAAGTTGAGTCACGCCATCAACCCACACCATGTGAGTGATAGTCACGGCACGTGACTGGCTGGCGTGGAAATCAGAACCTTTCTTGATCTCTGAAGTGGACAAATGCCAGCCACTCACGTCACGTGAGTGGTCTTCACGGCACGTGAGTGGTGTCGTGACTCCTTCTCTGGTGCAAATTCTTTTTCTTCCATCTTCAGACACTTTGTTCTCGGGCTTGATTCTTCCTTTTTGATCATTTTGCCTTCAAAACCTATTTTCCTGCAAATTAGGACAGAAACCACATCATACCAACCAAATACAACCAAGTTATTACATATTTTTCGTGTTTTAAGCATCGAAAGTGCCATGTAACCATGGCGTATCAACACCCTCAACTTAGAACGATTGCATGTCCTCAGGAGAACAAAACAAAAACACACATATACGATGCTTGATTAAGAGAAACCTAAGGGACCTATGGCAGTCGACTCATTGCCTTTAGCACAAAACTTTTCCGACCCCTCCTATTTGCAAATCAAAACCAAAGTATGTATGCAGGCAACATATTATCATGACACAAAAGGGATCAAGTGATGGCACTAAATTACGAACAAACAACTAAGCATATATGCAAACGACATTATTCGAACAAATACCAGCTAACAATGCAACCCATGTACTCTCACAACAAAGAAGTCCCCTACACTCACAGTATACTAATGAATATCACAGTAGGGACTAGGTCAAAACACTCACTCTCACGAAGAAGTTCAAACAGTGTGCATGAAATACCATAGGCTTGCCCTTATTTTCTACGCCTTAAGTTTTTGGACAGTTGGACTAGGATCACTATAGGACTTTACTCGGCTTGTAATGTAGGCTTGGGGACGGGTATGGTACATATGGATATGGTGACTCAACCCTCCTTGGTACAACACTATTTTTGGCTCCAACTTCCAACCTTTCTCATTTTTATTCTCCTTTCTTTTATTTTCAGATTTTGGGTGTGATTTTCTTTATTTTCAAAATAAACTTTTATCTCCTTTTTTTTTTTTCTTTTTCTTTGCAATTTCTCTTCTTTTCACTCTATTTTTTTTTCTTCACACCCAAACCTGTTTTCTCTTTTTCTTTTATTAACCTCTTCTTCATACCCAACTCAATCTACGCACCTCTATAATAGCCACCCTCAACTTAGGCGATTTGCCTGAGTTGAGGTATACAGTGTCCAAGGAGGGACCAGGGCCAAGATAGGTTCATTGTAATTAAAATGGGAAGGTGAATAGGCTAATGAAAGAAATAGGTCAATTAAGGCTCAAAATCGAGATCAAGGGATACTTATTCATTTGGTCTGGCATTTAGGCTAAAAGTGGACTTATTTAAAAATGGCCTATGATCCTTTCCTAATCACTATCCTCTAACCTAGGCAAGACTAACCGGGCAAGTTCTGGATCGTACACACAAAGTGAACTAAGTAATGACCTCACACACACAACACAGGGTTGTATTATCATCTACTACCTATCCGATTCATGCAATGCTAGCTACAGTTATTTGCCTATAATCCTAGTGCCATAACAAGATCCAACAGTTGTCACACATAAACATGCTACACACACATACTTTTAAAATAATTTTTTTTTCAGGAGGGGTATCCTTAACATTCAAAAAGCATAAAAATTTTCTAAACTGGACTGCACTACAGTTCCCTTACTTTTCTCCTAATTTAGCATGAAACACATAAACACAACATCCTAAACATGTCAGTTCTACTATGATAGCATGCTAGGGGGAAAAGAAACACGGCAACAAAAACCCCCAAGTGGTGGTACACCCCCATCCCCAACTAACAATGGTGCACTGCCCTCAATGCACAGCTAATAATCAAAGTACAAGGGAGTGAAGACATACTTGTGGCGCCCTAAGCGCCGAAAGTGGGCTCGCCCGCAGAGGGATCATCAATCTGCTTAATAGTAGGTGCATCCGATGGAGGGGCAGCCTGACTAGCGGATGCACCACGTGCCCTCTGCTCCGTCTCAATCTAGCTCGCATGGTACTCCACCCGGGAGGTTTTAACCGCCCTTCGAAGATCACTTTCATACTCAGCATCACTATCAACCTGGCCCTTCGGACTGTGCGACCTCTTGCCTCTATCCATCGAAGGCTCCTCGTTAGAGAACAAATCCACCTCAAATGCTGGTCGCATCGATGCCTGGGCAGGCATAGGTGGGATAATAGGAGTGCTGCTCGATGCCAATGCCCTAACCTCCTCTCTTAATGCGGCCACCTCCTGTATCAGTCCGATTATATCAGAACCTGGTGCAGCACTCAACCGAGAGGCCATCCGCGCCTCAAAGCTGTCAATCCTCCCATGCAGCCCCCTCATAAACTGATCCATCGCCGCAGTCATTCAGGCCTCCACCCTAGCCTCCGCAGCCTCTACAGTGGTCCTGACCCAAGGCTTAAGCTGGGATACCAACTTAGCCATCTGGGTCTCAGTGTGAGCCTGTCGCTCAAATATCTCTGTCTGTCAATCAACCAACTGCTGCAGGAAGACCCTAGAAACATAAACCATACCAGAGGGAGGAGATGGAGCGGTAGTACTGGGTACCTCATCATCAATGGGGCCAGCGCCCTCAGTTTGTACAGGAATAGTCTTAGGTACCCTAACCGGTACGAGAATAGGCATAGGAACACTACTCGGCTCATCTAGGGCTGCTCCCGATGACTCAGACGGCTGTGACTCGCGGGGAAGAATGGGGTGAGAACCTCGCTGCTGCATCAGACCAATATCCGCTATGCGGGTCACCTCTATATCATGATCGAGGCTAGGCATCCTAGCCACACCCGCCCTGTCACATGGGTTCTGTATCAAGCATGGGAATGGTATACTCGTATGATCTAGGAAGGCCCGCTCATGGATCTCCCGGATGATGTATCTAGCAGTGTGAATCTCATAACCAGCCAATATGCTGGCTACCACCACAGCCCGATCCAATGTAAGTGAGTTGTCAGCATTAGTCGGACCCAACCGATGCCGAATAACGGACCACCAGAATCTGCCTGCAAAATGAAGCGTGGACTTTTTGATGTCCAGCTTACCAGTTACCCAACTGGCCACTACACCATCCTCTGCTATGTACCCCGCAATCCATTTAAGCAGCTCCAACTTCTAATTCCCATCTCGCATCCTAACTCTATCTCTGACAATGTCCATCCGGTGATCAAATTCAGCAGTCGAAGCCGGAAGTGGACGGTCTGCCCCAAACAGGAAGTGGTGGACGGTCTGCTCTGATATATCCACTCGGGTACCGCGAACCAAAAGGTGTGTTAATAAGGGCTGGTCCCTGTACCTCTGCCCCACAGGAGTACTCAAGTCAACTGATGCAGCATAAGAGGCATAAAATTCTCGGACTAACTCCGAGCTATAACGACCAGAAGGTTGCACCATCCAACCCAATCCATATCGCTCAAAAAAAGGCCCAATATCAGGCAGTGTCCTCAACTCCTCAAGCCTGTACCGGGGCTCCTCCATAATGCTCCTCCGACAGACACCCCGCTCAGTCAGCTCGGCATCTCTGTCATAAAAAGTATGCATGCCCTACACACACCACCGCTGAACCTCCCTACTCTGTGTGGGAGTCGGAGCACTCTAGGCATAAATACCTGAAATAGAGGCTGTAGCCTCCGCTGCAGAGGTACCCTGACCCGTAGCATCATCTGCAGAGCCTGATTCTGAAGCATCCTCCCCCTCTTCAGACTGGGGGGCGGACTCGAAAGACTGATCTGAAATAACCGACGCTAGCGGTGGTGGAATTGGCTGAAGTGTAGCCCGGGCAGCAGCTTGGGCCCGAGTTTGTAACCTCGTGGTACGAGGTACTAAAGCAGTATCATTATGGCCAATGGCAAACTCCTCCACAAACCCACTTTTATCAGATTCCGTTGGTTCATCACGCCGACGGGTTGGTAATTTCAAATTTTTGGTGCGAACACGGGATGAAGAGTCAAGATGGTCGCTTTTGGGGTTTGATTTAGGAGGCATGGTAACGGGTTTAGGATTGGATTTTTTTGTACTTGGGTCGGGTTAGGGTAGAATTTTGGATGGTTTGGGTCGGGTTTGGACAATTATTGGGTATGGGGGTCGTATTTTTGAAATGGGGTCGGGTTTGTGGTGGATTTTGAGAAGGGGTTTTCGGATTTTGGGAGTTGGAGAAGGTTAGGATTTGGATTTTTGGTGGAGATTGAAGAGAAAGTCGGAAACTTAGGGTTTAATTAGAAGAATTTAAAGTAGAGAAATAATGAAGTGGGTATCAGTTATTTGTATCGGGTGAAAAAGGAGGCTACCAGATTTTATAAAAAAAATGGATCGAGTCGGGTCGAATTTTGGATTGTCTGCAAATTCAAGTTTCCACGGAATTACCCACGTGACGTGGGTTGCACTCACGTCACGTGGGTCACTAGCGTAGCTAAACTTCTGAAACCTGAAAGTTGCCTCTGATTTTCACGTCACACCCCACGTGACGTGGGTTGACCTACGTCACGTGGGTCACCTGTCGTAGGTGAGATTCTGAAAGACCAACTATTTTTCTGATTACCATGGCACCACTCACATGTCGTGAGTGTACTCACGTGATGTTAGTAGTGGCGTGAGTAGTTTTGAACCTATTCAGGTAAATTTTATGAATTCCAGCTAACTGCTCCTCCAATACTCAGACCTCAACATAGTAAAATCTTGGGTTGCCTCCCAATCAGCGGTTGATTTAATGTCGCGGCATGACACGGCTACCTTGGATACTTAGACTTCACTAACTAGCCCATGGGTTGCCTCCCATGAAGCGCCTAATTTAACGTCGCGGCACGACATGGCTAGCTTGACTACTTAGACTTCATCAAGCTCAAGTTCCTCATATGTCTTTATTTCTTTCGTGACTTCCACATAATGCTTAATAAGCTGTCCATTGACTTTGAATAGAACATTTATCTGCTCTTTTTGGCTCAATAGCTCTATGTGGGAATACCCTAACCATCATGAATGGACCGGACCATTTGGACTTTAATTTTCCAGCAAACAAGCAAAGCTTAAAATTATACAATAGCACCAAATCTCCCGGGTGAAACTCTCGGTTCTCAATTCAACGATCGTGATAAAATTTCATCTTCTCCTTATATAATGTTGAACTTTCATAAGCCCGGAGACGAAATTCATCCATCTCATTCATCTGCTCAAGTCTCATTTTAGCCGTTGCACTCCAGTCTAAATTCAACCTTTTCAACGCCCATAGAGCCTTATGTTCAAGTTCGACAGGCAAATGGCAAGATTTTCCAAAGACCAACTGATATGGTGATGCACCAATTGGCGTTTCGAAAGCAGTTCGATATGCCCATAATGCATCATCCAATCTTCGATCCTAATCAGTCCTATTAGCATTAACTGTTTTTGCCAAAATTGACTTGATCTCACGATTTGACACCTCAACTCGCCCGTTTGTCTGAGGATGGTAAGGTGTTGCCACCTTATGTTTAACACCATATTTTTCAAGCAGGGCCTTGAACAGACGATTGCAAAAGTGGGATCCTTCATCACTAATAATAACTCAGGATGTATCGAATCGTGAGAATATGTTCTTTTTCAATAATGTTGTGACACTTCTTCCTTTGTTATTAGGAAGCGCAATTGTTTCCACCCACTTAGAAACATAGTCAACAGCTACCAAAATATATTTCATTCCATGCGAGCTCACAAAAGGACCCATAAAATCAATTCCCCACACATCGAACAATTCAAGCTCAAGTATAGTTGTCAGGAGAAGTTCGTGTCTACGTGAAATATTCCCTTCCCTTTGACATTGGTCACAAGCGCGGGCATAATCATGAGCATCTTTGTAAATACTGGGCAAGTAGTACCCACATTGAAAGATTTTATGGGCAGTCAGCGCACCTCCATGATGACCCCCAACTGGAGATTAATGACATGCTTCCAGAATACTCATCATCTCGACCTCTGGAACACATCTTCAAATTATGCCATCAGCACATACCCTAAATAAATACGGCTCATCCTAGAAGAATTTTTGTACCTCATGCATGAACTTCTTTCTCTGCTGCTATGACATATCTTTCGGAACTAGATCACTTGCCAAAAAGTTGGAAAAATCAGCAAACCAAGGGATTAAGTCTTGAGATGCTGCCAGTACTAGCTCATCTGGAAAAGTATCATCAATCTCAAGATCATCCCTTAATTTAAGCATGGAATCCTCCTCAAGGCATGATAGATGGTCAGAAACTTGATTTTCAGTTCCCTTAAGATCCTTGACTTCAAAGTCAAATTCTTGCAATAGCAGCACCCACCGAATCAGTCTTGGCTTAGTATCTTTTTTTGACATAAGATACCGAAGAGTTGCATGGTTTGTATGCACAATCACCTTCGTACCTATCAAGTAAGATCTGAATTTTTCAAAAGCAAAGACCACTGCCAATAATTACTGCTCAGTCACAGTATAATTCTTTTAAGCTGGATTAAGCATTGTGCTAGCATAGTAAATCGGATGTAACATTTTCTCACGTCTTTGGCCAAGGATTGCACCCAAAGCCACTCCGCTAGTATCGCACATAACCTCAAAAGGCATAGTCCAATCTGGTGACACAATAATAGAGGCTGAAACCAGCTTCTCCTTAAGACACTCAAATGCTTTCAGACATGCTTCATCGAACATGAACTTCACCTCTTTCTCCAAAAGTTTGCATAAAGCATGTGCAATCTTGGAGAAATCCTTGATGAATCTTCTATAAAAGCCAGCATGACCTAAGAAACTTCAAATACCTTTCACGAAGATAGGTGGAGGTAGCTTCTCAATTACCTCAATCTTCGCCTTATCCACCTCAATGTCATTCTTTGAAATCTGATGCCCCAATACGATACCTTCGTTGACCATAAAGTGACATTTTTCCCAATTCAGCACTAAGTTGCACTCCTCGCATCTTTGCAGCACATTAGCCAGGTGTAACAAATAACCATCAAGCGAGTCTCCCACAGTAGAAAAATCATCCATAAAAACCTCAATAGTGTCTTCCACCATGTCGGAGAAAATAGACATCATGCAGCGTTGGAAAGTTGCCGGAGCGTTACACAAATCGAAGGGCATCCTCTTGAATGTGAATGTCCCATATGGACAAGTGAAAGTGGTCTTCTCTTGGTCTTCGGGGGAAATAAAAATTTGGTTATACCCCGAATAGCCATCGAGAAAACAATACCATCCTCTACCAGCAAGACGGTCTAACATCTGATCCATAAAGGGCATAGGAAAATGATCTTTCTCAGTACAAGAATTCAACTTTTGATAATCCATGCAAACTCTCCACCCAGTAACCGGCCTCATTGGAATTAACTCATTTTTGTCGTTCGGAACCACAGTGATTCCTCCCTTTTTTGGCACACACTGAACTGGGCTCAGCCACTTGCTATCCGCAATAGGGTACACCACTCCTTCATCTAACCACTTGATGATATCTTTCTTCACAACCTCTTGCATTGGTGGGTTCAGACGACGCTGATGCTCAATACTCGATATGCACTCAGGAGTAAGTTGATATTTGTGAGTGCAAATGCCGGGTGGAATTCCTATAATATCAGCAATGGACCAACCAATGGCCCTCTTAAATCTTCTCAATACTGAAACCAAAGTCTCTACTTTCCAATCCACCAATTTAGCAGAAATAATCACAGGCAAGGTATTGTTGGCTCCCAAAAATGTGTAGAGAAGGTGGGCCGGAAGAGCCTTACGCTCTAAAACTGGAGGCTCCTCAATAGACGGACGAGCTGGTGGGGTTACCCTATTCTTCAAATCGAGATCCAGTTTCTTTGGAGCATAAGTGTATGCTCCCTTACCAGCGAGTGCACCCAACACCTCATCATATTTCTCAATACCATTGCTATCAAAATTCATAATCACGGCCGCAAGAGGTTCTACCCCCAACCTTTCTTCAAGAGATACAACAACATCACTATCATCAACCGCATCTATCACCTAAATCACACGCTTATCTCTTGGCTGCTTCATTGAACGACAAACATTGAAAGTGACCTGTTCATCATTTAACCTGAATTTCATCTGTCCTGTTTCCATATCGACCAGTGTACGACCAGTGGCAAGGAATGGTATTCCCAGTATAATGGGAACCTCGAAGTCAACTTCACAACCAAGAATCACAAAGTCATCCCGAAAGATGAAAGATGCCACCTTTACCAAAACAGCATACAGAATTTCCATCGGCTTTTTCACAGTCCTATTAGCCATGAGAAGTCTCATAGAGGTTGGTTCGGTGCTCCCAACCCCAACTATTTGAACACGGCTAACGGCATTAAGTTAATACTAGCACCTGAATCACAAAGTGCTTTAGCAAAGTTGTAAGACCCGATTGTACAAGAAAATGTGAAAGCTCCTGGATTCTCCTTTTTTTCAACTAGGGAACGCGAAGCAACTGCACTACAATGATTTAGGTTATCTACTGGCTCAAAATTGATAGTTCTCTTCTTTGTCACCAAGTCTTTCATGAACTTCGCATAACCTGACATCTGCTCCAATGCCTCAACAAGAGGGATGTTTACTGACAGCTCCTTCAACATTGTAATAAGCTTCTGATATTTGCCTTCCTCAGCCTTCTTTTTCAACCTTTGAGAAAAGAAAGGAGGAGGTCGTGGGATAGTTTTCAGCACTTGTGGTACCTCTTTTTCTTACCTCTTTTCAGCCTTTGCCTTTTCGCTAGTATCATGATGATCGGGAATCGTTTCACCCTTTGAATTATCTGGCTCTGACTCAGTTTCTACATTAATAACCATTGGCTCATTGGTCTTACCACTATCGGCAGGTATAGGTGGATCTGTCGTGCTTTTCCCACTTCTAGTAGTAATGGCTAGACAATGGCTATCATTCTTCGGATTTTGGACGGTATTGCTTGGAAGGGTGCCTAACTGACGTTGATTCAGTGACAATAAAATCTTCCCAAACTATTGCTCCAACTGTTTAATGGCAGTTGAATGGGACTCCACTTTCTGACTTATTCCCGAAATGTCTGACCTAATCTCCTTTAAGCAATTTTCCTGGCTCTCTGACCCCTTGACCAGTTTATTAAGAAGGGCCTCCATTCTTGCATTTCCAGACTCCTCATCACGGCTTCTTGGTGGTACATAAAGGCCATTTTTCTCTCTATAATCATCCTTCCATCTCCAATCACCATCACGGTCTTGTTCTCGATCTCTGTTTCCCGACTTGTTGTAATTGTCTCCATAATAGTTTCGACCTTGATTCCCTTGCCTCGAGTTCCAAGAGTCTTGATTAGACCCTTGGCTCGAAAACCAGTCACTTCTCAATCTAGGTACTTAGCCTCTTCATCAGACTCACTATCATCATGTCTAGACGATTTACCTTGTACACCTACAACATGCACCTTTTCAGCATCTCTGGCCGCTATCTGTTTAGCCAGAAGATCAATTTCTGTCCTCAACTGAGCAACCTCTTGAGCCACAGATTCGTCCAAAGCCCTTTGAGTTGCTGAAGCTCCAATAGCATATGTGCCAGCAGGCGTTTCTGCCACCCGAGTATGCCATCCTCGGTTGGTCTTAGTGACACAATCTAATATCTCTGAAGCTCGTTCCCATCTCAAACTCCTGAATGCACCACCAGTGATAGTATCTGCTACCGCCTTTGTGTTGACATTCAAAGCCCTATAGAAGATTTCAAGTAAATTCCTCCCACTTATCCTGTGATTTGGCACATTCTGCAGCTTCTTTTTGAACCTCAGCCATGTCTTATAGAGTGCTTCAGAATGAAGTTGTCTGAAATTATAAATCTCGTCCTTCAACTGCAGTATCTTGGAAGGTGGGAAAAATCTTTCCAAAAATTGATTTTTCAATTCTTTCCAAGTAGTGATGGAACCTCGTGGCATCTCGGCCAACCACAAAGTAGCTTCTCCTGTTAGAGAGAATGGAAACAACCTCAACTGAATAGCCTCTTGGTCAACTCTAGGAAGATTGTATGACGTGCAGACCCCCACAAAATTCATCACGTGCATGTTTGGGTCATCAGTAGGAAGACCGACGAAGACACCCTTCAAGTTTAGCAGATGGATCATGGCACTAGTAATGTCAAACTTAGTGCCCGGAGGTAACTCTGGTGGAATGATGGCACCAGTCTCTATTGGCTCGAAGTAGGCCACATCTTCTTCTTCAGGATCATCATAAACAGGCACATATGGTCTCGGTTGTTCTCTCAGTCGTCTTTTTCGCTCTTCAGCATCAGCCAAATATTGTGTTGCTTCTTGCATAACTCGATTATCTCTTTTTGCTTGTCTAAGAGTAGCTTGCCTAGCTTGCTCTTCCTGTGTCAATCGAGAGGTAGTTTGATCCGCTGTTTCATGACCAACTGGCTGAATTGGTTGATGACAAATATCTCCCGTAGCTGCGGGATCCTGAACTCCTTTAGTATTCACCATCCTTCGCTTAGCTCTCAGAGTTCTTTCAATATCAAGATCAAGTGGAATCAGGGGATTGTCTTGACTTCTAGTATTGGGCATACACCGGCGTGTACCCTCAAAAGTATGTAAAAACAAAACCAATCAACTCCAACCAGTACTAATCAACTCCATAACCGTATTCCCCAGCAACGACGCCAAAATTTGATGTCGCCCAAAATATACCTCCGAAAAAGTATAATGCGGTCGCTGTATCAAATATAGAACCCAGGTTTGAGTAACTGGTAAGTAAGTAAAAAGGTTTTTTTTTGTGAAGAAGTAATAAAGTAACGATTGCTGATTGTATCGAGTTTGTAGACAATAAGAGAGATACACTAGGACTGTGATCCCCAATGATTCCTTAACTCCACCGGTTACTTGTGCTAACAAAAATCGTCCCGCTATGTGGCATGCAAAATCTGACAAAATATGTTCATCTAAATGTCTCTCGACCTTGGTTAGATGAATTTCACTCTTCTCCTCTCGGTCTCCGAGTGTCGCACTACTAACCCTTGTCCTGGATCTCAGATAACTATTCCCGCTAAGGCTCAAGTTATTAGGTGAAGGTTGATAACTTCAAATCTCTGTTGTTATCTCCTTTTCCCAATCTCTACCTCTCTCTCGAGCAAGTCTAGAATACAGGCGAGTTTCTAACGTTTGCAACCATTAGAAAGTAATCAAAATGAAGGAAACAAAAATACATGCATTCACAGCGGTTCAAAGTTGCTTTGCACTTAACCGGTTTCGTTAATTCCTCATGGTTTACACAACCTTAGTTGATGAGTTTAGCTACTCATAATTGTAAGAACACAAGAAGAATTCAGAGATGAAGACATAATTGCACACTCACAAAAATGAAGAAGAACTAAAATCTCAATTATCAATAAAACTCGAATTAGGGTTTGTAACTACAAAACCCAGATGATGTTTATAAGTTCAAAAACAATATGAAATAGCTCTCAAAACAATGTAATAACTCCTTTTTTTGCACATAGGACTATACAGGGGTATTTATAGATACAAAGCTAATCCTATCCAAATCAAAATAGGAGAACAGAGTCGGCAACTTCCACGGTATCGTGACTTGGTGTCGTGGAACCAAGTCACACCACGTAGGTTGTTGTCGTGGAAATCAGGCTCAATTGGACGTCTTCAGAAGTTGAGTCAAGCCATCAACCCACGCCACGTGAGTGACAGTCACGGCACGTGACTGGCTGGCATGGAAATCAAAATCTTTCTTGATCTCTGAAGTGGACTCACGCCAGCCACTCACGTCACGTGAGTGGTCTTCACGGCACGTGAGTGGTGTTATGAGTCCTTCTCTGGTGCAAATTCTTTTTCTTCCATCTTCAGACACTTCGTTCTCGGGCTTGATTCTTCCTTTTGGATCATTTTACCTTCAAAACCTATTTTCCTGCAAATTAGGACAAAAACCACATCATACCAACCAAATACACCCAAGTTATTACATATTTTCCTTGTTTTAAGCATCGAAAGTGCCATGTAACCATGGCGTATCACCTGGACACCATGCCCACCTTGTGGATGACTCCTACCATTTCCTCTAAAATTAGAGCAATAAAAGCTGGTTGTTGAGTCAACTAACCTACAGATAAGAAATTAGGACAATACCTTCTGATATGGCCCAAACACCCACACTCATGGCACCTAATGCCCAAACCAGGCCTCTGAACTAAAGAAGATAAAGGTGTGTAGCTGCCTGTTTGTGAAGGCTGATAACTAACACCAGACGGTCCCCCTACAGACACTAGGATGGCCGAATTAAAAGGCTGAAAAGATCCATGACCCTTTGAGAAAGTACTACTGAGCTGGCTTAAGGTCCCATCCTTCTTCTCATCCACTTTTACCTCTCCCTGTT
Organism: Capsicum rhomboideum; assembly: GCA_031232105.1. NCBI lineage: Eukaryota > Viridiplantae > Streptophyta > Magnoliopsida > Solanales > Solanaceae > Capsicum > Capsicum rhomboideum. The sequence continues at coordinate 28,219,691 of CP124711.1, read as the reverse complement.
TCTTAAGTGCCTCAAAAAGACTTGCCAGCTGCAGCCACGAATAAGGTAACCAACTGAATCTCAGAATTTAGACCTATTACAAAGTACCTAATCCGTTCCTCCTCTGAGATGGTTAATAGTGCATATCGAGACAAGGCATGAACTCCTCATAGGTTGCCACAGACATGTTACCCTGCTCCAACCTCAAGAACTCATCCTTCTTCTAATCACGATAGGTGAACAGAACATATTTCTCAAGGAATACATTCTAAAATTGAACCCAAGTGAGTGAAGGTAAGGAAACCCTGCACTTTACAAATGACCTCTACTATTGTTTGGCTTTGGCCTACAATTAAAAAGAAACAAACTCTACACCATACCTTTCAACAATACCCATCTTGTGTAGACGTTCAAGATAATCTATCAAGAATTCAAAAGCGTCCTTAGACTCTATACCTTGGAATATTAGGGCCTTCATATTTATGAACTTGCAGAATAGTCCATGTTCATCATCAGTAGTTACTGGCCTAAGTAACTATTGGGAATTTACCCCTGTTTCAGAGCCTTCATCCATCTTGGGCGCTACAGCAGCAGTGTGTTGCAAGGTTGGGGTAGAAAGGCCAGAACAACTAGAGTGTGACCAGTGCTAGCCAAGCTACTCAAGAATCCCAACGCTTGCTGAATTACTTCTGCAGACAAAGGCACTGGTACTGCACCATTCGGCTCTGTCACCACATTTTCTGAGCTACCATCTTCTCCTCCTCAACTACCACTTCTTCATTCTGAGCAAAGTATAGGGCATCCTATTATGGAAGAGGGGATGGTGATCTCTGTCTTACCGGTCCTCCGGCTACCTGGGATCCACCCCTAGCAAGTGCTTCCCTTCATCCTCTCTTTCTAACTCTGCCCCTAACTCGAGGTCTGCCCCAGACTGCGGTCGGTGCGGGTGCTGCTATTGGTGCTACTGTGGGTATGGCTATCGCTTCTCTGGTGGAATGAATATTCACCATCTGCGAATAAGAATGAATGAGTTAGATACCAATTTGGATCGCCAGATACCAATTGGAATCAACTAATAGCAAGAAAGGAAGAAAGAAAGGAATTAATTTCCTAATATGATCAATATTAGCATTTAGATCATGTTGACTTTTTGATCTAAATTCAGGATCCCTTGTCAACCTTTCCTCTTCATCATCTTCTCATTTTTCCATCTTCTTCTCCTTCCTTTCCTTCTTCTTCTTCTTCTTCTCTTCTTTTTCTTCTTCTTTTTCTTTTTCTTCTTCTTCTTCTTCTTCTTCTTCTTCTTCTTCTTCTTCTTCTCCTCCTCCTCCTCCTCCTCCTCTTCTCCTTCTTCTTCTTCTTCTTCTACTTCTTCTTCTTCTTCTTCTTCTTCTTCTTCTTCTTCTTCTTCTTCTTCTTCTTCTTCTTCTTCTCCTTCTCCTTCTCCTTCTTCTTCTTCTCCTTCTCCTTCTCCTCCTCCTTCTTCTTCTTCTTCTTCTTCTCCTCCTCCTTCTCCTCCTCCTCCTCCTCCTTCTGCTTCTTCTTCTTTTTCTTCTTCTTCTTCTTCTTCTTCTTCTTCTTCTTCTTCTTCTTCTTCTTCTCCTTCATCATCTTTACCATCTTATTCTACTTCATTATCTTCTCCATTCCCTTATATATCTACATCTGTTTCATCTACTTCCTTTTCATCTTCATCTCTTTTCTCTTTATCTTTTTTATCTCCCTCACTTTTCTCATCTCCTTGTTTATCTTTATCTAAATCTCCAGATACTTCACTTTTTTCTACTTCCTTCTCATCCTCTCTTTCCTTCTCTTTTTCTATATCTAGAGCTGATTGAGAAGGAACTTCTGCTTCTGATTGAGATATTGCTTGTACAGCAAGCTCATTTAATGGTGAATGTAGCCTAGCTACTTTACTTCTTCCTTTCCCTGGAGTTGATTCTCTTTCTTTTATTTTGGTTGGAGGCATTTTATCTACAAATAGAAGGTGAACAAAAAAGGTTATAATTGATTTGTGCATCATTAAAAAAAGGATAGCAGCGAATTTAATAAATACAATAAAATAAAATAATATTTCCAACAGATCACTTGTCTGTTGAAAGAAATGAAAACAGTTTCAATATTATTTTATTTTCTTCCAACAGATGAGTGATCTATTGCAACAGATGATTCATCTGTTGGAAGAAATCAAAACAATAGCTTTGTTTTTTTGATTTCTTCCAACAGATGACTTATCTGTTGCAACAGATCACTCATCTGTTGGAAGAAATTAAAACAACAAATCTACTGTAGCATTTCATCCAACAGATGACTCATTTGTTGCAGCATATTATCCATTTGTTGGATAAAATAACTCATTTGTTGCAACAAATAACTCATCTGTTGGGAAAATAATGAAGTCTTTACAATACTGTTTTGATTTCTCCGAACAGATGAGTTATCTGTTGCAACAGATCACCCATCTGTTGGATGAAATCAAAACAACAAAGCACTGTAATATGTAATACGAGTCATATTAATCCCAACAGGTAGCTAATCATCTATTGCAATAGATAAGTCATCTGTTACAATAAATTAGTCATATGTTGTAGCAGGTGACTAACGATCAAAATATTTTCAAAAAACACCAACAACAACAGAGGACAACAATAAAAAAATCAAGACCCATTCTGTTATATCAAGCCACAAATCTCACCACTTGAACAACAATGTTCAAGAACAATAACTACAACACCAACAAATTCATATTTCACTGATGAAGATACACAAATTATTTACAATACAACAACCATATCAAGTATTAAGAGAACAAATACCACAAATTCATTCATTAACATTAAGAGGTGTTTATTTTTTCCATAACTGTAATCTGTTGAAAATCCTAACTTTTTATTAACCAAAACAATCTGTTTGAAAATCCTAATTTTTTGAACACATTTCATAAGATAATAATATTCAAGATCAAGAACACAAGGGTTTTTGAATTTTTCCAACAACTATGTCAACTGTTGCAACAGATTCTCAGCAAAAATTAAATTTTCAGAACAATACTACTAAGAACAACAAGAACAAGATACTAACAACAATAAAAACTCATATTTTTTAAAAGATACACACATCTCCACACACTCTTTATAAATATACAATAAAAAATTTCGAAGCTAAAACAAATACCAAAATTAGGGTTTCATAGTTCATCTTTTCTAAACATGAAACAACAAAACCCTAACTTTGAAGAAGAAAACTCAGTTGAGATTCTTCTTCTTCATTGACCCAATTTTTTTTTCAAAACCCTAACTTTTTGAACCAATAAAGAGTGAACATTACCTTAGAAAAGAGAGAAATCGACGGTAGAAACGAAAAAGGCTTCAAAATTAAGGTTGCCGGAGGTAGAATTTGCCGGAGAAGAGTTACATCGTCGATTTGTTGTTCTCAAAGCCAACAACTGATGTGGAAAGAGAAGAGAGAAGAAACGATTGAGATGAAGAGAGGAAAAGATTTTGAAAACTGATTTATTTTTTAATTAAATGGAAAATTAAAGATGTGGGGTTTTTTGTATTTTGAAAAAGTTCAACAAATTTTAAAAATACTAATTTAGTCCATAATTAACTTAAATAAATTTTAAGTAACTTTGACCTTGGCTTGGTCAAAGATATCACCAATACTAATATTAAAACTTGAGAGATGCCTCTCATTCAATTTTCTCTTCACACTGCAGAAGGTCTCGTGTGTATTTCCCAAGCTATCCAGTAAAAGGTCATACTCCTTTACCTTATCTCTTAAGCAAACAATTAAACCAAGATGTATGGACATTGGACTATAATGATTAATTAACGTGTATGTTGTGCATAAAATGAATCAAATTGTAGCTTTATATTCCCATCCTTTTTTTTGTGTGTGTGTGTGAAATATTCCCATCCTTTGACCATGCGAATATAGTCAATAAGTGTTTCAACATAAAGAAAAAACAAATGATGAAAATTCATTAGTTGGTTATGTTTCTTTTAATTGGAAATTACCTAGAAGAGTATGTGAAGAATATTAAAAGATTAAATTAAAATAGTATTGCAGAGAATGAAGATTATAATCATATTAGAAAAAGATTATTTTCTCAATTTTTGGATAATTTTATTTCTTTTTTCTTGCTATAATTATGGAGTTTTAATGAAAAGAATACTTTTTCAAACAAACTTTTTACAGCATAAACGAGAGTGATTTTCCTATAAAATTCCCAAAATTTCATGATTAATCAATTTCCTATTACAGACGAAAATGAGAATAAAATGAGTTAGAATACATTTGAGGTGCTGAGAAGAATTTGATGTGGGTGCAAAATGTTTAAGTTCCTATAATATTTTTGAGTTAATTATATTTAGTTATATGTGATAAAATTTATACGAGTAATAGAATTTTTTTTTTATTCGATATTCAATATCCATATTAAAACCCTATTAATAAATTCACACATTGAATAGTCCATATCCAAAGATGGCTCTCTGCCTCTCTAAATAACATTTAGGGCTCGTTTGGTTGGAGAATACTTTCTCCATTCACTTTTATTTGTCATTTTTTTGACATGACATACCCATTAAGAAAATAATGATTGATATATGACTTTACCATATTGTCCCTATTAATTGATGTTTAGTACTCCTTCCGTTCCATTTTACCTGGCCCCTATACTAAATATAAATGTTTCAATTTACTTATTCATTTTCGCAAATTAAGAGTATTTTATTACTTCTTTCCTATGTTACCCTTAGTATCAAATAACTAAAGAAAGTAGTAATAGTTAAATTTAAAGTTTCAAAACATTATTAATAAGATTAATTTTGTAAAATACACCTCTACTTAATATTTTTTTAATGAGTGTGTCAAGTAAAATGGAACGGAGGGAGTAATAGGTATTGAAAAATGATTTAGAGAATAAGTAATTAATGCTAAGGGTAAAACATGAAATTCTTTTTTTGTCTTTTCTTAATTTGTCAAAAATGACAAGTAAAAATGAAAATCAAATTATAAAAATAATAACAAGTAAATTCGAATGAAGGGAGTAAATTATTCCAAAATTAATTATTTCATAATTAGTTATCTCGAAATTGTTATCTCATTGAAGCTATAACCTTCAAGTACTAACTAGCTAGTAAGCTCACACTTCAAGAGCTAGTTCTTTTTCTAGATTTTGTCTAATCTTTCTTAATTTAAAAATTCTTTTAATATTGGACAAAAATATTACTATAATATTGAGATAAATTATTTTAAAATTTTATTTAAATTAAATATGAAATAAATTTATCTTAAAATTAATTTCAAAATTAGTTATTCGTTGTGTTGGTACCGAACTCACCTTAGAATAGTAGTTTTTGTACCATGCTTGGAGAACTAAATTATCCCTTGGTTCAAAGAATAGAAAACCGAACCAATGACATAATGATGGAATAGGAATATCCTATCATGCCTAATTCTATTCTTTCTTCTTTTAATTTCCTAGGGGTAAACGCATTTTACTTTCCAAAAACACTCATAATTGTCCTAATACACTCTCAAAAAATCTAAAAAAATAATAATTGTTTATAACAAAATCAAAAGGAAAATCTATAATACCCAGTAATTGATTTCAAGAATATTTATTTTTTTTTCAAGAAAAGGCATCGTGCATAATTTTGTTTCAGCTGTAGTTGTTGAAGGGTGCAGGGTTTTCGGGTTCATCAGGTATATATGATTATCGATTTTCAATTTTGTGTCAATTAGTTGGGAATCGGGATTTGTTTGGACTTAATTGTTGGAATTTGTAGAAATGTTTGTTTGTTTTTCAAGATTGGTCATTTCCCCAATTCTTGAAATACCCCATGTTTTGTTTTTTGCTGTTTTATAAAAAAAAATTCGTTATGTTAGGGATTTTGTTTTTTAATTGGGTATTTTTGTATGCTCAGAAAGTTCTGATGTTTCTGCTTTTTATTAATATGCTTTACTTAAGTTGAGGGTCTATTAGAAACAACCTCGCTATCTCCCCCATGTAGGGGAAAGGTTTGCGTACACACTACCCTCTCCAGACCGCACTTGTGAGATTACATCGGCTATGTTGTTGTTGTATTATGATAGTTCATATGCTTTACTTGGGTGAGGGTCTAACAGAAATAGCCTCTCTACCTTCATAAGGTAGGGGTAAGGTTATGTCTGTTCTACCCTCCCCGAACCCCACTTGTGGGATTACACAGTATATGTTGTTGTATTATGATTCTTCTGATGGGTGCTTGAGGAATCCATTTGATCTTCAGTGCTTTGTTGATGATCTATAGATTCAACCATGTATGAAATCTTCTGCATCTTAGTGTCTTTTAATAAAATCATTCCTTTAAAAAATATAGTTTGTAAAAGATGTTTGACTGGATTGGTGAAGAATTGGATTTTGATTTCCTTCTCCAAATGAAAAAAATACATCTATAGTTGCAGTAACTTAGCAATATAGCCACTTGTGAGGTTTCTCATCAAGGTATGAGATTTCTGTCCAATTACTATATTGGCGCAACAAGTATGGGACTCCATGTTGCTTCCGCCACTGGTGTTTATAGTACTACTCTGCTATTGCGGCTAAAGAAGTTAGCTGCAGGTCTCAACAACAACAATAACAACAAATGATCTTTGCCATTTGGTTTGGACTTATTATTTTCATTTGAATGCTCAAATTTTCTTTTGAGACAAATCAAGAGTTTCTGCAACTAGAGGTTAGCCAAATCTCGCAATTATCTGTATGCCAACATTCAAAACTCTAACCAAAGTAAAAGGGCACAACGCTGAACATAATGTAAGTGTACAATGACAAAGTCTATACCAAACTAGTGGGTATTGCCAAAATAGATGCTGTTTTTTTTTTTGTGTTTTCTTCTTAACTAAGATCATATGGATTACTAACTTCGTTTCAAATTATATGTCTTACTTCCCTTTTTATTTTGTTTCAAAAGATGCCACTTTTCAATTTTTGTAAGTTTTATTTTTAACATCTCATTTTACCTTTAATGACAATGCCACTCCCTTATAGGAATGACATGGCATGTTCAAGATCACAAATTTCAAAAGATATTTTTGGTGGTCTGTTATATACACCTTTACTTTAAGACCGCAAGATTCAAAAGTCCTCTTTATGTCTTGAATTTTGTGCCCAGACAAACAATCAAACGAAGAAACATAAAATGAAATGGAGGGAGTATGAAATATTGTTGATTTCTTAGATAGCTTCTCACCATGTGATTTTAGATCTACCTCGTCCCTTTTGACACATTCAGTTATCATAGTGGCATCTATGGATAGGTGCGTTTGGAAGTCTACAACATAGCCAAATCATTTCAAGCGACCTCCTCTTAATTTATCCTTTACGTACTTGCACATTCTAATGGATGTAATCGTTTATAATCTTGTCTAATCTTGTACTCTCACATCCACCTCACCGATCACATTTCTCCAATTATCATTCTTTGGCTATCTTTTTATTGACTTTCAACCTACAGGTAGTTCTCCTCTGTTTCAGACTTAGGATTGACAATAAGAAGCTCACATAAGTAAAATTCACAAAGTAGGGTCTCAAGAAATGAGTTAAATTAAGATCAAGATTGTTATTGTTCTTTAATGTTAATTATCTTCTGTTTGATAATTGGAAGCAGGTTTTAGTTTTTGCTGGCAAACTAAGTTGATTTTCCAATCTGCTTGGCTTTGAAATGCCAATGAATGATGATCGTGCAATATAAATTGCATAATCCTGAAAGTGATTATGGAAGGAAACAGCTCGTACTGCCTAATATAATCAGTAGTGCATGCCATTTACCTTCTGTCCCTTTTCCTCCTAGTTGTAATTTACACTACTGTTCTACTCTGAAGGTTCAATGGCTACCATTTCAAAAAAAAAAAAAAAAAAAAAAAGAAGTTCAATTGCTGCTTCATTGGACACTTTATCTATACTGAGATTTCTTGCTTTTAGGCAGGCAAACATCAAATCTTTTTGTTTACCAGCCAGAACTTAAGAATTCTCTTATCAATGGCTGAAGTTTCCAGAGAGATAATTTGTTTCACTATACCGCCAGATTGCCACATTTGCTTGTGATAATTGCTTCCTTTGTGCTTATTCCTCAGGGTTACTATCACCAATCATTTTCTTACTTTGCTCTCTATGTGAATTTAAAATGAGCTCTTAGCATTTTGTTTGTCTGTTCTATTTTATTTGGCCTTCCACTTTCTGCTGTGTTCTATTTGCTTTATCTGTAACTACCCTTTTCCTTCTTCCTATCAGAACAAACATCAAGTCCCAAAATGGAAATGATTGAGGAATTTTGTAGTCATAAAATAAAATTTGAATTATCAGTCACTACTTTTAATATTGTATATAACATGACTTTTGACCTGAATATCTCATGTTTAATTTCCGTGGAACTATTTATGACCTAAATCTCTCTCATTTTAATTTTCCGTGGTTTAGGGAGGAAAAGGTCTATTGTAATACTCTTTAGCCACTTATAATGTTCTTTTATAAGTAGAAATGGATAAAATCCCCCCAATGCTTCTTTGTCCCTTATTTTATTTTAGGGTTGGGGCAAATGCTGCTTGTAATAACGTAGAGAAAATTCTTTTTGTTTTATTACAGTAGTGTTTCGGCCAAGTTTGTTGTTTACACACACCTCTGACTAATTCACAAGTGCCGCGCTACATCCCACCAATACAAGTATCGGCTAACTCTGCACAAGGGTTAGATAGGAAGAATCCACCTAGTGTTGCCGCTACCGAAGTCCGAACCCTGCTTTCCAAGGCCAATACACCGACGACTCAGCTGTTATGCCAGCTGTTTGGGGGCTGTAACATTGGGAGAAACTTGGTTCACCATTATAAGAACCAAGGAACTGGTGGAATTGTTTTCAACTTTTCATACTTAGTTAACCTTATTCTCCGTGTCTTAATGATCTCTATCTTTCTTGCTGTCAGTTGCTCTGTCTTATATGTCTCCACTAGCTAGGGGAATCTCTAAGTAGATACGTGTACTATTGAAAAATAAAATCCTTCCTTCCAATTATTTGGCCAACATTCCACTCTGGTCTGTCCCAAACAGGCGAAGTCTTTCTTTAAAGGGAAAGTCGTCATCATCATCATCATCATCATCATACCCAGTGAAAGGGAAAGTAATCAAGTCAAATTATAACTATAATTTTTCATCATTTCTGTACATCTTTATACTTCTTTTACATCCTCCTACACTTGATCTTATCTGAAAGTACCTTAAATATAATAATATCCTCATTGTAAGTTTGTTTGCTTAATCTCCCAAATGTTAATCTAGGTTGGTGAATTTTGGTGGAGGATTTATTTGCATGGTACTGCACTTCCTGTTTACTCTATCCCGTACGGAGAAGTGACATCAAAGAGAAGCAAGAGGGAGAGTGCTCACATCTGAAGGTGATTTCACGACCGGAGTTAATTGCAGGATTGTCTTTTCAGTTTCTGCTCAACATTTTTATTTCGATCTATTCAGAAAGTAGCTGAGAAGATACCACTTGGAAACGGTTTTGCCCAGGTATTTAACTACAGTGATTGGTAATGTTTTAGCTGCTTTCAGACTTAACATATTTACAATAGGGCAAATTGAATAAATTATGACTTTAGGATTGTGGTAGCCATATTGTTATACTTTAACTGTTTTCCCCCTTTTCCTTGGTTTTTCCCTAGTTTTGCTTGAAATTTCCTGCCTCTTTCACCCTTTTCTAAGAAAATAGAAGTGCTATCTCCGCGCTGGATGAGATACAATCAGAGTTTGTAGATTTACATGATGTCTCTAGGTTCCAAATTATTTTGAGAGATCAGGTTGCCAAGCATATCTGGATATGTATATCTATCTGCTTGTAAGTTTTCACTAAAATACAGTTGTATGCTTTTGTAAGATAGGCATTTTAATGGCATAGTAAATTTTCTATGCACCAAGAAATGTAGCTACTTTGTCTAGGGATATATTTTTTGGAAAAAATCAGGAGAATTAGTTGACACATCAAGTACTTGATACAGTACCTTCTTAAGTTCTCTGCTTAGAAATTTTTTTTCTCTTTGAAAATGTTGTGTGGGGCATATATATAGAACATAAAATACTTTCCTTACAGAAACGCGAATAATATTTGACTAATATGGCTCTGCAATGGAAATGCTTTCCATGGCCTTTGGTGATGTGGATCTTATGAGGCATTTTGAAAGTATAGGGGAGAATTTTCTGTTCTCCTGTTGGGTGGTCTCTAAATTTAACTTTTCCAAATGAATTGTTGCACCATTTCCATGTATTAGCACTTCAAATAAGCTATGTTTGTTTGATGAGGATATCAAAAAATTGAATCACTAATGGAGTGCATTTGATAAATGTTTTAGGTCTTGCCACAAAAGGTCTTTTTTTCTCTCCTTTCTATTGTCTGGAGAAAGGTGACCTTTTGTCTTCTTTTTACATGTCCAGATAAGCATGAAGATTGGGAAGGGAAGGAAAGGACATTTAGAAATTAGAATGCAGACAGAGCTCTGATGATGGGATCGGTGGACTAAGATAATTGACATTTTGCATTTTCAGTACTAAGAAGTTGAAATCGTCCTGTTATATCATGCTCTTTTTTCTAACAGCTGTATGGTTTATAATGTCTCTTCTATATCTCTACATTAATTTGTCAAGTTTTTCAGGTTGACTTTCAAACAACAAGATCTGTCACCGTCAGTTCAGTATTATTGGGGTAGATGCAAGCTTGATAGTAATGTCTGTACTCATTGAAGGGCTTCCTGATGCTGTTGCTCTCAGGTGTCTTGCACGGGTTCCGTTTCATCTTCATCCCAAGTTAGAACTTGTTTCCCATTCCTGGCGAGCTGCTATTCGAAGTGGTGAACTATTTAAGGCAAGACAGGAGGTCAATTCAGCTGAAGAATTTTTATGCGTCTGCGCCTTTGACCCTGATAATTTGTGGCAGCTTTACGATCCTATGCGTGATCTTTGGATTACGCTTCCTGTTCTTCCGTCAAACATCAGACATCTTGCTCACTTTGGTGTGGTATCTACTGCTGGAAAACTCTTTGTTCTAGGTGGTGGTAGTGATGCTGTGGATCCATTGACTGGTGACCAAGATGGTAGTTTTGCCACTGATGAGGTATGGTCATATGACCCGGTAACCCGAGAATGGAGTCTCTGTGCGTCTATGATTGTGCCTCGAGCCATGTTCGCATGTTGTGTGTTCGATGGGAGGATAGTTGTTGCAGGGGGTTTTACTAACTGCAGAAAATCAATATGTAGAGCAGAAATCTATGATCCTGAGAAGAATGTTTGGGATCCGATCCCTGATCTCCATCACACACACAATTCTGCATGCTCAGGAGTGGTTATTGGCGGTAAAGTTCACGTATTGCACAAAGGTTTGTCAACTGTTCAGGTTTTGGAAAATGTGAAGCAGGGTTGGACTGTGCATGAGTATGGTTGGCTCCAAGGTCCCATGGCTGTTGTTAGGGGAGAGCTTTATGTTATGAGTCATTGGCTCATATACAGGCAGGAAAGAGAAACAAGGAAGATGGTAGTTTCAGCATCTGAATTCCGTAGAAGAATTGGGTTTGCAATGATAGGTCTGGGAGATGAAATCTATATTGTTGGAGGGGTTATTGGACCCGAGCGCTGGAATTGGGACATTAAATTGCTGTCTGATGTTGATGTTCTGACGCTTGGAAGTGAGAGGCAAGTGTGGCGTCAAGTTACTCCAATGACAAAGTGTAGAGGAACGGTCCTTGGCTGCACGCAGATGAGAATATAGGTCATGTACAATGGATCGAATTCCATTGCAGTTTTCTTTGGATAACTGCTTCAAAAAAGGGTTGTGTTGTGCCTGCAGGGTGCAAGAAATGAGATGCTCAGCTTTCTGGCAGCTTCCTTGCATAGTATATAAACCCTTTTTGCTCACTTCTGCTGGGTTTTTTAGTAAAGCTATATCCGTACCTTGAATGCTGGCGATTTTAACATGAAAAATACACTTATTTGCATCAAGGAGGTTTCTTTTCTCAAAATTTTTGTTGTCTTCTTGTGTTGTCTGTATGGAGATAAATTAGCTTGTTGCCCTGCTTGATTCTTTTCTATAAGCAATGGGTATGTTTTGTCTATTGTCAACAAAGTAAACCTAAATCTTTTTGGTCTTTTTCTTTTAGTCAAATCAAGAAATATCCATATAGGATGGGCAATTGAGATTCTAAAGCCATGTTATGGTAATTCTCCTTGTACTTGGTTTAGTCTACCAAGCTCTACTCAAGATTCCATGGGAACGAAAGGGATTAGTTTGCAAGTGAACTGCTTGGACATCTAACCATGAATAGGTAAGAATGTGTTCCATTCATGGTATGTAGTGAATAACTATAAATTTCTTGGCTTGCCTTTTTCAATTAACCCAACTGCAGAGTTGTTATTTGTGCAAGTTGTAAGGAGTCCTGATCTCGAGTCAAGCTGGCCTGTCATTGCATTCTCGTAATGGGAGTGAGTGCACTACAAAATTAGACAAATACTATTGGGATGCATATAATGAATCTTGTCAATCAGTTGGCCGCAAACGGTTGATTTCTGTTATTACTCCGTTCATATGAACCTTTCCCCTTTATTCGGAGTCAACTTTTGAACAGGATTTTAAGTATTCATTCAAGCAAGTGCCAGAGAAATGGACTCTTGCTAACATAGAACTTTAAGTGTTCATTCAACCTTGGTGCCGGACTGCTGTATAAGTCCCTTGCAAGTTCTAGGGATTCAAGATTTGGAAGCTACAAATGTTATTGTACTTTTACTACCCTCCTCAGACCCCATTTTGCGTGATTATATTGGGTATGTTGTTGTTGTAAATGTTATTGTACTTTTAATGCAAACCTACCACTAGTGACAGAGCTCAAATCGGGGGTGTACATTAGGTTGGTTCAACACATTTTAGGTTACTTTGGTTCGGTTCATAATATTTTTGGTTTATATATAAGCCACACGATTGTTGAACCAGACTACGGGCCAATTTGATCTAATTCTTGCGATTCAAATTCTTCTGATGAAATAAGAACATAAAAATTTCAATATAACATTTTAAAATAGGCAATTGGTCCTCTTCAATTCAAACATTATATACTTCAATATTAGTAACAAGCAAATTGCCTCTCATTGATAATTCGAGGGAAAAAAAAACACAAACCATAATAATTTTGATCAACAATACAAGCGAAGAGAAATATTTAAAATTCACACCTCATCCTAACAAATTTTAATGACCAAATAAAGGAAACAAATAGTGCCACCTCGATTGTGATTTGTGAAGGACAAAAACAACTTGACCAACAAACAAAAAGAGCCAACATGAGATTTGTATTAAACAGACTCAAGTGCCTGTCCTTCATGTGGAGTCCTCGTGCTCAAACACTAACCCGAAAAATATTTATATTGAAGTCGAACTAAATTGATTTAAATTGGTATCAAAAAGTTCGAGGTAAAACTCGATTTCATGTACAGGATTCAAATTTAAGACTTTTAATTGAAAATAAAGACTACTTATTATTTTACCATAATCATTATTAGAGTTTAGAGTGTCTTATCCCTTTAGAAAGAGAGTGATATATTCCATTGGTATATGTAATTTCTTGAAGAAAAGGGCAAAAGGAGAAACGAATGATAAGAAAATAGATATGACATGATTGGTACACCCGTTCCTTCCTACTTTCTCCTTCTCGTATTAATGGTCAAGATTAATAAAAATATTTATTTCAAATTTATTTATTATTTATAAAATTAAATTAAAATTAATTATTGTTATTTCATTTATTCTTAAGATTAAGTATTCTTGAAACAAGATTATCTTAGTCTCATTCTTAAATAAAATAGTATTCCCTACGTCTCAAAATAATTGACATATTTGCTAAAGAATTTTATCTCAAAATAGTTGGCAGGTTTAAAAGATCAAGAGATAATTAACCATTTTTTCAACTATACCCTTAGTAATTAATTCTCATAGTAATTGAACAAGATTCATGTAATCAAAATTAAATAAATAACAAGGTCATATTAGTCAATTTGCATCCCTTATTAATTTTTACTTAAGAGTTTTGCAAAATTTATACATGTCAACTATTTTGAGACGCAAAGAATACAATTTATTGGAGAGAGACAAGGCTAAAATAGTAAAAAAAAAATATGACAACTAGTATGAAAAGAAAGAGTATTTAACTAGCAAAACTTGGTGTCTACCTTTCTTCCTTAATTAACATAGTTGATACTTCATCTGTTTCATTTTACTTGGTTCTATTACTAAAAATAATTATTTTAATTTACTTATCCAATTTATGAAACTAAGATAATGTTATGTAGTATATTTTTCTCTTTTCACCCTTAATATTAAATAATTACATAAAGTAATAATAATAAAATTTAAAATTTTAAAGCATCATTAATAAAGTTGATTTGATAAAATACACATTTAATTATTAATTATCTTAAAAGCTTGTCACGTCAAGAGCAAGAGCGACTAAGTAAAATGAAATGGAGGAAGTAATTAAGATATTTGTCTTGATTAGGATGGTGATTATGGTTGAAATGAAGTTTCTGTACTTTGAGATTTTTATGAATCAGCAGCTATGTATAAGCTATCCTTCTCAAAAGACAAGACAGGAACCAGGCATCATAATTACCAATATAAGAAATTAATGCTTGGATAATGATGTGAATCCCCACATTGATTACTAAGTGACATGAATATAATGGTTGAATAGTGTTATGAACCCTCAAGTTGTTTAGCAAGTGACATAAACATTGTGGAACCGTCCTTCCTTTTTTGATGATGTTGACCCATTTTTGCTCCTAAAATGTGCACCCTTTTCTTTTCTTGGAAGAGACCTGTGCATAATTGATTGTTTCCCTCCCATGGATAAAATTTAGACCTTTATTCATTTTATATACATATTAATTAGGTGAGAAGTAAAGATAGGAAAACAAAAAAGTATGTTGCAAGAAGTCCATGTTGATGGCAACTTGAAATCTAAGGGGTCATTAATTGGGTGGAGAGATTTAGTGGGTGTATCTCAATATGGTATTTGGGATTAATAGTTTGTTGTACTGCGCTCTCCAAGTGTGCTTGTTCCCCTTACCCCTCCCCCTCCCCCCTCCTCGCTCCTTATTCTAATAAGAGTCTTTGTGAAATAACTTTGATGAGAAAAAAAAAGGCGTTAAGAAACCCTCTGATCAAGCTTTCGAGAAATTTAAAACATTTAATTTTTTAAGGGAAGTGTTTAGCTTAAAGAGATTAGGTGTTTGATTAAGATTTTTAGAAGGAAAAAAAAAAGTGTTTTTGAGTAGCATCAAAAGCTAAAATAAGTTTGTTTTTTTTCTTCCATAAGAATTTTTGGAATCTTACCCAAGCATAAGTACTACTCTAATATTGATAAAAAAAAAATTAAATTAAATGATTAGCCAAAACAAACTATTATTCTACAAAAATATTTTTTAATAAAAACACTTCTTACAATACACAATAAACCCTTGTAGTCCGGTTCTTTCCGGAGCCCGCGCATAGCGGAAGATTTAGTAGGCATTTGGACATGCGATTTCATCTCATGATGTAAAACTATGAGATGAAATCAGCGTTTTGGATATGCAATTTCATCTCATGATTTCAGATCTGGAGATGAAATCCCAAATTCTCCTAAAAGCTTGATTTGGAAATTTCATATCTTGATTTGAAATTTTTCAAATATAAAAATTGACCCACAAGTGTATATTTTTTTAAAAAAATATAAAATAAAAAATAGATACCCCACCATTCATATCTACCAACCATTTATTTCATATGTAAACAAAATTTATAGTTGATATTATTACTTTTACCAACCTTTAAACCATTTATATCGGATATAACCATTACTCTCACCAACCTTCAGCCAACCAAATTTATTATTACTTCAAATCAACACCTACTATAGATACTAATGATATTGACCAACAAACGGTTCAAAGTAATAATGTTGGTTCGTCTTCTCAGTCATCTGATCGAAAAAGACATGCTCAACATGAGAAGATTGTCATATTATGTGGGAGGATTATATTAAAGAGTAGTACACACTACAACCCATGTTCAAGTTTACTCTTTTCTTGAACTAAAGTTAGATCAACAAATGTTATACTTTTTTAAAATAGCGTTGTGATAGTGTATTATACTTTTGTTATGAACTTTTTCTTATCTGGTAAGATTGTATAAAGAATCGAGGCAATTTTGATAATTTTCACAATTTTTGAATTTTTTTATGTCTATGAGAAAATATACAGCTTAAAAAGTCTAAATTGCATGTCTAAACAAAACTTCAACTTCATCTCAAATGGTTTCATATCATGATTTTATCTCACATATTCAAACAATCCTTAGTGTTCCAGCCTGCCAGTTTGTTACTTCTTAAAATTAAAAAATATTTTTCAAAATAAATAGATTTTGAAAGTGCAATCATTTTTGCACTTAAGAAGCACATGACAGTAAGTGCAACCCATTTTTTGCATGCACTTAAGACGTGTGAGCCTGAAATGATTTTTTAATTCCCCAAAAGTAAAAATTATTCTTTGAATTTCAACAGTTCAATAGTTAGATCTATTTCGAATGAATTCAAATTTAAAATTTAAGTTCATAGTATCATAAAAAAATAAACCTCAATCATTAATTTATTAAAGCGACAACAAATCTAACAAAACTATTTTACAATAATGATGTATTGTACTCAAGACACACATGACTAAAGTGCCCCCCAATTTTTTGATGCGCTTAAGACATATGAGTTTGAAGTGTAGATGTCGGATCTTTTTTGGTCAGAAGAAAAAAGTTGTTTTTTATATTTCAATAAATCAATTCGCGATTTGTTATTCAAATCTACTTAAAATGAGCTCAAATTTTAAGCATAACTTTTAAATATCATAAAAAAACAAATTCAATCATTAATGTTTTATAATAATATCAAATCTAATAAACTCTTTTTGTAACAATAATGATTTACCAATTTTTTAAGATTCCTCAGTGACACATATTTCATTTAAAACTCACCTTTTATGTTTTTAATTCAAGATTCATTTTTCAAACTATTATACTTTATTGTTATGAATTAGAAAATACTGTTAATATATAATAACTAAGAAGAAGAAGAAGAAGAAGAAGAAGAAGAAGAAGAAGAAGAAGAAGAAGAAGAAGAAGAAGAAGAAGAAGAAGAAGAAGAAGAATGAAGATTACATACTTTGCACATCAATTAATTTATTTTTTCAGAAATGGGGCGACCAAATAGAGCGTCGCGTAAAATTGTCACCTAAAAAGCTAAAATAATTGCAATGGTCATACCATTTTTTCTTGTGAGAAAAAGGTAACCCATCATCATGTGGGCCTAATGGAATAATGTTGGCCCAAAATTCAGAAAATTACATGGAATGTCCTCCATAGTGGGTGACTTTATATTTTTGTCACCCATAAGAAAAGTCTTTAAAGACTAGCCTTCCTTCATTTTTATATATATAACAAGTACATTTTTACCTCTCTATACCTCAAATGTTTTTACTCTGTCCATGCTCATTTGTCTCTCAACTCATTTTTTTTTCTTTTTTTACTATTACTTGATTTATATTTTTTCTTTTCTCTTTTCTCTTTTTTTTATTGTTTTAATTAATTTGTCTCAATTTTTATTTTTTCTTCTTTTTTTCTCTCTTTTATTTCTCAAACATTATTTTTTTTATTTCTCTTTTTTTAATTTATTGTCTCAACTTTTATTTTTATTTTTTTATTTTCTCATTTTTTTATTTTTCTCAAACTTTATTTTTATTTTATTTTTTTCTCAAATTTTATTTTTTATTTTTCTCTTTTTTCTATTTTCTTAACTTTTATTTTTTTTCTTCTCTTTTTTTCTTTTTTCTCAATCTTTATTTTTTTTTCCTTCTCTTTTTTCTTTTTCTCAGCTTCTATTATATTTTGCTGATGAACAGAAAGTTGGATAATCCGCAAAAAAGATCTTCTTTCTTTGACATCAAAGTAAACTTAAGGGCGTGACTTGCCGTTTGGAAGTCCTCTGGGATAAGTCTTGCCTCTAAGGAAAGAGTTAAAAAACATTAACTTGTTTGTAAATCCTTGAACTAAGTCTTGCCTCTAGGGCAAGAATTATAGAGTATCTCATAAATTAACATAATGAAATAATGTTAACTCTTGTCCATGGGGACTAATTTTTTATTTTTTTTTTGGAGATTCTTGGGCTAAGTCTAGTTTTAGAGGCAAGACATATAAAGCATCTCATAAATCAAAGACACAATGTGGCAGTGCTACCTTTGCCCATGGGGGCGTATAACTTGTTTTTTGAAAGTCTTTGGGCTAAGTCTTGACTCCAAGGGAAGAGTTATAAAACATATCATAAATAAAGGCACAATGTGGTAGTTTCAACTCTTGTCCATGGGACATAACTTGTTGTTTGAAAGTCCTTGGGCTATGTCTTGCCTCTAAGGCTAGAGTTATAGAACATCTCATAAATCAAGACATAATGTGATAGCGTCAACTCTTGCCCATGGGGCATAACTTTATGTTTGAAAGTCCTTGGGTTAAGTCTTGCCTCTAAGGCAAGAGTTAGAGAACATCTCATAAATCAAGACAAAATATAGTAGTGTTAACTCTTAACCATGGGGCGTAACTTGCTGTTTGAAAGTCCTTGGGCTAAGCCTTGCCTCTAAGACAAGAGTTATAGAGCATCTCATAAATCAAGATACAGCGTGGTAGTGTCAACCCTTGACCATGAGGCATAACTTGTTATTTGAAAGCCCTTGGGCTAAGTCGTGCCTCTAAGGAAAAGTTATAGAGTATCTCATAAATCAAGACTCAATGTGGTAGTGTCAACTCTTGCCCATGTAGCATAACTTGTTGTTTGAAAGTTCTTGGGCTAAGTCTTGCCTCTAAGGCAAGAGTTATAGAACATCTCATAAATAAAAATACAATATGGTATTGTCAACTCTTGCTCATTGGGCGTAACTTATTGTTTGAAAGCCCTTGGTCTAAGTCTTCCCTATAAGGCAAGAGTTATAGAACATCTCATAAATCAAGACACAATGTGGTAGTGCCAATTCTTGGTTGTTTAAAAGTCATTCGGCTAAGTTTTGCCTCTAAGGCAAGAGTTATAGAGCATTTCATAAGTCAAAACATAATGTGATAGTGTTAACTCTTGCCCATGGGGCGTAACTTGTTGTTTGAAAGTCTTTGGGCTAAGTCTTGCCTCTAAGGCAAGAGTTATAGAGCATCTCATAAATCAAAACACAATGCGGTAGTTTCAACTCTTGCCCATGGGGCATAACTTGTTGTTTGAAAGTCCTTGGGCAAAGTCTTGCCTCTAAGGCAAAGTTATAGATCATCTCATAAATCAAGACTCAATGTGGTTATGTCGACTCTTGCCCATAGGGCATAACTTATTGTTTAATAGTCCTTGGCTAAGTCTTGCCTCTAAGGTAAGAGTTATAGAACATCTCATAAATAAAAACATAATATGGTAGTATCAACTCTTGCCCATAAGGCGTAACTTGTTGTTTGAAAGCCCTTGCTCTAAGTCTTGCCTCTAAGGCAAGAGTTATAGAGAATCTCATAAATCAAGACACAATTTGGTAGTGCCAACTCTTACTCATGGGGCATAACTTGTTGTTTGAAAGTCATTGGGCTGGGTTTTACCTATAATGCAAGAGTTATAGAGCATTTCATAAGTTAAAACATAATGTGGTAGTGTCAACTCTTTCCCATGGGGCATAACTTGTTGTTTGAAAGTCCTTGGGCTAAGTTTTGCCTCTAAGACAAGAGTTATAGAGCATCTCATAAATCAAGACACAACATAGTGGTGTCAACTCTTGCCCATGGGGCATAACTTGTTGTTTGAAAGTTCTTAGGCTAAGTCTTTCCTCTAAAGCAAAGTTATAAAGCATCTCATAAATCAAGACTCAATGTGGTAGTGTCATCGCTTGTCCATGGGGCATAACTTGTTGTTTGAAAGTCCTTGGGCTAAGTCTTGCCTATAAGGCAAGAGTTATAGAGCATTTCATACGTCAAAACATAATGTGGTAGTGTCAACTCTTGCCCATGGGGCGTAACTTGTTGTTTGAAAGTCATTGGGCTAAGTCTTGCCTCTAAGGCAAGAGTTATAGAGCATTTCATAAGTCAAAACATAATGTGGTAGTGTCAACTCTTGCCCATGGGGCGTAACTTGTTCTTTGAAAGTCCTTGGGCTAAGTCTTGCCTCTAAGGCAAGAGTTATCGAACATCTCATAAATCAAGACACAATGTGGTAGTGCCAACTCTTGCCTATAGGGTGTGACTTGTTGGTTGAAAGGAATCGAAGAAAAGAAAAGAAAAACAATAAAGGTTACGAATAAAATAAAAAATAAAGAAAAATAAAGGTTAATAAAATTAAAAAAAAAACAAAGAAAATGAAAAAGAGAAAAAGAAAAAAAAAATAGAAGTTGAGAGAAGAAAAGAAAAAAAAGGAAAGATTGAGAAAAAAATAAAGAAAAAAAATAAAGGTTGAGAAAAAAAAATTAAAAATCAAAGAAAAATTAAAAAGAGAAAAAAAAAATAGAAGTTGAAGGGAGAAAAGGAAAAAAGAAAAAAAGTAAAAATTGAGAAAAAAAAAATTAAAAAAGAGAAAATAAAAATAAAAAATCAAAGTAAAATAAAAAAGAGAAAAAAAATTGAAGTTGAAAGATAAATGAGCATGGAAAAAATTGAAATTGAAAGATGAATGAACATGGAGAGTTGTTTGAAAATATTGAATATATAGAGGGGCAAATATGTATTTGTTCCATACATAAAAAAAAAGAAAGACTAGTTTTGTAGGACTTTTGTTATGGGGGACAAAAAAACAAAGTCACCCACAATGGGGGCTATTTATGTAGTTTACCCCCCAAAAGTGATGTATGAGGTGGGCTCTATATCTTTTTTTTTTTTTGGATAAATTACACAAAACTACAACTTAACTTATGTATATTACTTAAAATACCAAATCCCCAAACTAATTACAAAATATCTCATATCTCACTTTCTCTCTCCTTATTCCTTATACATTACTCAACCCACTTCATCCTCCTACTTTTTACGCCTAATGCTACAATAAGAAAGCCTATTTTCAAGGCAACTATCAATCGGTTTATCATTTTTGAATTACCACAAAAAATACAAAAACCAGACCCTTTCTTCCTTTCTTCTTCACCTCTCTTCCACCGCCACCAAAATAGAAAAACCCTAGCCATAGCCGCGTCACCCTCGTCTACCGCTAGCCTGCGGGATTCGCCCATTTTTGCACCTCCCCAATTCGTGAAACCACAAAATCAGAGAAAATGAATTCAAATCCGTCATTTAATGGCCTGAAAAACTCAAAATTTTGGAGAAGAGAAAGAGATTCTTGTCAGGACTTCAAAAATGTATATGTGGGTTTTTGTTACTGCACATACATAGATCTAATGTATATGTGGGTTTATGTTACTGCACATACATAGATCTAATGTATATGTGGGATTTTGGTACTGCACATAAATAGATCTAATTACACTGTGAATTTCTATTACTGCACATACATAGATCTAATGTATATGTGGGTTTATGTTACTGCACATATATAGATCTAATGTATATGTGGGTTTCTGGTACTGCTTTTACATAGATCTAATGTATATTTGGGTTTCTGTTATTACATATACATAGATCTAATGTATATGCGGGTTTCTGCTACTGCACATATGTATACAATTTTGGTGATGTATATGCTCGCGAAAACAAGATAATGTATTGTATTTATTTATTATGATACATATATGTAATATTTTGATGATGAATATGATGGCGAAAACAAGATAGTGTAGTTTATTTGTTTATTCTGAGACATATATCTAATGTACATATAACAATTATCTATATGAAGTATGTGACATATACATACAAGCTAATAAATTCATAACTGTGTTAACTAATGTATTGGATTAAACTTATGTATTTGAGTAGCATAGGCAATGCATATACATAGAAGAGAATGTTGCTTATTTTTCTGTTAATTTAGGTATTGGATTTGAACTATATTTTAATACTTATGTATATAATTACAAGGTATGAGATATGTAGCGGGTGCACTGTAGAACAATGTGGCAGTACGTTGAGGACTAGAAGGTCCACTCATGTAAGGAGTAGTATAACCACTATCGAGATTAAAATCAACCGGCGCCGGAGATGGCATCATCACTTCTATCTCCATTTAGAAAAAGAAAGAGAGAATAGTGAATGTTTGAGTTTTGGAAAAATAGGGGAAGAGAAGGAACTGTTATATAGGTAAAGAGGAGAAAGGAAATAGGAAGGAAATGAGGAATTGACTGGAAGCATTATCTTGTTTCCTAATATGAATTCATTTTCCTTTTATGTCGTTAAACAGTTTTGTACTTATGTATATGTTAGTGATGTATACGGTCGTTTAATTATGTATATGCCGCGTAAAGGTAAGGGATTTGATGTAATTTAAGCAAATGTCGGGAGAGAGAGTAATTAGCTAGTAAACTACTTGTATTTATGTTATTTATACTTTTTTTTTTTGGGTAACTTATAGAAATCTCATAAGTTAAGGAGCCAATAACAACTTTTACCTTAACTTTTTCATATTACATATAATCCCATAAAAGATGTTTTTTGATACATTGTGATAGTCTTGATACATATTTTTTTTGATACATTGCCAATTAATCAATAACTTAAATAAGGAAATAACATAAATCAAATTTATTTAGGAGAGTAAATCACGTAAAAATAGTTTGAGAGAGAATTTCTGAAATATTTAAAACAGAAGAAAAATTCAAAAACTTTTCATCAGATCTTATCGTTTACAATTTACAATTTAGCTTAATTTCTTTCTTCCTTATTAATCTTTTCTTCTTTTTTCCTTAAAATTTTGATTTTCTGATATTTGAATTTAAAGGAACAACAATGTCGACGATTTGGATTTCGCCGGGACAATGAATGAAGAATCCAAACGGTCACCAAAAAATCAACAGAAAGACTTTACAACAAAAAATCAAGAATTGTGTGTGGATTTTTGTTAGTTGATCCATGGGCACCAAATTATGATTCACAGAGCATAGCTTCACAGTTTTTTGCTTTTTTCCTTTCTCTTATGTGGGTTTTTTGTACTTCTATCACCAAATTCAAGACTGCAACAAATCATTGGATTTCGTTGAAACTGTGTTAGGCGGTGGATTTGGTATTTTCTGGCTGATGTCACTTTGGGAGGTCGGCTTGGTATTTCTTGTGATTTGTTCGGCGATTTGAAATTAGTCAAAACGGTGGTTGTTGGAGTTACAATGACTGTGATTGGATGTTATTGAGGATTGGTGTTTGGGGGGTGCATGGTAGAGTGGTAGCAGCTGTTGTTCGTTCCCTCTGTTCTGACCGAAGACGGCCAGATCTAAAAATGTATTAAAATCATAATGTATCAAAATTATCAGAATTGTAATGTATAAAACATTTTGATAATTTTTCGTTTAGAAAATGAATATATTTATCTAATACATATGTCTGTTTCATCGTATATTTATCTGATATATTTGTCTATTTTATCATTTATTGAAAAGGTTTCAGACATAAATATGTATCAAATACATATGTTTGATACATGTATATTTAATACTTGTGATTGATACATTAATCCATTCTGATAAAATGAATTTTGATACATAATATATGATGTACAATATATACTAGATTATAATGAACAATTGTTATATATATATTCAAGTTCTGGCAAATGCAATGAAAGAAAGGAAATGCGACATGTCGTTCATTGAATCAATACCTTTACAGATGTATCAAGACAAATAATTTACCATAAACACAATACATAAATACTTTACTCATGATACATTAATATAAATCATGAGTCAAGAAAGTTTTGTCTTATACATATACATTCATAGGCATAATGAATAATTTTGATATTTATCATGTACTAATATAATTTTTGATACATATATTCATTTTCTAAACAACGTATGACTGATACATATATTAAATGTATCAAGTAAAATTTAAACAATATATGACTAAAACATTTGTATAGTATGGTGGGAACAATTGTAATAGGATGAAGGTACGAATGAAATATAATATCCCAATTTTGACTGCATCTTCAAGATTCTTCCCCCATTATTTTTTCTCAAAGCAAGCAACCAATTCACCTCCCTTTGAGAATTTCATTCAGTTTTGAAATGATCTGGAGATTATGTGAACTACTAAATCTTAAATTGTGGGAAGGTCGTTTCTTGACCACCAACTTAATGTCCTATAAAATTAAAAAAAATATATGTATCAGATTGACATACATATGTATCAAAGTAAATAAGTAAGCTTGTACACAACACATAAAGAGCTAATCTGATATGTATCATATATAATCTATAGTTTTTATACATATTTTCATTATATGAAATAAATGTATCATGGGTAGTAAGAATAAAGAATTATTGATACATATACAAAATATATCAAAATAATAAATAAGTGGTACACATACGAAAGCCCACAAGATTAAAATGTAACAAAATAATGAATCAGTGGTAAATATATAAATTTGTCACAGGATTAAATAAAATTTGTATGTATCAAATGAAAATATTCAGGATTTTTTACCTGATTTTGAGGGTCATTGTGTAACTCCCTTGTTCCTTCTCTTCCATATTTTGCATGTCTGGATTCTTAGTTCTTGAAGCACATTCTTCTCAAATCTTCTTCATCCTTACAGAGTCATTGCAGTGTTTGGATCTATTTTCATGAAAATACACCCGAAACAAAACTCACTACTTCATCCATTAAAGAATCTACATTGTTCTTTTTTAATTGGGTAACGCCCAAACTGAAAGAAGGTAGTAAAGACATTAAAGCACCAAAACAAAGTAACACGACAAGAACAATTGACATCGATTTGATATCAAGCACCAACTAACCTCACAAAAAAATCAGAAAAAATTGACATCGATTTGATATTAACTTGTTGGATGTGGGTAGTTGTTGGAGGTTGAAGAGAAAGAAATGGAAACACAGTTGTGGGGAGAGATTACCGATAATTTTGGGGTGGAAAATTTTGAAAGATTGGGTTGCACGATTTGGGGGAAGAATGGTAGTGTGGTATGCGACAGTGGGAAGGAATTGGTATGTATCAAGCTTATTTCTTCAGATCTGAGATTTTATGTATTAATGACCCTCATGTTTAGGGTTTTGTGTAATTTACCCCCTTTTTTTTTCAACAGGGCTCTACACCTTCAAAATCAAAAAAATTTATTTGGGAGCCCTTTTCGTGGTGGGCCAGTGTTTAAATTGTAGATAAATTTTTAAAAGGTATAATTACCTGAGTGAGTACTTTTTATAAAATATTTACTACTTTTAAATATATTTTTTATTTATTACCTAGATATCCCATATTTAGAAAATATTTTCCATCTATAGCAACTGTATTCTGTATTAAAAGTGAATTATGTATGTAATATAAATGTATTATAAGTGTATTAAATGTATTATACTTGTTTTGATAAAAAAAATATGCACTATTTATTAAAAGCGAATTATGCATGCAATATAGATGTATATGTGTCTTAAAATGTACTGTACTTATTTTGGTAAAAAATATGCACTATGTATTAAAAGTAAATTATGCATGTAATATAGATGTATTAAAATTATATAGCTATGGATGGTAAATATTTTTTAACTATGAGATATCTAAGTAAGTTTCCCTTTTCAAAAATGATGACATGAGGCATGATTATCAAATATAGTGATAGTTTGGATAATAATTAAATGTAGTAACAATTTTTGAAATTCGCTCTACATCAGTGATATAACAGTGTAATGACCCTCCATGTCATTTTTTGTATTTCCAGATTATTTTGATGTTTAGAGCTTTACCATAGCTGCCTCAAGTCATTTATGACTGGCTGGTGCTGGTAGTTCGGTTACCGGGCAGTTCGTTTGGTTTTTAGTGCCAATTCTCTATTTTGAAGTCGACATTTTTCAAATTTGACTACAGGGCCTAAACTCTAGGTAAATGACCTCGTATGCCAATTCTAACAATTCCATCAGCTCCGAAACGTTGATTTTAGGTTAGGGGGACCCTTGGTCCGGGTCCTAAGGTTTCTGGACTCGTTTTGGGCTATTGGGTGAAAAGTGATGAAAACGGTCATTTGGGTGTGGGACCAACATTTCAGCGAAATGACCCCGGATGGAAATTTTGATTGCGCCGTTGAGTCCGGAATGTCAATGCTAGGAGGCCTTCTTTCGCAACATTATCCTTAATCTTGAGCCTTAGACTACACAGTATATACCTAGTACGGGCTAGGATAATGATCTTGAGCTTACATTCTATTGATTTATGCTTTTTTAAAGACCGGTTCGAGTCCAACACATTCTATTGACTTATGGTGTTTAAAGACCAGTTAGAGTCCGGCACATTCTATTGAATTATGGCCTTTAAAGATCGGTTCGAGTTCGACACATTCTATTGACTTATGGTGTTTAAAGACTGGTTCGAGTCCGACACATTCTATTAATTTATGGCACTTAAAGACCGGTTCGAGTCTGGCATATTCTATCCAGTTATTGCACTAAATTACCGGTTCGAGTCCGGCACTTGTGGTGAGTTATGAGGAGGGAAATCCGATTCAAGTTCGGTATCTATGGGTTATTCCATGGTATTACGATACCGGTTCGAGTCCGGTGAGTTGTGATTCAGAAGAGATTCTTAAGTATGGTAATGTTATATTCCTTGATTGCATCCATCGGTTTTATGGGAGTCCGTTTGGATTAGTCTTCTCTTATTTGTACCCTCTAGGCTTATGGAGGCCTAGTTGGGTTGTAATAGCTACTTTAATTTTGGCATCGCGTGTTTCTTTCTTTCTTTATCTATCTCAGAGCATGTTCTCAGGTTTTCTCCTCTCCCTTGACTTATTTTACATCCTCGCATTTTATTATACTTTTATTATGATTTAGCTCAGTCGGCCGATGATGCCTACTGAGTACCCATTGTTTTCGTACTCACACTACACTTCTGCATCTTTTCTGGTGCAGATTCGAGTACTAACCGCCTCCGTTGATATTTTAGCCAGTTATCTACAGGTCTCGAAGATAGGATGACCTTTCAGAGTAAGAGCTGATCCCCTCTCCTTCCTCTATTTTTGGACAGTCTTTCATTTTAAGAATATTTGTATATCGACATTACTAGTACTCTTATTCTTTTGCTAGTGGCTCTTGTACCGGCCTTACCAGGTCGTGGGATTCATTTTGTTCTTCTCCCTCTTTTATTTAGCCCTATATTTTCGTGCATGTATTATGGGCATGATTTGTATTACTTTTGGTATCCTTCGGTCATTTCGCCCATTACTTGTCGTTCCGGGCTAAGGCTTGGCTTACCTAGTGGTGGGACATAGTAGGTGTCATCATGACTCTGAAATTGGGCGGTGACAAACAGTTCACTCTGTATTAGTGATACAACATATACATAGAGAATTGTTGTGTCATAGCAAATTGCACAACATCATTTCACATTTAATCCTTGACCTTAACACCTGAACATAACCATATTCTTAGAGTTTGACTTAACATTTAGCTTGAAAATACGGGATGTTACACTCGTGTCCCTAGATTTTGATACAAGTCATCTAAAGCTTCCCCTCGGGCTTTACTAATAGCCTTCTTAGCTTACTTCTTAGCTCTCTTCTCTTGTAGTTTTCAAAAGCTTCCCTGTCCTCTGTTTTTTCTAACTTCCTATAACACAGTTTTTAGTTTTAACAATTCTTTGTACCTCTTCATTCCACCATTAAAAATTCATGTGGTCGAGGTGCTAGACCTTTAGACACATCTAACACTTCCATAGTCATTTTTTAATGCAACCTGGCATTTCCTTCCATAGGATGCTTGTGGCTCCCTCTAAATCTCAAGCTTCCTTCTTATGTTATTTTTATTGAAACGCTAAGTGGTTATCACTCTTTACTACCCACCATTTAATTTGTGGTTGCTTGTATGCTATCACTTTTTTCAATATACTCCTAAGCTTTCTATATAATATTACTAACCTATATTAGGAGGTCATTGCTTCTCCTAGAATAACCTTACAGCTCTTGCATGTACTTCTATCTCACATTCTTGTAAGGATAAAGTTTAGTTGACTATAGTTACCCCCGCTCTTATAAGTAATTAAGTGAGAATAGCTCTTCTTAAAACAATATGTGTTAGCTATTACTAAATCTTAAGCTTACAAGACAAATTATAATATAGCCTTCCCTTCATCATTTCTAGTACCATAACCAAACTACCATGTACTTGTTCAAAATTATCTCTATCTTTACCTACATGGACATTCCCCCCCCCCCCCCCACCACCACCACCATAAATATTTGTTGATTTCATGAAATTTCTTGAATCAAGTTATCCATATCTTCCCAAAATTTAGCTTTAATTTCTACATCTAATCCTATTTGCAGAGCATATGTACTGATAACATTGATTGTTTCATTCCCTTATGTCACGACCTAAAATGCTGTTAAGCAGAATTAGGAGGTAGAAGTTTCACTTAGACTCCCCTTAGCTAAATTTTGAGGAATTCAGGGCTAGTCTAGTTTTGACTTCATTTTGAGGATGTGATAATTGAACGAAATCTAGTATTGATGTGATTGGTAATAGTTGGGTTTGATATGATATTTGGATGACCAATGAGTATAGGAAGTCGTAGCAGCTTCTGGCACCTAAAATAGAGTATAGAACTCCGGCTATAGCATTTATCGTGGAAGGGTTGGTTTGCGATGTCGAAATTCATGGTGTGTGTTATAAAATGAGGAAAACTGAGGAAAGGTCCCGACTTTCTATCTCAGACCACTGCAGTGGTCATCGACGACCTCCAGTAAAAATGGCGCAAACCACTACAGCAGTAAACCGCTGTAAAATTTCAGTGTTAAAACCCAGAAAATATTTTTACTCCCCACTTTTCAAAAAATACAATAGAGCTCTAGGGAAAGGTGATTTTCAGAGGGATTTTGAAGTTTTTCATCTTTGGAGGTAAATAATTACATTCTACACTTGAATTTACATTGTTTAACCTTAGAAAATCACTAGAAATAGATTAATGATGGAAATTGGGGTTTAACTCTTGTTCAGGAAAATTGATGAAAAGTGATGGGAATGTATATAATTTCAGTATATAATGATACTAGGGTGTTAGAAAACACTAATGGGACTAGAATTACAATTATTTATGCTAATTCAAGTAGGGTTCATGAAGTAAATGATAAGAAAACCCTAAGATGATGAAATAGGGTAAGTTTATGGCTAAAATCAATGACTTTTGATCCCTAGTAGTTAAAAAGGGATGAATTATTGAAATGAATGTATATTTTTGTTGTTATAGATCAAGAAAGAGATCGAAAGGGAAAAAGTATGGCTTAAGAGTGACTTTAAGCAAAGGAGTTGAGGTAGGCTATGATTTTGTTGTAGCACTTAGACGTTTTTGGCTTTGTGCTTGTTTGTGATTTAAACATCTATGATTGCCTTTTAGCATGACTTGTAATTTAATGACTGCATTACATTTCATTTCATTTGCATTGTGATAATATGTGGAGACGATGGGTAGGGTACCACGCCTGCATGATATGATATGTTATGATAATGGGTCGGGTACCATATCAGTACGATAGGATATGTTATGATAATGGGTCGGGTACCACGTCGGTACATTATGATGTTGATGATGAGGATGAGAAAAGTAAGAGATGATGCGCACATCTTGCATAATGTACTTATTCATATGCATTGAGTGCCATTTTGATGAATATATATGACGATGAATTATTGATGAAAATGACTAAGTATGAAAGCCTATGAAAGTGAACTTGTGAGTTGTAATTATATGATGATACATAATGTGTTTGTCTGATTGATATAATTGGTTATGTGTTTTCTATGATCGCTTTTATATCTGTTTGACTTGCTTACTTGTGCATTGTTAAGTTAGTCGACCTATGATGCTTACCAGTACTTGTTGTTGTACTGATACTACATGTACTATTCTTTTATTGAGTGCAGAACATCTTTCAGTGATTGATACGTGACCTTGGCTCTAGTTAGTAGTTCGGATCCAATTTCAAGGGTGAGCCCCATGTTCGGGCAACCTTCAGATCTTCTTATGATGTTGATGTCCCTTGTTTTTGGGACAAAGACAATTCCTCTTATTATGTTTTGGGATATTTCTAGATATTTTCCATACTTAGTTGTTTTTAGATGTTCTTGTAAGGTGACTTATTTTTCGCACTCTATTCGTTTATGGATGATGATGTCATTTGACAATGCTTTTTATTCAAGTGAAAACCTAATAGAAATTGATTTATTACTTGGGGAATTATATAATATGAATGTGAGAGTAACACTTAAGTGAGTAAAGGTGAGACTAGTATGGTTCTCCCGTCATAGGTTAGGGTGGGTGTCAATCATGACTGGTTGGGTCGTGATAGAGAAGGTATCAGAGCACTGGGTTCGTAGATCTTGTTGTACAAGAATAGGTCTAGTAGAGTCCTGTGGAATGGTACAGAGACGTCTATACTTTTTTTCAGGAGGCTACAAGGCTTTAGGAAAAGAATTTCCTTTCTTTCTTCCTGTCGTGCTATTACTTGATTCCAATTGGTAACTGGCAATCCAAATAGGTATTTAATTCTTTCACTCTTGTTCGCAGATGGTGAATACTCATTCCACCAGAGTAGCAACAACAACACCTGCAGCAGCACCGGCACCGACCGCTAAGATTGCAGTCCAAGGGACGCCTCAAGTTAGGGGCAGAGTAAGAAGGAAAGGATGGAGAGCAGTGCCCGTTAGGAGTGGAGCACAAACAGCTAGGAGATCGGTAAAACAGAGATCAACATCCCCTCCCCTATAACAGAATGCTCCAGGCCATGCTTAGGATGAAGAGGAGGTAGTTGAGAAAGAAGAAATGATAGCTCCAGAGAATGTGGTGCCAGTACCAAAAGGGGAAGCGCAGGTGCCCTTGTCTGCAGAGATGATTCAACAAGTGTTGGGATTTTGGGTGGCTTAGTTGGCATTGGCTACACTCCAGTTGTTTTGACTGTTCCACCCACAGCCTTGCAATATGCCACTGCTGTAGCACCAAGGATGGATGCAGGCTCTGAAACTGGAGTGTATCCCCAACAGGTGCTTGGACGGTGATGACTGATGATGAGCATGGGCTGTTTTGCAAGTTCATGAAGATGAAGCCCTCGGTATTTCAAGGTACAGAATCCGAGGATGATTTTGAGTTCTTAATAAATTATCACAAACAACTACACCAAATGGGTACTGCTGAAAGGTATAGTGTGGAGTTTGTTTCTTTTCAGCTACAGAATGAAGCCAAGCAATGGTGGAGGTCATTCGTAGAGTTCAGGGTTACCTTACCTCCACTTACTTGGGCTCAGTTCAGAATGTATTCCTTGAGAAATATGTTCCTCACACTTACCATGATCATAAGAAGGATGAGTTTTTAAGGTTGGAGCAGGGTAACATGTCCGTGGCGGCCTATGAGGCCAAGTTTCATGCCCTGTCTCGCTATGCACTACAGTTGATTACCTCAGAAGGGGAATGGATTAGGTACTTTGTGAAGGGTCTAAATTCGGGGATTCAGTTGGCTGCTATATCTGTGGATGTGGCTGGTAAGTCTTTTCAGGATGTTGAATTTGTCAAGAAGGCTGAAGTACTTAAGAAACAGGGAGAGGTAAAAGAAAAAAAGAAAAAGGCTCGGACCTCGGTCCAATTTAGTGGAACTTTCTCAAAGGGGCGTGGTTTCTAACTAGGGTCAATTATCAGCCTTCCTGAGCCGGCAGCTACACACCTTCTTTCTTTTCACTTCAGAGGCCTACTTTGAGTCCAAATGTTTTGAGTGTGGGGGCTTGGGACATGTTAGGAGGAATTGTCCTAATTTCTTATTTGCAGGTCATCTGATACAACATCCATCTTCTACTACTCTAGTTTTGACAAGTCGTAGTGGAGGAAAAAATGGTAGGGGTCGTACACAGGGTGGACATGGTGGCCAGGCTAGGGGTGGTAACCAGGACAAACGAGGAGGAGGACAAGTTGGTAGAAATAGATCTCAGGATGGTAGAGGTGGCGGCCAGGGTGGTGATAATGCACATCTTTATACAGTTTTGGGTCATCCGAAGATGGAATCTTCCGATGCGATGATCATAGGTACTATTCTTATCTGTGATCGTATGGCTTCTATTTTGTTTGATCCCAGCTCCACTTTCTCTTATGTGTTTGTAAAATTTTGTTATGGGTTGGGACTTGGACTATGAATATCTTCATACTCCTATGTATGAGTCTACACTGATTGGGGTGTTAGTATATGTTGATCAGGTATATCGTGTGTGTCCTGTGATGTTCATGGGGTTTAAAACCCTCGCAAACTTGGTTATTCTAGACATGGAGGAGTTTGATGTTATTTTGGGATGAGTTGTTTGTCCCCTTATCATGTTGTTCTTGATTGTTATGCCAAAACCGTGATTGTAGCAATGCCCTAGAGAGAGAGAAGTTAGAGTGGGAGGGTACCTTTAAGCCTGATCCTGTTAGAGTTGTGTCTGTAATTTGTACCCAGAAATTAGTAAAGAAGGGGTGTAGAGCATTTTTAGCCCACCTTCGGAAAGATAAATCTGTAGTCCCTCCTATAATATCAGTTCCAGTGGTATGTGAATTCCTAGAAGTGTTTTTGGATGATTTTCCAGGCATGCCTCCAGATCGGGAAGTTGACTTTTGTATAGACTTAGAGCTGGGGATTAGACCCATTTCTATTCCTCCATATCGTATGACACCTGCAGAACTGAGACAGTTGAAATCCCAATCGCAAGAGTTATTGGAAAAGGGCTTCATTCGCCCAAGTGTCTCTCCTTGGGGTTCACCGATGTTGTTTGTAAAGAAGAAATATGGTAGTATGAGGATGTGTATAGATTACCATCAGTTGAATAAGGTGACCATTCATAACAAATATCCTTTACCTAGAATAGATGATATGTTTAACCAGTTACAAGGAGTTATAGTGTTCTATAAGATTGATTTGAGTTTGGGTTATCATCAGTTAAAATTCAGGGCAAAGGACATCCCAAAGACTGCTTTTTAATCTCGTTACGGGCACTACGAGTTTTTGGTTATGTCTTTTGGCTTGACCAATGCCCTAGCTTCTTTCATGAGCTTGATAAATTGAGTGTTTAAGTTCCTCTTTGGATTCATTCATTATTGTGTTTATTGAAGATATACTTGTGTATTCTAAGAGTGACAAAAAGCATGAAGCTCATTTGCATACTGTGTTAAGGACATTAAAGGAGAAGCAATTGTATGCTAAGTACTCTAAGTGTGAATTCTGGCTTTCTTCGGTGTCCTTCTTAGGACACATGGTTTCTAAAGAGGGGGTTATGATAGACTCGTAAAAAGTTGAGGCGGTTAAAAATTGGACCAGATCGACTAACGTGACCAAAATCCATAGTTTTGTAGGGTTGGCCAGTTACTATCGTCGATACATTAATTGGTTTACTGTCATTGCTTCGCACCTGACCCGCTTAACTCAAAAAAAATAATTTGTTTGAATGTGATGAAAAGTGTGAGGAGAGCTTTCAAAAGCTCAAAACTGTGTTGACTTCTGCTCCAGTACTAACCCTACCTGTTAAGGGTAAGAATTTTATTATATTTTGTGATGCCTCACGTTTGGGTTTAGGCGTCGTGTTGATGCAGAAACAAAATGTGATTGCTTATGCTTCGAGATTACTAAATCCCTATGAGAAAAATTACCCCACGCATGACTTAGAATTGGCAGCTGTGGTGTTCGTTTTAAAATTTTTGAGACACTAGCTCTACGGGGTGAAGTGTGAGGTGTTCACAGACTACCGCAGTTTGCAACACCTGTTCACCTAGAAGGATTTGAATTTGAGACAGAGTAGATGGATGGAGTTGATTAAACACTATGACATCTTAATTCTGTATCACCTAGGTAAGGCCAATATGGTGGTGGATGCACTAAACCAAAAACCAGTGAGCATGGGGATTTTAGCATTTTTGGAGGTGTCCAGGCGCCCATTGGTGAGAGAGGTACAATCCATGGATAACGATTTTTGAGATTGCAGGAAACTATCGAAGGAAAGGTGTTGGCACACGTGAAGGCTAGGTCCATATTCTATGATCAGATTAAGAGTAGACAGTTTAAAGATAAGAAATTGAGCAACCTCAAATAAAATGTGTTACAAAGGGCGGCAAAGGAGGCCATTCTTGATGACGAGGGGGACCTTCAGAATTCGAGGTCGGTTGTGTGTGCTTCGGGTAGGTAACTTGATTCCCACCATTCTAGCAAAGGCTCACAATTCCAAGTACTCCATACATCCGGGTGCCAACAAGATGTATAGGGACTTAAGGCAACACTATTGGTGGCGAAGAAAAAGCCTGACATTGTAGATTTTGTGGTTAAGTGTCAAAACTACCAGTAAGTCAAATACGGACATCGAAAGCCTAGTGGTACTTTTCAGTGGATGCCTATTCCAAAATGGAAGTGGGAACGAATAATGATGGATTTTGTGAATGGCCTTCAAAAAACCTTGAGGAAATGTGACTCCATTTGGGCTATTGTTGACCGATTGATTAAGTCGTCTTATTTCATTCTGATAAGAGTTGATTATAATGTGGTTAAGTTGGCCAAGATCTATGTGAAAGTGAATGTAAGGCTATATGGGGTACCGCTGTCAATTGTGTCCGGCAAAGGTACTAGTTCACTTCTAATTTTTGGGAAAAATTTCAGTCTGAATTGGGTTCTCGATTGGACCTGAGCATAGATTTTCACCCGTAAACCGATGGTCAATCTGAGCGGACTATCCAAGTGCTTTAGGATATGCTTCGGGTTGGTGTTATGGACTTCGGGGGTCAATAGGACCATTTCCTACAACAATAGCTACCACTCTAGTATTGACATAGCTCCTTTTGAGGCCTTATATAGTAGAAGATGTAGGTTCCCAATTAGGTGGTTTGACGTATTTGAGGTGAGGCCTTAGTGCACTAATATGCTCAAGGACTCTATGGAAAAAATGAGATTCATACAATAGAAGCTCATAGCGGCTCAAAAACGACAGAAGAAATATTCAGATAAAAAGGTAAGAGACATGAAGTTTGAGAATGGGGAGAAGGTACTCTTGAAGGTGTTACCCATGAAGGGTGTGATGCGATTTGGCAAGAAGGGAAAGTTGAGCTCAAGGTACATAGGACCTTTTGATGTGTTGAAGGAAGTGGGTCGGTGGCATACAGGCTGGCCTTACCCCCTAGTATGTCTAGGGTCCACCC
This sequence comes from Capsicum rhomboideum, assembly GCA_031232105.1. Classification (NCBI taxonomy): domain Eukaryota; kingdom Viridiplantae; phylum Streptophyta; class Magnoliopsida; order Solanales; family Solanaceae; genus Capsicum; species Capsicum rhomboideum. The sequence goes on along the minus strand of CP124711.1, from coordinate 28,184,316 downwards.
TGTATTCTATGTATCTATGTTAAAGAAGTACCATGGAGATGGGGACTATATTATTCATTGGAACCCAGAACTATTTGATAAGGAACTGTCCTATGAAGAGAAATCGATTACAATTCTAGCTAAAGATGTGAGGAATTTGAGGACACGAGTTATTCCTTGTGTGAAGGTTCAGTGGAGGAACTGTACTATTGAAGAAGCTACATGGGAGACAGAAGCGTTCATGCGTAAGCGGTATCCACACTTGTTCATTGACTCAGGTACGCTCTATCCCTGTTGATATGTCTTTTTTGGGCCAATGGTAGTTCGGGGACAAACAAGTGGTAAATTAGTATCTAATGTAATGATCCAAAATATTGTTACGTTGAATTAGGAGGTAGAAGTTGCACCTAGACTCTTCTTAGCTAAATTTTAAGGAATTCAGGACTAGCCTAGTTTTGATTTAATTTTGAGGATGTGGTAGTTGAATAAAATCTGTTATTGATGTGATTTATAATATCTGGGATTGATATGATAGTTGGTGTCACGACCCAAATTACTGAATCGTGAGGGCATCTATTCTAATCTACCTAGATAGGAGAACCCTTTACCACCCTTTAAGAAGATATGCGGAAGTCTTAAATAACATAACATAATACTAAACCTTATTACAACTATTTTTACAAATAATAAATACGGAATAAAATCTACCCCTAGGACCTAGTCTAAATAGGTACAAGAGCTTCTAAGTAAGAAGGTAAGAATGGATATAACTTCCACCATGAATGAGAGGAGTAGAAGCAAGGCTGCTGGAGATCACTATCCACATCACCTGTGAAACATGTACTGGTAGGTATCATCGGCCGGCCAGGGTTAGATCACGTAAACACAATATAGAAATCACAAAAAGAAAATATGACAACTTATATAACAATTATCCACAACTCTATTATCCAGTTATGCTATCTTCATCCCTTGTTTAACCCCAATGATTATTATAAGCCAAACTATTTCCCTTACGCCTTGATTAACCTCAATGATAAATGAAAAACCAATAATCATCCCCTTGTAACAAGTACAACTATGAACACACATAATGAAAATTACTCCAAGTTTATGATACTTAGCCTTTTCAAGTAACTCCACAACTTTCATCAAGTACAAGTCAAGAGACAACAAGGCAAGTCAAACTATGACCAAGTCAACAACCCTGACTCTAACAATATCTAAGTCAACAAACCATGACTCTAACAATATCCAAGTCAACAAACCATGACTCTAACTATACCCAAGTCAACAAACCATGAGTCTAACAATAAGAATCTCAAAATATATGATAAGTAATCGGACCACATAAGAGTCCCAAATATATCAAGCCACATCATACTCTGATTCACTCAAGGTACCCACAGTAGAAACTACAATATAACTTGGTCCACTCATAGAACCAATATAAATAGCAATAATAACAATAATAATATACCCGATCCACTAATGGAACCGTCAAACTAACCTGAACCTTGTACATACACGGTAAAGGTATTATAACCACCCTCTAGTCATGACCTACACGGGATGAGCTCTTATTCATGTACTGTACCGACATGATACCCGATCCAACCAATGAATCATTGATGTGCATGCTTATGACGGTATATTTTGCATCTTTAACTAAGGATAATCGCAAGTTTTAAAGCAACCATTGGTTTTTTTAATATGTTTTGTGTTTACTTTCAGGTAATAAGCCCTATACCATAAAAGAAAAGAAATTATGCCAAAAATGAAGTCAGGTGACGGCTCACTGACGGGGCCGTCAGGACCTCGATGGACCGTCACCCAAACCGTCAAGCCTTAGACAGATTTAAGTGCAAATTAAAGTCAGGTGATGGCTCAGCTGACAGGCCATCAAGGCCTCAGTGGACAATCACCCAAACTGTCAAGATGAAACAGAAAGTGAGCAAATTGGTATCCTTGTGACGGTTTTGGCAATGGACCGTCACCTCTCCGATGAACAGCCAGGCGACTCATCAATGTTGAAGCGGTAGTCTAGTTTTGAATTTTTAAAAATCCATTTTTCTTTGGAGCCTATAAATACCTAGTCTAGGGTTTAGAATAGACATCTTCCATACTTGGTGATTTTTGTAACACATATTTTCCTCTGGAGACATGATATTCATAGGGCAAAGGCAAAATATTCTTGGTTTGATTCAAAGTTTGAGATTCTTAATTTCTCTTTGGTAAGGATTACTCTTTACTTTATGAAAATTATCTGTTTCTTCTTATTTCTTATCATGAGTGGCTAAAAACCCTAAAACTAGGATTGTTGAATCTTTGATGGAAAATCACTTCTAGGGTTTGTGTGTATTGAATTTGTGTTAACTTTGTGATTATATTACTAATGCCTTCTGTTTAATGAATTTATAGTGGTTGCAAACACTGGAGAAAATCCCTAAGTTAATTTGCTTGAACAAAGAGGTTAACAATAGGAAAAGAAATTTGTAGCAAGAATTCAGAGCTCTTAACCTCCGAATAAAGTTAATGCTTTGACGAGATTAGTCTCTTGAGGATTAAATTGAGTTAAATTCTAGTCACTTTAAGTTTGAGAGAATTAAACTGTAAATTCATCTATGTAGGTTGAAGAACACTTAGATGAATATTTGAAATCGATCACCTTATAATTGCATGTGTTAATACAAATTCATGTTTCACATCATCCGAAAATTGGAAACCAAGGTGAACACAGTCCTAGTTTATCCTTCTCCATTGATTTAAGTATTACAAAATTGACCATTACTTTATTGAAATTGAAGTTAATTAACAAGCATTCAACAACCCCTCCCCCCCCTCCCCCATTTTATGGAAATTGCCTACTAATTGTCATTTAAACTGCATACAACTAAATTCACTCCCTATTCCCTGTGGGATTCGACCCCAATCATCGTTGGGTTCTATATTCGACAACGACCACTTACACTCTTCAAAAGGGAGTTATAGTTTGGGCATATCAAATTTTGGCGTTGTCGTCGGGAATACGCTTGTCAAATAAGTTTGTGTGTTATTTGAATTTTAGTCCTATTTCATAATTTTACTTTTATTTGTTGTTTTTATAATTGTAGGCTAATAGTTGTGCATGCCAAGTACCCATCATTCGGGTGAACCACTATTTTTGTACGATCCTGAACTAAATAGGACATTAAAAAGGAAAATGGATGCATAAAATCAGAATCAAAAACTTACACCCGGTCAGGTGCCTAATCATAATGAGGAAGATTTGGGTGATGAGGAGTTGAATGTTGCTGGGGATGGGTAACGTGAATACAATGTTGCCCCAGCTAATTAAAATCAGCGATGAAGAGGCAAAGGACGTCAACCGCCTGAGGTGAACTTTGCTTTTGATGATGATGATGATTTAGATGGGGTTGGTGCTACTGGAGCTATTGTCTTACCACCATTTGCTCATGGGAGAAAGTTTAGTATCACCAGCATGATGATCCAGTTGCTAAATCTGAACGGTTTGTTTAGAGGCCTTCCTGGTGACGATCTGAACCTGCATTTGATGAATTTCATCAATATATGCAAATCCTTTGACAACCCAAAATTTACACAGAATGCAATTGAGTTGTGGTTGTTTCCATTGTTTCTGTATGGGGAGGCAACTTTGTGGCTAACTGAGCTAACACCTGATTCTATATCACACTGGAGGCAATTGATAGGAGCTTTCCTAGAAAAGTTCTTTTCACCTTCCAGAATGTTACAGTTGAGGGATGAGATAAGTAACTTCAGACAACTATCGAATGAGACATTACACGAGACATGGCTTAGGTTCAAGAATAAGATGACTCAATTCCCTATTCACAAGCGTACTGACGAGTATTTGATGGAAACATTCTATAGGTCATTGAGTTCGAACACAAAGCCGACGGTTGACAATACAACCGAAGGTGCTTTTATGGAACTCACTTTCACAGATACAATTGTGATACTTGATAGATTGACCAAAAATAGTAGAGCTTGGATTACCAGGGATTTTAAGGTAGCAAGTATTACTTATGCAGTTGGTATATTGGTCGAACAATGTTGAAGAGAAGAGGAGCATGACCAAGATATGGCACATATGAAGACTCAAATGGACTTGCTGACGAAATAATTATTAGTTGGTGGTGTAGAGAAGGTAAAAGCAGTTGGCTCACACAGTAGAGCAACTGACTCTAATTCTGAAGAGGAAGCAAATTACTTGAATAATCAGGGTTTTTTTGGGAATGGCCAAGGAAACCAAGGTCGGAACTATCAAAGAGACAACTACTATGATAAGGTTGGGTATAGAGATCGCGAACAAGGTAGTTGGAAGAATAAGAATGACAAAAGTGGGTTGTATATGCCACCAGGTAGTCGTGAAAATAATGCTAATGATTCAAGTAAGCCTTCTATGGAGGCTATGATGGCAAAACTATTAAAGGGAGTAGAATCAACTGATGCAGGCATCAAAGAGATAAAGACTAACTTTTCTTCAATGAGTTAATTGGTTGACTCTCACTCAACTGCTCAACTTCAATCAAGCAGTTGGAGTTTCAGATGGGCTAACTATCCACAGCCTTTAATCAACGAAAAAGTGGTACTCTTCCAAGTGACATGGTGCAGAATCCGAGGAATGATGGGACTTGTTTAGCCATTACCACTAAAAGTGGTAAAGTATTACCTGAACCATATTTGTTGGTTCAAACACATATGGAGGATGTTGCCTCCAATGATGAGATAAAATATGTTGCCTCTGATGATGAGCTAAAACTAGATGGTGGTGATGTGAATTGTGAATGATATTCCTGCTGAGTCTGATAAGCAGTAAAATATTGATGAACGGGATGTGAATGCTGAAAAATCCACAAAGGAGAAGTCTGATGATGTGGTGAGTAAGGAGAAGGGTAAAGAGGTCACAAAATCTCCACCTCAAATTCTAAAACCTCCTCCACCATTCCCACACTGAGTGAAGAAAAAAATGAAAGATGGTAAGTTCAGCAAATTTTTATCTATGTTGAAAAAACTATCAGTGAATATCCCACTGGTGGAAGCCCTTGAATAGATGCCAGAATATGCCAAGTTCATGAAAGACTTGGTCACTAAGAAAAGAACAGTAAGTTTTGAGCCAACAGACAACATTCGTCATTGTAGTGCAATTGCTTCAAGATCGTTGGTTTAGAAGAAAGTGGATCCAGGAGCATTCACTATTCCTTACACGATTGGTACAATCAGTTTTGTTAAGGCACTATGTGATCTAGGTGCAAGCATCAATTTGATGCCCTTAGCCATGTATCTTCAGTTGGGTTTAGAAGCCCCCAAACTGACGTCTATGCGGTTATTATGGTTGACCATTCGATCAAGAAGACAGAGGGGATACTATATGATGTCCTTGTGAAGGTGGCAGACTTTATATTCCCAGCTGACTTTTTTATTCTTGATTGCGAGGTATATTTCAAAGTACCCATAATCTTGGGTAGGCCTTTCTTAGCTGCAAGACGAGTGTTGGTTGACATGGAATTCAATGAGTTGAAATTTATGTTGAATGATGAAGAGGTGAAGTTCAACATTTGTCAGGCAATGAAGCAGCCGAGAGACATGAGTGTTGTCTCAGTTATAGATGTTATTGATGAGAGTGAGATTGAAGTTCCTATTAAGGAGCGATTTGCTGTTGAAACTCTGGCGGCTATGTTGATGAGCTTTGACGGATACGATATTGAAGAGTATGATGAGAAAATTTGTGCACTAACTGGGATGAGCTCATATTCTTATGCCTTGAAGAAGTTGGACCTAGACTTGAAAATTAGGCCAACTCCTTCGGCAAATCCATCCGTTGAAGAACCCTCAGTGTTAGAGTTAAAAGAATTGTCCGTACACTTGAGGTATGTATTTTTGGAGGAGAAGAATACTTTTCCAGTGATTATTGCTACAGACTTGGTTGCATGGCAAGTAGAGGCTCTTGTTTCAGTATTGAGAAGGTACAAAAGAGCTATTAGGTGGACTATCGCGGATATCATTGGCATTCCACCTGGCATTTGTACTCACAAAATATAGTTAGAAGAAGATTGTACCCCACTATTGAGCATCAGCGCGGAATCAACCCACCAATGCAGGAGGTGGTCAAAAAGGAGATAATAAAGTGGCTTGACACAGGGGTTGTGTACCCAATTTCTGACAGCAAATGGGTGAGCCTGGTTCAGTGTGTCCCAAAGAAAAGAGGTATGACTGTAGTGGCCAATGAAAGGAATGAGTTTATTCCTCTTTGACCCATCATAAGATGGAGAGTGTGCATGGACTACCAAAATTTGAACTCTCGGACTCTTCGGGATCATTTTCTAGTGCCCTTCATAGACCAAATGCTTGATCGATTAGTAGAAAGGGATTGGTATTTCTTCTTAGATGGGTATTCTTGCTACAACCAAATATCTATTGCACCTGAAGACCAAGAGAAGACTACATTCACATGTCCCTGTGAGACTTTTGCATTAAAGTAGATGCCCTTCGGGTTGTGTAATGCGTCGACTACCTTTCAAAGGTGCATGATGTCTATATTCTTAGATATGGTGGAGGACACTCTGGAAGTATTCATGGATGATTTATCTGTGGTTGGAGATTCCTTTGATGATTGTTTGGCAAATCCTAGCAACGCCTTGCAAAGATATGAAGAATTCAATCTTGTGCTCAACTGGGAGAAATGCCATTTTATGGTGAAGGAGGGCGTTGTGTTGGGGCATAAAATTTTAGTGAAAAGAATTGAAGTTGACTGTGCTAAGATAGAATTTATTGAAAAATTACCTCTGCCAAACTCGGTGAAGGGAGTTCGTAGTTTTCTTGGACGTGTGGGATTCTACCGGAGGTTCATTAAGGACTTCTCCAAGATTTCCAACCCTTTGTGCAACTATTAGAGAAGGAACTCAAGTTTATATTCGATGAGGATTCTGTGAAGATATTTCAGTGCCTTAAAGAGAAGTTGGTAGTTGCACCTAGCATTATTGCTTCGAATTGGTCCAAACCATTCAAAGTGATGTGTGATGTGAGTGGAGTTGTGCTTGGGGCTATTCTTGGATAGAAAAGGGAGAAGCTTTTTCACCCTATTTACTATGTAAGACGTTGAATGGATTTCAAAAACACTATACAATTACCGAGCAAGAACTCATTGTTGTTGTTTATGCCTTTAAGAAATTTAGGGCATACTTACTTGGTACCAAAGTGTTGGTTCACACGGATCACTCGACATTGAGATATTTAATGATAAAGAAATATGCCAAGTCTAGACTGATTAGGTGGGTATTGTTGCTACAAGAATTTAACTTTGAAGTCAAGGATAGGAAAGGTTGTGAAAATCAGGTAGCAAACCATCTATCTTGATTGGATAGTGAAGGCAAGAGATCAAAAAAGTTGGAGATTGATGACTTATTCCCAGATGAACAGGTACTTGCAGCCACTCTCAATCTTGTTCCTTGGTATGCGGATTTTGCAAACTATGTGGTTAGTGAAATAATCCCGAAGGACTTGAGTTTTCATCAAAGAAAGAAGTTTTCACATGATGTGAACAATTATTTTTGGGATGAGCCATATCTGTTTAGATTATATGCTAATAATATCATTTAGAGATGTGTGTCAAAGGTGGAAATGTTGAGTATTTTGATGGCCTATCATTCGTCCCTAGTGGGAGGACATCATGCGGGTGATCGCACGACGAGGAAGATCTTGCAAAATAGGTACTACTGTCCCACCATTTATAAGGATGCATATAAGTTTGTGAAGGCTTGCGACCAGTATCAGTGACAAGGGTCAACCTCCAAACATCAAGAGATGCCAATGACCAAAATGTTGGAGGTTGAATTATTTGATGTATGGGGCATTGACTTCATGGGCCCCTTTGTAAGTTCCTATGGTCACAAATACATTCTAGTTGTTGTGGACTATATGTCCAAATAGGTTGAAGTTGTGGCCTTGGCAGATAATGAAGGCAAGAGTATAGTGGCATTCTTGAAGAAAAACATCTTTTCTCGTTTGGTACCCCCCGTACCATCATAAGCGATAGGAGTTCTCACTTTTGTAATAAGGTGTTCCAGGGTGTGTTAGCAAAATATGGAGTGAAACAACACAAGGTAGCAACTCCATATCATCCCCAAACTAGTGGGCAAGTGGAGGTGTTGAATTAATAAATAAAGATGATTTTGGCCAAGTCTGTAAATATTAAGCAGACTGACTGGTCACAGAAGCTTCATGATGCTTTTTGGGCGGCCTTCAAGACCCTAATAGGTATGTCACCTTACCAAATAGTCTTCAGTAAAGCTTATCACTTACCAGTAGATCTTGAGCACAAGACCTTATGGGTGCTTAAAAAGCTTAATTTAAGTTGGAAGGAGGCTTCTGACTTGAGGTTGGACCAATTGAATGAGATCGATGAGTTCCGACTTCGTGCTTATGAGAGAGCTGCACTTTATAAGGAGAAAATGAAGTTGTGTCATGATAGGAGGATTGAAAAAAGAGAATTCCATGTGGGTGATCTGATATGGCTATTCAATTCAAGGTTCAAACTATTTTCGGGTAAGCTGAAATCGAAGTAGTCTGGACCCTTCAAGGTGACTCAAGTTTTTCTGTCTGGAGTGGTGGAATTAGAAAACATAGAAGGGAAGTTGTTCAAGGTCAATGGACAATGAGTCAAACAGTATGTTGGCCTATATGAAGAGGTGAAGGTAGTAACATTGGTATATCTTGATGAAGTCTAAGTAGTCAAGATACCCAAGTCGTGCCGCGACGTTAAATCAGGCACTAGTGGAAGGTAACCCACAATGTGTTATATAATCATGTAGTGTTGTAATTTTTTGTTGAGCATGGTTAATATGTGTGCTAAGTGTGTAGGGATTTAAAAAACATGTGATGTTGTATACTGTGTTAGCTGGACGGGTGGACTAGCGAACCTTCACAAGCTTGATGAATCGCCAAGCAAAGTCGTCACATGGAGATCAAATATTACCCTTCTGGATAAGGACGAACAGTCAACATGACGGACAATCGAAAAGCAGGTGGACCGTCAGTTTAACCATCATAAAATTGACAAAAACATGTCATTCTGGTTTAGTTTGACCACTGAGTTGGAGGGTCGGCCGCCGCAAGCTTGACGGACCGTCACATGAACCGTCACCTGAGAAGCAATTGGAAGTCATACTGGATTGATATGATGGGTCAAGCGACGACCGTCGCGTTGCTGACGAACCATCACATGTAAGTTTTATTTTCTTCTTATTTTATTTTAAAACTGACCCGGCCAACAAGTACCCATCACCTATTTCAAGCATAAAAAAATGTCCCACTACCTATCCGATCCTTAACCTTTTAAACTCACCATTTTAAATTTAAACCCACGTTACACACTACCCTTTCCATTTTATCTTCCTTTAACGTTTGGAAACACCCATGTTCATAACTTATAAATTCCATTCATTCTCCATCAACCACACATCCCATCATTCTTTACTATTTAACCCATTATCCGAAGTACCAAAATCACAAGCTATTATCCGAAGTACCAAAATCACAACTCCAAACACATGCATTCCTCTTGATAATTCCAAGCTCTGTACTTTAAGTCTTTTGATGTTCGAATTTAACCCAACACAACTAGCGATTGTGTAAATATGCAATCAGGTAGTTGTGTTGAGTTGTTACTTGAATTTTATTGTTATGGTATGGCATTCCTGAGGGTGAATTCTGAGTAACCCAAAAATGGTGCTTTGGTGATTTAAAGATGCAAGGTGTGAGAAATCTCATAGAATATTAAAACAATCATGAAGTAAAAGGGATTCCCACCAAGTGTTCGATAAAAAGACAAAATGAAGTTTTTTAAAAATAGAAGTCTCGATGGTTCAATTGACTGACCGTCGCATAAGTGACGGTCCTCCAAGTTGACCGTCACCAAAAATATCTTGATGACCTATTTTGGTTAAGGTCTGATTGTTCCACCGAATACTATTTGATCAGTTGTATACACCTCCAGCAGTCACTCCCGAGATTGATAATCGAATGACCAAAGCCTCATCACAGCGTCCATGGTTAGCCTGAGTACAAACAGATAGTGGGGAACCTTCTTGGTTGAACAACAAGGGGCGTATACCTAAATCATTATTGAACTTCAAAGCCAAATTTTGGTGGGCGGTAGTGAGGCTACATTTTATACCGACTGGTGGAGAAGCGAATCTTGATCCGCAGAGAGATGTCTTGGTGGCTAGTTTGATAGAGGGGCTGAAGATTAACTTCGGTCAAGTGATTGCTGATGAGCTGTTTGTGAGGACCTACAAAATTGCTAGTGCCTTGCCTTTTCTGTGTCTCATTACGAAATTGTGAAAGTTAGCAAAGATGCCTATTATTAGTAGGGTGGACAACGAGGTCAGGGCGACGAAGAAGCAAGATATATAAAAGTCACGTGATGAATCAAAGTTTGAGTTGAGGGTTCATAAGTCACCATAATTTGGGCCCCAATCTCAGACTACCCCAGAGGCTTTTGAGATCCCCACAGGTATGCCTTTACCACTTATTATTATTGAACCACAGAGAACTTCTGTAATATCTGGATCCATTCCTATTCCCGTAAATACCGAGATCGCATACAATGCATCAATGCCACCTGATTACCCAGAGTATCAGTTCAACCTAGAGAATTTTGTGAAAGTGGTTAAAACTCAAAAGAAGTTTTAAAAGCAGATGAGTGCATGGGCCAAACAATTCTAAAAGCAGATGAGTGCATGGGCCAAACAATTCAAGCCCTTCGTGGATGAAATCGTCACTGAGGCTTTGAAGTCGTATGTGAATTAGCATGGTCGTATGAATGATATAGAGAAGTGAGTGAACAATAGTCTACAAGAACTCTCCATTCCAAATTTGGCCAAGTTCATGGACGAATTGATGAAAGTACAAGTCGATATTGCCAAATTAAAAAGGAACCCCACTACTAGCACTTTTGATCAATGAATAGTAAAGTCAGAGGATGATGATGAGATAGTTGATCTAATGGGGCACCAGATGAAGGATAAAGGCAAAACAGTAAGTGAAGAGGGTGAAAACAAGAAATCGAAGAAGAGAAAGCATAGAAATAAAATGCCTAAAGACAGAGCTATGAGGTAAGCATTGAAGAAATCAAAGAAAGATGAAGACACGAGAATCAAGTGAGTGAAAAATGAGGAAGTGGGAGTGTCTACTAGTTCAGCACTTGTAGGTGGTTCATCCCCACCTGTGTTACCTACACCCATTCTTGTGCGTGATGAAGTTGATGATTTGAGCACCCCCGTCACCACTGGGGCCACTGTTACAGATACTGAGGCCATCCGGGCCTCTAAGGACTTACCATACTTCCAAGCCTAAGGGCTTTACAAGTATTCCATTCCTTGTACTTTTATTATTTATGCATTGAGGACAAGTCATTTTTGTTTTGGTGTGGTGGGGTACTTGTGAGTCTATCACCATGAGGGTTTTTGTTGCCTGTGTTCTTTTCCCTCGTGTGCTATCTAGTAGAATCGACATGTTTGGGATGTGTGTTTCTATTTTCGTTATTGTGTTGTCTTTATTTATGTATTGTGTATTATGTATGCAAAAAGATGAGAAGGAATAAATAGTAGTTGTTGTTTTGAATATGAAAAATGAGGACCCACTGAAAAATTTTATGACTGTTTATGTGGTTCCATTTTGATAATTGACTGTTGTGGATCTGTACTTGGCATTAGGAGTCTGAAAATAACGTGAAGCATGCTTAAGCTTGAGTATGAGTTTGGTAATTGGCAGAAATAGTGTCATTCAATGTTGTGTGTGTGCGAGGATTTTGCATTCTTTCTTTCTTTATGTATGCAGCTAGAACTTGCCCAGTCCATTTTGTTAGGTGATAAGTTGGTTGTATAAGATAGGATCACAGGCCTTGTTTGAACTTAGTCCATTTTGCCTAAAAGAACTATCCAAATAAAGTATTTAAATCCCTTGACTCCTGCTTCGAGCTTTTATAATTTATTTAAAAACTGCTAACCTTCCCGTCTCTATCATTAGACTACTATTTTGACCCTGGTCCCTCCTTGGACATCGTGCACCTCAACTCAGGCAAATTGCCTAAGTTAAGGGTGGCTACTGTAGAAAGGTTTGATAAATGAAGAAAGGTATAAAAGAGCGGAGGTTGAATTGAAAAAGACACTAGAAGTGCGTACAAATGAAGAAGAAATTATGAGTGTAAGAAAAAGAAATTGAGCATAATAGAAGAAGAGTTAAAAAAAAGAGGATAAAAAGAGAATGAAGAATGCATGAATTAATGGCACACTCAATGAGGGGGCGTTATTTAAGGAATGAGGAAAACTAGAATTGGAAAATTAAGTGGTTTGTGTATTAATGCACGTCAAGGAGGGAAGAGTCACTGTTTCAAAACATATCCTACCTGCACCCAAGCCTCCATTACAAGCTGAATAAAGTACTGTAGTGATCCTTGTCAACCAGCTGAGGAATCTTGTAAAATGGTAAGGGCAAGCTTATAGTTTTGCATGTGCATTGTTTAAAATTTATTGTGAGAGTGAGAGATTTAAATTCCAGTCCCAGGTTATTGTCTAGATTGGAGGGTAGAGTCACTCTTTACAGTGAGGACATGTGAATGATACTTGAACCTTCTAGTTATTAGATTGGATATCTTGAGTGTATGTATTGTCACTTATTTAAAGTGCAATGCCAAGTCTGGATCCCTGCTAGTTGGTTGATCAATAACTCATACATATGTTGATAACCAAGTTGTGAGGTCCATTATATTACACAACAGTTGTTTGTTCTTTTGAAATCTTGATGTTAGCATAAAATGGTGTTGTTTAAGTTACTTGAGGACAAGCAAGCGTTCTAAGTTGAGGGTGTTAATGTGCCGGCTTATGATGACACATTTTGCATCTTTAACTAAGTATCGTCTCAAGTTTTCAAGTAACCGTTAGTGTTTTTAAATATGTTTTGTGTTTACTTTCAGGTAATAAGCCCGATGCTATGAAAGAAAAGAAATTGCGCCAAAAATAAAGTCAGGTAATGGCTCAGCTGACGGGCAGTCAGGACCTCGGTGGACCGTCACCCAAACCGTCAAGCCTTAAAAATATTCAAGTGCAAAGTGAAGTCAGGTGATGGCTCAGCTGATGGGCCATCAAGGCCTTGACGGGCCGTCACCCAAACCATCAATACGAAACAGAAAGTGAGCTAAATGGCATACTTGTGACGGTTCTGGCGACGGACCGCTAGACGACTCGTCAAGGTTGAAGCAGTAGTCCAGTTTTGAATTTTTAAAAACCCATTATCTTTATAGCCTATAAATACCTAGTCTAGGGTTTAAAATAGGCATCTTCTATACTTGGTGATTTCTGTAACGCATATTTTCCTCTGGAAACACAATATTCATTGGGCAAAAGCACAATATTCTTGGTTTGATTCAAAGATTGAGATTCTTAATTTCTCTTTGGTAAGGATTACTCTTTACTTTACGAAAATTATTTGTTTCTTCTTATTTCTTATCATGAGTGGCCAAAAGCCCTAAAACTAGGGTTGTGGAATCTTTGCTAGAAAATCACTTTTAAGGTTTATGTGTATTGAATTTGTGTTGACTTTGTGATTATATTACTAATTCCTTCTATTTAATGAATTTCTAGTGGTTGCAAATACTGGAGAAAAGCCCTAAGTTAATTTGCTTGAACAAATAGGTTAACAATAGGAAAAGGAATTTATAGTAAGAATTCGGAGCTCTTAACCTCTGAATAAAGATTAATGCTTTGACGAGATTAGTCTCTTGAGGATTAAATCGAGTTACATTCTTGTCACTTTAAGTTTGAGAGAATTAAAGTGTAAATTCATCTATGTAGGTTGAAGAATACTTAGATGAATATTTGAAATGAATCACCTTAAAATTGCATGTGCTAATACAAATTCATTTTTCACATCATCCAGAAGTGATTGGAAACCAAGATGAACACAATCCTAGTTTATCCTTCTCCATTGATTTAAGTATTATGAAATTTACCATTACTTTATTTAAATTGAAGTTAATTAACAAGCATTCAACAAAAACCCCTGTTTCACGAAAATTGCCAACTAATTATCATTTAAACTGCACACAACTTAATTCACACCCTATTCCCTGTGGGATTCTACCCCAACCTTCGTTGGTTTTTATATTTGACATTGCTTACACTCTTTAAAATGGAGTTGTAGTTTGGGCGTATCAATCATATCAACCAATTCCGTGAAGATGTCCAAATTTCAGTACATCCCACAATAATAAGTATAAATCCCAATAATCACAACCACAATGAGAATAAGCAATCAAACTTGTACAGTCAACAAACCTCTAATATAACCTCATTATATGTGATTAATACTTACATTCCTTAAGTATTCATTGCAACAATAGAAAACCACCCAAATACTTGGTCAACTCGAGTTACTCAATTTATGTTAATAACAATCATAATTTAACACACTAAATCACAAGTAGATATGCATTACTGGTTTCATCAATTATAGCATGTCTGAAGACCAATCCCGACTTATTCAAGTAAGCATTATCAAGTCATATTCATTCAATTCAAGTAGTCATTTTAGGAGGGCACGTTCAACCACATGGAGTCTAAAGTCTAGTAATTCATTCATTATTCAATCCCCCTTTATTCATACCAAAATCGGGGATTATCACTATTTTCTAGAAATCCCTACATTCAAGTCATTACTAGGTTCAAGACCTACCCCATTAGCCAATCATTCAACTCTATTCAATTTATAATCTAGTTCTAGTCATATGTCTGTATACCTTTTACTTCCTAACTCTTAGCCAAACTTGACCTTAGGCTCTTAAGTTAAGTCACCGCCTCCTTATACCATAATCAGTCCTCATCACTAGCCTTAAGAAAGATTATCCCATACTCCAACCACACATAACACCAACCCTATTAGGGTAATTAGGCTAAATAACTAGATTATGAGCTCACACAATCTCACTGTCATCAATATGCACATAATTCACATTACAATCCACCATAGAGTCATACAAACATAAAACATCCATCAAGGATTCGTACATTAACATACCAACACACAATTAGTCTTTTATTGTATTAACACCATATTTTATCCATCCAAACTCCATGCCCGCAGGCCTAAGCAGGATTTCTCCCATTAAAACTACATTATGGATATAATTACTAACCAAATTCTACTACTCATAAACCATAACCTACCTGGGTGCCAAGATGCTACAATAAGTAAGATATGCCATGGATGATCTTCCTTCTTCTTTACGTCTCCAAAGGCTAAATCATTTAATAATAACAATTACAAGAGTAATTAATAAACTACTCTTCAAAAAAATATCTTGGGAATTCAAACCCACTAATTCTACCCTCATTGATGGTCTACAACATTACCCAAGGGTCAATTAGTCATCAAAATAGTTTCTTCAAGCTCAACCCAACTCCACTAACGGAGTTTTTAGTCTAAAGGTTCCACCTTTATTGAATTCAAGGCCCCCAACTATCAATTTCATGTTTTAGAACCACAATTTCATATTAGGAATCGTTAATGAATAATTTAAAAGTAATTCTAGATGATATTAACTCAACCTATAAGTTTTTCCCAAAATAACATGAACTTAGGGTTCAAATCTCCAAGAATTTCACCATTAAAGGTTGTTCCAATGATTCTAGAATGTTAAAGAATTGAAAAATGAATATGATGATAGAAGAAACTTACCTCCACGATGAATTTTCACCCATACCAAGAGAAAATCGCCCCCTCTAGGGCTTTGGAATGAATTTTTGGGGTTTGGGGACTGAAACTCGTCAAAATAAGGTTATAAACTGCTGTTACACCACTAAGCACCGTGCATGCCGGTATAGCAGCGTCGCTACAGTAGTCTAACCCACTATAGCGCCCTCAATTTTTTAGCACAGACACTCTTCAGTAAAAGGGGCATAACATTTTTCTTAAGAAGCAGATTGACGAATGGTCGGTTACGACGGAAAGAAGATTCAGAGATATTTAATGAGGTGGTTATTAGGCCCCACAAATCCTTATATTCTAGGAGTAATGCTCATTTGAAGTTGACCCTAGTTTAAACTAGCCCGAAACTAAATCGACAAGGATACTTTCAACTTAACTTTGTGCTAGGAGTATTATATGACCTTAGTACATATCAAATGCACTTCCATACTAAATAATTAATTCTAACACTTATGAAAAATAAGAATCACATGCCTTTACCACATATATTTTTAGTAACGACGGAACTAGACGTTACAGTTGGATAGCCAAAGAGTATAGAAAGTCTCGTAGCAACTTTTGGCACCTAAAATGGAGTTATAGAGCTCTGATTATAGCATTTATCGTGGAAGGGTTGGTTCGTGATGTCAAAATTTATGGTGTGTGTTGTAAAATGAGGAAAACTAAGGAGAGGTCCCGAGTTGCTGTCTCGTACCGCTGTAGCAGTACCACTGCAGCGATAATGGGAACCGCAACATTGACCTCCAGTAAAAATGACGCGAATCAATGCAGTAGAAATTTAACCATTATAGCGGTAATTATCCGCTGCAGTGGTAATGCACAGTAAAATTTTAGTGTTAAAACTCAGAAAATATTTTTATTTCCCACTTTTTAAAAAATGCAATAGAACTCTGAGGAAAGGCGATTTTCAGAGGGATTTTGGAGTTTTTCATCTTTGGAGGTAAGTAATTACATTCTAGACTTAAATTTACTTCATTTCGCCTTAGAAAATTTCTAGAAATGAATTAATGGTGGAAATTGGGGTTTAACTCATACATAGATGAAAAGTGGTGGAAATGTGTATAATTTCAGTATATAATGATCCTAGGGTGTTAGAAAACACTAATAGGACTAGAATTACAATTATTTATGATAATTCAAGTAGGGTTCATGTAGTAAATGATAAGAAAGCCCTAAGATGATGAAATAGGGTATGTTTATAGCTAAAATCAATGACTTTTGATCCCTAGTAGTTAAAATAAGATGAATTATTGAAATGAATGTATATTATTGTTGTTATAGATCAAGAACGAGATTGAAAGGGCAAAAGTGTGGCTTAAGGGTGACTTTGAGCAAAGGAGTTGAGGTAGGCTATGGTTTTGTTGTAGCATTTAGACTTTCTTGGCTTTGTGCTAGTTTGTGATTTAGACATCTATAATTGCCTTCTAGCATGACTTGTGATTTAATGACTGCATTACATTTCATATGCATTATGATGATATGTGGAGATGATGGATCGGGTACCACGCTGGTACAATATGATATATTGTGATAATAGGTCGGGTACCACGCCGGTACGTTATGATGTTGATGATGAGGATGAGAAGAGTTAGAGATGATCCGCACATCTTGCATACCTGCACTCATTCATATGCATTGAGTGTCATTTTGATGAATATATATGATGATGAATTATTGATGATGTCACGCCCCGAGTCCCATCGAGACGTGATTGGCACCCGAAGCCGATATGGCCCGAGAGAACCAACCTTTACTCATGAACATTCATATGCATGTCCTCGTGTAAATCTTATTATTTCTCATGCAACTATGCGGAAGTCATGGACATGGAAACATATGTCATAGCTATATATGTAAAACTTAGACGTTTGAGCCATCAAGTCAAAACGACATGTCCCATCACATTTATACACCCACATCCGTCTACAAAAGCCTCTAACAAATGCATTGACCAAAATGAACTAAAATTTGGGACAAGTCCCCGCTTTAAACAACATGTACAACACCAAAACATATGAACAACTGTGACTTGGAGAAGCCGCGAACTAACTGGAGCTCACCAATGATCCGCACACAACTGGCAATCTACTGAGGAGGCCTACTAGTACCTGCGCCTGCAGAAAGTAAGGTAAATTCACCAAGAGGGGTCAGTACAAAGATAGTACTGAGTATGTAAGGCCATATGAAACTTGTGTGATAAGTAAATATGTCAATGAACTCAAATACAATAAATGATCAATATGGATAAGTCACTTTACTGAACTTTTGAAACCATGTACATTACGTTCTTTCTTTCTCTTGCCTTTACTTTACTTTACTTTTACGTCACTCATATACTGTCTGGGCCCTCATCATGCAGGTGTTCTTCTCACCCCATGGATAAAGTATCATCATCATGCAGGTATTCTTTTCACCTCATGGATAATATCATATCATCATGCGGGTGTTCTTGCACCCCATGGATAAATGAACACCATCATGCGGGTGGTTGCACCCCATGGATAAGGTAACATCATCATGCAGGTATTTGTACACCATGGATAACACCCATGAACACAATCAATATGCATTACTTTATTCTTACTTCATTTCTTTACTTTTGAGATTGATATCTTTACTTGTGGGAGATTGGTACATTCACTTGTACATTACTTCTTTCATTACTTTTGAGAGATTGATACTTTTGGTAGTCATAACTTTACTTGAAGCTTTGGATCAATAATCAATGAGTGAGAGACATATGAATAACTTGGCAATATAACATTCTTGGAAACATAACACTATTGGAACCATTGAACCATAATCAATGAACAAGAGACATGAGTATAATCACTATTGAAACTTTGAAACACAACCTTGTTGACTTTTGGAACATTAGTCCATGAACGTAAGACATGTGATTCACATCTAATTAATAAGTAGGAAACATATGATAGCAACCATTGGAAACTGGAAATAAGATACCTTAGCACATTTCGGAATAGGACTAGTGTAATGTAAATGTGAATACAATTTGCCGCAGAAAGATACGGACAGAGTAACCTTACATACCTTGTACTCTCAATACGAATATACAATCTTAGAGGTGCATACAATAGTCCCGCTCCTTCTTTATGTTTCACTCTACATCACAAATATATAATGGGATTCACATTAACCATCAACTACTTTACAAATGCATTAATATCAATGAGTTACATGTTTGCCTTTAAACATGCCATTTCCCCTTGACCAAACCATTGATGAAATTATTATTCAAAAAATACCCCAATATTCCATACATTGACCAATACATGATAATCAACACATTTCACCACAACACTTCTCCTTTACACTTTCTTATCCACACCACATCACAAATAATCCATCAAATTACCTTAACACACCTCATGGCACATATCGGCCAAAATCTCACAATTTACACTTTTAGAAAAATAACAAGTTTAATAAAAAAAATCATACCATACATGTTCATATTTTATCCATACCATGCTCTTTCATCAAGACATCAAGTCTCTTTTCAAGTTCAAATCACCAAGATAGCACATCTTTCACCAAAAGCAAAAATACACTATTCACCACCTTGCCAACATAACTATCATGATATACATAATATCCCATGAATATAATATGTTAATCTATGAGAATAAATACTTACCAAGGCTTGGAATAGAATGATCTTGTCCAAAGAGTCCAAAGGAAATAGTTACCTTAGGGTTTGGAACATAGAGAAATGTTTGATAAATATCCAAAAAGGTATGAGAGTTTGTGTGAATAAAAATCTAATGTTGGAGAATTTATATAGTACTCAAGGCATCCTTATCCACCCTTGGCATTTAATTTAATGTTTACTTGGTCAACATTGGAAGATTGGGTCATTTCCATTTTGGGCCCAATTGCACATGTAGCTTAGCCCATCAACTTTCATGTATAATTAACCATATATCTCATGTTTACATAATTCCATAATGTCACGACAATATTCTCGTACGAGATTCTCATTCGTAGGCTCAATTGCCAAAATAAGAATTCTAGTCGCCCATGGCTTCATTGAACATTTTAGATAACTATTTATACTTCATGATTTGATCATGTAGGAGTATGTAGGAGTGTATTGAGGTATTTGAAGCTTTAACAAAACTCAAACAACTCCCAAGAACCAAAAGAAACCATCTAAGAATCGACGTAGAATTGCGTTGCGAAACGAGTCCGGAAGGGCACAATCTTTGTGCCTTGCGCCACTGCTACAAAGCAAGGCAGTGGCGCAAGATTTCCTTTCCCTATGAATCAGGGTCTTGCAACACACACCCTAAAACAAGGAGTGGCGCAAGTTTCCATGCCCTTCTGAATTTTTCGGTAATTTTTCCAACACTTGCATATCGTTCAATATCTTATCAAAACACTACAAAATACTTACTTAGTGATCTTAATAATCAAGTAAACATGACTCCAAGTCACCAACTGAGGCTGGAATGTGTACGAGGGATTCCAAAAATGCTCCACGAAATCACAAAACACCTCCTACAAAGGTCTAATTTCATGTACGTGGCCAAATTTCAATTTTCTCGTCATTAGCATTACCAAATACATACTTATATATCTCGACACCTAAGCAAACATTATTCAACATCATCAAGTAGGGTTGGGAAGGTACGGGGTGTTACATTCTTCCCCCCTTAGGAACATTCGTCCTCAAATGTTAACGACATTGTCTCAGGTACAACATATGCATCCTTATATTTGCATCACTATACATATACACTCATAGATACTTACTTAGTCTTTCCTCACTCCTAAACTGTGAAATCTTTCTTTCGTTTGGAAAAATTATGGGTACCTTGATCTCATCATTTTGTTTTCAGCTCCTCACTATTTTTTTACTACCCCTTGTACTTATCGGTTTAGAATAACTATAGGTATCTCTTCCTAGTGGGCTCCTCCATAACTTGTACATTTTCAATAAAAGCAATGGATCCCGATGTATAACTTGTATTAGCTTGCAGCTACTATTATACCACCTTAACCTTCTCTATAGCCTAGTGAACAAAATCTAGCCCCCAAGTAAGGTAGTTCCAACCTTCGCAAGATACCATCTTGATACTTGAATAATGACTATTATTATAAACACTGTTGATAAGGGGTAGATGATCTTCCCAACTACCTTTGTAATACAATATGTAAGCTAGTAACATAAATTCAAGTGTCTGGGTGATACGTTCTGCTTGTCCACCTATTTAAGGATGAAAAACTGTACCCAACTTCCCTTGTATACCCAAACTTTCTGTATTTTTTTTTTTTTTTTGTTACCTCATCCAGTTGCCGATAATCAATACACATTCTCAGTGTGCCATTTCTCTTTTGTGCAAATAACACTGGTGCACCCTACAGGGACATACTAAGTCTTGCTAGCTGACATGTGTATACTTTGGACATCGCTTTCCTTACCTCAGGATAGGAAACAAATTTACCTTTTCACTCAAGGACGGTCTTTTGTGGAAGAAAAGGGAAATATACTTTCTTGGCTTGGCAATCTTCGTGACATAACAAGAAGCCAACCACCTCATACTCATTACAACATTAAAACTCTTTCATTTCCATCTCCATAAGATCAACCATCGTAACATGATCACAAACATCTACTATACCATTACGATATACTCTTATCTTAGATTCACCAACTAGTGTATAGACTCCAATTAGCATAACTAGTAATTCTGGTGTTCTTTCAAATTCGTTCCACAATCAATGGTGTAACATATCATAAGGGAGAGAATACGGGTCATTCAATGCATATACATCATGGTAATATACCTAAATACCTGTATCGTCATCTGGAGATGTTCCCTCATTCTGCCGGTCCACTAAAGTATAAGTGCGATTCTGGACCCCACTAGTACTGGCTGCTCCTCCGGCACCTCTGCCACGACCAACAGACTGCACACCTTGGTCTAAAGAAGGAACTGATGCTGATGATGCCACAGTGGACCCCGTAGGTAGTACCATACTACCCAAGCCTCGTCGTGGGCAGTCTCTCATTATGTGACCCGGTATACCACACCAATAACAAGCATTCGTCCCCCTCCGACATTCACCTACATGAAATCGTCTGCAAAATTGGCACAGTGGGCGAGAAGACCCTGTTGTCTGTGAATCTAGCATCCTACCACTCTGCCCAATATGACTGCCCCTGAATCCTTGGGAGTGAGATGGAGCGCCTGTTGTGGAATAAGAGAATGAGGGTCTAGGCGGTCACATTCGAGATCGAGATCCTCTTGGGGACACTATAGACTGCCCCATAAATCTTACCCTTTTTTATGGCCCTTCCTCAGATTCCTGTGTCCCTCTTCTCTGTCTTTGATCTTCCATTTTCTGGGCGAAGGTTTGAATTCTCGCTATATCCATATCTTTATTTATAGCAGCAATGGTGCAGTCTCTTACCAAATATGATTCTAATTTGTCCACGTATCGATGGACCCTATCCGTCATCGTAGCCACCACATTCAGAGCATATCGAACCAAGGAATTAAATTGCAAACTGTATTCTCAAACACTCATGTTCCCTTGGCGTAAATTCAGAAACTGATCTGCACGTGCCTCCCGAATTTCATAGGGGAGGTAACGATCAAGGAATGTTGTTTTAAATTCTTCGCAACCAGCTGGGAGTGCATCAATACCCCTTGATCTTTTCCAGTCCTCATACCACAATATTGCTTCGCCTTTCAGTCTATAGGCCACAAGTTCCACCGTTTCAACCCCAGTCACATGCATGACTTCTAGAGCCCTCTGGATTCGATCCACGAAGTCCTGTAGATCTGCTTCCAAGTTTGACCCAGTAAATATAGGAGGGTCAAATTTTAGAAAGTCTAGTGTTCTGCGACTCACCACTCTAGCCGCATCATCCTCATTTGTCGTCGGACCAACTCGTCCTTGACTTTGTGCTGCCACTAACTATGTCAACATATGTACTGCATTCCTAAGATCTTGATCTGTGGCATTCATTGGTGGTTCTGCGGGTACTTCTCTACCGATTGGCTCTTTCGGAGCTGGGAAGGTAGACGAAGACCGCGATGAAATTTCAGCATTTGCTCCACCTTGACTAGCATGGTCAGGTGGTAGTCTACTCATTCCTTCCTCAGCAGGCACATCTACCTGCTTCCCTTTACCTCTACCTCTTCTCGTGATTGGCATTTTGACTATACCAAAGAAAAAACAATTACCATGGTCAGATATATTTCAACTTACAACACTCGCTCTATTGCACGATCTAGAAGTGAAGAAAAGAAACAACATCCTAAATGTCCCGTAGACTCCTACTTATAAATGCGGTGCACAACACATCGATAAGTAAGACTCTACTCAGACACGGCTTTGTAGACACCCTTAGAACGACCTGCTCTGATACCACTTTTGTCACGCCTCGAGTCCCATCGATATGTGATTGGCACCCAAAGCCGATATGGCCCGAGAGAACCAACCTTTACTCATGAACATTCATATGTATGTCCTCGTGTAAATCTTATTATTTCTCATGCAACTATGCGGAAGTCATGGACATGGAAACATATGTCATAGCTATATATGTAAAACTTAGACGTTTGAGCCATCAAGTCAAAACGACATGTCCCATCACATTTATACACCCACATCCGTCTACAAAAGCCTCTAACAAATGCATTGACCAAAATGAACTAAAAGTCAGGACAAGTTCCCGCCTTATACAACATGTACAACACCAAAACATATGAACAACTATGACTCGAAGAAGCCCCGAACTAACTAGAGCTCACCAATGATCCGCACACAACTGGCAATCTACTGGGGAGGTCTACTAGTACCTGCGCCTGCAGCAAGTAAGGTAAATTCACCAAGAGGGGTCAGTACGAAGAAAGTACTGAGTATGTAAGGCCATATGAAACTTGTGTGATAAGTAAATATGTCAATGAACTCAAATACAATAAATGATCAATATGGATAAGTCACTTTACTGAACTTTTGAAACCATGTACATTACGTTCTTTCTTTCTCTTGCCTTTACTTTACTTTACTTTTATGTCACTCATATACTGTCTGGGCCCTCATCATGCAGGTGTTCTTCTCACCCCATGGATAAAGTATCATCATCATGCAGGTATTCTTTTCACCTCATGGATAATATCATATCATCATGCGGGTGTTCTTGCACCCCATGGATAAATGAACATCATCATGCGGGTGGTTGCACCCTATGGATAAGGTAACATCATCATGCGGGTATTTGTACCATATGGATAACACCCATGAACACAATCAATATGCATTACTTTATTCTTACTTCATTTCTTTACTTTTGAGATTGATATCTTTACTTGTGGGAGATTGGTACATTCACTTGTACATTACTTCTTTCATTACTTTTGAGAGATTGATACTTTTGGTTATGAGAGATCGGTACAAGCACTTGTGAGAGATTGATACATTTGATAGTCATAACTTTACTTGAAGCTTTGGATCAATAATCAAGGAGTGAGAGACATATGAATAACTTGGCAATATAACATTCTTGGAAACATAACACTATTGGAACCATTGAACCATAATCAATGAACAAGAGACATGAGTATAATCACTATTGAAACTTTGAAACACAACCTTGTTGACTTTTGGAACATTAGTCCATGAACGTGAGACATGTGATTCACATCCAATTAATAAGTAGGAAACATATGATAGAAACCATTGGAAAACGGAAATAAGATACCTTAGCACATTTCGGAATAGGACTAGTGTAATGTCAATGTGAATACTATTTGCCGCAGAAAGATACGGACAGAGTAACCTTATATACCTTGTACTCTCAATACGAATATACAATCTTAGAGGTGCATACAATAGTCCCGCTCCTTCTTTATGTGTCACTCTACATCACAAATATATAACGGGATTCACATTAACCATCAACTACTTTACAAATGCATTTAATATCAATGAGTTACATGTTTGCCTTTAAACATGCCATTTCCCCTTGACCAAACCATTGATGAAATTATTATTCAAAAAATCCCCCAATATTCCATACATTGACCAATACATGATAATCAACATATTTCACCATAACACTTCTCCTTTACACTTTCTTATCCACACCACATCACAAATAATCCATCAAATTACCTTAACACACCTCATGGCACATATCGGTCAAAATCTCACAATTTACACTTTTAGAAAAATAAAAAGTTTAATAAAAAAATCACACCATACATGTTCATATTTTATCCATACCATGCTCTTTCATCAAGACATCAAGTCTCTTTTCAAGTTCAAATCACCAAGATAGCACATCTTTCACCAAAAGCAAAAATACACTATTCACCACCTTGCCAACATAACTATCATGATATACATAATATCCCATGCATATAATATGTTAATCCATGAGAATAAATACTTACCAAGGCTTGGAATAGGATGATCTTGTCCAAAGAGTCCAAAGGAAATAGTTACCTTAGGGTTTGGAACATAGAGAAATGTTTGATAAATATCCAAAAAGGTATGAGAGTTTGTGTGAATAAAAATCTGATGTTGGATACTTTATATAGTACTCAAGGCATCCTTATCCACCCTTGGCATTTAATACAATGTTTACTTGGTCAACATTGGAAGATTGGGTCATTTCCTCTTTGGGTCTTGTCTTTTATTCCATTTTGGGCCCTAATTTTGGGCCCAATTGCACATGTAGCTTAGCCCATCAACTTTCATGTGTAATTCACCATATATCTCATGTTTACATAATTTCATAATGTCACGACAAAAATCTCTTACGAGATTCTCATTCGTAGTCTCAATTGCCAAAATAAGAATTCTAGTCGCTCATGGCTTCATTGAACATTTTGGATAACTATTTATATTTAATAATTTGATAATGTAGGAGTATGTAGGAGTGTATTGAGGTATTTGAAACTTTAACAACACTCAAAGAACTCCCAAGAACCAAAAGAAACCATCTAAGAATCGACGTAGAATTGCGTTGCGAAACGAGTCCGGAAGGGCACAATCTTTGTGCCTTGCACCACTGCTGCAAAGCAAGGCAGTGGCGCAAGATTTCCTTTCCCTATGAATCAGGGGCTTGCACCACACCCCCTAAAACAGGGAGTGGCGCAAGTTTCCATGCCTTGCTGAATTTTTCGATAATTTTTCCAACACTTGCATATCGTCCAATATCTTATCAAAACACTACAAAATACTTACTTAGTGATCTTAATCATCAAGTAAACATGACTACAAGTCACCAAATGAGGTTGGAATGTGTACGGGG
Organism: Capsicum rhomboideum; assembly: GCA_031232105.1. NCBI lineage: Eukaryota > Viridiplantae > Streptophyta > Magnoliopsida > Solanales > Solanaceae > Capsicum > Capsicum rhomboideum. Next base: position 28,158,260 of record CP124711.1, on the reverse strand, counting down.
TATTCCACAAATGCTCCACAAAATCACAAAACACCTCCTACAAAGGTCTAATTGCATGTACGTGGCCAAATTTCAATTTTCTCGTCATTAGCATTACCAAATACATACTTATATCTCTCGACACCTAAGAAAACATTATTCAACATCATCAAGTAGGGTTGGAAATGTACGGGGTATTATAGATGAAAATGACTAAAACCTGTGAAAGTGAACTTGTAATTATATGATGATACATAATGTGTTTGTCTGATTAATATCATTGGTTATGAGTTTTGTATGATACCTTTTGTATTTGTTTGACTTGATTACTTGTGCATTGTTAAGTTAGTCGACCAATAATGCTTACCAGTACTACTTTTTGTACTGATGCTACCTGTACTCTTCTTTTGTTGAGTGCAGAACATCTTACAGCAGTTGATACGCGACCTCGGCTCTAGTTAGTAGTTTAGATTTGATTTGAGGGTGAGCACCATGTCCGGGAAACCTTCAGATCTTTTTATGATGTTGATGTCCCTTATTTTTGGGACTAAAACGATTCCTCTTGTTATGTTTTGGGATATTTCTATATGTTTTTCAGACTTAGTTATTTTTATATGTTCTTGTACGGTGATTTCAGGTCCCGAATATTGTAATAAATAGAGGTTTTCACACTATGTTTGTTTATGGATGATGATGTCGTTTGACAATGCTTTTTATTCAAGTGAAAACCTTTCAGAAATTGATTTTTTTTTGGTAAATAAACATTTTATTACCAAGTATTGATGTTTACAGCTCAAAGGAATGAAAGAAAAACATGCACGACCTCACTGGACAAACACAACTGGGTATGCAACATTTGCATCTTCTGGTCATCTAAACAAATCCCTAGTCTTTCTCTATGGCTACAATGGATAAAAATTTAGTAGTTGCACATAGTTTTCAAGCTTAGGGACTAGCCTAAGTAGAAAGAGCACCTCCTGGATAATTAGCTTGATGATGGTTTGCGAAGATCTTCTCTTATTCTGAAAGATAACATTGTTCCTCTCTATCTACACTTGGTAGACTACAGCAGCTAAGACAATCCTGTATACTCCAGCCCCTCTACTATGTCCACCACAAAATTTCACAGCCCATCTTATTTCCTCTTCCCACGTTAAGCCATTCCTTTGGATACCTTGCCAGATGAGTAATTTTTTATCCCATATTTCGGAAGAGACACTACACTGAAAGAATAGATGTCTCAACGATTCATCGACCTACTTGCAAAATGGAAATAATGGATTCACGTCAAGTCCCCACTTTTCTAATCTCTCCGTAGAATCTAACCTGTCCAGAATAGCCAATCGTAGGATAAAACTCCATTTCGGACAACCATGGTTATTGCAGATGAGTTTCCTCCAATGCACCTTTGGATAAGTTTCCTGTAATTTCTTGTACACATCCTTTGTAGAGAATTTCTCCATCTGCGTCAGTTTGTGCTCATCAAAACCAGTTGCTTCAAGGTAGCTTTTAGCCTTAAAAATCTTATGTATCACCCATATTGCATTCTTCGGATACATTTGCCAAACCATTTGTTTTTTTATATAATAAGCATGGACCCATTGCACCCATAATTTCTCCTTATTCTTGCATAATTGCCAAACCAGTTTACAAATTGTTGCTTTATTCCATAAAGACACATCAATTAGATTAAGTCCACCAGCCACCAAGGGGCAACATAGTTTTTCCCAAGTGATTAGAGCTTTCCTTGAAAATTCAGCATTGACGGTCCACAAAAACCTCCTACATATGGTTACAATAAACTGAGTAACCTTCTTGGGTAACACTTATGTGAGTAAATATGACACTAGTATAATTCTCCCGCCATAGATTAAGGTGGGTGCCAATCATGACCGATTGGATCTTGACACCTTATACAAGCGTTATTGCATTAATCATATCCCGAACTCGTATTACCTCCACAACTTTATCTTTAAGTTTCGGTTCTACACTAATTCTCATTTCATTTCTATTTTCATCTATCCTAGAGTACCATAGTATATAACCTATGTTATCTATCTTTCTAGCCTTTTGCTTTGTCCATTTGGTTCCTTGAAGGCATGCAATATCCACTCTCCTCCTTTTTAGATTATCTACCAAGTCCATCAATATTTTTGGTACATATATATGTTCCCGCTACCTATTCAAATTTGATTCTCTTTGACTAGCTTTTTTACCCTTATTCGTTCATGATGCAAGAACTCTTTCTTCTTTTGCACAACATTTATAAGTACCGATATGGCGGAACTAGCTTCTTACCCACACACGTTCATGATATGGGAACCCTTTCACATTTTGCACCAGAAACGGGTATTGGTATGGGGAAACTAACTTCTTTATCCGCATATGTCTATTATGCGGGAATCCTTTCACACTTTGCGCCACACCCGGGCACTGATGTGGTGGAACTAACTTTTATCCACATCCGTCCATGATGTGGGAACCCTTGCTCATACTCCTCCACTCCAGGGCGATGATATTGTGAAACCCTTGCTAATTTTTATCACATTCGGGCGTCGATGTAACACGTGCCTAGGTGAATACGTCCCAACAATTTCTGCATTATGAGGATTCGTCATGAATTGAGAAGTTCTACACTTGTCGCTGATCTATCGCAACACTTCTTCTTTAGCCAGACTTAAAATCGACAATGTAAGCAAGCTTGAACCTGCAGAGTTAGGTAGAATGAAAATATTATCAAAATTATGCTCTATCTAATATAACTTGTGAACAAGACTAAATCTGTCAATCAGGCGTGACTTGTCAACAAAAGAAAATGGTCAATCTGACAAATCTTATGAATAATTTAATAGTATATGTTGAATGAATATAATACAAAAGTTATGACCCGCCTACCCCTAGTATAACTCTGAACAATTTCTAGCGTTATAACATTAGAGTTCTTCTTTATTATCATAGAACTTCATGGGACAAAATATAAAGGGGAAAGGACATAAATGTCACTTCGCCCAAAACTATTTCCACGAAATAACCATTGATTTTGCAATTCCAAAAGGTAGCTATTTTAGGCCTTTTTGTCTCTGCTAGTGCTTTTTTTTTTTTAATAGTTCATATACCATAATGATACGGTCCCCATGCCACATTCATATAGTTTATACAGAAAAACATATGCATATATAGTTCATATATCATATTGATACAATTTTGATACTATATTGATACAGTTTCTGTACCATATGGCCTTTTTGTCGCTGCTCGTGCCTCTTTTTTTTTTTTTCAGTTCCTATACCATAATGATATGGTCTCCATGCCACATTCATATAGTTTATACAGAAAAACATATGCATATATAGTTCATATACCATATTGATACAGTTTCTGTACCATATATACCATATTGATACAACTTATATACCATATTGATACAGTTTTCGACTGACTATTTTTGAAATTAGTTGGATCGACTGGCCATTTTTTGAAATTAGTTTGGGCCGGCTGGCCACTCCATATCCAATAGCCTAAACATGAGTCATTTATTTTTTGATGGATCATGTGGTGTCCTTTTCCCAAATGTAAATAGCAACCTCAAATCATCTCATTTGCGCAAGTTGCCCTACGCTAAATAAAGAAGCAAATTTCTTTTTGTGACATAAAACCAGTGTTTTCTTTTTCCTTCAATCAAATCAGTGTTTATTACCATTATACACGTCTAATATATAAAATGGCCATGTTAAGTGGGTCAATGACTCAAGTGGATCAAAGACCAAAATCCCAAAGAGAAGATATTAGGATATATTGTTAACGTCATGTACAGTAATCAATGTTTTAGATTTTTCATTTATTCTAAGGGCCCATTTGGCTATGAGAGATGAAATCATCATATAAAATCATATGAGATGAAGTTGAAGTTTTGTTTGGATATGTAATTTAGAAAAAAAAATCTTATAAGCAAAAAAAAACTCTTAAGTTGTGAAAACTATCAAAATTGCCCCAATTATTTATACAATCTTACCAAATAAGCAAAAGTTCATAACATAAGTATAATACACTATCACAAAACTATTCTAAAAAAATACAATATTTATTGATCAAATAATAAATATATTGAATAATAAATGATAAATTAGGAGTTGATTTGAAATAATAATAAATTTTATAGGCGTTTGGCCATGAAAAAAAAATTGGAGTTGCAGTTGGAGTCAGAGTTGTGTTTGGTCATATCTTTTTGGAGAGATTTTTTTAACTATAAAGGTGAAGTTGGAATTAGAAAAAAGTGAAAACAAGTTGAGACTTGTTTTCACTTTTCCAAATACAACTTCAAACTGTATTTGGAGTTTTTATGGCCAAACATAATTTTTTTAATAAAATGAATATTTCTCATGATCAAACTGGGCTATATGTTGGTGAGAGTAATGGTTAAATGAGATATAAATGGTTTAAAGATTGGTAAAAGTAATAATATGAACTATAAATTTTATTTACATATGAAATAAATGGTTGGTAAATATAAATGGTGGGGTTCTTTTTACAAAATATAAACCTGTGGGTTAATTTTTGTATTTGAAAAATTCCAAATCATGATTTGAAATTTCCAAATTATGCTTTTTGGAGAATTTGGAATTTCATGTATGAAATCATGAAATGAAGCCGCATGATCAAACACTGATTTCATCTCATGATTTTATATCACAAACATGAAATCGCATGTCCAAACGCCTACTAAGTTGGTTTTTTACCTTTATCCTTAATTTTTGGTTATTAACTTAGGATGATTTTATTGAAAAAAAAAATACATATTTATGTTGCACTTTAATTTATCAACCTAATCTTCTGTACATGTATATCTTCTGGAGTCATACATTCTTTCTTTTTCTTTGTAATGGAGCTGGTTAATTTGATTTTTAAATAACGGCCAAATAAAAACTTCAACTTCATATCATATATCCCAACAAACCCTAAAATAATGGTTGTTTATCGATATATTCTCCCCCAAGTGTGTGCACTCAAGAGATATGAACAATTCAATTGTGGGGTCTGAGAAAGCCAAAAGATTCATTTGCATTACTCCTCTCTCTCAATTTATGTGGCAATAGTCAAGGAAATTTGAGGTTCAAATTTCTTGACTTTGATTAAGGGCCCGTTTGGCCATGAATTTTTTTCATTTTTTTTCGGAATTTTATTTTACTTTAGTGAAAAAAGTGAAATTTGATGGTGTTTGGCCATGAATTTTTTTTCACTAAAGTGAAATAAAATTCCGAAAAAGTGAAAACAAGTTTTACTTGTTTTCACTTTTTTCACTCCTACTTCTCTCACAAAAAGTCAAATTTATTTTCATGGCCAAACATAACTCCAACTCCAAAAAATTTAATTTTCATGGCCAAACGCCTACTAAGAATACGAACTATAGATTCTTTAAGCATTTCAAAATAAAATTTATATATTTGAAAACTATATAGTACTATAAATCACAATAATCAACAAATTAAAATATTTAAAAGACATATAAAAAAAATTGGTTAAAGAAAACCTTAGTTAACTCTCGAAATTTCAACTGTGTCACATGAATTGGGATAGATGGAAATACCACACCTTAACTTACCATTATTACTTAAAATTTCAACCCTTTAAAATAATTATATAAATCCCTAATTTTACCTTCTCTGTCTAAACTACACCGATACATCACAAAAGGGGAAAGATACCACCCACTGCTTCTCCTTTTTCGGCTGAAAATCTTCTCTCCACCAATTTCATACTCCCTTCACATATAAACCCACCTCAACTCCATCTCTTCCACTCAACCACATCACTGCCACCCCCTAAATTCTCTATTAACAGACCAAATACACACATAATTCATTCCCTTCACTACAACCGCTTTCACCCACAACACCAAATACACACACGACACAGTAACAACACCAAAACAACCTTCCTTTGTTAACAACCAAGGTCTAGCCACCTCAACTCCACCCAAAACCAACGATCCACTAACGCCACTTCAACGATCTTCGTATAAACCCATCTAAAACCACCGCAAAATCAGTTCAAGTTCGAACTCATCTGATTCTAGATTTGAATTATTCTCCTTCGTCCTATTTGTTTTAACTCCAAAGGTACGATTTACTTATAATCCCTTATTTTACATTTTGTTCCTTACTTTTTCCAAATGGAATTGAATTCGACGGCGATCTCCCACGAAATATAACTGGTATGTCCCCACGAAATTGTTACTTGAAAAATTCAATAAAGGTGAAGAAGATTAGTGTGGCGCGGGTTTCATGAGGCATTAATAGTGGGATGGTGAAGGACATGAAGATACATAATGGGACCGTCTAAAAAGGGTACAAATGTTATGTATCGTACTGATTTTTGTGTACAGATACATAAGAATGATGTATCTGGTTGAAAATATAACAAAAATTATCCATCAGAATGCTTTTTTGTGTTACTGATACATAAGACTTATGTATCGTAATGAGATCTGTGTTACTGATACATAAGAATTATGTTTTTTTTAAAATTCAACTGATTGATTACTTATGTATTAGAAAGTGATGTATCTGACGCAATGAGATGTATCTAGCTGCTTCAAAATCAGGGATTTTATATAATTTAGAAAAGAGTGGAGATAGGGAGCAATTAGCTACTAAAGAGTTGGGATTTATGTAAGTTGCCCTTATATTATTTCAGCATCCATTTGATAATAAAAATTATTCATTTTTTTTAGAATAATTTTTTATTTTATTTGAAAATTAGTGTTTCGATTATGAAAATTCCAATTCTACTTTGAATTTGTATTTTAAATTTAAAAAACAGATTTGAATCTATTTTTCAACTCACTTTTCACTTTTAAAGTTATATTTGATTATATTCAAACATGAACATTATTTCAAATATTCTTTGTGAAAAATATAATCAAACACAACTCTATCTTCAATTCCAGCTCCACAAAATTCTAAACGAAGTGAAAAATATTTGATATCTATGACCAAACGCCTACTTAATTTTAGGCAAAAAGGTTGGAACTACTTTTGTATTATTTGAAATATAGAGTCTACTTTGATTAGTTGATAGTAATAGCCGATAAGTTGTAAGTGTTGAAATTAAATTTATAAATGAATAGTTATGCGTTTGGATAAAAGTATTGAAACTACTAATAAACTGATGTGGTTGGTAAAAATTATTGACAAGTTGTTCTTTTGTTAAAAAAGACGAATAACGAATACAATGTGAACAGGAAGTTAGGAATTCTATTTTTGGAAAGCTATTTTTAGAATTAGAAAATATAAGAATCAAATAGTAAAATATTTGATCAAACAAATTGACTGATTTTGACATATAAACACTTGACTTATTAAGTATAATTTTTTCACCATGCCTAAGAACTCTTGCTTTTTTGCTCCGTTGATGACTCGGATCCACAACTTTAGGATTGGAGGTGGAGGATTTTTAAGTTGAGCAACCTCGTCTTGTTGACTTATTAAGTACTTTAATGTTTACCAAACGTGTAAATAAATTTATATGTATTTATAGGTCTGATTGACCAATATATAAGCGGAAAAAATGATTTCCTAATCTTTACAAATTTTCTTTTAGTTTTATGTCCTTTTTACAAGAGATTTTCATATTTATTCATAAAAGAACTTCATTTTACACACATAGATTTGAAAGGTCATTTTCTTTTATTCAAATTATAAAAGGATAAGAAATCTCATTTTCTTCATATAAGCTTAGTCAAAAATCCTCATAATAATTTTGCCCTTCGTTTCCTTTTCTTCACAAAACCAAGCTGGTTCAACTAATTGATCAAAAATGTAAACCCCCCACCCCTCCTTACGCACTAATTTAGTGTAACATGGCAAGTGACCTCATTTCCTTTCTAAAAATCCACTAACAATTCCTCCGAAACACAAGGAAAAAAAGGGGGCAATTTTACTCTTAAACTATACATGGGCAATTTTACCTTTCATTTATCCTATTTTCAATGATATTTTTAATAATTTTTCCTTTAATTTTATTTAGACGGCCCCTCGCTTTCATTTCAATTTCAATGAAAAGGACAAAACTTAGATCACCATTAAAAATGCCCAGACTCGTGTAATACTAAAGTTGCTTAAAAGAGCTTCTTCACTTCTTTCTTGAAAAAAAGGGCAAATAATTACCCATTACACATTAGGGGGTTTGGAACTCTTTTTTCACTAGATTATTACTAGCACTTTGAGCATGATAATCTTTAGCTTATAGTTATTCCTCTTCTATTCAAGTCCTCGTCCTTTTTTTCTAAAGTTGTTCCACTAATGTTAATGTTGATGCTGAGGAACAATTCAAGAAGAGCAGTGAGCAACAAACAAGGTCACATGGGTGACAACAAGTCCTTTCCTTCTCCAATCCAAAGCAATACAAACAACAACCCCATTTCATCCTTCTTAGCTTCTCCAAGACTTTTCAATGGTCTTTTAACAAGAAGCCTAGCTGATATTGACTCTGAAATTAGCCCAAAATCCATTCTTGATAGCAAACAAATGTACAATCTTGGCAACCCTTTTGGTTACGATAGAAATAGCACAAATTCAATCACTTATGTTGAGTCTCCGAATTCAACTTTAGAAGGTATTAAACTTGCTCTGTTGGACCCTACCGAGAACGAGGAGAACATTTACACTAGCTGTTCAAATGGAAATTGCAAAATGGTTCTGTTTGGAACAGAGCTTAAAGTTCCAAATTCTCCAACAGATTTTGGTATCAAGACTAGGGATTCTCAAGTCTTAGCATTTGGAAGTGTAAAAGAAGAAAAAGATTCGTTAAGGGGTTATGTAGATGGATTAAGTTTGAGGGAAATGGAGATTTCTGAGGACTATACATGTGTGATCACACATGGTCCTAATCCAAAAACAACTCATATATTTGATAATTGCGTTGTTGAGATTTGTTCTGAGTTGAAAAAGGAGAATCATTGCTCATGCTGATTAAGATTGCCGCTCTTGTGAAGTAGATGTTGAAGAGGGCCAAAACACATGGTACATGTACAGGCAAAATTGAACATGAGGAAATCCACCTAGGAGGTATTAGGATCCAACAACCACCTAGGAGCTGTTGTCAAATCCCAACCTGCCCCCATATCATACAGCTTCCTAATTCAACGGATGTCTCGAGGAGTAGTTAAACGGGTAGGAAATTAAAACAGAATAATTGTGTGCACCGTTAGGTTTGAGGATATCTATGAAAGGACATCTAAGGCGAAAGTCCAAAACCAATTTCTCTTCTTTCTCCTTTCTTTTCTTTAGCTGGTTGTGTATAATTATTTAAGGTGTATAATTATTTAAGGTTTATAACATTTTAATTTCAATGATTATCTCAAGTAGGGAGGGTTCTAAAATTGAAGTTTTATTATTTTGTTCTTAGTGTTGAATTCATTGTATTTTTTATTTCATAAAGTTTATATCTACTATATGCTGCAACTTTGATAGATTTATATACACATTTTATGCTTTGCGTGGAAAGTATTCGATTCATCTGTGTCGCAACACTACATCTGGCCCTGATCTGAGTGTTGTTTCATTCTAGCACTCCAAATTAATAAAGATGTAATGATATGATGATTTTTTACATATTTACCTTTTAGCTGCAAATGGAAGAAGTTTGGCATCTCTAAGGGGGATATAATCAAAAAACAGCTGGTCTTATCTAACATTGATCATAATCATGAACGAATTGAAATGGTGACTATTATTTTGATTTTAATTGGTCCTAGTTGTTTAGTAATGTCAACATATTTCGACGTGTTGTTATTACTGTGTAAAAAGACATTTTTACCCCTTAAGTTTGTATAGAAAAGTCAGCTACTAACTCTCAAACTTTAGAAATAACTTGTTTAAAGTGAAATTAACAACCCCCCACTAATGCTAATATGGAAGAGAAATTGTTATTAATAGCCTGTTTGGTCAAGCTTATTTTACCCCAAAAATGTTTATTTTTTTCTCAAAAGTGCTTATTTTAAATGTTTGACCAAACTTTTGGGAGAAAATAAGTGTTTTGGGGGAGTAGAAGAGCAACCGACTGAGGTCATTCAATTCAACAATATGAACACGATACCAAGGCAAACCATGGACATACCCCTTATATCAAAGATAAATGGACACTACGTAACTTTATTGCATTGGAAAAGACTATAATATGACTCTCCTATGGACCACTCCCGTTCAGTCAATTACTTCCGAACAAGGATAATAATGGGACAATTCTGTTCGTAGGAACAAAGAGAAGCAGATTTATTCTATACTCGATAAGTACCAATACACAATGGGGGAGTTAATCCCATTTTCTATGGCCGCAGTTTTTCAGAAGCTAAAAAAAGTAGTTTTTCCAAAAAACACTTTTGAGAAAAATACACTTTTAAAAGTTTAGTCAAACTGTAATTTCTGCTCAGAAATGCTTTTTAGATTAATTGGCCAAACATAAATTACTTCTCACCAAAAATACTTTTTTCAAAAGTACAATTGAAAAAAACAATTCTCCAAATAAGTTAATTTAAAAGTTTGGTCAAACAAGTTATCAGTCATCTTTAGCACGTTTGAGATCCAAAAACATGTATCTAACATGTCTTCACTTGACGTTAATGTGGCGCTTATGTGACATGTGTATATCATTCCAGTTATTAAACTGATATTATTATCTCATAGTGATATTAAATTCACATTAGAATAGGGGATAAATAATTGTCCATAAAATTAAAATGCATAATTGATTTTTTTTGGGACAAATTTAAGGATTAATTTGTGTATTTCATATTATTTTCAACGACTCAAACTTAAGGTGTATATATTTATCACTATACAATTTTCGAAAAATGTTTCTTTCATATTTTTAAATTTTAACTACAAAAGGAAGTTGATTGATTGTACTTTAAATTTTTAATGCAGTTTTCTAATAGGGTAATTAAGCTCTAAATATTTTTAGAAATGTAAACATCAACATTCAAATTTACACAAAACAGTAAACGTAATGATCACATAGCCTGATTGTCGTTGTTCTTTGATCATGTTAATTATGTCCCATCGAAGACGAATCTTGTCGAGGGTTTTATTTTAGATAAGAAAAACTTAAGTGAATTATAATCCCTTCGTTCTCATTTATGTGGCAAAATTTAATAAGCATATTTTTTTAAAAAAAAATACTACTTATCATGTTCGTTGCTATAAGGAAAAGTTGAGAATAAAATAGATTTAAATTAAAACAATCATGTATTTATAATGGACTAAAGATGAAATATTGTCACATAAATTAGATTCAGATGAAGAAGTATTCGCTACTTTCTTCTTTTCAATTTATGTAAAGGTGTTTAATTAACTAAATATAAAGTGTAAAAAAGGAGAGATTTTTATAACTTATTGTCTAAAATAAGTTATTGTACATATTTGTGTGGTTATAAATTAACTTCTTTTTTTTTCAATGATTATAAATTAACTCATTAAGAAGAAAATAGATATTTAAAAATGAAATTATTATTAATATAAAAAATTATCTTCTTTTTTTTTAGAAAAAAAGAAAAAGAAAAAGAGTATCACATATGTAGTATCAAAGATTGGTGGGTAATAAATGAAGAGTGACAAAATCATTTTGGATTTTTCATCTTATGGAGTGAGCCTATCATTAACCAATCTTCTATTCTCATCTTTTTGCCCTCTCATATCACGCAACTTCTTCAACCATTCGCATGTTATTCATTGTCATTTTTGCATAAGATTCCCAAGCAAAATTATAAAGGAAGCTATGATGCTCGTACTCTTTAATAATGTCTACGGATATGTGTTGAATTCTTTAGATATGGGCATAATATCATTTTTAAAGAGTTCGAACAATATAGATGAAAGGTCATAATCAGTTGTAAGATAAATTAGGTGTTCCAAGTTAATCATGATAAATAACTACTAAACTAATTATTGTTTTTAGGTTACAAAATCTGTATTTACAAAATGAACTTCAACAACAAGAAGTTCAAAAACTATTTTTTTGAAAAATAGAAAAAACAACAAGAAAGAGATGAAGATAGAAAGATTCAAGTCCACCGAATCCACGATGTGTCCTTGAGGAAATTATTCCCCTCAAGTACCCGAGGTTATGGAATATATCCTCCCAGAATAAAATGAATCACATCAAAAGAATTGCGGTACCTCAAATTCTGTTGAACTACAAACTCACTCAACGGTAGTAAATCACACTTGATTTTTTCAAGAAGAAGAGTGTTTTTCAACATCAAAATTTCATCCCAATACCTGAGGAAAAATCAGGTATTTATAGCCAAAAAGTGTTGCTTCAGAAAAGAAGAAATAATCAGGTATTTATAGTCAAAAAGTGTTGCTTCAGAAAAGAAGCAATGGTTCTAAAAATTTACACTTTTTTAAAACGACGAGCTCACATGCGAACCCATATCACTACTAGAAAATAATGATTTTTCGAAAGCTAATGTAGTCGAAATATAGTCGAAAAATAAGGCATTTTCGATAACCTTCCGACTGTTTTAGGATAGTCGGACTAGAGCTTGTAGGAAAAACATTTCCGACTACAGTAGTCAAAAATTTCCGACCGCAATAGTCGCAGCATGTAAATTATAAAACTACCAAAGAAAAAATAAACCTCCGACTACACTAGTCGGAACATTAATAAAGTAATTATTTAATAAATTTAATTTCTCCGACTACAATAGCCGGTATATTTAATTTATTAATTATTTATTCAATTTATATTCGGACAGGTTTAATCAAAAATATTTAACTTTTTGCAAGAAAAATATTTACTTTTCCGACTGGTGTAGTCGGAAAGTTCCTTTGTTTTGACAGCAATGCTGCGGTTTTATTAGCTTTCACTGCTCTCAAATTACAAACAACAACAACAATAACAACATACCAAGTGTATTTTCACAATAGGATCTGAAAATTACAAACACAATCAAAATTTAAGAATTCAACCACTTAAACATAAAGTAAAAGTCTACACTTTCAAGTATTTGAAACATCCAAAACAAACATCAAGTCAAATAGTTTAAACATCCCAAGAGAACTTTAAGTCTAAACGTCATAATCAAAAACAAGAACCAACAACTACGATCTAATCATCATCAGATTCAGTCTCTTCCTCATCATCAAATACTTGAGGCATGTGCTTCTTGACTAACTCCTCAAATTTAGCAAACTTGACAAACTTAGCATCATTAGCTGCACACTGTTGCGTCAACTCTACAATTTGCTTTCGCATCGCTTCCATTTCTTCCATATTTTGTAAAATAGAAGAGGAACTGGGCAACAATGGGGAAGGACTACACGAGGATTGGAGAACTCCAAGCCTGTAGATTCTACCTTTCTTTGGACCACCTGCCACAACTGTCCATATTTTAGTCATATCTGCAGGCAATGGTTGGACCATGGTACCATCCTCTGAAGCAGGTTGGGTCTGACGCCAATCTTCCATGCCTTTTTGAAATCATTTCTGAAAGAAAACTAATAATCATTATATAAACAAGCTAAATTGAATAAAATAAGAAAACAATGTACGTAGAAATTATGATCTTACATATGTATCCTTAGCACACGTTTCGACCCAATCTTCTCTTGTACCGTCCTTCTTTTTCTTCTTGTGTGTCTCTGTGAAGACCTCATCAAGAGTTACATTTTCTCCCCCATTTAAGTGTCGCTTCCAAATTTAAAAAAAGAGATACCACTAGTCACCAAATCTTTGCAAATCTTTGAAGAGACTAGAGTCTTTTATCTATTGCAAAAAAAATACTAATTCTTGTTGATGCTACTGGAATATGATACCAAAACCATATATAATTGAGAGATACTTTAGAAATAATAAATCCTTGACTACTATATGTGATTTGGGCATTTTCTTGATGAAACAAGGGAGAGTTGGTGAGGTAATTTAATTGTACCAGTGATTGCAATCATATAATAATAAGTGATTGCACCAGATAATAACAAGATGTGCAATTTGCTAAGTAATGGACATTGTGGTGCTTCATAATATGGGATTCCCTTTGATTCATAAACCCATCTTCCCTCAAATATGTTGCACTTATTCTTGCTGTTTTTCAGTATTATATCCTGTTCATCTTCTCTGCTTCTTGCTGGTTTCGAGATTTCTAAATTTTCAAAGGGGAAAAAGCTATCGTCTAAAGACAATGTCACATTGAACATGGCATGTCTCAGAGCCCTGAAATGCACTGCCTCATTATCATGCTTAAGGTATAGCAAGAAAATGAAGCAACTAATGAAGCTACCAAATGTGCATAGCATCCATTTCCGAGTGATTCTCGAGCTAATTTTCCTGTTGATTATTGGTTTCTTGTGTGAGGGGTAGTAATCTATCTATAATAATAAAGTAGAATGTAGAAGAGGTGATGTGGCACCTCCCAATAGCCTCTATTTGCATTTTTCTTTTTTTGACTTTTTTCTCATTTTTCTTTCAATTATTTAATTTTACAAAATCATCTCCTTAATTGATATTAATATTATTCATAACTCGCAATCCTTTCATATTCATAACCCTCAATTATTTAATATACAAGTTTATGACACATTAAAATCACACTAATAAAAATCTATTTTGAGCTATATATAATGGTTACTCTATTTTTATTTCTCCATATTCTTCATCTTTTGTTTCTTTGGTTGGTTAATTTTTTGATTTGTTTTATTTGATTTTGCAGATTACAAAGAGATATTATAATGAAAATTGTTAGACATTCTTGCATGGTTCAATTTTATGAGGTAAAATGAATTGATATGCCTAATATAATTACAACTCTTTTTTTGTTGTGTTATACATTTAATGTGATTCTTGATGATATGGTTTCTTAAAAAATGATTTGATTTTTTCTCTTTGATTTTCTTTGTAGTTTTTAGAGACCTTGATTATTTTTTTTATTCTCTTTGTAGTTTTGAGAGAATTTGATTATGTTATGTTGACAACAAGGTTCTTTTTTCCTCTTTAACTCATATTCTTGAAAAATTATTTGACTTTTTCTCTTTGCTTCTCTTTGTAGTTTTTAGAGAATTTGATTGTTTTTTTTCTTTGATTCTCTTTATAGTTTAGAGAGAATTTGATTATGTTATGTTGATAACAAAGTTCTTATTTCCTCTTTAACTCATAATTAACTATTCTTTAAAGTTTTTATTTGATTAGGTAGGCATCTCTCTATGGCCTCCATTCTTATTTGTCTTTTTTCGCCTTTTTTGAATTTTTTCTTTCATTCTTTTTATTAATTAATAAATCAATTTGTTTAATAATTAAAAAAACATATCATCTTTATTACATCTAATTATACATCACAAGTTACAAAAAACCTCCATCTATTTGTATTATCTACTTAAATAACGTGTCTCATCAACCTCTTTCTATCTAATTCTTATGGCCTACCAATCTACGAATAACAATCCACTTATGGAGTTGATGGATATCGCAAAACACACATCATGTTTAAGAACGTGATCATCAATTTAGCTTGTAAAAAATGGCTCTCTCCACATCCTCTTCAAATAGTTCGTTGTGTTTCTTTGGATTAATTTTTCTATTGTTATCTTTTTTGTATTTTTTTTACCTAAAGACATTGTTACTTTGGATGTTACTCTAATTCAATCGATTTGATTTAATTTCCACTGCTTTGGTGCTTCATTGATTTGTTGTTTTTTAGTACATAATAATGAATCTTAATTGATGTTGTCTCTTTGGAAATATGTTGTTCTGGAACTGGAAATAGAGCTTCATTTTTCATCTCTAATGAATAGGAGAAGTGGGTATGAAAAAAGCAGTATATTGTGATGTCAATTATATTAGAAAAGGTGATGTAATACCTCTCTTAGGCCACTATCGATATTTATCTTTTTTATCAATTTTTTTACTTTTTTCTCTTGCTATTTCCTCAAAATATTTGCTAAAAATTTAAATCAATTTATTAATAAGCCTATTA
The DNA here is from genome assembly GCA_031232105.1 of Capsicum rhomboideum. NCBI lineage: Eukaryota > Viridiplantae > Streptophyta > Magnoliopsida > Solanales > Solanaceae > Capsicum > Capsicum rhomboideum. Next base: position 28,142,314 of record CP124711.1, on the reverse strand, counting down.
GTGTCCACATTAATTTGCATTACATTAAATTTATTAGTGAAAGCAAAAACTGTTCTTCTACAACGTTTCAAAATACTAACTCTTAAGTTCCATTTTTTTTTTGTTATTTAAAGAGAAAAAATTTATCCACATTAATTTATATTAAATTTATTAGTGAAAGCAAAAAAATGTTTTTCTCCCCACGTTTCAGAATACTAACTCTTAAGTTCCATTTTTTTATTTTTTGTTATTTAAAGAGAATAATTTTTCTTCCCAAATCTAACTCTCTTAATTATCACTTAATTAGTCTACCCAAAAAAATAATCTCTTAATTACTGTATTAAATGTGCTACATTTAATTCTCTATATAACATTTATAAGAGAAAATCTTATTAATTTTGCTATATACAACTTCAACATTGTATTTATCTTCTTATACGTTTTTTTTTTTTGGCCTTTACTCTAATCTTTGACACCATTTATTCTTTTTCTTTTGTGTTAATTCATGTCGATCTCTACATTTTTGTAATTCTTTCATTTGTCAATTTATTTTTATTCTTTCTTTTTTCTTTTTGTGTTAAAGAGTGTGTCTATTTGTCTTCTTTATATAAATGGTGACTAAATTTGTCGAGCTATTTTAATTGAATCGTTATCAAGCCCATCGAGATCTATTTCAGTATTCTAAACACTACCTATTACCTTTTATAGGCTATTCGGGACATGTAATATGAAAAATGATCTTCTAGGATTGTAGTAAATAAAGATAAAAAGCGACAAGAATTTGCTATAGAGTATCTTGGAGAAGGTCAAGTTCTTCGTTTACCTTTTTAGTTATATTGTATTATTTATAATTTATGCATTCTAAACTTCATTTGTAAGAAAATATACTGACGTTGCTTTGAAAAATGACTTTGAAAAATAAAATCACACCGCAAAATAAATTTTTAATAGTTCTTGATCGGGATATGAGATATACTTACAAAGGCAACAAATTCAAATACATTAATCATAGTTGTTCTCCAAGTACTGAGCTGCACAAATGGTATACAAATAACTAGATTTGGTCACCTGTGAAGAAGGATTAATGCCATATTTATTTGGAGAATGTGAAAGAACTTTTTTTTTCGTTACAATATTTTTTTCCTCTATCATGTTTAAGCTTTTAAAATATTCATTGTTGATTGTTGTATCACTTTTTGCTCCTCTTGACAGTAATGTCCACTCTAATGGTGTATGGTGGATTTTTTTTATATCTTAAAAATGTGAATGTAGAAACCAAATTAAATTTTACATGTATATATTTTCATTAAATTAGAATTTAATTAAATTTATATAAAATAAATATAATTGATGTTTTCTTAGATCGCGCGAAGCGCGGATAAGTTCACTAGTTAATATTAATGAGAAAACATAGAATAAATAATTTGCAGGTAAACTGAAGTTGTTCAAGGTGATATAATTTGTGTGAAGTTACTTATAATATAAATGTACTTTGTGAAGCTGGTGAACAGGAAAACGGATGGGAAGCTAGTCAATTAACTTTCTGCTTTCTTCTGCAACTACTCTTCCTAAAAATGACCTGAAACAGTTTTGGACCATTTTTCCTTTTTTGCTAGTAGAATTCAAGTGCACTAACTATAATGTTATGGTATAGGCTATTTGTTCAAAATTTATTTATGTATGAAAAGTACTACTTCCTCCGTTCCTAAATACTTGTCATTCTTACTAAAAATTCATAATACTTGTCATTTCAGAAAATCAAAACATAGTTAGTTGTTTGTTCCACCTTTACCCATAGTCATAAATATGGAGAGATATTAATGTGGTGCAAAAGAAAGAAATATTAAATTAATAAGAGTAATAAATAAGGATAATACATTATAAAGTCTCAATAAAAAAGGAAGAGCCATTATAAAGTTTCAACAACTAGAATATTTTTGCTAGTACCAAATTATAGTATTAATTACGAGGTGCCGAGAGCTAGCTGGATAGAGGTTCTTTTTAATTACAACTAGCATGTTCATATTCAACCTCACTTGCCAAGACATAACCAGAGAAGCTTTGGCAGATCGAAATATAGAATATTGAAACAGTAAAGTTAAATGCTAAGAAGTTAATTAAGAAAGACGTACAATTTGTTTAATACAAACACAATGTCATAGATTCCTCAAGCTAGAAAAATTATATGAATCAGACAAGAAGGAAGAAGCAATTTCAAATTAGAAAAGATGCCAAGAAAGTTACTCAATCAGATGAAGGAATCGTTGTTTGATAATGTACGGCAATTCCATTAATGGAAAAAGTACCAAGAACTACATTCCCAGAAACTCAAATATCTCTAAATATTGGGACATGTTACCAATCCAACTACTCCTACATCAAAAGTATAAGTTTTGTAAGCATATATTCATTTTCTTTTGTGCTTTCTGTTATGTTGCCAATTTTCACTTTCCTTAAAACAAGTTGAACAAACAAGGATGATGAGGTTATAATAAATCGAATTGTTGCTTACAAATGTGCAAAAATTAAATGGATTATTACCAGTCTTCGTCGGTGGGTCGTGAAACTCATGGAACCTCTGGTGTGCAATGAGCCACCCGTTTCAGAGGCTCGGGTTGTCTTTGCCCGTTCACTCTTCTCCTTATATTCAGGAGTCTCCCATATTTTCAAAAACTTGACCCACACTTTATCCCTCACCCAACTAGTTTTTTTCTTATTTTTAGGGCCTCATACAAGTGTTCTTTGATCCGTAGAGCTGCTTTCAACCGAAAAATGACATCTATTTTATTTTCATGACAAGGCTTTCATATACGCTTTGTCTGCAAAATAGTTTAATATTAAATAATGAAATGAGTTGGTGGATACAAAGGAAAAACAGTTTAAATAAAATTTGTTCCCTCCTTCAAAAACTTCAGACAAACTCTAAATTCTAAACTTCAACTTTGGTAGCATAATCAAATGCTAAATTCTTTTATTTTGTTCGTCACATATGCAAGCAAATTTCAGCTCCTATGCAGACGGGCCATGCAATACTGAACTTCTCAACCTTTTACTAGATGAAGCAGATGATAAATGGACCACCCTTATTAAGGGATATGACTACATTATCTTAAACGCCGGACAATGGTTTGTCCGGTGCAGTGTCTACTACGAAAACAAACAACGAGTTGGATGCAGGTACTGTGGACTACCAAATGTTACTGAACTCTCATCTACCTATGTGTACCTAAGGGCATTTAAAACTACTCTTAAAGCCATCAATAACTTAGAAAATTTTAAGGGTGTAGCAATTCTTAGGGCTTTAGTTCCTTATCATTATGAAGGCGGGGACTGAAACCATTGAAAAGCAATATTATACCGTAAAATGATTTCACATTTGAATTTTGTAATTGTATGGAATATTGTTCCAACTACCCTACGGCTCTTTGAAAAAATGGTTTAATTGATTTTGTAACCATAGTCCCGGCGCAATATAAGGGAATGAACCAATAATAAAATTAAATCATCTTAGCTTTTGAAAATTTTACAAATTAAGGAAAAACATAAGGGTTACTTACCCATTACCATTAGGGATGATAATTAGCCTCCTGACACTGTCATACTCTAATGCCTCTTTAAAATTCAGATTCTGTGAAGTAGCCATTGTAGCACTATCACTGGATGCCGATGCTGATGTGCTAGGACCTACAATTCTTAATCCAGAAAGTCTAGGTGTGGATGATGCTACAGGCACAGATGAAGAACTACTAAGCAGACTATTATGCTGATTACTATACTGACTATTATTCTGACTACTATGCTGACTATTATGACTATTAAAGCTAGAGACAAAGTGCCCTCTATGGGAAGAAGAGACGTGGAACTGGTCAGACGGTGGTGGCATAAAAAATACATTTGGTAGTAAAATAGTTGACCGAGGAGGAGGAGGAAAATTTATAGTAACTGATGGCAAAAGAGGATTTGTAGTAGCTGGTGGAGGAGGAGTTGTAGAAACAGGTGGTAGTAGTGTATATTGTCCTGTAGGAGGATTATCAGGTCGTTTCTTACTTTTCTTACGTCGTCCATTACCATTACCCTTAAATGTCATTAATTTTCTTTACTAACCACCTGAAAAAAAAAAGAACAACAAAATTAGCAAACAGAATATTTATCAAAAAGAAAAATAGGACATATAAATCAGTTGTGTAACAAATGACAGGAAATAATAATAATAATTTTGTGTCTGCAAGGGACAACAATTAAGATTTCTCGACCACTGACAATTACAATGTTTATGCTTTTCCACCATATTAAAAATTTTAAAATAATGAATGAATGCAATACAGTTAAGTAGTACCAATTGAACAAAACAGACAACACACATATACTATAAAAATCCACCACTACTATTAAGTCAAACAACTAGCAATGTTCTTACTACCACTACAAACATTAAAAAAGAAAAAATAGCAACACCATACTGTCAAGTAAAATAGCAAAAACCAGCAACTAAAATACAATTTAAGTCCCTATTACTACACATTACTACTATTAATAACAACTCGATCCTCTTCGCTTGATTCAGAGGCATTCATCAATTCTTGCTTATCACTCGATTCATAGTCTGTCATCAATTCTTTCTCATCGCTTGTTTCATTTTCATCGAGTAACTCTTCCTCGCTTGTTTCACTTTCATCGAGTAACTTTTCCTCGCTTGTTTCATTTTCATCAGCTGGATCTTCCTCCTCATTTTCCCCGGATGTTCCTTCTCCATAATTATTAACATTCAATCTAAGTTCAGAAGGATCAAATTCTTCATACAAGCCTTCGCTATGCTGCAACTCACCTGCTAATTCATCATCCACCCTTTCTTCAACACTTGAAAAGTCATTCTGATACACTACATCCAATGCATCCTCTACTTCAACTCTACCCACGAGCTTTATTTTTATAACTACTCGCCATGCAAATTTATTCTTACACAAAGGACAAGGAGCGTAATACACTTGTTTCATATTTTGTGCAATGACAAATGGATCATAAAGTCCATACTCCCTCGTACGCTTAATTTCAACTATTTTGTATTAAGGGTGCACCTTTGTACCTAACCTAGGTTTTGGATCGTACCACTTACACCGAAAGAGTACCAGCTTTTTCTTTGGCCAACCAACATGATAATTGTTCTAAAATCTCTTAAATCACACCATAATAATCAATATCATCATCACATTTCACCCACCCCATACTATTATTTGTTTTCTTGCCTTTAGAGAACTCTTCTGTATGAAACCTGTACCCACTGACAGAGTACTTAGAAAATTTTTTAACTTTGGCATCAGGTCCCCAAGCTATATCACGTAAAAATTGGCCATTTGGGTCATAATTAACTGGATTATGAACCTATAAAAAGTTTCAGAAAAATTAAAACTTAAATATACATATTACTAAACAAATGTGTAAATCGTGTTAAATATTAAAGTTACACTTACATATTCTCTAAACCACTCTAAAAACATAGGATAAACAGCAGCATGCCCGTGTAAAGCCACAAAGTAGTTGTCCGACAAAGTTATGACTTTCATTTATTAAAGCTTAAATAGACCTTAAATGATTGTCTCTAATATAAATATACTCACTTATAAAAAGGTAGGACCTCGGAACAATTTAATAATACGTGTGTTGTAGCTGACTTAAACTCCACCTCATTCAAATACCGAACTGGACCAAGTTTCGGACTTTCTTTGCCAGGTTGATTGAATATTGAAAATGATGGTGCTGAAAGATTCGTATTGTGTCCATCATCATGCCTATTAGGTCGGTTTATCAGACATGGCACATCATGTTCAAAATAATATGAATAAAAATAAGAGGTCTCCTTAGCCAAATAAGCCTCACATATTGATCCCTCAATTCAAAATCTATTATTTATAGTCCGCTTACATTTGCCAACAGTCCTGCATAGTATGATTTTTTTAAATGAAATAATGTTTAATTAAAACACATGAAGGTAAATGTTAAAAGTTATTACCTCAGGGATACATCCATCTACATTGAACAGGCCCTCCAAGTCGTGCCTCTCGCACAAGGTGAATTGGAAGATGCTCCATAACATCAAAAAAACTAAGATGAGAAATTTTTGCCAACTTGTTTAAGGTTAAGCGAATGTTGATATCCATCAAAGACAGCTTCTCCTCCATTAATGTGTTAGAACACAAATCTTTGAAAAATAAGCTTATCTCTGTTATGGAATTTCATATTCTATCGGTCAATGCACTGAATGAAATAGGCATCAATGACTCCATGTAAATGTGACAGTCATGGTTCTTCATAGACGTCAACTTCCCTTCTTTCATGTCAACTCACTTGGATAAATTTGACTCATATCCATCTGGCATCCTCAAATTCTTAATCCAATCACAAATCACTCTTCTATTATCCAAAGTGAATGTGTAACTGGCCTTGGGCTTCTGAATCTTATTGTTTAAGTATGTCAGGTACAACTCACTTTGCCGACAATACTCCTTTAAGTCCATCCTGGCCTTCAAGTTATCTTTTGTCTTGTTACTTTCATCCATCAAAGTATTAAACGTGTTATCAAAAAAGTTTTTCTCAATATGCATGAAATCCAGATTATACGGCAAAAAATTATGCTTCCAGTAATCTAACTCCCAAAATATGCTTCATTTAGTCCAATTATGTGTAACACCCTACCAGGTATCCTGGATGGTAGGGACTATGTTGCCTTAGGTAGATTCCTCACTCTATCTCAAATTTCTTCTCGCGACAAGGTTGGTGGTGGCTCCTCAAAATCAGACTTATTCTTTATAAAATCACTAGTATTTCTTCTAAACTCATGTTGCATCGTCAAGAATCGACGGTGACAGTCGAACCATGAGTTCTTAACTCCATGTTTTAAAGTGAATGTTTTTGTGTCTTCCACACAACAAGAGTAAGCTAACTTTCCCGCAATCGACCACCCAAACAACATTCTATAAGCAGGAAAGTCATTTATAGTCCACATCAAAGCAGTCCATAATCTAAAGTTTTGTTTGATTGATACATCATATGCTTCCACGGATTCATGCCACAATAATTTCAACTCATCAATCAACAACTGCAGATATACATCAATCGAAGCTTTTGGATTGCGAGGACCTGGAATAATGCAAGTTAGAAATATATACAGACTTGTCATATACAACTCAGGCTGGAGATTATAAGGAGTCACAAACACTGGTCAACATGAATATGGTGTAGCTGAGACAGAAAATGGAGTGAATCCATCAGTAGATAATCCCAACCTAATGTTTCTTAGTTCACTAGCGAAGTCTGGAAACACACTATCAAAATGCTTCCATGCTTCTCCATATGACGGGTGACATAAAACACCAAGTGATCTTTTATGTTCATAGTACCGTCTCATATGAGGAGCAGAGCTCATTGATGCATACAACCTCTTTAACCGTGGTATAAAGGGTAAGTAATGCATTGACTTCACCGGAATCTTCTTTCCTTTGGCATTTGTGACTTCCTTATAACGAGGCTAGTTATAAAATTTGCAATATTCTAAATTTGCATCTTCGTTATAGAATAACATACAACCTTTCTCGCAATAGTGAATTCTCTCTGATGAAAGTCCTAACTTAGAAACTAAATTCTTTGTTGTGTAGATATCTTTGGGTAAGTCAAGCTTATTTGGATTAAGTTCATTCATAAGTCCAAAGATAGAATTCATGCCCTTTTGAGAAATAGAATAATCTGACTTAATACTTACTTAGTAACCTAACTGCAACAGATAACTTGGAATGCACTGACCCTTTATACAATGGATGACTAGCTTCCTTTAATTGTTCATAAAAGCGCTTAGCCTCACCATTTGGTTCATTTTGACCCCCTGAGTGTGTCCCAAAAGCATCCCTGGCCATCTCACTATATCGAGAACTTTCAACATTATTCTCTCTTATGGCACTTATCTCGCCACCAAATGAATTCTGAAAAGCAAAATTATTAGCAGCAGCACTCTCTTCATGAGCTGTCCATACAGTATAATTCAACATAAATCCCTTCTTATAAAGATGTAACTTAACAAGATCTGGACTCAATAACTTGGCAAACTTGCATTTCAAACAAAGACACCTAATAGTCCCTTTAATAAGAAAATTATCAAGTGTCATTGCCTTAGCAATAAATCCAGCTACCCCATTTTTATATTTCTCCCTCAACCCCGCACATTTGAGATAAATCCTATTATACATCCAAGTACGATCTATATTTTCCATCCACACAAGAACGACAAAAATAACAATAAAGTAAGAGAAACAAAACAACGACAACAGAAAAAGAAACACCAACAGTAGTTGTAGTAATAACGGACACTAGACAACGAACAGTCACTAACCTAGTAATCTAAATACAGGGCTACGAACCTCTTATTAAAGAACTTGCTTATAATTTACAAATAAAAGGACAAAAGCAGATTCATGTATTCGACAACTAAAATGAATTAATTTTTAGAATCAAAAGCAGTGACATATTTAGCAATTAACACATCTGACATGCTCAATCATAAAGAGAGGCTAACAGCTCTTATTAATGAACTTGCTAATATGTTGTATTGACATATTCTTAATCTCAAAAATATGGATCCAAAAGAGCATTAACATGGGGAAAAGCAGACTTGGTACAATCAGCTTTTGAGAAGGATAAACAATAACCTGGTCTATCTTAGAAAGATTACCAATAAATAATTAACATGAGTATTTGCTCAAAAAAGGAAGTTGCACTTATCTAAACAGATTTCAAATATGGGACATGTGCAGTCATGCTTATATATAACTTAAGCCTTTCAAATTTATGCTACCTCACGATTACTAATTGATTCAAACATATTCAACAGTTCGTCATTCCAATACCCAAGCAAACTCAGCCAATTGAAGAAGTAGAAGCAGATGAGGACCGCATAAATAGTTTAGGTGAGAAAGAACATTAGACAATAGGCCTGCAACATAAACTTAATCATTTCAACATTTACTACTTGTTAGTTCAAGAAAATATCATGTCCAGAATCGTCGTAGCATTTGAAAATAGTTTTTTGAGAGTGTCGGCCTTTCAAAATCTAGAGAAAGAGAAGGTGGTTTTCAAAGAAATAGCATGATAAGGTTTTTTCAGTTAACTATTAATTCAAGAAATCAATCGAGGCAGAAACATGGTTTAAAAAACTCAAGTTGAAATTTTCAGGTCCTCTTAAACTTGTTGCAGTGATCACCTATAACTTATGGAGAACTAAAAGAAATAGTAGTACTAGTTCAAATGGTCACCAATGAACAGACTTATTGAGAACTCCATCTACACATTTAATGGCAAATTTAAACAAAAGTTTCACCTACAACTTAATAAGAACAAAGTTTCACCAATAACTTATTAGAAACTATCTCTTACTACTATAATTTTGTTATCATTACCAACTAAATCTTTATATCAACACATTAGAAATATTTAGCATGTAATAAAGCAGTCCAACAAAATCAATCTCAAGGAAACAAAAGGAAATTTTGTAAGCCAGCAGGGCCACCAATAACCTTAGACAGAATCAGGCGTTAAAGGACATACAGTTCTGCTTCAAAAATCACATTAATATTCTTATCTTTAGTTGAAAAATAAGAACATCACTTAAAATATGCACCAGTGGTGGAAATTGAGTTTCATCAACTATTCACTTCAACACACTCTATGATTATCAAATATAAGTGGCTAAAAAGGCAACCATAAGAGAAATTTAGCTATTTTAAGCAAATCCCATCATATAAAACACAAAATGAATTAAAAATTGAAGCAAAAAAACCCCACAAAGTTTCATACAACACTGAAACAACCAGTGAAATCACAAAGTACAAAGAAACGAACAAAGATTTATGGACAATACCTGTGAAATCACAATCCTAGATCAAATAAAACAATAATACCTGTGAAATCACAACCCTAGGTCACTGTTACCGTTACCACCAAGAGCTCTACCAAGTCACCGTCGCCGTCACCACCAAGACTCCACCAAGTCACCGACGTCGTACCTATAGACTTACGAACAGTGAGATTTAAGGACAAAAATTAAGAAAAAAATGAGAAAGAGAAAACAGATGTTGGAATCACCCTACTTTAGAGTGTGATAGAGAGGTTAGTGTGAGAGAGAGGTATTGTGAAAATATAAATGAAATACCCTAGTCATATATTTAATAATATATTTAATTAATTATTTAATATTTTCGACTACAGAGGTCGATATATATTTAATAATATATACAATTAATTATTTATAAAATTTCTGACTACAAATATTGGATTATAATCGTATATTGATTAATCTTCTTAAAATATTCCGACCAAAATGCTCTAAATGTTTGGTCAAAATAATGTTGACAATTTTCATGTGACTTGCCCGCCTACTGTAGTCGGAATATATATTTTCCAGAATTTACCGTCAAATTTTATGATTGTTGTTGTCGGAAATAGTGTCGGAGAAATATTTTATAAAAATAAAAATAAAAAATTAAATTTTTCGACTGAAGTAGTCAAAAATTAGCGACTGATTTTTTGTAGTCAGAATTCGTAGTCAAAAAAATGCAAATTTCTGTTAGTGTCATGTGCGTCCACACATGAGAACATGCGGTTGCATATCACATTGCTTCTCAAAATAGAATATTGAGGGTTGACATGCGAACCGAGATGCGCTGGCATGTGCGTTCGCACATGGCCAGATGTGCTTGCATCTCACCTTTTCGTCATTCAAACAGTGTATTGAAGGATCACGTCCCATCGAGGTGTGTTGTGACATGCGTTCACACATGCTCGTGTGACGTCCGTAAATGGAGAAAAAGTTTATATCAGATTTTTACATTAAAAAATCATTAATCTCAAGTTTCAAATGAATTTTATCCAAAAATATAGTCTCTCAATCGATCATTTGACAAATCTAAATTCAAATTCAAATTCAAAGCTAAAGCCAAAGCCAAAGCCGAGCCGACCGAGCGAGCGAGCGACAACGACGGTGCGAGGCTTGTCTTCTTCTTACCTCAGTAACAACAAGGAGGAGTGCTTCTATACTTAAGCATAAGAATGTTTCTTTCTCTCACCAGTGTGGGAGAAACACTTATTTATAAAGTGAAAGTACAATTCACTCTTTTTTCCTCCATTTGTTTTTTCCTTCATTTTTCATTCACATTTCATCACTAGAACCCACTAATCCCCCACATGAATTAAGATAGTCTATATGATCAAAAATATACAGACAAGTGTATAATTTACAAGCAAAGACTAATTGCATCGGGATAAGTAGGTTTTCCTTTGAATTTTCCGTAGTGAACTTATATCGGATGCACTCACTCAATCGGTAGATATGATATGTTTGAACCATCGAACTTTATTGTACACCTAGACAATATAAGCCACACAACTAGCCTTTTACCATTTATAGTTATCATGGTTTTGTTCGTTTCAGCCATGAACACTACTTGGTTTCATGAGAGCTTAGAGAATAGACTTTTACTATCATTCTCTTTGAAGCGGCTTCCACTTCACCCTCACATAGGTGATTCCTAAATTTTTAATACTATAGATAAAATATTTAGTCATACCACCCAAACTTAGAAATCATTAAAAAGCATCAAACCATAAGCTTTATCCTTATTTCCTGAACATTATGTTTATCATGAGAATGGGATGAGTTAATTGACAATGTTGAACCATCAGTCACAACTTTGTTTAATCTCCTTGAACTTAGATCTTGGGATCTCCAGTCTGTTAGGTAGAGTTACCACCGTGATGACTTGTCCTAGGCCGTAAACCCATTTTCTTTGGTGATCTCTCAACTCCCTCTTTAGTTAGGCCTTTTATAAGTGGATCCGACATATTATCTTTTGACTTCACATAGTCAATCATGATAATTCCACTAGATAGTAGTCCTCTAACGGTATTATATCTCTGTCTTATGTGATAAGATTTACCATTATACCTCATGCTCTCTGCCTTACCTATTGCATTTTGACTATCACAGTGTATGCTTACTGGTACCAAAGGTTTGGGCCAATAAGACATATCTTCCAAGAAATTATGGAGTCATTCTGCTTCTTCACCGGCCTTATCTAAAGCGATAAATTCAGACTTCATTGTAGAGCGAGTGATACAAGTTTGTTTGGATGATTTCCAAGAGACTGATCCTCCACTAAGAGTAAACCACTCGTGAATTTTACTTTACTTGACCCAATGATCCAATTTGCATCACTATTTTATCCTTCAATTACTACTGGATATTTGTTATAATACAACTCATAGTTTTGAGTATGTTTTAGATACCCCAAAACTCTTTTTCATTGCTATTTAATGAGTTTGATTGGGATTACATGTGAGCCGACTCAATTTAAAAATAGAACATGCTATATCTGATCACGTATAATTCATGATATATATCAAACTTCCCAACACTCTTGCATAGTCCAATTGTGAGTCACTTTCACCTTCATTTTTTTGAAATGCAAAGCTCATATCTAATGGTGTCTTGGCACCATTGAAATCCAAATACTTGAATTTTTCAAGTACCTTTTCAATTTAATGAGACTGTGACAATGCTAAATCTTGTGGAGTTCTATGAATTCTTATCCCTAAGATCACATCAACAACTCCAAGGTCTTTCATATCAAATTTGCTTTCTAGCATTCGCTTAGTAGCATTTATGTCAGAAATATCTCTATTCATGATCAACATGTCATCAACATACAAACAAACAATGACTTTGTGATTTGGAGTGTCTTTAATGTAAACACATTTGTCACACTCATTAATCTTAAATCCATTTGCCAATATGGTTTGGTCAAATTTTACATTTCATTATTTGGGTGCTTATTTTAGTCCACAAAATGACTTAACAGGTTTGCACACTTTCCTTTCTTTACCAGGAACCACAAAATCTTTGGGTTGTTCCATGTAAATTTTTTCCTCCACTTCTGCATTTAAAAAAGTTGTTTTAACATTCATTTGATGGATTTCAAGACCATATACCGCAACTAATGTAACCAACATCCGAATGGATGTAATCCTTGTTACTGGCGAGTATGTGTCAAAATAATCAAGACCTTCTTTTTTCCTAAAGCCTTTAAAAACAAGTCTTGCCTTGTATTTGTCAATAGTTCCATCAACTTTCATTTCCTTTTGAAGATCCATTTAGAACCTAAAGGTGTATTTACTGGAGGAAGATCAACCAACTCCCAAGTATGATTGTTCAAGATTGAATTAATCTCACTATTGACAACCTCTTTCCAAAAGGATGAGTCCGCATAAGACATGGCTTCTTTGAATATTTGAGGCTCATTTTCAAGAAGAAATGTTACAAAATCTTATCTGAATGGAGTAGATGTCCTTTTACGTTTACTACATCTTGGATTCTCTTCTTAAGTACATTCTCTCTTGGTTCTTTCCGAGGTCATTTAGACCCTTCACTAGATAATTCATATCTAGTTTTATATGGATATCATCATTATCTAATTCAATTACTGTATTGTCATGAATATCCAGATGTTCAAATTTGTGAACCAAAAATTGACATGCTTTACTATTTGTAGTATATCGAATGAAAACACAATCCACAGTCTTTGGTCCTATTTTTATCCTTGTAGGTATAGGAACTTGGACTTTGGCTAGACACCCCCACACTTTGAAATATTTTAAGTTGGGTTTTCTTTCTTTTCATTTCTCATATGGAATTGATTGTGTCTTGCTATGGGGCACTCTATTGAGTATTCAATTTGCTGTAAGGATAGCTTTCCCCCACAAATTTTGCGGCAAACCTGAACTTATAAGTAAGGCATTCATCATTTTCTTTAACATTCGATTTTTTCTTTCCATAATTTCATTTGATTGAGGTGAGTAAGGGACAGTAGTTTGATGGACAATTCTATTTTCCAAACATATCTCTGCGAAAGAAGATTCATACTCTCCACCCCTATCACTTCTGATCATTTTAATCTTTTTATCAAACTAATTTTCAACTTCTGTTTTATATTGCCTATATGCTTGAATTGTTTCATCCTTACTATTCAGCAAATAAACATAACAATATCTAATGCAATCGTCAATAAAAGTTATGAAATACTTTTTCCTACCACGAGATGGTGTTGACTTCATATCACAAATATCTGTATGAATCAAGTCTAGGGGATTGGAATTCCTTTTAACAGACTTATAAGGATGCTTATCATACTTAGATTCAACACATGTTTGACACTTTTGATTTATTGCACTCAAAGTTAGGCAAAACTTCTAAACTAATCAGTTTTCACAAGGTTTTGTAATTGACATGTCCTAAATGTTCATATCATAATTCATTTGACTCAAGTAAGTAAAAAGAACCAGAACTTTTATTCATATCAATAGTCATTACATTGATTTTAAAAATTTCCTCAATGAGGTAACCTTTACCTACATACATTTCATTCTTACTTATTACAACTTTGTCGGAAACAAAGACACATTTGAATCCGTTCTCAGTCAGAAGTGAAGTAAAAACTAAGTTCTTTCACAACTCTGAAATATAAAAGACATTGTTTAGTGTCACCACTTTGCTGTCACGCCCCGAATTCCATTCCGGCCGGACTGGCACCCGGAGCCGTTGAGGCCCGAGAGAACCAAGCTTTGTCTCTATTCAATCATATGCATGCCACAAGAAACCCATAATTACATAATGGCTTTAGATACCAACAATGGAATTCATGGAACATGATATATATATATATATATACGTATGCGAAACTTGGTCGTTGAGGCCATCAAGTCAAAAATGACATGTACCCTCTTACATTCATACACCCACGTACGTCTACAAAAGCCTCTAATAGATGCATTGACCAAAACAAACTAAAAGTCGGGACAAGTCCCCGCTTTATACATACATACAATGTCAAAACAAATGTACATAGTGACTTAGGAAGCCCCGAAACAACTGGAGCTCACCAAAGATCTGCAAATGATCGACACCATACTGGGGAGGTCTACTAGCACCTGCGCCTGCAGCAAGTAAAGTAAGGCCCCCAAAGGGGTCAGTACGAAGAGTGTACTGAGTATGTAAGGCTCAAATGAAACTGTAGATAACATAAATACTTCATTGGAGTTAAACAAAAGTGAGTAGTCAATGTAAATAAACCAATGCATTTGGAAAAAGTATATTGCATTCATTGTGTTCATTGCGTTCATTACTTTCTTTGCTTCTTTACTTCAGAGCTTATTCATCTTTGTTTGTGCTATACTGTACCCGGGCCCCAACTGATCAGTGGGTCTTTACATAATGTAACGTTATGTTGGGATCGGCTCGAGCTAGGCTTATGCCTCTAGAGCTGCCACCCTGGGTTCGACTCGAGCTAGGCTTATGCCTCTAGAGCTGCCACCCATAAATCAATATAGCAGGTTCGGCTCGAGCTAGGTTCTTACCTCCAGAGCTGCCCCCTGTCAGGTTCGGTCCGAGCTAGGCTTATGCCTCTAGGACTGCCCCCTGATCCAAAAATCTCGGGATCGGCTTGAGCTAGGCATTTCGCCCCCAAAGCCACCTCCCATACTTGATCATTAACCACATATGCCTTACTTTGTCCTTTACTTCACATTCCTTTTCTTTACTTATAAGAGATTGATACTTTGATAGTCATAACATCACTTTGAACTTTGGAACATAACTTTGTTGGAAACATAACCTTATTGGAACCATGGAATCTTTGGAACATTAGCCAATGCATATGAGACATGTGAATGACAATTAATCAATGTATAAAGAACATGTGATGAACCATAATTGGTACCCGAAAATAGGATACCCTTAGCTTATGAGAGATTAATACTTTTGTAGCCATAACATTGTTGGAAGCTTAAGGCAATAACCAATGAGCAAGAGACATGTAACTAAACACTATTGGAACTTTGAAACACTACCTTATTGGGCTTTAGGAACGTTATCAATGAATATGAGGCATGTGATTCACAATTGATCAATGAATAGAAAACATATGATATTGACCATTGGTAACCGGAAATAGAATACCTTAGCACATTTCGGGATGGGACAAACGTAATGTCAATGTGAATACTATTTTCCGTAGAAAGATACGGACAGAGTAATCTTACATACCTTGTATTCTCAATACGATTCTACAATCTTAAGTGCATACAATAGTCCCGCTCCGTCCTTATGTTTCACTCTACAATACAAGTACATACGGAACTAACATTAACCACCAATTACCTTACAATGGCATATAATAACAATGAGTCACATGTTTGGCTTTAAAATGTCATGTCTTTCGCTACAATACCATTTTCGGCATGGTCATATCAATAATACCACAACATGCCCAACATTGACCAAAATATCATTTATGAATTTATTATCCCAATAATCCCACAATATTCCATACATTTACCAATACATGATAACCAAGATCATGTCACACCAAGTTCATACTTTACACTTCTCCATCACCACAACATCACAATTATGCCATCAAATTACTTCAATACACCTCACAACAACAAATCGGCCAAAATCCCATAATTTATACTTATGTGAAAATAACAAGTTTAGGAACATAATCACACCATACATGTTGATATTTCACCCATACCATGCATTTTCACCAAAACCACAAGTCACTTTTCAAGTTCAATTCACAAAAATGGCACATCTTGAACAAAAGCAAAAGTTCACTATTCAACACCTTGCCAACATAACCACCATGATATACATAACCTCTCATGTACATATTATATTAAATTACAAGAATAAACACTTACCAATACTTGTAGAATGATGCTCTTTCCCAAGAAGAGGATTTAGGGTTTGAGAGTTTGAGAGAAATATGTTGGAAATATCTCCAAAAAAGGCATGTGTGTTTTAATAAATAAAAATCTGATTTATGGTGGCTTTATATAGGCCCTCATGATCATCTCTATCCATCCAATTAGTCAAAAAGGTTTTGTTTACTTGTCAAACACAAGAATGGGTCATTTGACCCCTTTTGGGCCTCTTAATTTTGGCTCATTTTGGGCTTTAAATTGGGCCCAATAACATATCTCAACTTATCCCACCAAATTTCATGTATAATTCACCACATATATCATGGTGAAATAATTTCATAATGTCACGACAATATTCTCTTACGAGATTCTCATTTGTTGTCTCAATCGCAAAAATAGACATTCTAATCGTTCATGGCTTCCTTGAACATTTTTGATAACTACTTGTGTTTCATGGTTTGATCATGTAGAAGTATGTAGGAGTTTATTGAGGTATTTGAAGCTTTAACAATGCTTAAATAACTCCAAGGAACCAAAAGAAACCATATAAGAATCGACGTAGAATTGCGTCACAAAACAAGCTCGGAAGGGCACAATTGTTGTGCCTTGCGCCACTGCTGCAAAGCAAGGCAGTGGCGCAAGATTTCCTTGCCCTATGAACCTGAAGGCTTGCGCCACACCCCCTGAAACAGGGCAGTGGCGCAAGTTTTCATGCCTTGCTGAATTTTTCGGCCACTTCTTCAATACTTGCATATCATCCAATACCTTATCAAAAAGCTACAAAATACTTACTTAGTGATCTTAATCATCAAGTAAACATGACCCCAAGTCACCAAATGAGGTTGGAATATGTACGGGGTATTACACAAATTTCCCACGAACTCACAAAACACCTCCTACGAAGGTCTAATCGCATGTACGTGGCCAAATTTCAATTTTCTCGTCATTAGCATTACCAATTACATACTTATATCTCTCGACACCCAAGCAAACATTATTCAACATTATCAAGTAGGGTTGGGAAGGTACGGGGTGTTACACTTTCCATATGTCATCTTCAAGAAAATCATACATGTTCCTTCAACCTTTATAGTAGCGGAGCTTGCCATGAATATCTTCTCATCAGCTTGAGCCGGAGCATATGATTCAAATAGTTCTTTGTTGGGACAAACGTGGCGGGAGGCACCAAAATTCATCCACCATTCTCATGGATTACCAACGATATTACATTCTGAAAGCATGGCACAAAGATTGTCTATTTTTTCTTTGGATTCAGCCATGTTTGCTCGATCCTTTTTCTTGCCCTTCTTCGGAGCCCGACAATCAAGAGCCTTGTGACCAACTTTACCACAATTGAAGCAATTTCCTTTGAATTTCTTCTTAGGAAGTTTTCCTTGTTGTCCAGATGCTTTATTTCTCTTCTTTAATTTTGTAGGATCATCTTCAATAATGTTTACTTCAGATATTGTTGAATTCCTATGTGACCTCTTTTCCACAGCCTTTTTATCCTCTTCGATTCTCAATCTTACAATGACATCTTCGACAGATATCTGCTTGCATTTGTGTTTCATATATTTTTTGAAGTCCTTCCACAAAGGTGGTAACTTTCCAATTATGACAACCACTTGAAATGCATCATTCATAACCAAACCTACATCAAAGGCTATGTGCGAGTTAAGAACAAACTTAGTATGTTCAACAAAGACATTATATAAAATTATACCTTCAGCGAGGGGATCATGGATTATGACTTACAACTCCTGAACTTGGGTAACAACAGCTTTACTGTCTACCACTATGAAGTTCAGAAACTTTGCAACAATGAATTTCTTCATTCCGGCATCCTCTATTTTGTACTTTTTTTCCAAAGCATCCCAGAGTTCCTTTGAGGTCTTCATGTTGTTGTACACATTGTACAAATCATCTTGTAGGCCACTCAGAATGCAATTCTTATATAAAAAATTTGAGTGCTTCCAAGCTTCAGCCACTAAGAAAGTTCTTTATTCGAAGTTGTTTCCGGTAAATCAGGAACGCTTTCTTTGATGAACTTCTGTAGACTTAGAGTAGTCAAGTAGAAGAACATATTTTGCTACCATCTTTTGAAATCAACACTAGAAAATTTTCCTAATTTTTCAGCCAGTGTCATGGCAGGAGCAACATTTGAACGACTTGAAGTTGCAATAGTTGTTGCGGCAATATTCACTGTTTCCATATTGACTTCATTTTCATTAGTCATTTTACTGTCACAATTAGACAAATAACTTAGTTTAAGAATACTAAAAATAAAGATTTAATCTTTATACCACTTGTTTCTAGTTAACGATGAAGTTTTTATGTTCTTCAAATCGCCAACCGAATGAACTTTGAATCCTGACGAAGTTTTTATATCTTCAAATCAGTGTCAAGGTCAAAAAGAGTTGAAAACCAAAAGGTTCCAATCTCCAGAAACCAAAATACAGATATAATAATTTTCTTATGATTGTTATTTTTGGATTACAAAATCTGTATTTACAACAAGAACTTCAACAACAAGTTCAAGTGCAACTCAAGAACAACAAGAAGTTCAAAAACTATTTTTCTAGAAAATAAAAAAACCAACAAGAGAGAGATGAAGATAGAAACATTCAAGTTTACCGAATTCACGGTGTGTTCTTAAAGAAATTATTCCCCTCAAGTACCCGAGGTTATGGAATATATCCTCCCAGGATAAAATGAATCACATCAACAGAATGGTGGTACCTCAAATTCTATCGAACTACGAACTTACTCAATGGTAGTAAATCACATTTGATTTTTTTTCAAGAAGAAGAGTGTTTTTAACTTCAAAATTTCGTCCCAATACCCGAGAAAAATCAGGTTATTTATAGCCAAAAAGTGTTGC
This sequence comes from Capsicum rhomboideum, assembly GCA_031232105.1. NCBI lineage: Eukaryota > Viridiplantae > Streptophyta > Magnoliopsida > Solanales > Solanaceae > Capsicum > Capsicum rhomboideum. The sequence continues at coordinate 28,122,654 of CP124711.1, read as the reverse complement.
TTTTGAAAACAAGCAATGGTTCTGAAAAGTTGCACCTTTTTTAAACGACGGGCTCACATGTAGACCCATATGTGTCCGCACATGAGGACATGCGGCCTGTCATACTGCTTCTCAAAATAGAATGTCGATGGCTGACATGTGGACCTAGATGCGCTGGCATGAGCGTCTGCACATGGCCAGATACGCCCGCATCTCACCTTTCCGTCATTCAAACAGTGTATTGAAGGATCGCTGTCTCTCGATCAATCATTTGACAAATTCGAAGCCGAAGCGACGACGATAGCGCGAGCCTTGTCTTCTTCTTGCCTCACTAACAACAAGGAAGAGTGTTTCTATACTTAAGTACAAGAATGTTTATTTCTCCCACTAATGTGGGTGAAACACTCGTTTATAAAGTGAAAGCACAATTCACTCTTTTTTCCTCCATTTTTCATTCACATTTCATCACTAGAACCCAACACTAATCAGGTTATTAATTAGCGATTAACACCCATTGACATCACTATTTAGAGACAATATTTTCAAAGGCGCTTTTGGGGCAAGTCCCGAGGCGGAGCGTAGTAAAAACGCTCTGGGACGCAAATAAAAAACGTAGATCCATAGGGCATAAGTCCTAGAATTTGGGGCGTAAGCCCTAGGTGTAAAAACGTAAGCCCCAGGCATAAAGTTAAACTTAATTTTCATTATTTTAAAAGTATTTTTTGCTATAATCATATTTTTTATTATTGATTTAATGATATTTATACCTTATGTTATCATATTGTAGTGATTTTTTCTAAAATATATAAATAAAGAAAGCAAGTTTCATAGAAAATGACACAAGCATAAATAATTTTTTTAATAATTATGCTAGAAAATTGACAAAATAAAGTTTCTTCAAGTTACTAGTTTCAAAAAGAAATTGATAGGACAGAGAGTCCATAGCACTATGTTCCTGAAGTAACTTTATTTATTTTTTGTCAATGATCTTATGCTTTTTATCATTCTCTTTCTTTGAAATATATAAACAATAATAAGTGCAATATTAATTGATAGTAGGAACAACTAGTAGATGTGGAGATGAATGTTGATTTTGATTTTAGAAATTATCTCGGCCCATTTTGTAGGAATATACTGGGTATGTTGTTGTTGTTGTTGTAGATTATCTCGGCTATATCACTTTCTGTGTTGTTACCTTTCTCAAATAATAATTGTAATGTTTTTTTTTAGTTTTATTGATGATTTATTTGAATTATTTGTAGAATCAAAGAAAATTTTGCTTTTACTTATATTTTTAGTAATAAAATTATAAAAATGAAGATAAATGAGATATACGCCCCAAAAATCCTTAGGACTTACGTCTCATGTCTTGGAACTTACGCCTCGCTCCGTGCTATATAAAACGTCTCACCTCACGCACTCATCTTTTAAAACACTGTTCAGAGGGCGACCTGTTTGTACAAAAGTACATATTTCATGTAAGAAAAAGGATAAGAACAACACATGATAGAAAGGGAAAATTTTATTCTGCATGAGATATAAGTAGTGTGTGGCAGAAATAAGTTATATTAGGATCCACTCATATATTGCCAAATATTTATTTGGTCCCACTTTTCAGTCAGAAAGAAGAATGTGGGGCACTCCCATGTGGACCAAAAGTTTCCCATCCCCAGCACGATTCTCTCTCCTCATAGTTTGAACTTTTCTTTCCTTTTTTTTTTAATTTTTATTTGTGAGTTTTCATGCTAAACAAAATTGAAAGCAGATTTGTTCTCTTTTTTTTTCCCCATAAAATTATTCTCTACTGATGTCAATTTCTTTTTTTATGTATTTGAGGATCATGACCAGCCTATTAAGGATAGTTTATATATTGAAGATCATTGATTCATTATCTTATTTTGCTTGTTCATTACTTATAGAATTCGTTTGTTACTTTGATGGAGTATTATACTAATTTAGCAATTTAGCATCAAGAAATTTATTATTTGGTCATCTTAATCTGTGTCTCTTTGAACATTAAACAAATTAAATTGTTATTCTAAATCACGGAGTCAGGGATAAACATTTTAATTTATTTCTGGAGATTCAGGTTAACAACAAAAATTGAATTATTTGAATGCTTTCAAGCAGGGGCGTCTCAATCATATCGGAGGCTTAAAGTCAAACTCTAACGAGGGGCCTTAATTTATATATATATTTTTTTTAGCTTTTTGAGGCGCAAAATTACACATAAAACTCTACTCAATAATGAGTTGTTCTCCTTTATATGCTAAAGAAAGATTCCATGTAAAACTCTACTTAATATTTCTTCTTTTTTCCCCCGAAAAATATGGGTTATTTTTCTTTTTTATGCTAACAAAAGATTTCAATAAAAGAAAATTAATAGTATATATAACTAGTTATATATGAAAATATGGGGCCAGCATAATATGAAAACTCTCCTTTAATTTTTTTTTTCTTCCATTTCTTGCGATAATTTGGTGGATTTAAAAGTATATTTGAAGGTTAAAGGGTGCATTTTTTTTTTCTTCTTTTGCTATGCATTTGTTTTTGTTGCTCTCATGTCTACAGTACTTTTTTTTTCCTCCCAAAATGTTTACACTTCCTCCGTCCCATATTAGTTGGTCATTTTTCTTTTTACACGCATGTTAAGAAATCATAAATAAGAAGATAATTTTACTAATTTACCCCTTAAAAATTTTCTTCGGAACTCTACAAACAAGTGTGAACACTTTCAAAAAGAATTAATTGCAAGGGTAATATGAAAAAAAAAATTAATTAATGTTTTGTTGATTCAGTAAGATGACCAACTAATATGAGACAACTAATTTTAGTAAGATGACCAATTAATATGGAACGAAGAAAGTAATAAACTTCATCAAGTAAAAGGGCAGACAATTTATACAATAATAATTTCGAAAATTGGTACTGTCTCGTAAAAGAAAAATAATAAAAGCAATTAGGAGAAGAAAAATGAAACAACCAATCAATGTTAAATTGCTAGAAATAAAAAGAGTTATGCGAGAAGGAAATTTTCTCAAAATAAGAGTAGTGAGTTTCATTCTAAAGAGACAGGTAAGTAAAAGAAAATTGAAATATGGGAAGGGACAAATAGGGCTGAAGCTTTCAACAATTATTTTGTTGAAAAGTGGGACCCAAATCCACATGGCAAACAATGAAAGCAACCTCATACACTTATGTCTGTCCAGTACTTGTGCCTAGCACAAAATAAAAATTTTCGACAGAAAGTTCAAATTAATACAACATTTATGACCTCTTAAAACTGTGTTACAAACGGAATTCATTTTGAATAGGATAAAAAATTATACATTTTGAATTTTAAACACCCTAGTCATATCCCAAGTTTAGTGTTTTTCAAAAAAAAATTCTTGATAGAATTCTGATTCCGACATCAGAATATTTCAAGATTATTCTTCATACAATCGTTATTAGTTATTTCCTTCGTTTCAATTTGTTTAGCGTAGTTTCCTTTTTATAAGTTCGTGTCAAGTCAAATCAAATTGAAAAGGTGGGAATATTACATTTATCTATATAAATGTAACAGATGCTCAACCATCTTGATCATCTCATTTTGATTAAATCAAGCTTTATGTAATCAGACCATTTTAAGGTAGTCAATTTCATCTATCTATTTTACACCCCTATTTATTGCCATGTATAGAATTAGAGTACCAGGACCACGAGCGAGAGGCATAAATAAAGATTGGTTTGAGTTGTCACTATTACATGAAACTGCTAAGCTTAGTTGTCACTATTACGTGAAACTGCTAAGCTAACATACAAACAAATCATAACTAGTTGAGGCTTTATAATATCGCAACCAAAAAGGACTCAGATATTTTTTGTACTAACATGCTGCTGGAATGATGATAACTAATACTCGTTTATCTCTCAATATTTATATAACGCCTTTACTTTTTTAGTCTGGGAAAAAAAATTAATGTTTTATAATTTAAAATAATTTAACTTTAAAATATTGACTTATTAATGAAATTATGAGAAAATAGTCTAAAACCCCTTCAATCTTTATTCGAAATTTCAATTACACACTCAAACTTCGCAGGGATCCTATTACCCTCTGAACATTTTAAAACTAGAATATACCCTCCTAAAAGCTCACATCCAGATCTGTATTAAACAGTAAACTTCATGTGCTTGTCACGTCATGCCACGTAATATTATCTTTTTTTATATAAAAAATTAATTATTTTTCTTTTTATATTTCCCTTTTCTCTTTTTTTTTCTTTCACTTTCCATTTCTTTTTCTCTTTTTTTTCTCCCTTTTCTCATTGTCTTCCTCGTCTGCGTTCTTTTTCCGACGATTGGAGAGACATCACAATGATGAAGAGGACGATGCGGGGTCAAGCTAAACTCAAATGTCAAGTCCTGGAATTCAAATCGGATCTAAACAGATCAAAGAAAAATCTGAAATAGTCTTTTTTTTTTTAATTTGAAATCTGAAATGAATGGGGTACATATACACTTGTTAATTTTATTTTTAGATTTGCCGATTCTTCTTTCTTTTTTTGTGTGTGGTAATTGTTGCAAGTCTTGATCTTTGGGTTGAATTTTGATTTTCATTTTAAATTTTGAAAAAAAAGATATATTTTTTGTACGTTTTATACTTGTGTATATCCTTGAAATTGGAATTGGTAGGTACAAAGATGGTAAGTGAGAAATTAATGGTGAAGAAGATGAAATTGATAGAAGTGTTGGAGAAGTGATTTTTATGTTGATGAAAATAGAGATGAGAAAGATAAAGAAATTGGTCATGAAGGCCATTGATGAGTTCTTGAAGCTCTTTGTTCTATGAGAGAGAGTATTTTGGGGATGGGAATATGTGATGAAGATGAAAGAAAATAAATATGAAAAATAATACTCCCTCCGTTTCAAAAAGAATGACCTAGTTTGATTTGGCACGGAGTTTAAGAAAATAAATAAGACTTTTGAATCTTGTGGTCTTAACTTAAAGTTATGGCAAATGTACCAAAATGCCCTTTAATTTTGTGGTCTTAAACATGTCATGTGGAAAGTTGGAATTAAAGTGTTGCCAAAAAAGGAAAGAGTCATTCTTTTTTAAACGGACTAAAAAGAAAAGTAGGTCATTCTTTTTGAAACGGAGGGAGTAATAAATATATATAGATATATGTATGTAAAGAAATATTAAAATTAAAGCTATAATATTTGTTTTTGGTGTCCACTCTCTCAAAGAGAGTGAAACAAACTCACTTTGACACTTAAACATTTAAGGGTGTAATAATTTCATTTTTAAAATGTTCATGAGTATAATAAGACTCTCGTGAAGTTCGAGTGCGTAGTTGAAATTTCGGATAAAGATTAGAAGATTTTTAGGCTATTTTTTATATTCACATAAACATTTAAATTTTATTTTAAATCACAAGTTCTGAAAAAAAAAAAATTAAAAAAAAAAAATTACATCAAATCAAAACAATGTCATATATAGTGAGACGCACGCATGCGCTCTCAAGTTGTCAATTCCTCCCCCTCTAGCACTAAGATGGTACCATTTGCAACAATGAATATGAGATGAGTATCACATGGTGGGAATAGAATAAACTCTCTTTTTATTAGAATATCTCACTTACTTATCATTTGTGATCCCTAGCAAAAGTCAGCTGAAAGCGGCAATCAATCTTTTTAAGAACTTGCAAATAAAATTATCAAGTTGGTAGAAAATGAGAAGATTTGTGGGAATTTTCCTTGATACTTTATTCATTAAAACGTGATTCTATATATACAAGTATGTAGCTAAAAGAAAAATATAACAAACTGTCCACCTATCTAATTTCTACTTGGCTAAAATAATAACTAATTTTTACAGTTGTACAAAAGACACTATAACAAATTCGATTATCAGGAACGAACGATTTTTTGACTTATAAAGCTTTTTTCGTCGCAAAAAATTATGCGTGACGAAAAAGATTTCGTCAATCAATCGTCTCTAAAAGTGGGTGGCTAAAAGTATACAAAGACGATTTAGTGCATCGTCGCTAAAAAAGTTAAATTAGCTACAAAAAAAATAAAATCGTCCCCAAATGTGTAACATTCGTGACGAATTTGTTTGTCATAAAAATATAATTTTTTTGTAGTTGATAATATGCCTTTGTCACTAAAAAGTCATTAATACCGACAAAATTTCATCGTCCCTAATTATTTAGTTCAATCAGCGACGACATCAATTGTCTCTAGAGTTATATATATTTCGTGGTTGAACAAATATATTTTCGTCACTAATGACTGCTTTTTGTATACAAAAAATATTTCGTCTTTAAATGTATGAATTAGTGACAAATTTATTATTAGAATAAAGGTTAATAATTTTGTAATTAAATCTACCATTTTGTCACTAAAAATATTGTTTTTTACCGACGACATAAAATTGTCACTAAATAATCATGATTAGTGACAATTACAATTGTCATAAAATACAAAATTAATTTGTACCCAATAAAAAGGAGGATACAGAGACAAATTTATTTGTCACTAAATATAGTCAACTTATGACGAACTAATTTACTTCGTGACGAAAAATATTTGTCTTGAAAAGTTTAATTTAATTGTTGCTAAAAGTTACGTTTGATGATAAAATTTTATGTCACTAATTACAATTTTGGTAAAACGTTTAATTATTTCATATTGATATTATTTTTAAAATTAGAATTGTATAAATTGAAAATAAAAAAATAAAATAATAAAACACACCAGATAATAATAAAATTCACCCACGATCATACAATTAAGAGAACTAACATTATACTAAGGTAATATCTCCTTACAAGTCTTAAATAAAAGTAAAATAAGTCCAATAATAAAGAAAATCTAACTGAAATATACTAAATATTACTCCTAAACAAAGACAGATATGTAGAGGTTTCTTCCAAAGTACCAATAACGTGGTGAGCTTGCAATTAGTCTTGATTCAGCCATCACCTTTTATACCTGTGGAAAAGGGAAGAAAATTAAGATTGATGATGTTGTTTCCAGATTTGGCAGGACTCGACATGCTAATGTTGCTCCAGGCCGGCCACAACTAGAATCCTTCAACGTGTATAATTGGTATAAATAAAATATAATTGGTATAAACTATAACTTCCAGTTAAACATGGAGTCTTAGTTGGCTAAATAAAAATAGAATCATACCTAAAGTTGGCATCCTGACGGAGCTCAGTCTCCGCTACATCGTTAAAAAAAACATAAGTTAGATAGCAAGCAGGAAACCATCAAAATTTATATAGTGAAGACTACAAGCAGTGCAATGATTATGAGCAAATTCCAGGAAAATTGACACTCCACTAAGAAGGGTGATCGACCTCGCAATAGAGCAACATATCCATAACGCACGAAAGAATCAACAACTCAATATAAAAGGTGAAAATGCAAAATGTTCACCAACTGTAGCATGTAAGCAATTATTCTAATACATGAATAAGAAATCTGTACAATCAGGAACTTACGAGGCGCGCACATATACATGTCATTATCCCATGCCACGGTTAAGGCCAACGCCCCCCTAAATTGAATGTATTCGAGGAATATACATGAAGCCCAGTCTGTGTCCCAAAAGGAGAGAATAGAAAAAAAGGATCTGCTGTAAAGAACAGACCTTGAGCTGGAGAAGCTTGTAAATATCGGACAACCCTTAGAGCAGTAGTGAAATAAGAAATACAAGGACTCTGCCTAAATTGAGAGAGGTGTTGAACGACAAACAAAAGGTCTGGACGATGATGAGTAAGGTAATTGAATTTACCAATGAGTAGGCGATAAGACAACAGATCGGTAAGTAAATCCCCATTATCAGCAGACAATATACAAGAAGGATGCAAAGGGGATGATACCAAAGGAAAATGATCATAGTTATACTCAGAAAGAAGGTCGATGGTGAACTTTCTTTGGCAAAGGATAAGTCCCTAAGGTTCACGAAAGACCTCCAAACCTAGGAAATAATGTAAGACACCCAAATTCCTTATTTTGAACTCTTGGTGGAGAAAATCTTTTGGATTGGCAAGTTTTGGAGAATCATTTCCTGTCAAGATTATATTGTCTACATAAACTTCTACTGCAGAAATAGAACCACCATTTTGCTTAAAAAATAGGTTGTAATCATTCAAGGAGGATGAAAAACCTTTAAAATTTAAGGTTGTTGTAAGACGAGCATACCATTCCCTAGATGTTTATCATAGACCTTGGAGAGATTTATTGAGCTTAAGGACATGATTAGGACCAGGAGGAAACTTCATGTAAACTTCCTCATGTAAATTGTCATGTAAAAAGGCATTATTTACATCTAATTGAGTTAAAAATCATTTTTTCTTAACAGCAACAACAAGTAAACACCTAATTATGGTCATCTTGACCATAGATGAATAGGTTTCAGTAAAATCCACACCTTCCCTTTGAGTATCTCCTCGAACAACCAATCGAGCCTTTAATCTCTCAACACTCCTGTCAAGCCCCGAATCCCATCGGGACGTGATTGGCACCCGTAGCCGATAAGGCCCGGGAGAACCAAGTTTTGCTTACATTCATTTATATGCATGCCACAAGAACATCACTATCACGTAAGAACATAAAAGGCTCATATCGAAAATCATGAAACATGACGATATATACATATATATATATATGAAACTTGGCCTTTAGGGCCATCAAGTCAAACGGACATACACCTTTTTCTTCCACCACATTCATTTTCATACCCACATACGTCTACAAAAGGCTCTAACAGAATTACATACATGACCAACCTAAGTTCGGGACAAGCCCCGCTTTATATAACATATACAATACCAAAATCAATGTACGACTTGGACACGGAAAGCCCCGGACCAACTGGAGCTCACCAAAGATCAGTATATGTCCTGCAGCTTACTGGGGAGGTCTACTAGAACCTGTGCCTGCAGCAAGTAAGGTAAATCCCCCAAGAGGGGTCAGTACGAGAATGTACTGAGTATGTAAGGTTGTATGAAACTGAATCAGTATATAAGAACTTTTATGGAAAAAAATTACAAGGGACATGCCCAATATGGAGAAGACATCAAGCTATATATTTGGAACTGTGTGTATTACTTTCGATACTCTCTTCACGTTAGTGCTTTTGTACCTCTTCTTACTTACTTGTCAGTCATTAATTATATACTGCCCGAACCCAACTGATCAGTGGAAAATTAATAATATCATCATGCAGGTGTTCATTTCACCCCATGGATACACCCATAATGTTGGGATAGCCATCATGAAGGTGTGTTCTTTCACCCCATGGATATCGTCATGAAGGTGTTTATTACACCCCATGGATACACTCATAATGTTAGGGTCGTCATCATGAAGGTGTTTATTTCACCCCACGGATACACTCACTCATGAGATATTAATACATGGAGGATCATGACATTATTGAAAGTACACATATATGTATTTCGTTATCCTTATTTCATGAGATTGACACTTGGTGGTCAAAACATTATTAGAACGTGGAACATAACATTATTGGGATTTTGGAATCATGTCCATGATTATGTAACACATGAGCAACAATGACTAAAGAATGAGGAGCATATGACCTAACAATAGATAACAACCTGAATGCGATACCTTTGGACATTTTGGAATGGAATAAGTACCTAACCCATATGAACAACATGCCACAGAAGGACATAGATAGGATAACCTTACATACCTTCACTTCCAAGTATGGATACGCAAGCCTATATATGAAACCAAGAGTCCAGCTTCTTCCTTACGTCTTACTCTTCAATACAAGTACATATCGGAGCGTACATTAGCAACTAGTTACTATACAAGCGTACAAAACGACAATGAGCTATACGACTGTCGTATAACATCATGTCACCCCCTTAAAATACAATTCACTGCATTCTCAGATCAACAACACCATAACATTCCACACATTGACCAAGATATCAATATCCATAGCATTTCACACCACACTTACCCTTTATGCTTTCTCATTATCACTCCGTCCCATTTATTCCTATCAACTTGCCTCATAACAACATATGAACAACAATCCACACTTAATACAGTCCAACATGCCTCCATACGACACTTTAAAGTCATTAAAATTGTATCACAAGTTGATAATTACATCCAAAAAGGGTATAGGGGCCTTCGGGGTCGACTAGATGCGAAAACATACAAAATGGAAACCTGGGCTGACCTGCACAGCCACCTGCGCCCGCAGGCGACCTTTGGCAGATGCCATAGGCACCTGTGTTGGCATCTGCGCCCACAGATGCCCTCGTCTAAGGGGCGGATGCCCGTTTTGGTCCGAAATGGTCTATTTTGGGTCTTTTAATGAAATGAATGGTCCATGATCATAAACAAACTTATTTTGACATATTTTTGGTCATCTTGGATACCAACAATCAGCCATGGTCTCACAACACACATAACAACACCCAAAACTACACTTTACGGTCAATACGTCACCAAATCCATAACCGATTTCACAATAACAATTCCAAACATTATACACAAGAACAAAACAAGGTAAGACTATAATCACATCTCACATAACAATATTGAATCCATCAAGTTCACTTCCTTCAAGACCACAAATATATATTCAAGTCTACAAGACAAAACCATCCTCCGATTTAGCAAACATGTAACATTTCACACATTGTGAACTTCTCAATACTCCCCCAACATAATATGCACCATATATCATGCATAAAATATATTAAACCATCATAATAAACACTTACCAAGCCCTGTACAAAGATGATCTTGTCCACAAAGATGACAGCTTAGGGTTTGTGTGAAAGAAAAGTGTTGGATAAGTCTAGAAAAGGCATGAGAGTCCAAATGAAATAAAAATATTATTTTCTCTATTTATGTAGCCCCTCAAGTCACTCTTATCCCTTCATTAGCATTAAATGCAAGGGTTGATTGGTCAAATGGAAGAATTTTGGAAGAATGGGTCAAATTCCCATATTGGGCCATGTCTCCTTATGATTTTGGGCTTCATTTAAGGCCCAATGGTGTAAGACTTATTAATGCCCACAATATTAATGCATAATTCATCACATCTCTCGTGTTCCCATATTTTCATGAATGTTACGGTATCCAACTAGACTCGAAAACGTACGGGGTGTTACATTCTTTCCCCCTTAGAAACATTCGTCCTCGAATGTTAGTGTTATTATTCAAGTAAACAATTACAAATCTAGAAGCATTCTTCATGTCATTATATAGATATATACACTCAAAGCTTATAAATACTTACTTGTCATCCTTCCCTTTGAAACAAATGAGGGTACTTGGATCGCATCATTTCTTCAGCTTCCCATGTGACCTCTTCTTTTTACTGATTTCTCCAAAGTACCTTTATGGAGGCAACATCTTTATTCCTCAACCTCTTCACTTGTCTATCCAGAATGGCAATAGGTATCTCCTCATAGGTAAGATTCTCCGTAACCTGTACATCGTCAATAGGAGTAAAACGAGATGGATCTCCTATGCACCTTTGAAGCATCGAAACATGGAATACTGGATGAACTGTGGAGATTTCTTGGGGTAGTGCCAACTCATAAGCAACCTGCCCAAATCTTCTAATAATTTCATATGGGCCTATATAACGTGGACTCAATTTTCCTTTCTTTTCGAACCGCATCACCCCTTTCATCGGTAACACCTTTAAAAATACCCAATCACCTATGGAGAATTCAAGCCCTCTTATTCTAACATCGGCATAGGACTTGTGTCGACTTTGGGCCATTTGTAATTGTTGTTGAATCATTTTAACTTTCTCCATGGCCTGATGAACAAGATCTGGCCCAAGTAAAGCAGTTTCACCCACTTCAAACCATCCGATGGGTGATCTACATTTCCTTCCATACAAAGCCTCATAAGGTGCCATCTTAATACTTGAGTGATAGCTATTGTTGTAAGCAAAATTCAATAAGAGGCAAATGGTCATCCCAACTGCCTTGAAAAACTAACGTGCATGCTCGTAGCATATCTTCAAGTGTTTGAATAGTACGTTCTGCTTATCCATCAGTCTGAGGATGGAAGGCAGTACTCAGATTCACCTGTGTACCCAAACTCTGCTGGAAAGATCTCCAAAAGTGCGCTGTAAATTATGCTCCTCTGTCTGATATAATGGAAAGTGGAATACCATGTAACCGCACTATCTCTTTAACATATAATCTTGCATAATCTTCAGCTGTATAGGTGGTTTTGACTGGTAGAAAATGCGCTGACTTGGTAAGCCTGTCAACTATAACCCATATAGAATCAAATTTCAGCAGTGTACGAGGCAAACCTGTGATAAAGTCCATATTAATCATATCCCATTTCCAGACTAGGAGATTGATACACTGTATGTAACCTCCTGGTTTCTGATGCTCTACTTTTATTTGTTGACAGTTCGGGCATTGAGCGACAAATTCTGCAATGTTCTTCTTCATATTTCCCCACCAATACACTTCTTTCAAATCATGGCACATTTTAGTAGCACCCGGATGAATAGAATAGCGCGAATGATGCGCCTCTGTCATAATCCGTTTTCTCAGCTCATCTACATTTGGTACACATAATCTACCTCGGCATTGAAGTACCCCTTCTTGTGTAAGATCAAATGCCTTTGTAAAATTCTGTTGTACATTTTCCTTTAGCTGCAACAACATAGGATCTGCAAACTGCTTTTCTTTTACTTCAGCTATCAACAAAGATTCAGCTGCATTTTGTACAATAACTCCTTCATCTGAGTATTCAAGAAGACGAACCCCCAAGCTGGCTAACTTATGTAGGTCTTTGATTATTTCTTTCTTTTTGATCAACTGACCACTAGTGCTTTCTACTGCCTTGCAGCTCAATGCATCCGCTACCACATTTGCCTTCCCTATATGGTATAGAATATCAATATCATAATCCTTCAATAACTCAAGCCACCTTCTTTGCCTCAAATTGAGTTCCTTTTGCTTAAAGATATATTGTAAACTTTTGTGATCGGTATAGATATCAACATGAAGTCCATACAAATAATGACGTCATATCTTTAAAGCAAAAACCACCGCTGCTAATTCAAGATCATGTGTGGGATAGCTCCTTTCATGTGGCCGCAACTGTCGTGAAGCATATGCTATGACATTCTCGTGTTGCATCAATACACATTCGAGGCCAACCCCGGAAGCATCACAATACACTGCATAGCCTTCGGTACCTTCTGGAAGTACTAAAACTGGTGTGGAGGTCAATTTATCTTTCAACTCTTGGAATCTTTTCTCACACGCATCATTCCACTGGAATTTAGCTGCCTTATGTGTAAGTTTTGTTAACGGTGCAGCAATGGAGGAAAAACCTTCCACAAATCTTCGGTAATAACCTGCCACTCCAAGAAAACTACGAATATCTGTGGGTGTCGTAGGTCTTGGCCAATTTTTCACTGCTTCAATCTTCTGCGTATCAATTTGTATCCCTTCATCTGACATAATGTGACCCAAGAATGCAACTGATTTTAACCAAAACTCACACTTGGAGAACTTTGCATACAACTTACGCTCACGGAGAATCTGTAACACCCGCCGTAAGTGATTAGCATGGTCCTCTGGTGATCTTGAATAAACCAGGATATCATCTATAAATACCATGACAAACACGTCCAGAAATGGCTTAAACACCCTGTTCATCAAATCCATAAACATAGCTGGCGCATTTGTTAGTCCAAATGACATAACTAAAAATTCATAATGGCCATACCATATTCGAAAAGTTGTCTTGGGTACATCTTCTTCTCTAACTCTGACCTAGTGGTAACCCGACCTCAAGTCAATCTTTGAAAAACACTTGGCATCCTATAACTGATCAAACAAATCATCAATTCGAGGGAGGGGATATTTGTTCTTGATTGTTACCTTATTCAATTGTCGATAGTCAATGCACATTCTTAACGCGCCATCTTTCTTTCGTACAAATAATACCGGTGCACCTCACGGGGACATACTCGGCCTAATAAAGCCCTTGTCCAACAAATCTTTCAATTGCTCCTTTAATTTACGCAATTCTGCTGGAGCCATTCTATATGGAGGAATAGAAATAGGCTGAGTGCCTGGAATCACATCAATGCCAAATTCTACTTCCCGTTCTGGGGGTAAGCCTGGAAGATCCTCTGAAAATACATCCAGAAATTCACTGACCACTGGAACAGACTGCGGAGTTAGTGGTTCCACATCATTATCTTTCACTCGCACTAAGTGGCATAAATACCCCTTGGCAATCATCTTCCTTGCTTTCAAGTAGGAAATAATTTTTCCTCTTGGTGCCCCTACATTACCCTGCCATTCTAGAGCATTTCCTTGCGGAAAACAAAATGGCACCTTTTTGGCCCAGCAATCTACCGTGGCATAACAAGAACCTAACCAATCCATTCCCATGATCACATCAAAATCCACCATGCCTAATTCAATGAGATCGGTCAATGTATCATGACCACACACAGTTACCACACAATTTTGATATACTCTTTTTGCAATAATACATTCACCAACCGGTGTAGACACTTCCATTGATTTAATTAATAATTCTGGTGCCTTTACAAATTTCGCAGCAATCAATGGAGTAACATAGGACAATGTAGAACCGGGGTCAATCAATGCATATACATTATATGAGAATATGGATAATGTACTTGTGACGACATCAGGAGAAGCCTCTGAATTTTGTCGGTCCACTAAAGCATAAGTGTGATTCTGGACCCCACTAGTACTGGCTGCTCTTCTGGCACCTCTACCACGACCAAAAGACTGCATGCCTCGACCTAAAGAAGGAACCGATGATGATGATGCAACAGTCGATCCCGCAGGTCGCGCCACACCACCCAAGCCTCTTCGCAGGTAGTCTCTCATCAAGTGCCCCACCATACCACACCAATAACATACATTCATCCCCCGCCGACATTCTCCTGAATGAAATCATCTACAATACTGACACAACGGGCGAAAAGATCACGCTGTCTGTGAACCACGACCCCCACTGCTTTGCCCGGCCTGATTAAAACCCCTGGACCCTCGAAAGTGAGAGAAAGTGTCTGCCGTGGAATGAGAAAATGAAAGCCTAGGTGGTCTATTAAAACTCCGAGGCCTGAACTCTGCTTGGGACGCCATAGACTGTCCCGTAGATCTATCCCTCTTGGACGGCCCTTCTTTACACCCTTGTGTTCTTCTTCGTTGCCTCTAATCTTCCATTTTTTGTGCAAAGGCTTGTATTCTAGCTATATCCATATCTCAATTTAGGGCAGCAATTGTGCAGTCTTGTACCAAATATGGATCCAATCTGTCCACATATCGATGTACTCTGTCTGTCATTGTGGACACCACATTTGGAGCGTATTGAGCCAAGGAATTAAATTGCAGACTGTATTCCCTGACGCTCAAATTCCCTTGACAGAGATTTAAGAATTGATCCGCACGAGCCTCTCGGATCTCATAAGGAAGGTAATGATCAAGAAATGCCACCTTAAATTCATCCCACGTAGGTGGGTTTGCACTAATACCATGAGCTTTTTTCCAATCCTCATACCACAATATAGCCTCGCCCTTCAATCTATATGCCGTAAGATCCACCGTTTCTACACCCGACACATGCATCACCTCCAGAGCCCTTTGAATTTGATCTATAAAATCTTGGGGATCTTCATTCGGGTCTGATCCAGTGAATGTGGGAGGATCTAATTTCAAGAAGTCCTGTGTTCTGCGACTAGTTGCTCTCGTTGTACTATCATCACCTGTCATTAGACCACCTTGTCCCTGAACCTATGCAGCAACTATTCGGGTCAACATTTGTACTGCGTCCTTTAAGTCCTGATCAGTAGTAGTATTGACTGGCGGATCTACAAGTGATCCCCTTCTACTTAACTCTTCTGGAACAGAGGGAGTGGAGGAAGCTCGTGACACAAATTCATGCTCAGTATCGCCTTGATTAACTTGATCAAGTGGTGGTATACTAGTTCCTTCTCCAGTAATTCTATCTATCCTCTTACTTTTTCCTCAACCTCTTCTTGTCATCAGCATTTTCTATAATATACAAGAACAACAATATTTATTATAGTCAGAAGCAATCCCACCTATAACTTCGGCTCTAATGCACAATCAAGAAATGAAGGAATGAAACAACTCCTAAATGTCCCGTAGCCTCCTACTTATAAATGTGGTGCACAACACATTGATAAGCAAGACTCTACTCAGACACGGCTTTGTAGACACCCTTAGAACGACCTGCTCTGATACCACTTTTATCAAGCCCCGAATCCCATTGGGACGTGATTGGCACCCGTAGCCGATAAGGCCCGGGAGAACAAAGCTTTGCTTACATTCATTCATATGCATGCCACAAGAACATCACTATCACGTAAGAACATAAAAGGCTCATATCGGAAATCATGGAACATGACGATATATACATATATATATATATATGAAACTTGGCTTTTAGGGCCATCAAGTCAAACGGACATACACCTTTTTCTTCCACCACATTCATTTTCATACCCACATACGTCTACAAAAGCCACTAACAGAATTACATACATGACCAACCTAAGTTCGGGACAAGCCCCGCTTTACATAAAATATACAATACCAAAATCAATGTACGACTTGGACACGGAAAGCCCCGAACCAACTAGAGATCACCAAAGATTAGTATATGTCCTGCGGCTTACTGGGGAGGTCTACTAGAACCTGTGCCTGCAGCAAGTAAGGTAAATCCCCCAAGAGGGGTCAGTACGAAGAATGTACTGAGTATGTAAGGCTGTATGAAACTGAATCAGTATATAAGAACTTTCATGGAAAAAAATTACAAGGGACATGCCCAATATGGAGAAGACATCAAGCTATATATTTGGAACTGTGTGCATTACTTTCGATACTCTCTTCACGTTAGTGCTTTTGTACCTCTTCTTACTTACTTGTCAGTCATTAATTATATACTGCCCGAACCCAACTGATCAGTGGGAAATTAATAATATCATCATGCAGGTGTTCATTTCACCCCATGGATACACCCATAATGTTGGGATAGCCATCATGAAGGTGTGTTCTTTCACCCCATGGATATCGTCATGAAGGTGTTTATTACACCCCATGGATACACTCATAATGTTAGGGTCGTCATCATGAAGGTGTTTATTTCACCCCACGGATACACTCACTTATGAGAGATTAATAAATGGAGGATCATGACATTATTGAAAGTACACATATATGCATTTCGTTATCCTTACTTCATGAGATTGACACTTGGTGGTCAAAACATTATTAGAACGTGGAATATAACATTATTGGGATTTTGGAATCATGTCCATGATTATGTAACACATGAGCAACAATGACTAAAGAATGAGGAGCATATGACCTAACAATAGATAACAACCTGAATGCGATACCTTTGGACATTTTGGAATGGAATAAGTACCTAACCCATATGAACAACATGCCGCAGAAGGACATAGATAGGATAACCTTACATACCTTCACTTCCAAGTATGGATACGCAAGCCTATATATGAAACCAAGAGTCCAGCTTCTTCCTTACGTCTTACTCTACAATACAAGTACATATCGGAGCGTACATTAGCAACTAGTTACTATACAAGCGTACAAAACGACAATGAGCTATACGACTGCCGTATAACGTCATGTCACCCCCTTAAAATACAATTCACTGCATTCTCAGATCAACAACACCATAACATTTCACACATTGACCAAGATATCATATATCCATAGCATTTCACACCACACTTACCCTTTATGCTTTCTCATTATCACTCCGTCCCATTTATTCCTATCAACTTGCCTCATAACAACATATGAACAACAATCCACACTTAATACAGTCCAACATGCCTCCATACAACACTTTAAAGTCATTAAAATCATATCACAAGTTGATAATTACATCCAAAAAGGGTATAGGGGCCTTCGGGGGTCGACTAGATACGAAAACATACAAAACGGAAACCTGGGCTGACCTGCGCAGACACCTACGCCCGCAGGTGGATGACCTGCGCCCACAGGTGACCTTTGGCAGATGCCAGAGGCACCTGCGTTGGCATCTGCGCCCACAGGTGCCCTCGTCTTCGGGGGCGGATGCCCGTTTTGGTCCGAAATGGTCTATTTTGGGTCTTTTAATGCAATTAATGGTCCATGATCACAACCAAACTTATTTTGACATACTTTTGGTCATCTTGGATACCAACAATCATCCATGGTCTCACAACACACATAACAACACCCAAAACTACACTTTACGATCAATACGTCACCAAATCCATAACCGATTTCACAATAACAATTCCAAACATTATACACAAGAACAAAATAAGGTAAGACTATAATCACATCTCACATAACAATATTGAATCCATCAAGTTCACTTCCTTCAAGACCACAAATATATATTCAAGTCTACAAGACAAAATCATCCTCCGATTTAGCAAACATCTAACACTTCACACCTTGTGAACTTCTCAATACTCCACCAACATAACCAACATAATATACACCATATCTCATGCATAAAATATATTAAACCATCATAATAAATACTTACCAAGCCCTGTACAAAGATGATCTTGTCCACAAAGATGAGAGCTTAGGGTTTGTGTGAAAGAAAAGTGTTGGATAAGTCTAGAAAAGGCATGAGAGTCCAAATGAAATAAAAATTTGATTTTCTCTCTTTATGTAGACCCTAAAGTCACTCTTATCCCTTCATTAGCATTAAATGCAAGGGTTGATTGGTCAAATGGAAGAATTTTGGAAGAATGGGTCAAATTCCCATATTGGGCCATGTCTTCCTTATGATTTTGGGCTTCATTTAAGGTCCAATAGTGTAAGACTTATTAATGCCCACAATATTAATACATAATTTATCACATCTCTCATGTTCCCATACTTCCATGAATGTTACGGTAGCCAACTAGACTCCGAAACGTACGGGGTGTTACATCCCATCAAAGTTATGCTTAACCTTATAAACCCATTTGCATGATAAAGTTATTTTCCTAGAAGGTAACTTCATAACTGTCTAAGTTTGATTTGCCTCAAGAGCATCGAATTCTAATGTCATAGCTTGCTGTCAACCAGTGTGTTGAGCAGCCTTTGAATAGCTGATAGGTTCACTAATTTAGGAATTAGAATCAAGAATTTGTTGATTGGAAGCATAAAGGGTAGAAGTAGAGAACAAGGGTCTAGATGTGGAGGTAGAAAAATAAGAGGATAAATCAGTTAAAACAACTGAATTGCACAAATAATCAAAAAGATAACCAGGAGGCTTAGAAGTTCTACTGGATTTTCTATTTTCTTGAATAGGAGGAGAGATAATAGGTTGAGGGGTATGATAAGCATGTTCAGGAATAAGCTCAGGCGAAGGGTAAGGAGAAGATGGAATAGATGGTTCAGTAGGAATATCTGGGAAAGTAGGATTAGGAGAATAGTATGTTTCATCAGATACATCATAGGAATAGGTAGGAGGAGTAAAGATGGAAATAGGAGGGCAAGTGAATGAAAAGGGAAAAATAGATTCATGAAACTTGCATCTCTAGAAAAGAAAATTCTCTTAATAGATAGCTCTTATAATTTATAACCTTTCTTATTGTGAGAATAACCAATGAAAACACATGGTGATGCCCTAGGTGCAAATTTAGATCTATTATGAGATAAAGTGAATGCATAACAAAGACATCCAAAAGTTTAAGGAAAAGCATAACTAGGGGTTTTCCAAATAAAATCTGATAAGGTGTCTTTCCATGAAGAACAGTGGATGGAAACCTATTGATAAGAAAGGTGACAGTCAACAAACATTCCCCCCAATAACTTATAGGCAGGTAGGACTGATGTAGGAGGGACCTGAAAGTTTCCAAGAGATGTCTATGCTTCCTCTCAACAACCCCATTTTGTTGAGGGGAAGCAGACTAAGAGGTTTGATGAATAATACCTTGAGAAAGAAAAAATTTAGAATTGGTGCTTCCACTCCCTAACTCTAGAGCATTGTCAGATCTCAAATAGGAGGGCAAGTGAATGAAAAGGGAAAAATAGATTCATGAAACTTGCATCTTTGGAAAAGAAAATTCTCTTAATAGATAGCTCTTATAATTTATAACCTTTCTTATTGTGAGAATAACTAATGAAAACACATGGTGATGCCCTAGGTGCAAATTTAGATCTATTATGAGATAAAGTGGATGCATAACAAAGACATCCAAAAGTTTAAGGAAAAGCATAACTAGGGGTTTTTCAAATAAAATCTGATAAGGTGTCTTTCCATGAAGAACAGTGGATGGAAACCTATTGATAAGAAAGGTGACAGTCAACAAACATTCCCCCCAATAACTTATAGGCAGGTAGGACTGATGTAGGAGGGACCTAAAAGTTTCCAAGAGATGTCTATGCTTCCTCTCAACAACCCCATTTTGTTGAGGGGAAGCAGACTAAGAGGTTTGATGAATAATACCTTGAGAAAGAAAAAATTTAGAATTGGTGCTTCCACTCCCTAACTCTAGAGCATTGTCAGATCTCACAATTTTCACTTTAGAATTGAATTGTCTTTCCACCATGAATAGGAAATGTTTGATTAAGTAAAAAGAATTACTCTTAGTGCTAAGGAGGTAAGTCCAAGTACATTTACTAAAATCATCAACAATGGTGAGAAAGTATTTATATCCAGCATGAGGAGGATGCCTATAAGGTCCCCAAGTATCAATGTGAATAAGTTCAAACACTAATTTAGTTTTGATAGAACTTGTAGGAAATGGCCATTTAGATTGTCTAGTCAAAGGAAAAATATCACAATGATAATTAAGATCATAACCAATAAAAATAGAACTGATGTTTTTCATAGATGAAAACGGCAAATGGCCCAGTCTGTTGTGCCACAACTTTACATTAAAATTTAAAGAAGTCTCACTAGACAAATTATTACATTAGGGAATTAAAGAATTGGGAAGTAATCCTAAGCTATCCTTAGAAGAACTTGAAGTAGCACAAAGAGGAGATTATAGCAGATAGATGTCACTTCTAGCCTAACCAAGAACCTGAGGGATCCTTACTAAAAGGTCCTGCATAAAACATTGAGTAGGATAAAAACTTAGGAGACATGAAAACTAGTTGCAAAATTTGTTCACAGAAATCAAATTGATCTTAAAAGAGGGGACAAATAGAACATTGTGAAGGAATAATCTAGAGGACAAAGTAACAGAACCACTATGAGTAATCTTGATTATATTGGAATTGGGAAGATTGATAAATAAGGGAAAAGGTAGAGGGTTAAGAGTGGAGAAAAATTTGGTATCAAATGACATGTGCTTAGAGGCACCTGAGTTAATGATCCAAGAGTTAGAATTCATATGTGAATAATAAGCAGCATGATTAGTGAATATGTTACCAGCACATTGTACCACATTAGCTTTAGTATCAGAAATTATGTCCACTGCTTTGGCAAAGTCCCCAAGCTTAAGCAGTTAGAGCAATTTTGAAGTATGCTCAAATATGAAAGGGTTTCCAGCTCCTTGCATGAATATTGTGTTTAAAGCATCAGAGGTACCTAAAACAGCATTGCTTTTGATACCCACCTGAAACTTTGAGTTTGGATGTTGATTCTTGGTAAACTTAAAGTCAACTAGAAAACCAATTAACCTGTAATATTTTTCAATAGATTGAGCTGATTTCTTACAATAAGAACAAACCAAATTATTATTCTACCCTTTGTACTCATATCCTTGAGATCTAGCATTAGAAGTCTACTGGTGAACAGCTGAATAAGAAGAAGAATCAATAGAGAATTATGGATTCACATAAGTTTTTCTTTATTTCTCATCTTGGATCCAGAGAGAATAAGCAAGATTAATATTAGGGAGAGGATAAATCATCAGAATATTGCTCCTTACAGGTCCATAGGAGTCATTCAGACCCATGAGAAACTCTATAAGTCTCTCATGTTGGAGTGACCATTTTGTCCTTGCATCCACATGGCAATCACAAGCACAAGTTACATTTGTATGCAAAGCATCAAGTTCATCCCAGAGAAGCTTTAATTTTGTGAAATACCCTTCTATGTTATAGCTTTTCTGTTCTAAATCATTGATTTCCTTTATAGGTGATAGAGTTTGGCCCCATTGAATTGACCAAATCTATCCTCAAGATCAGTTCAAAGGTTCTCAGCAGTTTTAGAATAAAGAACAATAGCAGCAATTTCTTTAGAGAGTGAGTTGAGTAACCAAGAAATTACCATGTTGTTGCATTGATTCCACAAAAAAAAGGTATAGGATCCAGTAGGTGGAGCTCTGCAGGTTCCATCAATGAGGCCAAGTTTGTTCTTGGCAGAGAGAGCAATGAGAAGTGCACGTTTTCATCCAGCAAATCCATGACCATCAAAAATGGTGTTGACAAGGGTCATACCAGCTGAATCTGATGGGTGAAGAAAGAGAAGGTTGTTAGAATCCATAGCAACAGTTAGAGGTGGTGTTTCCACAGGGGGATTAGTGATAGATGGTTCGTTTGAGGTCATTTTGGATCAAGGGAGATGAAGAAAAAGAGAATGAAGGAAGAAGATTAGGATCAGATTAGCCTTGTTGCTCTGATACCATGTAAAAATGAGAAGATTTGTGGGAATTTTCCTTGATACTTTATTCATCAAAACATGACCATATACAAGTATGTCGATGAAAGAAAATGTAACAAACTGTCCACCTGTCTAATTTCTATTTGGCTAAAATTATAACTAATTTCCTACAGTTATACAAAAGAATCCAAGAAAATAAAGGGTGAGATCTGTGTCAGGTCATTGTCATTTTTTTGCTATTGAGATGACACGTGGCCTTCTAGAATCACTTAAAGATATAGGTGTTGTTGTCTGGTCGTTGTTGTATTTGTCTAAAGAAATCATAGAACTCTGTTTCTTTCCTTCATCTTCGTCATGAGAGCTTTTCTTCTTCCCTTCTTCTTGAGTATGAAATTCAACAAAGTTGGTTGTTTCAAGTTTTTAAAAGCTTTTCTAGCAAAGCAACTTGCTTTCAAGAACTATTCTTTGAAGTTATGGCTGATGTCCCCCAAAAAATGGGGAAAAAACTCTTCTTTCACTTCTAAAAGTTGGTTCAGAGGTGAGTTATACATGTATTATAGCTGACTTAAGTTTTAAAAAAAAATATTTGTGACTTGCAAA
Organism: Capsicum rhomboideum; assembly: GCA_031232105.1. Lineage (NCBI taxonomy): Eukaryota > Viridiplantae > Streptophyta > Magnoliopsida > Solanales > Solanaceae > Capsicum > Capsicum rhomboideum. Next base: position 28,099,455 of record CP124711.1, on the reverse strand, counting down.
GAGTCGTTTGGTAATAGGTAAAATTATGTAGATATTAGTAATACATGTATTACATCTGCATTACTCAACTGCCTTTGGTTTTATGGAGGAAAAGACCCCTTCCATAGATGCACTTTTCTTTCTAATTGGTTTTTAAAAATTACTCCCTCTATTTCAATTTGTTTGTTCTATTTTGATTTAGTGCCAAATTAAGAAAATAAAAAAGTATTTCAAATATTATGATTTCAATTAAAGAAATACATATCTTGTGACCGTAAACAACTAAACATGTCATATGAAAAATTGAAATTTATAAATTATCTAAAAAAGAAGACATTTTCTTTTTAAAAGAACTAAAAAGAAGTATGGCAAACAAATTGAAACAGATAGAGTAAATATTTTATATTTTAATAATTTAATTTTAAACTTTTTATTTTATTTTTTCATATTTATGAAAATTATAATCAAATAAATATTTATAATTTATTTTAAATTACAATTTATATTTTTCTTTTTAAAAAATCTTTTTCTCGCAATTAAACTGGTCAACATTCAACAATGAGATTGAAGATTTTGGATAAGGAAGAAAAGAATGCATGATTTCTACTTTCCTATTAAAGAAATCGTTAGGTAATACAGGATGAGGTGTGACGATATCTTTTTTGGACTTTTCATCATTTTGACGTGTCGATTGATCATTTAGAATATAATCCATTTCTTTCCCATCAAATCTTTATGCTGTTTTTAACCAAAATTAATTAATTAAAGCGTCGTTTCAGGTGTCAATTCAAAAAAGAAGCCGATTCGGTTAAAAAAGGTTTTCTAATCAGCTGTACGATAAACATGAGACTCCCTTAGTCCCTTTGTCGTAATTTACGTGATTTCATTTAATTTGAAATTTTAATAAAAAAGTAAGATTTTTAAATTTATGATTTAAAATAAATTTTAAATATTTATATGATTATAAATTATTTTATTAAAAATTTTAAAAAAAATTAAAGATAAATTGAATGAAAGAAAAGTTTCACGTCTCAACTTTTTTAGTTATGTACCCATAATTAAAATAGATTTCTAATTATAAACAAATGGCATTTTTTTTTACACAAACTAAACAGAAAAAGATATCACACACGTTGAGCAATATTACCAAGTTGAACATGCTCGAAATAACTACGAAATTGATTGACGGTTGGGCATTGACTTATTGAAATCTCAATTCTTAGTGGTCACAACTCACAATACGGAAAGGACATTTTTTAATGAAACTGAACGGATAAACACAACGGATGACAAAACATTTCCAATTAATAGAGCATTCTAACCTCTATGGACCAAACTAATTAAGAATTAGCATAGGGAAAATTCGAAAGTAGATAGTTGAAAAATGTTTATACATGTTAGATTGTTTTTTCTACTAGTTGCTAGAGCGAAATATTATGAGTCAACCAATGCTTGTCATTGATGAAAAATGTAACAATGCAAAGATGCATAGTTGTGTCTGGTCAAAAACAAAGTTTACTACGTGGCTTTTCCTACAGGATAAATTGCTTACTAGTAAGTAGTGACAGCCTTGCTAAATGGGATTTGAATATTGATACAAGATGTGTGTTCCATCAAGCTCATCCAGAAATTATAGAGAATCTATTCAACAAATGTGCTTTGGTGATGAATCTATGGAACAAATTATTTGTGTGGTTACAAAGACAGGCCTATATTCATCAGTTACTTATAATGGGCTGTAACAAATGCTAAAGGCAAGTCACAGGCTGCTCATGTCGACTACCCACGCTACCTGGAAAGAGAAGAATCAGTGTGTATTTGAGTAGACTGGCAGGAAAATGAAGGAAATAGCTAGAGCTATTCCATATCAAAAAGATTGCTTCAAGATAATTCCTTTTTGTTTCTTTCTGGTTTTAAGGAATTGAGGAAACCCATCCCAAGTTGTAGTGTGATGCCGTATTCATGTTGATTTCTCCAGAAGTACATAGTTTGAAGAATCCAACATGCACCTGTGTTGACATTATACCCTCCCCTAAGTTGCATAAACTATTCATTTTCGATATCGTATCCGTGTCAAATTCTCCAAAATACACTACTAGGAAGTAGGAGGCGTGCCATTAATCCTTGCAGGTAGTTTTATGGAGATTCTGTTTGCTGTAACCTCTAAATTTGGACAGCTAGCAGACTTTTTAGCTAGGCTGCGGTTTGTAATACTTCTTTGGTGATTAACAAAAGTTTAATTAATCAGCAAAAGAAAAAAAGTTGCATAGATCTTGTGTCGAATATGGACATATCATTTTAAGCTAATTCAATTAAAATTAGAAATCTTTACCTTGAATTTACCCAAATACGTTTTCTCATCCCTAATACACACTCCCTATTCTTTGGAGCTTGAAGCCTCGCAAAAGAGGACATCGTACAAAATTTGGTGGGGTTGGCATATGTTATACTTGTCATCAGAAAATATATTCATAGTAGGGGTTTAGCCATGAAAATTAAATTTTTTAGAGTTGGGAGTTAAAGTTGGAGTGGAAGTTCGACTTGGAGTTGGAGTTATATTTGGCCATAAAAAAATTAAAGTTCTTTTTAACTTTTTGTGAGAGAAGTAGGTTGCGAAAAAAAAATTATTTTAGCAAAATAAATTTTATGACCAAACACCACAAAATTTCACTTTTTTCACCAAAGTGAAATAAATTTTCGAAAAAAAATAAATTTTTTTTTATGACCAAACGGGTCCTTATTTTCTCAACTTCTATAGATTAAAAATATTGAAAAATATTTACTTTAGAAAAACAAGCTCTTTAAAATTAAGAAAATGACTTAATATAAAAATGTTGAGAAATATTTTCTTTAGAAAAACATGCTCTTTGAAATTAAGAAAATGACTTAATAAAAATAGAGAAAACAAAGTGGCACAATCTTCTCCGACACTCACAACCACCCACCACGCCAGACCGGCCCCCAAGCCCTCACCCCCTATGCACCCGCGTAATTTTGTGCTAGATATGTACAAATTGCTTTTTAAGATTAACATTTTTTGATTGCAAAACAGAACCCAATAAATAAAGAAGAAACCATTTATGTTCCTAAAGGATGTTTTCTTGAAAATTATTTTCCACCGAAGAAATTTTCCTCCCTGCCAAACACACCCATATAGTTGAATCGGTCAATAATGTACTCTATTAGTATTTCTCCTTCATTTCATTTTACTTGGCCATCTTTTTAAATATATTTGTTTCAAATTAATTATTCATTTTTGGAAATCAAGAGTAATTTATTACTTCTTTTTCATATTACCCTCAATATTAAATAACTAAAGAAAATAATAATAATTAGATTTAGTATTTCAAAACATAATTAATTATGTAAAATACACTTCTAATTAATATTTTCTTAATAGGTGCGTCAAGTCAAACAAGGCCAAGTAAAATGAAACCGAGAGTATTTTTTGTGCAGTAGTACGTCCCGCAATACAGCTCCACCTGAGACGCTCAATGAGCATGGAGGCACTCATGCACCAGCTAGTTAACTTATGAAATGGTAAATTGCAACCTTAACAGGCTGCTGTTATGAACCATCCACTATCCTTATCCAAAATCAAAGAAAGCATTTTTCATTCAATTGAAAAGATCTTAGGGATATATAACTACACCCTGAAAAGGTACAATCTGGGAATGCGAATAACAGAAGCAACTACCAATGTCTATATCACCAAGGCCAACCTTAAAACCATAACATTGATACTTCAACCAAAGGCAAAGGTAGACTTGACAGATCAAAGATCAAAACATAACATAACATAACTAGATAATCATGGCATATTATCAGTTTTGCAAGTACTAAGAGAAAATCCATACTGAAGACGCAACGAAAGACATAACGCTACCAACAACTACAAAACATGGAGAACAACCTCTTCAACAATCTTCTTCGAACTCCAAACAAGGTCCTGTACGCGATAAAACAGCAAACAGAATTTGTAAGTAACACACAGTAAGAGATAGATACAGAACTAAATATCATTCTTAAAAAGACACTCTTTGTAAAAGAGAAATGGCTTACCTTGTCAACAGCCAGGTATGATCAACAATCTCCAGAGGCAAAATGAAACTTATAGCAGAAAAACAAGTGGAACAACCACTTAGGAGAACTAATTAGACTCATAGGAGGAATGCTCAATAGGCAACTTGCCTAAGAACAGGAGCAGAAAAGGATATAACTAACTTTTACGTCCCACTTACCAATTTTCATTCCAAAAAACAGAAAACGGTGAAGGGGAAAACAACTTTGAGAGGGGGGAAAGTATGAGTTAGATCCTATTCAAGGTTAAAGAAAACAAACAGCAAGGAAACAGATGAAATGAACGATGACCAGCCAATTCAGGCATCATGGATTTAAGGAGTAAAAGAGGATACCTAATACTCTATACAGTGGAGATTTTGATATTGAATTGCAAAGAAATAGAGAGAAGGATCCTAAATTCAAGATCAGAGGGCCAAGAATTTGGTCAGTGTATAAAACAAAAGTCTGAAAGATAGCTGTCTACCTAATCTGATCAGAGCTCTAATATATGTACAATATGTTTGACAAACTCAAAAGCTAACTGATTATGAAGAGACGAGGAAAGAACAACCTATTAAGAAGAGTATAATAAAGAACGAGAATTCAACATCACAGGTAATGCAATGATCTGAAAGAGCATCAAAGATCATTGAGCAACCAATCCTTGCAGCTCAGCAAAGAACTGCCAATACACTGAATACTGAAATAGTTTCTTCTGTCTGTCAACCTCCACTCGAACACACCTCCATGTTTGAATTTAACCACGTTTGCACATAAGACTAATCAACTTTGAATCCACCTGGAAATGTTGATCTACCTGCCATTGTTCATCATCTCTTATAACCTTAACCAACCCACTATAACAACTATTGTAGGCCTTCCACCATTGAATCAAAGCTGCTCTCCACCACAACAAAAGCTAAGCAAAACTATTACCAAATCAAGCTAAAGACTGATTTATTCACCTATATACAATCTACTCAAACGATACTTGCAAACTAGATAACTGCCTTATTTATTCTGTACTATCCCCTCACCAAACATTCGTCAATCCATAATTTCAAGATTGAGAATGCGACGAAGAGTCTGTGTCGCAGAGTCAGTACTGTCAGATAAAACTCCAGGAGATGGGCTGCGCTCCCTTGTCGGGGATGCAGGTGCAGATTTAGCAAAAGGAGGCAAATCAATATCAGAAGGTGAACTAGGCAGGTCAAGGGAAACCGTCCTTTTAGGCTTAACCGAAAACTTGGGGATTGGCAAAGAACTAGGTGGAGGCGAGTTCGAATAAGCTGGACCAGCCCATAGTTCAGAATAACCAAATTCATCATTCAAAGACTCAACCTTTCTCATACCACCACCAACTTTGATGTCAATTGGTATCGAAATTGCACTACTTGGGACTGATTTTTTCGACTTCGTTGAACCTTCAGAGTGAGAATTAACACGAATTGAAGCCTTTTCACTGACGGGTGAGGAACAGGATCTTAACGGGGTAGGAAGTATACCAACACCTGACTCAAAACTCCGGTAATTTATCTCCTGAAAACCAACAGATGGAGGTGACCCAAAGGAACCAAATCTAACAGGAACTTCACCTCTAGTTCTATCATGGTAATGATTCTTATGCTGAGCAACAACAACAAGTGTCTCCATTTCTAAATCAAAAAAATAAACTGATTCAACTGACTACTTTATTATCCCAATAAACCTCAAGATCTAACAACAAGTACAGTAAAAAAAGGTCTCTTTTGGGGTTCAGAAAATGCTAGAATTCATAGATCTTCTCCACAAACACTTCACTCATCAGTTTCTTCAGATCTATCAGCAAGCAAAAATTGAAAAAAAAAAATAAGCAATCACAAAAAATAAGATTAACCCACAAGCTAAAAACCAAAACCCATGTAGAAAAAGTTGACAAAAATTCAAAAATCAACAAAAACAAGAAACGAGATTTACCTTAATAATCCCAGAAAAATGTACAGTGATTGAAGAACCAGGTTCTTTTCAGTACAATTTTGTTGAAGATTTATCTTAATTCTTGATCACTAAGCTGTATATTTTGTATGTTAAAGAAGATAAATAGTCAGTAGTACTAAATTTGGTATGGGAGCTTGAGCTGCTCTCTTCGTATGTCACAACTTCATTGGAAGCTCAGCCATTGATCTTTTTGAAACGTTAATAGAATCTCCGGATTCCAAATGTTGATTTAGGCGTATTTAAATTTACATCACACGTCCGATGATTCTATTTACAGAATTAGCCTCCTAGGTGATTTGAATAACAAAATGCCACTACCCTTATGTTTACATTTTGGTATAATAAATAAACGAGCTTTTTAACTTGATTTCAACTGTCATTTATATCCTTCAACTTTTGGTGTACATGAGTATACATTTAAATTTATATAAAAGTTGAATAATTAGATACACGCATCCTACGTGATTTTTAATTTTAATAAACTTGTCCTCCAACATAACGTTTTATGTAAATTGTCATGTAGAATATGTGTGTCTATTTATTTAGTTTTATACAAATTTAACTATCTATTTATACAAATCTAAAATTGAAGGACATAAATATCAACTGAGACAAGCTAAAAGACATGTTTATGAATTATGCCTCACATTTTATATATTCTACTAAATTTAACTATTTACTTATACAAATCTAAAATTGAAGGACATAAATATCAACTGAGACAAGCTAAAAGACATGTTTATGAATTATGCCTCACATTTTATATATTCTACTAAATTTATCACTATTTAATTAAATCCTATTCATTGGTAGTTCAACTATTCATTTTCATGATTGAATTGGCTCACCAAACAAATTTTTTTTTCTTAATTATGATGGTCTCCGGAGCCATTGTAGCGCACCATAACTATATTATTAAAAAATACTTTACTATTTGAACCACAAAGACAAAGATAATGAGTGCCATTACATTCACTGTTCAGCGTGTTCATAAAGTGTAAGTACCTTTGATCTGTCAATAAAACTCATTGTTCAATGTGTTCATGTTCATGTTCATGTTCATGTTCATACAATGCTTCTTCGATCTGTTAATGTGATTCACTGTTCAATGTGTTCATGTTCATGTTCATGTTCATACAATGCTTCTTCGATCTGTTAATGCGATTCACTGTTCAATGTGTTCATACAATGCACATTTGATCAGTCAATAAAATTGTATAAATATATCTTCCTCTTACTTAATTTACTACTATCTTATTTTCCTTTTGAGTCTATTTAAAAAAGAATATTTCTTTCTTCTTTTTTTATCAATTCTTTAATTTTAACTTTTCACCTAACATGTTTAAAATCACAAGATTAATGAATATTTTGACACATTTTATATATTTTTAAATTAAAGTCACAAGATTTAAAAGTCTTATTTACTTTTTTAAATTTCGTGATAATTAATTAAAAATATGACAAATGAATTGAAACATGGAAGTATACCATACGAAGATTGATCAAAGGCAGATTTAAAATTTTAGCTTTTAGGTTTTCATCTTTAAGATTTTTAGTCTTAATGTGTTAAATTTTACAAGTTATTGATTCATATTTATTATAATTTTTTTAGTGAATTTTTATTTTTTACATATAAATTTATATATTGTATCGAAATTAGTACTGAATTCAGATAAACCCGATACATCAAAGCTCCATCCACCCCCCGAGATAGACGATACAGTTTTATTAGATTTTATTCCACTTCGATTTATATTTTCCTATATTTTGGAAAATATATTTGTGATTCATTACAAAAGTTCAGAAAAGGCATAGAATCCCCCCGCCCCCAACTTGTTCTGAAAAGTTGAATACACACTCAAACTATTGTGATGATCTATTATTTATATGTATTACTTAAAAGTAAATTTATTTCTACGCTAACATACCCATAACCAGTTGAATACATGTGACTGATTGTATGTGCGTTAGAATGTAAATAAATTTATTTTTAAATAGTACAAGTGTGTAATTGATCGCCACAATGCGTGATGAAGAAGAAACAAATTAACATTAAGTATATAAAATTTATAAACAATATATGTGAAGGAGCTATAGCATGAGAACATATATATAGCAGGAGATATAAAAGGGTTTTTCGTAATAGTAGATTTGCAGAAGGGATCAACATTAAACTTCAACTTGTTTACCTTAATTATATATGGATTAATTATTAACATAATATACTATAAGGCATCATAGTGTATGTTATTTATTGATTATAGTGTTTTAGTTGATGAAATCAATGAAGGTGTCAATTATAAGGTCAAATTATGTAGAAGCAGTTTAAAATTAAGAATATTAAGAAAAGTAAAAGCCCGGCGAAATACTTGCACTGTAAATTATAACAATATATAAGAGATAATGATGAAGTTTTGATAGTCCTCACAAATTTTTTGATACAATAAGACTACTACATGTGTCTTTTGCTTTTCTCTACATATTGTTATTTTTATCCTCATTCATTATTTTATACTATTTTTATTTGGACCTTTGTAATTAAATCATATATAGTAGTAATTTTTTTTTTGTAAATCTCTTCTTGCTCTTTATTACATTACTAATTATTTTTTAGGAAAAAATTCAGAAATAGCAAACTAGATTCATTAATTAGAAGGCATATAGCAATATTTTTCTAATTACCCTAAATAGCAATATGTATATGTATTTGATACGCAAGGCAGCATCAAATACATATACAAATACAGTTAATTATCTTATTTACAGGTAACAACTTGAGTTTGAAAAGAAAAAAGAAGTTTAGCTTTCTTAAACCACGTTCACCCAATTAATTAAAGATTAATTGAAGATTCTATTTCTAAAAATAGGAATCTTTTTTTAATGAGTTTCAAAACTAAAAAAACAATAAAATTCTATTTTTCTCTCTCTGCTTTTTTTTTTCCAGCTTTTCCTTCATTTTTTTATTTTTTCCTTTTTTTACTGTTTCTTTTTTTCTTTGCATTTTTTTTTGTCTAAATCTATTTATATTTTTTCTCTCTTTTTTTTTCTTTTTCAGTTTTTTTCATTTTTTTACTGTTTCTTTTTTTCTTTTTTTGTTATTTTTTTTCCTTTTTTTAGTTTCTTTTTTTCTTTTTCATTTTTTTTTGTCATTCTTTTTTTTGTTGTTATATTTTATATTTATATGTTTTTATATTTTATATTTATTTGTATCAAACTATATATTTTAAATAAATTTATTATTTATATTTTAATAGTCTAGCCGTAAATATATACAATTTATCATTTATATTTGTATACAAACATGTATATGTATTAATTGTATTTGCTTGAGCCTAAATATATAAATATGCAATGTATCATTTAATACAAATATATCGTTAGTATTTGTATTTCAAATTTATCATTTGTATTTGTATATAAACAAGTATCACTTGTATACGTATGGTTCAAGTTGTATAAACACGTATCATTTGATACAAATGTAACATTTGTATTTGTATAATTTATCATTTGTATTTGTATTGTTCAATTTGTATAAATAAAATACAATTCGTATCAATGAATCTAAATACAAGTGTTCATAGAAAGAAAAATAAGAAAAAAATTTCACTTGTTTAAAAATACAAATGATGCAGTCAACTACAAATTCAAATACAAACAAATGAAATTACAAATACAAATACAATATGTCATCAACTTAAAAATATAAATACAAAATAGTTCTTTAAAAAATACAAGTGTATCGACGAAAATAGAATACAAATATAAATACAAACAAAATAAAATCAAAAAATACAAATACAATGTGCAGTCAACTATAAAATACAAATACAAAACAATTCTTTAAAATACAAGTGCGAATTGTATAAAATATAAATGATGGTGCGAATTATAAAATACAAATAAAAGTGCGAACTAAAAAATACATACAAATATAATTGTGAACTATAAAATACAAATTCAATTGTATCAACGAATAAAAAAAAAATAATGGTGTGAATGCAATTACAATAAGCGATTGTGATATTTTCATTATTATCCATGACTCGTGTTCGATGTAGCCATATTATTAAAAATACAAAAAATATAAAATAGAACCAAAAAACTGAGAAAGAAAAAAATACAAAAAATGAAAAAGAAAAAAAGAAAGAGAAATAGAAGCTAGATAGAAGAGTAAAAACAAAGAAAAACAAAATTAAAAAAGAATAAAAAAAACAAAAATAGGAAAAGAAAAAGAAAAAAATGAGAAAGAAAAAAAATAAAAAAGGAAAAAAAATGAAAAAAAAAAAAGAAAGAGAAATAGAAGCTAGGAATAGAAGAGAGAAAAAAAAAGATAAAAAAAGATTAAAAAGGGGAAAAGGAAAAAAAAAGAAAGAGAAAAAAAGGCTAGAGATAGAAAAGATAGAAAAGAGAGAAAAAGAGAGAAAAAGAGAGAAAAATAAGGAAGGATAAGGAGTATTAAAATAATGTTATTTTGTTATGCCACTTAATTTTTTTAAAGTGTTTCTATTAAGCTTAATTAAAGTTTGTACTCTTTATATTTTTCCCTAGTACTTATTTATTTTAGCAAATCATGAAGATTTATTAATTTCTTTTCCATATCATTCTTATTTATTAAGTAATTAGTTACATAAAATTTTAGTAGTCAATAGTGTTTTCTTACTTATTTTCTTGATTTCGGTATGTAAGTAAAATATATTATTCTAAAATTATTTATACATAACTTAGATAAGTCTTATGAGATATGGGGGTATTGGGTGGCGGAGATGAGAGCTACGTGGGTGGGAGTGAAGATAAGGTGTATTGGAGAATGAATATGAAATGCTATCGGTGGAATATAATTTTCCTACCTCCACGAGGGAAGTCATTTTTCTTATTTTTAAAAAATTTATTTTGCCAGACAAATAATTTTTCAAAAAATCAAGCAATCAAATATGAAAGAATTTAAAACATACCGAGCATACGATTTATTTATTTTCCTTCCATACTTCACTCCTCATAAATAATTGTCCTTTAAAAGCGAGGTTGAGATAATTCGGACATGTGATGAGGAGGTGCACGAATGCCTCAGTACGGAGGTGTGAGAGGTTAGCTAGGCGAGATAGAGGTAGACCGAAGAAATATCGGAGGGAGGTGATTCGGCATGGCCTGGAGCAACTTCAGATTACCGAGGATATGACCCTAGATAGAAAGGAGTAGAGGAGGCGAATTAGGGTAGAAGGTTAGTAGGACGGAGTAGGTATAAGGACTTTGTTTTGTTATCTGTGCTAGTAGTCATAGGGCAAGTCTTATTTTGGGTGTGTTATCGTTTGTCGTATTACTTGGTGATAGTCTTGTGTATGTTACTATTTGGTGTATTAATACCTATTATTTCTTGTTCATTTACTATTTCTTTTAGAGTTTGTTTTTGTCTTGAGCAGAGATAGTGGTATGGATTGCGTACACTTACTCTCCCCAGACCACTTTGTGGGAATATACTGGGTATGTTGTTGTTATTGAAGACTTACCAAACAAGACATAATTAGCGTGTCACTGAATTAAATTAATTATACAATAGAAAAATGTGACACAAATTATATTTTTTTAAAAATAATTAAATTTATTATTTTTGTATCATGAGTTTGGGCCCGAACTTAGCACGGGCCTCATGAAACTAGTTTACTCAAGATGTAAGGATGTAACGACCCAAATTGTTGTTACGTGTAAAAACACCCCAAAAATAATGGGCCCAAAATTGATCGAAAAAAGTTAAACCGGGGAGGAAAACTGGGGCATAAGAAAATTGGACCAAGAGGTCCAATAATAGACTGGGTCGGCCCGTCGGCAACTGCTGTAGTGGTCGATTAACCGTTGCTGCAGCGGTAATAGGCAGTAACCTAGCCGAGTGATTTTTAAAAACCCTCCCTTCTATTATTTCCTCAGGTCACCCTCTTCCTCTAAAAACACCCTGAAAAATCCTACTCCTCCAACCATGAGATTTCAAAGGTCAAGGTTCATGAGAGCGGTTACGAGGCATACCCAGAGGAAACCCGACATGGGGATACGTTTAGCACGCGCGGGACAGCTCACTCCTCTCCGTAGTAGCATATTTGGCCTAAAAGGTAAGCTAAATTTATTTTGTAGCAACTAGACTTGGGCTAGATGCATTTAACGTTAATAGTGATGCCGAGAGTATCATGCGTTAGGCCTTTTGGCACGGAGTTGGATGGATGGACATGTTTAAAATTCGAATAGGCTCGATTTTATTGAATTACTTAATGATATGTTAATGTTCGATTGAGCTAAGAGATGGATAGAAAGATGGAGCTAATGTGGATAGTGTATTATCTTTTAGGGTTTGAGTATAGTGGGAAGTTGAATGAAATAGTATGAAATGGTAAAACAGGAAAGTTAAGGTGACTCGACTAATATATAAATGCTTTAAATGCTCGAATTACGTTAGGTAGACTCGTACAATTCTAATGCCTTGATAATCATAATTGATGTTTTCCAGAATTTAGAAGACGAGATAGTGAGTAAAAATATATTGAGATAAGATGATAAGTAAAAAGGTATTGAGATGAGATAATGAGTAAAAAGGTATTGAGATAAGATAGTGAGTAAAAAGGTATTGAGGTTAGTCGATTTGCAGAGTTGGCATTGCTTGTCATATTGTCGTGATCAATGCTTCCCAAAGTTAGAAGGTAATGTGAAAATCTCGAGGTTGGGATACAATTAGAGGGAAAGTGCGTAATAATGAGAACTTGGGTGACGACAACCCCATAGGGGTGTTTTGTTAATTATGAATATTTTATATATGTGAAGAATGAGGTCATCAAATTGATGAATTAGGCGATTGATGTAACTGTAGACTGGATTAACCCGTGTTGGATTGTGGACTAACATTGTTATTATTTATTGCATGAATTGTGATTTATTGATTTTATATACTCATTCATATGCATTGGGATGATATGTTGTGATATAGGTTGGGTACCACGCCGGTATAGATATGATATATTGTAATATAGATCGGGTATCACACGGATACCGATATGATATGGTTTGGGTACCATGCCAGTACACTGTGATGTTGTTGGTGATGAGATGGAGAGGGATAAGGAGAGATGATGCGCACATCTTGCATATATACATTCTTGCAGTTGTTTGAATGTATTGCTATTTTGTTTGCTTTCATACATGTTCTTGTGGTGGTGAGTAGTGAAATATGGTACAAAGGTAGGTTAGGTCCCTAGGTGGGACGAGCTGAGAATGAGATTCTACGGTTCTCCTGAGAGGATCGGTTGTGATAATATATGATTGGTAGGATCAGAAATTTCAGTAGATGTAGACTAAAGGATTATAGATATTATAAAGATAAGTCGAGATTAGATGGAAAGGAATAGGTTGGAATAGGTGTTCAAAGAACAAGGATATACTAAAATATTAAATGACACGTATGTCACAGAGATGCTAACGCGAGGCAATAGGAGTTGTTAATTGGGGATTCAGAAACCGAAAACTTTTCTTGATGATGTGATTTCTCCCTATTTTTTATTGATGTTATTTGTTTCTAACCCTGGTTGGCCGATGATGCTTACCAGTACGTGTGGTTCTACTGATGTTACACTTAATATATCTCCAATCGGGGGTATAGCCATGGTGCAGGTTAGTTGGAATTTCTATAGCAGCGATGCCGATCATTCAGCAACAACTCCTGCCCTCTCTATTCTACATGGATGTTGTGTCATGGATGTCCTTACTCCTTATCTAGTGCTCTTGTACCGGTTTAGGTTAGGTTCTGGGGAGTCGCTTGTAGTTATTTTCCACATTTATTTTTCATATTTAATGTATTAAAATATGATTGAGAAAGAATTAAATGAGTAACCGGATTTCAACTTGATTAGATTCCACATATAATGGACATTTAAATTGACTGAGTTATTTATAGCAGTAACTTCCGCATTGGTTGAATGATGGGATATTCAGAGTTCTCCAATCTGAGGTAGGTGTAGGTAGCTTCCCAACACGATTCGATGGGTTGGTTCGTGACAAAAGAGCAAAGTTGAGGTGAGACAAGTTGTACCAGAATACAATTGTTAAAATATCTAGGCTCATATTTTCAAGAGAATGGAATGATAGGTGAAATTGCTATTCATAGAATTATAACCACATGGTTAAAACTCCTACTATCAAGGTAATGTTATGTGATACAAGGATATCTATCACAATGAAAAGTACCCTTGATAGAATTGTTATATGATAGTCAATGTTTAATGATAACGATTGTAACACCTTTAAAGTTCAATATACCCACAAGATGAGTGTTGCGACGATGTGGATACCAATAAAAATTACATTTCATCCATAATTTTGTCCTACACCTCGATTCAGGCCATTAGCTTCCTGTGGGATGCAACAAAATCTTTCAAGGGGCTGTCTCGCGAATATCTTCGATCCGAACCTTCGCATCTACTCTTTCTTAGAGGATGAACCACGCCGTCGCTATCGCAAGAATATAGCGATCGAGGAGCTATGGCTCAGCTGCTTTGCGTATTACACTGTATTGCCCGAAGGTGGCATGCTGCAAGAGCATAGGTGAGTGATAAGCATAGGAGGCGTGCTAGAAGGGCAGCGGTAGCAGTGTGGTTCCTGTCGCATCATTGAGATCTGCAGGGTGGCGGGTACTTCGACTGCCTTGTATCAGGTGAAAAGAAGGGGGTGGTAGGCTTAGTAGGGCTCGAACCTACAATATCACTGTTATGAGCGGTACGTTTCAACCAATTAAACTATAAGCTCCTACAGATCTCTACATGCAATTCGCTCACTTTGAGAAGAGCAGACGGAAAAAGAAGGCCTTTGTCCTATCTGCTTCTTCCTCACCCCTGCAACCCTTCCATGCCGTTTACCTCCACTTCATAGTCTCCCAAGTCGATGGGCCCTTTTCGTCTCCTCTACATGTTTACGTTTGTTGTGTCCACGGTGAGGGGCAAGTTTCTATCTCCAAGGGTCATCCTTTTTCCCGAGCCCGAGGGATTCGTCAAATGAGTACCTAACTTTTCCTGAAGAGTGGGGTCCATCAGTCGAGTCCCTAGTGCCTCCTCAAGAACGGGATTCTCCTGGCACTTACCACCGTTAGCCATGAACTATCCTACAAAGCAAAATACGAAAGAGAAGCTATATAAAAAAAAAACAAACTAAACCCACGCAATTACTCTGGCCACACGGTGGGCGCCAAACTGTTTATCGTCAATTTGGGACAGTTGATTTATAGGTGAGTCAAGAGAACGCGTTACAAATTAGTTTTTTGTTAGTAACGTAAGTTCGCAAGATAACGAGTAAAAATAGTAAATAATATAATCTACAAACAAAATAAAGCTTTAAGAACAAATTTGGAACAACGTCGCAAGGCGTGTAATCGAGATTTTTTACTTGGGGGCTAGCCTTGACCAGAGCCAGCATTAATCCGAGCTAAAGTAACGAAGATACAACTAGAATAACAAAGACAGAGCTAGAATAACGAAGACAGAGCAACAAGCTTAAGAGCAAAGGTAAGAGATATTTTATTGCTTCTAGATAGAGTGAGGAAAAACAAATGATCCTTTACAATGTCGGGGATCTATTTATAGAGTCCAAGGACTGTTATCTTCTAATAGGAGAGTGCCACTTAAACTCTACAGTACCGTGGCCAATGACCAAGCGCCACTTGCTAACAAACTATTGTCAGCCGAATATTGCATGCCTGGCGCAAACCTGACGAGGATCATATGCGCACATGAGAGCTCTGACATATTGGTCTCATGTCTTCCCTTTCGTGTGCGGTCGCCATCGCTGGTAATCTTGTGATATTTCTAGCTAGCTCGAGAGGACACTCTCTTATCTCGGCATTGTTCCCCAGATAGCGAGATCACGGGCTAACTCTAATTCTGCTTGACCCGAGATGGCCCATACTTGCTCTAACTACTTTAACTCATACATTTATGAGAAAAATTATGACTTTTGAAATGCACATTGCATGTCTAAACAAAATTTTAATTTCAAATTAATAAGTCAATTGTTTTATGATCTCAAATTCATGTCCAAACATCTATAATAATTCATATAATCGATCATAATTTAGTTAAAATTAACGCGTAATTGGTGTGTAGATATTTTTTAATTATAAGAAAAATTACTCGTAATAAAAAATAAAACACAAAAAGAAAAAGCTTTCTATAAGATCGTTATATTACATAGTAATCTTCAAATTGGAAGGTGATCGTTTCCATAATTATAATATAGTATTTATTTATGGGGTGGATAATTTAGTCATTGGAGACAATTTGTGGAGGACCCCGATATTAGGGGTGAAAAAGATAAACCACGAGGAAGTATGCGGTTGGTGGCAGGGCTTTTTATAGTCACTACAAGTGGCGGATAAATGAGGCCAACGAAAAGCTCATGTATGAGTTGTGGACAGATAAAGATGGAAAGGAAAAGAATAGGAATCTGTTGTGCCTGTGCCTGTGCCTGTGTGGGGCATCTTACATGCACGCCTGTGCCTGTGTGGGGCATCTTACATGCACATTTGTCGGTTGCTGAGGAGCTCATTCAACCAATTATAGTATAGCTTAATTAGGGAAAAGTAGGTGGAGTCTTGCTTTGTGAGTTGGGCTTCTTTTCTTTGATGCCTTAAAAAGGTTATGCCGGGAATTTCAGGCAAATTTATGTCAAAACCTTTCACTTTAACTTTAATCAAAGTATTTAGGATCCATTTGATCATAAAAAATATTTTATTAGTATAAATATTTTTTATTTTATTTAAAAATTAATATTTAGTCATAAAAATTCTAAATATTATTTGTAATTGTATTTGGAATTTTAAAAACATTTCAAAATGTGTTTCACTTTTTCCCATTTCATTTTTTATCACTGTCACTATTTATTTATTATTCAAATTTTTTCCTAGTTTTTTATTTTATAAAAAACACCTCATTTAGGAAAAAAAAATAAGTAGACAATATTTAAATAGAATCATATGAAGCTGGAGGAAGAAAAATCAAGCAATCGAGTTCCTAAATACCATTAATGCTCAATAACTTGATTTTTGTTTTTCATCTTTCTTCTAAGAATGATTTTATCAAAAAATAATGATTTTATTGGTACTTTCTCTCTCCCAATAATAATGGCTTTACAGGTTAGGAGTATATTTCTTTTATTGCTAAAATTAAATATTTGAATAATAAAGCATGGATAAATAATTGGTGAACATTATAACTATTATATGTTGGGTTCTAAAGTGTATTGTTAGTTATATGTTGGGTTCTAAAGTGTATTGTGAATGAAAAAATGGAGGAAAAGTGAAATGTGAAGTTTACTTTTAAGAAGTCAAGTTCTCCCACATTGGTGGGAGAAAGGAGCTTTCTTGTGTATTTATTAGAATGCATTCCTTCATGTGGATAGTGAGGCAAGAACAAGACAAGCCTAGCGCCGTCGCTCGCTCCGCTCGACTTTGGCTTCGGATTTATCTTTTTGGACAAAGTTTATTTGAAACTTGAGAATTGTTGATAGTTTAATCCAAAAATCCGATAAGAAATGATTTTTCTGCATTTGCGGACGCACATGGAATGTGCGGATGCATGTCACAACGCACCTCGAAGGGACGCGACCCTTCGAGGAAAAAGACACACCGTTTCACGCGAAAAGACGACCTGCGCGCGCAGGTCGTCACCTGCGAACGCAGGTGACCGTCGCAGAAAAATAGTGAAGTTTCTGGAAATTGATATAATGCGACCTGCGGCCGCAGATGAACCACCTGCGCACGCAGGTGGGTCCGCAGGTCGGCACCGGCTCCAGAAAAGTTGTCTCTTTTCATGAACCATTGTTTCTTTTCGGAAGCAACTCTTTATGGCTATAAATACCTGATTTTTCCTCAGGTATTGACACGAAATTATTGAAAGAAAAACATGTTTTTCTTCTTCAAAAACTCAAGTGTGATCAATCAACCATTGAGTGTGTTCGAAGTTTGGTAGAATTTGAGGTACCACTATTCTACTGAAGTGAATCATTTTATCCTGGGAGGAAAGATTCCATAACCTCGGGTACTTGAGGGGAATAAATTCCTTAAGGACACACCGTGAATTCGGTGGACTTGATTCTAACTTTTCTGTTTCATCTTCTTTCTTACGGTTTTGCTATTTTTCAGAAAATAGTAGAAACTTCATTTTGATAGTTCATTATTGTTGAACTTCTTTATTGTTCTTGAACTTAAAGTTGAAGTTCTTGTTGATTAAATACAGATATTTGTACCCGAAAACAACAATCTTAAGGAATTTATTAATCTGTATTTTTTGGTTTCTGGAGACTAAAACCATTTGGTTTTCTACTCTGTATGAATTTGATAGTGATTTGAAGATATAAAAACTTCATCACTAGTCAAAGATCATTCGGTTAACGATTTGAAGAATATAAAAACTTCGTCATTAAACTAGAAACAAGTTGTTTAAAGTTTAAAAACTTTGCTGTTAGTATTTAAAATACTAAATTGGTTGTCTCTCTGTGACAGCAAAATGGCTAGTGAAATTCAAGTCAATGATGTAACGACGAATGTTGCAGCAACAAACATTGCTACTTCAAGTCGTACGAATGCTGCTCATGCCATGGCACCGGCGGAAAAACCAGGAAAATTTTCTGGTGTTGATTTCAAACGTTGGCAGCAGAAGATGTTCTTTTATCTGACTACCTTGAGTCTGCAAAATTTCATCACAGAAAGTGTTCCTGTATTGCCGGAGGATACTCCGGAAAAGGATCGCTTTGTAGTAATTGAAGCTTGGAAGCACTCAGATTTTTTATGTAAGAATTACATATTGAGTGGCCTACAAGATGATCTATACAATGTGTATAGCATGATGAGGACCTCAAAGGACCTCTGGGATGCTTTAGAAAAGAAGTACAAAGCAGAGGATGCCGGAATGAAGAAATTCATTGTTGCCAAATTCTTGGACTTTAAGATGGTAGACAGTAAAGCTGTAGTTACCCAAGTCCAAGAGTTGCAAGTCATTATTCACGACCTCCTTGCAGAAGGTATAATTTTAGATAATGCCTTTGTTAAATATTTTAAGAATGTTATTAATGTTGTAGGTTCGATTGTGAACGATGCTTTTCAAGTAGCTGCTATAATCGAAAAGTTACCACCTTTGTGGAAGGATTTTAAAAACTACTTAAAGCATAAGCGAAAGGAGATATCAGTTGAAGACCTCATTGTGAGGTTGAGGATTGAAGAAGACAATAAGGCAGCTGAGAAGAGGTCTCGTGGAAATTCTACAATAAATGGAGCAAACATTGTGGAAGAAGATCCCAACAAATCAAAGAAGAGAAAGAAAGCACAAGCACAACAAGGCAATCCTCCTAAGAAGAAATTCAAAGGAAATTGCTTTAACTGTGGCAAAGCTGGCCACAAGTCGGTTGATTGTCGGGCTCCGAAGAAGGGCAAGAAAAAGGACCAAACAAACATGGCTGAATCCAAAGAGGAAATGGACAATCTGTGTGCTATGCTCTCGAAATGCAATCTTGTTGGAAATCCTAGAGAGTGGTGGATTGATTCAGGTGCCACCCTCCACGTGTGTGCCAACAAAGAACTATTTACATCATATACTCCGGCTCAAGATGATGAGAAGATATTTACTAACTCCGCTACGATAAAGATTGAAGGAACATGCAAGGTTTGCTTGAAGATGACATCATGCAAGGTGGTGACACTAAATAATGTCCTTTATGTTCCAGAGTTGCAAAAGAACTTGGTTTCTACTTCACTTCTGACTAAGAATGGTTTTAAATGTGTATTTGTTTCTGACAAAGTTGTAATTAGTAAGAATGAAGTGTATGTAGGCAAAGGTTACCTCACCGAGGGCTTTTTTAAGATCAATGTAATGACTATTGATATGAATAAAAGTTCTGGTTCTTCTTACTTACTTGAGTCAAATGATTTATGGCATGAACGTTTAGGACATGTCAATTATAAAACCTTGCGAAAACTGATTAACTTGGAAGTTTTGCCTAACTTTGAGTGCAGTAAATCAAAGTGTCAAACATGTGTTGAATCTAAGTATGCTAAGCATTCGTATAAGTCTGTTGAAAGGAATTCCAATCCCTTAGACTTAATTCACACAAACATTTGTGATATGAAGTCGACACCATCTCGTGGTGGGAAAAAGTATTTCATAACTTTTATCGACGATTGCACTAGATTTTGTTATGTCTATTTGCTGAATAGTAAGGATGAGGCAATAGATGTATTTAGGCAATATAAAACTGATGTTGAAAATCAGTTGGATAAAAAGATCAAAATGATAAGAAGTGATAGGGGTGGAGAATATGAATCTCCTTTTGCGGAGATATGTTTGGAAAATGGAATTGTCCCTCAAACTACGGCCCCGTATTCACCTCAATCAAATGGGATTGCGGAAGGAAAAACCGAATATTGAAGGAAATGATGAATGCCTTACTAATAAGTTCAGGTTTACCGCAAAACTTGTGGGGGGAAGCTATCCTTATAGCAAACCGAATACTCAATCGAGTACCCCATAAAAAGACACAATCTATTCCATATGAGAAATGGAAAGGAAGTAAACCCAACTTGAAATATTTCAAAGTGTGGGGGTGTCTAGCCAAAGTCTAAGTTCCTATACCTAAAAGGTTGAAAATAGGACCAAAGACTGTGGACTGTGTTTTCATCGGATATGCTATAAACAATAAAGCATGTCGATTTTTGGTTCATAAATCCAAACATCCGGATATCCATGAGAATACGGTAATGGAATCAGATAATGCTGAGTTCTTTGAACACATTTATCCGTATAAGACAAGACAAGAGCTGTCTAGTGAAGGGTCTAAATGACCTAAGGATGAACCAAGGGAGAATGATCATAATGAAGAGAATCCAAGGCGTAGTACACGTCAAAGAACGTCGACTTCCTTTGGATCAGATTTTGTAACATTTCTTCTTGAAAATGATCCTCTAACGTTTAAAGAAGCGATGTCGTCTGAGGACTCATCCTTTTGGAAAGAGGCTGTCAATAGTGAGATTGATTCAATCTTGAGCAACCGTACTTGGGAGTTGGTTGATCTTCCTCAAGGAAATAAACCTTTAGGTTCTAAATGGATCTTCAAAAGGAAAATGAAAGCTGATGGTACTATTGACAAATACAAGGCAAGACTTGTAGTGAAAGACTTTAGACAAAAAGAAGGCCTTGACTATTTTGACACATACTCGCCAGTAACAAGGATAACATCCATTCGGATGTTAGTTACATTATCCGCGGTATATGGTCTTGAAATCCATCAAATGGATGTGAAAACAACATTCTTAAATGGAGAATTGGAGGAAGAAATTTACATGGAACAACCTGAGGGTTTTGTGGTTCCTGGTAAAGAAAGGAAAGTGTGCAAACTTTTTAAGTCACTTTATGGACTAAAACAAGCACCCAAACAGTGGCATGCAAAGTTTGACCAACCCATGTTGGCAAATGGATTCAAAATAAATCGATGTGATAAATGTGTTTACATTAAAGACACTCCAAATCATCAAGCCATTGTTTGTTTGTATGTGGATGACATGTTGATCATCAGTAGAGACATTTCTGACATAAATGCTACGAAACGAATGCTTGAGAGCAAGTTTGATATGAAAGACCTTGGAGTTGCGGATGTGATCTTAGGAATAAGAATTCATAGAACTCCACAAGGGTTGTAAAATCCATGAGTGGATATGTGTTTACTTTAGGTGGAGGAGAAGTCTCTTGAAAATCATCCAAACAGACTTGTATTGCCCGCTCTACTATGGAATCTGAATTTATCGCATTAGATAAAGCCGGTGAAGAAGTTGAATGGCTCCGAAATTTCTTGGAAGATATTCCTTATTGGCCCAAACCATTGGCACCAGTATGCATACACTGTGATAGTTAAATGGCAATAGGTAGGGCAGGGAGCATGATGTATAACGGTAAATCTCGTCATATAAGACGGAGACATAATATCGTTAGAGAACTTCTCTCTAGTGGAATTATCACGATTGACTATGTAAAGTCCAAGGATAATGTGTCGGATCCACTTACAAAAGGCCTATCTAGAAAGGGAGTTGAGAAATCATCGAAGGGAATGAGTTTAAGGCCTAGGACAAGTCGTCACAGTGGTAACTCTACCTAGCGGACTGGAGATCCCAAGAGCTAGGTTCAAAGAGATCAAACAAAGTTGTGATTGTCTATTCAACATTGTCAATAAACTTAACCCGTTCTCATGATAAAGACAATGTTCAGGAAACAAGGATAAGACTTATGGTTGGTAGTCTTTTAATGGTTTCTAAGTTTGGTAGATTTGACCAAATAGTTTGATCTATAGGATTGAAACATTTAGGAATCACCTATGTGAGAGTAAAGTGGAAGCGCTTCAAGGAGAATGATAGTAAAGGCCTATTCTCTAAGCTCTCATGAAACCAGGTCGTGTTCATGGCTGAAATGAATAAAACCGTGACAACCATAAATGGTAAAAGGCTGGTTGTGTGACTTGTGTTGTCTAGGTGTACATTAAAGTTCGACGGTTCAAAGATATCACATCTACCAATTGATCGAGTGCATCCGATGCAAGTTCACTATGAAAAGTTCAAAGGGAAACCTACTTATCCAGATGCAATTAGTCTTTTCTTATTGATCACACACTTGCCCATATATTCTTTGTTATAATAACCATTCCCCATTCATGTGGGGGATTGTTGGGTTCTAAAGTGTATTGTGAATGGAAAAAATGGACGGAAAGTGAAATGTGAAGTTCACTTTTAAGAAGTCAAGTTCTCCCACATTGGTGGGATAAAGGAGCTTTCTTGTGTATTTATTAGAATGCATTCCTTCATGTGGATAGTGAGGCAAGAACAAGACAAACCTCGCGCCCTCTTCGTCGTCGCTCGCTCGGCTCGGCTTCGGCTTTGGATTTTGATTTTGATTTGGATTTGGCAAATGATCGATCGAGAGACTATCTTTTTGGACAAAGTTTATTTGAAACTTGAGAATTGTTGATAGTTTAATCTAAAAATCTGATAAGAAATGATTTTTCTCCATTTGCGGACGCATGTCACAACGCACCTCGAAGGGACGCGACCCTTCGAGGAAAAAGACACGCCGTTTCACCTGAAAAGACGACCTGCGCGCGCAAGTCGTCACCTGCGGACGCAGGTGATCGTCGCAGAAAAATAGTGAAGTTTCTGGAAATTGATATAATGCGACCTGCGGCCGCAGATGAACCACCTGCGCACGCAGGTGGGTCCGCAGGTCGGCACCGGCTCCAGAAAAGTTGTCTCTTTTCATGAACCATTGTTTCTTTTCGGAAGCAACTCTTTATGGCTATAAATACCTGATTTTTCCTCAGGTATTGACACGAAATTATTGAAAGAAAAACATCTTTTTCTTTTTCAAAAACTCAAGTGTGATCAATCAACCATTGAGTGTGTTCGAAGTTTGGTAGAATTTGAGGTACCACTATTCTACTGAAGTGAATCATTTTATCCTGGGAGGAAAGATTCCATAACCTCGGGTACTTGAGGGGAATAAATTCCTTAAGGACACACCGTGAATTCGGTGGACTTGATTCTAACTTTTCTGTTTCATCTTCTTTCTTACGGTTTTGCTATTTTTCAGAAAATAGTAGAAACTTCATTTTGATAGTTCATTATTGTTGAACTTGTGTTTAAAGTTGTTGAACTTCTTTATTGTTCTTGAACTTAAAGTTGAAGTTCTTGTTGATTAAATACAGATATTTGTACCCGAAAACAACATTATATACATTGTATATAACTGTTTTATTATATTAAATAAGTTTTTAATAAGTATATTATAAAGTATCTATGTATTAATGCTCAAGGTTGTTTTTTGATTCCTATATATTTTGACTGTTTTACCCCTTCCTGTAGCTTCAGTATGATGTTTGTAGTTTGCGGGGTAGGTGACACAATTCTCGAGGTGGTTGGACGCGTTTTGAATGGGTTTTTTGAATTTGTGAGGGTTGATATGTTTGACCTAAGTCAACATATGAGGAACCCGAGCTTGAAATGGAAATCGATAGTTTTGTTAGGTGATTTTTGGGTTGGTTAGATCTTTGGTTCGGGTCCCTAGACATTCAGATGGGTTTTGAGTCATTTGTTGGCAATTCGAAAGTTTAGAACTTAAGAGTTGACTTAAGTCAACATTTGGTCAAGATGACCTCAGATTGATATTTTTATGATTTCAATAGGCTCTTAATGTCGTTTCTAATCTAGTAGCATATTTGATTTGTATTTACGGGGTTCTGCACGAATCCCAAAGATTCGTTCGGAGATTTTTGAAAGTTTCTTGTTTGGTGGTTTTCAGTTTTACTGGTATAGGCATTTCTTTCTTCGCGTTCACGAGCCTTTCATCACATTCTCGAAGAAGGAACAAAGTTGACCTTCGCGATTATGATGGAGGGCCCATTGATGCCGAAGAAGGAATTTTAGTGCATCCAAATTCAGATGAATTGGCATACGCAAACGCGATCAGAACTTTGCGGTAGCAAAGGGTTCAGGTGAGACAGTCCCGTGATTGATAAGGGTCTGGATTGGACGATCTCGCGATAAAGAAGGGTTCGGTTGGACAGTCTCACTATCACGAAGGGTCCGGATTGGACAATCTTACAATCGCCAAGGGCCCAGATAGATAGTC
Source organism: Capsicum rhomboideum (assembly GCA_031232105.1). Classification (NCBI taxonomy): domain Eukaryota; kingdom Viridiplantae; phylum Streptophyta; class Magnoliopsida; order Solanales; family Solanaceae; genus Capsicum; species Capsicum rhomboideum. The sequence continues at coordinate 28,074,757 of CP124711.1, read as the reverse complement.
TCGTGATCGCAATGAAGGCCCCACGACCGTGAAGACCAAAGTTGGCTGGACAAAATGTAAAATTCATTTTCAAACATAACCTCATAACTTGGTTTTGGCAGCTTGAGAGCTCATTTTTAGGTGATTCAAAATAGGGTTTTCAAGATTGGTTCATTGTGTATGATTCTAAATCTTTATTTATGCATTCTAAATCAATATTTTAAGTTGAAAAAACTGAGGATTTTGGAGCTAAAATTATGAAATCGTATTTTGAGGTTTTGGAGGTCGATTTGAACTCGATTTATATTGGAGTTCCTAATGTTATAGGTAGCATGATTTTCAAATAAAATTTTAGTTTTTTTCCTTGCGGGCTCGAGGTTGATTTTTAGGATGGCATAGCCTTAAAAGTGAAGGGCGAGGTTCAAACGAGGAAAGACTTACGGTGGATACCTAGACACCCAGAGACGAGGAAGGGCGTAGTAATCGATGAAATGCTTCGGGGAGTTGAAAATAAGCATAGATCCGGAGATTCCCAAATAGGGCAACCTTTCGGACTGCTGCTGAATTCATGGGCAGGCAAGAGACAATCAGGCGAACTGAAACATCTTAGTAGCCAGAGGAAAAGAAAGCAAAAGCGATTCTCGTAGTAGCGGCGAGCGAAATGGGAGCAGCCTAAACCGTGAAAACGGGGTTGTGGGAGAGCAATACAAGCGTCGTGCTGCTAGGTGAAGCAGCCTGAATGCTGAACCCTAGATGGCGAAAGTCCAGTATCTTAGGGGAAGATTTCTCTCTTCTCTACAAAGACACTCGGAATGTAGTTTGGTCACAGTTAATGGGAATAATACAACATGAAGACAGGACGCACAACTCGGTAGCAGTGCTTTCAGGGCTTATACCAAATCACCTATAGAGAAAATTCATTAGATGACTCTTCGGGCGGTCGGAGCGGGACTTCTTTGGGAAAAAGAACTTGAATAAGTTTTTTTTTTCTGAAGGAGTCATCATTTTTAATCAGGAACGCTATGTCATTTTCAATCTCGACGTATTTCGGATGCTTGAAGGCTCCGCTGACACGAAGTGATTTAGAAAGATTCTTCTTTATCGATGGTGATCGGTCATGGTATCCATAGCCTTGCTTCTTTTTCGGCCAAATCCTGAGGGGTTGATTTTTGGGGCCCGCAAATAGAAGTATAGCAATATAAGTGTCCACGAATTCATTTATTTATATATGTAGAATATATTGACTATATTGGGCTTGTTTGAAAGCTCTACAGAAGGAAAAAAGCTAAGATTTAATTTTCCCGACTTCATTTAAGATAAGTTGAGACTTTCTTTGACTCTTCTTCAAAGTGATAGTGTGTTAACTGATTGTATAAATGAGAAATAAGTAATGGTGATCCTGTTATGTGAGATGATGAACCTCTACACGAGTACCGATGCCATGATATGGGTTTAGGTGATAATTTTGACTTGTTTGGATTGATCAATTATTTTTGCTAGCATGATTTATGTGGTTTCTGACTTAATAATTCATGAGCATGCTAATTGATGAATTCACTCTCCTTTATGGATTCAAAGGATTGTGGTGATATTTTTGAATGTGATATTCTATTTATCCTTTGAGTTGATATGATATGTTGATATCGTTTGAAATATAGCGAAGGTAAATTTGAAATGATAGAGAGGCTGTGTTGCTAATTGAATGCATTGCTTTTAACTATGTACATTATGCATTTGCATTTTATTTGGATTGGAGTGGCTCATCTGTCAATGGTATGTTATGGATCGGAGTAACACGCTTGTCTAATATGGATCGAAATGGCACGCCTGTACAATATGGATCGGAGTACGTTTTCATAGTATGTAGCGGTGTTCATGTGTCGATTTGGATTGGTTATTGGTTAAAATCAAAACCAAATCAATTTAGTCAATTTTTAAATTTCTAAAATCGAACCAAATCAAGAAAAATAATAACAGTCGGTTTGGTTCAATTTTTTCGATTTATGATTAGCTGATAATAAATTGATAATTGTCTAAGAAATGACAATGTCTAAAAGGTTTGCCTAGATGCAAGTCCTTATAACTTCAACTAAGCAAATGTCTTTAACAAGCCTATCTTGTTTGGCATTCCTAATGCCAAACAATGATTTTATCCCTCGAGTTTGTGAACCAAATACCAAAATAGCAAGCATTAGTAGTATTACCTATAGAATAAGAACCACAAGTGAATGTGTTTTGTGGGAAGCAATCACCAAGAAAACAATTGCTCAAAAATATTTGTCAAAAAACTTGCAAGATGCTACATAATTGAAATTTTATAAAATCAAATCAAACAGAGCTTCCAAAGTACAAACTTTCGTCCATTAAAAAGAAAAATTACATATTAACTAAACTAACTAGAGAATCTAAAATACAATCACAAGTAAAATGTAACAAAATATTTATATTTTTTTTATGAATATATAAATAGTTATAAAATTTGTATATATAATTTATCGGTTCGATTTGATTAGTTTTTTTTAATTTTTTTAGTAAAACCAAAATCTAATCAAATAGTATCGACTTTAAAAGATAAAACCTGTTGTATTTTGGATTTTGATGATCTACAAACTGTTGTGCAAGGGACCTGGTCCGTGATATTTTGACCTATCGAGAAGTCAACTACGTACAGCTGTAAACTGTACTTTCTGTAGTTGGTTGGTGGCACTGCAGCAGAGGCGCAACAGGCCTGTCCAACCTCGACCAATGGTATGCTACCTAGATTTTGCTCTCTCTTATAAAAGAAACAAATGACGAGCAAAACCTAGTTTTTGCAATCAAGTTTATCTCTCAAGCAAAAGCTATTCTACAAAAAGTAACATTGCTCATATTCAACGGAGGACTTGATCTAGTGTTGCCTAGTCTTTGTTGTAATTCTTGAGTCGTGTATCTTTCGTTCTTACATTGTGAATCTACTCCTAAGTTATAAAGGATAGTAGATATTTCACTTGTCTACGTCTTTAGGTGGAGTCGCATTAACTAGAGTTAGTTAGCCAAATCATCTATTGTTTTAGTCAAGTTTTATTCGCATCATTGTCTGATGCCTCTCTTAGGTAGAGTTACCTAGAGTGTCAACTAGAGTTAGTTGATGTGTGGGTGCAGTAGAGTTGCTGCATTAGTCTTGTAAAAGAGGTGTTACAAGGTGGATAGGATTAAAAGTTTAATCTCCTCGCATTTGTAATCACAAGTTGCTTGAAGTTAGTGGAGTTATTGGGAAATCCTACTTGGTAGGTCATGGTTTTTCCTCTTTCGAGCAAGGAGGTTTTCATGTAAATATTGTTGTTGTTTACCTTTTTGCACCTAACTTCATCTCTTGTTGAATACTGAATTTTTGTGTCAGGAACCTAGTCTCTTGACCCATGGTAGACTCGTATAAGCCAACAATTGGTATTAGAGCAAGTACTCTCTATACGGTTAACACCTAGAGAGGATCCTGCTGTGATGACTGCTCCACATAATCTAGAAAAATGTCAGTCAACCACAAGACCTCCTCATTTCAATGAACAATATTATGGATGGTGGAAGACGCATATGCATGACTTTATAATGGTGGAAGACAGTGAGTTATGGGTTATTATCTGCTATGGACCACATGTTCCCATGAAGAAAGTCACTGAAGGGGAGACCACGAAATTGGTCCCAAAGACACGTAGGGAGTATGAAGAAGATGATCGAAAGAAGATTGAAAAAAGCTAAGAAGTTACTTGTGTGTAGAATAGGACCTGACGAGTATAACAGAATTTCTACGTGTGAATCAATAAAAGAGATCCGGGAATGCTTGAAAATGGCTCATGATGGAACAAGTCAGGTCAAAGAGTCCAAAGTGGACAGGCTCACTACTCAATACAAAACCTTCACTATGAAAGAGATTGAGACCATCCAGGAGATGCATACCAGGTTTATTGTCATTATAAATAAGCTGCATTATCTAGGAGAGGTGATCAGTCCAAGCAAACAAGTGAGGAAGATCCTTGGAGTTTTACCAAAGTCTTGGGAGAGTAAAGTCAATGCAATTACTGAGGCTCGATATCTTAAGACTCTCACTATTGATAAATTGATTAGCAATCTGAAACCAATGAACTTAAAAAACAACAGACTAAGAGAAGAAGGAACCTAAGAAGGAGAAAACCTTGGCTTTAAGGGTTTCAAAATCAGACTCTAGTGAAGAAGATGAGGATATGGCTTACCTAGCTCGAAGATTTATAAAGTTGTGAAGAATAATGGAGGATTTCTGAAGAAAGGGAACACTAGAAAATCTCCTGGTGAAAGTGATTGCTGCCACAAATGTAGTAAACCAGGTAATTTCATTAAAGAGTGTCCAATGTATAAGATGGAGTATAAAAACTATGCCAAAGATAGTGGTGACAAAGGCAAATAGAAGGATTGGTTCCCAGACAAATCTAAGAGAAGAGTTGTGGCAGACTTGTTGTCAAGCAAGCTCTTGCTGCTTGGGGGGACTCGTCCAGTGATTATGATGAGTCAGAGCATCTTGAAGATGCCTCTATATTGGCCGTGAAGGATGATCATAATGTATTCAACTCGATCTTTGCTCTCATAGCCAAATTAAATGATGAGATAATCCTTCTTGACATTAAACAAAACCTCAATGAGTACTCCTTGAAGAAACTGAAAAGTCTAGCAGATGTGTTGATTGATTCTCTATGTGAGTTTACAATAGAGAAAGATTTCCTGAATGTGAGTCTAGACAATCTTCAAAATAATAAAATTGCTTTACCTATTCAAATCTCTGAGTTGGGAGAAAAACTTTGAATAATAACTCTGAAAATATTAACATGAAGGAGAAACTGAGAAAGTCCTCTGAGTCTGTTTCAAAAGGAAAGTGTGAAGCAAGTAGTGTTCAATTTGAGCTGAAGAGAGGTTGAATAAATCTCAAGTACATCTTGCTGCCTCTCTTGAAAGAAATGCAGAGCTAAAGAGGGACCTGGTTCGTGTTAAGGAAGAACTTAACAAATCTCTGAAGTGGACTACATTGTCTCAAATTCTAGCTAATTTAACTAGTCAGAGGTCTAATAATGACAAAGGCCTAGGTTGTCAAAAAGTTAACCCCCCTTACAATCCCCACGGTAAGTATGTGTTTGAGTCCAATAATTTGTAGTATACTCAATGTAGAAGAAATGGTCATCTCAAGAGGGATTGTCAAGCCAAGTTGAAGGCTGAAAAATAAAATTCAAAGTATGTTGAGCAGGAGAGACTAGTCAGAAGGAGACCTGGTCCTGCTTCAAATGTTAAGAAAACCAAGTAGCCTACTTGGACAAAGAAGGCTTTGATTGATCTTATATCCCCTTTTTGGGTTCCCAAAACTAACAAATGATCTTCATGTGCAGGTGGGAGTAAGAGGAAGCACTATTGGTTCATGAATAGTGGATGTTCCAAGCATATGACTAGAAAAACTGAAAGCTTCTTCTCACTCAAGGCACTTTAAGGCGGAGGTGTCTCTTTTGGAGATGGAAAGAAGAGGGTATATCTTAAGTGTTGGAAAGATTGAAAAACCTCTCAATCATCCAATTGAGAATGTGTATTATGTGAGTGGACTAAAGTATAGTCTTCTCGGTGTATCTCAAACCTGTGACAAAGGAAATGATGTCAAATTTCTATCTGATTGTTGCACTGTCATAAGTCTTCACTTTGGTGAAGTTATTCTGACAGCAAAGAGGTGCAAAAATATGTACATTATTGATATAGACTCTGTCTTTGATGATGACTGATGTGTCGTGAACTTATGGTACTTTAGATGCTTAAAACTATGAATATTTGCAAGTACGAAGGTACTTTTACGTGGACATGATATGTTTTTGATATTTGCAGGTCAAACAGGTCTAGAGAAGAAAAGTGCTGAATTTTTGGACTTAAGGACATTAGACGACCCATTCCACGATTGTGGGATCTAACCACGATCATACCATGCCATCATGGATTAAATCAGATGATGGACTCCAGGTGTCAAACAGACGAAAGTTCCCACGATCATACATTGATCTTACGATCGTACAATCTGATCATTGGAAGAGGACTTGGAAACAAGGTTGCAGATATTAAGTGTGAAAAATATCAGATGAAGACATTCCATGACCATACTTTGAAGTCACGATCGCACCATGATGTCATGGTAAGAAAGTTTAGATTAAGAATTTGCAAGAGTTAGAGTAGAGGAGGATCAGACGAGTATATTGCACTATCATAACTGGAAGGTATGAGGTCATACTGAGAACCGTACCATTGAAGATCTGAAGATTGCAAAGTCTAGTGCCAACTTATGAGCACCAAGAACAATCGTGGAAACAAACCACGATCGTACCTTTCTGTCATTCGAAGCAACCGACTCAACAAATCCTGTTATGTTTAGGATAGATTTATTTTGTCTATAAATACTCTTATTCGATTTTTTGTATTAGTTTACGTTCTATTACATTATTGTAAGGTTCTAGGGCATATTTTTGTTCTTGGAATTACATAAATTGATTTTTATGGTTTTAATTCAAAGTGAGATTTTGGAGTTTTTCATCTTAATATTGTAAGTTCATGATTATGCTTTCTTATCAGAATTTTTGTTGTGTTCTTACAATTATGAGCAGCTAAACACCACAACTAGGGTTATGGAAACCATGATGAATTAACAAAGCAGGCTAAGTACGTGATAATTCTAGATCGGTGTGCATGCATGTATTGGTATTTTATTCGCTATGATTGCCTTCTAACGGGTGTGCAATGTTAGAACTCGCCTGAATTCTAGACTTGCTCGAGAGTGAAGTAGAGATTAGGAAAAAAAATAACAACAAAGATTTGGAGCTATCAACATTCATCTAATAACTTGAGCCTTAGCAGGGAGAGTTAATCTAAAATCAAGTACAAGTGTTAGAAGTGGAACACTCGAAGACCGAGAGGAGAAGAGTGGTATTCATCTAATCAAGGTCGAGAGACGTTTAGATGAACCTATCTTGTTAGATTTTGCATGCAGAGCATTGGAATAGATTGCTAGTACGGATAACCTGTGTATTTATGAAGTCATGGGGAACACAATCCTAGTGCCTTTCATGCTTTAATTACAAAAATCCATGGAAGAGAAAGAAACCTTGACTCCTTGAGTGGAGTAAAGCCTGGAGTTTGATGTCTTTAAAAAGAGGAAATGTTATACTCCCCCCGTTTCAATTTGTTTGACCTACTTTTCATTTTAGTCTATTTAAAAAAGAATGAGTCTTTGTCATTTTAGCAACTCTCTAGTTTCAACTTTCCACGTGACATGTTTAAGACTACAAAATTAAAACAAATTTTTGTACATATGACATATCTTTAATTTAAGACCACAAGATTCAAAAATCTTCTTTACTTTCTTAAGCTCCACACCAAGTCAAAATAGGCCAAACAAACTAAGACGAAAAAAATTAATATTCAAATACTATTGCTTTTATTTTTTAAATTATTTTCTTATATTGTCTGTTTTTCTATAATTACACCCTTTGTGAATAATTGAAAAAGTGACTTTTTATGGCTTTGTAACAAACGAAGGAAATTAGGATGCAAATTGTTAAAAAAAGTAAGACAAGAGATAAATCACAAAATGAAAAAGGACCAAAAATAACCCTGAATTATAAAAAAAAGTTTAAAAATATCCTCCGTCCATTTATTTTGCTAAAAAAACACTCCATCCATCGTTTTGGCTCAATTACGCCCTTGAAACTAACCGTTTTTTTTATTTTTTATTTTATAAAAAATTATTTATTACGTATCATTTTTTATTGGACGAAATAAAAACCTCACCTCACATGACTAATGACATGACAAACAACTGGGTATGCCTGGAAACCAAAATGCCGGACCACAACGTCGAATGTCTCTTTTCTGATTACTGTTATATGTTATTAATTGAAGGTATAAAGATACACCTGGTATATGGACAAAGGAGCAAGTGGAGGCCTGGAAACCAATTGTATATGCAATCCACGCCAAAGGAGGAATCTTCTTTTCTCAAATCTGGCATGTAGGGAGAGTTTCCAACAAAGGTAACTCACTCTTCTCCCATGATTTTATCAGGCACTCAGAGAGAAATTGTATCACTAAGGGGTCATTTGGTTGGAGGTATAACGTGGGATATTCCATGTAGTAGCTTAAGTTATCCCATGGATAAAATTTATATCGTGGTATAAATTTATTCCGGGATTAATTTACACCATCAATCAAACATAGTATAAAACTAATATCAAAGTTAGTCTTGGTATAACCCGTCAACCATTGGTATAAAATAGTCCAGAGATTATAATCCCAGAATTATAATCCTGAGATAATTTAGTCTACGTACCAAATGACCCCTAAGGGTGTGTTCAGTATGGAGGAAATATTTTTCAGAAAATGTTTTCTTACTTTTTCTTGTTCAGTTGGTTTTTAAATTTTGAAAAGAATTTTTTATAGGGAAACAAGCCCGTTGAAAATAATAAAAACGACTTTATTGATGAAAGTAGAGAAAAACAAAAACACGTGGCATTATACATTTGTATCCTCTATTCTCACAACCACCCACAAATACCCCCAACCCGCACTCCACCACGCCAGCCCACCCCATCTCCCGCCCTCCTCCGCACCCCCACCCCTTCCCCATCAATGTTCTCCCCTCACCACGCTATCCTCCTAGTTTTGTGTTAGATATATAGATATATTTTTAGGATAATATATTTTACCTGCATATTAAATACAAGAAAATAAGCAATAAATCACTTATTTTTCAAGAAAATATTTTGTTGGTAATATTTTTCATGGAATACATTTTCCTCCTTAATGAACACACCCCAAGGCCTCAATGTAACGTTTGTGCTGACTCCTTTCTACAGATTCTCAACCCAGTGGACAGGATCCTATCTCCTGCACAGACAAGCCATTCACACCTCAAATTCTTCGTTCCTATGGCCTAGATGTTGCACAATTTACACCACCACGTCGGCTGACAACAGATGAAATTCCTCAGATTGTTAACGATTTTTGTCTTGCTGCTAGAAATGCCATTGAAGCTGGTAAATTTTTTTGGTCCAGTTCATTTATATAATAGAAAGTTGTTTCAGTCTTAAGTTGTGGAATAGAAAATCTTTGCTCCGTATTTACTATATTTGTTTAAGATGAGTAGTATCTCAAAAGAATAGATAAAGAAAGTGACCAAGTGCTAACTTGGATCGTGAATCATAAGAATACAATGCACAAGCAATAGCTGAGCTATCTATGTTACTATGATGAGTCCTGTGATACGTCGGTATAAAAAGTTCTCTTACTATTTATCTTAACCATTTCGTCCCGGGTATGTTGTTGTATCTTAACAATTTCGCAAACTTGTTAAAATAGGATGACTGTTTAACATGTTTTATGAAGAAAGAGGTCAACTTTTTTTCAAATATGTAAACTCATTTCGTACTCTAGTCTCTACATACAGAGGCAGATCCAGAATTTTGAGGTTTCGGGTGCCACATTGCGTTGAACATAGACCTGTTATTATTTACACGATCGATGCACATAGTTTAAATGTTTGGTCGATATTACGTAAAGGAGAAAAACTTTTACGTAACAATATTACTTGTATAAAAATATACATATCATTTTTTTGTAACAGTAATCACGAGTTTTTATATGCGTACAACACTCAATGGTAGCTTAAGTACTTATAAATACTTTACGTTCTATGTAACAGACTAAGTTATAATTTATTAGTTCATGAGGCACCTTGTTAAAAAAGAAAATGGGTCAGGAAATTGAGGAAGCTGGAGGGGATTACAAGGTGGGAAATTAAACTCTCGCCAACGAAGTGAAAGTTCAAATAGCCAATCAACTGACCTACGAAGATTCCCAAGTATATTAGTAGTAGTTTTCAAGTGTAGCACCACAAGGTTTGACTTATGGTTCACAAGAAGGGTTAGTATATAGTAATAACTAATAATTAATTGGTTAGAAATAGGAATTACTATTAAATATTGCCTTAAGAAGTAAATTCCAATAACATTGTTGTCAAAATGAATTTATATATATATATATATATGTTCTAATATTATACTAATTGTTCTTTGATAAAATGGCAAGTTCTTGAATAGAATTTGTACATTTTTAATACTACGTTTCTGGGAAATTATATTTCTAAAATAAATAAACAAGAGAGTAAAGGTGGAAGGACTATGAAATGGGGTCCACACGGAGTAAAACTTTTTGCCTAAGTGCAGTTATATGAAAAAAAGTTGTAAAAATGTTCTTGGAGAGACTCGAACTCGAGTTCCCAAGAGAACAAACATTACCCTTTGCCACTGGCACTAAGAGACCATTTATTCACTGGGTACCATTGCTTTGTATTTATATTTATCTCATACATATATACATGTATATATAGAGTTTCAATCGAGACGTCCGGGTGCCCTGAGACCCCCTACATTCTACATAAATCCGCCCCTATCTATATATAACAATATAAAATAAAAACAAGAAATTTTTTTGTAATGTTTGCAACATAATGTGTGCGAACAATTTTACATATGCAGTCTAAGTGACATTTCACTGGTGAATAACTGTCCATGTGCTATTACATTAATACCATTGCCTTCAAACTAACACCCTCTCTCAAACCAAGTTCGTGTTATGTAATCTGTTCAGTTTGTAGGATTTGATAGGGTTGAGATCCATGGAGCTCATGGCTATCTAATCGACCAGTTTATGAAAGACCAAATCAATGATCGAACTGACCAATATGGAGGTTCTTTAGAGAATCGTTGTAGATTTGCACTGGAAGTAGTTGAAACGGCTGTAAATGAGATAGGAGATCACAGAGTTGGAATAAGGCTTTCCCCATTTGCAAGTTACAATGAATCAGGAAACTCAAACCCAAGTGCTTTTGGCCTTTACATGGCTGAATCCTTGAACAAGTATGGCATTGCTTATTGCCACATGGTTGAGCCTAGGATGCAAACAACTTGGGAAAAATCTGAATGTCCTGAAAGCCTTGTACCCATGAGGGAGGCACTTAAAGGTACTTTTATATTAGCTGGTGGTTACGATAGATGAGATGGAAACAAAGTTGTGGTTGAAGACCGAGCTGATATTGTCACATATATGGGCGTTTATTCTTAGCTAATCCAGATTTACCAAAGCGATTTGAGCTAGATGCTCCTCTCAACAAGTATAACACGGAGACATTTTATACATCCAATCCTGTTGTTGGATATACTGACTATCCAATTTTAGAAATCACGACATGATGCCAAGGGAGGATTAGATACCTTTTTTAGGTTCTGGGGTGGTGGTGGTGGTTAGATACCTCATATGTCTCACAAAAGAAGTGATCTATTAATAAAGATCATTAGCATTTTCTGCACTTGAACGGTAGCCTTGGAGTAACTGGTAAAGTTGTTGTCATATGACCATGAGGTCATGGGTTCAAGCCGTGGAAACAACCTTTGGTAGAAATGTAAGTTAAGGCTGCGTACAATATAGACCCTTATGGTCCGGCCCTTCCCCCTGTTGGGATGTAGCCCATGTTCCAGCCAAAGGTCCATGAACTAATCCTATTCTCTTTTGGTTTCCAATCCTATTTGGAAAAAGATTCGGATTTTCTATTCCTATTTGGAGTTGGTTTAGCTTTAGGAAAAAACACCACTCATCATCTATAAATAGGACAATTTAAGAGAGAATTACTCATGCCATAAGTTTTGTCTTTGAGAGACATTAGCACATAAGAGAGGTTTTTTAGAGAGCTTTCACCAAAAAGAGAAGAGAGAAAGAGAGTTTAGTTGTTGCAGTTTTTACTCTCCGACCAACCAACTTCAGAACACGTTTGCCAGCTCGTTCACTGTTGGATTGGGCTGAAATTTTTACTGACTGTTCCTCACATATTGGTATTTGATTTGAACGGTGAAGATCGGGGTTCGTAGTATCTGGTTTTGAGTCCCGAACAGTAGCTCTATTTCGGGTGATTTCTCTTGATTTACTTTTGTTGGTGTCGCTATTGTTTCTCAGTATTTGGCACTTGTTGTGCAGCCATTTGGAAGAATATTTGTAACCCTCTTATTGATATAGGGGAGCTATTTGGATCTCTGTGATCCTGTGGTTGTTACCTTCGATTTGAAGGATTTTTCCACGTTAAACTTGGTGTTCTTTACATTCTTTGTTTTCTTATTTACCTCTTTCCGTCATAACAAGTGGTATCAGAGCGAGGTTAAAACGGGTGTTCATCTTGGTGGGTTCAGATCTAGTCGCAACTTATTTGACGATAATGAAGATTTTGGTTTGAGAAATTTTATTAAGGTGTTACTCTATGTAGAGATAAAGATTTAATGAAGGAGATTTTGGAGATGGAGATTGAACTTGTTGAATACTACGCGAAGAAGGTGGAGTAAATTCATTTTGTCAGAAATTCAGGCCAAGGGGGAGAATTGTTGGTATTTGCCCTGATTTTCTTACCATAATTAGTTTTCCTTTTAGTAAAAGGAAAACATGAATTCTTCATATTTAGCTAATCCTTGTTCTTGTAGGAAAAGGTTATAGACTCTATAAATAGAGACTCCTTTCTTCTAGCTTGGTAGCATCCACAATGTAGTCCTAGGGGTTTGAAAGTATTTTTTTAGGGGAGAATTTGTGAGACACAAGTGTCATGCTTCCACTTGTGTGAACCTCTTTTTATTCTGAGTGAATTGTGTGAGGTTGTCTCTCTTGACATTTTGTACTGTCGTTTATATAGTGGATTGCTCATCTCCTTTTGTGGATGTAGGTCGATTGATCGAACCACGTTAAATTATTTTGTCTTTTTAGATGTATTTCTCGCATGTTTTCTTATGTGGCGTCTTCCGAGGTTTGTTTTGCTAGCTTACACATGACACCTGATTATTTCAATCCTAAGAAGTATCTTAGTATCCATTTTACAGCATCCCAATGTTCCTTTCCAGGATTAGAAGAAATCTGCTAACAGTACCAACGGCATGTGCAATATCTGGTCTAGTGCAAACTATAGCATACATCAAACTACCAACTGCAGATATGGAGTTGTGCTTTGGTAGTGACAAGCCTGAACTTGTTTGCTACACAGACTCTGATTTGGGAGGTAATCTTGATAATTCAAGATCCACTTTCGATTTTTTGATCACTTTTGCAGGGGGAGCTATTTCTTGGCAATCAAGACTACAGAAGTGCATAGCTCTATCCACCACAGAAGCCGAATATATTGATATCACTGAAGGTGCCAAAAAATTGCTTTGGATGAAGGAATTTATGAAATATCTTGATTTTGAGCAGTCAAGGTTCGTCTTATTTTGTGATAATCAGAGTGCTATTTATCTCACCACCTTTCATTCTAAGTTCAAGCATATTAGTAGAAAGTATCATTGGATTAGAATAGCTGTGGAAGAAAAATTATTTGAGGTTGAGAAGATACACACTGATGACAATCCTTCAGATATACTAACGAAAGTGTTGTTGTAGAGAAACATGAGTATTGCAGAACTTTGGCAGGCATGAAGCCTGTCCTGAGTTCCTTCCTTGAAGATCCATTTGGCCCCTTGGCTGGATGGGGAGTTTGTTGGGCTGTAGCCCATGTTCCAGCCAAAGGCCCATGGCCTAATCCTATTCTCTTTTGGTTTCCAATCCTATTTGGAAAAGGATTCGGATTTTCTATTCCTATTTGGAGTTGGTTAGACTATAGGAAAAAACACCACTCATCATCTATAAATAGGACAATTTGAGAGAGAATTACTTATGCTCATTAGTTTTGTATTTGAGAGACATTAGCACATAAGAGAGGTTTTTGAGAGAGCTTTCACCAAAGAGAAAAGAGAGAAAGAGAGTTTAGTTGCTGCAGTTTTTACTCTCCGACCAACCAACTTCAGATCGCGTTTGCCAGCTCGTTCACCGTTGGATTGGGCTCAAATTTTGACTGAGTGTTCGTAACATCTTGATGTTTGATTTGAACTGTATAGATCTGATTTGGAGGTTCGTAGTATCTTGTTTTGAGTCCCGAACAGTAGTTCTGTGTCGGGTGATTTCTCTTGATTTACTTTTGTTGGTGTCACTATTATTTCGTCGTGTTTGGCACTTGTTGTGTAGCCATTTGGAAGAATATTTGTAACCCTCTTATTGATATAGTGGAGCTGTTTGGATCTCTATGATTCCGTAGTTGTTACCTTCGATTTGAAGGGTTTTTCCAAGTTAAACTTGGTGTTCTTTACATTCTTTGTTTTCTTATTTACCTCTTTCCGTCATAATACCTCAGACCCCGCACATAGCGGGAGCTTTAGTGCATCGGGCTGCCCTATTTTTACTAGCATTTTTTGCATTTGAATTCTGTATGTTTTCATTTTATTTAATGAGAGTACTCGTGTTCTTCATAATGCATAAATCCATGCTCTACCTATCACTTAGTTATTTCAGTTGGATCATCTCGAGAGTTACCTTTAAAAATTGTTCGTATTGAGTTAACTACAACAGCAGTGTCCGACTCATCGGATGGTATAACTGTCTAGCAAGCCTGAACTTTCAATAAAATTGTTACCAAAATCTCCTCTAAAACTGGAATATCTCTGCATATCTTCTTATATGCAGAGATAGGTCTGCATTCCAACTAGTGAGGGCTTGATATATAAGGTGCATCAATCTATCTTTTACTATTGCCTCATTTGTGATTTGCACTTCTAATTATATATGGTCATTCGCAACTTACACCTTATCCTATTTTTTCTTGCATATGTTAGGGATGATAATAGATACCAAAAGCTAGAAACTACTTGAATAAGTCTAATACTACGATAGACATGATGCTTGATCTAGACTATTACCAAGCCCTATACCATCAAAAAGCAAGACAACACTCGATTACTTATTAATCTTCTACCTAATTCACGACCTTCATACCCTCCTATCTAAGGTCATGTCCTCGGTAAGCTAAAGTTGCACCATGTCCTGTCAAATCACCTCTCTCCAATACTTCTTCGGCCTACCTTTACCTCTCCTTGTACCCACTATATCCAACCTACACACCTCCTCACAGGGGCATCTGCACATCTCTTCTTTATGTGCCCAAACCATCTCAGTCTCCCTACTTTCACCTTGTCCACCACAGAGGCCATTCACACTTTGTCCCGAATAAGTTCATTCCTAATCTTATCACTCCTAGTATTTCCTAAACATCCATCTCAATATCCTCATTTCCGCAACTTGAATCTTCTAGACATAGGAGCTCTTGACTGGCCAACACTTCCCCCCCCCCTCCCCTCCCCCCCCCCCAATAACTAAGCTGGTCTAACCACCATTCTATAGGACTTTTCTTTAAGTTTTGGTAGTTTTTTTTTATCACACAAGACTCCGGATGCTAGTCTCATTTTCATCCATTCTGCACTAATACGACATGTGATATCATCATCATTAGTAATTCAATTACCAACAAGATATCTTGGTAAATCACAACGCTTTAATATTTTGCAAAAAAATAATCATTGCATAAAGTTTTATTACGTTACTTGGAAATGAATAAATTCTTAGATAATGCATATGATTTTCTCGAGGAAATTACTTATATAACTTGATTACATATACAATTCCTTCTTTTTTTAAAGAGTATTAAGTGATTGGGTAGTGTTATCTTGGAATATATAGTCAACTCTACTACATGTTCTTGTAAGTGTATATATTGTCACATGGATGAACAAAAAACTGACAAAAACTGAAACATGAAAATCCAACTTAATTGATTTGATTTTCTAGAAAAAATGACTCAAACTGAACCATGAACCCGAGTCTATTGTTTGCAAGATACAAAGAATCAAACCATCACTACAATAAATATAGGTATTTGCGGCATTTGTATAACAACATTAATACAATTGCCGTTAAATGATGTTTTAAAGTTAATAATTACCGGCAATTAAACTTTAGCCGCTAAAAAAGGAGCTTTAATTGGTAATTAATAAAAAAGGCCAACAAAACACACATTTTTACTCTCCCAAATTCTCTACAATTCTTTCTTCTCAGTTAAATTCGCTTGGCTCATACAAAATTCACTCCAATTCAAAACCAGAATCAACCTAGCGAAGGGAGTGAGATCGCCGGTGTCGAAGATCGTTGGATCCGGCGATAACGAAGTATGATTCCGGCGACGAACCTGTGGTCGGAGGAGGAAATTCGGCGAGGATGTCGAGAGTACGTTGTTGTAATCGTTAAGTAGAATGATGTAATCCATTATATCGATGGTGAAATGGTGGATTACACTGCCGGCGATCGGAGTTTTTGAGACTCCTGGAGAACTCAGCCAACGCCGTTCTTATATATTCGCGGAGCTTATTGTGTGACGTCAATGCTTGAGATCGGATAAACGATTTTGAATCGGAAGAAAATATAGCTTCAATTTTCAGTCAGTGTTCAGTGATTGGGGTGTATATATCGAGTAGACGAAACACTTTTTCCGGCGATTTCTTACAGATTCTCACCACAATTTTTGGGAAACTAAACAGTAGTGGTGAGGTAAGAACATAAAAATCTCTTCACTATTCGTGATTTCTCCCTTTCATATATTACTATCACCAATTCCGTCCGTCTATGAAAACAATTTGCTGAGATTCCTTCTGTAGTTTTTCATATATGAAATCTGTAATGAACAAAATTTTTCCTGTGTTTAGCTTCGGAAGATGATAAGAAATTCTCAATCTCCAGATCAGTAGTCGAGGTGTGTCAAATTCCTCTGTGATTTCTACTCTTTATATGTCTCAAACTGCTTCATGAATTTTGTTATTGTACTAATTAGCTTTATAACTTGATTAGTTTAGTTGTAAAATAGGATGTTCACAAGCAGATTGCGAACAATCATATGGTTGTTATTATTAGAATAATTTATCCACTTGTTACTAGTCTTTATCTTTTAGATTAGATTGTCTTACATTCTAGATTAGATGATTTTCATAAATAGGTAATGACATTTAATGTAATATTGTGGCAATAGACATCTATGGCATTTGTTTGCCATTAAAATGTGTTCTGCTTTCATCATCTCTTTGTAGTTTTTAGCGATGATGAGTGTTTATGTGATGTCAAAAGAAATCCACTCTAATCTTAGACATTGACATATTGTTTGGAAAGAATGATTCTTGGCATTACAAATTTGTATAATGTACCGTTTTGAGTACCTCGTGGTTGCATGATCATGTAAGTCATTATTATCGGTGAGTTTAATTCTTTAGTTTTTTGTTAATGTTTCTCATGTGCATTGTCCAGACTTCAATTGAACAGAGTAGAACTACATGGTTGTAGAATCAAATATAGTGATTCCAACTAAGGGCTTGCAATTTTCTCATCTGATCATGCATCTGATGGTAAAGTTTTGGTTTGTTTTTTTTTCTTGCACTAGCTATTTATATTTTCACAGAATTTGTGATAGCTTCCATGGCTCGAATTCGGAGACTTTGTTTGTCAGGGTACATATATGCTAAGTTGGCAATATCTTGTCAAATACAATCTGTAGGTGATATTTAAAATTGGATACATGACCTGAAGTTTAACTCCTCAAGCAATTTCTTTCAATCATATAAGCTCAGATGTTATCCAACTCCATATCTTTGTTCTAGTTTTGCTTTTAACCTGGCAACTCTATCTTGTTTCTCACTTTCAGAGAGAATAGGTTTTTAGCAATCAATAGTACCATGAAAGGTGAGCTCAAGGATGTGACCTAGTGGTTAATGAAGTGAGAGGAGAAAAATGAGGTCTCAGGTTCATATCCAAAAGTTCTTCAGGATGATCTTGTGCCAAGATTACCTTATGATAATATAACATTTCTATTTAATCACTTTGGGCCAGTACTTCAATAGCTTATACGTTGAGCAGGTAAAGCTTCCAGGCCCTGTTCTTCCTACATTTATCTTTTCCAAAAGTTGCTTGTCTATTCTTTATAGTGTCCATTCTCAATTCTTGTCTGTTTCCTCATCGTAAAGTTGTCTAATATGAAATGAAAATGTTTTCTGTGTAGTAATATTTTTTCATGGTTGTCTATAGAACGTCGATGAAGAGCCAAACAGAAACTATTTTGGGCTGCAATTTCTGATATCGCTTATCTGAATGCTGGCTGGGAATTAATAGTACATATTAGTTTTTGAAAGTCAGCAGTGAACATCCTGTGACATGAAAAAAAGATATATCTATTGATGAGGTGCTCCGAGAGGCTGATATGGTAATTATCTACACCGAGAGTGCACTATTGAATTTCTTATTCATTTATCTGTATACATAGTACTACTGGAATAAGATTTTTAGTCTATAATTGAATTTGATGGCGGATTACTGCTTAATTTGAGTCTAATTGGTGATCAGAAACATTGGTTATTCAATTGCAGGACTTCTCTAATTTTGTTCGAGTTTGGGAAGTTCCATTTTTCGATCCTTGTAGGGAAAAAAGGTACTCATGTTTGAAGGTTGTTGTAACTTTAGGATCGAACACATAAATGCTGGAGATCTTTTGAGGAAAAAGTGGTATTCTGGTAATAAAAGGATGTACGTGTCTACCAGGTTTTACAGTTGTTCATCTTTAGTTTAGATCTATTTTGCTGAAACTAAAACATACCAGATATAGGATTTTATTGGTAGTTTTTATAGCCTACACTATCATACCTAGTATCAATTGACTTTCCTGTGTTAGTTGAGCTGGAGAAACAAAGGTACTGTGATCTTAAAGTTACAAACAACATAGAACAATATGTTGGTTTCAAGGTATGCTTTATCTGAATTTTTCAAAATCTGACAGTTGCTTTATATGTTTAATTACTTGTTGCTTGATTTCTGATTATCTTAGAAGAGAAGGAAGAACGAAGGTTGTCGTGTGTTAGCAAATAGAGAGTCTGCTAGGCAGACAATTCACCGGAGACAGGTATGCTGATATGCTCATCCGAGCTATTCTTTCGGCAACATCAGTTTATTATTGATGGGTCTGATATGATTGATACTTATTCTTGTTTAGTGTGCTTACTCAGGTTTGACCGGTGCACTAACCATTAACTGCTGACCTTTGAGCATTTCTCTTAATTTGCTTTGTGCTACTCTCTTTTCTGTAGGTGTTGTGATAAAAGCCGGTAGAAATCAAGTGGTAACGCAAACTAGGATTGCTCGCAGTATTACTGTAAAAGATGTGATCATCGTTCTAGAAAGAGAATCTCAGATGTCTAAGTCTACATTGATATGTCGTTTGTATGAAAAAGTGTGGTTCGATGCTTCATCAGATGAATCATCTTGATTCCCAAAAGAAGGATAAATCTTGAACTAGTCCTTTTTTTTTTTTTTTTTTTTAACTTGAACGCATTCTTATTGTTTTGACAATTCATACTTTTTTTTACCACTTAAAGACCAGAAAGTGGATGTATTGAGTTTGATTGCTCTTGGTTTAAATGAATGGCATTGTTTAATTCTGGTAATTCTTCTATCAATATCTTTAAATTAATTTTTTTGGCAAGTATTGCATTTTTATCGGTAATAACAAAAGCCGTAAAATATGATAGCTTTAGTGGCAATAATAATGGCCACTAAATAAATGCCGCTAGTAGTTACCGACACTCGATATAAATGTCACTAAAGGCTTTAGCGACACTGGATGCAATGACATTAACTCAAATGCCACTAAATATTTTTGCGGCAATAGTTATTACCGCTAAAAAGAAAATTTATTGCCGCCAAATAGTGGCGGAGCCACCTTGTATCCAGGGGGTTCATCCGAACCTCCTTCGGCGAAAAATTATATTAATTATACATGGTTAAAATTATTTTTTATGTATATATAGTAGACGTTGAACCCCCTTCGATTAGTTCGTGTGTTTACTTTTTTCAATCTTGAACCCCCTACGTGAAATTTTTGGCTCCGCCAAGCGTGTGTGTAATGTACTTGTACTGTTGAACGTTCAGAAAGAGCTTTTGTTCAATATTTCTGAGAAAATAAATTCCAATAAAGTAAATACAAGCCTCTGCCTTCGCCAAAAAATAAAAACTGCTGACAACAAATAATTAACAAGATAAGCAAACCAAACTATTCCAACTTCACAGGAAATGATGTCTGTGGCTCTACAAACAAGGATAAATTTGTGACGAACAGATACGTCAGAATATTGTGACGAATATTTAACAAATTTGTGATGAATAATCCTTACGTAGACGAAAGTTAGGGATAGAAAAAGACATGGTCACAAGAATTTTATTTGTGACAGAATTTAAAGTGAGTCATTTTTTGTGATGAGTGAGTTTGAGCGCTTATTATTATAAGATGGTGCTGAACATTAATGTGACATATGACAAAGACGTAAAAAACAGAGTGTATGGCAGCTTCTTTAATGAGTATCCTCCTGATGAATCTTCAATTTGCGAAGGTCTTGATTCGTCTCCTGCATGTCACCCCCACAAATGCATAATTTCTCATCATTAGTGCAGTAAAAGAACATGAAAAATGTGGAGTTATTACTGAGAGCAAGATTTTGTTTATATTCGTACCTGAATTAGGAGTGGACGAAGAGACTGGAGAACCAGCTGGGGAAGTAGCTGAAATGTTTATATTTACAGTAAAATATGTCATAATGATTGTTCATCATGTGGTTACTTTGAAATGAAAAAGAATTTTGAACCAAAAAGTACAAGAAAAGAGGGCCAAGGATGTCACTACCTCCTGTCCTTACTGGTTGGAGCAGTTGGGATAGATTTGGAAAACAAAAATACATACTTCTTGCTTCTTTTAGAATGTCAAATGTATTAAAATTCAAATTCAATTTACCGAAACAATTAATATTTGAGACGTAAGAAAGAATTGACAAATTAAACTTATTGTACCTTTACATAGGCTAACAGAGGGAGTACTCATGTGGAAATTACAAGCTTTAGGAAGAGCCAAAGCCAACGTCTGATTGACATTAACGCCCAAGGACGATCTCTTTGCACTTAAAACATGACACAAGCACTGCGGCCGCGTCTTCACTAACGTAGCAAGCTGAGTGCAACATCCTGATGATGGGCTCGTGGCATTCCCTTTTATGTACTGCAAGCACGGTGCTAAGCCAACAACCACCTCTTGGCAATCCGATTGTGCACTGACATGTAATGGAAGAAGAGCCACTGCCACGAAGATTGCACAAATTGTGCTCGCTGATATCTGCATTTTAGTTTATTAAATGGTTTATTCTATCCAATTTTTGGGTGGAAAATTCATGAGAAGCAATATTTATTGATTGGGTTATTGCGAATGTGGGTTAACTACTTTTCCTACTTGATTACGAATAGTGATTACGTAGTAGACAACTATTATATTTAATTTGAAGATAAGCATCCGATCGTTTTTTGTATGTTCTTCTAAGGTGTTGAGATGGTCAAGGGCCACTATTTTATCTCCACGTCTCATGGATAGCTTCTTTACTTAGATGGTTAAATTTTCTCCTTTTTTTTTCTTAGAAATGAGAGGGCGACTAATATGAATATTCTTTAATTAAGTACAATGCAAAACGCTGTAAACAGCCCAATGTTCCTCTTGGACCATTTTAATTTATATTACCTACTTTGATTAGACGCATAATTTAAGAAATAAGGGAGTTAGACTTTTAAAAGTTATAATCTTTAATATGCAATAAATTTGTGTAGTTTTGAAATTTTTGAAACTTGTAGCATGAAATATGTCATAATAATGCGTGATTATGAAAACTTATCATTAAAATTATTATGAAAACTGATCATTAAAGTTAATATAAGAAATTTAAGCTAATAGTTTTTTAAATTCAGAAAAGTGCAGTTCTCATCAAAACGGACTAATAAAGAGATATTATAATTTTTTGGAAACGTATGAAGTATGTGCATGTAGGAGGATAGAATTTTCGAAACAGCTAAGTCAAACTTAGCCCCATTTGGCCATAAAAAGTAGAGGTCGTTTTTGGGGCAAAGCTTCTGGTCATACAATTTGTAATTTTTTGATAAATATTTTTGGCACAAAATTTCACTTTTCAAAAATTAGAAAAAATTAGTTTTGGGTCAAATTCTATTTTTTGAAAACTTTTAAAAATTTAAACTTTACCCTAAATTTTTATATTTTAAAAACACCCACTATTTATTAGTGTCAACTAATATCTATTTGTCAACCAACCCCATTTAAAAAAGGGTAACTTACAAAAATCTCATAAGTTGGGAGCTAATAACATTTTTTACCACAACTTTGCCCAATTACATAAAATCCCAGAAATCGCGTTTTATGATACATATTTTAAGCCTTGATATATATCGTCTGTAATACATTTTAAACTAATCGGTTAGTTAAATAAGGAAGTAACAGAATTGTATTTATTTAGGGGAGTAAATCATGGGAGAGAATCTCTGAAATATCTAAAATAGAAAAAATTCAAATTAAAAACTTTCCATCAGATCTTATCATTTGCAATTTACAATTTGGGGAGTAAATCATGGGAGAGAATCTCTGATACATATGTATGATATATATATTGATACATATGTAGTTATATCATACATATGTAGTACTGATTTTATCTGATTCATATGTATGATACATATATCTTATTTATTAGACTTCAAACATATGTATTATCCTTAAATTATGGGAAGGAAACACAAGTTCTTGATATGTATCAAATACGTTTATCTGATACATATATCTGATGTATGCATACTTGGTACTTGTGATTGATATATTAATCCATTTTGATAAAATGATTTTGATACATAAAAATTGATGGACTTTGATATCAAGAACAATACAGTTGCGTGCATAGATATTCATATGTATTATAAACATATACTAACATACTAGATACATAAAAAATTGATAAATTTGTTACATGAGCATGTAGATGCATTCATATGTATCATGAAAAAAAATTACATTCTTTTTTACTATGATACATATTCACAGAGATACATTCGCATGTTTCATGAACAAACACTAAGCTTTATATTACATATGAATTAGTAGACTATAATACATTGACACTCAAGTACATTCATATGTATCATGAATAAAAAAATACATTTTTTTTTTACTATGCTACATATGCATAGTGATACATTCGTATGTATATGAAATTTATTTTAATGAATTGATCTCTTTCTCCATCTTCACACTTTCATTTTACAAAATCTCCATTAACACCACTACCCATTAACTCTCTCAACCTCCATTGAAAAGTAGCCAAATACACCAACAACTCCTCCACTCTTCACCATCTTTCCGTCGTGAACTCGAGTCACCGTAAACATCACCTATGTCCCATCGTTGCTTCACTTCCACCGTCGCACCACTTCCAAAACATACCAAATCAGCCACCATACTCATCCTCCATTAAAAAAAAACTGGAAAACAACCATTAACTTCGGTCGACAACACCATTTATACACCCATTTTATTTTCTCCATTAACAATCAATCAGGCCCAACTACTTCATCCATCGAAGAACAAACATTGATTTCTAATTTGATAATGTCGAATTTGAATGAAGTTGGTGAAGCCATTAAAGGAGTAAAAACGATAGCAATTTGTGTTTATATAACTTTTGAATGATACTAAAGTTAACTTGAACAATAAACTAATCTTAGAAAAAAAGTTTGAAATCGAATAGATCTCAACTTCAACGATGTGAGCAGTTGTTTGATGTTGATGACAAAGTAATGGAAACACGGTTGTGGGAGAGAGTTTACCGAAATTGTTGGGGAGGAGATTTTTAAAGATGAAATCCCGTGATTTTGGGCGACAATGGTGGAGTTGTCTGCGTTAGCTATGTATCAAGAACAATTTTCAATTTCTGGAATTTTCTGTAATTTTTTAAATGATATGAGATTTTATGTATTAATGACTCTGGTGTTTGGGGATTTGTGTAATTTACCCATTAAACCTTGTTAAGTATATAATGGTATTGTTGCATAGCAATTATTAAAAGTAATATAAATAGAAAAATTGATGCTCTTTTGTGAATTGAGAAAACTTCAGTAGCTCCTACACTGATCTGTAAAAAATCAAAGCCATAATTGCCTTTTGGCCTCAATTTTATCACTCCTTTACGACGAAAAGAATTTTCATGTTCTGCTGAAATCTTAAGTTTGGCCTAACTAGTAAATGGGAACCAAATCTTTTGATGTCAGCCATAGGAAGAAGGCAAAATTGTCTTACAACAATTGACAATTCTATTTCTAAATTAGATCAAAGGGGACAGAAAACAAAATCAAGGGCCCTCTTCTTTCTGTTGATTTCAAGTATTGACTATTATGTTGATAAAATGATTTAAACCGTTTGTTGTAAAACGGGGATTTTGCATAGCAATTATTAAAAGTAATATAAATAGAAAAATTGATGCTCTTTTGTGAATTGAGAAAACTTCAGTAGCTCCTACACTAATCTGTAAAAAATCAAGATTTTGCCCCCCCCCCCCCCCCCCCCACACAAATACACACTTAACACTTTATCCAATGCTGAATTGACAATATATTCTACTAAGTAAGAAGTTCTTGTTGGATTTTTTTTATAAAAAATTAATAGCCCAAAAAGTTTATGCCTTGCATTTTTGAGTTGAAGTAGTTTCTCTTCTTTCTTTCTTGTTTTCTTTTTCTTTTTTTCCTATGTCTCTTTTGTTGTTTTCTAAACAGAAGTCAGGAGGTTTCATTGTGTTAATTAATTTGAACGTTCTACCTTGAATAAATACATATATTGGAAAAAGAACTTTTTTATGAATAGTTGTAATTCATTTTTTATCCGCTGCCATCCTTCCATTTCCTCTCTACTTTGGACTCTTAAACGAAGAAATTTCTGTTCCATTGTAGCTGAGTGCCATTTTGTTGTTTCTTTGTTATGCAAAGGAATTGCCGAGGATCAATGAATTAAGTCAATTTTCTTATTGGTATTTTAGCAGGCTCAATGCAATTCTTGATTGAGTCGATGGTTTGCCCCTTCATATATTTTTCACGATAGATGTCTAGTCGAGTTCCACATTGATGTGGGAAGTGGAATTTGGTTTCTTTAATATGGTCGTAGGTAATTATTACTGTATGAACTAACTTTTGAGGTTGAGTTAAAATGAGTTAGAATTGACTATCCAAGACTCCAATGAATAACATATTAGTAAGTGTTTACACAATACAGCTCATGTACTACAAGTCTACAACTTTGGGGTAAACAGGACAAAATTAAGAATAAAATCATCACTCATAGAAAACAACTTAGAAAGTTCAAAACTCGTAAAAAAATTGATTCTAGAAGGAAGTTGATGCAAGAGCAGTGACTGCAGCAATGAAGAGCGAAGTAGCTGTGAGATGAAGCCGCAGTTTCTCAATGCTTCCATCAGATGTGCCACCACCAGTGGCCTTTGATCCTGTTCCTGCTCTTTTCCATGGATTAATTAAAATAGTCAGTGCCTGAATAAAAAATTTCAAAATGTACTGCTGACAGGAAAAGGCATACCTGACGGAATGTCTGGTGATTCGTTAGAAGAGTCCTCTGGTGGACTATCAGCAGGTGAAGCTGCTGGTCCATTTGCACCGGCTGTCAAGTAGGAAAGTAGTGATGTGACAGGATGTGAGATTTAAATCGATTTAACTTGTATACACTGATAATTTAAAAGTTTTACACAATCAATACATAATTTAACTAGTTGTAACATTACTATCTTACTATCTAGGTGACTTGTTCCACTTATTATGGGTCGTTGTAATTAATCTTTTAGACATGTGGTAGTATAAACATATTCTTTTGTAAGCATATATATGCATACCGTTGCAGCGGCTAACAGGAGGAGATTGCACATTGCATGCACTAGGAAGTGCAACAGCCAGAGTTTGGTTAATAGAAACACCGAAAGAGGAGCCACCACCATTTAGCACGGAACAAAGGCACCGTGGTTGTGATGCAACAACCCTTGATAGCTGTGAGCAACAAGATGACGTGGGCGTTGTTGTGTTTCCAGTAACATAATTTAGACATGGGGACAAGCTCACCAGTGCAGTGGTGCAGCCTGATTGTGCTCTGGCTCCATCCCATTCCACGAGCGCGAGCACCAAAGTCAGAGTTAGACCAATCTCAATTCTTTTTGAAGCCATCTAGTGAATTTTGTATAGTTTGGATAATAATTATATCTTATATATATGCTACTAAGTTGATCAAGGGGGTGGAACTATAGCATTAGTCTACTGTGTTTATAATGGAACTTGGGAAGAAGAGACAGCATTCTTGATATTTTGGTTGACCAACTTTATCTAATTGAGGTACTATAAATTTGCATAGTCGATATAAACAACTGGTTTAAGACGATTGAAAAGAAAGTTTGGCTGTGTTCAAACGATGCTGGGAGAGAGGCTGAAAGCTAAGTTATCATAGAAGAGAAGTATAAAATTTAGAACAGGTAGTCTTGGTTGCAATGTGCCAATCAAAAGCATATATTTATCATTTTATAGTTGGTAATGCTTAGGTGATAGGTGGTCTAATTGATACAGAAAGATTGCCGATTACCTGGGAGAATTGATTTTGTATGCCATTATAATTTTTGTCTTTGTTTTTATGTTCTTTTCAGAAGAGATCTTCATTTTACGCATAAGAGATTTGAAAATGTCATTTTCTTCTATTCAATTTATAAGTGACCAATAGATCTCATTTCCTCCGATTTTGTTCACCTTTGGAGAAGTCGATTGGTACATGAAATCTCTGTACTATACTATATATGGTAAAAGCTTACCCGCATTCAATATTTACATCAAATTGATACCTCCGATAAAATGATATGTCTTTGCATATAGACCTTTCATACTTAATCATGGCTGTTAATACGCATTCTCATCATATTAAATCAATTAATTATAGTAAATTTACATGATTTCTGAAAACCAAGTATGGATAAATATTTGCAACTATTATTGGAAGTGTCAATTATATCGTGGCTCTGTTAGTTTTCTTTATCTTTTTAGTTTTTGTTTTGTTTGAGTTGCACTCTCTCTTGCAACAAGTAAAATCTGGAGCTTAATCCCCTTCCCCTTAATAGTAATCTTACAACCAGAAAAGACATAAAAAACCTCTTGTATCGTTTTCACTTAAAACAAAGATAAATAGAGAAAAGTTTCATAAGACCACTTCTCCAAGGACTATTGGATCCTTTCTACTTATTTCCTGATTTCTATTTTAGGTGACATTATTACTATTATTAAAATTTTTCTTAGTTTATTATTTTTTTTAAAAAAATATATTTTCTTAAATATTATGAATTAATAAATTTTTTTTAGTTATAGTTCTTTTAAGATAGTTTATGAAAATGTAAATATAGCTAATTTACATTATTTTGACTATTGTACTAAATTCTCAAAATGTGAATTTTACCTATGCAACGTTGTTAATTTTGGAATATAGGTGAGTTAGATTCAGTAGCGGATGTAGTTTATTGGGTAAAATCAACTGAAGCATGTAGCGCCAGTAGGAAAAGTTACGTGGTGATAGGATCTGATGGAAGCAAGTGGCCTAAGAGTTGAATCCCTCGAAGAGATGTCCGTGGATACAAGAGAAAGGATTTTTCCAGGAACAAGTGAAGAGGATATGAATGAAAGAGAAGACTCGTGCCTGAATGACGTGGCTAATAGGACAAAGAGGACAAATATGTGGGCGTCGTCGAACAGACCGCCTGTGTGTGTGTCAGGAACATTGGCTGGCACCAATAACGGCATTCCCACGTTGCCTACGACCATTGTTCTTGGTACTTTAGGATTCAAGTGGAGCTTTCTTATTGGTTGATGTCTTACCCTTGTAACCTATAGATAGTTTATTTCCTTCATTTGTAAAGACATTCTCAATTTTACGCAATACAACAACAATACTCTTATTCTTCAACTCCAAGTTTACTTTATTTAATCAATTTTTACCCTTTAAGCATTTTTACTTTCGGGCCATCGGTGCTAGGACCAACATCTCTAGATTCAGTGCCGACAACGACATTGAAGCCTGAAACTTCATACTCTTTATTCCCTTACTCATTTTACTTGATTTTAACTTATTAGTCTCACGATATTACCACTAATAACTGAATCTAACGAATTAAATTAAAATGCATGTCCTTGACCTCATACAAATTTAATTGTATCTTTTTCCGGTAAACAGTTTGACACCTACCATAGGGTTAGGGCAATTGCTTGTTGGTTTAACTCACCTAACTCTACTTTCTTACTAGTTTGGATATTGTTGTTTCACAGGAACCACCCATGGCAAACAACAGTGATCATTCTAACGTCAACAGGACCGATGATAACCTGCTCAATGAGGAAACAAATAGTACGCGGTTGACTGAGGAGATACTGGCTCAAATCGTTCTCCGTGATGAACATAATCCTCCCATTGAGGAAACACATGATTTTGATGCTGAAAACCTATCTAATGTGAACATGCGGAAAAAAAAATGCAAGACTGAGCTTCGATGAAGCAGAGTCGATAGGAGAGGAGAGCGGGATAGATTTGGAAGGTCTCAAAGAAATCCTATTGGGACTCATTAAGAAACAAGACACCATAATGGAACACATGAAGACACATGATCAGAAGCTAAGGGACTTACAGAGCACTGTGGGCTAAAGAACCTCCAACACCTCGGGGGAAATAAATGAGCATCATCAGTAGCGGGAGATGGGCTGGAAGCTAATAGCCAGTCGGAAGACCGCATGACTAGTGAAACTGAGGTCGGCCCTAAAGTAGCTGCATTCCTCACTTCAGTAATAGAGTTATTGAGAAAAGAGATGAAGACCCATTATTCAAAGTTGAACACCCGAATCAGGGGCGGCTCAATCATATTTGTGGCCTAAGGCCAAAATCAAATGGAGGCCTTACGTTTTTAAGAATATTTTTTTTTTTTTTTTATAAAGTCTATTTTTAAAATTATATAATCAGTTCTTCTAATATTTCTTTTTTAACTAATAATATAATCAATGCATTTAATCTTTTTGAGGTGTAGATCTCTAGATATATCAAACTTTTTAAAATAATTCTTTCTTTTTATATAAAAAAATTTATTTTTTCTACAAATAATATTTAATATTTTTTAAGAAAAAATCTACAATCTATTATTACTAAAAAAATGAGGCCCTCAAATTCGGGGGCCTAAGGCGGTCGCCTTTTTGCTGAAAGGGTAGAGCCGCCCCTGACCCGAATGAATCACATACCAGGAGCGTCGCTAATTATTAAAGGACCGGACTCCAAGAGTTACGTAAAAGTACCTTACAAGGCTAGTGCAATGACCAAACCAATCTCGAAGAGGTTCAAAATGCCGAATATACCGAAGTATGATCAGAGGCGAATCCAGGATTTGAAGATAGGGGGTGCACTTTTTTTTAACATAGTCATGTCAATTACCAACTACAGAATTTGGCATACAACTCTTTTAAACTTAAAAATTGCGAAAAATTATGAGCAAAGTATAAAACTTCAAAATGATCAAATGTCATTAATTTAGTACTAATATAACAAAAGTAGACCATCTTTTCATACTAGACATCGACGCGTTTTCATATTCTGAAAACGGTCAATGATAGCATCGTTGCTTATATTTACAAATATGTCCTCAATATAACAAACTGAATAATCATTTAAAAATTCATCACTAATACTGCTAATAAAGTTATGTATTCTCCAATCATTATTTGTTTAACATCAATAAATAGACAATGATATTATGATGCAGATAACACTATAAAATATGTTATAGCTAAAGCAACAAACATAAATAGAATATAAATTATGAAATATAAGAAAAAAATAATTGAATAAGTAAAGTTTAAGTCAATTAATAAAATTAAAAAAAATAAATTAAAAAGTAAGTCTGAGACAAAGAGCAAAACTTAAATCTCTGTCGGAGTGCCGGTGGACGGTGGGTCTCACAGGCGGCCCGCGTCAAAAGGTAGCTGCCGTGTTTGTGTTTGAAGAATGTCAATCGTCAGTTATTTCTTAAGTTTAGGAAAAATTCTTTTTTTTGTGTGTGTTTTAGAATTTAGATTTTATTTTTATTTTTTATTTTAAAGGTTAAAATTTGTTTTAATTTAAATGAAGAAAAGAGTTTAAAAGGGGTGGGGGCCAGATGAGGTGGCAAACAATTTAAAGTAAAGAATTTAAAGGCAAAAATGAAAGTTGCACCCGACTTGGGCTCGAACCCGTTGAGTCGTGCCTCAAAATGACACAAAGTCTCCTTTCCGACTAGTGCACCAAGGCGACTTCTGTTAATGAGGGTGCTCATTTAATAATATGAACATGTTTTAGGGTATCTATACATGTATATACAATTTTTTTTCAAAAATTACCCGATGTACGTGCACCCTCAAGGGTCCACGTGGGTCCGCCTCTAAGTATGATGGGAACACAGACCCAGGAGAATATTTTGTTTTTCACAACTGCTGTCAATGAAATGACTTGACTAAAGAAGAAGCGGAGTCAGTTATGGTCAAGAAATTTGGAGAAACCTTATTGGGTGGAGCACTAATCTAGTATTCATTGTTGCCCGAGAATTATATTGATTCTTTTAATATGCTTATAGATGACTTTGTCAAAGTACATGCCGACATGAGGAAAGTACATCCACGATGGGCGGATTTCTTCAAAATAGAGCAAAGCGACATCGAACTGCTTCGAGAGTTTGTCATAAGGTACCAGAGGGAAAGGATGCAACTACTAATAGTCCCAGATGACTGGGTAGCAGAAGCCTTCACAAAGGGCCTAAATTCGAAGAGTTTGATTTTGTCACCTAAGCAGAAGAAGAGCTTGACCCAGTTTGAGGCCACGACCTGGACGATGTGCACAATTGTTACGAGTTAAAGATCCGAGTTGCAGATGATTATTGTCATACTCACAAAAAATGCTAACAAAAAATGCTCTAGACATGGCAAGCCGACCCAAATCCAATCAATAATTAGTGGGCAAAAAATCAATTGAAGCACATGGAACCAGTAGGAAGAGTCACGTGGTGGTTGGATCCGATAAAAGCAAGGAGCTGACGAGTTGAATCCCTTGAAGAGATGTCCTCTGACACAAGAGGAAGGATTTTTCTGAGAACAATCGAAAAGGATATGAATGAAAGAGAAGGATCCCTACCTGAATGTTGTAGCTAATTGGATAAAAAGAACAGATACGCGGGTATCGTTGTACGAATCGCATGTGCGTGTCATAAATTTTTGCTGGCACCAATATATCATGGCATCACCACATGGCCTATGGCCATTTTCTTGGTACTTTAGGGCTCGAGTGAATCTTTCTTATTGGTTGATGCCCCACCCTTGTAACCTATAAATAGTTTATTTCCTTCACTTGTAAGGACATTTTGAATTTAAGTAGTACAACAACGATACTCTAATTTTTGATCTCCAAGTATACTTTATTTACTCAATCTTTACCCTTTAAACATTTCTACTATCGGACGTTATCGGGGCTAGGACTAGTATTTCCAGATTTAGTGCCAGCAATGACATTGAAGCCCGAAGCTTTATACTCTTTATTCTCTTGGTCATTTTACTTGCTTTTTTACTTTCTAATCTCTTGATATTCGACTGCTAATAACCGGATCTAACAAGTTAAATTAAGACGTGTGTCCTTGACCTTATACAAACTTAACTGTATCTTTTTTTCTGATAAACATGTATCCTGAAAGCTACGGGTTAATGTAATTCAGTACTTTTTTGTCTGTACTCCATATAAGATTATAAGTATTAAAATATTTATTAAATATTTAATTGTATTTCTCTTCCATGCATCAAACGAATTAAAACAAGTTTTACCAAAAAAGGAAAAAAAAAAACTAAAACTAGAAATTACATTGTACCACTTCTATTTATAGCTAAAAAACTAAAACTAGTAATTACATTGTACAACTTCTATTATAGCTTTAAAAATTATCCACGTGGCTGGCTTCATAACAAATCTACACATAACTACCTCTAATAATTAATTCCCTAATTAACTATGGAATTCCACTACTAACTACAGAACTAACTCCCATATTATATAACAGTCACCAACAAAAAACCGCAATTCAATTCATATAAGCAAGTCTTAAATTTGATTGCTTAACTTAAACAAGGTCTGTATTATAGAAACTTTGTCTATAAAGAAAGAAAACTTAAATAACCTTAAATAAGAGGTTAGTTTTTTTGTACATAGAGGACCACCTTGGTAATATAAAATGGACCAGATCCATCAAGGGTTTATTACTTGAAAAAAAGGGAACAACCCATCTCAAAACAATTGGCCCTTGGGCCATTGGACATGGAGTGGCCAGTCGGCTATTTTAATTTCACTAAATGACGCTTTCCTAACTTGGGCCATTTTGACCCAGGTAGTTCAGATACAGTTCATATACCATGCTGATACAATCCATATACCATACTGGTATAATTCGTAAAAAAAAATGGAGCAGCAAATTTATGGGTAGAAATTGTATTATTGTTATATAGAATATGCAATTTTTTTTAATATGATGAGCATAGAATATGTATCATTATTGTATAAAATATGTATATGTATAAGATGCATATAGAAATTGTATCTTTATTGTATAGAATATATATCTGTATAAGATATGTATCGAATTTGTATCAGTATTGTATAAAGTTGCTGCCATCAAATGGCTAGAAAATGGAATTAAAATTCAATGACCATTCACAATAGTTACAAATAACAATGTTTCAATAGCAAAAAAATGACTCTCCTTCAGCTAGAAAGAGAGAAAATTTCAAAGCAAGCTAAGCCAAAGCACTTGATACAATGAAGAGTATAAATCCCATTAAACTGAAAGAAGTTTTTATGTTACTTCCTGCATTTGAGGGTCCATTTCTTGAAGTATCTGTCTTAGATCCTGTTGAACCTACAAAAATATTAGTATTCCACTTTTAGGTGCAATTATAGGATTAGATAAATACAGAAAAATGAATTCTTTTTCTGTTTTTGTCCTTTTTTTTTGTTGCTAGAATTACCTGATCCCGATGGAGTAGCTGGGACTTCAGGAGTTTCATCAGATGAACCAGTTGGGGCAGGGGAACTTGCTGGGACTGAAGCACTTGGTCCATTGGCTGCTGCTTTTTTTTTTTTTTTTTTTTTTTAAAGGTCAAAAATTAAATCAAATATAGCGGGTTAATTGATGAGTATAACTTCTATACACCAACAGTGTAATCCAAGTTAATACACTATCTGGTCACCTATAAGATAACAACACATAACAATTCATAAAAACTAGATTAATAAACTGAAAAATAAGATAGATTACCTACTAACATGTTAAAATATAGTAGAAGAGTAACAATTTTGTACGCTAGGGGGTGTTTGGCCATGAGAAAATTTTACTTTTTTCCGGATTTTTTTTTCACTTTAGTGAAAAAAGTGAAAACAAGTGGTGTTTGGCCATGAAATGTATTTCACTAAAGTGAAATAAATTTTCGGAAAAGTGAAAACAAGTTTTTCTTGTTTTCACTTTTTTCACTCCTACTTCTCTCACAAAAAGTCAAAAAGAACTCTAATTTTTTTTATGGCCAAACATAACTCCAACTCCAACTCCAACTTCCACTCCAACTTCCACTCCAACTCCAAAAAATTTAATTTTCATGACCAAACGCCTACTAAGTGAATCCAACTTGATTTTAACTTTTACACACTAACAATGTAAATCAAATTTTTGCGCTATCAGGTTTCCTAAAAGATGACAAGATGTGGCGGACCAATAAAAAGTGACACTCAGCATAAATGAATTAAGGATTGGAATTTTACCATTGCACTGGCTGACTGGAGGAGTTTGTACATTACAGGCAGCAGGTAAGGCTAGAGCAAGAGTTTGATTTATGGCAATTCCAAGACCAGAACCACCACCATTAAGCAAAGAGCAAAGGCATTGAGGATTGGACTGTACAACACTGGACAGGGCTGTGCAGCAAGATGAGGATGGAGTGGATGAATTTCCAGTAACATAATTCATACATGGGGCCAATCCAACTAGTGTAGTCATGCAATTTGATTGAGCTTCACCCTCATTCCACAATAGGGCAACTACAACGATGATTAGAGCAATTATATTCATGACTTTGGATGCCATTTTCTTTAAGTTTAGAGAAAGAGCAGAGGAGTTTGAGTTAATTGGTTGAGAATTTACAAGTTTGAGTGCTGAGGGAGAAAAAGCTTGATGTTTAAATACAAAAAGTCTCAGCACTAAATAACAAGAAATGATAGGTAGTTTGGTTGGCCAACTCAAACTAATGAGGAAAAAAAATACTTAATTTTATAACTAAACCCTTCAATAGAAAACATGGAAAATCAGACTTGGTTTGCGATTGTACCATTGACAACTGTTAACTTTTTAAGTAGGCTATTGGGTTATATGGTCTGGGTTACTCCTCTCAACAAAACGCCTAAATTTTATTATTATTTATTTAATTTTTAATTATTTGTTGTGGCTAAAGAATTGGAAATAACAATACCTTAGTCCCAAACATTATGGACACGACTGTATGAATTTTCAATATTCATGTTTTTCCATTTAAACTTGTTTAAAAAAGAAAAAAGAAAAAGAAAGATCCAATTATAAGAAAATATTTCTTTAAACTGGAGGTATTCTACATTTTCTATTGACAGCACAATCTACAACAAGAAAAATACGGAAAAGGAAAACCCTTTTTGCTGCTACAAAATCAGTAGAGCTATGTGTGACGTGGTTGTGTGTCGGATCCTCTAAAAAGTACAATATTTTTTAAAGAATTCGGCACAGCTACGAGAACATTTTTGAAGTGTCTAAGCAACATAAATGCGAACAAAAGAAAGTTCAATATGAGGTTCTAGATTGGGAAATTGAAATTGGAGATACTATAAGCAGTGTAACCGTCCTACCTAACTTGGACTACAATATTTTTATCAAGATCAAAAAATGGTAAAGCCAACTTTAGACTATGAGTCAAAGCGGTTTAACTCCAAGCCACAAAATTCAAATCTACCTTTTGCTCCTCCTAGTGAAGTTTTCTAAACAATGTAAACTATATATAAATCATTAGCAATTTTGTGATGCATACACATCTGAAAAATTAACCTATTCAGATCATTAGATCAATTTGGACTTGTCAATTGATGGAGAATCCCAAGGTTTCTGTATCAGTACATGATGTTGTTTTGCTAACACTTCTACTAAGTTTTTCCGCTTTGAAGGTTGTAAATGGTCAAATAAACACGGCGTGTACAAGTTCAATATTTAGCACTTTCACCCCTTGTTTTAATTACCTTACTGGAAGCAGTGGTAATGGTTCTTCCCCAATTGAAGATTGCTGCAATTCACTAAAGTCATCAATGAGTGATAGCATGGATTGTGTATGTCTTATAGTTACTGGGAATGTTCCTGTCTCCATACCATTTATTCGTACTTTGGCACTTTCACTTCCTCAAGCTTGTAATACTGGTGTGCCTGTCCAGTGCAGTGGTACCTAATTAAATTCATGAATTTATTCTTTGTGGTATTATGTTATATATGAGCAAATTTGTCTCAAAGTGGTTTCTTTAATTTAATTTGTTTACTTTTGCAGCCTCAGGGGTTCCTCTTCCATCTCCAGGTATTAAAATATGCAATTGAAATTATCAGTTACTCATTTCAATAACCTTACTCCCTCCGTTCATTTTTAGTTGTCATAATTTTCTTTTTAAGAGTCAAACGTCATAAATTTTGACCAACATTTTAAAATAGTATAATTTTTCATTATATTGATATGAGAAAAATTGCAATTTATAGTACTTTTTGTATAGATTTTGAATATCTAAATTTTAATTTTAAAATATCGAATTAATCTAATCTAATATAGCTTTAAAAATTAGTTAAATTGACTCTCGAAAAACGAAATGTGACAACTAAAAAGGAACGGGAATTATCTTATTTTGTATTAATTAAATGAACCTATTACTCTATTCATTTCATATTATTTGACCCTTGTTGACTGACACACCTTTAAGAAAGCTTTAATTAAAAATGTATTTAATGTTTCACTGAACTAACCTTATTAATAATACTTTAAAACTCTAAATTTACTAATGCTACTTTATGTAATTATTTACTTACTTCGTTCATTTTTACTTGTCCGCTTTGGACTTTGAGCTTCCCCTTAAGAAACAGTGATTAATATAAGTATTTTATCATAATAGTCATATTAATTGACATATAGTTTTTGATCTTGAAAAATGATTTGAGAAATAAGTAATTAATGTTGAGGGTAAAACAAGAAAAAAATAATTATTTTTTCTTAATATATTAAAAGTGACAAGTAAAAGTGAAAATCTATTCTTGAAATACTGGACAAGTAAAAGTGAACAGAGAGAGTAATACTAAGGGTAATATAGTAAAAAGTAATAAATCTCTTAATTTGCAAAATGGACAAGTAAAATGAAATATATATTTTTTTTGGTATATTGGTCAAATAATATAAAACGTAATGGAGAGAGTACGACTCCGCCTCAATTTATGTGGTATCGTTTGACTTAGCACAACGTTTAAGGAAAAAGAACCTTTGAAACTTATGATCTAAAATAAATCTTAGATATGTATAACTATAAATCATTTCATTTACGCTAAATGGACTTCTCAAACTAAATTATTTCTAATTATAAAAATATGACATTCTTTGTTGAACAAACTAAGTAGGTGTTTGAACATGCGTTTTCATCTCATGATTTTAAATTATGGAAAAAGTCAGCATTTGGACATGCGATTTCATCGCATGATTATCAGAAAATCATGATTTGAGATTGGGATCCCAAATCATGATTTCAACTTTTTGCAATACAAAGTTTGACGTATAAGTTTATATTTTATATATTAAAAAACCCATCATTTTAAACTTACAAAAAAAAAGACACATGCTCGGCTTGAAGAGATTGTCCGTACCATGTGAAAGAATTATATTAAAGAATAACCTGTCTTTATCATTGTTGACTAGTGGATCTTTATAAATTAGGTTTCCTTAAAGTTTGTAATGACAAACATTTATTTATAAAAGGAACACGAAGACATATTTATATTTTATACAAAAAAATCCATAAGTTGGTATATATATTTATATCTACCAATTTATTTATGAACTTTTGCTTATTTGGTAAAATTGTATAAAAATGTGAAAATTTAGATTGTTTTAACAACTTATGGATTTTTTATGTTTACAAAAAAAATATATAATTTAAGACATTCAAATTGCAGGTTTAAACAAAATTTCAACTTCATTTCAAATAATTTCATATCGCATGATCAAACGGACCCTAAAAAGAAAAAAAAGTATCACCTAAATTAATACAGCTAGATCAAGTAGTATAATTCATTGGGTAGAATCCACAATTCCAAATCTTTTAGGCCTTTTTCACTTTCAATCAACGGGAGTAACTTGACTATTTAATTTAACATGGCAGGTCCGGCAATGTTCGTGCCAGCCCCTGGACCACCTGCTCCTCCTCTTCCTCATCATCACCATCATGCTCCTGCTCATCCTCCTCGCCACCAACGTGCTGCTGCTTTTCCTCCTGCTCTTTCTCCTCGTGGTCCACGAGGTAATTCTGACCAACTATATTTACATTAAACTGAAATTCTTGCAGACATAACAAAGAAACAGTGCACAATTGAAGGAAAAGAATTCTGTATAGATGCTACCAATTAATTAGAATACAATTTTTGTAATGTTAATTTGTTTATTTTAGGTACAACATCTTCTAGCTAGGAGTCTTTTAGTTCTGTCATAGATTTATGTGATGATAAAAATACAAAGAAATTCTAGCATTTTTATAATATTAGATAGAGATGATCTTACGAACAACAATGATTCATATAATTAACCGACCCCTAACTTGCTTGTGATTGAGACATAACCATTAGTGACGTTACATGCTATTTAAATTAAATCAATTAAACAAGCATCAATATAAACTGATCATACGATCACCAAGAGTCTAGTCCACGAATGTATTTACTAATTATTTTTTGCATTGTTTTATAATTTGTTACTGAATTGGCACAACTTAATTGTTTCCTTCAGTTGCTAAAACGTGGGCAGCACCAACTGCAGAAGTTGATTCACCATCAGTAGTAGAAGATGATGAGCCGCCAACTGTTGAAAAACCGACGGCGACATCTCCACCAAAACCTTCATTACTTCCAAAGACGTTTCAAAAGCCCAACACCAACACTTCAGCATCTCATATTTCTTCATTCTCGTTGCCTCTTATACTAATGCTTATTGCACTTGTAATTTTATTAATTCGTTGAAAAATGAATATTGTTTCAATTAGACCCTGGAGCCTTTAGGGTCCTCTTGCACTACTCTAATTTTTGTATTAAAAGAACTAAGAATATGTAAGCGTCCATCAAATTCAAAGGTAATATAGTGATGGTTGGACTTTTAATTTACTACTGCCTGGTTTACATATCTTATCCTAATTAATCATATGTTTTGTTACGTCAGTTCTATAATTAGAAAGATTTTGATAATTGTAAATATCTTGCAAGAGCCTAAAAGTGTTCATTTTTGGTAACTTAAAGGATCAAATTTGTTAAATGCGTACTTAAAAGACTTTTTTAGACCTGCCCACACATATAAGGGACCGCTTTTGTTAACTTGTGGCAAAATTAAAGGATCAAAATTGTTAAGTGTATATTTAAAGAACTATTTTGAACCTACCTTCTATTGTAAATAATGTCATTATGTGTGGATGACCATTAATCCTAAGGAGTAATTCCACCATTATGTGTAGTAATAGTTGTTGTTTCCAGCTACAAAATCTATATTTAACAACAAGAACTTCAACCTTAAACTTCAAGAATAAGTTCAAGACCAATAAAGAAGTTTAAACAACTTCAAACACAAGTTCAACAACTATGAGCTATCAAAATGAAGTTTCTACTATTTTATGGAAAATAGCAAAACCATAAAGAAAAGAGATGAAACAGAAATGTAGAATCAAGTCCACCTAATTCACGGTGTGTCCTTAAGAAATTTATTCCCCTCAAGTCCCTGAGGTTAATGGAATATATGCTCCCAGGATAAAATGATTCACTTCAGCAAATAGTGGTACCTCAAATTTGCTGAACTTCGAACGCACTCAACGATTTGATGATCACACTTGAGTTTTTAAAAAGAAGAAGTTGTTTTTCTTTCACAATTTCATGCCTATACCTGAGAAAAATTTAGGTATTTATAACCAAAAGGTGGTGCTTCAGAAGAGAAGTAATGGTTCATAAAAAATTGTAGCTTTTTGGAACGACACGACCACCTGCGCCAGTAGGTGGCCCACCTGCGTCCGCAGGTGCCTATTTGACACAAAGCAGTAGCTTCTGCCCTGCCTGCATGACACCTGCATTAGCAGGTCGCCAGGTACGCGCGGAGGTCATTGTTCCTTTCCAAACCAGTGCCTCGCGTCCCTTCGAGGTTCGTCGTCACATGCGTCCGCACATGCCATGCGTGTCCGCAAATGGAAAAAATTTTCGTATTGAATTTTTGGATTAAAAACTTCACTAACTCTTAAGTTTCAAATGAATTTTATCCAAAAAGATAGTCTCTCGATCCAAATCCAAAGCCGAAGCCGAAGCCGTAGCCGAAGTCGAAGTTGAAGCCGAAGCCGAAGCCGAAGCCCAAGCGAGCGACGACGACGATGGTGCGAGGCTTGTATTGTTCTTGCCTTACTATCCACATAAAGGAATGTTTTCCAATATAAACATAAGAAAAATCCTTTCTCCCACCAATGTGGAAGAAACACTATTTCTTAAAAGTGAACTACACATTTTCACTTTCCCTCCATTTTCCATTCACAATATCACTTAGAACCCAATAATCCCCCACATTAATGGAGAATGACTATTTTATCAAAAGATTTACAGACAAGTGTGTGATCAACAAGCAAAGACTAATCGCATCTGGATAAGTAGGTTTCCCTTTGAACTTTTCGTAGTGAACTTGCATCGGATGCACTCGGTCAATCGGTAGATGTGGTATCTTTGAACTGTTGAACTTAATGTACACCTAGACAACACAAGTCACACAACCAGCCTTTCACCATTTATGGTTCTCACGATTTTGTTCGTTTCAGCCATGAACACAACCTGATTTCATGAAAGATTAGAGAATAGGCCTTTACTACCATTCTTCTTAAGCGGCTTCCACTTCACTCTCACATTGGTGATTCCTAAACTTTTAATCCTATAGATCAAATAATTTGGTCAAATCTACCAAACTTAGAAACCATTAAAAAGCTTTCAACCATAAGCCTTATCCTTGTTTACTGAACATTGTCTTCATCATGAGAAGGGGTTGAGTTAATTGACAATGTTGAACCGTCAATCACAACTTTGTTTGATCTCCTTGAACCTAGCTATTGGGATCTCCAGTCCGCTAGGTAGATTTACTGCCGTGATGACTTGTCCTAGGTCTTAAACCCATTCCCTTAGATGATTTTTCAACTCTCTCTCTAGATAGGCCTTTTGTAAGTAAATCCGTTACATTATCCTTTGACCTCACACAATCAATTGTATAATTCCACTAGAGAGTAGTTCTCTAACGGTATTATGTCTCTATCTTATATGGCGATATTTATCGTTAATTAGAATGGTGAGAAAATCTCTCCATTGTCTTTTAATACAAGTGACTACTGTCTGTGTAACGACCCGTTCGGTCATTTTGAGCACTAGATTTAAATGACGGGTAATTTAGATAATTAATTTATTTATTAACTAATAGAACTATTTTTCTCTATTTAAAATTAGAAGTGAGCCACACCCACTACTCCTCTATTAGTCATATACAAGATTAGGGTAAAAATTAATAAGAAGCGGTACTTTATTCTCTGAACTTGGAGAAAAGAAAGAAAAATGGACGCTTAATTAGAAGAAATTGAAGACGACGAGTGCTTGAGGTAAATAGTTCTCCAAAACCTTGTTTACATATTTGAGTGCTAAGCTGATGGTTATTCTTCTTACTGAGTATTATATTATAAAAGAGAAAGCTTTTAAAAAAAAAGAAAAAGAAAAAGTCAACTGGTTCTTTGGGAATTAGTGGAAAAAGGGATAGTGGGCAATCATTTAGTTAATGATTGCCAACTATTGGCTATGGTAGAGTGGTAATCACATATTCTATGGTTTCTACTCTTTCTGCTTGGCTTGGGAGTAACTATGTATTTTATTATCATCTGTTTCTTTCTTTCCTTTTCCTTGAGGGTGTAGTGTGTAAATTGACTTAGGTGTTGGAACTAATTATGGCATTGTGATGAAATAATGATTGGAAGGAATAATATAATATGGTAATGACTAGGAATGATTTATAGGTTAATGTATTCTGTGCGTATATGTGGTTAGTTCTAGGATGGATAGTAATTAATGAGTATTATATTATGGAAGTGGAAATTAGTAGTGCTGCTAGGCGCTAGTTGGTATGGGTTTGTGCACTGGTGGTGGTAATTTTTGGGTAAGAATTAAGGAGATTAATAATTAGTATCAAGGGTTTTACAGCTAATTATTTTTATTTTTATTTTCCTTTCGTGATTTGCTTCATATTTTAGGATTTAGAGAGATAGATAGGTCTAGAATTTTTAGAGTAAGAATTTATAAAATGGGTGTCATTAGATTCTTACTCTTATGGACATTATGTATTTGAGCAGATTTTGACCATTCGGAGACTTTACGTAAGTGCAAGTTCGTTAATTGATGCTTGGCTTCGGTTTGAGACAAGTTAGACTCTTTTTCGAAGTGCTTATGTGTTAGTTATGTGTAATGGGAATGGGGGGTCCCGTATAGATGAAGTGACGAGCATCCATGCTGGTACCGGTGTTATTTGAGGGGTTAAAATCAGCTAATGGCCTGTTTTGAACCGTTTTCCCTATTTGCTAGCATGATTGGGCAGATTTGTTATTTTAACTAAATTATTGAAAATTCTAGCTAATGAGAATACTCCCGCTTGATAAGTTGAATTGATTTTGAAATTGATATCTATCTGGCATAAGACATGAAATGCTTTGCTTAAATTTTATTATTGATTTGGGATCGGAGTTGCACGCCTGCACATCATGTATTGCATTTTATATGGGATCGGAGTGCATGCCTGCACATTATTATTATTAGCTATTATTGGGATCGGAGTGCACGCCTACACAAAATATTTATTGGGATCGGAGTGCACGCCTGCACAATACATGGAGCTTGTGAGTCCCCCATGGGTCCTGACCTTAAAGCCATTGCTCGGTAGGTGTGTATACAGCATATGCATTACATTGCATTTATTCTTTTCTTGTTCAGATTGAGTAAGGTGTATTTGTTGATTCTGTACTAGTTAATGAGTACTTGAACATCTGTTACTTGATTTCACTATATTGAGGATTGCTTGGATTGTGTTATGATATCCTTATGACTGTTAGACTTGATTATTTTGTTGGATTAGGGTGGCGTTCCTAGTGCAAGTTGTATGATTGTTTTAGATGTCTAACATGGTGTCACTCGTCACCACTTTGAATTAGGATCGATCGACGATGCTTGCTGGGTACATGTGGTTTCGTACTCACCCTTGCTTTTTCTTCACCTTACATGCAGGTACCGATCCGATGACCTCTGGGCATTGATTCCTGTGGTTTCTTCTGTGCTAGCATCGTTGGAAATTCGAGGTAGCTGCTATTGATTTCAGATACT
Source organism: Capsicum rhomboideum (assembly GCA_031232105.1). Lineage (NCBI taxonomy): Eukaryota > Viridiplantae > Streptophyta > Magnoliopsida > Solanales > Solanaceae > Capsicum > Capsicum rhomboideum. The sequence goes on along the minus strand of CP124711.1, from coordinate 28,032,113 downwards.
GCTGAAATCTTCTCCACCCTTGTCTTTATGCATTTTCCGCATTTTGAGATATTCGGACTATTCTTTGATTTCTGTGTTTAGAGGCTTGTATTGTGACTACCAGATCTGGGATTATCTATATTTCGACTACACTACTCTATTAATCCACTTTGGGAGATTATTTGGATTTTATTTTGCTCTTATTTCTTCTGCTTCTATATATTTGGGATATTATGTTTGGGTTTGTGTTATTGGCTTGCCTATCACGGAGGGTTGGATAGGTGCCATCACGGTCTAAATTTTTGGTCGTGACAGATGGTATCAGAGCCCTAGGTTCATTGGTCTCACAAATACAAGCCAAGTCTAGTAGAGTCTTGCGGATCGGTTCAGATACGTCCATTACCTATCTTTGGGAGGCTATAGGACTTTAGGAAATATTCATTTCTTCTTTCTTATCGTGCAATATTGATCCTTTAATTTGAAATACTGAGATTCTTGTCTTATTATCTCACAGATGGTCAGGACTCATGCATATCAGGACGATGGTCAGGAGCCTGTACCAGCCCCTGGGCCTGCTGCCCATGCTGGGACACGCAAACATGGTAGGGGACGTGGTAGGGGCAGAGGTCATGGTAGAGAGAGAGCTCGGGGAGCCGCTCAGATTCCTGATAGAGTGGGGTCTCTTGAGGTTGAGTTTGAGATAGGTGATGATGATATTCAGGTTCCAGCTGATGGTGTTGCCCCAAGTCAGGCACCACTGGGATTTGTTGCTACACCGGTTCTTTCGGATACCTTGATTCGAGTTCTGGGAGTTTTGGAGAGTATAGCTTAGGGAGGCAGATTATTAGGTACTCTACAGGGTTCACACGCTAGGGTGGGGGCCCATACCCCAGATCAGCAGCCTACTCTGATTTATCAGGGTCCAGTGGTTCAGCCAGCACTGAGGTATGATGGTATGCCTTTACCGAGGGTGGGAGCTACCAGTGGGGTTAGGGCAATTATGTCTGATGATGAGCAGCGACGATTTGAGAAGTTTAGAAAGATGGACCCACCGCAGTTTCAGGGTGATCAGCGTGAGGACGCCTATGAGTTTCTGGTCAGTTGCTATGAGAGACTTCAGAGTATGGGATTGGTTGACTCCCACGGGGTTGATTATACTGCCTTGCAGATGCATGGTTCGACCAAGCAGTGGTGGCGCTCCTATATTGATTCTAGGCCAGCAGGTTCTCCACCGATGACTTGGGCTATGTTTGCACAGGCCTTCCTTGACAGATTCGTCCCTCGTAGCTTGAGGGAGGAACGTAGGCACCGGTTTGAGCATTTGACACAGGAGCGTATTTTTGTGGCTGAGTACGAGATTCATTTCTATGCCTTGTCCCATTATGTTATGGTGATATTGCAAGATGAGGTCGAGATGATAAGGAGGTTTATGAGAGGTTTGAACCTCAGGATCAAAGAGGCCGTATTTGCTGTAGCCCAGTCTGGGGCTTCTCTTCAGAGGGTAGTTGAGTCAGCATAAGAGTTTTAGTTGATGCATCATGAGGAGTATGGGGATCTGAGGGACAAGAGGTCTCGCACTTCTGGTTGATTCAGTAGTACCTCATCTGGAGGTAGGGATTCGTTCAGATGAGATTTTTGCACTCAGCATGGTAGATCGGTGCAAGCAGCGATGCAGGCATCAGATGGTGGACATTCAGGTTGGGGTTTCTATGGTTTAGGACATGCTTCACATGGTTCATCTCAGCGATTTTTAGGCCGTGGTGGCCATACCAGATATTCAGGTCACTCTCAACAGTTAATGGCTCCTAAGTCCTGTTATGAGTGTGGTAGTTCGGATCATCTTTGGAGGGATTATCCAGTGTACAGACAGAGAGGTCCACAACACGATTATCAGGCCCTTTCTATAGCAACAACACCCCCAGCTAGGGGTCAGGGCAGACCTCAGAAAGGTAGAGGTGCACCACCAACTGGTAGGGGAGGTGGTAGAGGAGTGACCCAGGCGATAGATGATAGAGCTCATTGTTATGCATTCCCAGGGAAGCCCGAGCAGAGTCTTCTGATGCAATCATTACAGGTATCATCTCAGTTTTCCATCAACCTACTTTAGTGTTATTTGATCCCGATTCTACTTTCTCCTATGTGTCTGTATACTTTGCTTCCAGCCTTGATATGATGGGTGAGTTTATAGCCATGCCTATTCATGTATCTACCCCAGTAGGTGTTTCCTTAGTGGTGGATCTGGTGTACCGATCCTGTGTTTTTTTTATTTTTGGGTGTGATACCTGGGTTGATTTGATTATCCTTGATATGGTCGATTTTAACATGATTTTGGGCATGGATTGGCTTTCTACCTATCAAGCTATCTTAGATTGTCATGCTAAGACAGTTACTTTGGCTATGCCTGATCGTTCGAGGTTGGAGTGGAAAGGTGTTCAGAGTTCGTATCCTAAGAAGGTGATTTCATTTATTCAGGTCCAACGGTTAGTTGAGAAAGGGTGTCTATCATATTTGGCTTATGTTCGTGATGCTAGCACCGAGACACCTTCTTTGAAGTTAGTGAGGGTGGTTAAAGATTTCATGGATGTATTTCCTACCGATCTTCCGGGTGTTCCTCCTGATGGAGACATCGATTTTGGTATTGATTTGGAGCCGGGCACTAAGCCCATTTCTATTCCTCTTTATAGGATGGCGCCGGTAGAGTTGAAGGAATTGAAAGACTACCTTCAGGAGTTGTTAAGTAAGGGGTTTATTCGACCTAGCATATCACCTTGGGGTACTCCGATTTTGTTTGTGAAGAAGAAAGATGGGTCTATGAGGATGTGCATTGATTATCAACAGTTGAAAAAGGTAACAATTAAGAATAAGTATCCTCTACCGCATATTGATGACCTTTTTAATCAGTTTCAAGGTTCTTCAGTGTTCTCAAAGATAGACTTGAGGTCGGGGTATCATCAGTTGAAGATTCGGGCTTCAGACATTCCTAGGACAGCTTTTTGAACTAGATATGACCACTATGAGTTCTTGGTTATGTCCTTTGGGTTGACTAATGCCCCGACAATGTTCATGGAGTTGATGAATAAGGTGTTTCGACCTTATCTGGATTCATTTGTTATTGTGTTCATCGATGACATTTTGGTGTATTCTAGGAGTGAGGCGGATCATGTGAAGCATTTGAGGATCCTACTCTAGAGGTTGAGAGATGAGAATTTATATGCCAAGTTTTTAAAATGTGAATTTTGGCTTAGTTCTGTGGTATTGTTGGGACACGTAGTGTCCAAGGATGGTATTATGTTTGATCCGGCCAAGGTTGAGGCGGTTCAGAATTGGTCACGACCTACTTCACCTTTAGATATTCGAAGTTTTATTGGGTTGGCAGGCTATTACAGGCAATTCGTGCAGGGTTTCTCTTCTATTGTAGCTCCTATGACTTGATTGAATCAGAAAAAAGTGGTTTTTCAGTGGTCGAATAAGTGTGAGGAGAGCTTTCAAAAGCTCAAGACTCTATTGACTTCAACTCCTATCTTGACTCTACCTATGGAAAGTGAGGGCTTTATTGTGTTTTGTGATGCTTCCGATATTGTCTTGGGTGGTGTGTTGATGCAGAAAAATAAGGTGATAGCGTATGCTTCGAGGCAGTTGAAACTGCATGAGAGAAATTACCCTACCCATGATTTGGTGTTAGCAGCGGTTGTATTCGTGCTGAAGTTGTGGCGGCACTATTTGTATGGGGTCCATTGTGAGGTGTACACTGATCATCGCAACCTTCAGTATATCTTCAAGCAAAAGGAGTTGAATTTGAGACAACGTAGGTGGTTGAAGTTGTTGAAAGATTATGAAGTGACTATTCTATATCATCCGGGCAAGGCTAATGTAGTGGCAGATGCCTTGAGTAGGAAGGCAGTTAGTATGGGTTGTCTTGCATTGTTGGGTGTGGAGGAGTGACCATTAGCCAGGGAGGTCCAGCGGTTGACTAACAGTTTTGTGCGTCTAGATATCTCCGAGTCGGGTAGAGTTCTTGCAAGTGTAGAGGCGAGGTATTTGTTGATAGAGAAGATTTAAGATCGTCAGTTTAAGGATGAAAATTTGTGTATTATCAGAGATAAGGTGATGCGAGGTGAGGCTAAGAAGGCAATTTTGGACTAGGAGGGTGTTTTGAGGATAAAGGGACGGATCTGTGTTCTTAGAGTGGGTGATTTGACTAGAGCTATTATGGATGAGGCCCATTTTTAGCGGTATTCCATTCATCCAGGCGCAGTGAAGATGTATCATGACCTAAAGCAATATTATTAGTGGTGTGGAATGAAGAGAGATATTGCGAAGTTTGTGGCTAGGTGTCTGAATTGCCAGCAGGTGAAATATGAGCACCGGAGACCAGGTGGTTTACTTTAGAGGATGCCCATTCCCGAGTGGAAATGGGAGCGTATCACTATGGATTTCGTAGTTGGTTTGCCTCAGACCTTGGGGAAGTTTGATTCCGTTTGGGTGATTGTTGATAGATTGACCAAATCAGCCCATTTTGTGCCTGTGAAGGTGAACTATAATGCAGAGAAATTAGCCAAAATCTACATTCGTGAGATAGTTCGATTAAATGGTGTGCCCATTTCCATCATTTTAGATAGAGGTACTCAATTCCCTTCGAACTTTTGGAGTACTTTACAGCGGGAGTTGGGTACTCAATTGGATATGAGTAAAACATTTCATCCCCAAACAGATGGCCACTCAGAGCAGACTATTCAGGTGTGGAGGACATGCTGCGAGCTTGTGTGATGGATTTTGGGGGTCACTAGGATTAGTTTTTACCCTTGATAGAGTTCTCCTATAATAACAACTACCATTCCAGTATTCAAATGGCTCCATTCGAGGCATTGTATGGTAGGAGGTGTAGGTCCCCAGTTGGGTGGTTCAATTCTTTTGAGGTTAGACCTTGTGGTACAAATTTATTGAGAGATTCGATGGACCGAGTGAGATTGATCTAGGATCGGCTTTTGGAGGCTCAGAGTATACAGAATAGTTATGCGGATAGGAGGGTTCATGACTTGGAGTTCATGCAGGGTGAGCGGGTCTTGTTGAAGGTATCACCCATGAAGGGTGTGATGAGGTTTGGAAAGAAGGGAAAGCTTAGTCCGAGGTTTATAGGCCCTTTTGAGATTCTTCAGCGTATTGGGCCAGTAGCTTATGAGTTGGCTTTACCACCAGGTTTTTCAGCCATGCATCCAATTTTCCATGTTTCGATGTTAAAGAGGTACCATCCGGATGATTCACATGTGATTCAGTGGGACTCAGTGAGTTTGGATCAGAATCTAGCATTTGAGGAGGAGCCTATAGCTATTTTGGATAGGCAGGTTAGAATGTTGAGATCTAAGGAGATAGCTTCTTTGAAGGTGCAGTGGAGGAACGTCTTATGGAAGAAGCCACTTGGGAGGTTGAGTCTGATATGCGGAGCAGATATCCTCATCTTTTTGATAGCCCAGGTACTTCTTTCTCTTTACATTCGAGGATGAACGTTTGTCTTAGTGGTGGATGATGTAATGACCCGTTCGGTCGTTTTGAGCACTAGATTTAAATGACGGGTAATTTAGATAATTAATTTATTTAGTAACTTATAGAACTATTTTTCTCTATTTAAAATTAGAAGTGGACCACACCCACTACTCCTCTATTGGTCATATACAAGATTAGGGTACAAATTAATAAGAAGCGGTAGTTTATTCTCTGAACTTGGAGAAAAGAAAGAAAAACAGACGCTTAATTAGAAGAAATTGAAGACGACGAGTGCTTGAGGTAAATAATTCTCCAAAACCTTGTTTACCTATTTGAGTGCTAAGCCGATGGTTAATCTTCTTACTGAGTATTTTATTATAAAAGAGAAAGCTTTTTTTAAAAAAAAGAAAAAGAAAAAGAAAAAGTCAACTGGTTCTTTGGGAATTAGTGGAAAAGGGGACAGTGGGCAATCATTTAGTTAATGATTGCCAACGATTGGCTATGGTAGAGTGGTCATCACATATTCTATGGTTTTTACTCTTTCTGCTTGGCTTGGGAGTAACTACGTATTTTATTATCATCTATTTCTTTCTTTCTTTTTCCTTGAGGGTGTAGTGTGTAACTTGACTTAGGTGTTGGAACTAATTATGGCATTGTGATGAGATAATGATTGGAAGGAATAATATAATATGGTAATGACTAGGAATGATTTATAGGTTAATGTATTCTGTGCGTATATGTGGTTAGTTCTAGGATGGATAGTAATTAATGAGTATTATATTATGGAAATGGAAATTAGTAGTGCTACTAGGCGCTAGTTGGTATGGTTTTGTGCACTGGTGGTGGTAATTTTTGGGTAAGAATTAAGGAGATTAATAATTAGTATTAAGGGTTTTACAGCTTATTATTTTTATTTTTATTTTCCTTTCGTGATTTGCTTCATATTTCAGGATTTAGAGAGATTGATAGGTCTAGAATTTTTAGAGTAAGAATTTATAAAATGGGTGTCCTTAGATTCGCACTCTTATGGAGATTATGTATTTGAACAGATTTTGACCATTCAGAGACTTTACGTAAGGGCAAGTTCGTTAATTGACGCTTGGCTTCGATTTGAGGCAAGTTTAGATTTTCTTAGACTCTTTTTTGAAGTGCTTATGTGTTAGTTATGTGTAATGGGAGTAATGGGAATGGGGGTCCCATATAGATGAAGTGACGAGCATCTATGTGGGTACCGGTGTTATTTGAGGGGTTAAAATCAGCTAATGGCCTGTTTTGAACCGTTTTCCCTATTTGCTAGCATGATTGGGCAGGTTTGTTATTGTAACTAAATTATTGAAAATTCTAGATAATGAGAATACTCCCGCTTGATAAGTTGAATTGATTTTGGAATTGATATCTATCTGGCATAAGACATGAAATGCTTTGCTTAAATTTTATTATTGATTTGGGATCGGAGTTGCACACCTGCACATCATGCATTGCATTTCATATGGGGTCGGATTGTACGCCTGAACATTATTATCATTAGCTATTATTGGGATCGGAGTGCACGCCTGCACAAAATATTTATTGGACTCGGAGTGCACGCCTGCACAATACATGGAGCTTGTGAGTCCCCCATGGGTCCTGACCTTGAAGCCATTGCTCGGTAGGTGTGTATACAACATATGCATTGCATTGCATTCATTCTTTTCTTGTTCAGATTGAGTAAGGTGTATTTGTTGATTTTGTACTAGTTAATGAATACTTGAACATCTGTTACTTGATTTCACTGTATTGAGGATTGGTTGAACTGTGTTATGATATCCTTCTGACTGTTAGACTTGATTATTTTGTTGGATTAGGATGGTGTTCCGAGTGCAAGTTGTATGGTTGTTTTAGATGTCTAACGTGCTGTCACTCGTCACCACTTTGAATTAGGGTCGATCGATGCTTGCTGGGTACACGTGGTTTTGTACTCACCCTTGCTTTTTCTGTACCTTACGTGCAGGTACCTATCCGACGTCCTCTGGGCATTGATTCCTGTGGTTTCTTCTGTGCTAGCATCTTTGGAGATTCGAGGTAGCTGCTATTGATTTCAGAGACTGCTGAAATCTTCTTCACCCTTATCTTTATGCATTTTCCGCATTTTGAGATATTCGAACTATTCTTTGATTTCTGTGTTTAGAGGCTTTTATTGTGACTACCAGATCTGGAATTATCTATATTTCGACTACACTACTCTATTAATCCACTTTGGGAGATTATTTGGGTTTTATTTTGCTCTTATTTCTTCCACTTCTATATATTTGGGATATTATGTTTGGGTTTGTGTTCTTGGCTTGCCTATCACGGAGGGTTGGATAGGTGCCATCAGGGTCCAAATTTTTGGTCTTGAAAGTCTTCTCCTAGTTGTTTATCTTTAAGTTTGGAATGCGAATATTGAACATGATACAAATTATCGTATGATTTGTATACTGCAGCAGACCGGTAAAGAATGTAATAATTCAAAATTATGACTTATGGATATACACAAGGTACTTTGATTTATGTTATTGGTTAAGGGTAAGATGGTGGATTCAAGTCCTATGGAACCAAAAAGGGTAAGACATTGGGCTAGAGTCCCGATGCACCAATGATAATAAGGTATTGGGTTCTAGTCCCATGAAATTATGGCCTAAGATGCCTTTATGTGGGTAATACATTGGGTTTAAGTCCTAATGCACTATAGTGAGTATATAATGATGACTAAGGCAAAATTTTGATGAAAAGTCATGAAATCCGGCCAATTAATTTGCTCTATTCTCTTATCCGTGAATGTGTTAGTAATGTATGATAGTCTAAAAGAAGACAATGGTTGAATAGATGAATATAGGCATGGAAGGAAAAAATAATAATATAGTCATCATTGTGGTAATTCTAAAAGGAAGAACACTATGGGTTCTCCAAATAGTCCTTTAAAAGGTGAAGGTAGTTTTTTACCATCAATTTGGTATAAAAGGTATATATTTGACACGCGGTTGGTGTGCAACCTAATTTGAAAAGTTTTCTAAATCCTCCATCAAATGAAAAAAAAAAGTGAAGGCACTTTTGATCTTTCAAAGTGATATTGGGATGGATCATATAAATATTAGAATTGTCAAGGCATGACAATGAGCTTATAAAATAAATTATGAAGCGCATATGATTATAGTCCATTTCTTGAAGAGAATGTAACTTGTGATTAGCATTGTAAATGCTAGGCTATTCTTGAAAATGAATGTGTCAATATGTGACAAAAATTGTGAATAAGAATATGATGATGGATTGGATAAATAACATAACTCACCTCTATGGGAGCTTTGAGTCTTTGATTATCAAGCGGTAAAAGTAAGAAATAAGTCTTGTCAAATATGATATGATATATTTTATTCTGAACTATCAAAGGGCAAAAGAAAGAAATAATTCTTTCATATAAAGGTTGTGGTCATAACCAAAAATGAATGTTATTGTGTGGCCACATAAATTTGTCATTGATCGGGTACATATAATTTTCTCCTTAAAAGAGATGTTTACCACAGGTATGGTATTTTGAAATATGAGGTAGTACACAAGAATTTGATAGCTTCGAAAAAGCTAATGTGTTACTACATGGAGGAATAAAATTATTCATGATATTGAGATTGTAGTAAGATTCCAAAAGAAACTTTTCAAGTTTAAGGAAATTGAATTTTTTTTTATTATATTGAGACTGTAAATTATGGAAAGATTTTATATCTTCATATTACTACAATAGAAACGGGATATAAATATTTATGTGAAAGGCTACCCGTTTTTCTCCTGTTTATTGATACAAATATGGGTATGGTGATAGAATCATATGCGGTAGTAAACTAAAAGTTTATAGAAAATATATAAGTTGGCATGACCGGGTGTCCATCCCGGTTCAAATGTGATGCAAAAATAATTGAGAATTCATGTGGTTATGCATTGAAGAAATAAAAGATTCTTCAAGAATTCTCGTGTGTTGCTTGTTCTCTCGATAAAATATTATACCAGCTAAGGTTGAGGTTGTATCCCTTGAAATTTTGAAACGTATAACAAGGTGAATATAGGCCCATTCACTTGCCATGTGGACAATTTACTATGAAATGAGATGCATCTATGGTTGGTCACATGCGCTTTACTGTCAACTTGCAATTTGATTTTTGCAATCTTGTTTGCTCAAATTGTTAAATTAAGAGCGTAGTTCCAAACTATAAAACTTGATAATGCTGGTTGATTTAGCAGAAATTGTGTGCCTCTAATTATAGCTGAGCCATTGATTATGAGAACAAATCTCCCAAAAAGAAAATTTGGTATAAGATGTGTTTATTTGAAATGTACCAACATTTGTATGCATCAAGCCAACAAGGCTCCCCTGTATGATTAGTTCAAGGTCAGGAACCAAATTATTGCCATATAAAATATCTGAATGTGGGTTATATAATTTAATTGCTACACCACGTACAAGGATGGGTCCCCAAAATGAGGTTGGGATAAATGTTAGATTTCCTAACATTAGGGGGAGATATGATTAACAACTGAAATGAGTGGAATGAATTATCTAGATCCTCGTAAAAAGTGTGAACTTGAAGTTCAAGAGATAATTCATTTGCAAAATATTGCAAGCAATTGCCAGATATATTTACTGACCAAATGTTACAATTTAGCTATAAATGCTTCAATGAGAAGTCCTTGAAGGACAGAGTGTCACGACCCAATTTTTGAGTCATGATAGTACCTACTACGTCCCACCAGTAGGTAAGCCAAACCGTAGCCTGAAACGACAAGTAATGGGCTAAATGGCGAAAGATAAAGAAATTACCAAAAAATAACATACACATAGATAAAATAGGGAGGGAGCAAAAGAATATCCCACGACCTAGTAAGACCGGTACAAGAGCCACTAACCAAAAGAATAAGAGTACTAGTAGTATCGATATACAAATAGTCTCGGATGTAAAGACTGTCCAAAAAAAAGGAAAGAGAGGGGATCAACTCTGCTCCAAAAGCTAACCCTATCTCCGGATCCTGTAATCAAGCTAGATGGAATGTTAACGACATCGGCTAGTACTCGTATCTGCACCAGAAAAGATGCAAAAGTGTAGTATGAGTACCAAACAACGGGTATTAAGTAGACATTATTGACACTGAGCTAAATCATAATAAAAGTATAATAAAATATGAGGATGTAAAATAAGTCAAGGGAAAGGAGCAGACCTGAGAACATGCTCTGACACAGGTAAATAAATAAAGAAGCACACAATACCAAAATTAAAGTAGCTACAACAACCCAACTAGGCCCCATAAGCCTAGAGGTACATACAAGAGAGGACTAATCCAAACGAACCCCCATAAGTCCGATGGATGCAATCAAGGAATATACCACTACCGTACTTATGAACCCTCCCGTATCACAACTCACCGGAATCGAACCGGTACCATAATACCATAAAATAACCCATAAACACCGGACTTGAATCGGATTTTCTTCCTCATAACTCACTACAAGTGGCGGACTCAAATTGGTATTTTAGTGCCATAAATAGATAGAGTATGCTAGACTCGAACCGGTATTCAAAGTCCATAAACCTATAGAATATGCCGGACTCGAACCGCTCTTTAAATGAGCTCAAGATCATTAACCTAGCCCCGAACTAGGTATATGCTATGTAGTCTAAGGCTCAAGATTAAGGATAATGTTGCAAAAGAAGGCCTCCTATGTCTACAAGGAGCTAAGTGTGATATCACTACCCCAAAGCATCAATTTACTTAAGGGAAGGATAAATGGGTCAATTCTACCTCCGAAACGGCCCTTAAATTGGCCAAATAATCCAACTTTTACTAACTAAGCCACCAACCATAAATTTCAACCCAAAACCAACATAATATCATACTGATACCATAATTAAGCTCAATCTATAAGTAGGGTAAGCCTAGCCTACCTGGACTCCGAAGAAAGCTCGATAAAGTCCGCTAAAGTGGAGCCTTTCCCTTTTGATAAACCTTAACACGATGCCACTCTATCAAAATAACAATCTACTCATCAATACGATAATAATAATACCTATACTGCATATAAATGCATCGGGTCCAAAATCGAGTCAAAAATCCCATGTGGGGCCCACTTACGAAATTACAAGTTTGAAACCGTCAAAACGTCCATCAAGGATCAAGGATCATTCACCCTCAATAATGGATAATTTTCGAGCATAATGACATTAAAAAACAACCCATCAATGAACTAGGGTTATAACTTTAAAACGGAGAATTTACCGATAAATTAATGAAAACTTACGATAATATTTGATTAGGAAACGTTCCCATGCACTCTCCAACTCACCCCGAACACCCACGTATCAACTCTCTCACTTTCTTAGCTCTCTAGGACATTTAATGGTGTTTGGGACTTGTGGAAATTGAAGAAAATTGGGTTTGGCATGTATATATACTGCCAGTAGTCGCTTCATCGCGAACAAGGAGACCACGTCACGAACACGACCCTGGACCAGAAGGGCCCTTCGCGAACACGGTCGGTCGACTGCGAACGTGAAGGACAAAGCTGAGCCGGCCAGGCCGGCTTACCCTTAGCAAACGTAAAGGCCAGATCGCAAACGCGATAGCCTAAAGGGTGGGCCTTCGCGAACGCAGCCAAGGCCTCGCGAACGCGAAGGCCATTCTTGGCCTTCACCAGCTGATGCTGCATCAGCTGGACTTGGCAATTGCTAAGTTTTCGATCGGGTGAATACAAAAAAATTATGCTACCCTATCAAATTCAACATTTTGGACTCAACGACGCAATTGAAATTTCCATAAGGAGTGGTCATTTTGATGAAATATGGGTCCCACACCCAAATGACCGTTTTAACTAAATTTCTACCCAATAGCCCAAAACGAGTTTGGAAGCCTCGGGACCCAAACCAAAGGTCCCCTCTAACCTAAAATTGACGTTCAGAGCTGATGAAACTGTCAGAATTGGCATACAAGGCCATCTACCTAATGTTTAGACCCAGTAGCCAAATTTGTAAAACGCCAATTTCTAAACAGGGAAATGGCTCTAAAAATCAAACAAACTGCTTGGTAACCAAACTGTCTGCTCCAGTAAGTCATAATTGACTTAGGGTAGCTATGGAAAAGTTCTAAACACCAAAATAATGTGGAGAAGTAGAAAATGTCCTGGAGGGTCATTAAAACATCCACTACTAAAAAGACTTTTATCCTTAAAAGTAAAAGATCAAGAAGTACCTGAAGGTTCGAACATGTGGGGATACTGGGTTCGCATTTCACTCTCGACCTCCCAGGTAGCCTCTTCAACTGGACGGTGCCTCCACTGGACCTTAACTACCAGAATCTCTCTAGAGCTCAACTGCCTGACTTTCCTGGCTAAAATGAGGACGAGTCCTCTACGAATGTCAATCTCTCGCCAAACTAAATCGAGTCCCATCGAAGCACGTGAGACACATCCAGGATGTAACGCCACATCATAGAGACATGGAAAACTAGATGAACAGCTGCGAAATCTGGGGGCAAGGACAACTCATAACTACCCCTCCAAGTCCGAAGTATCTCGAATGGTCAAATATTCCAGGGGATGAGCTTACCCTTCCTCCCGAACCTCATCACGCCCTTCATGGACGATACTCAGAGGAAAAATTGATCACTAATCCCAAATTTCAAGGCATGAAGTCTACGATCAACATAACTCTTTTGCCTACTCTGAGCTACTCTCAACCTATCCTAAATCACCCACACCCTATCCAAGGACTCGCGAAGCAAGTTAGTGCCACGGGGGCTAATCTATGAAGTCTCAAACCAGCCAACCAGAGACCAACAATGCCTACTATATAATGCCTCAAATGGTGCCATCTCAATTCTTGAATGATAGCTATTATTATAAGCGAACTCCGTTAAGGCTAAGAACTGCTCCCACTGACCTCCAAAGTCCATCACACACGTGTAGAGCATATCCTCAAGAACCTGAATGGTATGCTCTAATTGGCCATTGGTATGAGGATGGAATGCAGTGCTAAGATCAGCCTGAGTACCCAAATCCTCCTGACAAGTCCTCCAGAAGCTAGAAGTAAACATGAGCCTCTATCAGAAATAATAGACACGGGTATTCCATGAAGGTGAACTATCTCTCGAATGTAGATACGGGCTAACCTCTTGGCACTGAAGGAAATTTGAATATTGATAAAATGAGCCTACTTGGTGAACTGATCTACAATGACCCAAACACTGTCAGAACCATGCGAAGAACGAGGTAGACCAATCACGAAGTCCATAGTAATTCTCTCCCACTTTCACTCGGGAATGGGTAGCCTCTGAAGCAATCCACCTAGTTGCTGATGCTCAGTCTTTACCTACTGACAACAAAGGCAATGAGCTACAAAGTCCACAACATCTATCTTCATGCCACTTCACTAGTAAAGCTTCCTCAATTCTCTATACAACTTGGCTGTCCTGGGGTGAATAGAATAACTGGAGCTATGAGCCTACCGTAATATCAACTGAATCAAGTCTCCAATCCTTGGAATACAAATATGACCATCAAACCTCAAAATGCCCTCTGAATCTAGGGTAGCCCGACTGGACTCACCCCTCACAACCTGATCACAAATGCCACAAAATCTACTTTCCTTAAATTAGCGACTCTAAATTTGCTCAAATAAAGTAGCCCTAGCCTCAACAATCGCTAGGATCCTTTCAGAGTCCAAAATATCTAGTCGAACGAACAAGTTGGCTAAGAACTGAACATCCAAAGCCAACGGCCGCTATGAAGCTGAAATAGAAGCCAGACTGCCCATACTTACTGCCTTCCTGCTCAAGGCATTCGCCACCATATTTGCCTTGCCCGGATGGTATAGGATAGAGATATCATTGTCCTTTAGTAACTCAAACCATCTACGCTGTCTACAATTAAGCTCTCTCTTAGTCATAAGGTGCTAAAGACTACGATGGTCAGTGTAGATCTTGCAATGAACACCATACAAATAGTGTATCTAAATCTTAAATGCAAAAAACTATCGCCGCTAACTCCAAGTCATAAGTGGGGTAGTTGCGCTCATAAACCTTAAGCTGCCTCAATGCATATGTAATAGCTCAGCCCTACTGCATCAGAACACAACCCAAACCAACACCAGAAGCATCTTAATAAACTGTAAACCCCTTGCCCTCAACAAAAAGAGTCAATATCAGAGCTGAAGTGGGCAAGCTCTTGAGATTTAGAAAGCTCAACTCACAATCATCAGACTACTGAAACAGAACCTCTTTCCTAGTCAGTCGGGGCATAGGCGATGCAATAAAAACAAAACCCTCAACAAATTGTCTGTAGTAACCTGCCAAACCAATAAAGCTATGAACCTCAGTTGGAGATGTAGGTCTAGCCTAATCATGAATAGACTCAATCTTTGCTGGATCCACCATAATCCCATCCTTAGACACCACGTACACTAGGAATGTAAGAGAATCAAGCCAAAACTTACACTTTGAGAATTTGGCATAAAGCCTATGATCTCTCAAAGTCTGGAGCACAATCCTCAAATGTTGCTCATGCTCCTCCCCACTCCTCGAATATACAAGAATATCACCAATGAAAAAAATCACAAAGGAGTCCAAATAGGGCCTGAAAATTCAATTCATCAAATCCATAAACGCTGCTAGGGTATTGGTCAGCCCAAAAGACATCACCAAGAACTCATAATGGCCGTACCGAGTCCTGAAGGCTGTCTTAGGGATGTCCTCAGCTCTAATCCTCAACTGATGGAAGCCTGATCTTAAATTAATCTTAGAGAACACTACCGCACTATGAAGCTGGTCAAATAAATCATCAATGCGAGGCATAGGATATTCATTCTTCATTGTCACCTTATTCAGCGGCCTGTAGTCAATATCAATACACATACGCATAGAGCCATCCTTTTTCTTCATGAACAAGAAAGGAGCATCCCAAGAAAGTACACTAAGCCAAATGAAACCCGTACCCAAAAGATCCTAAAGTTGAGAATTCAGCTCCTTAAGCTCTACAAGAGCCATACGGTAAGGTGACATAGAAATAGGTTGGGTACATGGTTCAAGATTAATAGCAAACTCAATATCACGCTCAGGAGGAAGGCCAGGCAGGTCGTTAGGGAAAAAATTGGCGAACTCACGGACAATAGAAATATAATCAAGTGAGGGGCTCTCAGTAATAACATCACGAACATAAGCGAGGTAAGACTCGTAACCCCTCAACACCAATCTCCTAGCCAAAACATAAGAAATAATCCCCATCGGTGCACGACTGAAAGAACCCTGCCATACAACCGGGGGTATGCCAGGCATGGCTAAGGTAACGGTCTTGGCGAAGTAATCCAAGACCACATGATAAGGGGATAATTAGTCATGCCCATAATCACATCAAAGTCCGCCATATCTAACATAATAAAATCGACCCGAGTATTAAACTCTCGCATAGTCACAACACATGATCTATAAATCTGATCCACTACTAAAAAATCATGCACAAGAGTAGACACACGCAATGGTACAGATAAAGGCTCCCAAGACAACTCTAATCGTGGTGTATAAAAAGCAAAAACATATGAACAAGTGGATCCCAAATAAAAAAAAGCAATAGTTGGCTGACGGCACACTAAAATCATGCCTGTAATAACAACATCCGAAGACTCTGTCTTTGATCTACCAGGTATAACATATAAATGACTTCGCCCGCCACATAGCTGGGCGTCTGACCTACCACCAATCCTACCTGCCTGAGAACCTCCTCGAGAACCCTGGGGACCACCTCTGCAACTTTGAGCACCACCTCTAACTGGAGGCGACACTGATTTGATCGGTGGAATGCTTTGCGCTGCAGGCTGAATCATCCCATGCTGGGGACACTCTCTGGAGAAAATACTCTACAAGTATAGCAAGGACAAGAAACACCACTCTGTCTAAAAGATCCGACTGACCCAAAATAGCCGCCACAGCTAGAAGACCAGGAATGTGCACCACTCGAAGACTGGCCACTACCCTAGCCATAAGAATTACTAAAGCTGGACTGATCTCCATCAAAAATCTAAAGTGCTGCTTGAATTAGCCTACTAGACTGACTTTGGTGCTGATATGACTGACATGGAGGGTACTTACCCTGAGAACCTCTGCCTCTAAACAACGAGCCATCATGGCTCCCACTGAAACTACCCTGATGGCGTGGCCTCTTATCGCTGCCTCCTTGGGTCTTGCGATGTATCTCTTCCATAGACTGAGTATGATCAGAAATATCCACAAAAGATCTACCCGCAGCAACCAAACTCTGAGTGACCATACAAATTGGAAGGTTCAATCCTCTAACAAAACACCGAATGTGCTCATACTCGATAGGCAAGGTCGCATTAGCATATCTGGCCAACTCGTGGAACCACGCCTCATACTTAAAATCATTATTGAACCCTGTTATAACCCTGTGAACTAATCTCTCAAGCACTTAGAGAACTGAGTCTATGTCAAAGGGATAGATCCAGCTGGTTTGGAATCAAGAAAACTTCTCCACCAATGTCTAATAGCCAAGTCTAACTGAAAAGTAGTGTAATCGACCCCACGAGCTTTAATTAGGCCCAAATCATGGAGCCTAACCTTGCAAGCAGCGAAGAACTCAAATACATCCTCGCCTGGGGCGCCTGTAAACCTCATAGGAGTCAATCTCAGAAATCTACCCAATATTTTCTACTCTTCAACAGACATACCGACTGAAAAACTACCGATGCTGGGGGAACCTGAACTCTGGGTACCGCAGCTACAAGCTGCACCCTTACATCCCTTTCACTCTGATTTGCAGCCTATGTACCATCAGACGGTGCACCACCAACTAATCCCAATAACTGGATCAAGTCATCTTTGAGCAGTGATAAAGAAATAAACCCCGATGGAGCCGGGGCTACCCCCTGGCCTACCAATGGATGGGGTGGCTGAACTTATGGAGCAACCTCTACCTCAGGAGCAATATCTAGATCTGGTGAAGTCTCTCCATCCCGGCCCCCTAGCTGGGGCTGCAACTCTAGCCTGGCCGTGTCCTCTAGGCCGACCACGGGCTCTAGCAGGTTCCCTAACAGCAGGCTCGGGGTCACCGTCATGAGTTATCGCTCGAGTCCTAGCCATCTGCGAAAAAGTGAAATAATGAGAACCTTAGAAACCAACACAGACCCGACTTATAAAATGAATGAAGAAAGTGAAGTCATCCTAAGAATGTCCTATAGCCTCCCAAAGATAAGATACTGACGTCATCGTTCTGATCCGCATGACTCTACTAGACACTTGCTCTTGTACCAATAATATCAGTGAACCTAGATGCTCTGATACCAATTTGTCACGATTCAATTTCTGAGTCAAGATGGTACCTACTACATCCCACCATTAGGTACGCCAAACCATAAGCTGAACTGACAAGTAATGGGCTAAATAGCGGAAGATAAAGAAATTATCAAAAAATAACATACACATAGATAAAATAGGGAGGGAGCAAAAGAATTTTCCATGAACTAGTAAGGCTGGTACAAGAGGCACTAACCAAGAGAATAAGAGTACTAGTAGTATTAATATACAAATAGTCTCGAATGTAAAGACTGTCCAAAATAAAGAAAGGAGAAGGGATCAGCTCCGGCTCCGAAAGCTCACCCTATCTCCGAATCTTGTAAGCAAGCTGGTTAGAATATCAACGACGTTGGCTAGTAATCGGATCTACACCAGAAAATATGAAGAAGTGTAGTATGAGTACCAAAATAATGGGTACTCAGTAGACATTATCGGCCGACTGAGCTAAATTATTATAAAAGTATAATGAAATACGAGGATGTATAATAAATCAAGGGAAATAGGCAGGCCTATGAACATGCTTTGACACAGGTAAATAAATAAAAAACATGCGATATTGAAATTAAAGTAGCTACTACAACCCATCTAGGCCCCCATAAGCGTAGAGGGTACAAACAAGAGAAAACTAATCCAAACGAACCCCCATAAGTCTGATGGATGCAATCAAGGAATATACCACTATCATACTTATGAACCCTCATGTACCATAACTCACCGGACTCAAACAGGTACCATAATACCATGAAATAACCCATAAACACCAAACTTGAACCAAATTTCCCTCTTCATAACTCACCACAAGTGTCAGACTCGAATCAATAATTTAGTGCCATAAATAGATGGAGTATGCCAGACTCGAACCAATCTTTAAAGTCCATAAACCTATAGAATATGCTGGACTCAAACCGGTCTTTAAATGAACTCAAAATCATTAACCTAGCCCCGATCTAGGTATATGCTATGTAGTCTAAGGCTCAAGATTAAGGATAATGTCATGAAAGAAGGAATCCTATGTCTACAAGAAGCAAAGTACGATATCACAACCCAAAGCATGAATTTACTTAAGGGAAGGGTAATGGGTCGATTCTACCTCCAAAACGGCCCTCAAATTGGCCAAATAATCCAACTTTTACTAACTAAGCAACCAACCATAAATTCCAACCCAAAAATAACATAATATCATACAAATACCATAATTAAGCTCAATATATAAGTAGGGTAAGCCTAACCTACCAGGATGCTGAAGAAAGCTCGACAAAGTCTACTAAAGTGGGGCCTTTCCCTTCTGAGAAGCCTCAGCATGATGCCACACTATCAAAATAATAATTTACTCATCAATACGAGAATAACAATACCCATTTTGCATATAAATGCATCGGGTCCAAAATTGAGTCAAAAATTCCATATAGGGCCACTTACGAAATCACAATGTCAAACCATCCCTCAGGGATCAAGGATCATTTACCCTCAATAATGGATAAATTTTGAGCATAATAACATTCAAGAATAACCCATCAATGAACTAGGGTTATAACTTTAAAACGGAGAATTTACCGATAAATTAATGAAAACTTACAATAATATTTGATGAGGAAACGTTCCCACGCACTCTCCAACTCACCCCGAACACCCACGTATCAACCCTCTCACTCTCTTATCTATCTAAGGCATTTAATGGTGTTTGGGACTTGTGGAAAATGAAGAAAATCGGGTTTGGCATGTATATATACTACTAGGGGTCCCTTTATCGCGAACACGGGGACCCTATCGCGACTGCGATCTTGGACTAGAAGGACCCTTCGCAAACGCAACCGGTCAACTAAGAATGTGAATGACAAAGCTGAGCCGTCCAGGCCGGCTTACCCTTAGCGAACACGAAGGCCAGCTTGCGATTGCGATGAACTAAAGGGTTGGTCTTCGCGAACGCAGCCAAGGCCTTGTGAACACGAAGTCCATTCCTGGACTGCACCAGCTAATGTTGCATCAGCTAGACTTAACGACTGCCAAGTTTTTGATCGAGCCCTCGGGATTCTTTCAGAATCCCGTGAATACAAACGAACTATGCTACCCTATCAAATTAGACATTTTGAACTCAACAACGCAATTAAAATTTCCATTCAGGGTCGTTTTGATGGAATGTGGGTCCCACACCCAAATGGCCATTTTAACCAATTGCCATAATGAGTCCAGAAGCTTCAGGACCCAAACCAAAGGTCCCTCTAACCTAAAATAGACTTTCCGGAGCTGATGGAACTATCAAAATTAACATACAAGGGTGTCTACCTAATGTTTAGGCCAAGTAGTCAAATTTGAAAAACGCCAATTTTAAAATAGAAAATGGCTCTAAAACCAATCGGACTGCCCGATAACTGAACTGTCAGTTCTATCAAGTCATAAATGAGTTGGGGTAGCTATGGGAAAGCTATAAATGCCAAAATAATATGGCGAAGTAGAAAATGATTTGGAGGGTCATTACACAGATTTTATGGCACGCCTAAAGCGTGATAGACCAATCGATTCCAAATAGAAAAACTCCTTAAAGAAGGATAGAAACAAATAATAAAGATGGTCATGATATTGAGGAAAGTGCTTTAAAAATCACCATAACATAACTCTTTATGAAACCTTGGCAAAGGTTCAGGTACCTGAAAATGTTGAAAAAGAGGAGATCGATCTCGATAAATTATGTCGTATTGGAATCGATATCAAATGACCTTCGATGGTAAATTTGATATAATATAGTGCGCACCATTGTAAATGCTAATGAGGATCTTGAATTTAAATCTGTCTAAAGTGTGACAGATAAATGATTGGACAAATAAAAATATGCAAATTCAAGTATATTTTATTCACTTGGAAAGTGATGTTTTGGAATTAGTCTATAGACTAAGGTATAATGCTAGTGGGGTAAAATGAGTGATTATGCAAAAACCAAAATTGTAAGATATAAATTACGGCTTATGCCTTGAAACACAAAGGTTATTCACAAAGGTCCTGACATTATTGTTTGGAGATGTGTTCTCCTTTGGTGGATGCAATAAGGTTTCTTTATGTCTGGTAATGTACGAAAAATTTGAATGCATATAGTCAATGATTGTCATGTCTGGTTGGACGGTAAATGCTATATGAAAATCCCTTAAGGATTTAAAAGGTTTTAAAGCGATTCGATCCATTGAATACCCCAATATTTGTGAGGTCACTTAACATAGAGAAAGATCTATTTCAATCTCATGAAAATGGTTAGAAAGTATCATGTATTAGTGAAATCGGTGCACTTATGTATCCTTCTATCTCTTTACATGAGATAATAATTTTTGTTAATATACTGGAAAGACACAATTTCACTTTTATGTGAATTTGAGTGAATCAAATATTACTGATATGGATCTATTATTTCTAACAAATGTTGTCAAAGGATTGTTGGTTATGCAAATGCAGGAAGATTATTTGATCTATAGTCAATTTTAATAGCATGCAAATGAAAGCATCCACAACTTGGTTATTGCTACGAACAAATTCAACGTGCAATTGGATTGCAACGATAAGGTCACGAATAAAGTGATTATCAAGAATGTATTTGCTGAGTTCAAAGGCTTAACATATCCAAGAAACAAGAAAATGATATGTCAGGATGAGTTAAAGAATGCAACGTCTTCATGAATATGATTTGATCAAAAAGACACTGTCAATATCAATATTTGAAAGCTGACATATAAGATTGGGATGCGTCATCTTTGAGAAGAGAATTGTTGTTTGCATCAGGGGGAGTAAAATACGTGCTGCACTTTTTTTCCCTTGTCCTAGGTTTTGTCCTAATGAGTTTTCCAGATAAGGTTTTTAACGAGGCAATAAATAACACATATTATAAGATGTGTACTCTTTTTCCTTCACGAGGGATTTTTTTCCACAGGGTTTTTTTCTAGTAAGATTTTAACGAGGCACATTATCTATTAATGGATATTCAAGGGGGAGGGTTGTAAATAATTTCATTATGTGTGGATGACCATTAATCCTAAGGAGTAAATCCACTATCTTGTGTAGTAATAGTCATATCTCCACTACCTCCCATTGATCTTCCACACCTCCACATTCTTCCCCCATAAAAATCAAGGTTTAATGTCATGTTTATGACATCCTTTGATATTCCTCAATGTAACCTTATAAATAGAGGTATTGAGAGTCACATTGTATACACTTGAAAGACTTGATATTTGGATGAATAAAAAAGCTCTCTTATATTGTTTCTTCTATTGTTCTTGCTTTCTACTTTTATAGTTCATATTGTTATTCTTTTAGCTTAGTTTTAAAACACCTTCAAATATAAGAGACCATTTTTGTATTTTCTCCAATTTCTTTATGTAGAAATGACACCACTTTTAATGTGTATTTAAAAACTTTAGCCATAATTTAGAAAGTATTGTAAGCTTAGCCATAAAAATAATCACACCTTCTTCTCCATGATGTTGTTTCCTCCTTGACTTGTTTGTCTCTTTCCTGGGGATAAATAAGAACCAATCTGAAGATTTGATTATTCTTACTGCTGTTTCTAGTTTAATAAAATAACAATAAAAATAAGATATCAGTTTGGTTCACTATGTTATAACAATATACATGTCAAAAAGAACTTGAAAGTGAAAAAAAGATACTTCTACCTATAGATTGTAAATTATTGATGACATAATTTTGCTCCATAAAAACTTCCCCCTCCACTCAATTTTAGTTGTCATATTTGAACTTGATACACCCATTAAGAAAATAATGATTGACATGACTATATTACCTCACTAACCATTGACATGACTATATTACCCCACTAACCCTATTAATTGATGTATAATATTAAGTCTTGAAAATGATTTGGAGAATAAATAATTAATGCTAAAGGTAAAATATGAAAAAAAATCTCTTATTGATATGTTAAAAGTGACTAGTAAAAATTGAAAAATCTATTTTTTGAACAGTGAACAAGTAAAAGTGAACGGAGAGAGTATATGGCTGTAATAGCTCAACCCTTCTTTTTAAGATTTAACAATTAATTTTATGTTTGGAAACTTGGTTAAAGTCATATTTGCTATTTGCATTTTTTTAGGAGTTTGGGTTGGGATCCGAGTGGTTTGGGTGAGTTATGCGTTCAAACCTCCCCCCAACCCAATGTGATGGACAATGTTTTTGGTTCAGTTGCAGACCTAGGGTCATAATTACGCTGAAGGGATGGGCCTGCAACCACGAATGGCTGGTTGCATTCGAAACGAGGGTCTCACTGAACTGCTCTTTGCAATCGTCAGTTGCTAGCTTGGCAGCCCATGATCGCATAGAAGGACCATTGTCAGTATAAAAATGAAAAAAATGGGATTTATGTTGTTTCATTACTTTAGACATTTGAGATTCGATTTCTGGGTGATTCAAATATAAGAATTCACACCACTAAAAAAAGGTTCAAAATTGACCGCAATCGATTTTTTGAAATTATTTACAGAAAATTGATAAAAAAAAGGATGTTGAAACAAAGCATGGGGTCTAATAATTGATGGACTCGATCGATAAAAACTGATCGACTTTGTCAGTACTACCTATAAATATTATCTATTTTTCGACACGAAAATAGACCAATCGAATCAGCCGGTTTTAGAAAGATAGCTGTTTTGTTCGGCTTTTAAAATTGCACAGTTATAAAATTGCACCATCCATGAATCGAACCAACATTTTTATTATAGTAGGGTACTATTTTACTACTAGACTGTTGGTACTTGTTAGTTTAGGACTTCATTTTTTATTTGTATTCTTCAAGCGTGCATTTTTTTTTTTTCAAAAAGACTGAAAAACTCGATCTCTTCTTATAAAAAAATTTAAATAAACGACCACGTTGGTCAATAGTACAGTCGGTTTATAAAATGGCTTCACCAAAGAACTGGCCAATTCAGTTGTTTTTTGAAAATCATTTTTCAATTATATGAAATAATGATTTGAGGGGTGTTTTTAGTAGTGTCTTCACAAAAAAATGAATTAGTAATTCTTTCTTAGTTTTGAGCTAATATTTTGATTAGCCATTTTTTTGTACCACTAATTTATGAAGGTTTAAATTGGAAATTTGGAAATTCTTTCCCTAGATTAAGATAGTGGGTTCGAAAATTAATTATAATTGTGGTTGTATGGGTAAAATGAAATTATATGAATGTTTTTGCCCTTAGGGTTTGAGTTTGACTTCTGGATTAAATTTTGATTCAACTTTATTTAATATTGTAACATAAGTATTGTTGGACTCATTTAATTCCATAGAGTGCACTTGTCAAGACCCAATTCACCTAATCGTGAGGGAACCTATTCTAATCCACCTAGATATGAGAACCCCTTACCATCCCTTAAGAAAAATATGCGGAAGTTTTTGTTATAACAATAACCCAACCTTATTACATGATTACACAATCAACTTTGAAAAAAATAATCTACCCTAGGATCTAGTCTAAATAGGTACAAGAGCTGCTAAAGAATAACAGAATGTCCGAGTCACAGCTTCCACCATGAATGAGAGAGTGGAGCTGCTGAATGATCACTACCGCAACAAGCAAGAAACTAATACTGAATCCTAAAAAAGACTATACCCCAAAAAGGGTATAGCAAGAGTAGCATCAGTACAAACCACACGTACTGGTAAGCCTCCTCGATCGACTCGAATTGGATTACACCAGTAAAACATAAATAATCAGTAGAAAACACACATACTTATATAACTTATTATCCCAAGCCTTTAGGACTACCCTATTCCCATTACTAGACTCTAGTCACAAACCCCAAAGCACAACACCTACCCCAAACCACTAAGCGGGACATCACGTCGGGGATTACGCTAACTTTGAAAGACAACTACGACAAGAAAAATCTTAAGTCTGACTCCTTAATTTAGAAAGTCACATAGCATGCCTAGAGAAAACTCGCCCGAACACGTAACCTGTCCTTTTTTTTCTCGAACACTAGATCTTTAGTAATCCTTAACCCGCACCCGGTCTTTTCCCCATCCTGCTAGCATAAGACTTCTTACCCAACCCCCACTTCCTTGGTCATTTCACCACCCGATGCAATATAATGAGCCAAGACAATATTGGATATAAACATTAAACTATAGACTGACCACCCTTAACAATGTGACAAAATGGAAAAATAATCCTACTCGAAACCAACACCCATTTGGAATAACACACCACAAGGCATTTAGGAGAGCATACCAACTAGCCAACAATTAGCACCAAGTCAAATACAGATGGAATACACAAGAAATTTCAAGAAATGGTTAAGTGACTCAGACCAACTCAAGTATGGATACACATAACACCCAGGGCATTCCAATACAACATAGAAATTCATTCCATAAATACCAGTTGAAGGATCATACTTAATTCCAAGATCAATGTACCTTAATATCTAAAAGCAAGGCATCCAAGGATGTTACAAGTACCTGAACCACACAAGGGTCCAAATAAACATATATCCAACATGTAACAATAATCCCTGGTTCACTCATGGAACCTTAAAACTTATACATACCTTCATACATACATGCTATGGGTGATACATCCACCCTCTAGACATGACCTGCAGGGGAAAATTGCCGTCCATGTACTAAAACCCCCAGACATGAATGTCTGTAATCCTTAATCCAACAATCCTGTGAGAACGTCTCAAATGCCTAAACCTTCCACAATTTACAGTATAAAAAGGCCAAGTCATAAAACAGGAAGACATTGCAAGACCAAGCAGACCACAGGGATTAACCAATCACACTATAAAGTAGTTAACATACACATATAACACAAGTTGGATTAAATATACCCCATTACCTAACCCTAACGATTAGTAGGTTAACATTCTATGCCCACAATGATGTATTCTGGGGTCGGTAACAAGGAATGCTACCTTAACAAGGGGTTAGGGACCCACCCCTTTCTCACCTAAGTTATGACTTCTCTTAAGGGTCTTGTGGTTAACCGACATTCCACCCTTACCTTAATATAAGACACAAGTTAAGAATGAGGAACATCAAAGTATGACATGCAAACGTCTATCATAATAATGGTACACAACAACCTCTAAAGGTACACTACTTGGACCCTAGCTGATTTTGCCCAACTTAACTCCTTGCTCGAAGGCCTAAACATACATTCTCTGGTTTATCTACGTTATAATCATTCTTTCAAATTCAAGTATAATCTACTCAATAAACCTTATCTTACCTGGATGTCAACCAACCAAAGTACGAATGAACCAATGAAATCCCAGCCTGAAGTTGATACCGCAAATGTGTAATTCTCCAAAAATCCATGGGTTTGCACCCATCCACAACCCTGTTCTACTTTTTTCTATGGTTTGAGGCATGAGAGGCAATGATTAGGGTTTTTGGGAAGCCTCCCACGCTTCTATATCAGTTAATAAGGAGAAGGAAAATAAAACCTGACTTTACCCTATACTAGCCAGAATGGATACAACGCAACTATGAAATTTCCCTCCCTGAAGGTAAAGAAAGACACTTGGAACTAATTTTAACTATGCACCTCAGATGGAGTGTTAAGCAATTGGAACTTTAAATTTTGTAGAATTCAACGAGTCCCCACTATAGCGGTCACCACACCGCTATAATGGTAGCGCCATAACAGTCGTCACTCTGCTATAGCGGTCTCGAACAGTATATAAAGGGGGAAATCGGTTTCATTTCTCATTTTCCCATCTACACACTCAAAAATACTACTCCCCTCCCCGATCACTTCATCGCCATCACCAAAAATTGGTAACACTCAACTTTCTCGCTCCTTCATTCTTTACTACACGTAAAAAATGCATGCCATAAGCAAGAATTTACGTTGAAAATAGAAGGTTACAGAGTATTTCAAATTTTTGAAAATTTTTGCTTGATAACATTGAATTTCTGAAGCATGGATGCTTCTCTTACTTTCACAACATTTCCATTATGTTTTGGTGTAAGGAACTCAAAGTTTACGACCTTAACTGGCCTAAAACGGTAGAGAATTTAGTCACTTTCACTTTTGAATTGGTGATTTGGGCATGATTTAGGAGTTATCATGCCCGAATTATTGTAAAGATTAGTTTTTGAACGTTGCTGGACTACTTATCTAAGTTAAAAGGTGAAAATCGGATAAATTGGGCCAATGGTGCCGTTGTTGCACCCCTTGCCCATTGAAGGAGACAAAGACCACTATAGCAGTAAGCTTACGGCTTTAGCGGGAGGCCACAGGTAGTGGCTTCCCATCTCAACTAGAAATTTTTTCTTTTGAATTTTTTTTATGCCAAATAGATGTGTAATGATTTCTAACAATTTTCCTTGGTAAAATGCCGATTTATATGAATCATGGATGACAACCAAGCCAACACCCCTGCTTATGAGAGGTTCCTCGGTGAGGCTTGTGGGGAGCGATTCTGGGGGTACCGGTGGATGGGGATTTGCTTTGAGCAGGACTTCGACATGAATAACGTTAAATAGAAGGAGTTAAAGTTTTACAACCAGCTATAGGAGTTTTGGTGGGGCCCATTAGTGGAGTCTCCCCCCGACAGGGTTGCGATTTGGACATGGGAGTTCTTTGCCATCCTCCCCACCGTGTTTTGGGATTCCCCCAGCCTCACTATTCATATTCGGGGAGTGGACGTCCCCATAGATTCCCATACCATCAACGAGTTGCTCGGCATTCCTCATGTCTCTAATGCTGACTATATGGACAAGGCCCGGGAGATGGACATGGGATGGTTGATGGACACGCTGATCCCGAAGGATTTTTGGCTATCAGGGAGATCCAGCTGAATGTGGGAGAGCAGGTTATGATGGAGTAGAAGGACTTTTACTGGGGTCCTAAGAAGGACCACAAGGCATTTAGGAGAGCATACCAACAATCCAACAACTAGCACTAAGTCAAATGTGTTCCAATACAACATAGAAATTTATTTCATAAATACCAGTTGAAGGATCATACTTAATTCCAAGATCAATGTACCCTAACATCTAACTTCAAGGCATCCAAGGATGTTACAAGTACTTGAACCACACAAGGGTCCCAATAAACATATATCCAACATGTAAGAATAATCCCTGGTTCACTCATGGAACCGTCAAATTTATACATACCTACGTACATACATGCTATGGGTGATGCATCCTCCCTCTAGACATGACCTGCAGGGGATAATTACCATCCATGTACTAAAACCCCCAGACATGAACGTCTTTAATTCTTAATCCAACGATCCTGTGGGATTGTCTCAAATGTCGATACATTCCATAATTTACAGTATAAAGAGGCCAAGTCATAAAACAGGTAGACATTGCAATGACCAATCACACTACACAGATTAACCAATCACACTACAAAGTAGTTAATATGCACATATAACACAAGTTGGATTAAATTCACCCCCATTACCTAACCCTACCAATTAGTAGCTTAACATTCTATGCCCACAATGATGGATTCTGGGGTCAGTTGCAAGGAATGCTACCTTAACAAGGGGTTAGGGACCTCCCCTTTCTCACCTAAGTTATGACTTCTCTTAAGGGTCTTGTAGTTAACCAACAGTCCACCCTCTCCTTAATCTAAGACACAAGTTAAGTATGAGGAACATCAATGTATGACATGTAAATATCCAGTATAATAAAGGTACACAACATCCCCTAAACGTATACTACTTGGACCCTAGCTGATTTTACCCAACTTAACTCCGTGCCCGAAGGCCTAAACATGCATTCTTTGGTCCATCTACATTATAATCATGATTTCAAATTCAAGTCTAAGATACTTAATAAACCTTACCTTACCTAGATATCAACCAGCCGAAGGATGAATGAACCAATGAAATCCCAGCCTGAAATTGATACCGTAAATGCGTGATTCTTTAAAAATCCATGGGTTTGCACCCATCGTACCCATTTCTCATCCTTTATATGGTTTGAGGCTTGGGAGGCAATGATTAGGGTTTTTGGGAAGCCTCCCACGCTTCTATGTCAGTTAATGAGGAGAAGGAAAATAAAACCCGACTTTACCCAATACTGGAAGCGTCATACGGCTATAACGGTCGGTATACTGCTATAGCAGTACTGCTATAACGGTCGGTATACTGCTATAGTAGTACTGCTATAGAAGAATAGTTAATTCTATAGCAGAATAACATCGTCTCGACCCCCAAAAATTTTAAGTTCCTTATTTTAAAAGTCGTGGTCCCGCGTATATTTTCAAATATTATTTCGATAATTCCCAGACTCCGCACTAACCCTGAGGTGATTTACAATAATGATGGATTAGGTCGTTACAACACTTTTAAATAGATTGAGACTGTTCAAGTTCTTTGAGAAAATAAAAATTTATTCGTTGGAGTTGGAAGGCTATGGGACAAGGTAAAATAAGACTTTGACTTCGATGAGGGAATTTTTTTGACTAAATGCTATTTGTTATGAATATGGGAGCAGTGTATATGTGAGTTAACAAGCTCTTATTTGACTGTTATCTCTATTATTATATGTTTTATCAAATGTATGGCTACTTTTCTCTCTGCCAAATTTATGATGATAAGGCACTATTTTCATGTTGAACTTCTGTTTCAAGCTTTGTCCATATAGATTACATGTTTAGCTATAGTCATGCTAGTGTTTGTACGCTTTAGAGTTACGGGAGCGGGTGGCATGGTTTCTGAGGTTTTTGGTATATTTTTATGGAAATTTTTAATTTTGGATGGTTTTGAAGTTGATATGGTTGACTTTGGTCAACATTCAAAGATACATGCATCGTATGAGAGTTTCGTCCATTTCATTATCTTTGGAACATTATTTTTTGGTTAGTAGCACTACTGGTTTGGTTCTCGAGGTGTTCGGATGGATTTTTAGTAGTTGGTTCAAAATTTGGTAAGTTTAGGCCTAGAGTTGACTTTGGTCATCGTTCATTGATAACGATCTCCGTTTAAACTTTTAATTATTTCATTGAGTCTGTAATATAGATTTTAGTCTAGTAGCATAGTTGAATTATGTTCACAAGGTTCTGAATGTATTCCAAAGGTCCGTCAGGGAGTTTTTAATCTTGTGCTTTAAGTGCTGATTGTTTCATCAGGTGCATGGAACCTCTTCTTCGTGTTTATGATGCCTTTGTTACGACCGCAAATGAGAAAATTCTCTAGCATCATGATAGCAGAGGGATGGTCGCAATCGTATAGAAGGATTGACGTGGGGTCTGGGTCTAGTCCATGTTGTCTTTGTCTTTGAGTTTATGATAGGACCCTCGTGATCGCGATAGGTTCGAATCGGGCGAACTTACGATCACGATGGAGGCCCCGTGATTGCGATGAAGGATTTATGCTTGGACAAAATTAATTTTTGATTTCAAAAAAAAAGCCCATAACTCCATTTTTGAAGCTTGAGAACTCGATTTTGAGAGGTTCTTAAGAGAATTTTTAAGATTTCTCTAGTAGGTAAGTTACTAAAACAAAATTTTATTTTTTAACATTTTATAATAATTATTTTATGATTTTATCTTCAAATCTTAGTTTTTCAACTTGAAAATTTGAGATTTTCTCGGTAGAGTTAAAGATTGATAAATTGATGATTTCAAGGTTGATTTTAAATTTGTTTTCAATAAATTTTTATATTTGAACTTTTTAAGTTATAGGTTACGTGATTTTTTTGAATAAAATTCTAGTGTTTCCTTTGTGGCATCGGGGTTGAATTTTGGATTGATTTTTAGACCTAGATTCGAAGGATAGTAATATGAGTCTCTTTAGTTTTATTTTCTTATGTAGAATCTGTGTTTGACTAGATTGGGCTCATTTGGAGGCAATTCAGAAGAGTAAAGCTTTAATTTGATTCTTCAGGCTTCTTTAAGGCAAGTTGAGACTTTCTTTAACTCTTTTTGAAAGTGTTTATGTGTTATTTTCTTATATGGGGAGTAATGGGGAATGCGGGTCTTGTATAGATGAAATGGCGAGCATCTATTAAGGTATCAGTGTATTGAAAGGGATAAAAATGGAATTAATGGCTTGTTTTGGACATACCCCTGTTCATGATTGTTGGATTGTGATATGAAAAGTGGATTAGTGAGTCTATCAGACTTGATAGGTGTTGATGTTGATGATATGCCCCTTATGAGTGAGGTTTGAGTCATTGAGCTAGATTGATAAGTTTTGAGTTTGCAGCCGGTGTTGTTGAGTTGAGTATGGCTATGTGAGCCTTGATTGTGATATTTTATTGTTCCTTTTTATTGTGTTTCATGCATACTCACTCATATTCATATCTTGGCAATGTAAAAAAATGATATTTTAAGAAATATTGATTTGAATTGAGTTACATACACAATGGGAAAGTGTTCCTGGTGGAATTTTCTAATTTACGACTGGCATGCCCAACGAAAAAGTATTGCAGGTGGAGTTTTACTGATTTTTAATTTGCATGTCTGATGGAAATTGTTTTGGCTGGCCCTATGGGAAATGGTTCTAGGTGAATTCATGATTTGCATTTCTAAATTATTTTGGGAAAAATATATAGACCTTGCGACATCCCCATGAATCCCAGCTAGCTATACAGAGTAGCGGGTGTATATTGTAGCATAAATTGCATTATTTTACATTCATCTCATTTTTGTCTGATTGGTTACATTATTATTGTATACCATGGTTGGTGAATTGTTGATATTGTTTTGGATTGAGAAATTATGAACTTGGATAGTGATAGTTATCTGATTATTAATGTTATCTGCTAGCCTAGGTGTGGCCTTCCTATTTGTAGGTGTTTCGAGGACTTTAGAGGTAGTAGTAGTTTAGATGTTTCTCGTCATCACTTTGAGTTAGGGTTAGTCGATAATGCTGCTGAGTACACATGATCCCATACTCATACTTATTTATTTTCTACACCTTACGTGCAGGTATTGAGCCGATGGTCCTCGGATGCTGATTTTTATGATTGTTGTTGGTGATTTACTCTCCAGAGATTCTGATAGTGGCTGTTGATCCCAGCGACTCCCGGATTCTCCTATATCATAGTCTTATGCTTTTATTCACATATTAGACACTTTTGGATTATTTATTATATTTCTGCTCTTAGGCTTGGATTTGTGATACCAGACCTTGGGTTGTTGTCAATAATTGTGTTTTCCCTTATCCGTTGTTTTAAGCGTTTTGTTTGGATTTTAGTGTTATTTCTACTTCTTCCACTTCTTATTTAATTCAGTATAATTATTTGGTCGGAATTGGACTTACCTATCATGCTAGGTGTGATAGATGTCATTATGACTTTTATTTGGGTCATGACATTCTGTATCATGATTTGGATATAGCTATGTGCATGTAAATTATATGTTTAAATGATCATGTTTCTATCTATATACTTTATAATTGCATACTTAATCATGCATTGTAATTTGAATATGACACATGAGCTGTCCCTATGAAATGTTACTAGTATGTTAGTTATCCATATAGAGTGTGAAATTGGGTATATCGCTTATGAGTCATTGTATCACTTTGGCCATGCGAGACAGTGTACACATGGATTTGTTGTGCTAGAAACGTTGGTTTGTACAATTGAGTCTATCATACCTCCTCTAATTTGTGAATATTGTTGATGTTTATATTATATGTTGTATCTATTGCATACTAAATATGCCGTTTTTGACGCATTTATCATTATGCTTCATCTTTTCGTAGTTGCTTGGCTGTATTGTGTTGTCTTCCATTGAGGTTGGTGGATGACACTTATTTAGTACACCATATTTATGTACTCATACTACACTTGTTGCATGCTTTTTGCAGATACTAATCCTTGTGGAAGCGATGTCCAAGATCGAGTGCAGATCCTGACTCGAGGACATTTAAAGTGAGCTTCTTGATAGTTTGCATCATCGTGGAGTTCTTCGATCTCTGTTAGTATAAATATTAGTTGTTGCACCTAGAGAAAAAATGGAGCTCAAGGTACCAACGATTATGACAGGTTCTACTCCTTGGGATGCAAGTTCAAATTTTGTTGGGTTCATTTTATTAAAACTATTTTAGCAGGCTGCATTCATTTTTTAAAAAAATAGTGGCTATGTAGAATAGAACCCTAGACCTTTTTAACTAAAAATTAAACAACACTAAGTAGACACAACTTTATTTTGTGCTAAATTTGCTGACTAATATTAATTAAGAATATTTACACAACTTTTTAAAAGTATTTCATACGTTACATTTTAAAATAGAGTGGCACCCAAAGCTTTCAAATCCTAAATCTATCGGCAAGTAACCACTAGCTGGAAGTTTGAATTGACTAGTCCGACCTCAAATCATCGGCACGAAATTTATAAATTTCAAAGTGATTACATCGTCTAGGATTAACCATAATATAAACTCTTTGTATGACACCTTCAATTATTGCTTACTTCAAAACCTGACATTTTGAATGAAGTTTCATGTTTTGAAAGATGACGACAAAAATGAAATGGAAGAGATAGAAGAGAGTCAAGTGACAACATTATGAACAAGAAGAAGAAAATGAAGGAAATTATCTTAGGAGGTTATTTGAAAGAAATACAAGTTGAAATGACCAACAATAATTATTTTTATAAGGAGACAAGACTAGTCATGATAGAACCAAGTGCATGAGGTATCTAGTAAAATAAACTCATGAGAATGTCGCTATTATTTTTCCAGTTAGATTTTGTTTCAAGAATAAAATATAAAATAAGAGAACAATGAACAACGATTTAGAAGTTTGGCTCAAATTGCACTGATTTTAAATTGTAGTTATGTTTCAAATAACCAAATTAAAGTATCTATTGGTGCAAACTTTCCTGTTTTATTATTTTTTGTGATTTGGACTTATTTTTGATTGTGACCTCATTTGTTGATCCTTTTTAGTTATTTTATTTTAGACAATTAATTTGGAAGATTTACACAAATAGCTAGTTTTGAGGTCTTGCATTTAAAAGCTATTCATTTTTAAAAATAAATTAGAGGTGTGAAGTTCGAAAGCGATCACCTAAATTCAATATTCAAAATTCAAAATCAATAGTAAGATCAAGGGTCTAATTTTGAAATTGTTAAAAGCTCCTTTTAACTATATAAGTTTTATAGTAAGTGGTCAAAATTATATTAATTTGAAAAATCTAATCAAGGTAATATAAAATTTAAAAACAAGAAATAATCACGGTAACAAATTTACTTTTAGAATCTAATTATATATTTGAAAATTTTAAAATCTAATCTTAAGAATTTAATTTTATCTCACCCTACAACTATTTTACAACCTATAAAAGCACACTCTTTGTTAGCCTTCTTATTCAAAGAGCATAGAAACACAAAAACACTAAAAGACTATATTTAGATTATATCTCTAGAAAGAACAATGGTAAAGCTTTTGACCTGTGTCCTTCTCGTTGCTGCTCTATTTTTTGGTAATCAAGAGATTTTAGTTTTTTTTTTTATGACTTTCACATTCAATTCATGTTATATATTATTGTGTATAATACTTACCTAATAATATCAATACTCATTCTTGACCCTTCTTATTTATTGAATGCAGTTGAAACAATGATAGCATCAGTTGAATCAAAAACTTGCTACCAAATACATCCAGAAATATTATGTGATCAAGGCAAAGTTGAGCCAAAATGTTTACCATTTTGCAAGCAAAAATTTGGACCCAAAGCTGGTGGCCAATGCATTGATCAGATTGGCTTTGACGGTCCTTTTTGTGCTTGTGATTATCCTTGCTAGTTACATTTATACCTCTATAAACTTTCATTATTCTGCATGAAATTTTGGATATCCATTTTCATGTGATAGGGATCTCAAAATAATAATGTACTTTATGTTTTGAGGTTTGGTTAATGATCATTCTTCCATTATAATGTTTGCCATCTTTTGTTTATGTTTTCTTATAATCAATTTACAAAAATAGTCTGTTACCTTTCAAATGAATGATAAGATTTTTTTAAAAACTGAATTGCATGTAGACCTAACAAAAAATAGTGCAAAATTGAAGAAAAAAGATTCCACATAGAAGATACCAATTAATTAGAATACAACTTTAGTCATGTTCATATTTTTATTTTAGGTACAGTACTTCTGGCTAGGAGTAGGGGTGTTCACGAGTCGGTTATTGGTCAAAATCAAAACCAAAATCAAATCAATGTAATTGATTTTTAAATTATTGAAATAAAACCAAAACAGTTAATATATATTTATCGGTTTGGTTTGGTTATTCGATTATCAACAATACACGAAAATAAAAGAAATAATTCATTTAAAAGAAAAAAAGGCAAAACTCCTACAAGTAAAGGGAGTTTGAATAGAGATTGATTGTGTGCCAGAGCCAAAAATATCAAGAAAAATAAAATAGACCTCTTTTCTTGTCTTGATTTTGTTCAAAAGGACAATTCATTCAAAGAGAAAAAATAAATTCCTAGATTACTGCATAAAAGAGTAAGATGGCGTACATCTAATACAAGATATTTAAATTATAAATAAATTTTGATGAAAAGATATATAAGATATTTACAATTATTGATAAAAAATATTAGCAATTATATATATATATATAAAATTTGTTGGTTTGGTTCAGTTATTTCTTCGGATTTTTTGAATAAAACCAAAATCAAATCAAATATTATCGATTTTTGAATTTGGGTCAATTTTTACTCAAATCATGAACACCCCTTGTGTCACGATCCAAATGGTCGTGAGTGGCACCCACATTAACCCTCCAGTAGGAGAACTATCTAACCCATACCTTAACCAGATCACTTAGCCATTTTTAAGTCAGAAATATCAACTAATCAATACTAATGATAAGAATCTCGAAAAATCAACAATAATATAAGTAAGGAATAATCAAACTACCTATTACAAATTAACAAGAACTCGAAAGTCACGTACAAAAACATTCTAACCTGTCACGATTCAATTTCAGGTCATGATGACACCTACTTTAACCCACCAGTAGGTAAGCCAAATCATAGACCAGAACGACGAGTAATGGGCTAACAGGAGAAAAACAACAGAAAATAAGAAATAAAGACGACAGTAAGAAGTAATAAGTGGAAAATTATATATATATAAATATAAGCATACTATACAAGAGAGGGAAGAGGACATAACACCAAAAAGAATCTCCCCAAGATTTGGTAAGCTCAGTACAAGAGCCACTAACAAAAAGGGACTACTAGACTATGTCAAAAATATACATCGTAGTCTCAGGATATACAAAATAAGACTATCATAAAAGCAGAAGGAGGAGGATCAACTCCAAACTCTGAAAGCTCACCCAATCTCCGATCAGCAACACAACCTGAGGTTAGCGTCAACGGTGGTGACTCGTACTAGGATTTATATCAGGGAAAAAGATGCAGAAGTATAGTATGTGCACCAAAATACGGGGTACTCAGTAGACATCATCGGTCGACTGTGCCCAATTATAGTGAAAGCACAATAATGCGAGTATATAGACTAAAGTAAATAATTAAGAGATAAAAATGGAACTAATAGGCTATAATAAGCAAATGCAATAAATTGAAAGTAGTAACTTGAAAGTAAAAATAAATGCCTCGCTATAACCTAACTGGACCCCCATAAGCCCAGAAGGCACACACAAGGAGAAATAAACCCAACTGAGCGCCCAACGGTGGGTACAAACAAGGAGTAATACTAAAAAAAAGATCGAATATAACTGTAAAGAAAGTAAAAGCGAGCCAAGATGTGAGATAAGCGTACCATATACTCCTTTACAAACTATAATCATAAATCTTACTGGTCTCCACCGAATTACCAACTCTAGATCCATAATAGTAAGGATAATAAATGTCGGACTCGAACCGAGACTCAGGAAAAATAAAAATATACAGATGCAAGGCTCGAACTGGAATTCAAAAATAAGGATCAATGTACCAAATGCCAGACTCGAATTGGAACTCATAAATAAAGGTCAATGTGCAAGATGTTGGACTCAAACCTTAACTCATAAATAAAGTTCAATATGCCAGATGCAAGACTCGAATCGAAACTCATAAATAAAGATCAATGTACTAGATGTCAAACTCGAACTGGAACTCAGTAAATAATAGTGGTATACATATACCAGACTCAAACCGAAACTCATAAATAAAACATTAAGTAGAACTAATCAGGTGATATAACTCATCTCAAATCCCTCTAGTCATTATTCCCATTTTAGAAGCCAAATCATTAAAGGAGAACCAGATTTCCTTTTATTAAGTCTAAGGTCGCGATTTGAGGTCAAAATACTAACAAGGCAAGGGTATCAGAGCTAAAAAGTTTAAGGTAACGACTAAGGAAACCCAATCCCAAATAGCAATCTCCTAAAGATACTCTATAACAAAACTAAATCTAAAATAACATCGTTCTATAGCAACCTATCTTAGAAAAGGGCGATAAGGCCCGCTACAAGTCCAAAAAACCCAACCTAAGGAAAACACCTACCCGAACCTAGGCTAAGGCTTCACAATCCCGTCCCAAGGACCTAATGAGGCTAAGTTTTATCCTAAAGGGGGAAGCAATAATGAGGCTAAGTTTTATCCTAAAGGGGGAAGCAATACTAATCTTAAGGGAAATGTGGTTGAAATCTACTCAAAAAACCCATCTAAAATTAGCCAAAAATCGCTAAAAAATATAAAAAATATAAGAACCCACCCATAGCTAGCACAATACCATTTTAATACCGTAAAAGAGCAATGTCTAAAGGAAAGGTAATCCTAGCCTACTTGGACACCGTTAAAAGCACGCAAAAACTTCTACAATAGAGCTTTCATCTTTCGAGAAGCCTCCGACCGCTGCCACGATATCAAAATAATATTCTACACGTCAAGATGAGAGCATCGATACCCATATTGCAAATTTACGCTCCGGATCAGAAATTGGGCTGAAATTAAATAGTAGGAGCCACCAACAGAATTGAGAATTGAATATGTCTCTAGGAACCTCTCAGCTCAAGGATCACTTGCCCCAAAATTAGCCATAATCCGAGCTCTAAAACATCCCCAAAACAGTCCCAAATAATAATGAGAAGATCAAGAATTAATTAGAGAATTAAACGGAGATTTTAGCCGGGAACTTATGAGATATAGATGGGGAAAAGATTGCTCTAGTGCCTCCTACTTAATCTCAATCACAATTATCAATCTTTCACAAAAATCTGAGTCCTTAATGTCAACAATAGAAGAAAAACACTTGAAATGAGAGCTCAAAATGAAGGGAGGGACTATATATACTGCCAGGGGTCCTTTTTCCCAAATGCGGGAGCCCTGTTATGAACACAGGAGATAATCGGGACTGGCCATTATAAATATGTATGGTCCATCATGATCGTAAAGAAGAAGCCTGGACCGGCCAGGTCGGTTTCCTCTTTGCGAACACAAAGGCTAGCTTGCGAACGCAAAGGTCAAGATTCCTTGACCTTGCGATCACTGTCAAGGCCTCAAATATGCAAAAATCAACATCCTTGACCTTCGCGAATGTGGCCAAGGCCTCACAATCTCAAAGGCCAATTTTGGCCTATACCATGTGCCGATGTACCAACAACTTTGCTAAGTTACTAAGTCTCTGAACGGGCCATCAGGATTCTTTTGAAATCCCGTAAATGTAAACGAACTATGCTACCCTACCAAATTTGACATTCCAAATACAACTGAACCATCAAAATTTCCATTAGAGGTCATTTTGATAGAAAGTAGGTCCCACACTAAAGGTTCTATTTTTATCAAAATCCACCCAATAGCCCAAAATGAGTCCAAAAGCCTGGGGACCGTCCGAGTCCTCTAGCCTAAAATCGATATTCTGGAGCTTACAGAACTATTAGAATTGGCATCTAATGCTATTTACTTGAAGTTTTGGCTTGAGACTCTTTTTTCAACTTCAAAAGATTTAAAATAGGGCAACGACTATAAAAACCAAATGAACTGCCCGGTAACCGAACTGTCAGTACCATCAAGTCATAAATGACTTGGGACAACTATTGGAAAGCTCTAAATGTAGAAATAACACAAAATGATAGAAAATGACCTGGAGGGTCAGTACAACATCCACTACTAAAAGCACTTTCGTCCATAGAATAAAAGGTTAAGAAGTACCTGAAGGCTCGAATTGGTAGGGATACTGAGTCTGCATGTCATGCTCGGTCTCCTAGCTAGCCTCCTTGAATAGATGGTATCTCCACTGAACCTTAACCACAGGAATATTTATGGAACGCAACCGCCTGATATCTCTGGCTAAAATGGAGACTGACTCCTCCCCAAAGATAAACCTATCATCCAACTTAACCAAGTCCCATTGGAGCACGATAGCCTCATCCGCAATATATCGTCAAAGCATCGACACATGAAAGACAGGATGGATGGCTGAAAAGGCTGGAGGAAAAGCTAACTCATAAGCTACCTCTCCAACTCTGCGAAGGATCTCAAATGGATCGATATACCTGGGGATGAGCTTGCCCCTTTTACCGAACCTCATCACACCCTTTAGGGGCGACACTTAAAGGAAGACCTGATTGCTAACTCTAAATCTCAAAGCACGAAGCCTACAGTCAGCATAACTCTTCTACTTGCTTTGAGATGCCCGCAACCTATCCTGAATAACTCAAACTCCGTCAAGCGACTCATGAAGCAAATTGGTACCCCGAGGCCTAACCTCTAAAGTCTCAAACCAACCAATCCGAGACTATCACCACCTACTATATAATGCCTCAAATGGTGTCATCTGGATACTCAAATGGTAGCTATTATTGTAGGCAAACTCTGTTAGGGCTAAAAACTTCTCCCACCACCTCCTAAGTCATTGTCAATGACATAATCTTAGAGTATATCCTCCAATACCTGAATATTAGGATCCAACTATTCGTTGGTCTGGGGATGAGAAGCTGTGCTAAGGTGGACCTGGGTACCCAACTCCTCCTGAATGGTCCCCTAGAAGTTAGAGGTGAGCTGAGAACCTCTATTAGAAATAATAGACAAGGGCACTCCGTGAAGACGAACCACCTCTCAAACATAAATCCAAGCCAACCTTTGGCACTGTAAGAAGACTGAATAGGCAGGAAATGAACAAACTTGGTCAACCGATCTATGATGACCCAAATGTTATCAAAACTATGATACGTACGAGGCAAACCACCCATGAAGTCTATAGTAATCTGCTCCTATTTTCACTCATTAATGGGTAGTATCTGAAGCAAACCACTAGGTCAAAAATGGTAGCCTTCACCTACTGACAACACAAACACCGAGCCACAAAGTCTTTTATGTCCCTTCTTATACAGCTCCACCAGTAATGCTGCCTCTAATCTCTATACATCTTAGCTGTCCTAGGGTGAATAGAATATCTGAAGCTATAAGCCTCTTGAAGAATTAACTAAATCAAATTTCTTTCCCTTAAAACATAAATGCGACCATCGAATCTCAATATACCATCTAAATCTAAGGTAGCCCTCCTAGACTCACCTCTCCGTATTTGATCTCAATTACTATACAATCCACTATCCTTAAACTATTGATCCCGAATCTACTCCAATAAGGTAGACCTGGCCTTAACACTAGAAAAAATCCTCCTGGGTCTGAAATATCAAGCCGAATCAACCTGTTAGCTAAGGACTGGATGTCCAAGGTCAACGATCGTTCCCAAACTGAAAGGAAGGCTAAGCTCTCCTTACTCACCGCCTCCTAGCTTAAGGCGTCCGCTACCACATTCATCTTGCCCGAATGGTATAAAATAGAGAGATCATAGTCCTTCTGCAACTCAATCCACTTACGATGTCTCAAATTAGGTCTTTTTGAGTCAGAATGTACTGAAGACTACGGTGATCGGTGAATATCTCACAATGAACACCATACAGGTAATGCCTCTAAATCTTAAGCATGAAAACCACCGCTGCCAACTCCAAGTCATGAATGGGCTAGTTACACTCATGCACCTTTAGTTGTCTCAAAGTATATGCTATCAAACGACCCAAACCAACACCTAAAGCATCACAATACACTAAAAACCCCTGCTTTCACCTGGAAGAGTCAAAATAGGAGCTAAAGTGAGCAAGTCCTTGAGCATCAAGAAGTTCATCTCACACCTATTAGACCATTAAAATGGAACCTCCTGTCTAGTCAATCTGGACATAGGCGCTGTAATAGAAGTAAATCCCTTGACAAACCATCTGTAGTAACCTGCCAATCCAATAAACCTAACCTCGATCGGAGATATAAGCCTAGCCTAATCACGAATGGCCTCAATCTTTGCCTGGTCTACCATAATCCCATCTTTGGACACAGCATACCCCAAGATATTACAGGCTCAAGCCAGACATTGTACTTTGAGAATTTAGCGTAATGCCACTGATTTCTCAAAGTGTAGAGCACAATCCTCAAATGTTGCTCATGCTCCTTCTTACTCCTCGTGTATACTAAGATGTAATCAATAAATACAATCACAAAGAAGTCCAAAAAGACATGAATACACGGTTTATCAAGTCCATGAACTCGACTGGGGCATTGGTCAACCCAAAAGACATCAACAAGAATTTATAATGGCCGTAGTGAGTCTTGAAGGTTGTCTTAGGGATGTCCTCTACTCAAATCCTCAACTGATGGTAGCCAGATCTCAAGTCATTCTTAGAAAATGTGGATGCACCCTGAAGCGGTCAAAAAGATCATCAATATGAGGCAAGGATATTTATTTTTCACTGTCACCTTATTCAGCTTCCGATAATCAATACACATAAGCATAGAACCATCCTTCTTCTTTACAAATACATTGGATCACCTTATGATGATATACTCGATCTGATGAATCCCTTACCCAAAAGATCCTAAAGCTAAATATTTAGCACCTTTAGCTCGAAAAAAGCCATACGATAAGGTGAGATAGAGATGGGTTGGGAGTCTGGCTCAAGGTCAATAGCAAAGTCTATATCACGCTTAAGAGGAAGGCTAGGTAGGTCGGTAGGAAAAAATATCACAAAACTCAATGACTACAGGAATAGAGGCTAGTGAGGGATTCTCTAAACTAACATCGCAAACATAAGCTAGATAAGCCACACAACCCCTCGACACCAATCTCTTAGCCTGAATATAAGAAATAATCCCCATTGGTATACAACTATAAGCACCCTGTCACACAACCAAGGATATACCAGTATGGTAAACATAACGTTCTTGTCAAAGCAATCTGAGACTATATAATAGGGAGATAACCAGTCCATGCCCAAAATCATATCAAAATCAACCATTTTTAGAATAATAAGATTAGCTTGAGTGTTATACTCACGCACAATCACAATACATAATCTGTATGCCCGATCCACTACTAAAAAATACCCACAAGAGTAGCTACATGCATAGGCACAGATAATGGCTCACAAGACAACCCAATCAAGATGCATACTGAGTAAAAACATACGAATAAGTGGAGCCTGGATCAAATAAGGCAAAAGTCGACTGAAGGCACACTAAAATCGTACCTATAATAATAACATTAGAAGCCTCAGCCTTCGGCCTACCAAGTACAATATATAAATGACCCTACCTATCTCCGAACTGGGTGCCTACCCGACCGCCTTCTCTCCCTACCTGAGGACCTCTAGGAGAACCCTAAGGACAACCCCTACTACCCTGTACACCACCCCAAGCTGGAGGTGTCACTGATTTGATCAGTGGAACATTCTGAGCAGCAGTCTCAACCATTCTATGATGGGGACACTCTCAGGAAAAATGACCAACAATCCCACCCTTGTAGCATGCCCTGGGTACTCTAACATGATGAGAAGGTCTGACTGACCTGGAATGACAACCTCAACCTAAAGACCCTGACTGAATACCTCTTGATGGTTGTCTACTGCCCTGACTACCAAAACTACTATAACCAGGATGACCCCAATCTAAAATTTAAAGCGCTGCCTAAACGGGCCTACAGGATTGGCCCTGATGTTGATACAACTCTTGCTGAGATTATCGATCCTAAAAACCTCTACCCCTGAACTGAGTACCACTCTAACTCCCACTGTAGCTTCCCTGATGGTGGGGTCTCTTATCACTGCCCTTACGAGCATCACGATGCAAAAATTCCATAGTATAAACATAATCAACAATCTCAACACAAGATCTACCCACAACTACCAGACTCTAAGCATACATACAAAATGGAAGTCTCAATCCTATGATGAAGCACTGAATCCTCTCAAACTTAGTGGGTAGAATCATAGTTTCATGTCTAGATAACTTGTGAAACCTCATCTCATACTTCGCTACTGTCATAGAACCCTATTATAACCTGGTGAACTCGTCCCTTAGAGAGACGTATGTTCCGAGGCATATACTTCTCCAAGAAAGCCTTGGAGAACTGAGTCCATGTCATAGAAGGAGATCCAACTAGCCTAAAATCAAGATATCCCCTCTACCACTATCTCGCTGTTCTATCAACTGAAAGGTAATGTAATCCACACCATGCAACTCAACCAGTCCTAAATTATGCAACCTCTCCTAACAACTAGTAAGCAACTCAAATACATCATCTCCTTGGGCCCCTATAAACCTCAGTGTAGATAATCTAAGAATTTGGTCCAGCATCTTCTGCTCTTCAAAAGTCATAGCTAGTCGGTTGGCCCTCACCATACCCCATAACTTTGCTAAGGGATCATGGAGGACGAGTGGAGAGATAAATTTGGGTAGAGCCTGGGCTACTCCCAGTCTTATCAACTACTGTGGTAGCAGATCCTTTGGTGCTATCTCAGGTGCATACTCTAGCTCTGGATTAATAAATGGATCTAATGAAGGCTCCCTAACCCAGCCTAGAGCTAAGGTTGTAGCTCTATCCTATCCTGGACCTCGGGGTAGACCTCTGCCTCTAGCAAGTACCCTAGTTGCAGGCTCGGGTGCCCAGTCCCCAGCCGCTATAGCCCGCATCTTAGCCATCTGTGAAAGAGTGAAATAAATGAGAATCGAGAAACCAATATAGACACAATGCACGAAAATGAA
The DNA here is from genome assembly GCA_031232105.1 of Capsicum rhomboideum. Classification (NCBI taxonomy): domain Eukaryota; kingdom Viridiplantae; phylum Streptophyta; class Magnoliopsida; order Solanales; family Solanaceae; genus Capsicum; species Capsicum rhomboideum. The sequence continues at coordinate 27,988,329 of CP124711.1, read as the reverse complement.
TCAAAAATATGAGATTTTTCTAGGAATGCCATGTATCCTTCCAAAGATAGGATACAGACATAATCGTACCAATCTAGGGACTCTACAAGACACTCGCTCTTATACCAACTATACTGGTGAATCTAGCTTTGAAACTAAGCTGTCATGACCCAATTTCTCAAGTCATGATCGCACCTAGTTTAACCCAGCAGTAGGTAAGTCAAACCATAGTGGAGAACAACGAGTAATGGGCTAACAAGCAAAAAATAGTGGAAACCAAGAAATAAAGTCGATAGTAAGTGGAAAAATAGATATAAATAAATATAAGCATACAACACAAGAGAGGGAAGAGGAAAAAAACACCAAAAAGAATTCCCCCAACACCTGATAATGTCAGTATAAGAGCCACTAATAAGAAGAGAGTACTAGACAGTGTCAAAAATATACATCGTAGTCTCAGAATATTCTAAATAAGACTACTATAAAAGCAGAAGGAGGAGGATCAGCTCTGGACTCTAAAAGCTCACCCAATCTTGGATCAACAACACAACATGAGGTCACCGTCAATGGCAGTGACTCATACTAGGATCTACATCAGAGAAAAAGATGCAAAAGTGTAGTGTGAGTACCAAAACACGGGGTACTTAGTAGACATCATCGGGCGATTGAGGTCAATTATAGTAAAAGCATAAATAAAGTGCGAGTATATAGACTAATGTCAATAATAAAGGGACAAAAATGGAAGTAATAGGCAATGCTAAGCAAAGGCAGTAAATCAAAAGTATGTAACTCGAAGTAGAAATTAATGCCTAGCTATAAACTAACTGGGACTCCATAAGCCCAGAAGTCACACACAAGGAGAAATAAACTCAACCCAGCCCTCATAAGCACGGTGGGTACAAACACGGAGTAATAATAATAAAAAGATTGAATATAACTGTAAAGAAAATAAAAGCAAGCCAAGATGTGAGATAAGCGTACCGTATACTCCTTTCCCAACCATAATCCTAAATCTTACTGGTCTCCACTGATTACCAACTCCAGATCCATAATAGTAAGAATAACAAATGCTGACTTGAACTGGGACTCATTAAAAATAAGAATATACAGATGCCCTACTTGAATAGAAACTTATAAATAAAGATCAATGTGCCAGATGCTAAACTCGAACTACAACTTATATATAAAGGTCAATGTACCAGATGCCGGAATCAAATCGAAACTCATAAATAAAGATCAATGTGCCAAATTCTAAACTTGAACCAGAACTTAGTGAATAATAGCAGTATAAAAATGTCAGACTCAAATCGGAACTCATAAATAAAGGATTAAGTAGCTCTAACTAGGTGATATAACTCATCTCAGATCTCTCTAGTCATTATTTTGATTTTCGAAGCAAAACCATTAAAGGAGAACCAGATTTCTATTTATTATGTCTAAGGTCGTAATTTGAGGTCAAAATACTAACAAGGCAAGGGAATAAGAGCTAACAGGTTTAACGTAACGACTAAGGCAACCCAATCCCAAGTGACAGCCTCCTAAAGATACTCAATAAAAAAACTAAATCTAAAAGGACATCGTTCTATAGCAACCTATCTTTGAAAAGGGCGATAAGTCCCATTACAAATCTAGAAAATCCAACCAAAGGAAAGCACCTACCCAAACCTTGGCTATGGCTTCACAATCCCATCCCAAGGCCCTAATTAGGCTAAGTCTAATCCTAAAGGGGGAATCAATGCTAAGCTTAAGGGAAATAGGGTTGAAATCTACCTAAAAAGGTCTCTAATTATCTAAAAGTAGCCAAAAATTGCTAAATAAATATCCAAACTGTAAGAACCCACCCATATCTAGCACAATACCATTTTAATATCATAAAAGAGAAAAGTCTAAAAGAAAGGTATGCCTAGCCTTCTTGGACGCCACCGAAAGTATACACAAACCTCTACAATAGAGCTTTTCCTTTTCGAGAAGCCTCCGACCTCTGCCATGCTATCAAAATTACATTCTATATGTCAAGATGAGAGCATCGATGCCTATATTGCAAATTTATGCTTTGAGTCTGAAATCAAGATGAAATAAATAGTGGGGCCCACCAACGATATTGAAAATTAAATCCTTTATTAGGTCTCTCTCAGCTCAAGGATCACTTGCCCTAAAATTAGGCATAATCCAACCTCGAAACACAGCCCCAGAATAGTCCCAAATAATAATGAGAAGATCAAGAATTAAACAGAGATTTTAGCCGAGAACTTATGAGATGTGGACGGGGAAAAGATCGCTCTAGTGCCTCCTACTTAATCCTAGTCCCAATTATCAATCTTCCATAGAAATTTGATCTCTTAATGACAACAATGGAAGAAAAACACTTGAAATGGGAGCTGAAAATGAAGGGAGGGATCGTATATACTGCCAGGGATCTTTCTTAGTGAATGCGGGGCCCCTGTAATAAATGTCGGAGATGATCAAGACTGGCCTTCACAAATACGGTCGGTCCATCTCGATCACAAAGAAGGAGTTTGGATCGGGCAAGTCAGCTTTCTCTCCACGATCGTGAAGGCTAGCTAGCAAATGAGGAGGCCAAGATTTCTTGACCTCGTGATCGCGGTCAAGGCCTCGCATTAACAAAAATCTTGACCTTCACAAATGTGGCCAAGGCCTTGCGATTGCAAAGGCTAATTTTGGCCTACCCCAAGTGCTAATGCACCAACAACTTTGCTAAGTCTCTAAGTCTCTGGACGGGCCCTCGGGATTCTTTCAAAAATGACGCAAACAAACTATACTAACCTACCAAATTCGTCATTTTGGACTCAATGAAGCCATAAATATTTGCATCAGATGTCATTTCAACAAAATATGGGTCCAACATCCAAGATTCTTTACCAAAATCCACCCAATATCCCAAAATAAGTCCAGAAGCCTCGAGTTCTGGACCAAGGGTCCCCCTAGTATGAAATCAATATTTCAAAGCTGACAAAACTATTAGAATTGGCATTCAAGGTTGTTTACTTGATGTTTTGTCCCGAGACCACTTTTCAACTTCAAAATCTCCAAAATAGGGAAATGGCTTTAAAAACTAAATGAATTGCCCCATAACCAAACTGTCAGTCCAAGAAAGTCATAAATGACTTGAGGCAGCTATAGGAATACTCTAGACGCAAACAAAGCATGAAACATCAGAAAATAACCTGCAGGGTCATTACATCACCAAACTGAAGTCTAAGATAAATATCCAACAATAAATAAAATAAGAGAATCACTGTCCAAAAGAATGGACATGATATGACAGAATGATCCATGTCTGCTTGAAAGTAGGTGCTCACTCTTAGATCAAAAGTTGCTGGTCAAATGTTAGAATCGAGGTCTCATCTCTATCTCTGGAACACTGTCTACACTCAACAAAAGAAGAGCACATGTAGTATTATTACAAACACTATGTACTGGTAGGCATCATCGACAGACTTAACTCTGACCCACTCTTAAACATAAATCAAATATGAGTAAATTAGCAATCAACACATAATAAGTAATTTTAATCAACAATTACAAATTCACCAATAACCTCAAATAGACCAACCTCACATGTGTTAGTTCAACAACAAAGGGAGGGGTCTATGAATCTTATAAATACCATAAGTGTAAACATACCAAACCATTTACCACCTAACTATCTCATAAGAGTAGAATTAAGCCACCTCAATTTCAGTACAACACGTTATGAAATGTAAATGAGCATTCAAATAACTATGAATATGTAACAATGCATCACAACCATCACAATATCTTCTCAATCTAGACATACATACAAAGGGGACTTATATACCTAATAGTCATGACCTGCAGGAGACCTGCTTCGTTCATGTATCGTACTAGCATAGTACTTGATCCTCCAAATATCAATAAATAAGTAACATATATCAGTGTAGTACCTGACCCTCCAAATAGCACAATCAAACATTAAACACGATAAAAAGCAGTTCACCAAATATGCAAGTACACACTTTATCTAGACACTTAGTCAAATTCAGCTTTATCTTTTCATGTATACAACTAATATCCACCAATGCACAAAATCACAGTATGCTCGAAGGCCAATTCACAAATATTTAACTTACGAATAGGTATAGAATCAAAATCAAGTCTATAACTACAATTTAAATTATAACCTATCTCAAACGCAAGCCCAAATGCACTAATCCACTAAAGCCTTACCTTTTCTTGCAGCTTCAGATCGTTTTCGATCTAAAAATAGAAAGAAAGGAGTAATTAACATCTTGCTCTCTATTTCTAGGCATTAGGAATCAAAATCCATTGAGTTCATAACCTAAACCACCAGTTTGGGGTTTTCCACCCATTAATCCACCCAAATTCCCCATAATTCATGTATACGGAGAAGGATTATATGTTAGGAAGTAAAATATATAAACCTAGAATGATTTACAATTGAAATTAAGACTACCCATAAGAAATTCTCATCAGCTCATCAATTTTAGGGCTTAACCCATGAATTTCTTTCTAACACTTGATTCTAGTGATTCTATAGATTAAGATGGATTAATCTATGTTAGAATGATGGAATAAACTTACTTCAAGAGTAGAAATCACCCAAACTAAAAGAAAATTACCTCACACAAGCCATAGGTCAAAATTTAGATTTTATTTGGGAGAAATAACGTCAAAACTCATAGAAACAGTCATTTAACTGTCGATGACCGCTACAGCAGACACCTGCCCGTTATAAAGTTCCTATTGTGGTGAGTAACTGCCTGCAATGGTGGTCCTAAGTAATTTATCACCTACCACTCTGATGTTCAGATACCTGTTGTGGCGAGTAGCCGCCCACTACAGTGGTCCCAAGTAGGTCCTCAACGATCGCTACGACGGTCGACTACCCGCTATAGTGGATTCGCTATGGTGAGAGGGGTACCCCTTTAGCAGCCACTAGCAGAGAGTTTGGAAAGGTTTCAAAACTCTCCTATCTTGTAACACCTCCTTGGTTTTTTGACAACACAAAAATACACTATCGCGACAAAAGCCATAATCAGAGTTCTACAAATCCTAATAACATTTTGAAAGTTTTTATGAATCTCAAAATCTCTTATATAGCACACCACACTCATAAGACCATCAAACATATCACCACGAGATACAAATGTCTCTAACCCATACAATACTTAATTTTCATCTGAACTCACCCTAGCCTGAGATTTTCACAACTCTCATTCTCGAAAACCTCTACCTGGCTTTTACACTACAAATAATGCTATAATAATGGGATGGATTGTTACATTATACATCAATTAAACACTCGTTCATCCCCAAATAACAACTAGATCGAATGAGGAAAACAAGTAAGAATTTACCTAAATTGGTGAACAACTGTGGATATTGCTTATGCATGTCCGCTTCAGTCTCCCAAGTGGCCTCCTCAATAGGATAGTTCCTCCACTGGACCTTCACAGATAGAATATCTTTAGTTCTCAACTTTCAGGCATCTTTTTCAAGAATGGTAATAGGTTCCTCTTTATAAGAGAGGTTTTCATCAAGCAAAATTGAATCCCAATGAATGATATAATCACCATTCCTATGATTCTACTTGAACATCAAAACATAAAACACGGGATGAATTTTTGATAAAATCAAAGGTAAGGCCAACCTATAAGCCACTGAACCCACACCCTTCAAAATATCAAATGATCCAATGTACCTTGGACTAAGCTTAGCCTTCTTCCTTAATTGTATCACACCCTTCATGGGTGAAACCTTGAGAAATACTTGCTCACTTTTCATGAAATATATATCTCACACCTTCCTATTTGCATACTCCTTATACTAACTTTGAGCCGCCATAAGTTTCTCTTGTATTAATCTAACCTTTTCCATCAATTCCTTCAACAAATTGATTCCCCAAGGTCTCACCTCAAAGGCATCAAACCACCCAATGGGAGATCTACACCTACTCCTATGTAAAGACTCAAAAGGAGCCATGTTGATACTCAAGTAATAATTATTGTTATACGCAAACTCACACAATGGTAAGAAGTGGTCCCAATGACCATAGAAATCCATGACGCACACTCGAAGCATGTCTTCTAACACTTGGACTATCCACTCAAACTAATTTAGTGCCCAACTCTTCTTGAAAATTTTCCCAAAAGTTAGAGGTAAACTATGCACCTCTATTCAAAATAATAGAAATGGGAACCCCATGTAGTCGGACAATCTTCTTAACATAAATCTTGGCTAACTTAGCTGTATTATACGCCACCTGTACTGGAATAAAGTGTGCATACTTACTCAACCTGTCCATGATGTCCTATATCAATTCATACTTCTCCAAAGTCTTAGAAAGAGTAACAATGAAATCCATGGCTATCCCCTCCTACTTCCATTCAGGAATGGGCATCCTCTGAAGAGTACCACCAGTTTCTGATGTTCATACTTCACCTGCTTGAAGTTTTGACACTTAGCCACAAAATCAACTATATCTCTCTTCATTTGGCGCCACCAATAGTGTAGCCTCAAATCACGATAAATCTTAGTCCCACCAAGATATATAGAGTATCTCAACCTATGCACCTTAATAAGTAAGGTCGAAATCAAGCCATCCACACAGCACATACAAACTCGTACCTTAATCCTCAAAACACCTTTATTAACAAGAATGACCTCTTTGGCCTCAGGCCTCACCTTGAAACACCTTGTCTTGAATCTTACTCAACTTCACATCTTTAAGCAGCGTAGCTTTGATTTGGTCAAGAAAAGTAGACCTCGCCTCTATATTAGCTAGCAGTCTTCCCCTCCTGGTCACTTGAAATCTCATAAAGCAGTTAGTCAGGGTCTAAACATACCTAGCCAATGGAGTTTAGAAACATCAAAATATGCCAAACTACCCATACTTTTCGTCTTCTAAATCAGCGCATCCGCTAAAATATTGGCCTTACTCGAATGGTAAATAATTGAAATATCATAGTCCTTGAATAATTCCATCTATCTAAGCTGTCTCAGATTCAGATCCCTCTCAGTAAAGATATGTTGCATGGTACAGTGATCGCTGAACACTTCATATTTTACCTTATACAAATAGTGTCACGATATCTTGAGAGCAAACACCACCACAGCCAACTCCAAGTCATGGGTGAGATAGTTCTTCTTATAAACTTTTAGCTTTACTAAAGCATGAGCAATTACGTTCTTTTCCTTCATCAAAATAACACCTAAACCAGAATGTGAGGTATCACAAAATACAATAAAGACCTTACCCTCTACCGATAAGACAAGGATATGAGCTGAAGTCAGCAAAGTCTTAAGATCTTGGAAGCTCTCTTTACACTCATTAGTCCATACAAAAGGCACCTCTTTTTGAGTTAACCAAGTCAAATGTGAGGCGATAAAAGCAAACCCCTTCATGAACTTGTGGTAGTATCTATCCTACTCTACAAAGATGCAAATTTCAATCACAAAGGTAGTCCTAGTTCAATTCTTAACTTCCTTAATCTTAGTGGGTCTACCATAACCCCTTCTTCTTAAACCACATGTCCCTAGAAGGATACTGAAGGCAACTAAAATTCACACTTAGAATATTTTTCGTAGAGTTTCTTCTCCTTAAGCAACCCCAACACAATACGCAAGTTAGCTTTATGCTTTTCTCTACTCTTGGAGTACATAAGAATATCATTAATAAAAATAATAACAAAAAGAATACAAATATAGCTTGAACATCCTATTCATCAACCTCTATAAAAGCAGCTGGGACGTTAGTCAAACCAAAAGACCTCACCAAAAACTCATAGTGCCCATAATGGGTTTAGAAAACAGTCTTAGGTATGTCCTCGACCCAGATTTTAAGCTGTAATACTCAGTCCTCATGTCAACTTTGGAAAACACCAAAGCACTATGTAACTGATAAATCAAATCATCTATCCTGAGCAATAGGCACTTGTTACGAATCATAACTTTGTTCAACTGTCGGTAGTCTATGCACATACATAGACTACCATCCTTCTTCTTAACAAACAAGATAGGAGAACTCCACATAGAAGCACTAGGGTGAGTGAACCCCTTAGCTAGCAGTTCCTGCAACTGAGCCTTTAGCTTTCTTAGCTCACTTGGTGCCTTCTATAAGGAGGAATAAAGATAGGATGAGTGCCTGGCTCTAGATCTATCCAAAAATTAATGTCACGATCAGGTGGCATAGCAGGAAAATTAATTGGAAATACTTCTAAGAACTCACATACCACCAGAACTGACGCTATAAGAGGAATCTCAACATTAGTATCCCGAAGATAAGCTTGAAAAGCCCAACACTCCTGCCCAACTAAATTTTTAGCGTGAATAAAAGATACAAGTCTCAAAGGGGAAGGCTTATAATCACCCTCCCACTCTAATCTATCTATTCCTAAAATAGACACAATTACTATCTTGGCATGATAATCAAGAATCATATGGTACAGAGATAACCAACTCATCCCCAAGATGATGTCAAAATCCATCATGTCTAAAATTATAGGATCATCCTAAGTCTGATATCCCATGAACAATATAGAACAAGCCCAGTAAACTTGATCAATAACTACCAAAACCCCAACTGGTGTAGACACATATATAGGAGTATCAAGCATTTTACATACCATATTCAAAACCACAGTAAATATAATAGAAATATACCAGAATGTGGAACTTGGATCAACAAAAAATAGTAGCTCTACGGTCACAGATAAGAATAATACATGTGATCACTACATCTAAAGCCTCAGCCTTAGGCCTAACTGAAAAAGCATAAAAGTGGGCCTTATCACCCGTTTGAGCACCGCCCTTGTCGTCCTATGCACCACCTCAATCTGCATGTCCACCACCTTGGTGGGCTTGGTTTCCATCTCTACCCTCCTGGTGACCACCACGCCCACCCTATGGATGACCCCTACCATTACCTCCACAGCCCCTACCTGCTGGAACCAAGACTGAGAAAGTCTGTTGTTGGCCTGACTGACCAGAGTATTTGTAATTAGGACAGTTTCTCTGAATATGAACAACCCTACCATATTAATAGCATATACGATCAGGGTAGGTTATTGAGATAGTAATAACAAAGAAACATAACCACAAAAGTCTGAAGATAGCTGGCTGGCCCATGATGGATCCCCATCACATACCTATAATTGCGGATTGAATGGGGTTGATAGGGTAGCCCAAAAAACTCTATCCCTAAAAATTAAGAATTGCCCACATTGTGGGCCCTTTTTTCCCCTGACTTGGCGTAACCATCTTTCCTTACACCATTTACTTTTTTCACAAAATCAGCTGTTACCTGGAAGGTCTTACCTGAAGATGTCATCTAAAGTGTAAAAACCTGAAGACCTTTATTCAAACCTTTAACAAACAATAAAATCCTCCCCTCCTCAATAGTCCACAATTGGGACAAATATCTTGACAAAGCATAAAATTTGGAATCATAGGTTGCAACCGAAATACCTCAGTGCTTTAGTCTAGTGAACTTATCCTTCTTCCTATACCTTAGAGTAGGTGGAACATATTTTTCTAAAAAGATAGAATGAAACTGAGTCAAAGTCAATAAAGGAAAACATACAACTCTACACTCAATGAATGCACTCCACCATATTTTGGCGTCCCCCTACAACTGAAAGTAACAAACTCTAGACCATACCATGAAAAATAAATTTGTAAGCATCTTCCAACTCAGTACCATGAAAAATAGAAGGTTTCATCTTAAGAAACTTACAGAACAAGTCATACTGGTCTCCGATCATCACCAGACCCAAAACTTGATACAGGAGTGTACCAATCTTTGATGCCTCTTCCATATTGGGTGCCATGACAGCACCATGCTACAACCTTAGATGATGAACAATTGGAATTGTCGGTGTAGCACTTGTACCAGTTAAACCAGTTAGAAATCCTAAACCTACTGAATCAACTTTGTAGACATCTAAATCTGTGATGCACCTCCCTAAACTGGCACAACATCTCTCTGAATAGGTACCTCTCTATCCTCTAGCACTACCTCCTCATTCTGAACCATGTCTATAATATCCTCATATGGGGGAGAAAGTTTTGATCTCTACCTTGTTGGACCTCCGGTGGCTTGAGCTCCACCCCTAGCGGGTGCTGCCCCTTGGCCTATTCCTCTTCCCCTTCCCCCCACTCTGCCCTTACTATTAACCATGGGCCCAATAGCTGATTTGGGTGTTACAACCATTTGCGAGACAAGAGTGAGAAAAGTTAGAAACCAAATTGGATCACCAAATACCAATTGAAATCAAGTACTTGCATAAAATAAAGAAGAAGAATGAGATTTTTGAAAGTCCTATAGCCTCTCAAAGAAAAGTATAGATGCCTCCATACTGTTCCGCAAGACTCTACTAGACTCGTTCTTGTATGACGAGATCAACGAACCTAGGGCTCTAATACCAAATTTTTCATGACCCAAATGGTCATAAGTGACACCCACACTAATCCTCCAGTGGGAGAACCATCTAACCCAAACCTTAATTCGATCACTTAGCCAATTTTAAGTCATAAATATCAAATAGTCAATACTAATAATAAGAATCTCGAATAATCAACAATGATAGAAGTGCGGAATAATCAAACTACCTATTACAAATTCTCAAAAATCCAAAAGTCACCGTACAAGAACATTTAAGTCAAACTGAAGTGTAAGATAAATATTCAACAACAAATAAAACAAGAGTATAGCTGTCCGAAAGAATGGACAGGATCTGATAGGATGATCCATGTCTACCTAAAAGTAGATGCTCACCCTTGGATTGGAAAGCTGCTGGTCAAATGATAGATCCAAGGTCTCATCTCAATCTCTGGAGTACTGTCTGCACTCAACAAAAGAATAACACAGGTAGTATTAGTACAAACAATATGTACTAGTAGGAATCATCGATCGACTTAACGTAGACCCACCCTTAAACATAGATCAAATATGAGTAATTAGAAATCAACATATAACAAGTAATTTCAATCAACAATTACCAATCCATAGATAATCACTTAGTCAACCAATAACATCAACTAGACCAATGTTCACACGGATTAGTTCAACCACAAAAGGAGGGGTTTATGACTCCTCTAAATACCACAGTGTAAACACACCAAACCATTTACAACCTAACCAACTCACAAGAGTAGACTTATGCTACCTTGATTTCAATGCAACATGTTATGAAATGCAAATAAGAATTCAAATGACTATGAATATTTAACAATGCATCACAACCATCACAACATCCTCTCAATCTGTACATACATACAAAGGGTACTTATATTTACAGTAGTCATGACTTGCAGGGAACCAACTTCATCCATGCACTAACTGATATGGTACTCGACTTTACCAATATTAATAAATAAGTAACATGTACCAACACAGTACCTGACCCTTCAAATATCATAATATATGAATACCACAATCAAATATCAGCCAGGATATAATGCAGTACACACTTAATCTAGACACTTAGTTAAATTCAGGTTCATCTTTTCATGTATTCAACCAATATCCACCAATACATAAAATCACAATATGCCCGAAGGCCAATTCATAAATATTTAAATTACGAATATGCATAGAATCCAAATCAAGTCTATAACTATAATTTAAACCATAACCTATCTCAAACACAAGTTCGAATGCACTAATCAGCTAAAGTTTTGCCTTTACTTGTAGCTTCAGATCGTTCTCAATCTAAAAATAGCAAGAAGGGAGTTATTAACATCTTACTCTCCATTTCAAGGCATTAGGAATCAAAATCCATTGAGTTCATAACCTAAACCACCAATTTGGGATTTTCTACCCATTAATCCACCTAAATTCCCCATAATTCACATTAACAGGGAAAGATTCTACATTAGGAAGTAAAGTCTAACAACCTAGAACCTTTTACAATTGATTTTAAGACTATCCGTAGAGAAATTCTCATCTGTTCATCAATTTTAGGGCTTAACCCATGAATTTCTTCCTAACACTTGATTCTAGTGATTTTATATATTAAGATGGATTAATCTATGTTAGAATTATGGAATAAACTTACCTCAATAGTAGAAATCACCCAAACCAGAAGAAAATTGCCTCACATAAGCCTTAGGTCAAAATTTGGATATTTTTGGGAGAAATGACGTCAAAACTTGGAGAAATAGACATTTACCTGCTGATGACCACTACAATAGACACTTGCCTGCTTACAGCGATCCCGCTGTGGTGAGCAGCTGCATTCTACAATGGTCCCACTGTGGTGAGCAACTATCCACTATAATGGTCTTGAATAATTTCTCACCACTGCTATGATGATTAGCTACACGCTACAGCGGTCCCTCTTTGGCAAGTAACTACCCGCTATGGAAGTCCCAAGTAGGTCCTTGCTGACAGCTAAGGGAGTTGGCTACCCACTATAACAAAAGGCTTCTCGCTGTGGAGGCCACTGGCAGAGAATCGAGGGAGGTTTCAAAACTCCCCCATTTCGCAACACCCCTTTTGTTTTTGGACAACACATTAATACTCTATCACGGTAAAAGCTAATATCGAAATTCTATTAATCCGAATACCATTTCAAAAGTTTCTATGGATCATAAAATCTCTTATCTACCATGCCACACCTACAAGACTATCAAATATATCACAATGAGACTCAGACGATCTCTAAACCACACAACACTCAATTTTCATCTAAACTCCCCCTAGCTTGAGATTTTTCACAAGTATCATCCTAAAGAAACCTCTACCCAGCTCTTACACCACAAATAATGCTATAACAATGGAATGGATCGTTACACTTGGTGAGGAGTCTCTTAGTTATGTCATAGATTTATGTGACGATAAAAATATAAATTACTTCTGGTGTTTTTTATTTTTATTTCATATATTATTCGACAGAGATGAACTTAAATGGATAGACATGAAAAATAATAATTCATGTAATTAACTAACCTTCAACTTATGTATGATCGAGACATAACCATTAATGACATACGCTATATGTTAGTATTTAATTTGCATCAAATTAAACAAGCATCAACAACAAAACTGATCATAGGATCACCAAGAATCTAGACCAAGAAAGTATTTACAAATTATTTTTTGCAATGTTTTATAATTTGTTACTGAATTGACACAACTTAATTGTTTCCTTCAGTTGCTAAAACGTGGGCAACACCAACTGCAGAAGTTTATCCACCATCAGTAGTAGAAGATGATGAGCCGTCAACTGTTGAAAGACCAATGACGGCATCTCCACCAAAACCTTCACTACTTCTAAAGACATTTCAAAATCCTAACACCAACACCTCAGTATCTTCTCATATGTCTTCATTCTCGTCGCCTCTTATACTAATTCTTATTGCACTTGTAATTTATTAATTCGTTGAAAAATGAATATTTTTTTAATTAGACCCTGGAGCCTTTAGGGTCCTCTTGCACTACTTTAATTTTTGTATTAAAAGAACTGAGAATATGTAAGCCTCCATCAAATTCAAAGGTAATATAGTGATGTTTGGACATTTAATTTACTACTGTCTGGTTTACATATCTTATCCTAATTAATCATATGTTTTGTTACATCAGTTCTATAATTAGGAAGATTTTGATTATAGTAAATATCTTGAGAGAGACTAAAAGTGTTCATTTTTGGTAACTTAAAGGGTCAAAGTGCTTAAATGCGTACTTAAAAGACTATTTTAGACCTGCTCACACATATAAGGGACCTTTTTGTTAACTTGTGGCAAACTTAAAGGATCAAAATTGTTAAGTGTATAGCTAAAGAACTATTTTGAACCTACCTTCAAATATAAGAGACCATTTTTGTTATTTTCTCCAATTTCATTATGTAGAAACGACACCACCTTTAATGTGTATTTAAAAATTTTATCCCTAATTTAGAAAGTATTGTAAACCTAGCCATAAAAATAATCACGCCTTCTTCTCCATGATGATGTTTCCTCCTCGACTTGTTTCTCTCTTTCGTGAGGATAAATAAGAACCAATACTGAAGATCTGATTATTCTTTGTTGCTATTTCTAGTTCAATAAAATAACAATAAAAATAAGATATCAGTTTGGTTCACTATGGTATAACAATATACATGTCAAAAAGAACTTGAAATTGAAAAAAGATACTTCTACCTATAGATTATAAATTATTGGTGACATAATTTTGCTCCATAAAAACTTCCCCCTCCATTCAATTTAGTTTTCACATTTGAACTTGGCACGCCCATTAAGAAAATAATGATTGACATGACTATATTACTTCACTAACCCTATTAATTAATATAATAGTGATTGACATGACTATATTACCTCACTAACCCTATTAATTGATATATAATATTAAGTATTGAAAATGATTTGGAGAATAAATAATTAATACTAAAGGTAAAATATGAAAAAAAAATCTTTTATTGATATATTAAAAGTGACGAGTAAAAAGTGAAAATCTATTTTTGGAATAGTGGACAAGTAAAAGTGAACGGAGAGAGTATATGGCTGTAATAACTCGATCATATTTGCTATTTGAATTTTTTTTAGGAGTTTGGGTTGGGATCCGAGTGGTTTGGGTGAGTTATGCGTTCAAACCTCCCCCCGTCCCAATGTGTTGCACACTGTTTTTGGTTCGAGTGCAGACCTGGGGTCATAATCACACTGAAGTTGCAGCCACAAATGGCTAGTTGCATTCGCAATGAGGGTCTCACTGGACTGCTCTTTGCAATCGTCTATTTTTAGCCTGGCAGCCCGCTATTGCATAGAAGGATACTGTCAGTATAAAAATGGAAAAATTGGGATTTATGTTATTTCATTACTTTTAGAAATTTGAGATTCGATTTCTGGGCGATTATTCACACTACTAAAAAAAGGTTCAAAATTGACCACATTCGATTTTTTGAATTTTTTTTTTTTATAGAAAATTGATAAAAAAAAAAAAAGGGATGTTAAAACAAAGAGTGTGGTCCAATAATTGATGAACTCGATCGATAAAAACTGATCGACTTTTCCTGTGCTAAATATAAATATTATCTATTTTTCAACACATAAAAAGACCAGCCGAATCAGCCGATTTTAGAAAAATAGTTGTTTTGTTCGACTTTTAAAACTACACAGTTTTAAAATTGCACCATCCATGAATCGAACCAACATTTTTATTATAGTAGGCTACTATTTTACTATTAGACTATTGGTACTTGTTAGTTTAGGACTTCCTTTTTTATTTGTATTCTTCAAGCGCGCTTTTTTTTTTTTTTTTTTGCAAAAAGACTGACGAACTCGATCGGTTCTTATAAAAAAATTTAAATTGTTGGTCAATAATACAATCGGTTTATAAAATGAGCTGGCCAAAGAACTGGCCGAGTCATTTTTTTTCGAAAATTATTTTTCAATTACATGAAATAATGATTTTACCAATGTTTTTTGTAGTGTCGTCACAAAAAAAAAAGAATTAGTAATTCTTTCTTAGTTTTGAGCTATTATGTTGATTAGACATTGATTTTTACCACTAATTTATGAAGATTTAAATCGAAAATTTAGAAATTCTTGCCCTAGATTAAGAGAGTGGGTTTGGAAATTAATTATAATTGTGGTTGTATGGATAAAATGAAAATATAAAAATGTTTTTGCCCTAAGGGTTTGAGTTTGACTTTTGGATTAAATTTTGATCCGACTTTATTTAATATTGTAACTTGAGTATCGTTGGACTCATTTAGTTGCACAGAGTACACTTTTAAATAGATTGAGAGTATTCAAGTTCTTCGAGAAAATAAAAATCTATTCGTTGGAGTTGGAAGGCTTTGAGACGAGGTAAAATAAGACTTTGACTTTGATGAGAGAATTTTTTTGACTAAATGCTATTTGTGATGAATATGGGAGCAATGTATAGATGTTAACGAGCTCTTATTTGACTGTTATGTCTATCATTATATGTTTTATCCAATGTATGACTACTTTTCTCTCTGCTAAATTTATGATGATAAAGCCCTATTTTCATGTTGAACCTCTGTTGCAAGCTTTATCCATATAGATTACATGTTTAGCTATAGTCATGCTTCTGTTTGTATGCTTTAGAGTTGAATACCCGATTTTGTGTAACAATTCTTATAGTTATTTTTGGCTTTTAGTGTGTTTTGATTGTTTTACCCATTTCTATAGTTGTATTATGGTATTTGTAATTTGCAGGAGTGGTTGGCACGGTTCCCGAGGTGGTTGGTTGAGTTTTATGCAAATTTTTTATTTTGAAAGGTTTTGAAGTTGATATGGTTGACTTTGGTCAACATTTAGAGATTCAGGCATCGTATGAGAATTCTGTTAATTTCATTATCCCTGAAACATTATTTTTGGATTAGTAGCACTATTGGTTCGATTCCCGAGGTGTTCGAATGGATTTTTAGTAGTTGGCTTAAAATTTGGAAAATTTAGGCCTAGAGTTGACTTTGGTCGTCATTAGTTGATAATAACCTCCATTTAAAATTTGATTGTTCCATTGAGTCTGCAATGTCGATTTTAGTTTAGTAAAATAGTTGTATTGTGTTCACGAGGTTCTGAATGTATTTCGAAGGTCCATTAGGGAGTTTTTAATCTTGTGCTTTAAGTGTTGATTGTTTCATCTGGTGCATGGAACCTCTTCTTCGTGTTTACGATGCCTTTGTTGCGACTGTAGAGGAGAAAATTCTCTAGCATCACGATCGCGAAGGAATGGTCGCGATCGTGTAGAAGGATTGACGTGGGTTCTGGGTTCGGGTCCATGTTTTCTTGGTCTTTGAGTTCATGATAGGACCTTCGTGATCGCAATGGGTCCGGATTGGGCGGACTTGCTATCACGATGGAGGCCCTGCAATCGCGATGAAGGATTTATGCCTGGACAAAATTAATTTTTTATTTCAAAACAAAATCCCATAACTCCATTTTTGAAGCTTGGGAACTCGATTTTGAGAGGTTCTAAAGAGAATTTTTAAGATTTCTTCAGTAGGTAAGTTACTAAAACAATTTTTTTTAACATTTTATAATGATTATTTCATGATTTTACCTTCAAATCTTAGTTTTTCAACTTGAAAATTTAAGATTTTCTCGGTAGATTTAAAGATTGATAAATTGATGATTTCAAGGTTGATTTTAACTTTGTTTTCAATAGATTTTTATATTTGAACTTCTTAAGTTATAGGTTACATGATTTTTTGAATAAAATTCTAGTTTTTCCCTTGTTGTATCGGGGTTGATTTTTGGATTGACTTTTAGTCCCAGATTTGAAGGATAGTAATATGAGTCTCTTTAGTTTCATTTTCTTATGTAGAATCTGCGTTTGACCAGATTGGGCTTGTTTGGAGGCAATTCAGAAGACTAAAGCTTCAATTTGATTCTTCAGGCTTCTTTAAGGTAAGTCGAGACTTTTTTTTGACTCTTTTTAGAAGTGTTTATGTGTTATTTTCTTGTATGGGGAGTAATGGGGAATGGGGGTCCCGTATAGATGAAGTGACGAGCATCTATAAGGGTGTCAGTGTATTGAAAGGGATAAAATTGGAATTAATAGCTTGTTTTGGATATTCCCCAATTCATGATTGTTGGATTGTGATATGAAAAGTGGACTAGTGATTCTATTAACTTGATAGGTGTTGATGTTGATGATATATCCCTTATGAGTGAGATTTGAGTCATTGGAGCTGGATTGATAAGTTTTGGGTTTGCAGCCGGTGTTGTTGAGTTGACTATGGCCATGTGAGCCTTGGATGTGATATTTTTGTTCCTTTTTATTGTGTTTCATGCATACTCACTCATATTCATACCTTGGCAATGTGAAAAATGGTATTTTGAGAATTATTGATTTGAATTGACTTACATACCCAATGGGAAAGTGTTCCAGGTGGAATTTTCTAATTTACGACTTGCATGCCCTATGAAAAAGTATTTCGGGTGGAGTTTTACTGATTTTTAATTTTCATGTCCAATGGAAATTGATTTGGATGGCCCTATGGGAAATGTTTTTGGGCGGATTCATGATTTACTTGCCCAAATAATTCGGGTAGATATATAGACCTCGCAAGACCCCCATGGATCCCAGCTAGCTATACAGAGTATCGGGTGTATATTGTAGCATGCATTGCATTATTTTACATTCATCTCATTATTTTCGTCTGATTGGTTACATTGTTGTTGTATACCATGATTGGTAAATTGTTGATATTGTTTCGGATTGAGAAATTATGGACTTGGATAGTGATTGTTGTCTTATTATTAATTTTATCTTCTAGCCTAGGTGTGGCCTTCCTGTTTGTAAGTGTTTCGAGGACTTTAGAGGTAGTAGTAGTTTGGATGTTTTTCGTCACCACTTTTAGTTAGGGTTAGTCAATAATTCTTCTGAGTACACGTGATACCATTCTCACACTTACTTATTTTCTTCACCTTACGTGCAGGTATTAAGTCGATGGTCCCCGAACGCTGATTTTTGTGATTGTTGTTGGTGATTTACTCTCCAGAGATTCTGAGGTAGTGGCTGCTGTTGATCCCAGTGACTCCCGAATTCTCCTATATCATAGTCTTATGCTTTTATTCACATGTTAGAAACTTTTGGACTATTTATTGTATTTTTACTCTTAGGCTTGAACTTGTGATGCCAGACCTTGGGTTGTTGTTAATAATTGTATTTTCCCTAATCCGTTGTTTTACGAGTTTCGTTTGGGTTTTAGTGTTATTTCTACTTCTTCCGCTTCTTATTTAATTCAGTATATTTATTTGGTTGTAATTGGACTTACCTATCGCGATGGGTGTGATAGATGTCATCATGACTATTTTTTGGGTCGTGACATTCTGTATCATGATTTGGATATAGCTATGTGCATGTAAACTATATGCTTAAATGATCATGTTTCTATCTATATACTTGATAATTGCATACTTAATCATGCATCGTAATTTGAATATGACACATGAGCTGTCCGTGCGAAATGTTACTAGTATGTTAGTTATCCATGTAGAGTGTGAAATTGGGTACATCTCTTATGAGTCATTGTATCACTTTGGCCACGCGAGACGGTGTACACATAGATTTGTTGCGCTGGAAACCTATCAAGGTGCCAGCGATTATGATAGTTTCTACACCTTGGGATGCAAGTTCAAATTTTGTTGGGTTCATTTTTTTAAACTATTTTAGCAGGCTGCATTCATTTTAAAAAAAAAATTGTGGCTATGTAGAATAGAACCATAAACCTTTTTAACTAAAAACTAAAGTATACTAAATAGACAAAACTTTATTTTGTGCTAAATTTACTGATAAATATTAATTAAGAATATTTAAAAACTTTTGTAAAATATTTCATACATTACATTTTAAAATAGCATGGCACCCAGAGCTTTCAAATCCTAAATCATAGGCAAGTAACCACTAGCTAGAAGTTTGAATTGAGTAGTCCGACCTCAAATCATCGGCACGAAATTTAAAAATTCAAAGTGATTACATCGTCTAGGATTAACCATAATATAAACTCTTTATATGACACCTTTAACTATTACGTACTTCAAAACCTGACATTTTGAATGAAGTTTCATGTTTTGAAAGATGACGACAAAAATGAAAAGGAAGAGATAGAAGAGAGTCAAGTTACAACATTATGAACAGGAAGAATAAAATGAAGGAATTTTTATTACGAGGTTATTTTAAAGAAATATAAATTGAAATGACCAACTATAATGATTTTTATAAGGAGACAAGACGAGTCATGATGGAACCAAGCGCATGAGGTATCTAGTAAAATAAACTCAGGAGAATGTCGCTATTATTTTTCTAGTTAGATTTTGTTTCAAGAATAAAAGATAAAATAAGAGAACAATGAACAACGATTTAGAAGTTTGGCTCAAATTGCATTGATTTTAAATTGTAGGTATGTTTCAAATAACAAAATTAAAGTATCTATTGGTGTAATTTTTCTCGTTTTAGATAATTATCTTTTGTGATTTGGACTTATTTTTGATTGTGACCTCATTTGTTGATCCTTTTTAGTTATTTTATATTAGACAATTAAATTGAAAGATTTACACAAATAGCTAGTTTTGAGGTCTTGCATTTAAAAGCAATTCATTTTTCAAAATTAAATTAGCAGTGTGAAGTTCGAAAGAAATCACCTGAATTCGATATTCAAAATTCAAATCAAGGTTCGAAAGCAATCACCTGAATTCGATATTCAAAATTCAAAATCACTATTCAAATCAAGGGTCTAATTTTGAAATTGTTAAAAGCTCCTTTTAACTATATGAATTTTATAGTTAAGTGGTCAAAATTATATTAATTTGTAAAATCTAATCAAGGTAATATAGAATTTAAAAACAAGAAATAATCACCTATGGTAACAAATTTACTTTTAGAATCTAATTATATATTTGAAAAATTTAAAATCTAATTGTTAGAATTTAATTTTATCTTACCCTACAACTATTTTACAACCTATAAAAGCACACTCTTTGTTAGCTTTCTTATTCAAAGAGCATAGAAACACAAAAACATTATAAGACTATATTTAGATTATATCTCTAGAAAGAACAATGACAAAGCTTTTGACTTGTGTCCTTCTCGTTGTTGCTGTGTTTTTTGGTAATCAAGAGACTTTAGGTTTTCTTTATGACTTTCATATTCAATTCATTTTATATATTATTGTGTATAATACTTACCTAATAATATCAATACTCATTATTGACCCTTATGTAATGAGCCTCCAGGTCATTTTCTACTTCTCCCTATTATTCCGGCATTTTAAACTTTCCCAGAGTTGCTCCAAGTCATTTATGACTTGCTGTAACTTACAGTTTGGTTACCGGGCAGTTCGTTTGGTTTTTAGAATCATTTCCTTGTTTTTAAATCGGGGCTTTTCAAATTTGGCTACCGGGCCTAAACATCAGGTAGTCGGCCTTGTATGCCAATTCTGACAGTTCCACCATTTTTGGAACGTCAATTTTAGGTTGGGGGACCTTTGGTTCGGGCCTCGAGGCTTTCAAACTTGTTTTGGGATATTGTGTAGAAATTGAGTAAAACAACCATTTGAGTGTGGGGCCCACATTTCATCAAAACGACCCCATATGGAAATTTCAATTTTGCCGTTGAGTCCAAAATGTCAAATTTGATAGGGTAGCACAGTTCATTTGTGTTCATAGGATTTCAAACGAATCCCGAGGGTCCGATCGGAAATATGGCAATTGCCAAGTTTAGATGATGTAACATCATCTGGTGCAGGCCAAGAATGGCCTTCACATTCACGAAGGCCAAACCTTTAGTCCATCCTGTTCGCCAGCCGGCCTTTGCGTTCGAGAAGGGTAAGCCGGCTTGGCCAGTTCAACTTTTTCCTTAGCGTTAGCGGTCGACCAGATGCGTTCGTGAAGGGTCCTTCTGGTCCAGGTTGCCTTCACAATGGGTTCCTCGCATTCGCGATGAAGAGACCCCTGGCAGAATATATACATGTCAAAATCCGATTTTCTTCATTTTCCACTAGTCCCAAACACCATTAAATGCCCTAGAGAGCTAAGAGAGTGAGAGGGTCAATATGTGGGTGTTCAGGGTGAGTTGGAGAGTGCGTGGGAACATTTCCTCATCAAATATTATCGTAAGTTTTCATTAAATTATCAGTAAATTTCTTGTTTTAAAGTTATAATCTTTGTTCATTGATGGTTTGATTTTGAATGTTATTGTGCTCGAAATTTATCCATTGTTGAGGGTAAATGATCCTCGAGCCTTGAGGGACTTTTTGACTGTTTCAAACATGTGATTCCGTAAGCAGGCCCCACATAAAGTTTTGACTGGATTTTGGACCCGATGCATTTATGTGCAATATGAGTATTGTTGTTGTCATAATGATGAGTAGATTGTTAGTTTGATAGCGTAGCACTGTGCAAAGGATTCTTGGAAGGGAAAGACCCCACATTAGAGGACTTTATCGAGCTTTCTTCGGCGTCCAGGTAGGCTAGGCTTACCCTACTTATAGATTGAGCTTAATTATGGTATTAGTATTATATTAAGCTAGTTTTAGGTTGGAATTTATGGTTGGTTGTTTAGTTAGTTAAAGTTGGATTATTTGGCCGATTTGAGGTCCGTTTCAGAGGTAGAATAGACCCATTTACCCTTCCCTTAGGTAGATTGATGCTTTGGGATTTTGATATCGCTCTTAGCTCCTTGAGACTTAGGAAGCCTTCTTTCGTGACATTATTCTTAATCTTGAGCCTTAGACTACATAACATATACCTAGTTCGGGGATAGGTTAATGATCTTGATTTATGGCATTTAAAGACCGGTTTGAGTCCAGTGAGTTGTGGTACGAAAGGGTTCATAAGTATGGTAATGGTATATTCCTTGATTATATCCATTGGGCTTATGGGGCTTCGTTTGGATTAGTTTTCTCTTGTTTGTACCCTCTAGGCTTATGGGGGCCTAGTTGGATTGTAGTAGCTACTTTAATTTTAGTATCATGTGTTTCTTTATTTATTTATCTATGTCAGAGCATGTTCACAGGTTTACCCCTATCCCTTGACTTATTTTACATCCTCGAATTTTTATTATACTTTTATTATGATTTAGCTCAGTCGGCCGATGATATCTACTTTGGTACTCGTACTACACTTTCGCATATTTTCTGGTGCAGATTCGAGTACTAGTCGACGTTGTTGACATTCCAGCCAGCTTTCTTACAGGATTCTGAGATAGGGTGAGCTTTCGGTGCCATAACTGATCCCCTCTTCTTCCTTTATTTTAGACAGTCTTTACACTTGAGACTATTTGTATATCGATATTACTAGTACTCTTATTTTTTTTGGTTAGTGGATCTTGTACCGGACTTACTAGGTCATGGGATATTCTTTTGCTCCCTCCCTACTTTATCTATGTATATGATATTTTCTGATAATTTCTTTATCTTCTGCCATTTAACCTATTACTTGTCATTTCGGGCTATGGTTTGGCTTACCTACTGGTGGGACGTAGTAGGTGCCATCATGACTCAGAAATTGGGTAGTGACAAATTGGTATCAGAGTGCCTAGGTTCGCTGGTATTGTTGATACAAGAGCAAGTGTCTAGTAGAGTCCTGCGGATCAGAACGATGATGTTTGTATCTTATCTTCGAGAGGCTACATGACATTATTAGGATGACTTCACTTTCTTCATTTATTTCATGCGTCGAGTCTGTGTTGGTTTCTAAGGTTCTCATTGTTTCACTCTTTTACAAATGGCGACAATGCGAGCTACGACGACGAGTGGCGGTGACCCCGAGCCCGCTACTAGGGCACCTACTAAAGGCCGTGGCCGGCACAAAGATGGCGGCCAGGCTAGAGCTACAACCCTAGCCAGGGGTAGGGATAGAGAGCCTTTGCCATATCCAGATATTGCTTCTGAGGCAGAGGTTGCTCCATAGGTTCATCCACCCCAGCCATTGACTCCTCTGAGGTTTATAGGGGCTCCAGGCGAGGATGCATTTGAGTTCCTAGTTGCTTGCGAGGTCTGCTCTTTCATTTGGGCCTAGTTGAGGATCGTGGGGTTGATTACACTACTTTTTAGTTGGACTTGACTGCTAGACATTAATGGAGAGGTTTTTCTGATTCCAGACCATCTGGATCTCCCCTTTTGACACGAACTCAGTTCTTCGAGGTCTTCTTGGAGATCTATATACCCCACAGTCTTCATGAGCACTTGAGAGATCAGTTCATAGGGTTACAACAGGGTTCTATGATAGTTCTCGACTATGAGGCATGATTTCACGTGTTGGCCAGACATACTACAGCAATTTTGCCTACCGAGTATGAGAGGATTCAGTGTTATGTTAGGGGACTGAGACTTCCTCTTCGCATGGCTACTCAGAGTTTAGTTACTACTAGTAGATCTTTTGTCGATATTGTTTATTATGCCCAGACTATGGAGGAAAAGCATCGCGAAGCCCAAGGGGGCAACGGTAAGAGACTACGTTATTAGGGTAGTTTCAGAGGGAACCATAGAGGCTCACAGTTTTGAGGCAGAGATTCTCAGTCTAGGTACCCTCCATGTCAGTCATATCAGCACCAGGGTCAGTACAGTAGGCCTGTTCAAGCGGCACTTCAGATTTCTGACGGAGATCAATTCAGTTTTAGTAATTCTTACGGCCAGAGCAGTTGCCAGTCTTCGAGTGGTGCACCTTTTGGGTTTTTTAGCTGTGGTGGCTATTCTGGGTTAGCCAAATCTCCTGGATCGAGTGGTGTTTTAGGGCCTTACAATACTTATGGAGTATTTGGTCATTTCTTAAGAGAGTGTCCCAGCGTGGAACGATTCAGCCTACAACGCACAGTGTTTAGCCAATCAGATTAGTGACGCCTCTAGCTAGAGGTGGTGTTCAAGGTTGCAGGGGTGGTCCTTATGGTTCTCGAGGAGGTTCTCAGGTAGGTAGGATGGGTGGTAGGTCAGACGCCTAGCCAGGAGATAGGCGAGATCATTTATATGCTGTACCTGCTAAATCAGAGGTAGAGTCTTCGGATGCTATTATTTCAGGCACAATTTTAGTGTGCCTTCGGTCGGTAATTACCTTACTTGATCTAGGATCCACTTATTCATATATTTCTGCTTATTATGCACCACAGTTAGAGTTGTCTTAGGAGCCTTTATCTATGCCATTGTGTGTATCTACTCTCGTGGGTGATTTTTTAATAATGGATTGGATTTATAGATCATGTGTGATGACCATTCGAGAGTTTGATACTCTGGCCAATCGTACTATGTTAGATATAGTGTGCCTGACATACCCTTATCATGCCATTGTGTGTATCCCCTTATCATGCGGTCTTGAATTGCTTCTCCAAGACCGTTTCCTTAGCCGTGCTTGACATACCCTCGGTTGTGTGGCATGGTTTTTTCAGCCGCATACAGATGGGGATTATTTCTTATGTTTGGTCTCGGAGATTGGTGTCGAGAGGTTGCGAGTCTTACCTCACTTATGTTCATGATGTTAGTACTAAGAGTCCCTCACTTGATTATGTTCCTATTATCTATGAGTTCACCGATGTTTTCCCTACCGACCTGCCTGTCGTTCCTCCTGAGCGTGATATTGAGTTTGCTATTGATCTTGAGAGTGGGCACCCGACCTATTTCTATGACACCTTACCACTTGGCTCCTGCAAAGCTTAAGGAGCTGAATTCTCAACTTCAGGATCTTTTGGGTAAAGGTTTCATTCGGACTAGTGTATCGCCCTGGGGTGCTCCTATCTTGTTCGTGAAGAAAAAGGATAACTCTATGCGTACGTGTATTGACTACAGGCAGCTGAAAAAGGTTATAGTGAAGAATAAGTATCCTATGCCTCTTATTGATGATTTATTTGACCAACTTCAGGGGACGATAGTGTTCTCTAAAATTTACTTGAGATCAGGCTACCATTAGTTAAGGATTTAGGCTGAGGACATCCATAAGATAGCCTTCAAGACTCCGCACGACCATTATGAGTTCTTGGTGATGTCTTTTGGGTTGATCAATGCCCCAACAACATTTATGGATTTGATGAATCGAGTTTTCAGGTCCTATTTGGTCTTCTTTGTGATTGTTTTTATTGATGATATTCTTGTATATTTGAGGAGTGGGGAGGAACATGAGCAACATTTGACGATTGTGCTCTAGACTTTGAGGGATCATAGGCTTTATGCCAAATTCTCAAAGTGTGAGTTTTGGCTTGATTTTGTTACATTCCTAGGACACGTGTTGTCTAAGGATGGGATTATGGTAGATCCAGCAAAGATTGAGGCTATTCGTGATTGGGCCAGACCTACATATGCTACTGAGGTTCGTAGCTTTATTGGTTTGGCAAGTTATTATTGATGATTTGTTGAGGGTTTTGCTTCTATTGCATCGCCTATGAACCGACTGACTAGGAAAGAGGTTTCATTTCAGTGGTCTGAGGATTGTGAGTTGAGCTTTCTGAAGCTTAAGAGCTTGCTCACTTCAGCTCTGATATTGAATCTTCCTGTTGAGGGCGAGGGGTTTACAGTTTATTGTGATGCTTCTGGTGTTGGTTTGGGTTGTGTTCTGATGCAACAATCTGAGTTATTGCTTACGCATCGAGGTAACTTAAGGTTCACGAGCGCTCAGAGCAGCCGTTGGCTTTGGACGCTCAGTTCCTAGCCAACTTGTTGGTTTGGGTTGATATTTCAAACTCCAGGAGGATCCTTGCAAGTGTTGAGGCTAGGTCTACCTTATTTGAGCAGATTTAGAATCGCCAGTTCGAGGATAATAGACTTTGTACATTCGTGATCAGGTTGTGAAGGGTGAGTCCAGTTGGGCTACCCTAGATTCAGAGGGCATTTTGAGGTTTGATGGTTGCATTTGTGTTCCAAGGGTTGGAGACTTGATTCAGTTGATATTGTGGGAGGCTCATAGCTCCAGATATTCTATTCACCCCGGGATAGCCAAGATGTATAGAGATTTGAGGCAGCTTTACTGGTGGAGTGGTATGAAGAGAGATGTTGCGGTCTTTGTAGCTCATTGCCTTTGTTATCAGCAAGTAAAGGCCGAGCATCAGCAACCAGGTGGATTGCTTCAAAGACTACCCATTCTCGAGTGAAAGTGGGAGCAAATTACTATGGACTTCGTGACTAGTCTACCTAGTTCTACACATGGTTCTGATAGTATTTGGCTCATCATAGATCGGTTGACCAAGTCTGCTCATTTTATCCCGATTCAGATTTTCTTCATTGCCGAGAGGTTAGCCCGTATCTACATTCAAGAGATAGTTCGCTTTTATGGAGTACCCGTGTCTGTTATTTATGATAGAGGCCCAGTGTTTACTTCTGGATTTTGGAGGACTTGTTACGAGGAGTTGGTTACTCAGGTTAATCTTAGTACCGCATACCATCCACAGACTGATGGTCAGTCGGAGCTGACCATTCAGGTTCTTAAGGATATGCTCCATGCTTGTGTGATGGATTTTGGAGGTTAGTGGGAGCAGCACTTAGCCTTAGCGAGGTTCGCTTATAATAATAGCTACCATTCAAGCATTGAGATGACACTATTTGAGGCATTATATGGTAGGCATTGTCGGTCTCCGATTGGATGGTTTGAGACTTCAGAGATTAGCCCCTGTGCCACTAACTTGCTTCATGAGTCCTTGGATAGGGTACAGGTGATTCAGGATAGGTTGAGGGCAGCTCAGAGTAGGCAGAAGAGTTATGTTGATTGTAGACTCCGTGCCTTGAGATTAGGGGTTCGTGATCCAGTTTTCCTCTGAGTATTGCCAATGAAGGGATTGATAAGGTTCTGGAGAAAGGGTAAGCTCAGCCCCTGGTATATTGGTCCATTCGAGATACTTTGGTTAGTTGGAGAGATAGCTTATGAGTTGGCCTTGCCCCTATATTTCTCAGTTGTTCATCCAGTTTTCCATATCTTTATGTTACGGCATTACATCCTAGATGTGTCTCACATGCTTCAGTGGGACTCGGTTCAGTTGGATGAGAGGTTGACATTCGTAGAGGAACCAGTCCTCATTTTAGCTAAGGATGTCTGGCGGTTGCGCTCTACAGAGATTCTAGTAGTTAAGGTCCAGTGGAGGCACCGTCTAGTTGAGAAGGCTACCTGGGAGGTCGAGAGTGATATGGAAACCCAGTATCCCCACCTGTTTGAGCCTTCAGGTACTTCTTGATCTTTTACTTTCGCGGACGAAAGTCTTTTTAATAGTGGATGTTGTAATGACCCTCCAGGTCATTTTCTACTTCTCCACATTATCTCAAATTTTAGAGATTTCCCATAGCTTCCCCAAGTCATTTATGACTTGCTGGAATGGACAATTCGGTTATCGGGCAGTTTCTTTGTTTTTTAGAGCCATTTCCCTATTTTTAAATCGAGGCTTTTAAAATTGGCTACTGGGTCTAAACATCAGGTAGACGACCTTATATGCAAATTCTGACAGTTCTATCAGCTCCTGAACGTTGATTTTAGTTTAGGAGGACCTTTGGTTCGGGTCCCGAGGATTTCGAACTCATTTTGGGCAATTGTGTAAAAATTGACTAAAATAGCCATTTGGGTGTGGAACCCATATTTCATCGAAACAACCTCGGATGGAAATTTTTATTGTGTCATTGAGTTCGGAATGTCAAATTTGATAGGGTAGCATAGTTCATTTGTGTTCACGAGATTTCAAACGAATCCCGAGGGTCCGATCAGAAACTTGGCAATTGCCAAGGTTAGCTGATGCAGCATCATCTGGTGCAGGCCAAGAATGGCCTTCGCGATCGCGAGACCTTGGCTGCATTTGCGAAGGCCAAGCCTTTAGGCCATCGTGGTGGCGAGCCGGCCTTTGCATTGGCAAAAGGTAAGCCGGCCTGACCGACTCAACTTTGTCCTTCGTGTTTGCGGTGGACCGGCTGCTTTCACGAAGGGTCCTTCTAGTCCAGGTCGCGTTCGTGGTGGGGTCCCCGTATTCTTGATAAAGGGACCCCTTGTAGTATAAATACATGCCAAAATCCAATTTTCTTCTTTTTCCACTAGTCCCAAACACCATTAAATGCCCTAGAGAGCAAAGAGAGTGAGAGGGTCGATATGTGGGTGTTTGGGGTGAGTTGGAGAGTGCGTGGGAACATTTCCTAATCAAATGTTATCGTAAGTTTCCATTAAATTATCGGTAAATTCCCTATTTAAAGTTATAACCCTAGTACATTTATGGGTTGATTTTGAATGTTATTGTGCTCGAAATTTATCCACTGTTGAGGGTAAATGATCCTTGACCCTTGAGGGACGTTTTGACGGTTTCAAACTTATGATTCCGTAAGAGGGCTTCATATAGGATTTTCGACTCAATTTTGGATCCGATTAATTTATATACAATATGGGTATTGTTGTTCTCGTATTGATGAGTAGATTGTTATTTTGATAGCATGGCATTGTACAGAGGATTCTTGGAAGGGAAAGGCCTCACTTTAGCGGACTTTATCAAGCTTTCTTCGGCGTCCAGGTAGGCTAGGCTTACCCTACTTATAGATTGAGCTTAATTATGGTATTAGTATGATATTATGCTAGGTTTTGGTTGGAATTTATGGTTGGTTACTTAGTTAGTAAAAGTTGGATTATTTGGCTGATTTGAGGGCCATTTCGGAGGTAGAATCGACCCATTTACCCTTCCCTTAGGTAAATTGATGCTTTGGGTTTGTGATATCGCACTTAGTTCCTTGTAAACTTAGGAGGCATTCTTTTGTGACATTATCCGTGATCTTGACCCCTAGACCACATAGCATATACCTAGTTCAGGGCTAAGTTAATGATCTGGATTTATGGCATTTAAAGACCAGTTAGAGTCCGGTGAGTTATGGTATGGAATGGTTCATAAGTATGGTAATGGTATATTCCTTGATTGTATCCATCGGGCTTATGGGGGTTTGTTTGGATTAGTGTTCTCTTATTTATACCCTTTAGGCTTATGGGGGCCTAGTTAGGTTGTAGTAGCTACTTTAATTTCGATATCGCGTGTTTCTTTGTTTATTTACCTATGTCAGAGCATGTTCTCAGATTTTCCCCTCTTCCTTGACTTTTTTTAGATCCTCGCATTTTTATTATACTTTTATTATGATTTAGCTAAGTCGACCGATGATGTCTACTAAGTACCCGTTGTTTTTGGTACTCATACTACAGTTCTGCATCTTTTATGGTGCATATCTGAGTAGTAGCCGATGTCGTTGACATTCCAGCCAGCTTGCGTACAGGATTGGAAAATAGGGTGAGCTTTCAGAGCCGGAGCTGATCTTCTCTCCTTCCTTTATTTTGGGCAGTCTTTACACTAGAGACTATTTGTATATCGATGCTACTAGTACTCTTATTTTCTTTTGTTAGTGGCTCTTGTACCGGCCTTACTAGGTCATGGGATATTCTTTTGCTCCCTTCCTACTTTATCTATGTATATGATATTTTTCGATAATTACTTTATCTTCCGCCATTTATCCCATTACTTGTAGTTCCAAGCTACAGTTTGACTTACCTACTGGTGGGACGTAGTAGGTGCCATCATGACTCAGAAATTGGGTCGTGACACTTTATTATTTATTTAATGCAGTTGAAACAATGATACCATCAGTTGAATCAAAAACTTGCTACCAAATACATCTAGAAATATTATTCGACCAAGGAAAAATTGAGCCAAAATGTTTTACCATTTTGCAAGCAAAAATTTGGACCCAAAGCTAGTGGCCAATGCATTGATAAGATTGGCTTTGACGGTCCTTTTTGTGCTTGTGATTATCCTTGCTAGTTAGTAACCTTTATACCTTTATAAACTTTCATTATATTGCATGAGATTTTGGATATCCATTTTCATGTGATATGGATCTCAAAATAATAATGTACTTTATTTTTTGAGGTTTGGTTAATACTAATTCTTACATTATAATGTTTGCCTTCTTTTGTTTATGTTTTGTCATAATCAATTTACAAAAATAGTCGGTTACCTTTCAAATGAATGATAAGATTGTTTTAAAAACTGAATTGCATGTAGACCTAACAAAAAATAGTGCAAAATTAAAGAAAAAGATTCTGTATAGAAGATACCAATTAATTAGAATACAACTTTAGTCATGTTCATATTTTTATTTAAGGGTACAATACTTCTAGCTAGGAGTAGGGGTTTTCGCGGGTCGGTTATTGGTCAAAATCAAAACTAAAATCAAATTAATGTAATTGACTTTTAAATTATTAAATCCAAACCAAACCAATTAATATATATTTATCAGTTTGGTTGTTATTGGTATGATTTAGTTATTCTATTATCAACCATACACCAAAATAAAAGAAACGATTTATTTAAAAGAAAAAAAAAAAAGGCAAAGCTACTACAATTAAAGGGAGTTTGAATAGAAATTGATTGTGTGCCCGAACCAAAATTATCAAGAAAAATAAATAATTTATTCAAAGAGAAAAAATAAATTTCGAGATTACCACATAAAACAGTAACATGACGTACATCTAATACAAGATATTTAAATTATAAATAAATTTCGATGAAAAGATATATAAATTTCGAGATTACCACATAAAACAGTAACATGACGTACATCTCGTACACCAATTTTGACAGTTCCATCAGCTCCAGAACGTTGATTTTAGGTTAGGTGGGGGACCTTTGATTCGGGTCCCGAGGCTTTCGGACTCGTTTTGGGCTATTGGATAGAAATTTGGTTAAAAACATCCATTTGGGTGTGGGACGCACATTTCATTGAAACAACCCTAGATGAAAATTTTGATTGCGTCGTTGAGTTTGGAATGTCGAATTTGATAGGGTAGCATAGTTCATTTGCGTTCACGGGATTCCAAACGAATCCCGAGTGCCCGATTGGAAACTTATCAATTGCCAAGTTCAGCTGATGCAGCATTAGTTGGTACAGGCCAAGAATGGCCTTCGCGTTAGCGAGGCCTTGACCATGTTCTCGAAGGCCAAGCCTTTAGGCCATCACATTCGTGAGCTGGCCTTCACGTTTGCGAAGGGTAAGCCGGCCTGGCTGGCTCAGCTTTGTCTTTCGCATTTGCGGTCAATCAGCCGTGTTCGCGAATGGTCCTTTTTGTCCAGGGTCGTATTTATGACGGGGTCCCCGTGTTAGCAATGAAGGGACCACTACCAGTATATATACAAGCCAAATCTGATTTCCTTCATTTTCCATAAGTCCCAAGCACCATTAAGTGACCTATAGAGCTAACATAGTGAGAGGGTCGATACGTGGGTGTTCAGGGTGAGTTAGAGAGTGTGTGGGAACATTTCCTCATCAAATATTATAGTAAGTTTTCATTAATTTATCGATAAATTCCCCATTTTAAAGTTATAACCCTAGTTCATTGATGGGTAGTTTTTGAATGTTATTATGCTCGAAATTTATCCATTATTGAGGGTAAATGATCCTCGAGCCTTGAGGAACGTTTTGACGGTTTCAAACTTGTGATTTCATAAACGGGCCCTTCATGGGATTTTTGGCTCAATTTTGGACTCGATGCATTTATTTTCAATATGGGTATTGTTGTTCTCGTATTGATGAGTAGATTGTTAGCTTAATAGTGTGGCATCGTGTTGAGGCTTCTCGGAAGGGAAATGCCCCACTTTAACGAACTTTATCGAGCTTTTTTTGGCGTCCAGGTAGGCTAGGCTTACCCTACTTATTCATTGAGTTTAATTATGGTATTAGTATGATATTATGCTAGGTTTGGGTTGAAATTTATGGTTGGTTTCTTAGTTAGTAAAAATTGGATTATTTGGCCGATTTGAGGGTCGTTTCGGAGGTAGAATTGACCCATATACCCTTTCCTTAAGTAAATTGATGCTTTGGGGTTGTGATATTGCACTTAGCTGTTTGTAGACATAGGAGGCCTTCTTTCGCGACATTATCCTTAATCTTGAGCCTTAGACTATAGAGCATATACCTAGTTCGGGGCTAAGTTAATGATCTTAAGCTCATTTAAAGACCGATTCGAGTCCGGCATATTCTATAGGTGTATGGCCTTTAAAGACCGGTTCGGGTCCAGTATACTCTATTTATTTATGGAACTAAATTACCAGTTCAAGTCTGACACTTGTGGTGAGTTATGAGGAGGGAAATTCGGTTCAAGTCCGGTGTTTATAGGTTATTTCATGGTATTATGGTACCGGTATGAGTTCGGTGAGTTGTGGCATGGGAGGGTTCATAAGTACGGTAGTGGTATATTCCTTGATTGCATCCATCGGACTTATGGGGGTTCGTTTGGATTAGTCTTCTCTTGTTTGTACCTTCTAGACTTATGGGGGCCTAGTTGGGTTGTAGTAGCTACTTTAATTTTGGTATCGCGTGCTTCTTTATTTATTTTCCAGTGTCAGTGCATGGTCTCAGGTTTTCCCCTTTCCCTTGATTTATTTTACATCCTCGCATTTTATTATACTTTTATTATGATTTAGCTCAGTCGGCCGATGATGTCTACTGAGTACCCGTTGTTTTGGTACTCATACTACACTTCTGCATCTTTTCTGGTGCAAATTCGGGTACTAGTCGACGTCGTTGACATTCCAGCCAACTTGCATACAGGATCCAGAGATAGGGTGAGCTTTTGGAGCCGTAGTTGATCCCCTCTCCTTCATTTATTTTGGACAGTCTTTACATTCGAGATTATTTGTATATCGATATTACTAGTACTCTTATTCTTTTGGATAGTGGCTCTCGTACCGGACTTACTAGGTCGTGGGATGTTCTTTTTCTTCCTCCCTATTTTATCTCTGTGTATGTTATTTTTTGGTAATTTCTTTATCTTCTGCCATTTAGCCCCATTACTTGTAGTTTTGGGCTACAGTTTGGCTTACCTACTGGTGGGACGTAGTAGGTGCCATCATGACTTAAAAATTGGGTCGTGACAAATTGGTATCAGAGTTCCTAGGTTCACTGGTATTATTGGTGCAATAGCAAGTGTCTAGTAGAGTCCTGCAGATCGGAATAATGATGTCCGTATCTTATCTTCGAGAGGCTACAGGACATTCTTAGGATGACTTTACTTTCTACATTAATTTCGTGCGTCGAGTTTATGTTGGTTTCTAAGGTTCTCATTATTTCACTCTTTTGTAGATGGCTAGGATGCGAGCTATGACAAAGGGTGATGGTGACCCCGAGGCCGCTGCTAGGGCACCTGCTAGAGGTCGTGGCCGACCTAGAGGTCGCGGCAAGGCTAGAGCTGCAGCCCAGCCAGGGGATGGGATAGAGAGCCTTCACCATATTCAGATATTACTCTAGAGGCAGAGGCTGCTCCACAGGTTCGGCCACCCCAGCCATTGGTAGGCTAGGGGGTAGTCCAGGCTCCACCAGGATTTATTTCTTTTTCATTACTCATAGATGCCTTGATCCAGTTATTGGGATTAGTTGGTGGTGCATCGTCTAATGGTGCATAATCTACGTATTTGAGTGGTATGTATGTAGCGGTGCAACCTGTAGCTGCGGGACCTAGAGTTCTGATCTAAGTCGTATTTATATGCCTTAGTAGCGACTTTAACCCATGATTACCTTAGTTTTGAGAACAATACTGGTGTATTCTATAAGTTTTTGATGGAATATGTAATGTTGTGCTAACCAATATGATTAGACCCTTGTACGTGGAATTTGCGACTTTTTGGAGCATTTTTGGCATGGAAAGTGAGGCTTGGAGGAGCTACAAGTGAAGAATATTGAAGATAAGAGGCAAGCCAAAGAGTTGAACTTGAAGAATCCAACCAAATCCGCGAAGAGAAGTTGACGAAAGCAAAAAAATCACAAATTAAGGGCCTGGCGCGCCAAAGGGTGTGCCAGCCCACTTTTGGCTAATTTTTCACTTGCCCAGGCAGACTTGGGGCGCGCCCAGGGGCGTTCCACGCCGCCTGGGAGCACCCTTTTGCTGAGGCAAAATCTGCCTAAGTGCCAGGCGTGCCCAAGGGTGTGCCGGACCACTTTTTGGCCAATTTTGCCTCGACTTTGGGTCTATAAATAGGGCCTTTTGGTTATTGTATAGGGATTCCATCATCCTTAGAATATTTTGGACGTTTTTGGGCATCTCAATTAGGTTCCATTCCTCTTCTTTTCAGTTTTTAAGTATTTTTATGGTATTTATTGACTTTTGGATGTTGATTGACACTATGAGGGGCTAAAATCCCTTATTCTTGGGGTTAAGGCCAAGAACATGAATCTCTTGGGTTAAGTTTATTGGTTTTTGCTGGAGTTTATCATAAATTGGTTATTCATAAATTCTAAATTTCATTATTTTGATGCTTGATCACCATTGGAATATATTCCTTGTCTTGAAGTGAGCTCGAGAGAGAAACTAAGAGATAGAACGTGAATATATGAAGTGTGGTCTTTCTCGGGGAAGGAGTTCTAAGGGATTGACATGTGTTTAGGACCGAGAGGTACCTAATCCACCACACTTGGTCAATTACGAGAAGAAAACTTAAATGCTCTAGAATTGGTTAAGCTTATCACCACTCATTGATGTAGGTAGGTTTCTAAGTTCTAGTAGAAGATTATATTTTAGAGACGAATATAGTTATAAAATTAACCTCGGGATCAATGATCACGATAAACAACTCAAAGTGCTTAAACCAATAACAATTATGCTAAAGAGATGACGTTCGAAATGCCTTAGCCCTGGGAATTTACTTTTTATTGATTTTTCAAGCGTATTTGCGAACACCAAAGTTACGGTAGCGAAGATAGGAGTTCATAGTCCGCAATCATTTAATTTTCAGCACCAAATCTCTTGTCGTTTTCGCAACACTAGTTTTTAATTATAGTTTGACGTTCAAAATTGATTTCTGTTGACGAAAGTCCCTTGGGTTCGATATCCGGCTCCGTTAAAGGAGCCACTTTATTACTTGAATGATCACGTACACTTGCGTGTATCGCTGGGTTGCAATAAGTTTTTGGTGCCGTTGCCGGGGACTTTCAAATAGATAGATTTCAATTATTGATGTTTGTACTTTAATTTTCAGCTACGTGTTGACAACTTGATCTTAGCTGTTCTATTTTGCAAACTTACTTCATCGACACACTGGCAAGGAACAAAAATTTGGTAACCCTGCAGTCTGAACCTGAAAGATATTTCAATAGATTGAGGAGACAGGCTACAGACTACCCAATCCCACAAGTCGAACTGGCTGGCGAAGGAATACGGGGTAATCCCATAAGAATTGAAGAACCAGGTGCAGAGAGACGTGAGCCGGAAGTAATGGCATCTAGAATAGTTCGCGATGTGGCAATCCCACTCGCCACTAATGTGACCTCCAGTATTCTCAAACCGGCGGCTGGAGGCAGATTTGAACTTAAACAGAATATGGTGCAACTCTTGCACTCAAGTGGACAGTTTACATGTCTTGCTCATGAGGACCCGCAGAGGCATATCCATAATTTTTTGGAGATCAGTGACACATATATTCCTGTAGGTGTGTCTTCAGATTATGTGAGACTTACTTTGTTTCCCTTTTCTCTGTTGGGGGAAGCAAGGAGGTGGTTAGATGCAGAGCCGGCTAATTCTATCACTACTTGGGATGATCTTGCTCGGAAATTCTTGATAAGGTTCTTTCCGTCTGGAAAGACAGCAAAGCTAAGGAGTGAGATACTGAGTTTCAGACAGAGAGATGATGAGAATTTGTACCAAGCTTAGAACCGATTCAAATCCATGCTGCGAGATTGTCCTCATCACCACCAAGCTAATGAAGTGTTGGTGCATACTTTCATTGGGGCTCTCGACCCCAATACAAAAATTCTGCTTGATTCAGCTGCAGGTGGACAAGCTTTAGAGAAGACTTATGATGAATTATATGCTTTGTTGAATCATATTTCACAGGGAAATCCAGACTGGCATAGTGATAATTCAAGGAATTCTACAAAGAAGGTTGATGGGAAACTAGATGTGGATGCAGTCACAGCATTATCTGCCCAAATTTTAGCTATGCAAAACATGATGAACAATCGCTTTAGTAGTTTAAATTTGGGGCAGCAACCAGCTCCCGTGAATGTAGTACAGCAACAGGTTTCTGTGATGTGTAGTGTATATGGAAATGGGGACCATACCAGCGAGTTGTGTAGTGCAAATTCGGATTCTGTGAATTTTGTTGGCAATGCCCAAAGAGGAGGTGGAGCTCAGAACTACGAAAATACTTATAATGCTGGGTGGAAAAACCACCGGAACTTATCTTGGGGAGGAAATCAAAATCAATATAGGCCTCAAGGATATGCACCACAGTACAACCAACAGCAAGGTCAAGGAAATCAAGTGAGTGCTAAGCCTGGAGATATGAGCGTGGAGGATATGTTAAAACAGATTATGGATGAGCAAGCTAAGCTGGCAGCAGATGTGAGGAACAATCAGTTGGCTACTCAGAATTTGGAGAAGCAGATTGGCCAGTTAACTAATGCACAGAATACAAGGCCCCAAGGAGTTCTTCCAGGTGATACTGAGCCTAATCCAAAACAGGTGAATGCTATTGTTACTCGCAGTGGTAAACAGTTAGAGGATACGGTTGCACCAGTGAAAAAATTGGAGCCGAAAGTAGTGGTGATTGAAGACGAACAAGTGGAGTCTACAAAAAGCTCCAAAGATTATAAAGTAATACATAGTGTGAAGTTGCCTCCTCCTTTCCCTCAGAAGTTCAAGAAGAAGAAGGAGGATGAATGCTTTGGTAAGTTCATTGAACTACTTAAACAAGTGCACATTAATTTGCCTCCTGTGGATATCTTGCAGGGTATTCCAAAGTATGACAAGTGTTGAAACCTAATTTTTTTCCTCCCCGACTAAATTTAATCCTGAGTTTCTTCGGTTTTAAATAAAATTGAAATTTTAGTTTTATATGGATAAATGTTTTCTAAAATATTTGTCTAAGTTAATTTTGTTATTTGAGTGAATACGAGATCGTATAAATTTGTTACTTAATAAATATTTTATCAAAATCGATTTTTAATCAAGACTCGTCTTGAAAATTGATTTCAAATGGATAAGTCTTTATTCAACTATTAATTTGTTCTTAAAACTAATTTATTTGGAAAGTATATGTTTGATTTTATCAAGCCAAGAAACTCAAGATTAAATCGATTGTTAATTCGTATCGGATTGCGATTTAAGTTAGCCAAACTTATTAAATTTGGCCGTAATTGAAATCAAATTAGCCACAATTGCAATGCAATTGGCCAATTGATTTTCAATTTGACCGAAAATGAGATTGACTAAATCCTAATTTAATTGGGTTGTCTTTTAAATAGCCTAATTCCTAAATCCCTTCTACTCCTAAATTAGCCTACCCAACACCATTCGGCCCATACCCTCAGACCAACCCGGCCCAACTCCTTTCCCCTTTCTCTTTCTTTACCCGACATAACACCACCACCAACAAAACCCAACACTATCGACAACTTCAGCAAACAACATCAACAATGGTAGCCCCAACCCGAAACCCCCCCAAAAAAGCCCCTTTCTGACTTCATCCTTTTCTCCGATCCGTACTTCCGCGTGCCTAGCATGAACCGGTGGTATGAGGAAATTCTTGGAAGGTTCCATATTCCCTAAGTGTCATCTCATCCGAAATTTTCATTTTTAATTTCTCCAAAGTTCGTACTGAAAGGGTACGATTTTCCAGCTCACCCTTATCCTCAAGAGAGGAAATTCTAGAAACACCCTCCGAAAACCCCATCCCACATCGATAGATTTCAATTTTGCAACCCCAAAACTCCCTCTATAAATATACTACTATTCCTAATGGTTGAGGGGGAAGATTCTTCCAAGGCGAGAACCCTGAGTGAGAAAGGGTTTTTGTCTAGATGAATCAAAGTCTCCTAAGCTAAAATTCTTGTAAGACTCGAGAGAGAGGAGTTTTGGCTTTAGAGATTTGAGTTTGAGTTTGAGTTGTTCCCGGCAGTGGAATATAGATTCCTACAAGGCTCGTAATTCCGATTTGCTGCCCCCAAAAAGGTAAATTCACTCGTTTATTTCATTTTTTCTCTTCGGTTTCCTGTTCTCTTTCTTGTTTTCTTGCCTTTTTATGATTAGTATGTAAAAAATCTCATATTTTCACGTCTGTTTGATTTTGGCTATGATAATTTATTTATCTTATGGGGCTGGTCATGCTTGTATTAAGGTGTTATAACATTGTTGGAGTTTGCTGAAATTGAGGATTTGTGTGTATGCTGTTTAAAAGTTTCCAGTTGTGATGCTTGAATGTTGTGTGGACTGTTCTGGTTTTCTTTAGTAATGTTTCATAACTGTAACATTGTTTTGGGCACCATCAAGTGATCAAATGATGGAATCTTTTATGAGTTTTGAGGTTTAACAACTTTTGAAACTGGTTAGTAGAGTTATCGTTATAATTCGCTTGATGATTAGGTATATTTGACTGGGGAAATAACTATGTTAGGTTGATTACTATTGTGATTCACATTTTTTCAAAGCTAAGGATTCCCTGAGGATTTTCTTGACTGGTGATACCAAGTATATCCTGTCAAGGAGGGGATGAAGCGTTCTGTTCTCTCCTCGAAATCAAGGCTAAAAGAATAAAGAAGGAATATCAAGGTTGCCTATCTTCAAAAGCTACTGCCTAGTGTTTCCTATAGGGACTAATGGTTATTTTGGCTCGATCCCTGTTAAATTTTGTCCTCTTCCCATAACCTTTATTAAATAGGTCCTTTCTACATTTCTTAATCTGGTAAAATTGATATCTTTAAGGAGTGACTGAAAGTTACTTTCTTGTAAAAAAAAAATTAAGAGTCTTCTGTTTACTCAAGGTTTAGTCCATGGTCTTGTTGCCCTGATGACTAGAAACTAATTGAACACGTTGATCTCATTCGTATTTGTGTGGTTGTTGTTTTGTTTCGAATTGGTGCTATTTTCACGTGTGACTCGGCTAATCTTTCTAAAACACATAGCTTAAGTTTTCTTGTTTAAACATAGTGGCACAACGGTTATATTTCTTTGTAATCTCTTTTATTGTTCCAACAAGTAAATGAATGGAGTGAAGGGTCTTACTACTACATAGGTGTCATTAGTTTATTCTTTCTTAAATAATTTGAAATTAGTTGGGACGAATCTGATTGCATAAGCATTAATCATCTAGCCACCATGTTTGTTTGTCAGGGAATGGAAATTTCTCATTTAGTTTAGTTACTAGTTTTAGCTTATAGGTGTTGATTGTCTGCTTAAAATTGTTTAAGTCCCATTCCCCCGTTCCTTTCTATTAGTTCAAGGAATTCAATTCCTATATCTTTATACTCCCATGGTGTAAATAACTTATTCATTATTTTTGTCTGAATGCATGTGACATGGATTCGAGTCCATTGGACTCCATTCTCTCCTACATTTCCTAATGGGCTAACAAGGCCCAATGCATCGAGTCAAAACTTAAGCAAGGCCCAAAATGGGTTCAAATTGAGAGAAAGCCACAAAAGGAAAATATGCAGCCTAAGTGCTAAACTTGGAAGCTAAAATACTAGACCGAAGACAAGACGGAGCGGAATGGAAAATGGGCTTAACCATTTCATATTGGTAGTCCATTTGGACAAATATAGGGGTTTGGGCCTAGAGTGCCTAAACCCAACTTCTTTTCCCTATTCCTCATTTATTGTATAATTATTGTTGACATTTTGCTACTATTTTTT
This sequence comes from Capsicum rhomboideum, assembly GCA_031232105.1. Lineage (NCBI taxonomy): Eukaryota > Viridiplantae > Streptophyta > Magnoliopsida > Solanales > Solanaceae > Capsicum > Capsicum rhomboideum. The sequence goes on along the minus strand of CP124711.1, from coordinate 27,948,277 downwards.
TTTTTAACTTAGTCGAACTCCCCGGTCGAATGTCATTACTAGCTTGCAAAAAATAATCTATATTCAAATAAAAAATACATTTAGTTATTTTGAATTCTCAACTCTCATTTCAAATTATCAGGTATCTTTTCAAACATTATATTTAAAACTCAAAACTCATTTTCTAAGTTAGTCAAATAAAGTTAGTTTTTAAATATCCTAGACAACCGCAAGTTAGCGGATACCTTAGGTGCTTTAAAACCCTTCCTAAGGTATTAATAGGAACTGCTTACCTGGAATTTTCAAAAAAATAATTAAAAAAAAATCTCTAAGTCTCTTTCTGTTTTAAGATTTGGAAATTTTTAAAAGGTTTTCTTAATTTTCCTTAAATTAATTAAGTGGCGACTCTGTTCAAAGTTGAGTTTGAAACCTTTCCTAAATTTTTGAATTCAAACAAGTCTTAGTCATTTTCTCCGCAAAACAAAAATGGCGACTCTGCTGGGGATTTCAACTAGGTTCTAACCATATATTTGAAACTAACTCTTATTTGACTAACTATTTGGGTTTGTAATAATTATTCACTTATTTGTTTACCTGTTTACTTTCCGCAAATTATAAATTGTTGCATTCATGGCATATTCCGCCACTTCTGGCAAAGCATTAGGCATTAGAAAAAAAGGGCGGTTATGTGGGTTTCTGCACCTGCCCTTCAGTATAACACCTCAACTTCTTTAAACCACCAAGTGAAGTAGTTGAATCGAGTCGGTCAATAGTCATTTGGTGTGTTACCCTGAAAAGTCCATTTCGGGTTCCCAGTCAATTCGAACAAACCACTCTAGTAAACTAGGATAGAGAAAAACCAAATCCTGAATGACTAAGCATTAGCCAAGGTCGTCTTAATATCCCAGGGGATATTAAGTCCATTAGAAAAACCACCAAACGTGTCAAAAGGGTTCATGACCCGCTGACACCGTATCCAATTATGTGTTATTTGAAAAGTCGTATGTGTTGTAATTGGACCATTGTCCTAGGGTGGGGCTTAACGGTTTACTTGTTTTGTAGGATATCATGATTTTCGAGTTTTAGCATGGTTTTAAAGAGATCAATACACTTAGGGAGATCCCGAAGAAATACAAAAGAAGAATAATGAGGGAAGGATCGTCTTCAAGATCATATCGGTTCTCGCCCCTGCGTGGGCTCACTTCTTATGTACTTTTTATGTTCCTAAAAATACCCCTGTGTGGGTTAGCTAGTTTTCCCCTGTGCGGGCTTTCTTTATGTTTATCCCCATTTCTTTTAAAATGTCCCCCCCTTTATTAACCGGCTTTGTATCCCTTTCGGGAAATTTTTATTATATACACATATACCTATTGTGGGGGAAAGGAATGGTTCAAAAACAACACATACGTCTTTTCGAATAATCGTTAGGCCCACCTTTGGCTCAAAAAGGTCCCTTAAATAGGACGTGCACGTTATTATACTTGTGTGATATAAACTGTTCCGTGTTCTTATATGTGTTATATGGTTTGAATCAAAGGCCGATTGGTACACCCTTACTTTAGAGTCCCTTTAAGCAAAATATACACCCACTATACAAAAGTCCGACCAAAATACTCCAAAGTCTCCAAGTCTCTCAGAAAAGTACGCAACCATTCTTAAAATTCCTAAAAGTTATTCCTACCATTTTAGGAAGGTTGACTATGGATTCAGAAGAAGCCATTGTAGGAAGGACTGAAAAGGGCGATAAGAGAATTGCTCAAGCCAAAAGGCGATTTCGGGAGTTAGGCCAAACGGATAAGATGTTTAAGGTGGAAAGCAAGAAGGTGGTTACGACCGAAAGAAGGTTTGCCAAAGTCAATTTATCGATTGCACAAGAAAATGATGTTTCCATAGAAAAGAGTAGGGAATTGAAGGACCAAACCGCCCTAACCAAAGCAAAAATCACTATGTTCGACCAAATGCTGAGGAAAGGAGAGAAAATACCAAAAAGAGACCTTGCTAGAGAGATCAAACAATTAGCCCTGGAGTTTGAAGCGGCTGCTGAGATAATTGGAAAGATGATAGGACAAGGTAAAAGAAAAGAACTAGAAGGTGGTAGCCTTGTGCAAGAACAAACACCAATGACTCTCGAAGAACTCATGAGTGAAATGAAAGAATGGTCAAAAGACACGGATAAGACATTCTTGCCTTCGAGGTTCAGGCAAGGAGACGAACAAATCACACTCAAAGAAAGTGCAAGGAGCTGCTTGAGAAAATCAGAAATTGTGCAAGTCTCAGAAATTTACCAAATGTTACAGGCTAGGGGAACTATGCGCTCGGTTAAGACTCAAGGTCCACAATGTGACCCCAGGAATGAGTACAAAAGATGTGCTTACCATTTGCTTCAGAAAGGTCATACCACAGATGAATGTCGTGTGTTTAAAGCCAATATATGCTATTTGATCCATAATGGAAAAATTTCTCACTTGTATGGACCACATGCTATGCTGGCATGCGATCGGATTGAACCAGGGGCACCCATTACTAGTGGTGTTACAATTCGTCGTTTGGACGTCACGGCTTTTAAGGATAACTATGAAGACATTTACTCCAAGTTGATCCAAGACAAAATCCTCCATCCAGTCGAGAGAAAAGAAATGAAAGCGTCTGCAAAATGGAGGGAGGACGATGACATCTGTCATTATCATAGTGGTATCAAAGGACATGCCATTGATAAGTGTCGTGCTTTCCGCTTGAGTTTGGAACACTTGATCAGAATTGGAAAGATCCGCTTAGAGTTTGTGACGGACCATCCATGAAGCAGGAGAAGGATAGAAAGAACAAAAACACTTCCACTTCCCAAAATCAAGCTTTAAACGTAGTATGTCTGTCCATCTTTATTTTCCATGTATTTATGTTTACCCCAATGTAATGAAGATTAGTGAGTGAAATAAAATGAAAACAATCATTTATCTATTTCAAACTACGTAGGGCCTGATTTTTCCTTCGCGGGATACGTAGGCAGCCTTTTGGGCTCTGCCCCTATCTTCAAAAATTTTATTTTCTCCCATTTTTGCGAAGGGAGACATAAGGACGGAAAGAAGAAGAGTCAACCTTTATGATAAAATCCACTTATCCAAAATCAATGAGCAAAATCCTGTTCATCGAGATCTTTGAGTCATCACCTCCCCGTGGATCAATTCGCCTGTGATAAAAAACCACTCTATGTGTTTCACGTATTGTCTAAATATCTTGTATGGCTCATTACTAATGGGATCTAACTTATTTGACTTTTGAGTTGTTTTTTATTTATTAGGTAACAAAATAAATAGAAACTGATCTGTGTTGACAAAAGCTTGCCGAACATCCTCACTTCACCTGGTCAAGAGCTCACAAAAAGTTCCTTACCTAGCCATTATTTGACTGAAAATATGACTGGTATCAACGACGAGAACACATTGGCTATTAGGGGTAACATGATGACGGAACAGAACAAGATGATTACTGAGCTCGCAAAAAAGGTGGAGATGCTCCAAGAGGAGATGAATCGCACTAGAAATCTGGCCAACACCACTAACACTCCTGTCTCGAAAAGATACAGGCATCCACTCCAATTCTTTTCTCTCAATCCTCCCAACCTTGGGAATCATCCAAATAACACAACATATGCCTCTGCTCCTCAAATTCCTATAGACCCTGTCACTATCAACCAAGCAACTTATCAAAGCCATACTCCACCCAATTAGCATGCTAATTAAAATAACAACCCTGATGCTTACAATTCATAAAATAACCCGCAAACCTACCAAGCTCCACCAAACACTTATGGGTCCCAAAATGTTCCCTCTTCTTACAACCCAAATTCTATTCATCCCCAAAATCATGCATCCACATACCAAAACCTTGCCGCTACTATCCAAAATACCTCTCATATCCGACCCATACCCCCGACTGCCTTTCAGGTCACCATCCCTCCTTAGCTCTATAAAATCTCCCCCAATCCCGAGATGGATAGTTATGAGGGAAAAGACAAAAAGAGTGGAAAATTGAGCATGAGAAAAAGTTGTTGGCAATGAATGAAGAGATTACTAAGATCAAAGAGTCTTACAGGTCAGTTGATAATGATGGACTTGGTTACAATGATTTGTGTGTCCATCCCGATGTAGACTTACCAGAAGGATATAAGATCCCCAAATTCGAAACATTCGATGGCACAGGTAATCCCATGTCCCAATTAAGGAAATATTGTGACCAAATGGTCGGAGTAGGAAGGAACAAGGCGTTGTTGATGCGCCTATTCAGTCGAACTTTAAGTGGTGAACCCTTAGAATGGTTTGCATCCCGGGTATTGAAAAAATGCTCTGGATGGAAGGCCCTAGCCAAAGACTTTCTTGACAGGTTCGCATATAATGTGGAAATAGTCCCTGACCGATATTTATTAAATCAGATCAAGCAGAAGAGCGATGAATATTTTCGAGACTATGCCTATCGCTGGAGAAAGGAGGTCTCTAAGGTACAACCTCCTATGAATGAAGAGGAAATGGTAGCAATGTTTTCTCGCGCCCAAGAAGGAGAGTTCTATACTAGAATGGTTTCTGCAGTTCATGCAACATTCACGGATTTGGTAAAGATTGGTGAATCACTTGAAGAGGGTATTCGAACAAGAAAAATTAACAAGACTCCGACGTCATCTGAGTCCTCAGATTTATCAAATAAGAGAAGAGAAGATGTAACTACAGTGTCATTTGATAATGAGCCAAAAAGGAAGTTCAGGCCTAGAAACACTCTTTCTCCTTCTATCTACTCCTCACCACTACAGAGTCCTCAATCCATCTTTTATGCCCAACCCTAATACCAAGCTCCACAACTAAATTACCAACCCAATGTCCAAACCACTATCCTAAATCATCAGCCTAACGTCCAAGCACCTCAAAACTACTATCAAGTACCTACCTATGCCAACCAAAACAATTACAATCTTCCCCATCCAGATTCTGAGAAAAAGTCTCCTCGAGTTTTCACTCCATTAACTGAAAGTCGAACTGAGATCTTTGAAAGACTAAAAGCGATTAGACTAATTCAGCCCATTGCACCAAAGCCTGCTAATCCATCATCTAAATTCTTCAAACCTGATCGACATTGTGCATATCATTCAGGAAGTGTTGGACAAACTACTGAAGATTGACTCAACTTGAAACACCAGATTCAAAATCTAATTGGTAATCACTTTCCAGACACCAAATTGATGAAGGTGTCACGTTATCCATAAGGTGCTATCCAGAGAAATCTCAATTTTATCCGAGAGGGATGACCAAGTAGCTTAAGCCAATCAACTCTGATTCAGTGAAGAGATACTACGTCTGAAGACAGTCTTTTCTTTATGTTTTTTTCTCCCTGTAATTGCATTTTGCTTAAAATTCCCAATCTTTTCTGTACGAACTACGTTTGACCTGAATTCTCAAGAATGAGATACGTAGGCGGCTTATGTCGGCTTCGGTCAACCCCTTAGGAAAATATATCTTTCCCTTTTCTGTACGAACTATGTTTGACCTGAATTCTCAAGAATGAGATACATAGGCGGCCTATGTCGGCTTCGGTCAACCCTTTAGGAAAATCTATCTTTCCCTTTTTCTGTTGGAACTACGTTTGACCTGATTCCTGCTTCAACGGGATACATAGGCGCCCCAATGGCTCGGTCATATCACCCCAGGAAATGGAAACTGGGGCAGAATTTTTGAGAAGGAATCTCAAAAATTCAGAAGAAGAAGATCCACCCTTCAACAATCAGAATGGAAGGTTATAAAGAAGAATGCCACTAAAATAAATTCTGAGAAGGGTCTCAAGATCCCCACATAGTCAACAACTAAAGACTCGTCTCAAAAGCATCTAACTGGGGCAGAAATTTTGAAGAAGATCTCAAAATTTCCACTAGAGCTTCATTCATGAGTTCAGATTCTCAGAATTCCCAATAGTAAGAGATCCCAATTTCTTCTATGTTGGGGAAACTATATTTGACCTGATCGGCTTGGTCCTATCACTTGGAAATAGAAACACGGGCAAGATTTTCTAGAAGGAATTTAGAATATTCTAAAGAAGAAGTTCATCTGTCAACAAAGTCAAATGGAGAATCTTGAGAAAGAATCTCAAGAACCTCGCGGAGTGTCAACTCTTTCCTCAACGAGTCAAGACTTACCTCAAGATATCTAACTGGGGCAGAAATTTTGAGGAAGAGCTCAAAATTTCCATTGAGCTGCATTTATGAGTTCAAACTCCAAAAATGCCCAGCACCAAGAGATCAAAATCAATTACAACAAAGTCCAAGTGGACCAATCCCCAGCTATAATGCTGAGAAATCTCTAGACCTCGCCATCAAATGTCGGACGTGTCAAGCTTCAAACCAGAGACGCTCATTGAGCCAGTGCGTGACATGAAGTAACTGATTGGGAAAGTCGAGGCAAGCGCCCGAAGATGACAAACACCCAAAGAATGGTAAGAAAGGAGCAGAAGGTCGAAGGAGGTCAACACAGATCAGTTTCATCAAAATTAACAATTTTTCTTTGGTTGCAGGGGTCAATGGGTGAGGGGTTAGTAATGACATTCTTTTCAAATGCCCAACAAATCATAGGATCAAAATGAACACATGATGTTTGCAAATGGTTTGTGGCTGTCCAGAGAGACAAGGTTCAGTCGTTCATTGACATTTGAAAGACCTCTTATTTGTCTATTTCACCTCGAAAAGATATGTTAATGACAAATAAAGTTGTTTGACCTATGTTATGAACGTTTCCTTTAAAACTTCCTCTGATTTTGATTGTGGTCGCTAGCAAAAGCGACATTGTGTCTATTAACCGTTTACCTTGAGTACAGGTATGTGCAAAAGGAGTCGACACAATAGAGCAATCAAAGAGATAAACCAATAAGGAGAGAGCAAAGATATCCTTCTCTGGCCTATCATGGGTCAAAAACGAACTCACGATGTTCGAAAATGGTACGTGCAAAAGAATCAACACAATGGAGTGGTTGAAGAGATCACTTGACTAGGAGAGTAAGGACATCTTCCTCCAATCTATCATTATATAATGTTCGAAAGTGGTATTTATAGTTGTCCCCAGAAACGGAGTTCAACCATTTATTTACCTCCAAAATGACATCTTTTTTTGCTAGTCACCTTGGAAAAAAGATGACATTTGCAAACGAAGTCATTTATACTGTGAATACTTTCTTTAAAGCTTTCCCGAGATTTGACTATAGTCGCTAGCAAAAGCCACATTGTGTCTACTAATCGTTTACCTTGAACGCAGGTACACGCAAAAGAGCCGACACATCAACAGAATGCTGAAAGAGGCTATCATATAGCGTCAAATTCGAAAGAGATTGGCATCTGTCAATACCAAAAGGGGATGACAAAAGCATGTCAATACCGAAAGAGGATGACATGGATCGCCGAAAGAGGCTATCATATTTCATCAAAATCAAAAAGGTTGACGCCTGTCAATACCGAAAGGGGATGACAAAGGCATGTCAATACCAAAAGAGGATGACATGGATAGTCAAAAGAGGCTATCATATTGTGTCAAATCCGAAAGAGGTTGACGCCTGTCAATACCGAAAGAGGATGAAAAAATCATGTCAATACCAAAAGAGGATGACATGAATCGCCGAAAGAGGCTGTTATATAGCGTCAAATCCGAAAGAGGTTGACACCTGTCGATACCGAAAGGGGATGACAAAGCCATGTCAATACCTAAAGAGGGTGACATGGATCGCCGAAAAAGGCTATTATTATTGTGTCAAATTCGAAAGAGGTTGACGTTGTCAATACCAAAAGGGGATGACAAAGCCATGTCAATACCGAAAAAGGATGATATGGACCGTCGAAAGAGGCTATCATTATTATGTCAAAATCGAAAGAGGTTGACGCTTGTCAATACCGAAAGGGGATGAAAAAGGAATGTCAATACCGAAAGAGGATGACATGGATCGTCGAAAGAGGCTATCATATTTCATCAAAACTGAAAGAGGTTGACGCCTGTCAATACCGAAAGGGGATGACAAAGGCATGACAATACCGAAAGAGGATGACATGGATCGTCGAAAGAGGCTATCATATTGTGTCAAATTCGAAAGAGGTTGACGTCTATCAAAACCAAAAGGGGATGAAAAAACCATGTCAATACCGAAAGAGGATGATATGGAATACCGAAAGGGGATATTATAATGCGTAAAGCCGAAAGAGGCAGACACTCGTTAAAATTAAAGAAGCATGGTCCAAGGAATGTCTTTAAGTCGCTATCTGAAGACGGATAACGTACTGGATATCCTAAGAATTGATAATCCAAAGGTCATCTATAATCCATGTTGTCCGAAATAGGATAGTGTGCAAGATTACCTGAAGGTTGACAACCAGGGGTCATCTATAAGCCGCAGTAACATCCTAATCGGGTAGTGTGCAAGATTTCCCAAAAGTTGATAGTTCGAAGGTTATCCATAAGACACAATTATATCCAAGGTCGGATGATGTGCAGGATTACCCGAGAGCTGGCGATTCGAGGAAAATCTATAAGCCATCTCTTCTCCCAGATCGGATAATGTGCGGGATTACCCAAAAGCTGGAGACCTAAAGGATATTTGTAAGCCACCTCGTGTCCTACATCGGATGATGTGCAAGATTTCCTGAAGATTGATAATTCAAAGGATATCTGTAAGACGTGTCCATACAGACAATGCGCAAGACTTACCCGAACCCATATGAAAGGTTGTAGGGACCGCTTTACTTAAAATGTCATCGATGGCCAAGAGAGACACCCCATTTTGAGAAAATTATCAAACAAAGGATTGTACGGTTGTAGGGACCATTCTACTCAAAATGTCGTTGGTGGCTGAAAGGGGCTACCCCATTTTGAAAAACCTTCAATCGCCAAGAGGACCATCATACCTAACAACCAAGAGGGTTGTTGTGTTTACTATTGCAAAATTGTTATCTTTCAAAATAGGTACGAGATATGATAATATCACATTTTTTAGAAATCAATCCGCTCAAAGGTATGGTGAAAGAACTATTTACCCTTCGTGAATTATATTTTCTACTAACATTTTGTTTCAGATTTTGTCGAGAGCATCCGAGAGGATGAAATTCTCAAATCAAAACTATAGGTCTATCCCAAGAAAAATCATTCGAGAAGACGAAAGGAATCAACAAATTTATCAAAGAAAGGGTCATACAAAAGAGTGTGATGAAAGGTGCGCCAAGAGGGATGCATCATAATGCAGAGTTGATGTGAAGACACTATCCATACATTTGAATTTAGTTTACCACTAACAATTTTGTTTGAGATGTTGTCGATAACATCCGAGAGGATGAAAATCTCAAACCAAAACCGCAGGTGCGGTCGACTCCAAAAAGGACGCAGCACAACATGGAACTTTTTCTTAGCAGCAAATCGGGACGTAGTCCAAAGAGGAATATCAAACTCTTTGGGTGCGAGCTAAAGGATGACTTCCACCACTATCAAACCACACCCCTATTAGAAGGCATGTGGGTGTTTTGGGATATTTTCAGTTTCAGTTTCGCATCCAGAGTATTTCTAAACTTACACTGGAGGCAACTTCCTCTTTCTTCAAATCTGGATGACCTACACCTAGAGCTTTGGGAATTATGTCTATCTAGCTCATATTTACAGGTTTGAGGGCCCCATATTTTGTAATTGAGTTAATTACAAGGCTTTTTTCCCTAGCTCAATTATTCGTCGTCCATCCTAAGCCAAAGGTCGTCTTAGCATAGTAGACTACCTTTTCCACCGATTGAGTCAAACTACAAGCAGCCTGATTCCCTGAATCTCAGGGATATGTAGGCTGGACTCTTTTTTGAAAAATCGACTGCATTCCAAACTCCCCCCAATCTCCCCATTCACAAGCTTTCTGATCTCTCTATCTCGAAATCGGAATAGTTTTCAAATTCTTTGAAAATCGTGCCCTTAAATCAAACGTTATGAACTACAAGTGGCCTGAATTCTCATGAAATCTGAGATATGTAGAAAACCCGATACCAGGGTCCGGCCATAACTCCTTAAAATTCGTACGAAAACCAATCCTTTTATAGAAACGAATTTGTGGTCGAGCAAAATTAGGAACGTCAAAACTCCCTTTGCCCAGGGTTACTTGCATTCACCCTAACCAAAGGGAGGGGGCAGTTGTTGACACCTAATTTTTTCCCTCCCCGACTAAATTTAATCCTGAGTTTCTTCGATTTTAAATAAAATTGAAATATTAGTTTTATATGGATAAATGTTTCTAAAATATTTGTCTAAGTTAATTTTGTTATTTGAGTGAAGATTATACACTTCTGTATTTCTATATACGAGATCGTATAAATTTGTTACTTAATAAATATTTTATCAAAATTGATTTTTAATCAAGACTCGTCTTGAAAATTGATTTCAAATGGATAAGTCTTTATTCAACTATTAATTTGTTCTTAAAAGTAATTTATTTGGAAAGTAAATGTTTGATTTTATCAAGCCAAGAAACTCAAGATTAAATCGATTGTTAATTCGTATCGGATTGCAATTTAAGTTAGCCAAACTTATTAAATTTGGCAGTAATTGAAATCAAATTGGCCAATTGATTTTCAATTTTACCGAAAATGAGATTGAATAAATCCTAATTTAATTGGGTTGTCTTTTAAATAGCCTAATTCCTAAATCCCTTCTACTCCTAAATTAGCCTACCCAACACCATTCGGCCCATACCCTCAGACCAACCCGGCCCAACCTTTTTCCCCTTTCTCTTTCTTTACCCGACATAACACCACCAACAACAAAACCCAACACTATCAACACCATCGACAACTTCAGCAAACAACATCAACAATGGCAGCCCCAACCCGATAACCCCCCAAAAAAGCCCCTTTCTCACTTCATCCTTTTCTTCGATCCGTACATCCGCGTGCCTAGCATGAACCGGTGGTATGAGGAAATTCTTGGAAGGTTCCATATTCCCTACGTGTCATCACATCCGAAATTTTCATTTCTAATTTCTCCAAAATTCGTACTGAAAGGGTACGATTTTCCAGCTCACCCTTATCCTCAAGAGAGGAAATTCCAGAAACAACCTCCGAAAACCCCATCCCACATCGATAGATTTCAATTTTGCAACCCAAAAACCCCCTCTATAAATATACTACTATTCCTAATGGTCGAGGGGGAAGATTCTTCCAAGGCGAGACCCCCGAGTGAGAAAGGGTTTTTGTCTAGAGGAATCAAAGTCTCCTAAGCTAAAATTCTCGTAAGACTCGGGAGAGTGGAGTTTTGGCTTTAGAGATTTGAGTTTGAGTTTGAGTTGTTCCCGGCAGTGGAATATAGATTCCTACAAGGCTCGTAATTCCGGTTTGCTGCCCCCAAAAAGGTTAATTCACTCGTTTATTTCATTTTTTCTCTTCAGTTTCCTGTTCTCTTTCTTGTTTTCTTGCATTTTTATGATTAGTATGTAAAAAATCTCATATTTTCACGTCTGTTTGATTTTGGCTATGATAATTTATTTATCTTATGGGGATGGTCATGCTTGTATTAAGGTGTTATAACATCGTTGGAGTTTGCTGAAATTGAGGATTTGTGTGTATGCTATTTAAAAGTTTCCAGTTGTGATGCTTGAATGTTGTATGGACTGTTCTGGTTTTCTTTAGTAATATTTCATAACTGTAACATTGTTTTGGGCACCATCAAGTGATCAAATGATGGAACCTTTTATGAGTTTTGAGGTTTAGCAACTTTTGAAACTGGTTAGTAGAGTTGTTGTTATAATTCGCTTGATAATTAGGTATATTTGACTGAGGCAATAACTATGTTAGGTTGATTACTATTGTGATTCACATTTTTTCAAAGCTAAGGATTCCCTGAGGATTTTCTTGACTGGTGATACCAAGTATATCCTGTCAAGGAGGGGATGAAGCGTTCTGTTCTCTCCTCGAAATCAAGGCTAAAAGAATAAAGAAGGAATATCAAGGTTGCCTATCTTCAAAAGCTACTGCCTAGTGTTTCCTATAGGGACTAATGGTTATTTTGGCTCGGCCCCTATTAAATTTTCTCCTCTTCCCATATCCTTTATTAAATAAGTCCTTTCTACATTTCTTAATCTGGTAAAATTGATATCTTTAAGGAGTGACTGAAAGTTACTTTCTTGTAAAAAATAAATTAAGAGTCTTCTGTTTACTCAAGGTTTAGTCCACGGTCTTGTTGCCCTGATGACTAGAAACTAATTGAACACGTTGATCTCATTCGTATTTGTGTGGTTGCTGTTTTGTTTCGAATTGGTGCTATTTTCACGTGTGACTCGCCTAATCTTCCTAAAACACATAGCTTAAGTTTTCTTGTTTAAACATAGTGGAACAACAGTTATATTTCTTTGTAATCTCTTTTACTGTTCCAACAAGTAAATGAATGGAGTGAAGGGTCTTACTACTACATATGTGTCATTAGTTTATTCTTTCTTAAATAATTTGAAATTAGTTGGGACGAATCTGATTGCATAAGCATTAATCATCTAGCCACCATGTTTGTTTGTCAGGGAATGGAAATTTCTCATTTAGTTTAGTTTCTAGTTTTAGCTTATACGTGTTGATTGTCTTCTTAAAATTGTTTAATTCCCATTCCCCCGTTCCTTTCTATTAGTTCAAGGAATTCAATTCCTATATCTTTATACTCCCATGGTGTAAATAACTTATTCATTATTTTTGTCTGAATGCATGTGACATGGATTCGAGTCCATTGGACTCCATTCTCTCCTACATTTCCTAATGGGCTAACAAGGCCCAATGCATCGAGTCAAAACTTAAGCAAGGCCCAAAATGGGTTCAAATTGAGAGAAAGCTACAAAAGGAAAATATGCAGCCTAAGTGCTAAACTTGGAAGCTAAAATACCAGACCAAAGACAAGACGGAGCGGAATGGAAAATGGGCTTAACCATTTCATATTGGTAGTCCATTTGGACAAATATAGGGGTTTGGGCCTAGAGTGCCTAAACCCAACTTCTTTTCCCTATTCCTCATTTATTGTATAATTATTGTTGACATTTTGCTACTAATTTTTTTTTAACTTAGTCGAACTCCCCGGTCGAATGTCATTACTAGCTTGCAAAAAATAATCTATATTCAAATAAAAAATACATTTGGTTATTTTGAATTCTCAACTCTCATTTCAAATTATCAGGTATCTTTTCAAACATTGTCTTTAAAACTCAAAACTCATTTTCTAAGTTAGTCAAATAAAGTTAGTTTTTAAATAGCCTGGACAACCGCAAGTTAGCGGATACCTTAGGTGCTTTAAAATCCTTCCTAAGGTATTAATAGGAACCGCTTACCTGGAATTTTCAAAATATAATTAAAAAAAAATCTCTAAGTCTCTTTCTGTTTTAAGATTTGGAAATTTTTAAAAGGTTTTCTTAATTTTCCTTAAATTAATTAAGTGGCGACTCTGTTCAAAGTTGAGTTTGAAACCTTTCCTAAATTTTTGAATTCAAACAAGTCTTAGTCATTTTCTCCGCAAAACACCAAGTTCGTGAAAGATATTGTGGCAAACAAGAGTAGATTGACAGAATATTCCACAGTTGCATTGACTGAGGAGTGTAGTTCTCGCATTCAGAATCGGTTACCTACTAAGCTGAAGGATCCTGGAAGCTTCACTGTAAAAATTACTCTGGGAGATCGTGTCTGCGCTCGTGGATTATGTGATTTGGGAGCTAGTATAAATTTGATGCCCACTTTGGTTTTCAAGGAGTTGGGTTTGGGTCATCCTAAGCCTACTACTATTATTTTGCAGCTTGCAGACCGATCCGTGACTAGACCTGATGGTATTGTTGAGGATGTTCTGGTTCAAGTGGGTTCATTGATCTTTCCAGTTGATTTTGTGGTGTTAAATTTTAAGCCTGACCCGGAATTCCCATTTATTTTGGGGCATCCGTTTCTGGCCACGGGAGGTTCAATCATTGATGTAGCAGCCGGGAAACTAACTATGCGACCTCATGATAAGGTTGAGGTCTTTGATGTATGTAGGGCTTTGAAGCTTCCAGAAATTTATGAGAACTTGTCAGCTATTACAGCTATAGATTTGGCTGTTGAGAGCATCCACACCTTGTCCACCAATCTGTTGGAAAAAGTTTTGATGGGGAAGAATGTTTTTGGTGATGCGGAAGCTTGTAAAATGGTGCAGGCACTTGATCTTATGGGTATCTTTGCTAAAGAGGGTAGATGGGAACCTTTGAATCGTCCACTCGGTCCTCCAACCAAGCCTTCAATTGAGGAGGCACTGAAGCTTGAATTGAAAGAACTTCCATCTCACCTCCAATATGCTTTCTTAGGTTACAATGAGACCCTTCCGATCATTCTTGCAGCAAATTTGTCAAAGGATCAAGTTGATGCGGCATTGTTGATACTCAGACAAAGAAAGAAGGCTATTGGTTGGCAGATGTCTGACATTCATGGTATTAATCCGGGTTTATGCATGCATAAAATTTACATGGAGGAAGGGGGTAGGCCTTCCACGCCAGATGAGCTGAGCCAGGTAGAGAGGGATTATCCTCTTAACGAGCATGCCATGGCCTTATTGAGAATTGGTCCTGATTTTATTGAGCCTGTGGATGATGATGTCCCTACAGATGAAAATGACCTCTAGAGCGATTCTGAGGATGAGACGGCTGAGGCGTATGATCCACCGCTAGAGGTCCATGGGCCGGAGGACGACGACTACCTGGATTGACCAGGGAGCTCCTTACACCCTACTCTTTCTTTGTTTATTTTTGTAGCATTGGGGACAGTGCTAATCTTTTAAGTGTGGGGTGGGGTGTGATGGGATTACCTTGTATGTATGTATATGTGTGCTGCTGTATGCTTTTATTTTTTGGGTTCCTTAGCGTTTGTTTTCGGTTCTTTTACTAAGGAGAGTCCCTTTGAATCGTACAAAAAAAAAAAAAAAATTTCTTGGATTTTTGATGTTGTGTTAATTTTTTATTTTTTATTTTTTATTTTTTTGGTTTATGTTGTTTTTGGTGTGTACTACTTTTGAGTCACCTTAGTCATAGGACTAAGGGATTTTCTCTATGATGGATAGATGGCGATAGTCTTAAGAGCAAATTAGTCATGTAGTGTAGTGTCATGTCGGGTGTTCTTGCTTGCTATACAATGGTGCATACACGTGTGAAACAGGCTAGGATATACAATAGCAAGTGTTGAGACTCCTAATTCTCACTTAGTTGACTAGCTAAGCTGCTTACTGTTGAATTTATGCATGATTTCAGAGGTTTTATGGTGAACCTGCTGAGATGAACATGTACCATGTGTGAGTAAAGTTTTTGAACAATTTCCATATGCATAGTGATGTCTATAACTTGCCCGGTGTGTTTGCAAAGCGAAATAAAAGGTGTTAAGTTTAGGAGATGATATAGGCATTTCTTTGATAGCCATGTTTTAGACCTACTTTATCTACACTCTTTGCATGATCTTAGTTAGCCCCGTTGAGCCTTTAGCCTTTTCCTTGGTAGCTTTACATGTAGCTTAATCCTCTTCTTTCAATGAACCAGAATTTGATCCAAAACTCCTAAGCGCTTTAATTAGGAAATCAAGAGGTGAAGGAGTGCAAAAGTTTGGAAGAAGGAAAGAGTTAAGTTAAAGCCCCAAGCATATTTCCTATGGGTGTGTGAAAAAGTTTGTGTATGTTGGTAGGGAATATGGTTAAAGAAAGAAAAGAAAAAAAAATAATATATAAATTTTTTTGTAATCAATGGGTGATAGCAGTTATTCCTTATCCAATATGGTTAAGCTAGCTTAAAGTTATGGGGAAAAACAAAGGAAAGTTGGGAAGATAAAAGTGGTGAAAAATAGGTCGGTTGAAGGTGGTCTGAATGTAATTTGTAGTGTATTAAAGCGCTTAGGAAAGATAGTCACTATTCTTGACCAAATGGTTCCTACCCGTCCCTAAGCCTACATTACAACCCCTAAAAGTCCTACTTGATCTTGAGCTTTAACATTTTAACATTAGTGGAGTATTACACTAAGGGAAAGCCTATGGTTTATCTTGTGTTGCATGTGAATTCTTTTTGAGAGTGAATGACTTTCATTCATGCACCCAGTTAGTAATTATTGTGTAGGAGTGTGGAGTGATTCTCTTGTGGTGAGGGCGCATGTTTAGTGAAGTGTGGTGATCTACTAATAACGTGTCACGCATGAATGTGCAACTAGTTAAGTTGTTTTGTGAGGATAGGTTGTTTCAATTTGTTATTTATTTGTTTGATATCCTAGTATGTTGGTGCATAAGTTGATAAATGTGGTTGTGTAAGCTATGCAAGAATGCCTATTTTGTGTCAATTGTCTAAAGTCGCCTGGATTTGAGTGTGGTGATCTAAGGCATATTTATATGCCTTAGTAGCGACTTTAACCCATGATTACCTTAGTTTTGAGAACAATACTGGTGTATTCTATAAGTTTTTGATGGAATATGTGATATTGTGCTAACCAATATGATTAGACCCTTGTAGGTGGAATTTGCGACTTTTTGGAGCATTTTTGGCGTGGAAAGTGAGGCTTGGAGGAGCTACAAGTGAAGAATATTGAAGATAATAGGCAAACCAAAGAGTTGAACTTGAAGAATCCAACCAAATCCGCGAAGAGAAGTTGACGAAAGCAAAAAAATCACAAATTAAGGGCCTGGTGCGCCAAAGGGTGTGGCAGCCCACTTTTGGCTAATTTTTCACTTGCCCAGGCAGACTTGGGGTGCGCCCAGGGGCGTGCCACGCCGCCCGGGAGCACCCTTTTACTGAGGCAAAATCTGCCTAAGTGCCAGGCGCGCCCAAGGGCGTGCCGGGCCGCTTTTTGGCCAATTTTGCCTCGACTTTGGGTCTATAAATAGGGCCTTTTGGTTATTGTATAGGGATTCCATCATCCTTAGAATATTTTGGGCGTTTTTGGGCATCTCAATTAGGTTTCATTCCTCTTCTTTTCAGTTTTTAAGTATTTTATGGTATTTATTGACTTTTGGATGTTGATTGACATTATGAGGGGCTAAAATCCCTTATTCTTGGAGTTAAGGCCAAGAACATGAATCTCTTGGGTTAAGTTTATTGGTTTTTGCTGGAGTTTATCATAAATTGGTTATTCATAAATTCTAAATTTCATTATTTTGATGCTTGATCACCATTGAAATATATTCCTTGTCTTGAAGTGAGCTCGAGAGAGAAACTAAGAGATAGAACGTGAATATATGAAGTGTGGTCTTTCTCGGGGAAGGAGTTCTAAGGGATTGACATGTGGTTAGGACCGAGAGGTACCTAATCCACCATACTTGGTCAATTACGAGAAGAAAACTTAAATGCTCTAGAATTGGTTAAGCTTATCACCACTCACTGATGTAGGTAGGTTTCTAAGTTCTAGTAGAAGATTATATTCTGGAGACGAATATAGTTATAAAATTAACCTCGGGATCAATGATCACGATAAACAACTCAAAGTGCTTAAACCAATAACAATTATGCTAAAGAGATGACGTTCCGAATGCCTTAGCCCTGGGAATTTACTTTTTATTGATTTTTCAAGCGTATTTGCGAACACCAAAGTTACGGTAGCGAAGATAGGAGTTCATAGTCCGTAATCATTTAATTTTCAGCACCAAATCTCTTGTCGTTTTCGCAACACTAGTTTTTAATTATAGTTTGACGTACAGAATTGATTTCTGTTGACGAAAGTCCCTTGGGTTTGATATCCGACTCTGTTAAAGGAGCCACTTTATTACTTGAATGATCACGTACACTTGCGTGTATCGCTGGGTCGCAACAAGTTCAGGTTCCCAAGCGTCGATAGTTGCTCAGTCGGTAGTCGCCCAGCCTGCTATGTCTGTTGAGGACCAGAAGATGTTGGGTAGATTTCTGAGATTGACTCCTCTGAGGTTTACAGGGGCTCCAGGCGAGGATCCATTTGAGTTCTTAGCTGCTTGCGAGGTTAGGCTCTATAATTTAGGCCTAGTTGAGGCTCGTGGGGTTGATTACACTACTTTTTAGTTGGACTTGGATTCTGAACATTGGTGGAGAAGTTTTCTTGATTCCAGACCAGCTGGATCTCCCCCTTTGGTATGGACTCAGTTCTTCGAGGTCTTCTTGGAGAAGTATATGTCCCGCTGTCTTTGTGAGCGCTTGAAAGATCAGTTTATAGGGTTACAACAGGGTTCTATAACAGTTCTTGAGTATGAGGCGTGGTTCCATGAGTTGGCCAGACATGCTATTGCTATTTTACCTTTCGAGTGTGAGCGTATTCAGTGTTTTGTTAGAGGATTGAGCCTTCCTATTCGCATGGCCACTCATAGTTTGGTTGTTGTAGGCAGATCTTCAGTGGATAATTCTGATCATGCTCATTCTATGGAGAAGATACATGGTGATGCCTAAGAGGGAAGAGATAAGAGGCCACATCATCAGGGTAGTTTCAGTGGGAGCTATGATGGATCGCGGTTCAGAGGTAGAGGTTCTCGGGGTAGGTACCCTCCACGTCAGTCATATTAGGACTAGAGGTCCTTTTTCTTTCTGTGAGTTATGGTACGGAAGGGTTCATAAGCATTGTAGTGGTATATTCCTTGATTTTATCCATCGGACTTATTGGGGTTCATTTGGAGTAGTCTTCTCTTGTTTGTACCCTTTAGGCTTATGAGGGCCTAGTTGGGTTGTAGTATTTACTTTAATTTCGATATCAGGTGCTTCTTTATTTTTTTACCTGTATCAGAGCATGTTCTCAGGTCTTCCCCTTTCCCTTGACTTATTTTACATCATCGCATTTTATAATACTTTTATTATGATTTAACTCAGTCGGCCGATGATGTCTACTGAGTACCAGTTATTTTGGTACTCATACTACACTTTTGCATCATTTCTGGTGCAGATCCGAGTACTAGCTGATGTCGTTGATATTCCAGCCAGCTTGCTTACAGGATCCGAAGATAGGGTAAGCTTTCGTAGCTAGTGCTGATCCCTTCTCCTTCCTTTATTTTGGACAGTCTTTACATTCGAACTATTTGTATATCGATACTACTAGTACTCTTTGGTTAGTGGCTCTTGTACCGGCCTTACTAGGTCGTGGGATATTCTTTTTCTCCCTCCCTATTTTATCTATGCGTATTTTTTTTTTTTGGTAATTTCTTTATCTTCCACCATTTAGCCCATTACTTATCATTTCGGGCTATGGTTTGGTTTACCTACTCGTGGGACATAGTAGGTGCCATCATGACTCAGAAATTGGGTTGTATAAAAAACACTAAAAAAAATCCCATCAAAACCTAGTAAGGTCAGTATAAGAGCCACTAACAAGAAGGGAGCACTAGACAATTTCAAAAATATACATCGTAGTCTCAGGATATACAAAATAAGACTATCAAAAAGCAGAAGGAGGAGGATCAGCTCCAGACTCTTAAAGCTTACCCAATCTCCGATCAGCAACACATCCTGAGGTCAGTGTCAACGACGGTGACTCATACTAGGATTTGCATTAGGGAAAAAGATGCGGAAGTGTAGTATCAGAACCAAAATATAGGGTACTCAGTAGACATCATTGGTCGACTATGCTCAATTATAGTAAAAGTATAAATAATGTGAGTATATAGCCTAAAGTCAATAATTAAGAGACAAAAATGAAAATAATAGGCTATGCTAACCCTAATTCATTTATGGGTTGATCTTGGATGTTTTGGAGCTTGGAATTTACCCATTCTTGAGGGTAAATGATCCTTGAGCCTTGAGGGATGTTTTGATTGTTTTAAATTTATGATTCTGTAAGCGGGTCCCAAATAGGATTTTTAGCTTATTTTGGACTCGAAGCATTTATGTGCAATACGGGTATTAATATTCTCATTTTAATGAGTAGATCATTATTTTGATAGTGTGGCATCATGTTGAGACTTCTCGAAAGGGAAAATCCCCAATTTAGCGAACTTTGTCGGAAATTCTTCGGCGTCCATGTAGGCTTGGCTTACCTTACTTATAGATTGAGCTTTATTATGGTATTAGTATGATATTGTACTTGTTTTGCGTTGGAGATTACGGTTTGGTTGCCTAATTAGTGAAGTTTTATTTATTTGGCCTATTTGTGAGTCATTTCGGAGGTTGAATCGATCCATTTACCCTTCCCTTAAGTCAAATGATGCTCTTAGGCTTTATTTAGACTTATGTATTAACTTGTAGTGAAATTTTTGTAGACTTAGTCATCTTTGAGTGGTAATCGACTAAGTATGGACTTTTCAGCTTAGAAACTGGCCCCGCCGTCCCTCTTTTAGGTTGTGCAATCTCTTTTAGCTCCTTGTAGACTTAGGGGGCCTTCTTTTGCAACATTATAGTTAATCTTGAACCTTAGGCTATATGGCATTTACCTAGTTTGGGGATAGGCTAGTTATTGTGACTTTACCTTATTATACCGATTAAAGTCTGGCCTTCTACTATTTATTTATAGTACAATTATACCAGTTTAAGTTTGGAATTTAATATTCTCTATTGATCCTACTTTATCGGTTTGAATCCGACATCTATGATATGCTTATGGTGTAAAAGATCGATTCGAATCTGTTATCTATGAGATGGTTATGGTGTTACAGATCGGTTCGAGTCCGAAAGCTATAATATAGTTATGGCGTTAAAGACAGGTTTGAATCCGACACTTTATGGTTCATGTATGATATTGTGAATCCAGTTCGAGTTCGGTATTGGGTAGTACAAATGGTTTCACGGATATGGGAATATAGATTGGTTATATCATGCTTAGTGTCTATAGATCTCCTCGTAATTGTATCCATCGGGCTTATGGGGGTTCGTTGGGTTAGTCTTCTCTTGTTTGAGCCTTTTGGGCTTATCCAGCTAGGCTGTAGTTAGATTGCTTTCCTTTGATATTCTGCATATTGGTAATTATCAGTTGTCAGTTGGAGCGTTATCTCAGGTTTGCCCTTTTCTCCTTGACTTAGCCTACATTCTCACATTTTATTATGTTTCTATTTGATTTAGCTCAGTCAGCCATTGATGCCTACTGAGTACCCGTTGTTTTGGTACTCATACTGCACTTCTATATACTTTTCTGATGCAGATCCGAGTACTAGCTGCCTTCGCTGATATTCCTTCCAGCTTGCTTACAAGATCCTGAGATAGGGTGAGCTTTCAGAGCCGAAGTTGATCCCCTCTCCTTCCTTGATTTTGGACAGTTTTTACATTCGAGACTAACTGTATATTGATACTACTAGTACTTTTATTCTTTTGCTCAGTGGCTCTTGTACTGGCCTTACTAGGTCGTGGGATGTTTTTTGGTTCTTCCTCTTTTCCGTTTGGTAATTTAGGATCGTATTCATATTTATATCACCTTCGATCTTATTTTATGCTTATTTCCCGGTATTTATCCTGTCTTCTACCTCTTAGCCCATTACTTATCGTTCCGGGCTGCTGTTTGGTTTACCTACTAGTGGGTTATGGTAGGTGCCATCATGGCTCTAAAAATGGGCCGTGACACAAAATGACCAACAACCCTACACTCATAGCATGTCCTGGGTACTTTAACCTGATGAGAAGGTCTGGTTAACCTGGAATGACCATCTCAGCCTAAAGACCCTGACTGAATACCTATCGATGGTTGACTATTACCCTGACAACCGAAACCACTATAACCAGGCTGACCCCCATCAGAAATCTGAAGTGCTGCCTGAACGGCCCACTATACTAGCCCTGATGCTAATTCGACTACTGCTAAGAATACTAACCCTAAAAACCTCTACCCCTGAACATAGTACTACTATAACTCCCACTGTAGCTTCCCTGATGGTAGGGTCTCTTATCGCTGCCCCTATGAGCCTCGCAATGCAAACCTTCCATAGTGTGAACATAATCAGCAATCTCAACACAAGATCTACCCACAACTACTAGACTCTGAGCAGACATACAAAACAGAAGTCTCAATACTATGATGAAGCACTGAATCCTCTCATACTTAGTGGGTAGAATCATGGTGGCATGTAAGGCTAACTCGTGAAATCTTGCATCATACTCTGCCACCGTCATAAAACCCTATTTTAACCTGGTGAACTTGTCGGTTAGGCTCTCACGTATGCTGTGAGGCATATACTTCTCCAAGAAAGCCTTGGAGAACTGAGTCTATGTCATAGAAGGAGATCCAGCTAGCCTGGAATCAAGATATCCCCTCCACCACTGTCTCGCTGCTCTATCGAACTGAAAGGTGGTGTAATCCACACCATGCAACTCAACTAGACCGAAATTGTGCAACCTCTCCTCACAACTGGTAAGGAACTCAAATACATCCTCTCCTGGGTCCCTTACAAACCTCGGTGGAGCTAATCTAAGAAATTGGTCCAGTATCTTCTGCTCCTCAGAAGTCATAGCTGGTTGGGTTGCTACTGGCTGTGGAACTACCAGTACTGGTGGAACTTCTACTCTGGGAACTGCAGCTGTAGGCTGCGCTCTTATACCAAGTCCACCCTGTGCTGCCCCCTGAGCGGATATCTGGGCTCCATCCATTAGTTTTCCCTTACCATACCCCATAACTATACCAAGGGACCATGGAGGACCAATAAAGAGATAAATTCGGGTGGAGCTTGGGTTTCCCCCCGCCCCATCGGCTATTATGACAACAGATCATCTGGTGCTATCTTAGGTGCATACTATAGCTCGGGATCAATAATCGGATCTAGTGAAGGCTCTCTGACCTGACCTCGAGCTAGGGCTGTAAATCTATCCTGGCCTCGACCTCGGGGTCGACCTCTGTCTCTAGCAGGTGCACTAGCTGCAGGCTCTGGTTCCCAGTCCCCAACTGTTGTAGCCTCCGTCCTAGCCATCTGTGAAAGAGTGAAACAAATGAGAATAAAAAAACCAATATAAACACAATGCACAAAAACAAATCATAAAGATGAGATTTTCCTAAGAATGCCTTGTATCCTCCCAAAGATAGGATACGGACATAATCGTACCAATCTAGGGACTCTACTAGACACTCTCTCTTGTACCAATGATATCGGTGAAGCTAGCTTTGCAACTACGCTGTCATAACCCAATTTCTCAAGTCATGATGGCACCTAGTTTAACCCAACAGTAGGTAAGCCAAACCATAGTCAAGAACAGTGAATAACGGGCTAACAGGCAAAAAATAGTGGAAAATAAGAAATAAAGACGATAGTAAGAAGTAATAAGTGGAAATATATATATATATATATATATATATATATATAAATATAAATATAAGCATACTATACAAGAGAGGGAAGAGGACAAAACACCAAAAAGAATACCCCCAAGACCCAGTAAGGTCAGTATAAGAGCCACTAATAAGAAGGGAGTACTAGGCAGTGTCAAAAATATACACCATAGTCTTAAGATATACTAAATAAGACTACCATAAAAGCAGAAGGAGGAGGATCAACTCCAGACTCTGAAATCTCACCCAATCCCTGATTAGCAGCATAACCTGAGGTCAACGTCAATGGCAGTGACTCATACTAGGATCTACATTAGAGAAAAAGATGCAGAAGTGTAGAATGAGTACCAAAACACGGGGTACTCAGTAGCCATAATGGGACGACAAAGCTCAATTATAGTAAAAGCATAAATAAAGTGCGAGTATATAGACTAAAGTCAATAATTAAGGGATAGAAATGGAAATAATAGCCCATGCTAAGCAAAGGCGGTAAATCATAAGTAAGTAACTTGAAGATGAAATAAATGCCTAGCTATAACCTAAATGGGACTCCAAAGTCCAAAAATTACACACAAGGAGAAATAAACCCAACCGAGCCCCCATAAGTACGGTGGGTACAAATACAGAGTAATAATAATAAAAAGGTTGAATATAACCGTAAAGAAAGTACAAGCGAACCAAGATGTGCTATAAGCATACCGTATACTTTTTTCCCAGCCATAATCCTAAATCTTACTAGTCTTCACCGAATTACCAACTCCAGATCCATAATAGTAAGGATAATAAATGCCAAGCTTGAATTGGAACTTATAAATAAAGATCAATGTGCCAGATGCTAGACTCGAACCACAACTCATATATAAAGATCAACGTGCCAGATGCTAGACTCAAACCAAAACTCATAAATGAAGAGCAATATGCCAAATTCCATACTTGGATTGGAACTTAGTGAATAATAGCGGTATAAAAATGTCGGACTCAAACCGGAACTCATAAATAAAGCATTAAGTAGCACTAACCAGGTTATATAACTCATCTCAAATCCCTCTAGTCATTCCAAATCCCTCTAGTCATTATTCCAATTTTAGAAGCCAAACCATTAAAGGAGAACTAGATTTCCATTTATTAAGTCTAAGGTTGTGATTTTAGGTCAAAATACTAACAAGGCAAGAGAATAAGGGCTAACAGGTTTAAGGTAATGAGAAAGGCAACCCAATCCCAAGTGGAAGCCTCCCAAAGAACTCAATAACAAAACTAAATCTTAAAGGACATCATTCTACAACAACCTATCTTAGAAAAGGGCGATAAGGCCCGCTACAAGTCTAGAAAATCCAACCAAAGGCAAGAACCTACCCAAACCTCGGCTAAGGTTTCACAATCCTATCTAAAGGACCTAATGAAGCTAAGTCTAATCCTAAAGGGGGAAGCAATACTAATCTTAAGGGAAACATGGTTGAAATCTTTCTAAAAATCCCTCTAATTACCTAAAAGTAGCCAAAAATTGCTAAATAAATATCCAAACCGTAAGAACCCACCCATATTTATCAAAATATCATTTTAATATCATAAAAGAGAAAAGTCTAAAAGAAAGGTAAGCCTAACCTACCTGGATGCCGCCGAAAGTATGTGAAAACCTCTACAATGGAGCTTTTCCCTTTTGAGAAGCCTCCTACCGTTGCCATGCTATCAAAATAACATTCTATATGTCAAGATAAAAGCATCGATACCCATATTGCAAATTTATGCTTTGGGTCAGAAATTGGACTAAAACAAAAAGTGGGGCCTACCAACAGTATTAAAAATTGAATCTGTCATTAGGTCTCTCTTAGCTCAAGGATCACTTGGCCCAAAATTGGGCATAATCTGACCTCCAAAACAACCCTAAAATAGTCCTAAATAATAACGAGAAGATCAAGAATTAAATGGAGATTTTAGCCGAGAACTTACGAGATATAGATGGGAAAAAAATTGTTCTAGTTCCTTCTACTCAATCCCAGTCCTAATTATCAATCTTTCATAGAAATCCGAGCTCTTAATGACAACAATGGAAGAAAAGCACTTGAAATGGGAGCTGAAAATGAATGGAGGGACTATCTATACTGCCAGGGGTCTTTCTTCGCCAATGCGGGACCCCTTTCATGAACGTGGGAGCTAAACGGGACTGGCCTTTACAAATACAGCCAGTTCATCGAGATTACAAAAAAGGAGCTTAGATCGGACATGTCAACTTCATATTCACGAATGTCTAGCTCACATCTACAGAGGCCAAGATTTCTTGACCTCGTGATTGCATTCAAGGCTTCGCATTAAAAAAATCCTTGGCCTTTGAAAATGCAGCCAAGGCCTCGCAATTGCAAAGGCTAATTTTGGCCTACCCCAGGTGTTGATGCACCAACAACTTTGCTAAGTTGCTAAGTCTCTGAATGGGCCCTCGAAATTCATTCAAAAATGACGCAAAAAAACTATACTACCCTACCAAATTCTTCATTCCATACTCAATGGAACCATAAAAATTTCCATTATAGGTCGTTTCAACAAAATGTGGGTCCCACACCTAAGGTTCTATTTTTACCAAAATCCACCTAATAGCCCAAAGTAAGTCTAGAAGCCTCGAGACCCCTCCTAGTCTAAAATTGATATTTTAAAGCTAAAAATACTGTTAGAATTAGTATCCTAGGTCGTTAACGTGATGTTTTGTCCCAAGACCACTTTCTCAACTTCCAAAGCTCTAGAACAGGGAAATGGCTATAAAAACCAAACGAACTACCCCATAATCGAACTGTCAGTCTACGCAGGTCATAAATGACTTAAGCCAGTTATAAAAAAGCTCTAGACGTAGACAAAGCATGAAACAATAGAAAGTAACCTGGAGGGTCACCAAACTGAAGTCTGAGATAAATATCCAACAATAAATAAAACAAGAGTATCACTGTTCGAAAGAATGGACACTTGCCAGTTATAGCGGTCTTATTGTGGTGAGAAACTACCTGCAATAGCGGTCTGGAGTAATTTATCACCTACCTCTATAATTTTTAGCTACCTACTATGGTGAGTAGCCACCCACTACAATGGTCCCATGTAGGTCCTCAACGATCACTACGACGATTGGCTACCCGCTATAGTGGATCCACTATGGTGAGAGGGGTCCCTCTACACCTGCCACTAGCAGAGAATCGAGAAAGGTTCCAAAACTCTCCTATCTTTAACAACTCCTTGGTTTTTGACAACAAAAAAAATACAATATTGAGGTAAAAGCCATAACCGGAGTTCTACAAATCAGAATATCATTTTGAAAGTTTCTATGGATCTCAAAATCTCTTATCTAGCACACCATACCCACAAGACAATCAAACATATAACCACGAGATATAGACGTCTCTAACCCATACAACACTCAATTTTTATCTGAACTCACCCTAACCTGAGATTTTCACAACTTTCATCCTTAGGAAACCTTTATCTGGATTTTACAACAATGCTATAACAATGGGATGGATTGTTACAACATATACCAATTAAACAATCATTCATCCTCAAATAACAACTAGAAGGAATGAGGAAAACAAGTAAGAATTTACCTGAATTGGTGAACAACTGTGGATATTGCTTATGTATGTCCGCTTTAGTTTCCCAAGTGGCCTCTTCAGTAGGATAGTTTCTCCACTGAACCTTTACTGATAGAATTTCTTTAGTTCTCAACTTTCAGAAATATCATTCAAGAATGACAATAGGTTCATTTTCATAAAAGAGGTTCTCATCAAGCAAAACTAAATCCCAATGAATGATATAATCACCATCCCTATGATACTGCTTGAGCATCGAAACATGAAACATAGGATGGATTTTTGAAAAAAATGAAGGTAAGGCCAACCTATAAGCCACCGAACCCACACCCTTCAAAATCTCAAATGATCCAATGTACCTTGGACTAAGCTTACCCTTCTTCCTAAATTGCATCACAACCTTCATGGGTGAAACCTTGAGCAACACTTGCTCATTTTTCATGGAATGCATATCTCGCACCTTCCTATTCACATACTCCCTCTACTAGCTTTGAGCCGCCACAAGTTTTTCTTATATAAATCTAACCTTTTCCATCACTTTCTTCAACAAATCGGTGCTCCAAGGTCTCACCTCAAACGTATCAAACCATCCAATGGGAGATCTACATCTTATCCTATATAAAGCCTTAAAAGGAGCCATGTTGATACTCAAGTAATAACTATTGCTATTCTCAAACTCACACAATGTTAAGAAATGGTCCCATTGACCATAGAAATCCATGACGCATGCTCGAAGCATGTCTTCTAACACTTGTATTATCCGCTCAGATTTCCCATCAGTCTGAGGGTGAAAAGTTTTACTTAGATCCAATTTAATGCCCAACTCTTCCTGAAAACTTTCCCAAAAATTAGAGGTAAACTGTATAACTCTATTTGAAATAATAGAAATGGGAAACCCATGCAGTCAGGCAATCTTCTTAACATAAATCTTGGCTAACTTGGCAGTATTATAAGCCACCTGTATCGAAATGAAATGTGCATACTTAGTTAACCTATCCATTATATCCCATATTGATTCATACTTACCCAAAGTCTTAGAAAGAGCAACAATGAAATCCATGGCTATCCCCTCCCACTTCTATTGAGGAATGGGCATCCTCTGAAGAGTACCACCAGTTTTTGATGTTCATAGTTCACTTGCTGGCAGTTTTAACACAGCCATAAAATCAACTATATCTTTCTTCATTTGGGGCCACCAATAGTGTAGCCTCAAATCATGATACGACCAAGATGTATGAAGTATCTCAAACTATGCACCTTAATAAGTAAGGTAGAAATCAAGCCATCCACACAGCGCACATAAACTCATACCCTAATCCTCAAAACACTTTTATTATCAAGAATGGCCTCCTTGGCCACGCCTTGAAACACTTTGTAGTGAATCTTACTCAACTTCACGTCTTATAACAAACTAGCTTTGATTTGGTCAAGAAAAGTAGATCTCGACTCTATATTAGCTAGCAGTCTTCCCCTATCGGTCAATTGAAATCTCATAAAATTGTTAGTCAGGGTCTAAACCTCCCTAGCCAACGGAGTTTAGAAAAATCAAAATATGCCAAACTAGCCATTCTTTTCGTCTTCCAAATCAATGCATACGCTACTATATTGGCCATACCCAAATGGTAAAGAATTGAAATACCATTGACCTTGAGTAGTTCCATCCATCTACACCATCTCAGATTCAAATCCTTCTCCATAAAGATATGTTGCATGCTACAGTGATCGCTGAATATTTCACATTTTACCCCATACATATAGTGTCTCCATATCTTAAGAGCAAACACCACATGGCCAACTCCAAATCATGGGTGTGATAGTTCTTCTCATAAACTTTTAGCTATCCGAAAGCATAAGTAATCACGTTATTTTTCTTCATCAAAATAACACCTAAACCAAAATGTGAGGCATCACAAAATATAAAAAAGTACTTATCCTCTACTGGCAAGAAAAGGTCAACAAAGTCTTAGTATTTTGGAAGCTCTCTTTACACTCATCAGGCCATACAAAATGCATCTCTTTCTGAGTTAACTGAGTCAAATGTGATGCAATAGAAGAAAACCCCTTCATGAACCTGTGGTAGTATCTATCCAACTCTACAAAGCTGTAAATTTCAATCATAAAGGTAGTCCTAGTCCAATTCTTAACTTTCTTAATCTTAGTGGGTCTACCATAACCCTTTCTTCCGAAACCACGTTCCCCAAGAAGGAAACTGAAGACAACCAAAATTCACACTTAGAATATTTGTCATAGAGTTTCTTCTCCTTAAGCAACCCCAACACAATACGCACGTGAGCTTTATGTTCCTCCCTACTCTTAGAGTACACAAGAATATCATCAAGAAAAACAATAACAAAAAGAATCAAAATATGGCTTGAACATCCTATTCATCAACCCTATAAAAGCAGTTGGGACATTAGTCAAACCAAAAGACATTACCAAAAACTCATAGTGCCCATAATGGTTCCAGAAAGCAGTCTTAGGTATGTATTCAACCCAGATCTTAAGCTGCAATACCCAGACCTCAAGTTAATTTTTGGAAAACACTAAAGCACTATGTAGTTGATCAATCAAATCATCTATCCTAAGCAATAGGGACTTGTTATGAATCATAACTTTGTTTAACTGCCAATAGTCTGTGCACATACATAGACTGCCATCCTTCTTCTTAACAAACAAGACAGGAGAAGCCCACAGAGAAGCACTAGGGTGAGTGAACCCCTTACCTATACGTTCCTACAACTAATCCTTTAGTTTTCTTAGCTCACTTGGTACCATTCTATAAGGAGAAATAAAGATGGGATGAGTGACTGGCTCTAGCTTTATATAAAAATTGATGTCACGATCAGGTGGCATAGTAGGTAGATTATCAGGAAATACTTCTAAGAATTCACATACCACTAGAACTGACGCTATAAGAGGAATCTCAGCACTAATATCCCAAAGATGAGCTTGAAAAGCCCGAAAACCCTTCCCAACTAACTTTTTAGCATGAATAAAAGATATAAGTCTCAGAGGGGCAAGATTATAATCACCCTCCCACTCCAATCAATCCATTCTTGGCATAGACATAATTACTATCTTGGAATAACAATCAAGAATCGCATGGTACCGAGATAACCAACTCATCCCCAAGATGATTTCAAAATCCACCATGTCTAAAATTATCGGATCAGCCCAAGTTCGATATCCCATGAACAATATAGAACAAGACCAGTAAACCTAATCAACAACTACTAAAACCCTAACTGGTGTAGACACATATATAGGAGTATCAAGAATTTTACATAACATATCCAGAACCAAAGTAAATATAATAGAAACATACTATAATATGGAGCCCATATCAAACAAAATATAGTAGCCCTACGATTAAAGATAAGAATAGTACCTGTGATCACCACGTCTAAAGCCTCAACCTCAGGCCTACCTGGAAAAGCATAGAAGTGGGCCTTATCACCCATTTGAGCACCACCCTTGTCAGCCTGTGCACTACCTCAATCTGCATGTCCACCACCTTGTTGGGCCTGGTTTCCACCTCTACCCGCCTGGTGACCACCACGCCCACCCGTGGATGACCCCTACCATTACCTCCATCGCCCCTACCTGCTGGAACCAAGGCTCAGGAAGTCTGTTGATGGCCTGACTGACCAGAGTGTTTGTAATTAGGACAATTTCTCTGAATGTGACCAAACCTACTATATTCATAGCATATACGATCCAGGGTAAGTCATTGAGATAACAATGACAAAAAAACATAACCACCTAAGTCTGAAGATAGCTGGCTGGCCCATGATAGATCCCCAACACACACCTGTATTACCGATTGGATAAGATTGGTAGGGTATCCCAACAAACTCTATCCCTTAAAATAATAACCACTATAATTTCCCACCTTGCGGGCCTTCATTTCCCTTGACTTGGCGTAACTATCTTGCCTTACACCCTCTACCTTTTTATAAAATCAACTGTTGCCTAGAAGTTCTTACCTAAGGATGTCATCTGAAGTGTAGAAACCTGAATACCTTTATTCAACCCTTTAAAAACAATTAAATCCTCTTCTCCTCAATAATCAACAACTGGGAAAAATATCTTAACAAAGCATAAAATTTGGCCTCATAGGTTGCAACTGACATACCTCCCTGCTCTAGTCTAGTGAACTCATCCTTGTTCATGTACCTCAGAGTAGGTGGAACATATTTATCCAAAAATACAGAATGAAACTGAGTCCAAGTCAATAGAGGCAAGCGATAATGACCCTCTCGGTCATTTCCCTCGTTTTAGTACGTTTTTGGCATTTAGAGCTTTCCTATAACTACCCCAAGTTATTTATGACTTACTGGGACTTACAGTTTGGTTTCTGGACAGTTCATTTAAGAATTTTATTAATATCGAGTGTGTTGCAAAATGTTTAAATTAAATTAGAATTTGGTAGACATATAGTTAATTACCTTTCTAAAATATTTTAGATGAGTATGAAAAACTTTTAGTTACGATACATTTATATTATTTTATAACTTATTAATATTTAAGCGGAGATAGAGAATCTAGTTATGTTAAATATTATTATAATATGATAGAGGCTTTATTCAAAATAATTTTCTATCAATTATGGTATATTCAAAATGTTGTATTTATTTTACCACGAACCTACACAATACCCGAGTAAGTATATAATACTCGAGTTAGATACTATAAACTTACTCCTTTAAGTGTAGATTTTTAGAATTTCAGATCCATGGTTAACTAGATATATATCTACAATTGTTGAATACACACTTACATAATCATTTTTCAACAAGAAAATAGTGGGAAATTCTTTTGGCAATTCATTCAATTATCAAGTTATACAAACTCGAGGATCGCATGGTTGATAGTATAGCGTCTTTATATCGTAAGTTTTTCGGTCAATTTTAGTTAAAGTCGCGTATTTGAATTGTTATTTGGTGAGCTTGATGTTGGTGCTATTTAAAGCTATCTTGAGCTCAGATTTGGGTATATCTCTTATAACTATTGGTCACTGAGCTATTTGGGATGCTATGACGATTTCAATTTTGCGATTCTGCAAGTGGACCCTATGTGGGATTTTCGGTCGTTTTATGACCCAGATAATATGGGTATCAATCTTCATATTTTGAGATGTAGTTTATTTTTTTGATAGTATGGGAGCAGTTAGAGGCCTCTCGGAAGGGGAAGGCTCCTGTTTAGTAGGTTTCGACAGGCATTCGGCGGCGTCCAGGTAGGCTAGGCTTACCTTATACCTAGATCAAGTTTATTTATAGTATTTGCATGCTATTGTGCTATTGATTTGGCTGGTGGTTGTTGATTGATGTTGACTTACTACAATTAGGCCTTTTGGGGCAGTTGGGGATCTGTTTGGGTATATTCCTGGCTTGTTATCCTCGTGGTGTGCCAAAGATGACCTTTATAGGATTGGTTAATATTGTACTACTATTATTAGGGGTCTAGGGAAACTTATTCTAGACTTAATTAGGTTTAGCCCAAATTTGGTTTTGAGACCCCGTAGTGGGGGCCCACTACTCTTCATAATCATCATAGTTAACCTTACACATTATTGGACGTATTTAAGCATTGAGATACCCTTTAAGGATAGAATTTGGGCTATGTTACCCTAGTTATGACCCTTTTAACCCATTTTTCCCTATTCACCTCAGATAGCATAGCACATGACCGGGATTATTAGCCTTGACCTAATGTTGGGACTTGCCTTACCATGATACAGTCGAGAAATCCAATTTGGTATGTAAGCCACCTAGTAGTAGGCTGTTGACCTCGGAGGACCCAAGGATTGGCCTTGTAGTACATTGTGGGTTAGGTCCTTTATTTATACCCCAATTTCGATCTGGGGCCAGTACATCCCCGTTTACTTGTATTTGTGTGAAGTCTGGCACTATGGAGATTATTGGCTATTATGAGTTTCAATTAAAGTCTAGCCACTGATTCAAATATAATGGTTCTTGTTGTTAATTATTATAAGGTTCGGTTTGAGTCCGGCCACTAATTATGCTACGATCTGAGAGTTCTGGTATTGGATACTGTGGTTTAGATATTATGGTTCTCGGAGTTTTGATTCGAGTATAGCATCGGGTCATGAGTACTGGGGTATATCACATATGTGGTCTCTCATTATAACCCACTGTGAATGGTTAAAATTCGACGTCTGACCTTTTGTTATTACCCATTGGTGCTGGTTCAAGCCCGGTACACCCCTGGATGGTTACTATGGTTACTGGATACTGGTCCAATTATAGATTATTTATGCTTCCTTTTACTTTTCCTATGTGTCCCATAGGCTTATAGGGGCACGGTTGGGTTATTATTTTCTTCAGTGTGCCTTCTGGGCTTATGGGGGCCCAGTTAGGTTATGTTTGACTTGCCTGTTTATTTCTGTATTAACTTAGTGTTCTGTATCACTTCTACTTATTTCTTTATCGCATTTACATAGCTCAGTAGCTATTTATCTTTTTGTCATTCTTACCCCAGTCGTAGCATGCACCCTAACACTTTAGCTTAGTTATGCTATATTGAGCTCAGTTGGCCGATAATGCCTATTAAGTACCCGTTGCTGTGGTACTCATACTACACTTCTGCACCTTTTCTCCGATGCAAATACGGGCACCAACTATTAGCATTGACACGATCCTCATATCCCAGTGCTAGTCTAGAGCAGGGTGAGCTTACTTGCGTCTGAGGCTGATCCTCCTCCATCTACTCTAGTATAGCCTTTTTCTTTTGAGACTACTTGTATATGTTATGTACATTTTGGATTTTGTCTAGTACTCTGGTCTTGTCTAGTAGTGGCTCAAGTACTGACCTTACCAGGTCTTAGGAGGGATTTGTTTGTATATTTTTCCTCTTTATTTCCCCGTTCTGGTTTAATGTACAGGTTATCTTTCTATTTCGACCTTCTATTATTGTTATTATTATCATTTCGTCTTGTATTTTCTGGTTTCCACCCGTTATCCCATTGCTTATTGCACCGGACTATGTCTTGGCTTACCTTTTGGTGGGGTAAGGTAGGTGCAATCATGACTTGAGAAATCAGGTCGTGACAGCTTGGTTTTAGAGCCTAGATTTTACCAATATTATTGGTACTGGAGCCAATGTTTAGTAGGGTCCTACAGATCAATAAAAATACATCTGTATCCTATCTTCGGGAGGCTACAAAACATTTTTAGGAAAAATCTCATCTTTTTGATTCATCTCCTTATGTTGGTCTGAGTTGGTCTATAAACTTTATTTGGGTCACTCTTTCGTAGATGGTTAGGATGCGAGGAGCGGCAGTCGGGGATCAGGAGCCTGATCCTTTTGCCAGAGATCTAGTTATGGGCATGTTATGAGTGTAGGGTTGTTGGTCATTTCGCCCATGAGTATCACCGATGTGGGATGATTGAGCCTTCAGTTCAGACTACACAACCGATCAGAGCAGTACCGTCTCCAGCTAGGGGTGGTGTACAAGGTCATAACGGTGGACCCCAGGGTTTCATAGGTGGTCTGTAGGGAGGTAGGATAGGTGATCGGGCAGGCACCCAGTCCGATAGTGGACAGGGTCAGTTGTATGCGGTACCGGGTAAGCTAGAGGCTGAGGCTTTGGATACTATGGTCACAGGTATGATTTTCGTATGCGATCGGCCAGCTTCTGCTTTGTTTGATCCCGAATCCTCATTTTCTCATGTGTTTGCTTATTATGCACCGCGGTTGGGTTTGTGTTCGGAAGCTTTATTTGTACTTTTGCGTGTAGCTACCCCCATGGGTGATTCTTTAGTAGTGGATCGAGTATATAGATCCTATCTAGTGACTGTTCAGGAGTTTGATACTCGAGTTGATTTTATTATGCCGGCAAGGTAGTTTTTGATGTGATTTTGGGCATGGATTGATTGTCTTCTTATCATGCGGTCTTAGATTGCTTTACCAAGACCGTTACCTTAGCCATGCCTGGTGCACACCCAGTTGTATGGCAGGGGCCTATTAGCCGCGTACCGACGGGGATTATTTCTTATGTTAGGGCTCGTAGATTGATATTGAGGGGTTGTGAGTCATTCCTTGCTTATGTTTGGGATGTTAGTACTAAAAGTCCATTGCTTGACTCCGTCCCCGTTGTTCGTGAGTTTTCTGATGTATTCCCAACTGACCTACCTGGCCTTCCTCCTGAGCGTGATATAGAATTTGTTATTGGCCTCGAGCAGAGCACCCGACCTATTTCTATAGCTCCTTATCGCATAGCTCCTGCTGAGCTGAAGGATTTAAATAGTCAACCTCAGGATCTTCTAGGTAAGGATTATATCAGACCGAACGTGATATGTGGACCCAGTATCCCTACCTGTTCGAGCCTTTAGGAACTCCCTTATTCTTTACTTTCACGGATGAAAGTCCTTTTAGTAGTGGATGATGTAATGACCCTCTCAGTCATTTCCCTCATTTTCGTACATTCTCGGCGTTTAGAGCTTTCCTATAACTGCCCCAAGTTATTTATGACTTGTTGGGACTGACAGTTCAGTTTTCAGGCAGTTCGTTTAAGAATTTTACTAATACCGAGCATGTTGTGAAATATTTAAATCAAATTAGAATTTGGTAGACATATAGTTAATTACCTTTGTAAAATATTTTAGATTAGTATGAAATTTTTTTTAGTTACGATACATTTATATTATTTTATAACTTATTAATACTTAAGCGGAGATAGTGAATCTAGTTATGTTAAAATATTATTATTATATGATAGAAGCTTTATTTGAAATAATTTTTTATTAATTATGGTATATTCAAAATGTTGTATTTATTTTACCACGAACCTACGCAATACCCGAGTAAGTATATAATAGGATAAAATGAATTAACATTATGGTGACACCACAGGTATACGTGGCACATTGGCAATTAGGTACAAGATGAATAATTGCTATGTATGTATAACAATAGATAGTGGAACATATTAATTCATTCATTATAGTGGTGTAGCCACCCATGTATTTCAGTGTGCGCACATGTATATATATATATATATTTATGAGTCTCTTTCTCATCCACTTATTCTTTATGAATTGAAGTTTTATATATTGCAAACTTATTCCTTTAAGTGTAGATTTTTAGAATTTCAGATCCATGGTTAGCTAGATATATAGCTACAATAGCTGATTACACACTTATAAAGTCACGTTGCAACAAGAAAATAGTGGGAAATTTATTCAATTATCAAGTTATTCAAGCTCGGGGATCGCATGGTTGATAGTATATCGTCTTTATATTGTAAGTTTTCCGGTGTATTATAGCTTAAAGTCGCGTATTTGAATTGTTATTTAAAGAGGTTTATGTTGGTGCTGATTATAGCTATCTTGGGCTTGGATTTGGGTATATCTCTTGTGACTATTAGTTACTGAGCTATTTGGAAAGCTGTGACGGTTTCGGCTTTACTATTCCGCAAGCGAGCCGCATGTGGAATTTTTGATCATTTTTCGACTCAGGCAATATGGGTATCAATCTTCATGTTTTGAGATGTAGTTTATTATTTTGATAGCGTGGAAACAGTCGGAGGTCTCTCAAAAGAGAAAGGCTCCTATTTAGCAGTCTTTGATAGGCATTCGACTGCGTCCAGGTTGGCTAGGCTTACCTTATACCTAGACTGAGTTTATTTATAGAATTTATCTGCTATTGTGCTAGCGTTTGAGCTGGTAGTTGTAGATTTGTCTTACTATGATTAAGCCTTTTGGGCCAGTTAAGGCCCTATTCGGGTATGTTCTGGGCCCGTTATCCTCATGGTGTGCCAAAGATGACCTTTATAGGGTTGGTTAATGTTGTACTACTATTTGTAGGGGGTTGGGGAAAATTAGTCTAGACTCAGTTAGATGTAGCCTAGACTTGGTTTTGGGACCCCGTAGTGGGCCCTACTACTCTTCACAGTTGACATAGTTAACCTTAGACATTATTGGGCTTAGTTAAGCCCTGAGATACTCTTGTAGGATAGTATTTGGGTTGGTTTACCTTAGTTATGACCCGTTTGGCCTTGTTGATCTTAGATAATATAGCACCTAACCGGGATTGTTAGCCTTGAACTAGTGTTGGGACTCGCCTAGCCATGATATACTCGAGATACCTAATTTGGTATGTATTTCGCCTAGTAGAAGGCCGTTGACCTTAGAGAACCCAAGGAATGGCATTGTAGTACATTGTGAGTTAGCTCATTTATTTATACCTCAGTTTGGGTCTGGGGCCAGCACGTCCCTATTTACTTGTATTTGTGTGGATTCTAGCACTGTGGTGATTACTGGCTATTATGAGTTTCGATTCGAGTCTGGCCACTGATTCAGATATGATGGTTCTGGTTACTGATTATTATGAGTTCCAATTTGAGTCTGGCTACTATTTATGGTACGATCTGAGAGTTCTGGTATTGGGTACCGTGGTTCTGATATTATGGTTCCCGGAGTTCCAGTTTGAGCTCGGCATTGGGTCATGCGTATTGAGATATATCACATATGTGGCCTCTCGTTATTACCCACTGTCGCGCCCCATTTTTCTTCGCGAAAAGCGGGATTTGACGTGACAATTCGTTTTGGGATGATTTAGGGTGAAGAGTCGTCACCTAACGAATTAAGGTGCGTTAGGGCACCATTCTATGCTAACTATGAATTTATTAATTAGTCTACGTCAACCAGAAATTTGGGTAAGGGTTCAGGTTACCTCGAAAGGAAGGTGTTAGGCACCTTTCGAGGTCCACAAATGTGGGTCCCAGCCAAACTCATATATTACGTGTGGAAATTATGTGATAAACAAATGTCAATTAAATAACTTAACATTTTAACTAGGTGCTTAAAAATAGTAAATTAAATATGCAAACTTAGTTATTATCTAATAATTATCTATGTGATAAAAGTAATTGACACGGAAATAAGAAAACAAGGATTGGATGAGCAAGAAGAGAGAATAGACACAAAAATATGTAAGCAAAATATTTAATTAAATAATAAGCTCAAACTACCCCAAATAATTAAAACACTCAAAAAGAAAAGAAAAGCCAATTTAGAAGGTTTGAGCAAAGGATTGATTTCATTCTATTTGGATCAGCGCCCGGCTTATTATCGGGTGACGATGTCGCATATCCATCGTCGAATCATGCTCGGGTCAACTTCCATCATATCCGAATGTTCTACCCACCCACCTAATTGGTTATTAATCTTAAAGGGCGTTCTAAAGAAAGCGATAAAACTAGCGTTACCTAAAAATGCCTACCCGTTCCAACTTAATGCCCAAGAGGCATTGGACGACCTATTTTGGATAAGGGTCTAGATGCAAAGAAAATTTAGGCTTCCTAATTAAACTCAGATTTACGTCAAACAAAACAAATAGGACTAGCAACTAGCACGTAAAGGTCTCAAGCAGGCCTCTTGGTTAATTAAAGTTGATTAGGTGATAGGCATGCTGAAAATGGTTAAACAAGTTCTATAAGCGTGATATCTAGCATTGTAGATTAAGCAACATACTTGGACTAACTAAATCCTAATGAACAAGGTATCTACGTGAAAATCGATGCGCTAGACATGCTGAAGTTGGTTTAAGAGTTCTATAACATGCCGTCTAGGTGAAAATAGTGTTTCTAACATGCTGAAATCCATTAAATAAGTTACGAAACCTGATATCTAGGTGAAAATTTTAAAATGCATGCCGAAAATTGATGCTAAAAAAATTCAATCTAACTGCTGGAAACTATATTTAATATGCTGGAAATTATTGAAATACGCAGGAATTTCAGTTTAAGTGCCAGAAACTAATTAACAGTTGCAAAAAATAGTTTTTAATATGCTGAAAATTGATTAAGAGTGCTGAAAAATTAATTTAAAAGTGCTAAAAAAAAAGAATTATTTTAACATGCTGGAAATTAATCTCAATTGCTAAAAAATAGTTTTTTTTAGATGCTAGAAATTGATTTAAGTTTGCAGAAAATCAATTTAAAATGTTGGGAAGTTAATTAGAATGCTGGGAGCTAGTTGAAAATGTTGAAAATTGATTAGCTTTGCAGGAACTTAATTAAAAGAACTCAAAACTCAATTTTGTGTTAAAAATTAATTATAATACACCAAAAATTATTTAAACACGTGGAGAATTAATTAAGCACACATTAAATTGACGATACTCGGAATTTGTCTAATGCGTCAAAAAAAACCAATTAATAATCCTAAAAAAGCCCTGATTTCTAAGCATTGAAACAGCTAATAGCCCTAAAATGTTTGCCTAAGTGATAAAAATAATTTAACTAACACATGAAATTTACTAAACAATTCTATAGGCATGATTAAGTGGTCATAGAATCCCCCCCGACAGTCCCCGATATTCCATTATGTTATATAGAGTTTATACAAAATTTATTACATACCAAAAAATGAATAGGATATAAAAGAATTTTAAAGAAATGAACTAGGCAGCCCCCACAAACTTCCAGGCAACTCTTCAAGTTCCTAGAAATTACCCTCTAACAAAACCCGTTAGATACAAAATCGAAGACAAATGCACCTGAATATGTAGCAACCATGGAAGAAACAAATACATGGAGGAAACAAGACATTATTTTAACCCTTACTATGTAGGCATGCTCCATAGGTTATAGGAAAATTATCATATAAATATTGAAAGTTGCATCGACAGGGACTTACCAATTAAGGAACAAGAAGATAATAACAAGAAGATTTAAACAACACGTAGTAGTAGACCGAAATAATGAGAT
Organism: Capsicum rhomboideum; assembly: GCA_031232105.1. NCBI lineage: Eukaryota > Viridiplantae > Streptophyta > Magnoliopsida > Solanales > Solanaceae > Capsicum > Capsicum rhomboideum. The sequence goes on along the minus strand of CP124711.1, from coordinate 27,908,826 downwards.
GAACCCCGAGAAAGCCTTTCAAAGCCAAACGCCAAAGCCAAAAGACAAAATAGAAGTAAAGAGTTTTCTTTTGTCCAGAGAGTAGGAGTTGAAAAACTTGTTTTTAATGAATGAAAGGGACTGATTATATAGGCATGGGGTGGTCTAGCATTAAAAGGAAAGGGAAATATTCAGAAAATTATTTTAGGGAATTAAAGAGGAAAAGAAATATTTATCCCAATCAACTAATGAGAATTTTCCTTAAAAGAGATGGCCGAATCTTTTCAAAATAAGATAAGTCTAATATTTTTTACCAAAAATACATAAGTAAAATCTATTCAAATTAAAGATGGGGACGAAACAGTAATCACAACACTAGCCAGCCTAATTTTACGATGTAAAATCAAGTACTAAGAATATCACATATTTATTAAAGGAAAAAGGAAATCAATCCAGGCTATTATTACTGTTTATGAATTAAATATTACCAAAATTAATCAAATACCAAATAATTAGGGTTTGAATAAGGAGGCAAAAATCAATTAGCAAGGTGTAAACATGCTAGGGCGAATCAAATAAAATCAAAGCTCTTAAAAGTCAGGCAGTCAACAGCTCATATCCATTTTTTTTGAAAGAAAATTAAATAACATTCTGAAACATTAGCACATAGTAATTATGATGGACATATTTATCATAAAAGATTGTCCGAGATTGCAAACACCAGTAAAACAGACTATCGACAAGTAAGATGGCGATATCAAAGCCAGATAAAATTAGCATCCAAATAGAAAAATAAGTTTAAATATATATTCATAAAAATTAGGCAATTCCACACATGGTAGTCTAGAGAGATGAATAAACACAAATTTAAAAGAATTGAATCAAAATTCAAAGCCAAATGTCAATAATTTGAGTTCAAAAATATGGTTCGGATAATCCGCAAGCAAAAAGAGACTAAAAAAAATAAATGAACCGAACCGGCCAATCATTGCAATGTTTTGTCAAAACCCGGCTGGTCAGCAACTCCGACGAGGGTGTGACGATAGAGAACAGAGGCTTGGTGGGGCTGGCTTAGTCATGGTATATGCCAGAGCTCGCCGGGGATGGAGGTGTGGTGGTAGTGAAAGGAGAACATAGAGGAAATAAAGGCATACGGTTGTGGGAGGTGTTCATGGAGATTTGGGGTGGCCGATCCAAAACGCGGTTAGCCGTGATCCACCGGCCGGGGGTGACTGACAGTGGAGCAGACAGTGAAGGGGTAGTTCGCCTATGCCGGCTTGCCGATGGAGTTGCTGTGGAGCGTGGAGGAGAGAGAGATCGAGGGAGAGGGAGAGAGAGAGATTGGGGAGTATAGGGATGTGGCAGCTGTAGGGTGGCTTGAGGTTGGCTCACCAGCGTGGGGTTCTTGCCGGCAGTTGTGCGGCGATGGAGAGAGGGAGATCGAGAGAGAAGACAGAGAAAAAAGAGGGAAGAGAGAGAAAAGAGAGGGGTGCAACTAGTGTTGTTTAGAGAGAGAGAGTGAATCAATTGTGATTAGGGTTTGGGGGGGTTGTTTTATTAAAAAGGAAAGGAAAAAGAGGTTTAATCTCAACTGTCCATCAAATGAGATGGACGACTGAGATTAATATTTGAAAGATGGGTTGGATCCGGGTCGATTTAATGGGTCAAATCGGGTTGTGGAATTGGGTTTGCTTAACATTGAATTGGGGGATTTAAAATTGAGCCAAATTGGACTCAATTTAGGCTAGAATTGACACAAATTATGTAGAATCAGGCTAGAAATTAAATAATTGGAGAAATTGAATTGAAATAGGTTGCTATTTTGTAAAAATGTAGTAATAAATTGGTAAATATATAATAAAAATACTTAACAAAATTAATCCATGTCATAAAATCATTATGAACAAACTACGTAAGTAAAATTAATGACATGTAATATATTATTAAAAATCAACGACAAAAAATGATTTGAAATAGAATAGGCACCTATGAATACAAAACCTAAAAATGTTATAATAATAATAATAATAATAATAATAATAATAATAATAATAATAATAATAATAATAATAATAATACCGATAAGCAATAAACTATGAATCATGTGTTTGTAAATTATGAGTATGTATATTTGCGGAAATAATTTAATAAATATTTATAAAGCTATGTAAAATATTATATTTAAATTAGTAAGTTGTATATTATATAAAAAGAATAAGAATTAAATGCTAAAAATAAATTGCATACTTTAAAAATCATGAATACAAAATGTCAGAATTTATTTGATACCAAAAAATAATAATTAAAAGTTTAAAACTAATATTTTTGATAAAATAGCAGCCCGGGAGGAATATCGGGATGTCAAAATTGGGTGTCAACACCCACTGTGACCGATTTGAATCCGGTATCTGCCCTCTTGTTATTACCCATTGGTATCGGTTCAAGCCCGGTACACCCCTGGATGGTTACTATAGTTACTCGACACTGGTTCAGTTACAGATTATTTACGCTTCCTTTTACTTTTCCTGTGTGTCCCATCGACTTATGGGGGCACGGTTGGGTTATTGTTTTCTTCAGTGTGTCTTCTAGGCTTATAAGGGCCCAGTTAGGTTATGTTTGACTTGTCTATTTTTTTCTACATTTACGAATTGTTCCGTATCACCTATACTTATTTCCTTATCGCATTTGCATAGCTCAGTAGCTATTTATCTTTCTGCCATTCTTACCCCGATCGTAGCAAGCACCCTCGAACTTTAGCTTACTTATGTTATATTGAGCTCAGTCGGTCGATGATGCCTACTAAGTGCCCGTTGCTTTGGTACTTATACTGCACTTCTGCATCTTTTACCTGATGTAGATTCAGGCACCAGCTGTCGGCATTGACACGATATTTCTATCCCCGTACTGATCCGAAGCAGGGTGAACTTACTAGTGTCCGAGGATGATCCTCCTCCATCTACTCTAGTATAGTCTTTTGCTTTCGAGACTACTTATATATGTTATGTACATTTTGGATTCTGTCGAGTACTCTGGTCTTGTCTAGTAATGGCCCTAGTACTGACCTTACCAGGTCTTGGGAGGGATTCATTTGTATGTTTTGTCCTCTTCATTTCCGCATTTTGGTTTACTGTGTAGGTTATCTTTCTGTTTTGGCCTCCTATTATTGTTACTATTATCGTTTCGTCTTATAATTCTAATTTTCGCCCGTTGGCCCGTTGCTTTTAGCTCTGGGCTATGGCTTTCTCCCTACAACTGAAAAGTAACAAACTCTACACCATACCTCTATACCACTCCCAAATTGTGAAGCCATTCATAAAAATGAATTTGTCAGCATCTTCCAACTCAGTACCATGAAAAGCAGAAGGCTTCATCTTAAAGAACTTAAAGAACAAGTCATACTTGTCTCTGATCATCACTCAACCCAAAACCTAATGCGGGAAAGCACCAGTCTTTGATGCCTTATCCTACTTGGGTGCCACGATAGCTCCATACTGCAACCCTAGATGATACACAGTTGGAATTACCGGTGTAGCATTTGTATAGGCTAAACCACTTAGAAATCCTAGAACCTATTGAATTAACTCTGTAGACATCTAAATCTGTGTTGCACCTCCCTAAACTAGCATAACATCTCCCTGAATAGGTACCTCTCCATCCTCTAGCACTATCTCATCTTTCTGAACCATGTCTATAATATCCTCATGTGGGGGAGAAAGTTCTGATCTCTACCTTGCTGGACCTTCGGTGGCTTGGGCTCCACCCCTGGTGGGTGCTTCCCCTTGGCCTATTCCTCTCCCCATCCCCTTCACTCTGCCCTTACCATGAACAACAATCCCAATAACTGATTTGGTTGTTGCTGGTGCTGCTCTTTTGGTGTGTGTCCTAACCATCTGCGAGACAAGAGTGAAAGAAGTCAGATACCAAACTGGATCACCAGATACCAATTGAAATCAAGTACTAGCACGAAATAAAGAAGAAGAATGAGATTTCCTAAAGTCCTATAGTCTTTCGAAGAAAAGTACAGATGCCTCCTTAATGTTTTGCAAGACTTACTAGACTCGTTCTTTTATGATGAGATCAATGAACCTAGGGCTCTGATACCAACTTTTTCATGACGCAAATGGTCGTGAGTGGTACCTACACTAATCCTCCAGTGGGAGAACAATCTAACCCAAACCTTACTCCGATCACTTAGCCAATTTTAAGTCATAAATATCAAATAGTCAATACTAATAATAAGAATCTCAAATAATCAACAATGATATAAGTGCGGAATAATCAAACTACCTATTACAAATTCTCAAAAATCCAAAATTCATCGTACAAGAACATTTAAGTCAAAATGAAGTGTAAAATAAATATTCAACAACAAATAAAACAAGAGTATCACTGTCCGAAAGAATGGACATGATTTGATAGGATGATCTATGACTACCTGAAATTAGATGCTCACCCTTGGATCGGAAAGTTGCTGGTCAAATGCTAGATCCAAGGTCTTATCTCAATCTCTGGAATACTATCTGCACTCAACAAAAGAATAGCACAGGTAGAATCAGTACAAACACTATGTACTAGTAGGCATCATCAATCGACTTAACTTAGACCCTTCCTCAAACATAAATCAAATATGAGTAATTATCAATCAACACATAACAAGTAATTTCAATCAACAACTACCAAACCACAAATAATCACTTAGTCAACCAATAACCTCAACTAGACCAACCTTCACATGTATAAGTTCACCGACAAAGGGAGGGGTCTATGACTCATCTAAATACCACAGTGCAAACATACCAAACCATTTGCAACCTAACCATCTCACAAGAATAGACTTATGCCACCTTGATTTTAATGCAACACGTTATGAAATGCAAATGAAAATTCAAATGACTATGAATATGTAATAATGCATCACAACCATCACAATATCCTCTCAACCTGTACATACATACTAAAGGGACTTATATTTCCAGTAGTCATGACTTGTAGGGAACCAGCTTCATCCATGCACTAACCGATATGGTACCCGACCCTACAAATATTAACAAATAAGTAACATGTACCAGCACAGTACCTGACCCTTCAAATATCATAATATATGAATATCACAATCAAACATCAGCTAGGATATTATTCAGTGCACAAAATATGCAAGTACACACTTTATCTAAACTCTTAGCCAAATTCAGGTTCATCTTTTCATGTATACAACCAATATCCACCAATGCACAAAATCACAGTATGCTCGAAGGCTAATTCACAAATATTTAACTTATGAATAGGCATAGAATCCAAATCAAGTCTATAACTACAATTTAAACCATATCCTATAAGACTATTTTATACCTACCCACAGATATAAGGGACCGTTTTTGTTAACTTGTGGCAAAATTAAAGGATCAAAATTGTTAAGTGCATATTTAAAGAACTATTTTGAACCTACCTTCAAATACAAGAGACCAATTTTGTTATTTTCTCCAATTTCTTTTATGTAGAAACTAGAAACGACACCAAGTTATAACGTGTACTTTAAACTTAGAAAGTATTGTAAACCTAGCCATAAAATTAATCACGCCTTCTTCTTCACGATGCTGTTTCCTCCTAGACTTGCTTCTTTCATGCTTGGGGATGAATAAGAACCAATATTGAAGGTCTGATTATTCTTTGCTGCTATTTTTTGTTCAATTAAATAACAATAAAAATAAGATATCAGTTTGGTTCTCTATGATATAACAATATACATGTCAAAGAGAACTTAAAAGTGAAAAAATATACACCTACCTATATAGATTATAAATTATTTATGACATAATTTTGACCCATGAAAAACTTCTCCCTCACTTCAATTTTAGTTGTCACATTTGGACTTGACGCGCCCATTAGTAAAACAATGATTGATATGACTATATTACCTCACTACCCCTATTAATTGATGTTTAATTTTAGGTTTTGAAAATAATTTGGAGAATAAATAATTAATGTTAAAACTGACGAGTAAAAAGTGAAAATCCATTTTTGGAATAGTGAACAAGTAAAAGTGAACGGAGAGAGTATATGGCTGTAATAAATCGATCCTTGTTTTTGAGATTTAGCATTTAATTTTATGTGTGGAAACTTGGTTAAAGTCATATTTGCTATTTGAATTTTTTCAGGAGTTTGGGTTGGGATCCGAGTGGTTTGGGTGAGTTATACGTTCAAACCTCCCCCAACCAAATGTGATGCATAATGTTGCAAACCTGGGGTCATAATCGCACTGAAGGGATGGGCCTGCAACCATGAATGGCTGGTTACATTCACGACGAGGGTCTCATTGGACTGCTCTTTGCAATTGTCTATTGCTAGCCTGGCAGCCCACAATCGCCTAGATGGACCACTATCAGTATAAAAATGGAAAAATTGGGATTTATGTTATTTCATTACTTGTAGACATTTGAGATTCTATTTCTGGGCGATTCAAATATAAGAATTCACACTACTAAAACAAGGTTCAAAATTTACCGCAATCAATTTTTTGAAATTATTTATTAAAAAGTTGATAAAAATGGGGTGTTGAAACAAAACGTGTGGTCCAATAATTGATGGACTCGATCGATAAAAATTGATAGACTTTATCAGTGCTAAATATAAATATTCTATTTTTCGACACGAAAAAAAGCCGAATAAGCTGGTTTTAGAAAAATAACTGTTTTGTTCGGCTTTTAAAATTACACAGTTATAAAATTGCACTTCAGTGAATCAAACCAACATTTATATTGTAGTAGGATACTATTTTACTACTAGACTGTTGGTTCTTGTTAGTTTAGGACTTCCTTTTTTATTTGTATTCTTCAATAATGCTTTTTTTTTTTTGCAAAAAGACTGACGAACTCGATCGCTTCTTATAAAAAAAATTAAATTACTGACCTCTTTGGTCAATAAATAATACAGTCGGTTTATAAAATAACTTGACCAAAGAACTGGCCGAGTTAGTTGTTTTTTGAAAATTATTTTTCAATTATATGAAATAATTATTTTAGGCGTGTTTATAGTAATGTCGTCACAAAAAATGAATTAGTAATTCTTTCTTAGTTTTGAGCTATTATTTTGATTGGCCATTGTTTTTTACTACTAATTTTATGAAGATTTAAATTGGAAATTTGGAAATTCTTGCCCTAGATTAAGAAAGTGGATTTGAAAATTAATTATAATTGTGGTTGTATGGGTAAAATGAAAATATATAAATGTTTTTTCCCTTAGGGTTTGAATTTGTCTTCTGGATTAAACTTTGATTCGACTTTATTTAATATTGTAACATGAGTATCGTTGGACTTATTTAATTCCACAGAGTACACTTTTAAATAGATTGAAAGTATTCAAGTTCTTTGAGAAAATAAAAATCTATTTGTTGGAGTTGGAAGGCTTTGGGATGAGGTAAAATAAATCTTTGACTTTGATGAGAGAATTTTTTTTGACTAAATGCTATTTGTTATGAATATGGGAGCAATGTATAGGTGACTTAACGAGCTCTTGTTTGATTGTTATGTCTATCATTATATGTTTTATCCAATGTATGACTACTTTTCTCTCTGCTAAATTTATGATGATAAGACACTATTTTCATGTCGAACTTTTGTTGCAAGCTTTGTCCATATAGATTACATGTTAAGCTGTAGTCATGCTTTTGTTTGTATACTTTAGAGTTGCATACCAGATTTTGTATAAAAATTCTCATAGTGATTTTTGGTTTCCAATGTGTTTTGACCATTTTACCCATTTTTGTAGTTGTATTATGGTATTTGTGATTTGCGGGAGTGGATGGCACGATTCCCGAGGTGGTTGATTGAGTTTTATGCAAATTTTTGACTTTGGTCAACAGTCAAATATTCATGCATCATATGAGAATTTTGTCAATTTCATTATCTCTGGAACATCATTTTGTGGTTAGTAGCGCTTCTGGTTCGGTTCCCGAGGTGTTCGGATGGAATTTTAGTAGTTGGTTTAAAATTTGGTAAGTTTAGGTCTAGAGTTGACTTTGGTCATTATTTATTGATAACGACCTCCGTTTAAAATTTTGATTGTTCCATTGAATCCGCAATATCGATTTTAGTCTAGTAGCATAGTTGGATTATGTTCACGAGGTTCTGAATGTATTTCGAATGTCCGTCAGGGAGTTTTTAATCTTGTGCTTTAAGTGCTGATTGTTTCATCTGGTGCATGGAACCTCTTCTTCTCGTTTGCGATGCCTTTATTGTGACCGCAGAGGAGAAAATTATTTAGCATCACAATCGCAGTGGGCTGGTCGCGATCGCGTAGAAGGATTGACGTGGGGTCTGGATTCGGGTTCATAATGTCTTGGTTTTTGAGTTCATGATAGGACCCTCGTGATCGCGATGGGTCCGGATCAGACGGACTTGCGATCACGATAGAGACCCCGCGATCGCGATGAAGGATTTATACTAGGACAAAATTAATTTTTTATTTCAAAACAAAATCCCATAACTCCATTTTTTAAGCTTCGGAACTCGATTTTGAGAGGTTCTAAAGAGAATTTTTAAGTGTTCTTCAGTAGATAAGTTACTAAAACAAAATTTTTAATATTTTATAATAATCATTTTATGATTTTATCTTCCAATCTTGGTTTTTCAACTTGAAAATTTGAGATTTTCTCGATAGAGTTAAAGATTGTTAAATTGATGATTTCAAGGTTGATTTTAACTTCATTTTCAATAAAATTTCATATTTGAACTTTTTAAGTTATAGGTAACGTAATTTTTTGAATAAAATTCTAGGTTTTTTCCTTGTGGTGTCGGGGTTGATTTTTGGATTGACTTTTAGACCCAGATCCGAAGGATAGTAATATAAGTCTCTTTAGTTTCATTTTCTTATGTAGAATTTGCATTTGACCAGATTGGGCTCTTTTGGAGGTAATTCAGAAGAGTAAAGCTTCAATTTGATTCTTCAAGCTTCTTTAAGGCAAGTTGATACTTTTTTGACTCTTTTTGGAAATGTTTGTGTTATTTTCTTATAGGGAAAAGGCTCAAATATGCCATCGAACTATTGGAAATGGCTCATTTATGCCATCTGTTAAAAGTTTGGCTCATTTATGCCATCGCCGTTACAAAATAGGTTCATCCATGCCATTGCTTCTTAACAGTGGTTTTTAAAAACAGCTTTGCCACGTGGCATTTTACTAGAGGTCCACGTCATTGATCAAATATGCCATCGAACTTTGAGAAAAGGCTCATTTATGTCATCCGTTAAAAGTTTGGCTCATTCATGCCATGGTTGTTACAAAAAAGGCTCATTCATGCCATTTTTTTAACATTTCAGTTTGGTGATTTTTTGCAAAATCATTTTGTACACGTAGCCAACAATGATCCGTCCACATCATTAATTAAATCAGCCAAATAAAAAATCTAAAAAATTGAACTTTCTTCTAAAAGGTGAAATTAAAATTTTGTTTTCCACGACTCACAAATTTCTGGTACATCTGATTCTTCAAGTCATTAGAATCTTCAAGTTTTGATTTTAATTTGATTTTATTGAAATATTCTTCTTTTCTTTTCTGTAATTTCACCGATTATAGAATTTTTCTGATTTTTGCTTCAAGTACAATTTTTTAAAAATTTGAAAAATTATGTTTCGGTAAATAATTGATTCGTTGTTTGAAATAGTTGATGTCTGTTTCGGGCTTGAATTGGCCTTGAGATTTGCAGAATTGTGTTCGGCGATTCCGAAGAAACTGAAAATGGATGAACTCTTTATAGTGCCTATAAAGGAGTTACAAAATGCATAGAAATATTTTGGCCGGAGAAGTCGATATTTTCTTATTAGAAATTTTAAAATTTCTTTGGCTGATTTAATTAATGATGTGGAAGAATTATTGTTGGTCACATGTACAAAATGGTTTTGCCAAAAAACCCCAAATTGGACTATTAAAAAAAATGGCATGAATGAGCCAAACTTTTAACGGATGGCATAGATGAGCCTTTTCTCAAAGTTCGATGGCATATTTGATCAATGACGTGGACCTCTAGTAAGATGCCACGTGGCAAAGCTGTTTTTAAAAACCACCGTTAAGAAACAATGGCATGGATGAGCCTGTTTTGTAACAGCGATGGCATAAATGAGCCAAACTTTTAACGGATGACATAAATGAGCCATTTCCAATAGTTCGATGGCATATTTGAGCCTTTTCCCTTTCTTATATGGGGAGTAATGGGGAATAGGGGTCCCATATAGATGAAATGACGAGCATCTATAAGGGTATCAGTATATTAAAAGGGATAAAAATGGAATTAATGGATTGTTTTGGATATTCCCCTATTCATGATTGTTGGATTGTGATATAAAAAGTGGATTAATGATTCTATCAGACTTGGTGGGGTTGATGTTGATGATATACCCCTTATGAGTGAGATTTGAGTCATTGGAGCTAGATTGATAAGTTTTGGGTTTGCAGCAGGTGTTGCTGAGTTTAGTATGACCTTATGAGCCTGGATTGAGATATTTTTATTATTTCTTTTTATTGTGTTTCATGCATACTCGCTCATATTCATATCTTGGCAATGTGAAAATGGTATTTTGATAAATATTGATTTGAAATGACTTACATACCCAATGGGAAAGTGTTCTATGTGAAATTTTCTAATTTACGACTTGCATGCTCAACAGAAATGTATTTCGGGTGGATTTTTACTGATTTTTAAGTTGCATCTCCGATGGAAATTGTTTCAGGTGGCTCTATAGGAAATGGTTCTGGGCGGATTCATGATTTGCATGCCCAAATTATTTTGGGTTGATATATAGACCTCTCGAGACCCTCATGGATCCCAGCTAGCTATACAGAGTAGCAGGTGTATATTATAGCATGCATTGCATTATTTTACATTCATCTCATTATTTTTATCTGATTGGTTACGTTGTTGTTGTATACCATGATTGGTGAATTTTTTTATATTGTTTTGGATTGAGAAATTATAGACATGGATAGTTATAGTTATCTTATTATTAATGTTATTTGCTAGCCTAGGTGTGGTCTTCCTGTTTGTAGGTGTTTCGAGGACTTTAGAGGTAATAGTAGTTTAGCTGTTTCTCGTCATCACTTTGAGTAAGGGTTAGTAGATAATGTTGTTGAGTACACGTGATCACGTACTCACACTTATTTATTTATTGCACTTTATGTGCACGTACTGAGCCAATGATCCCCGAATGCTGAATTTTGTTATTGTTGTTGGTGATTTACTCTCTAGAGATTCTGAGGTAGTGGTTGTTGATCCCAGTGACTCCCAGATTCTCCTATATCATAGTCTTATGCTTTTATTCACATGTTAGTCACTTTTGGACTATTTATTGTATTTTTACTGTTAGGCTTGAACTTATGATACCATACCTTGGGTTGTTGTTAATGATTGTATTTTCCCTAATTTGTTGTTTTACGAATTTCATTTGGTTTTAGTGTTATTTCTACTTCTTCTGCTTCTTATTTAATTCAGTAGATTTATTTGGTTAGAATTGGACTTACTTATCGCTATGGGTGTGATAGATGTCATCATGACTCTTTTTTGGGTAGTGACATTCTGTATCATGATTTGGATATAGCTCTGTGCATGTAAATTATATGCTTAACTGATCATGTTTCTATCTATATACTTTATAATTGCATACTTAATTATGCATCGTAATTTGAATATGACACATGAGCTATCCATGCAAAATGTTACTAGCATGTTAGTTATCCATGTAGAATGTGAAATTGGGTACATCTCTTATGAGTCATAGTGTCACTTTGGCCACACGAGATAGTGTACACATAGATTTATTGCGCTGGAAACGTTGGTTTGTACAATTGAATCTCTATCATACCTCCTCTAATTTGTGAATATTGTTGATGCTTATCTTATATGTTGTATCTATTGCATACTAAATATGCCATTTTTGACGCATTTATCAAGCTTCATCTTTTCTTAGTTGTGTAGTTGTATTGTGTTGTCTTCTATTGAGGTTGATCGATGACAATTTAGTATGCAATATTTATGTACTCATACTACACTTTTTGCAGATACTAATCCTTGTTGAAGCGATGTCAGTGATCGAGTGCAGATCTTGACTCGAAGACATTCAAAGTGAGCTTCTTGATAGTTTGCAGCGTCGTGGTGTCCTTCGATCTATGTTAGTATAAATATTAGTTATGGCACCTAGAGAAACAATGGAGCCCAAGGTACCAACGATTATGACAGGCTCTTCTCCTTGGGATGCAAGTTTAAATTTTGTTGGGTTCATTTTTTAAAACTATTTTAGCAGGCTGTATTCATTTTTAAAAAAATTGTGGCTATGTAGAATAGAACCCTAGACCTTTTTAACTAAAAACTAAACTACACTAAGTATACCAGACTTTATTTTGTGCTAAATTTGCTGATAAATATTAATTAAGAATATTTACACAACTTTTATAAAATACTTCATACGTTACATTTTAAAATAGCGTGGCACCTAGAACTTTCAAATCCTAAATCTGTCGGCAAGTAACCACTAGCTGGAAGTTTGAATTGAGTAGTCTGACCTCAAATCATCGGTACGAAATTTAAAAATTCAAAGTGATTACATCGTCTAGGATTAACCATAATATAAACTCTTTATATGACACCTTTACATCGTCTAGGATTAACCATAATATAAACTCTTTATATGACACCTTCAACTATTGCTTACTTCAAAATCTGACATATTGAATGAAGTTTCATGTTTTGAAAGATGACGATAAAAATGAAAAGGAAGAGATAGAAGAGAGTCAAGTGACAACATTATGAACAAGAAGAAGAAAATGAAGGAATTTTTCTTAGGAGGTTATTTGAAAGAAATATAAATTGAAATGACCAACAATAATGATTTTTATAAGGAGACAAGATGGATCATGATAGAACCAAGCGCATGAGGTATCTAGTAAAATAAATTCAGGAGAATGTCGCTATTATTTTTCTAGTTAGATTTTATTTCAAGAATTAAAGATAAAATAAGAGAACAATGAACAACGATTTAGAAGTTCGGCTCAAATTGCACTGATTTTAAATTGTAGTTATGTTTCAAATAACCAAATTAAAGTATCTATTCGCGCCAATTTTTCTGTTTTAGATAATTATTTTTTATGATTTGGACTTATTTTTGATTGTGACCTCATTTGTTGATTCTTTTTAGTTTTTTTGTTTTAGACAATTAAATTGAAAGATTTACGCAAATAGCTAGTTTTGAGGTCTTGCATTTAAAAGCTATTCATTTTTCAAAATTAAATTAGCGGTGTGAAGTTTGTAAGCGATCACCTGAATTCTATATTCAAAACTTAAAAATCAATATTAAGATCAGGGGTCTAATTTTGAAATTATTAAAAGCTCCTTTTAACTATATGAATTTTATAGTAAGTGGTCAAAATTATATTAATTTGAAAAATCTAATCAAGTTAATATAGAATTTAAAAACAAGAAATAATCATTTATGGTAACAAATTTACTTTTAGAATCTAATTATATATTTGAAAATTTTTAAATCTAATCTTAAGAATTTGGTTTTATCTCACTCTACAACTATTTTACAACCTATAAAAGCACACTCTTTGTTAGCTTTCTTATTTAAAGAGCATAGAAACACAAAAACACTATAAGACTATATTTAGATTATATCTCTAGAAAGAACAATGGCAAAGCTTATGACTTGTGTCCTTCTCGTTGCTGCTATATTTTTTGGTAATCAAGAGACTTTAGTTTTATTTTTATGACTTTCATATTCAATTCATGTTATATATTATTGTGTATAATACTTACCTAATAATATCAATACTCATTCTTAACCCTTCTTATTTATTGAATGCAGCTGAAACAATGATACCATCAGTTGAATCAAAAACTTGTTACCAGATACATCCAGAAATATTATGCGACCAAGGCAAAGTTGAGCCAAAATGTTTACCATTTTGCAAGCAAAGATTTGGACCCAAAGCTAGTGGCCAATGTATTGATCAGATTGGCTTTGACGGTCCTTTTTGTGCTTGTGATTATCCTTGCTAGTTACCTTTATACCTTTATAAACTTTCATTATTCTATATGAAATTTTGGATATCCATTTCCATGTAATAGGGATCTCAAAATAATAATGTACTTTTACAAAAATAGTCAGTTACCTTTCAAATGAATGATAAGATTTGTTTAAAAACTGAATTGCATGTAGACATAACAAAAAATAGTGCAAAATTGAAGAAAAAAAGATTTTGTATAGAAGATACCAATTAATTAGAATACAACTTTAGTCATATTCATATTTTTATTTTAGGTATATTACTTCTAGCTAGGAGTAGGGGTGTTCACGAGTCGGTTATTGGTTAGAATCAAAACCAAAATCAAATCAGTGTAATTGATTTTTAAATTATTAAACCAAACCAAACCAATTAATATATATTTATCGGTTTGGTTTGGTCATTCGATTATCAATCATACACGAAAATAAAAGAAATGTTCAATTTAAAAGGAAAAAAAAAGGCAAAACTCCTACAAGTAAATGGAGTTTGAATAGAGATTGATTGTATGCCCAAGCCAAAAATATCAAAAAAAAAATAAAAAGGCCTCTTTTCTTTGTCTTGATTTTGTTCAAAAGGATAATTCATTCAAAGAGAAAAAATAAATTTTGAGATTACCACATAAAAGAGTAAGATGACGTACATCTAATACAAGATATTTAAATTATAAATAAATTTTGATGAAAAGATATATAAGATATTTACAATTATTGATAAAACATATTTACAATTTTATATATATATATATATATAATTTGTTAGTTCGGATCAGTTGTTTCTTCAAATTTTTTGAACAAAACAAAAATCAAACCAAATATTATCTATTTTTGAGTTTGGGTTGTTTTTACTCAAACCGTGAACGCCCATAGTGTCACGATCTAAATGGCCGTGAGTGGCACCACACTAACCCTCTGGTGGGAGAACCATCTAACCCATACCTTAACCATATCACTTAGCCATTTTTAAGTCAAAAATATCAACCAATCAATACTAATGATAAGAATCTCAAAAAATCAAAAATATAAGTAAGGAATAATCATACTGCCTATTACAAATTAACAAGAACCCAAAAGTCACCATATAAGAACATTCTAACCTGTCAGCTGTCATAATCCAATTTCTTAGGTCATGGTGTCACCTACTATAACCCACCAGTAGGTAAGCCAAATCATAGACCAAAATGGCCAGTAACGGGCTAACAGAAGAAAAATAACATAAAATAAGAAATAAAGACGACAGTAAGAAGTAATAAGTGGAAATATATATATATATATATATAAATATAAATATAGGCCCACTATACAAGAGAGGGAAGAGGAAAAAACACTAAAAAAAATCCCCCAAGACCTGGTAAGGGTAGTACAAGAGCCACTAACAAGAAGGGAGTACTAGACAATGTCAAAAATATACACCATAGTCTCAGGATATACAAAATAAGACTATCATAAATGCAGAAGGAGGAGAATCAACTTCGGACTCTGAAAGCTCACCCAATCTTCGATCAACAACACAGCCTGAGGTCAGCGTCAACAGTGGTGACTCGTACTAGGATCTGCATCAGGGAAAAAGATGCAAAAGTGTAGTATGAGTACCAAAATATGGGGTACTCAGTAGGCATCATCGATCGACTGTGCTAAATTATAGTAAAAGCATAAATAAAGTGCGAGTATATAGACTAAAGTCAATAATTAAGAGACAAAATGGAAATAATAGGCTATGCTAAGCAAAGGTGGTAAATCGAAAGTAAGTAACTTGAAAGTAGAAATAAATGCCTAGGTATAATCTAACTGGACCCCATACGCCCAGTAGGCACACACAAGGAGAAATAAACCGAACCAAGCTCCCATAAGCACGGTGGGTACATACAAGGTGTAATACTAATAAAAAGATCAAATATAACAGTAAAGAAAGTAAAAGCAATCCAAGATGTGAGATAAGAATATTGTATACTCCTTTCCCAGCCATAATCATAAATCTTACTAGTCTCCACCGAATTACCAACTCTAGATCCATAATAGTAAGGATAATAAATGTCGGACTCAAACCGAGACTCAGGAAAAATAAAAATATACATATGTAGGAATTGAACTTGAACTCATAAATAAAGATCGATGTGTCAAATCCCAGACTCAAATTGAAAATCATAAATAAAGGTTAATATGCCAGATGCCGGACTCAAACCTTAACTCATAAATAAAGTTCAATGTGCCATATACCAGACTCGAATCGAAACTCATAAATAAAGATCAATATGTCATATGCCAGAATCAAACTGGAACTCAGTAAATAATAGTGGTATACAGATGTCAGACTCAAATCAAAACTCATAAATAAAGCATTAAGTAGCACTAATCAGGTTATATAACTCATCTCAAATCCCTCTAGTAATTATTCCCATTTTAGAAGCCAAATCATTAAAGGAGAACCAAATTTCCATTTATTAAGTCTAAGGTCATGATTTGAGGTCAAAATACTAACAAGGCAAGGGTATCAAAGCCAACAAGTGTAAGGTAACGACTAAGGCAACCCAATCCAAGTGGCAGTCTCTTGAAGATAATCTATAACCAAACTAAATCTAAAATAACATCGTTCTATAACAACCTATCTTAGAAAAGGGCGATAAGGCCTGCTACAAGTCCAGAAAACCCAAACTAAGGCAAGCACCTACCCGAACCTAGGCTAAGGCTTCACAATCCCATCCCAAGGACCTAATAAGGCTAAGTCTAATACTAAAGGGGGAAAGAATACTAATCTTAAGGGAAATGAGGTTGAAATCTACTCGAAAAATCCTCTAATCATCTAAAATTAGCCAGAAATTGCTAAATAAATATCCGAACTATAAGAACCCACCCATAGCTAGCACAATACCATTTTAATACCGTAAAAGAGCAATGTCTAAAAAAACGTTAAGTCTAGCCTACCTAGACGCTGCTTAAAGCACACGAAAATCTCTACAACAAAGCATTTACCTTTAGAGAGGCCTCTGATCGCTGCCAAGCTGTCAAAAAAATATTCTACACGTCAAGATAAGAGCATCGATACCCCATATTGCAAATTTATGCTCCGATTCAGAAATTGGGCTAAAATTAAATAGTAGGACCCACAAACAAAATTGAGAATTGAATTTTTCACTAGGTCCCTCTCAGCTCATGGACCACTTGCCCCAAAATTAGGTATAATCCTAGCTCCAAAACTGCCCCAAAACAGTCCCAAATAATAATAAGAAGATCAAGAATTAATTAGAGAATTAAAGGGAGATTTTAGCCATGAACTTACGAGATATAGACGGAGAAAAGATCGCTCTAGTGGCTCCTACTTAATCCCAATACAAATTATCAATTTTCCACAAAAATCTAAGTTCTTAATGTCAACAATAGAAGAAACACACTTGAAATGAGAGCTGAAAAAGAAGGGAAGGACTATATATACTGCCAGGGGTCCTTCTTCGCGAATACGGGAGCCCTATTGTGAACGCGGGAGCTGACCAGGACTGGCCATCATGAACTCTTTCGATCCATCACGATCGCAAAGAAGAAGCCTGGACCATCCAGGTCGCTTTCCTCTTTGCGAACACGAAGGATAGCTCGCGAACACAGAGGTCAAGATTCCTTGACCTGGCAATCGCAGTCAAGGCCTCGCAAACATGAAGACTAACATCCTTGACCTTCACAAATGTGGCCAAGGCGTCGCGATCTCAAAGGCCAATTTTGCTCTGTACCATGTGCTGATGCACCAAAAACTTTGCTAAGTTGCTAAGTCTTCGAATGGGCCCTCGGGATTCATTCAAAATCCTGTGAATGTAAACGAACTATGCTACCCTACTAAATTCAACATTCCAGACTCAATGGAACCATCAAAATTTCCATCAAAGGTCATTTCGACAAAAAGTAGGTCCCACACCAAAGATTTTATTTTTATCAAAATCCACCTAATAACCCAAAATGAGTTTAAAAGCCTAAGGACCCGGACCAAGGGTCCCCTAGTCTAAAATTGATATTCTGGAGCTAACAAAACTGTCAGAATTAGTATCTGAGGCTGTTTACCTAAAGTTTTGGCCCGAGACCATTTTTTCAACTTTAAAAGCTCCAAAATAAGGCAATGGCTATAAAATCCAAACGAACTGCCCCGTAATCAAACTGTCAGTCCCAGCAAGTCATAAATGACTTGGGGCAGCTATAAGAAAGATTTAAGCACAGAAAAAGCACAAAATGAAAGAAAATGACCTGGAGGGTCATTACAACATCTACTACTAAAAGGACTTTCATCTGTGAAAGAAAAAAGTTAAGTACCTGAAGGCTCGAACAAGTGAGGATACTGAGTCTGCATGTCACACTTAGTCTCCTAGAAAGACTCATTGACTGGATGGTATCTCCACTGAACTTAACCACATAAATATCTATGGAATGCAACCGCCTGACATCTCTGGCTAAAATGGAAACTGGCTCCTCCACAAAGGTCAACCTATCATCTAGCTGAACCAAGTCCAACTGGAGCACGTGAGCCTCATCCGCAATATATCGTCAAAGCATCGACACATGAAAGACAAGATGGATGGCTGAAAAGGCTGGAAGCAAAGCTAACTCATAAGCTACCTCCCAAACTCTGTGAAGGATCTCAAATGGCCCGATATACCTGGAGCTGAGCTTGCCCCTCTTATCAAACCTCAGCACACCCTTCAGGGGAAACACTCAAAGGAAGACTTGATCACCAACTCCAAATCTCAAAGCACGAAGCCTACGGTCAGTATAACTTTTCTGCTTGCTCTAAGTTTCCCGCAACCTATCCTAAATAACCCAAACTCTATCAAGTGACTCATGAAGCAAATTGGTACCCCCAAGACCTAACCTCTGAAGTCTCAAACCAACCAATGGGAGACCATCATCGCCTACTATATAATGCCTCAAATGATGCTATCTGGATACTCAAATAGTAGCTATTATTGTAGGCAAACTTTGCTAGGGCTACACTGCTCCCACTGACCTCCTAAGTCCATGACATAAGCTTAGAGCATATCCTCCAATACTTGAATAGTCCAATCCGACTATCCGTTAGTATGGGTATGAAAAGTTATGCTAAGGTCGGCCTGAGTACCCAACTCCTACTGAAAGGTCCTCTAGAAGTTAGAGGTGAACTGAGAACCTCTATCATAAATAATAGACACGGGCACTCTGTGAAGACGAACCACCTCTTAAACATAGATCCAAGCCAACTTTTGGCACTGTAGAAAGACTGAATAGGTAGGAAATGAACAGACTTGGTCAACCAATCTACGATGACCCAAATGCTATCAAAACCATAACACGTATGAGGCAAACCACCCATGAAGTCCATAGTAATCTGCTCCTATTTCCACTCAGAAATAGGTAGCCTCTGAAGCAACTGACCAGGTCACAAATGCTAGGCCTTCACCTGCTGATAACATAAACACCGAGCCACAAAGTCTTCTATATCTATCCTTATACCGCTCCACCAGAAATGCTGCCTCAAATCTCTATACATCTTAGATGCCCTAGGGTGAATAGAATATTTGGAGCTATGAGCCTTCTGAAAAATCAATTGAATCAAATCTCCTTCTTTTGAAACACAAATGTGACCATCGAATCTCAATATACTATCTGAATCTTAGGCAGCCCTCCTAAACTCACCCCTTCTCACTTGATCTCGATTACCACACAACCTACTATCCTTAAATTGTTGACCTTGAATATGCTCTAACAAGGTAGACCTCACCTTAACACTAGCAAAAATCTTCCTGTGTCCAAAATATCAAGCCAAATCAACCTTTTGGCTAAGGAATGGATGTCCAAGGTCAACGATCGCTCCAAAATTGAAAGGAAGGCTAAGCTCTCCATACTTACCGCCTTCCAGTTTAAGGTGTTCGCTACCATATTCGCCTTGCTTGAATTGTATAGAATAGAGAGATCATAGTTCTTTAGCAACTCAATCCACTTGTAATTTCTTGAAATAAGTTTTTTTTGAGTCATAATGTACTGAAGACTATGGTGATCAATGAATATCTCACAACGAACACCATATAGGTAATTCCTCTAAATCTTAAACGTGAAAACTATTACTGCCAACTCCAAGTGATGAGTGGGGTAATTTCACTTATGCACCTTTGTTTGTCTCAAAGTATATGCTATCAAACAACCCTACTGCATTAGAACACAATCCAAAGCAACACCTAAAACATCACAATACACTAAAAACCCCTCGTCCTCATTTGGAAGAGTCAGAATAGGAGCTGAAGTGAGCAAGTCCTTGAGCTTTAGAAAGCTCATCTCACATCTATCAGACTATTGAAATGGAACCTCCTGTCTAGTCAATTTGTCCATTGGCACTACAACAGAAGCAAATCCCTCGATGAACCATCTATAGTAGCTTGCCAATCTAATAAAGCTGTGAACCTCGATTGGAGATATAAGCCTAGCCCAATCACGAATGGCCTCAATCTTCGTCGGGTCTACCATAATCCCATCTTTGGACACCACATGCCCTAAGATATTACAGACTCAAGTCAGATCTCGTACTTTGAGAATTTGGCATAAAGCCACTGATTTCTCAAAATGTGGAGCACAATCCTCAAATTTTACTTATGCTCCTCCCTACTCCTTGCGTACACTAAGATGTAATCAATACATAAGATCATAAAAGAGTTCGAATAAGGCCTGAATACATTGTTCATCATGTCCATGAATGTTATTGGGGCATTGGTCAACCAAAAAGACATTACTAGGAACTCGTAATGGTCGTAGTGACTCTTAAAGGCTGTCTTAGGGATTTCCTCCTCTCGAATGCTCAACTGATAGTAGCCAGATCTCAAGCTAATCTTAGAAAATACGGCTGCACCCTAAAGCTGGTAAAAACACCATCAATACGAGGCATAGGATACTTATTCTTCACTATCGCCTTATTTTGCTGCCTGTAATCGATACACATACATGTAGAACCATTTTTTTTCTTTACAAATAGAAATGGAGCACCCTAAGGCGATATACTTGGTCTAATAAACCCCTTACCAGAAGATCCTGAAGCTGAATATTTAGCACCTTTAGCCCGATAGAAGCCATATGGTAAGGTACAATAGAGATGGGTTGGGTGATCGACTTAAGGTCAATATCAAAGTCTATATCACGCTCAGGAGGAAGTCTAGGTAGGTCAGTAGGAAAAACATCACAAAACTCATAGACTATAGGAATAGAGTCTAGCGAGGGACTCTCAATACTAACATCGCAAACATAAGCTAGATAAGCCACACAACCCCTCAATACCAGTCTCCTAGCCTGAATATAAGAAATAATTCCCGTCAGTATGCAGTTATAAATACCCCACCACACAACCAGGGGTATGCCAACATAGCTAATGTAACATTCTTGGCAAAGTAATCGAAGATTACATAATAGGGAGGTAACCAGTCTATGTACAAAATCAAGTTTAAATCAACCATGTCTAGAACAATATGATCAGCCTGAGTGTTATACTCCCGCACAATCACAATACATGATTTATATACCCAATCCACTACTAAAGAATCACCCACGGGAGTAGCTACATGCATAGGCGTAGATAATGGCTCACAAGACAACCCCACCGAGATGCATAATGAGTAGAAACATATAAATACGTGGAGCTTAGATCAAATAAGGTAAAATCCAACTGAAGGTATACCAAAATTGTACTTGTAATAACAACATTCAAAGCCTCAGCCTATGGCCTACCAGGAACAATATACAAATGACCCCGCTTACCTCCGGACTGGGTATCTACCCAACCGCCTGCTCTCCTTGCCTGAGGACCTCTATAAAAACTCTAGGAACCACCCCTACTACCCTATACACCACCTCGAGATGGAGGCATTACTAATTTGGTTAGTGGAACACTCTAAGCAATAGGCTCAACCATCCCACGATAGAGACACTCATGGGTGAAATGACCAACTACCCCATATAACAAAAAGGTTTGGCTGACCTGGAATAACTACCTCAACTTAAAGACCCTGAATGAACACCTTTCGATGGTTAACTACTGCCTTGATCACTGAAACCACTATAAACAAGCTGACCCCCATCTGAAATTTGAAGCGCTGCCTGAGAATACCAACCCAGAGAGCCTCTACCCCTGAGCTGAGTACCACTATAACTCCCACTGTAGATGTCCTGATGATGAGGTCTCTTATCATTGCCCCCACGAGGCTCACAATACAAACCTTTCATAGTGTAAACATAATCAGCAATCTCAACACAAGATCTACCCACAGCTACCAGATTCTGAGCAGACATACGAAATGGAAGTCTTAATCCTATAACGAAGCATCGAATCCTCTCATACTTGGTAGGTAGAATCATGGTGGCATGTCTGGATAACTCATGAAATCTTGCCACATACTTCGCCACTGTTATAGAACCTTGTTGTAACCTAGTGAACTCATCCCTTAAGAGCTCACGCATGTTGTGAGGCATATACTTCTCCAAAAAACCCTTGAAGAACTGAGTCCATGTCATAGGAGGAGATCCCACTAGCCTGGAATTAAGATATCCCCTCCACCACTGTCTCACTGCTCCATCGAACTGAAAGGTGGTGTAATACACATCATGCAACTCAACCAGACCCAAATTATGCAACCTCTTCATACAACTGGTAAGTAACTTAAATGCATTTTCTCCTGGGGCCCCTACAAACCTCGGTGGAGCCAATCTAAGAAATTAGTCCAGCTTCTGCTCCTCATAAGTATAGCTGGCTAGGCTGCTGCTAGCTGTGGAACTAACAGTACTGGTGGAATATCTACTCTAGAAGCTGTAGCTGCAGTCTACATTCCTATACCAAGTCCACCCTGTGTTTCACCCTGAGAGGATGTCTGGGCCTTATCTGTCGGGCTGCCCTCAACCATACCCTATAACTGTACCAAGGGATCATGAAGGACTAATGGGGAGATAAATTTGGGTGGACCCTGGGCTTCCCCCTAGACCATTGGCTAATGTGGCAGTAAATTCTCTTGTGCTATCTCAGGTGCATACTCTGGCTCTGGATTAATAACCAGATCTGGTGAAGGCTCCCTGACCCCGCCTAGAGCTAGGGCTGCAGCTCTAGCTTGGCCTCAATCTTAGGTTCAACCTCTACCTCTAGTAGGTGACCTAGCTTTAGGCTTGGATGCCCAGTCCCCGGCCACCATAGTCCACATCATAGGCATCTGTGAAAGAGTGAAACAAATGAGAATCGAGAAACCAATATAGACGCAATGCAGGAAAATAAATCAAAAGGATGAGATTTTCCTAAGAATTCCCCGTAGCCTTCAAAAGATAGGATACAGATGCAATCATACCAATCCCGCGACTCTACTAAACACTTACTCTTGTACCAATGATACCGGTGAATCTAGCTCTGATACCAAGATGTCACGACCCAATTTCTTAAGTCATGATGGCAACTAGTTTATCCCAGCAGTAGGTAAGCCAAACCATAGTCTAGAATGACGAGTAATGGGCTGACAGGCAAAAAATAGTGAAAAACAAGAAATAAAGATGATAGTAAGAAGTAATAAGTGGGAAAATAGATATATATATATAAATATAAGTGTACTATAGAAGAGAGGGAAGAGGAAAAAACACCAAAAAGAATCCCCCCAAGACCTGGCAAGGTCAGTATAAGATCCACTAACAAGAAGGGAGTACTAGACAGTGTCAAAAATATACATCGTAGTCTCAAGATATACTAAATAAGACTACCATAAAAGCAGAAAGAAGAGGATCAGTTTCAGACTCTGAAACCTCACCCAATCTCCTATCAGCAGTACAACTTGAGGTCAGCGTCAATGACAATGACTCATACTAGGATCTATATCAGAGAAAAAAATGCAAAAATATAGTATGAGTACCAAAACATGGGGTACTCAGTAGGCATCATCAGATGACTGAGCTCAATTACAGTAAAAGCATAAATAAAGTGCGAGTATATAGACTAAAGTCAATAATTTATGGACAGAAATGGAAATAATAGGGTATGATTAGCAAAGGTAGTAAATCAAAAGTAAGTAACCCAAAGCAGAATTAAATGCTTAGCTATAACCTAACTGGGCCCCATAAGCCCAAATGTCACACACAAGGAAAAATAAACTTAACCAAGCCCCCATAAGCACGGTGGGTACAAACAAGGAGTAATAATAATAAAAAGATTGAACATAACCATAAATAAAGTAAAAGCGAGCCAAGATATGCGATAAGCTTACCGTATACTCCTTTCCCATCCATAATCCTAAATCTTACTGGATGCTACCGAATTACCAACTCCAGATCCATTATAGTAAGGATAATAAATACCGGACCTGAACTGAGACTTAGGAAAAATTGGTACTCATAAATAAAGATCTATGTGCCAAATTGCAGACTCAAATCGAAACTCAATGAATAATAGAGGTATACAGATGTTGGACTCGAACCAGAACTTATAAATAAAGCATTAAGCAGCACTAACCAGGTGATATAACTCATCTCAAATCCCTCTAGTCATTATTCCTATTTTAGAAGCCAAACCATTAAAGGAGAACCTGATTTCTATTTGTTATGTCTAAAGTCGCGGTTTAAGGTCAAAATACTAAAAAGGCAAGGGAATAAGAGCTAACAGGTTTGAGGTTTACTAAGGCAACCCAATCTAAGTGGAAACCTCCCGAAGATACTCTATAACAAAACTAAATCTAAACGGACATCATTCTATAGAAACCTATCTTAGAAAAGGACGATAAGGCCCGCTATAAGTCCAGAAAATCCAACCAAAGGCAAGCACCTACCCAAACCTCAGCTTAGGATTCATAATCCCATCCCAAGGCCTAATGAGGCTAAGTATAATCCTAAAGGGGGAAGCAATACTAATATTAAGGGAATCAGGGTTAAAATCTACCTAAAAAACCCTCTAATTATCTAAAAGTAGCCAGAAATTGCTAAATAAATATCCAAACCATAAGAACCCACCCATAGCTAGCAAAATACTATTTTAATATCGTAAAAGAGAAAATTCTAAAAGAAAGGTAAGCCTAGCCTACTTGGACACCGCTGAAAGTATAAAAAAACCTCTACAATGGAGCTTTTCCCTTCCAATAAGCCTTTGAGCGCTACTATGCTATCAAAATAACATTCTATATGTCAAGATGAGAGCATTGATACCCATATTGTGAATTTACGCTTTGGGTCAGAAATTGGGATGAAATAATAGAGGGGCCTATCTACGGTATTGAGAATTAAATCAGTCATTAGGTCCCTCTCAGCTCAAATATCACTTGCCCCAAAATTGGGCATAATTCGAGGTCCAAAATAGTCCCAAATAATAATGAGAAGATCAAGAATTAAACAAAGATTTTACCAAGAACTTACTAGATATAGACGGGAAAAGATCGCTCTAGTGCCTCTTACTCAATCCCAGTCCAAATTATCAATCTTCCACAGAAATATGAGCTCTTAATTACAACAATGGAAGAAATACACATGAAATAGGAGCTGAAAACAAAGGGAGGGACTATATATACTGCCAGGGATCCTTCTTCGCGAATGCGGGACCCCTGTGGTGAACGTGGGAGCTGACCGGGACCGGCCAAGTCGGCTTCCTCTTTGCAAACATGAAGGCTAGCTCGCAAATGCAGAGTCTTGGCCTCGTGATCATGATCAAGGGCTCACATTACCAAAATCCTTGACCTTCGCAAATGCGGCCACGTCTTCACAATTGCAAAGGCTAATTTTGGCCTACCCCAGTTGGTGATGCACCAACAATTTTGCTAAGTTACTAAGTCTTCGGACGGGCCCTCGAGATTCCTTCTGAAATGATGCAAAAAAACTATGCTACCTTACCAAATTCATCATTCCAGACTCAATAAAACTATAAAAATTTCCATTAGAGGTCATTTCAACAAAATATGAGTCCCACACCCAAGGTTCATTTTTACCAAAATCCACCCAATAGTCCAAAATGAGTCGAGAAGCCTCGAGATCTGGACCAAGGGTCCCCCTAGTCTAAAATCAATATTTCGAAGATAACGAAACTATTAGAATCTATATCCGAGGTCGTTTACCTAATCTTTTATCCCCACACCACTTTCTCAACTTTAAAAGCTCCAAAATAGGGAAATGGCTATATAAAACAAATGAACTGCCCCGTAAACAAACTATCAATCCAAGTGAATCATAAATGACTTGAGGCAACTACAGGAAAGCTCTAGACATAGACAAAGCATGAAACAACATAAAATAACCTGGAGGGTCATTACATCACCAAACTGAAGTCTAAGATAAATATCCAATAATAAAAAAATAAGAGTATCGCTGTCCGAAAGAATGGACATGATCTCATAGGTTGATCCATGTATGCTTGAAAGTAGGTTCTCACTCTCGGATCAAAAGTTGTTGGTCAAACATTAGAACCGAGGTCTTATATCTATCTCTGGAACTCTGTCTGCAGTCAACAAAAAAAGAGCACATGTAGTATCAGTACAAACACTATGTACTGGCAGGCATTATCGACCGACTTAACTCTGACCTACACTTAAAGATAAATCAAATATGAGTAAATTAGCAATCAACACATAATAATTAATTTCATTCAACAATTACCAATCCACCAATAATCACTTAGTCAACCAACAACCTCAACTAGACTAACCTTCACATGTGTAAGTTCAACAATAAAGGGAGGGGTCAATGACTCCTATAAATACCACAAGTGTAAGCACACCAAACCATTTACCACCTAACTATCCTAGTTGAGTACACTTATGTCACCTCGATTTCAATGCAACACATTATAAAATCCAAATGAGTAATCAAATGACTATGAATATGTAATAATGCATCACAACCATCACAATATCCTCTTAATCTGTATGTACATACTAAGGGCACTTGTATACCCAATAGTCATAACCTGCAGGGGACCAACTTCGTCCATATACCATATTGGCATGATACCTAATCCTCCAAATATCAATAAATAAGTAACATGTATGGTGTGGTACCCAACCCTCCAAATATCACAATCAAATATTAACCAGGATAAAATACAGTGCACCAAATATGCAAGTACACACTTTATCTAGACACGTAGTCAAATTTAGGTTCATTATTTTATATATACAACCAATATCCACCAACTCATAAAATCACAGTATCCCTTGAGGCCAATTCCCAAACATTTAACTTACGAATAGGCATGGAATCCAAATCAAGTCTATAATTATAATTTAAATCATAACCTACCTCAAACACAAACCCGAATGTACTAATCCGCTAAAGCCTTACCTTTTATTGCAGCTTGAGATAATTCTCGGTCTAAAAATAGAAAATAAGGAGTAATTAACATCTTACTCTCCATTTCTAGGCATTAGGAATCAAAACCTATTGATTTCACCCTAGTTCATAACCTAAACCACTAATTCAGGGTTTTTCTCCCATTAATACACCCAAATTCCCCATAATTCACGTTAATAGAAAAGGATTCTATGTTAGGAACTAAAGTCTAAAAACCTATAACCATTTACAATTGCTAGTAATACTACTCATAGGCAATTCTCATCAGTTCATCAATTTTAGGGCTTAACCCATGAATTTCTTCCTAACACTTTATTCTAGTGATTCTATAGATTAAGAAAGATTAATCTATGTTATAGTGATGGAATAAACTTACTTTAAGAAAATAAATCACCCAAACCAAAGGAAAATCACCTCACACAAGCCTTAGGTCAAAATTTGGATTTTATTTACAAGAAATAACGTCAAAAGTCAGAGAAACAGGTATTTAACTGTCGATGACCGCTGCAACGGACACCTATCCATTACAGTGGTCCCATTATGCCAAGAAACTACTTGCAATAGTGGTATTGAGTAATTTATCACCTACCGCTACGATGTTAAGCTACCTGCTGTGGCAAGTAGCTGCCCACTATAGCCGTCCCAAGTAGGTCATCACCGATTGCTACGACGGTCGACTACCTGCTATAGTGGATCCACTACAGTGAGAGGGTCCGTATATAGTAGTAACTAGTAGAGAATCAGGAAAGGTTCCTAAACTCTCCTATCTTGCAACACCTCCTTGGTTTTTTGACAACACAGAAATACACTATCGCGGCAAATGTCATAACTGGAGTTCTACAAATCCGAATATTATTTTGAAAGTTTCTATGGATCACAAAATCTCTTATCTAGCACACCACACCCACAATACCATCAAACATATCACCATGAGACACAAACGTCTCTAGCCCATACAATACTCAATTTTCATCTAAACTCACCCTAGCCTGAGATTTTCACAACTCTCATCCTAGGGAAACCTCTACCTAGATTTTACACCACAAACAATGCTATAATAATGGGATGGATTGTTATATCATATACCAATTAAACAATTATTCATACCTAAATAACAACTAGAAGGAATGAGGAATAGAAGTAAAAATTTACCTGAATTGGTGAACAACTGTGGATATTACTTATGCATGTCCGCTTCAGTCTCCCAAGTGGCCTCCTTAATAGGATGATTCCTCCACTAGATCTTCACGAATTTAATATCTTTAGTTCTCAATTTTCAGACATCTCATTCAAGAATGGCAATAGGTTCCTCTTCATAAGAGAGGTTCTCCTCAAGCAAAACCGAATCCCAATGAATGATATAATCACCATCCCTATG
Organism: Capsicum rhomboideum; assembly: GCA_031232105.1. Taxonomy (NCBI): domain Eukaryota; kingdom Viridiplantae; phylum Streptophyta; class Magnoliopsida; order Solanales; family Solanaceae; genus Capsicum; species Capsicum rhomboideum. The sequence goes on along the minus strand of CP124711.1, from coordinate 27,880,142 downwards.
ATACTGCTTGAGCATTAAAACATGAAACACAGGATGGATTTTTAATAAAATCGAAGGTAAGGCCATCCTATAAGCCACCGAAGCCAAACCCTTCAAAATCTCAAATGATCTAATTGTAGACACGTGATTTTTGACCCTCTCTAAGCTTTTACCTATTTTCAACATTAAATATTTATTTTAGTATAGTCTTTATTTAAGCATTTCACTTCAATTTACAGTAAGTTTATTTAAAAAAAATTGAAAAAAAAAAGATTTCAAAAAAATAGAGTCATATTTTTAGGATAAATTTTGTTTTTACTTTTTAAAAAGAAAAGAGTTCTTTCAAAAAATATGTTTCTCTTAGTTTAGGTTTTAATAAATAAACTAGTGAATTTAATATTTCTTAATTATATTTTTAGTCTAGTTATATAACTTTTTTATACTAGTATAATAAAAATTAATTAGTTAAAATTTCTGTCATTATATTTCACATTTAATTCAAAAAAAAAAGAAGGAAAAATCCTATAAAACTACCCAACCCCCCACGTCTCACTCCGTCACACCACCTCTCCATGCACAACACACACAACTCCTACACCCTCACATAAAATTTGCAACACCCCACCCCTATATATATCCACACAACATAGAGAAAGGAAAGGAGGGAATAAAACTTGGGAGAAAATCAAAGAATTAGAGAGAGAGCTTGAGAGTAAATACAAGTTTAATTTCTACCATGTGAACCATCTGTTCTATTCGGTTCGTCATCTTCCACTCTCTCTTTCGCATATCTCCACCACTAAACAACCATTAAAATAGTCCGTCCGGTGAGGTTCCTGTCGAGGTTAGAATTTCGGCCCGAAGCTCTAAAAGGTTCGAATTTATTTATTGCATGATACACGATCCAAACTTGGGGATTTTCCTTCAATAAAAGGTCCATTTTGATTCCTCTCTCCACTGTTAGTGCTTGGATATTCATGAATATATCTCAAATTTGAAGTTGGTTGATTTAATAATGTGATTAAGTTTATATTGTTTTCAGTGATTAATATGTTAAGACAAGAATTGTTATGTTATTAATTTCGGTAACTCAATTATTTAAGTAGACAAATCATGTTATTATTATTTTGGATGAATTGACATGGGAATTTGAAATTGAAGACATCTTAGTAACCTAGTAATGTCATTAGCATAAAATTTTTGTGAAGTGTTGACTGGTGCAATATTGTTGTTTACTTAATCCACTCCGCCATTTTAAATAAGTTCTCTTGTTACCAGTATTCGATCATTTCGTACATGAATTAGACCATATCTAGGATTCTGGTTACTTAATAACAAAATAGTAGTTTAAAATTCAAAAATTATTGGCAAGTTGAAAATTTACGTGGAAATATTGAAAACATATCTGATAAGCATAGCATTTGATTTGCTTTATTACCTACTGTTTGGACTTTTGTTTCTTATTATTTCAATGTTTGGATACTCTTGAAATTATATTGATTGAATTTCTCTGGGCCTGATTCTTTGTTTAAGGCCCAATCAATTATCAAGCGTGAGAATGAGTGAGATGGATTACGAAATTATTCAAGACTCATCACGAACGATTAAAAAAAAGTGGGAAAAAAATCATTTGTAAGGGTGTGAGATGAGTTCCGGATTACTCCCAAACTCGTCTCAAAAAAAAAGGAAAGAGAGTAAGATAGATAAGACAAAATTATCTCGAGTTTACAAGAGACAAACAAATTCTTTTCACGCTTCATAAGCTTTAGGCCCGACAAATTTGGTTTCGATTAATAATGTAGTTATGCATCTTTCTCGATGCACTTAATAATGAAATTCAAGGATGCAGCTATGCACCTTGGCAAAGATCGTCCTAAAATTAACTTTCACTAGCTTAATCCAAGAGGTTTAGATGGATATTATTGGTACATTAAAGATGAGCGAATCAAGGCCTACGAACACAATTTATCCGAAATGGTTTAAGCTAAGTATAAGTTGATAAAAGCGACCGTGCTAGAATCATGGGACTCGACGGGTGCCTCATACCTTCCCCTTGGTCAATAGAATTTTTTACCCGGTCTTCTATTTTCGCAGACCAATAAAGAGTCATTTCTTTTTTAGTGGGGATTCAAAAAGGTGACTTGGAACACCATAAATTAATTCTAAGTGGAGACTCTGAAAATAATAAAAAATAATCCCTATTCAATACCGTCACTTTAATTGAAAAAACCCTTCGACCTAAAAAAGGGCTATGACATCTCTGGTGACTCTACTGGGGATAACCAAAATTTGAGATTTTGATATTGACTTGTACTTGCTTTAATTATTTGGATATTGTGATTGTTGGCCTGATGTGCTACTTGCCGCTCATTTATCGTTTTGACATTATTGAATTGTATTATAAATTTTTTTCTCTTGTTCACCCCCTTTGAGTCTCTAAATATAGGGTAGAAGAAATGAAAAGTATGCATCCTACTTTCTTTTTGAGATATAGCCAGAGTGTCCAGGTACCTGGTGAAGGATTATTAGTCACACATGTTAGGCGGGGTTCGGACCAGCAACGAAGGCTGAATAACACTGCTACCGAACAAGTTTCCCCTCCCCAACTTGAGTATCCACTCAGGTAAGCCAATCTATATACCTATCTCCATCAAGTTAAACCTAGTAGAACTAAAACTCAGACATAGTTATCCCTATAGGCGCCGCTTTATCTGCATCATGTACATTTGACATAGCGAGACTCGACACAGGGACCGGGTCCGACTAGGACATGTGTCCCTCCTTATATGACCAACATGTGCATCCGATGTGCTCTTTGACATTTATTTGGAAGCCCACTTGATTGTTGACCGACATTAGGAAGCTTAGTGAAACAGAAGAGAGTAGTTTTTCCTCCAACTTTTATAATCATTTCTTTGAAAAAAAAAAAGAAGAGAAATTCATTGGAAAAAAAAGAAAGAAAGAATTTGGGTTTTATAGTCTTCACAAACTACGCACACCTGATTCTCACCATGATGAGATACGCAGGCAACCCTTATCGGATTCGGTGATCTTAAAAAAAGAAATTTGAAAATATTAAACCCTGACACATTTTTTATCTCCAGAATCAAGATAGTTTAAGGTGGTTGGTTTGTGGTTAAGATGGCATATCATCCATAAAACACCAGGTCTAAAGGAAAAGGCAAGATGACCCACAAAGATAGTATAGAGTCTGATAATGAAGAAGTACGAAATCAGTTGATTCCGCAGGAATCCGCATCAGTGGAGGAGATAAGGTTATTAAGAGAACAAATGGGTAAAATATACTAGGCTTGGGTGAATGGAAAAGCGCCACCCTCTTTAATCCCAGGACTTTCAGACATGAATGTTCCAATTTCTACTTGGGCTCAAACAAGTGATCCACTTTTCCCTCCCGGGTTTGCACCACATGCTAATGTGTCTATCACAGTTGGGACCTCTGCCATATACACTCCAAATGTATCCCTAAAAAATAATCCACTTTTCATTCCCATGGTACAAACTACTGCAGGCCCTCAGCCGACACTGATACAAAAGTCTAATAGCCAGCCACATTCGAATCAATTCTATCCCTCGAAAGCAACTTTTAAAGTCCCAAATTCCTACTATCCTTCTCATCAACATAATTCCCCTATTGTGATTGAGAAAACTACTAGGAACGAGAAGTAGGAAGAGATAGCTAGGAAAATGAGAAGTTTGGAACAAAATATGAGAAACATGCAAGGACTAGAAGGGAAAAAGTGTTTCTTACAAGGATTTGTGAATGTTCCCTGATGTTCACTTGCCTCTATGGTTTAAAACTCCAAAATTTGACAAGTACGAAGGCCATGGTTATCGTTTGGCTCATTTGAAAAGGTTTTGTAATTAACTAAGAGGAGCAGGGGGGGAAAGAAGAACTACTTATGGCTTACCTTAAAGAGAGTCTGACGGGGATAGCCACGAAATGTTTTATTGATCAATATATATCTCGTTGGCATGTTTGGAATGACATGGGTCGAGATTTTATCCAACAATTTCAATACAATATTGACATAGTACCAGATCGCACCACACTTGCTAACATAAGAAAAAAGACCACTGAAAATTTTCGTAAATATGCTATTAGGTGGAGGGAGCAAGCTGCTAGGGTCAAGCCATCGCTGAAAGAGATGGAGATGATTGATATATTTCTTTAAGAACAAGAGTCTGATTACTTTAACCACCTTCTTTCTATAGTAGGTAAAACAATTTTCGAAGTAATAAAAATCGGAGAAATGGTTGAAAATGGCATCAAGTCTGGAAAAATTGTAAGTCAAGTAGCCCTTAAAGCTATAACTCAAGCAATTCAGAATGGTTCAGGACATTTTGGGGTCAAGAAGAAATATGATGATGTAGCAATGATTGCGTAAGGCCCTCAATATTCTATCATCCCACCACAGTATCCAGTCTATAGGGCACAATCATATGTACAACCATCAATATATCCCTAATGACGAGCACCAACATATCACAATCCTCGTCCTACTTCTCAAAATATTCGAGCGCCCTATATCCCTCGTCCAAGGCAGGAATATGGTTGGAACCCGAGGCTCAGGGAAAGTTTCACACCAATTGGAGAGTCATATGTAAATATATTTGAGAAGCTAAAAAGTTTGAATGTAATAGGAATGATTCCACAAGATCATGACCCACGTGAAAATAGTTTCAATCCTGACGCGCATTGTACATATCATTCTAATACTCCAGGGCACAATATTGAAGATTGTTAATCTTTAAAAAAGAAAGTGGAAAAGATGATTCAAGCAAATGCAATTGTGGTCCAAGACAGTGATCTCCCAAATATTACTGAGAATCCTCTGCCAGCAAATAATGATTTACACTTCATTGACATGATATGTGGTAATGAAGAAACTAGAAATTCTCTTAATTCTCCAAAAGGGCAATTGAAATTGGTAGAGGTTCTGTTAATGGTGATGCACAGACAAGTGGCTAAGATGTCAAGATCGGTGGTTGAAAATATACTTCTTTCTTCTCTAGAAAAGAGTTTTGATAGTTTATTTTGTCATTACTGTTGTTGTCTAGTTATTTCAGGGTTGTAATTCAGATTTTTGTTTGTTTTATAGAGTCAAATCCTCCTAACATTTCATTTTGTTTGTTTATGAGTCTAGTTATAGTTTTATTATTTGGGTTATTTAGGGTTATAACCTATAGCTTAGTTTGTTTGTTTTGCTGTTAAACCCGTCTATATTTACTTAATGAAATGCAACTTTTTAACCCATTTTGCTAAGCTTTTTTATCCATTTCTTTTTATTTTAGTTTTAGTAACATGATATGCATGCAGATGTTTGGACAAATATTAAAAATCTATCTAGTCATGGAATGAATATGCTAAGGAATTTAAAATGAGAGAAAAACTGTAATGACCCTCGAGGTCATTTTCTTGATTTCCATGCATTCTAACATTTTGATCCTTCCCACAATGGCTACAGGTCATTTATGACTTGCTGGAACTGTCGGTTCGGTTATCGGACAGTCCGTTTGTGTTTTAGAATCGTATTCCTATTTTGGAACTTTCGCTGTTAAGATTTTGGTCTTGGAACAAAAATCCTAGTAGACGATCTCAGATGGAAATTTTGACAGTGCCATCATATTTGGAACGTTGATTTTAGGCTATGAGGATCCTTGGTCAGGGTCCCGAGGCTTTCAAACTCGTTTTGGACTATTGGATAGATTTGGTGAAAAATGAAACTATAGGTGTGGGACCCATATTTAATCGAAATAAGATCGAATAGGAATTTTAATGGCTCTGTTAAGTTTGAAATGTCGAATTTAGTATGGTAGAATAATTCATTTGTGTGCACAGGGTTCCAAACAAATTTCGAGCACTCTATCGGAGTCCATCTTGGACTTAGCTAAATTCTGGTAGCTAATATCTGGTGTGACTGCTAAAGCGGTCTAGGAGCTGCTTTAGCGATACCAAGCCACTTTCGCGGCCTTGGCCATTTTGGCAAGGACAACTTAAGCTCTCCCTTGTCCGCTTAAGGGATGGGGTGCCGCTTTAGTGGCCGGTGACTGCTTAAGCGATCAATGTTAGCTTTAGCGGTAGGCGCTTAAGCGGCCAGGTGTACACTTTAGCAGCACCTGAGGGCTTTTATATCCCCTTCTTCACCCGAGTTTCTCTCTTTTTGTCAACCCTTTTCCCCTATTATTGAGAGCATGAGGAGTGAGAAAGAGTGGTAATTCACCTATTGAAGCTAAGGTAAGTTAGCTCATCACTCCTTGGTCATGATTCATCATTTTACCTGTTGAATTCCGTCCCATTTCATTGTAAATTCTTAGAAATTAGGTGTTTGAAATCCTAATCTTTAGGGACTGATTTGAGCCCCGATTTATGCTCCATTTGTTTTCAACTTTTGAGCACACATTCCTTATCATTAGAGGGACCTCGTGACGTATTTAATTTTGGTATTTCATTAGTGTGCCCCACGGGCCCATTATTGTCCCAATTTTGGGCCCGGAGTTTAATATTACAATTTGGATATCGTTTTACTCGTGTTGACTTATAGGTTACTATTTTGATAGTGTGACATCGATTCAGGATCATGGAGCAAGGTTGAGTGATTTGTGGATACTTCAAGAATTGCGGTTCGGCATCGAGGTAGTCTTCGGTCTACTTTCCTCTATGAGATTGTGTATAGTATAGATTCTATGCTAGGTAGGGAATATAAGATATGATTATGACTAGTAAATCATGACTTAGCCTATTTTATGGAATTTGGGGTAGAGATGTGACCCGAACCCTAGTATAAATACTTGTTATGTCCATAGAGTCCTATTACCTTGAATATAAGCATGTTAACCACAGTTGTTGATTAAGGATCCTTTGGTATGATACTTACCATTTGACTTAGCGATTCGAGAGGTTTTTCCCCGATTAGATCCTTGTGGTGGCTTTATGCCCTTGATTATTGTGGTTGCTCAGGTTATGAGACCTTGCTATATTGGGTATATGTTATTGGACCCAAGATTGTGATTATGAGACTAATTGGACTCTAGGTGAGTATTCTACCCATAGCAAGGGTATGATTATCATTTATAGATGCTTAGGTGCTTATGGTTTTATTGTTTGGATACTGGTGATGGCATGCATACTATCTAGCACATTCATGCTCATTTAGTGGTACGATTCCAACCAAAACCTTGATTTTACTACTATTTCCAAAAAGGGATTTATTCTCACTTTACACTTTAAATATGGATTATTTTATAATGGGAATTATACCACCTTGTTTACTGGATTATGAGCTTTTGAAACTAAAATGGATGTTTTAGAACTTCGACGGAGGATGATTTCGGTCCATTATTTATACACTCATTTTACCACTACTATTTATTTTGATTGAGGGATATTTCGACCCTTTGTACATGATTATGATGATTTAGTCCCAAGCACGATCTCGAGCAATGGATTTATGAATTTATATCCTTTTACTCGCGGTTCGAGTCCGTGCACTGAATATATATATATATATATATATATATATATAATGGTTATATATAGTAGATGTATTATGATGGTTATTGGAAGTCCTGGATCGGGACCAGGTAGTGTATATGAATTTCCCAAATCCCCTAGGGGGCACTTCGTCTGAGAGCCGTCATGCCGGAGAAGCTTGGTCTCTTTAGGTCCTACCTTTATGAGCTAGGTGAGCTGGAGAAGGTGTATACACTTGGTACGGTATGGTTTAAGATTGCAGAACCAGTTCGAATCCGGTGTCCCTAATACGGTTATGGCATTTTGGTTATGTTGCATTCATCCATTCATATGCATTGCCTATCACCAGTATAGTTGTTTGGCACCTGTATCTATCGGTCTTATGGGGGGCTGTATAAGTACAGGTTATGGTTGCTGTTTGCTGAATGTTTTCATGAACCTTTCGGGCTTATGAGGGTCTGAGTAAGTACTTGTTTGCCTGGACTAGCCGATTACTTTATTATTGGTTATTATGGTTAGTTCATGGTAGGTTGTTTGTGGATTGGTACTCGAGTTCAAGGTACGTTTCTAATTTCTTTACTCTTACAGTGAGTTACATTATGGGTTGGTTATCTCATAATTAGTCATGCCTGGTTAGGGATCCTGGTTATGCTATAGTTAACTTCCCTACTTGATTATGGGCCTTGAGATGTTAGGGTGATTCCCTCAGGTTGTTACCACTGAGCTAGTCCTATTAGTATATATATATATAGATATATAGATATATAGATAGATAGATAAATGGTGTTACCGTATATCCCTCTTTTCTTTTCCTATTCATATCATATATGTATTCTTTGGCCTTGTACTACTATTATATATCCTTCCTTCACTCTTCATTTGTATTTTGGCCATTGATATATGGTATTGTACTTAAGTCCCGGATTATTGTCAGGATAGGATAGTTATCCTTATTGCTCCATTAGCGTCGTTATGCCTAGTTCCTTGGATAGTTGCCTGTAGTCACTTTCATGCCTTCATGTTATTTATGCTTGCATTATTTATGGAGCTTAGTTGGCCGATGCCTACTGAGTGCCACGTGCTTGGTACTCATACTATACTTTTGCAGCCTGTAGGTTATAGTACGAGTTATCGTTGTTGGTGTGTGTATTGTGCGGAGAAGCTATGGATCGAAGATCTGAGGTGAGCTCCTGACATTTTGGAGTATCCCTACTCTCCCTCTTATTGTTAGACTGTTCTCTATATTGAGTCAGAGATGGCTTGTATACATATATTTTTCCTGTATTTCATTTGTACTCCTATTGTATTAGAAGCTCTTGTACTGGCTCCACCAGATTTTGGGATTATATTAGCCTTGTTATTAATTTTATTTCGTTGTTTCCTTTATTTATATTAGTAGTCCGTTACTAGCTATTCTGGACTACGAGTTAGCTTACCTACTGGTGGGTTATAGTAGGTGCCATCATGACCTGAGAAATTGAGTCGTGACAAAAATATTTGAGAAAAGGATAGAGGGATGGAACATTTGGAAAAATAGCAATTTGAAGTAGGTCAATTAGAAAAAACAAATCATTTGATGTCGAAAGAGGTTAAAAGGACAAGTTCGATTTAAATTGACATGTGCTATCTGTTTTGAAGAAGTTATTGTCTAAATGGAGATTTCTAGTGGATAATCATGGAAGAAAAGTGGAATACATTTTAAATAATATAGATGTTATGATTTCCACTTCTGATTCTTAAGTGTGTGCTTGTATTAGATATTTTCAAGAATTGAGATGATGAAGGCATTTTATTCTGCTATCCAAACATTATGTCATCCCTTGCTATCCCTTTGAGCCTTAATTCTAATCGCTTTCATATCCCTCTTTTGGAATTCCAATAGAGTCAAAAGTCAAAAAAAGGGGTCAAGAAAGAGAAATAGAGTCAGAAAAAAGTTCAAAAAAAAAGTCAAAGCAAAAAAAAAAGGGGGTCAAAGTTGAAAGAAATTTTTTTTAGAAGAAGTCTCCTAAACTACGTTTGACCTGATTCTTGCTTAAACAAGATACGTAGGCAGCCCTATCCTGGGGTTCGGCCCAATCAAGAAAAAGTTTGAAAATTTCTAGTCACAGAAACTGGGGCAAAAAAAAAAAGGTTTTTGTTTTTGTCAAAAGAGTCGATTCCAAAAGTTGTAAGTCTTAACCCCATTATATGTCTTATCTTTGAGCCTTCATGCCATTCCTTTCTTTCTAACCCTGTCCAAAAGCCACGTTACAGTCCAAATTAAGACCTTCTGATCAATTTTTAATAATGACAAGTAAAGCATGCTTTCGGTGTTGATTATCATGAGGAGCAACGTCATGTCACATGTATAAGAGAGTCTTATTAGAGAGGGTCCCGCAGTATCATAAGGCATTATTGAGTTGAGAGAAAGTGAAAATGAGAGAGTTTTATTAGTGAAAACCCTCGCGGGCACTGTAAGGCGATGATGAGTGAGAGATATAAGAATATGAATGAGAGAGGCTTGTTGGTGAAAAATCTTCAGAGCACCACTAGTTGAATAGGGTTCCCTAGTTCAATGAAGAAGTCACAACTTAAAAGTCTGAATTTACAGTCTGAATGTTTGACAAGAATAGAGTTCTAGTTGGTTTGACAGATCAAGTCGTTCAATCCAAAATACATGTTATGATCATTAAAGCTGACTATGGTATTCAACAAAGTCTTTTCTTTTCTTCTTTTTTGAAAGAAATATCTTTTGTCAAATACTTTTTTTTTTATTTTCATTGCTTTATTCTTTTTCATTTTTCTTTGAGTCAGTCCTTGTTAAAACAAGTAAGAAATGGTGTCAAAATTTGTAATCAGCTTTTCAATTGCCAAAGCAAAGTCTGGCAAGCACATCAAATGTGGCGTGATTCAAAAAGAAATGATATGCATCATAATTTATGGTGACTGAGCAATTTGAGAATGATACAAGGTTTAGGGTTTGTCGAAGGAGGCCAATAATAGATCTGAGGTTTGAAATTGGCAATTAGACGTTCTTCAATGAGGTTTTTAGGCAACAAGCACAATATACCCAAGTTGAAGTTGGGTCAAACACGACAATAACAGAAGATGTTACACTCACAATCAAACCACAAACCGGCCACCATTTTAAAACTCATAAGCTTTCTTTTTCTTTTCTTAAAACAGGGGCAATTTTGTTGATATACAGGCAATTTCAGAGGTTAGAGCTTGCAAACAGGATTAAGTAAAAACTCTCACTCTTTCTTTATTTCATGCGTATATCCATAAATTTTCATTTTCTCCAAGGATAACATTTCCTAGTCTGAGACAGTTATTTCTCCTAGGATGACATTTCCTAGTCAGAGACAATCGATTTTCATTGTCTCCTAGGATAACATTTCCTAGTCTGAGACAGTTATTTCTCTTAGGATGACATTTCCTAGTTAGAGACAATCGCTTTTCATTTTCTCCTAGGATGACATTTCCTAGTCTGAGACGGTTACATTTTTATTTTCTCCTAAGATGACATTTCCTATTATGAGACAGTCATTTTCATTTTTCTCCTAGGATGACATTTCCTAGTCTGAGACAGTCATTTTCATTTTCTCCTAGGAAGACATTTCCTAGTCTGAGATAGTCGTTTTTATTTTCTCCTAGGATGACATTTTATACTCTGAGACGGTTATTTTTATTTTCTCCTAGGATGACATTTTCTTGTCTAAGATAGTTGTTTTTCATTTTCTCCTAGGAGGACATTTCCTAGTCTGAGACAATCATTTTTATTTTCTCCTAGGATGACATTTCCTAGTCAGATACTTGTCTTTTATTTTGTATCGGAATAAATATTTCCTAGTCGCAGATATTTATTTTCCATTTTCTTCTGGGATAATCATTTTCTAGTTTGAGACTTTTCTTTTATTTCTCCTGGATAAAGATTTTCCAGGCTAAGATCTTTATTTTCTTTTCTCCTAGGATATACATTTCCTGGTCTGAGTTTATATATAAAGTTTACAATTGCTAATAACTCACAAAATTTTTCAGTGAAAACTAGGGCAAAAAATTTTGTTTGTTTCTTTTGTTTATGATGTCTTGTAGGTTTTTCCTGGTAGAGCATGATCTTGATGTCCGAATACATAGTCCCAACTCTTCCAGATGTTCAACCTCAATGACAATCAGAATTAGTTTTCAAATGCATGTAGAGGCCCGGCATCCTGACGTTGGTTTATATTCAACTAGTGGTCAAGAAAACAAGCATTCAAGAACTATCTATGACTGTCATTTGAAAGAGTGCTAAAGACTCAATCTAAGTTTCAAGTTCAGGTCTCAAACCTCAGTTTCAAGATCAAGGTATCCACCAAAAGAGGGTGAGATGGTAACTGAAGATCCAAATAGGAGAACTACAGGAAGACTCAAGACAAGTGGAGTAGATAAGATATTGTATTTTTCATTTATTTTATTTTGTTTATGTAATGACAGGAGCCACGAGTCGAAACCTCGATAGGAGCTCACTCGACCCTCCATCTCAGTATGTTCCACCTCCCTTCTTAGCCTTGAACTACACGTGACCTGATTCCCTTATAACCTGGGATATGTAGGCTGTCCCAAACCAGGACTCGATCGCATTATTTTTTTCCCTTCTTTTCTTTTCCATTTCAAATAACAGTAGGGTCAAAACTCGTTGTGTTATCTACTTCTTTGTCTGAAAACTCTTCGTGTTCTAAGACAAAGAGGGGCAAATGTAGACACGTGATTTTTGACCCTCTCCAAGCTTTTACTTATTTTCAACATTAAATATTTATTTTAGTTTAGTCTTTATTGTAGCTTTTCACTTCATTTTTCAGTAAGTTTATTTAAAAAATTTGAAAAAAAAAAGATTTCAAAAAAATAGAGTCACATTTTTAGGATAAGTTTTGTTTTTACTTTTTAAAAGAAAGGAGTTCTTTCAAAAAATATGTTTTCTCTTAGTTTAGGTAGTGGTATGGACTGCGTACACTTTACCCTCCCCAAACCCCACCTGGTGGGAATACACTGGGTATGTTGTTGTTGTTGTTATTTAACTTTTTTATACTAGTACAATAAAAATTAATTAGTTAAAATTTTTGTCATTATATTTCACATTTAATTCAAAAAAAAAAAAAAAGGAAAATCCTATAAAACTACTCAACTACCCACGATATTCTCCAAAACCCCCTATGTCTCGCTCCCTCACACCACCTTTCCATGCACAACACACACAACTCCTACACCCTCATGTAAAATCTGCAACACCCCACCCCTATATATATCCACATAACATAGAGAAAGGAAAGAAGGGAATAACAGTTGACACAAAATCAGAGAATTAGAGAGAGAGATTGAGAGTAAATCGAGAGAAAATGTAGGTTTAATTTCTACCATGAGAACCATATGTTCTACTCGTTCCATCATCTTCCACTGATAAATCACTCTCTCTTTCATATATCACCACCACTAAACAACCATCAAAACAGTACGTTCGGTGAGGTTCCTGTCGAGGTCGGAATTTCGGTCCGAAGCTCTAAAAGGTTCGAATTTATTTATTACGTGATGCACGATCCAAACTTGGGGATTTTCCTTCAATAAAAGGTCAATTTCGATTCCTCTCTCCACTGTTAGTGCTTTGATATTCATGAATATATCTCAAATTTGAAGTTGGTCGATTTAATAATGCTATTAAGTTTATATTTTTTTTTCAGTGATTAATATGTTAAGACAAGAATTGGTATGTTATTAATTTCCATAACTCAATTATTAAAGTTGGCAAATAATGTTAGTATTATTTTGGATGAATTGACATGGGAATTTGAAATTGACGACATTGGATGAATTGACATGGGAATTTGAAATTGACGACATCTTAGGTAACCTAGTAATGTCATTAGCATAAAATTTTTGTGAAGTGTTGACTGGTGCAATATTGTTGTTTACTTAATCCACTCCGCCATTTTAAATAAGTTCTCTTGTTACACAGTATTCGATCATTTGGCACATGAATTAGACCATATCTAGGATTCTAGTTATTTAATAATAAAATAGTGGTTTAAAATTCAAAAAATTTTGGTAAGTTGAAAATTTACGTGGAAATCTTGAAAACATATTTGATAAGAATAGCATTTGATTTGCTTTATTACCTACTGTTTGGCCTTTTGTTTCTTATTAGTGCAATGTTTGGATTCCCTTGAAATTATATTGATTGAACTTCTTTGGGCCTGATTTTTTGTTTAAGGCCCAATCAATTATCAAGCGTGAGAATGAGTGAGATGGATTACGAATTTATTCAAGACTCATCACGAACGATTAAAAAAAAAGAGTGAAAAAAAATAACTCATTTGTAAGGGTGTGAGATGAGTTTCGGATTACTCCAAAACTCGTCGCAAAAAAAATGAAAGAGAGAAAGATAGATAAGACAAAATTATCTCGAGTTTACAAGAGACAAACAAATTCTTTTCACGCTAGATAAGCTTTAGGCCCGAGAAATTTGGTTTCGATTAAGAATGTAGTTATGCATCTTTCTCGATGCACTTAATAATGAAATTCAAGGATGCAGTTATGCACCTTGGCAAAGATCATCCTAAAATTAACTTTCACTAGCTTAATCCAAGAGGTATAGACGGATATTATTGGTACATTAAAGATGAGAGAATCAAGGCCTATGAACACAATTTATCCAAAATAGTTTAAGCTAAGTATAAGTTGATAAAAGCGACCATACTAGAACCCCGGGACTCGAGGGGTTCCTCATACCTTCCCCTCGATCAATAGAATTCCTTACCCGGTCTTATATTCTCACAGACCAATAAAGAGTCATTTCTTTTTTATTAGGGATTCAAAATGGTGACTTGGTACACCATAACTCAATTTCAAGTGGTGACTCTGAAAATAATAAAAAATAATCCCTATTCAATACCGTCACTTTAATTGAAAAAACCCTTCGACCCAAAAAAGGGGTGTGACACTAATGTATATTGGACTAAGCTTATCCTTATTCCTAAATTGCATCAAACCCTTTATGGGTGAAACCTTGAGCAACGCTGGCTTATTTTCATGAAAGGTGTATCTCGCACCATCCTATCCGCATATACCTTCTACCAGTTTTGAGCCCCCACAAGTTTCTCTTCTATGAATCTAACCTTTTCTATCAATTCCTTTAACAAATAGGTGCCCCAAGGTCTCACCTCAAAGGCATCAAACCACCCAATGGGAGAGATCTACACCTCTTTCTATATAAAGCCTCAAAAGGAGCCATGTTGATGCTCAAGTAATAACAACTATTATTATACGCAATCTAACACAATGGTAAGAAATGGTCCCAATGACCATAGAAATCCATGACGCACGCTCGAAGCATATCTTCTAACACTTGGATTGCCCGCTCAGACTTCCCATCAGTCTGATGGTGAAAAGTTGTACTTAGATCCAATTTAGTGCCCAACTCTTCTTGAAACTTTTCCCAAAAGTTAGAGGTAAACTGTGTAATGTCACGACCCGAATTCCAACGAGGTATGATTGGCACCCGAAGCCGATATGGACCGAGAGAACCAATCTTTGCTCTTGTACTCTCATGTGAATGTTCGCGTATGCATATCATTTATTTCGCGTAATTAAATATCAATGGCGGAAGTCATAGCAATATGTGCAATATATGAAACTTGACCGATAGGGCCATTACGTCAAAATGAATGTACATCTTTTACTTTCATCTCCCCCACATATGTCTATAAAGCCTCTAATAGATACATGACCATGTGTATACAATATTTACAAAATGCCAAAACCTAATGAACCCATGTGACTTGGGAAGCCCCGAAGCAACTGGAGCTCACCAATAACCTGCAGATATCTCGTCGCCTACTGCGGAGATCTATTGACACCTGTGCCTGCAGCATGTAAGGTAAATCCCCTAAAAGGGGTCAGTACGAAGAAAGTACTGAGTATGTAAGGCCATGTGAAACTATAATAATACATAAGTACTTCCAAGAAATTAAACGTAAGAGAATAATCAATATGGATATACCTCTGTCCTGAATATGTGGAACTATGTTCATTACTTTTATTATTTCCATCACTTGATCATTTACTCTATCATCATAATTCTTATAATAACCTCCATATTTGTTCATGCACGGGATATACTCTAACTTATTTTACAACCATATTCATTATGTGGATCCCAATATACTACCGTCACTTTCTAGGTGGATTATAATATAATACCGGTCATCACCTCATAGGTGGATAATAATATATACCGCTCATCACCTTATAGGCGGATAATAATATATACCGCTCATCACCTTATAGGTGGATAATAATATATACCGTTCATCACCTTATAGGTGGATAATAATATATACCGCTCATCAACTTATAGGTGGATAATAATATATACCGCTCATCACCTTATAGATGGATAATAATATATACCGCTTATATACACATCTCACTTCACTTCACTTCATGAGAATTATAGATTGACATCTTCACTTATGAGGATTAATTATATTAACTTGCACATCACCTCCCTTCTTACTCTTATGAGATTGATACGTTAACTTATGAGAGATTGACGCAATGATAGTCATAACTTTCTTTGAAGCTTTGGACCCATGATCAATGAGTGAGAAACATGTGAATAAGCATTATTGGAAACATAACCTTCATGGAAATATAACACTGTTGGAACCCTTGGAACAATGACCAATGAACAAGATACATGAGTATAACCACTATTGAAACCTTGGAACCTAACCTCATTGGACCTTTGGAACATACTAACGAAGAGGAGACATGTGTATAACTCTATTGGAGCTTTGGATCATAACATGATTGGACTAATGTTGTTCAAACTAAACAAGTCCTCTTTACCTCATTACTCTTGTTGAGATAGTTCTCTTATACTTTACAACATTATGACAGCTTAGTAACCTTAGTCAATGAAGAAGAAATAAGTGAATCAGAATTCATCTAGGAGTAGGACACTTGTGAATAACAATATATCAACCTTAGTTGGAATACTATAGAAACCCTTTGGAATCGAACACTTTTGGAACCTTAGGATAATGATCACTAAATACTATACATATGGATATCAACTGTTCACCAACCTGAGGTGCCATACCTTACAACATTTGGAACTCTTGACATATTAGCCAATGAACGTAAGTTAACCAATGGACATGAGTCAATAAATGAACATAAGTCAACCAATGAACATGAGTCATATGATTCACCATTGACCAATGAATAAGGAATATATGAGTAACTCTAGCCAACTTTCGGATACAGAATACCTTAGGGCATTTCGGAATCGAATGAGTATTCTAACAATGTGAACATTCATGCTGCAGAAGGATATAGAAGAGTAACCTTACATACCTTATGTCCTCAATGTGAAATTACAATCCTATATGTGATTACGATGAGCCAGCTCCTTCCTCTACATCACAAGTTCATAATAGAAGTCTTGTTAATAACTATTCACCTTACAAACGCATAAGTGTCACAATGAGTTATGTGGCTGCTTTATAGCATCGTTTCGTCCTTCACAATACAACTCACTGCATTAACATGCCAACAATATCATAACATACCACACATTGACCAATACATCACAACCCAATAACATTTCACACTACACTTACCCCTTACGTCCCTTCATTGTTATTCCGTCGCCATTACTCTTTCATAACAACATGTGAACATTAATCCATACTTAACATAGTACAACATGCTTCCATACGACATTTTAAAGTCATTAAAACGACATCCCAAATTGATAATTACATCCATGAAGGGTATAGGGGTTTCGGGGGGCCAAAGGGATGCAAAAACAAGCAATTCAGAGTTCTGGGCCGATCCGCTAATCCACCTGCGCCCTCAAGTGGATGAACTACGTATGCAGGTGACCTTTGACAGTAGCCATAGGCACCTGCGTTGGCACCTGCGCCCGCAGGTGCTTCGTCTGCGAGGGCGGGTGCCCGTTTTGGTCCGAAATGGTCTTTTTGGGGTCTTTTTATGCAATGAATGGTCCATGATCATAACCAAACTTTTTTTAACATATTTTTTATCATCTAACATGCCAAAAACCATCCATGGTCTCACAACACACATAACATCACCAAAACGACACTTTACGGCCAATCCGCCACCAAAATCATAACCAATTTCACAATAGAAATTCCAAATATTATACACCATGACCAAACAAGTCAAGACTATAATCACATATAACATGTAAATATTGTATCCATCAAGTTTATTTCCTTCAAGATCACAAGTCCCTGTTCAAGTTTTCAAGACAAAAATCATCCTCCGATTTAGCAAACACAAATTTGTTTACACATAGTGACCTTCTCACTCTTCACCAACATAACCAACATGATATAAACCATATTACATGCATAAAATATATTAAACCATGATAATATACACTTACCAAGTCTTGGTCCAAGGTGATCTTGACCAAAGGAATGAAGGCTTAGGGTTTGGTTGAAGAGAGAAATGTTGTGGAAAATTCTAGACAAAGCATGGGTGCCCAATGGAATAAAAATATGATTTTCATGCTTATATATAGGCCCTAAAGTCTCTTCTTATCCTTTATCAACATTAATTATCATGTTGAATGGTTCAAATGGAAGAATGGGTCTCTTTTCTCCATTTGGGCCATGCATTTGGGCTTAAATTAAGCCCTTTTTGCCTATATAAATTTGGCCCAACACTTTGATGTGTAATTCCTCAAAAATCTCATGCATGTTTAATTAATTCCATATATATCACGGGAATCAATTTGGTTCGGAAATCTACGGGGTGTTACATGTAACTCTATTTGAAACAATAGAAATGGGAAACCCATAAAGTCGAACAATCTTCTTAACATAAATCTTAGCTAACTTGGTTGCATTATACGCCACCTACACCGAAATGAAGTGTGCATACTTAGATAACCTGTCTATTATGTCCCATATCGATTCATACTTCCCTAAAGTCTCGGGAAGAGCAACAATGAAGTGCATGGCTATCCCCTCCTGCTTCCATTTAAAATAGGCATCCTCTGAAGAGTACTACTAGTTTTTGATGTTCATACTTTACCTGTTGGCAGTTTTGACACTTAGACACAAAATGAACTATATCTCTCTTCATTCGGTGCCATCAATAGTGTAGCCTCAAATCACCATACATCTTGGTCCCTCCAAGATGTATGGAGTATCTTAAACTATGCATCTTAATAAGTAAGGTCGAAATCATGCCATCCATACAGCACACACAAACTTATACCTTAATCCTCAAAACACTTTTATTATCAAGAATGGCCTCATTGGCCTCACTTTGAAACACCTTGTCATGAATCTTACTCAATTTCACACCATCGAATAGCCAAGATTTGATTTGGTCAAGAAAAGTAGTCCTTGCCTCTACATGAGCTAGCAGTCCTCTCCTCTCAGTCACTTGAAGTCTCATAAAGTTGTTAGTCAGGGTCTAAACCTCCCTAGCCAACCAAATTTAGAAACATCAAAATATGCCAAACTACCCATACTTTCCGTCTTTCGAATAAACACATATGCTACAACATTGGCCTTACCCAAATGGTAAAGAATTGAAATATCATAGTCCTTGAGTAATTCCATCCATCTACGTTGTCTCAGATTTAGATCCCTCTCTGTAAAGATATGTTGCATGCTATAGCGATTGCTGAACACTTCACATTTCACCCCATACAAATAGTGTCTCCATATCTTGAGAGCAAACACCACCACAACCAACTTTAAGTCATGGGTAGGATAGTTCTTCTTATAAACATTTAGTTGTCCGGAAGCATAAGCAATCACGTTCTTTTCCTTCATCAAAATAACACCTAAACCAGAACGCATGCATCACAAAATAGAATAAAGTCCTTACCCTCTACGGTCAAGGCGAGGATATGAGCTGAAGTCAGCAAAGTCTTAAGATTTTGGAAGATCTCTTTACGCTCATCATTCCACACAAAAGGCACCTCTTTATGAGTTAACCAAGTCAAATGCAAGGCAATAGAAGCAAACCTCTTCATGAACCTACCATAGTATCTAGCCAACTCTATAAAGCTGTAAATTTCAATCACAGAAGTAGTCTTAGTCCAATTCTTAACTTTCTTAAGTTTAGTGGGTCTACCATAACTCCTTATTCCAAAATCACATGCCCCAAGAAGGACACTAAAGACAACCGAAATTCATACTTATAATATTTGTCATAGATTTTCTTCTCCTTATGCAACCCCAACATAATATGCAAGTTAGCTTCATGCTCCTCCTTACTTTTGGAGTACACAAGAATATCATCAATAAAAACAATAAAAGAATCCAAATATGGCTTAAACACCCCATTCATCAACCCTATAAAATCAGCCAGGACGTTAGTCAAACCAAAAGACATCACCAAAAACTCATAGTGCCCATAACGGGTCTAGAAAGCAGTTTTAGGTATGTCATCGACCCAGATCTTAAACTGTAATACCCAGATCTCATGTTAATTTTGAAAAACACCAAAGCACTATGTAATTGATCAATCAAATCATCAATCCTAAGAAATAGGCACTTCTTATGAATCATAACTTTGTTAAACTGCCGGTAGTCTATGCACATACATAGACTACTATCCTTATTCTTAACAAGCAAGACCGGAGAACCCCACAAAGAAACACTAGGGTGAGTGAACCTCTTACCTAGTAGTTCCTAAAATTGAGCCTTTAGCTTCTTTATCTCATTTGGTGCCATTCTATAAGGATGGATAAAGATGGAATGAGTGCCTAGCTCTAGCTCTATACAAAAATTGATGTCACGATCAGGTGGCATAGAAGGTAAATTATCAGGAAATACATTTAAGAAATCACATACCACCAAAACTGACGTAATAGGAGAAACCTCAGCACTAGTATCCCAAATATAGGCTTGAAAAGCCCGACACCCCTTCCCAACTAACGTTTTGGCGTGAATAAAAGATACAAGTTTTAAAGGGGCAACTTATTATCACCTTCCCACTCCAATCTATCCCTTCCTAGAATAGACACAATTACTATCTTAGCATGACAGTCAAGAATCGTATGGTACGGATATGAACAACTCATCCCCAAGATGATGTCAAATCCACGATGTTTAAACTTATCAGATCAGCCCAAGTCTGATATCCCATGAACAATATAAAACAAACTGTAACACCCCGTACCTTCCCAACCTAATGTGACAATTTTAAACAATGGTTACTTAGGTGTCGAGATGCCATGAGTATGTAAGTTGTAATGTTAGTGATGAGAAAATTAAAATTTGGCTTTGTACATGTGGTTAACCTTGCGTAGGAGGTGTTTTGCGATTTTCATGGAGAATTTGTGGAGTTCAAAATGAGGCTAAGAGGACCTATAAACAAAGGATATTAAGGGTAAGAAGTAAGTTAGAGAATAGGACTTGAAGTATCTAACCAAACCCGCGAAGAAAAGTCGGACAATGAAATTTTCGAAAATTTTAAGTGTGGGGCGTGCTAGAGGGCGTGCCACGCCACTATGGGATAAAATTTTTATTCCATAGGCAGAAATCTAGCACTCCCAAGGGAGTGCCAGGCTGGTTTCGGCCACTTTTCAAAGTTGGAAACTTTCTTAAGTCCCAAGGGTGCCTGGGGACATACTGGGCCAATTATTTCCACGTTTCTTCTACAATCATGAGAATATACATGAAATGAGTGAATTATTATATTTTTATGGTAAAATTACTCGTCAATGTATTTGGCATCAAAATGACGATTTTACCCTTTTGGTCAAAATAAGCCATACATGGCTAGAGTTGCTTGTTTTTGGAATTGAGGCTACGAGTATGAATTGCGTGAGTGGTAATATTGTATTAATGCATATGAAATGAATTAAACATGAGAAATTATTAATTTTATTGGGTTAAGTGAATTGGGCTCATAAAAGGCCCAAAATGTGAAAGGAAGCATGGGCCAAGAATGGGCCAAATGACCCATTCTTCCATTGACTAAGCCACACTTAGCATTAAATGCCAAGAGTGGCTAAGAATGAATTTAGAGGTCTATAAAAGTAGGCAAAAAAATCTGATTTTTAATACACAACAACACACATGCTTTTCTATCTTTTTCTCTAGAATTCTCAAGAACACCCTTTGGGGCTCTCAAACCCTAAGTCATCTTTGGAGCAAGATCACCATTTTCCAAGCTTGGGTAAGTGTTTATGCTTATGGATTAACATATTATATGCATGAGAGATTATGTAGATCATGTTGGTTATGCTTGGAAGTGCTGAATATAGCACTTTGTGTTTTTGCTAAAGATGTGTTATCCATGGAATTGTAACTTGAAATATGACTTGTGGGTTTGATGAAAGAGCATGGTATGGATGAAATAACATGTATGGTGTTATTATGGTCCTAAACTTGTTATTTTTCTATAAGTGTAAATTATGAGATTTTGGCCGATTTGTTGTTGTGAGGTGTATTGAAGTAAATTGATGGCGTAATTGTGATGTTTTGATAATGGAGAGTGGAAAGTATGAACTTGGTGTGACATGCTATTGGTTATCATGTATTTGTAAATGTATGGAATATTATGGGATTATTGGTACAATAATTTCATAAATGGTATTGTCAAGGGGGAAATGACATGTTAAAGCCAAACATGTGACTTATTGTATGCCGTTGTAAGGTAATTGGTGGTTAATATTGGTTACGTTATGTACTTGTGTTGTAGAGTGAAACATAAGGATGGAGCGAGACTATTGTATGCACACTTAAGATTGTAGAATTGTATTGAGAATACAAGGTATGTAAGGTTCCTCTTGCCGTATCCTTCTGCAACATATTGTTCATATTGACATTGGGCTTGTTTCAATTCCGAGGGGCCTTGAAGTATAGTAATTCAGGTTGACGTATATTGTATCCATACGTGTCCTATTCTTAGATGACTTATGATTCACTCATCTCTTATTCATTGATTGAAGTTCCTAAGATGTCATAATGTGGTAATTCCTAAAAGAACTATCTCAAGAGAGTAATAACATAAGAGAATCTATTTATCCTTGAAAAGTATTTTCCAACCATGTCTTGTTCCAAAGTCCTATAATATGATAATTATCCTTGTAACAATCTTTCACAAATAAAAGTACTCAATCTCATAAGATCTCATAAGAGTAATAAGAAAGGTGATGTGCAAGTTAATATATCTATTTCTCATAAGTGATGATGTCAATCTCTTGAAGTAGAGGAATGCAGTGAAATGTATATATGAGTGTGCTTCAAATAATGTCATGATCCTTGATGTATCAATCACTCTTAAGAATGGAAGTAAGAATAACAAGAGAAAGAAGTGATGTATAACTAATAAGTAATCATGGGTGGTATCCCAGGGGTTAAAATACCTAGCATGGGTCGATCCCAATAACACGGGTGGTATCCCAGGGGCGACAGAAAAGCCTAGCATGGGTTATGACGGTACATCCCAGGGGAGACACGAAAGCCTAGCATGGGTTCACATAACATCCCAGGGGTTACAGCACCTAGCTTGGGTTAATGATATCCCAGGGGTGACACGAAAGCCTAGCATGGGTTCACATAACATCCCATGGGTCAAAGTACCTAGCATGGGTTAATCTCATCCCAGGGGCGATAGAACAGCCTAGCATGGGTAGAACAATAAAAATGAATAAAATATGAAGACAAGAGGAGTAAAGAACGTAATATACATGTTTCCACACATAAAGAAAGAGAGTTTATTCACGTTCATTAATTCTTTTATATTGATTCCATTATTGTTGTTATTATGTATGATGATTTCTTATGAGCCGTACATACTCAGTACATTCTTCGTACTGACCCCCTCGTGGGACTTACCTTACATGTTGTAGGTGCCGGCATTAGTAGATGTCCTCTATAGACTGGGGATCATTTGCAAATATTTGGTGAGCTCCAGTTGGTTCGGAGCCCTCTGAGTCATAGATGTATATTTGTTTTGATGTTATATATATTGTATAAAGCGGGGACTTGTCCCGACTGTAAGTTGGTCTTATTGATGCATCTGTTAGAGGCTTTTGTAGACATATGTGGGTATATGGATGTAAGAGATGAATATGTAAAAGATAAATGTCCGTTTTGACTTGATGGCCCCAATGGCCAAGTTTCCTAAATATATATATAGCATATGTCTCCACGATTATGTTTTCTGCATAGTTACATGAGGAATAATAAGATTCATACGAGGATACGTATACGAAGGTTCATGAGGAAAGATTGGTTCTCTCTGGCCATATCGGCTTCGGGTGCCAGTCCAGTACGAATGGGATTTTGGGTCATGACACAAGCCCAGTAAACCTGATCAACAACTACCAAAACCCCAATTGGTGTAGACACATATATAAGAGTATCAAGCATTTTGCATACCATATCTAGAACCAAAGTAAATATATAAACATACGAGAATGTGGAACCCAGATCAAACAAAAATAATAGCCCTGCGGTCATAGATAAGAATAGTACCTGTGATTACAGAGTCTAAAGCCTCAGAGTCGCGCCTACCTGGAAAAGTATAAATGTGGGCCTTATCACCCATTTGAACACCACCCTTGTCGGACTGTACACCACCTCAATCTCCATGTACACCACCTTGGTGGGCCTAGTTTCCACCTCTACCCGCCTGGTGACCACCACGCCCACTCTGTGGATGACCCCTACCATTACCTCCACTGACCCTACCTGCTGGAACCTAGGCTCAGAAAGTCTATTGCTGGCCTGACTGACTAGAGTGTTTTTAATTAAGACAATTTCTCCAAATGTGACCGACCCTACCATATTCATATCAAATATGGTCCAGAGTAGGTCGTTGAGATAATGATGACAAAGAAACATAACCACCAAAGTATGAAGATAGCTAGCTGGCCCATGATAGATCCCAAGCACACACCTATATTACAGATTGAATGGGGCTGGTAGGGTAGCCCTACAAACTCTAGCCCTGAAAATAAGAACCAATATAATTGCGCACCATGTGGGCCTTCTTTTCCCCTGACTTGCCATAACCATCTTGACTCACACCCTCTACCTTTTTCATTAAATCAATTGTTGCCTGGAAGGTCTTACCTAAAGATGTAATCTAAAATGTAGAAACCTGAAGACCTTCATTTAACCCTTTAACAAACAATCAAATCCTTTC
This sequence comes from Capsicum rhomboideum, assembly GCA_031232105.1. Taxonomy (NCBI): domain Eukaryota; kingdom Viridiplantae; phylum Streptophyta; class Magnoliopsida; order Solanales; family Solanaceae; genus Capsicum; species Capsicum rhomboideum. The sequence continues at coordinate 27,855,499 of CP124711.1, read as the reverse complement.
CTCCTCAATTGTCAACAACTGGCACCAATATCTAGACAAAGCATAAAATTTAGCCTCATAGGTTGCAACTGACATACCTCTCTGCTCTAGTCTAGTGAACTAATCCTTCTTCATGTCCCTTAGAGTAGGTGGCACATATTTATCCAAAAAGATAGCATGAAATTGAGTCCAAGTCAATAGAGGTAAACTTGTAACTCTACACTCAACGAATGCCCTCCACCACATTCTCACATCCCCCTATAACCAAAAAGTAACAAACTCCACACCATACCTCTCTACCACTCCCAACTTGTGAAGCCTTTCATAAAAATAAAAAAATAGAAGGTTTCATCTTAAGGAACTTACATAATAAGTCAAACTCATCTCTAATCATCACCGAACCCAAAACCTAATGAGGGAAAGCACCAACCTTCGATGCCTCATCCATCTTAGGTGCCACAGCAGCTCCATATGCAACCCTAGATGATGTACAGTTGAAAATGCCGATGTAAAATTTGTACCGGCTAAACCACTTATAAATACTTGAACCTACTGAATCAAATCTATAGACATCTACATTTGTACTGTACCTCCCTAAATTGGCACAACATCTCTGTGAATAGATACCTCTTCATCCTCCAACACTACCTTCTTATTCTAAACTCTGTCTGGAATATTCTCATATGGGGGAGGAATTTTTGAACTCTGCCTTGCTGGACCTCCGGTGGCTTGAGCTCCAACCCTGGTAGGTACTTCCCCTTGTCCTATTCCTCTCCCCCTCCCCCTCCCCCTCACTCTGCCTTTACCACGAACCGCTGCCCCAATAGTTGATTTGGGTGTTGCTGGTGCTGCTCTTTTGGTGCGTGTCCTAACCATCTGCGAGACAAGAATGAAAGAAGTTAGATACCAAATTGGATCACCAGATACCAATTAAAATCAAGTACTATCACAAAAGAAAGAAGAAGAGTGAGATTTTCTAAAGTCTTATAGCCTCTTAAAGAAAAGTATAGATGCCTTTGTACTGTTCTGCAAGACTCTACTAGAATCGTTCTTGTACAATGAGATCGATGAACCTAGGGCTCTAATACCAACTTTGTCATGACCCAAATAGTCGTGAGTGGCACCCACACTAATCCTCCAGTGGGAGAACCATCTAACCCAAACCTTAATTTAATCACTTCGCCAATTTTAAGTCATAAATATCAAATAGTCAATACTAATAATAAGAATCTTGAATAATCAACAATGATATAAGTGCGGAATAATCAAACTAGCTACTACAAATTCTCAAGAAGCCGAAAGTCACCATAAAAGAACATTCAAATCAAACTGAAATCTAACATAAATATTCAACAACAAATAAAACAAGAGTATCACTATCAGAAAGAATGGACAGGATCTGATAGGATGATCCATGACTGCCTAAAAGTAGATGCTCACCCTTGAATCGGAAAGTTGCTGGTCAAATGCTAGATCCAAGGTCTCATCTGAATCTCTGGAATACTGTCTACACTCAACAAAAGAATAGCACAGGTAATATCAGTACAAACAATATGTACTAGTAGGCATCATCGGTCGACTTAACTCAGACCCACCCTTAAACATAAATCAAATATGAGTAATTTGCAATCAACACATAACAAGTAATTTTAATCAATAATTACCAATCCACAGATAATTACTTAGTCAAACAATAACCTCAACTAGACCAACCTTCACACGTATAAGTTCAACAACAAAGGGAGGGGTCTATGACTCCTCTAAATACCACAAGTGTAAACACACCAAACTATTTACAACCTAACCATCTCACAAGAGAAGACTTATGCCACCTTGATTTTAATGCAAATACGAATTCAAATGACTATTAATATGTAACAATGCATCACAACCATCATAACATCCTCTCAATTTGTACATACATACTAAAGGGACTTATATTTCCAATAGTCATGACTTACAGGGAACCAACTTCATCCATGTTCTAACCGATCTGGTACCCAACCCTATGAATATTAATAAATAAGTAACATGTACCAGCACAGTACCTGACCCTTCGAATATCATAATATATGACTATCACAATCACATATCATCCAAGATATAATGCAGTGCACCAAATATGCAAGTACATAATTAAACTAGACACTTAGTTAAATTCAGGTTCATTTTTTCATGTATACAACCAATATCCACCAATGCACAAAATCACAATATGCCCGAAGGCCAATTTATAAATATTTAACTTATGAATAGGCATAGAATCCAAATCAAGTCTATAACTATAATTTAACCCATAACATATCTCAAACACAAGCCCGAATGCACTAATCCACTAAAGCCTTGCCTTTTCTTATAGCTTCAGATCGTCCTCGATTAAAAAATAGCAAACAAGTAGTAATTAATATCTTAATCTCCATTTCTAGGCATTAGGAATTAACATCCATTGTGTTCATCCTAGTTCATAACCTAAACCACCAATTTGGGGGTTCCCACCCATTAATCCGCCCAAATTCCCAATAATTCATCTTAACGGGGAAGGATTCTACATTAGAAAGTAAAGTCTAACAACCTAGAACCTTTTACAATTGATTTTAAGACTATCCATAGAAAAATTCTCATAAGTTCATCAATTTTCGGGCTTAACCCATGAATTTCTTTGTAACAATTGATTCTAGTGATTTTATCTATTAAGATGGATTAATCTATTTTAGAATTATGGAATAAACTTACGTCAATAGTAGAAATCACCCAAACCAAAAGAAAATTACCTCACATAAGCCTTAGGTCAAAATTTGGATATTTTCGGGAGAAATAACGTCAAAACTCAAAAAAATAGACATTTAACTACTGATAACCGCTGCAGTAGACACTTGCCCGCTATACCAGTCCCGCTGTGGTGTGCAACTACTTTCTACAATGGTCCCATTGTGGAGAGAAATTATCCTCTATGTAGGTCTTGAGTAATTTCTCACCGACTGCTAGGAAGATCAACTACCCGCTACAGCGGTCCCTCTTTGGCAAGTAGTTGTCTGCTATAACAGTCCCACATAGGTCCTTGCCAACTAATAAGGCAGTCGTCTACCCACTACAACAGACCCTCTACAACAAGAGATTTCTCGCTGTAGAGGCCACTGGCAGTGAATTGAAGAAGGTTCCAAAACTCCCCCATTTTGCAACACCCCTTTGGTTTTTGGACAACACATAAATACTCTATCGTGGCAAAAGCCATAATTAGAGTTCTTCTAATCCAAATACCATTTCAAAAGTTTCTATGAATCATAAATCTCTTATCTAGAATGCCACACCGACAAGACCATCAAACATATCACAACGAGACTCATACAATCTCTAATCTACACAATACTCAATTTTCATCTGAACTCACCCTAACCTGAGATTTTTCACAAGTCTCATCTTAGGGAAACCTCTGCCCAGCTCTTACACCACAAATAATGCTATAACAATGGGATGGATAATGTGAAGATAAAATATAAAGTACTTCTAGTGTTTTTTTATTTTTATTTCATATATTATTCGACAGAGATGAACTTAAATGGATAGATATGAAAAATGATAATTCATGTAAATAACTAACCTCCAACTTGTGTATGATCAAGACATAACCATTAATGACGTATTCTATGGGTCTGTTTGGTATGAAGGAAAATGTTTTCCATGGAAAATATTTTCCTAGAAAATATTTTCATGGAAAATAAGTTGGTTTCTTACTTATTTTCTCATGTTTGGTTGGTGAGTGGAAAACATTTTTTGAAAAATATTTTCTAATGTTTGGTTGGTGAATGAAAAAGATGTTCCAGAAAATATCTTTTAGTGTTTGGCTAGAGAGTAGAAAATAATTTTTAGGAAAATAATTTCTGACTCTGGAACCAACCCCAATGATCGATCTATGACTTAGCCGCACCACCCGATTCGAGACCCAACCCGACACTCAAACTGGGACCTAACTCTAATTCCTGATCTAGGATCCGACCTCGACACCAAATTTAGGACCCAACCTTGACTCCCAACTTGATACACAACCCCAACACCCTAATCAAGACCCAACCCCGACACCTGACCCAAGACCTGACACCGTATCTAGGACCTAACCCCTGACTTTCGACCAGGGATCCAAACTTGACTCCCAATCTGGATCCCGACCTTAGATCCAGGAGGTGACCCCGACTCCCGACCCAAGACCCAACCCTAACATCTGAACCAAGACCTAACCCCAACATCTAACCTAAGACCTGACACTCGATTTAGGACCTAACCCCGACTCCCTAGCCTGGATTCGACCTTGACTCCCAATCTGGGACTTGACCTTGGCTCTCAATCTGAGACCTGACACCCAAATTGGGACCCAAACCCAACTTCTGACCCAATACTGGAACCCGACACCTAATTCGGGACTCAAAACTGACACTCAAATCGAGACCCGACCTCGACACTCTAATTAAGGCCCGACACCTAATTTGATAATCGATCAACTCCCGACCCAGGACACAACCTCGACTCCTAAATCAAAACCTGACCCTGAATCTCAATTTAAGACCTGATACTTGAATCAGTACCAGACCCCAAATCTTAACTCGACACCCTAATCGGAACACAACCTCGACTTTCGACCCCGACAACTGAACTGAGACCCAACCCAGAACCTGACCTCAACACCCGATCTGAGACCCGACACCTAATTTGAGACCCAACCCCTACTTCGGACCTGAGACTCGACCTTGACACCCTATTCGAGATCCGACCATGATTTCCAACCCAAGACCCAACTCCGACACTCGACCTACGACCCATTACCCAAACCAAAACCCGACCCTGATACTCGACCCGAGACCTCAACACTAAAAATAAGACCCAATTTGGGACCCAACCTTGATACCCTACTCGGGTCTGGATCCTAACTTCTGACTCCAGACTCAAGACCTGGCCGCAACTTCTGAATCGGTACTTGAGTTAGGGTTGGGGCTGGGAGATAAGTCCCACGTCGGGATTAAAGTCAGAGTCGGAGGTTGAAATTTGGGTCGAGATCAGACCTTGATTCCTATCTCGATGTTGGATTCTAAGTTGGTATCAGTATTATTCCTAAATTGAGGTAAGTGTACAGTAGTGTCGGGTCGAGGTTAGGCATCCAAACCCAAGTCAAGTTTGGAAGCCGAGTCTCGAGTCGAGGTCAGATCCCAGGTCAGGAGTCGAGTGTCAGGGCTGGGATTTGGGTCCCAAATTGAGGTCGGGAGTCAGGTTTCGAGTCGAGAACGAGAGTGAGGATTCAAAGTTGGATCCCAAGTTAATGTCAGAAATCGGTACCCAAGACTTGGGTTAAGTGGAAAATTGAGATGTGAGGTTGAAAGAGAGTTTTGGAAAATGATTTCCTTACTTTTGGAAGGGAAGTCATTTTCCTTAAATTTGAGGAAAATAAATTGTTTTGGAAAACATTTAAGCCAACCAAATATAAAAAAATTGGAAAATATTTTCCAGAAAATGTTTTTCTTCATATCAACTACACTCTATATGTTATTTAATTTGCATTAAATTAAAAAAGCATCAATATCAAAACTGATTATATGATCACCAAGAATCTAGACCAAGAATGTATTTCCAAATTATTTTTTGCATTGTTTTATAATAGTTACTGAATTGACACAACTTAATTGTTTCCTTCAGTTGCTAAAACATGGGAAGCACCAATAGAAGAAGTTGATCCACCATCAGTAGTAGAAGATGATGAGCCTCCAACTGCTAAAAGACCAATGGCAGCATCTCCACCAAAACCTTCATTACTTCCAAAGATATTTCAAAACCCCAACACCAACACTTCAACATCTTCTCATATTTCTTTACTCTCGTTGCCTCTTATTGCATTTGTAATTTTATTAATTTGTTGAAAATGAATATTGTTTTAATTAGACCCTAGAGACTTTAGGGTCCTCTTGCACTACTCTAGTTTTGTAATGAAAGAACTAAAAATATGTAAGCATCCATCAAATTCAAAGGTAATATAGTGATGTTTGGACTTTTAATTTACTACTGTTTGGTTTACATATCTTATCTTAATTAATCATATGTTTTGTTACATCAGTTCTATAATTAGGAAGATTTTGATTATTGTAAATGTCTTGCGATAGACTAAGAGTGTTAATTTTTGGTAACTTAAAGGATCAAAGTTGTTAAGTGCGTACTTAAAAGACTATTTTAAACCTACCCACACATATAAGGGACCGTTTTTGTTAACTTGTGGCAAACTTAAAGGATCAAAATTGTTAAGCGCATGTTTAAAGAACTATTTTGAACCTACCTTCAAATATAAGAGACCAATTTTGTTATTTTCTTCAATTTCTTTTATGTAGAAACTAGAAATGACACCAAGTTGTAACGTGTACTTAAAAACTTAGAAAGTATTGTAAACCTGGCCATAAAAAGAATCACGCCTTCTTCTCCATGATGTTGTTTCCTCCTCGACTTGCTTCTCTAGTACCTGGGAATGAATAATAACAAATATTGAAGGTCTGATTATTCTTTGCTACTATTTCTAGTTCAATTAAATAACAATAAAAATAAGATATCAGTTTGGTTCTCTATGATATAAAATATACATGTCAAAGAGAACTTAAAAGTGAAAAAATATAGTTCTACCTATAGATTATAAATATTTGATGACACAATTTTGACCCATAAGAAACTTCTCCCTCAGTTCAATTTTAGTTGTCACATTTGGACTTGACGCGCCCATTAATAAAATAATGATTGATATGACTATATTACCTCACTACCCCTATTAATTGATGTTTAATGTTAGGTCTTGAAAAATGATTTGGAGAATGAATAATTAATGCTAAAGGTAAAATATGAAGAAAAAAAAATTAATCTTTTCTTGATCTGTTAAAAATGAAATCTATTTTTGAATTATTGAACAAATAAAAATGGACGGAGGAAGTATATGACTGTAATAACTCGACCCTTGTTTTTGAGATTTAACACTTAATTTTATGTTTGGAAACTTGGTTAAAGTCATATTTTCTATTTGAATATTTTTTAGGAGTTCGGGTTGGGATCCGAGGGGCTTGGGTGAGTTATTCATTCAAACCTCCCCTCCAACCCAATGTGATGTATTATTGTTTTGGTTCAATTACAGACCTGTGGCGGACCCAGGATTTAGGGATCGTGGGTATCCGGGAGATTTAAACACATATATTGATGCCCAAAGCTTTTAAGGTTCTGCCTGGAAACTAAAGCACCCAACTATCTTCTTGGTTTACTGGGTACTCTTCTAGAGCTTATACCAATTTTTATACATTTACATATAATAGACATAGTCTGCATTGAATTTAACAGGTGTCTGAGCACCACAAAATTGTCCATAGGTCCGCCCCTAACCTAGGGTCATAATTGTGCTAAAGGGATTGGCCTGCAACCACAGATGGTTGGTCGAATTCGCGATGAGGGTCTCATTGGACTGCTCTTTTTGATAGTTGGTTGCTAGCTTGGCAGCCCACGATTACATAGAAGGACCATGTCAACATAAAAATGAATAAATTGGAATTTATGTTATTTCATTACTTTTATACATTTGAGATTTGGTTTCTGGATGATTAAGATACTAGAATTCATACTACTAAAAAAGGTTCAAAATTAACCGCAATCAATTTTTTGAAATTAATTAATAGAAAATTGATTAAAAAAATGGGGTGTTTAATGAAGCGTGTGGTCCAAAAATTAATGGGCTCAATCGATAAAAATTGATTGACTTTTGTCAATGCTAAATATAAATAAACATCTATTTCCCAACACGTAAAAAAACAACCTAATCAGCCAGTTTCAGAAAAATAATTGTTTTGGTCAGTTTTTAAAATCACATAGTTATAAAATTGTGCCATCCATGAACCAAACCAAAATTTTTATTGTAGTAGTAGGGTACTATTTTATTACTAGACTGCTAGTGCTTGTTAGTTTAAGACTTCCTTTTTTATTTGTATTCTTCAAGCGCATTGTTTCTGCAAAAAGACTGACGAACTTGATCGCTTCTTATAAAAAAATTTAAGTTACCAACCACATTGGTCATTAATCCACACGGGTTTTATAATTGCTTGACCAAAAATTTTACAAAAAAACTGGCGAATTCAATTGTTTTTAAAAAAATTATGTTTCAATTATATGAAATAATGATTTTAGGTGTGTTTTTAGTAGTGTTTTCACAAGAAAATTAATTAGTGATTCTTACTTAGTTTTGAGCTATTATTTTGATTAGCATTGATTTTTACCACTAATTTATGAAGATTTAAACTGCAAATTTGAAAATTCTTGCCCTAGATTAAGAGAGTGAACTTTGTTAAATTGAAGGTCAATTTGATATCGAGTTTGACGATTAATTATAATTTTAGGTGTATGGTAAGATGAAAATATATAAATATTTTTTCCTTTAGGTTTGAGTTTGACTTCTTGATTAAATTTTGATTTGACTTTATTTAATATTGTAACATGAGTATCGTTGAACTCATTTAATTCCATAGGGTAAGCTACTAGATAGATTGAGAGTATTCAAGTTCTTTGAGAAAATAAACATCTATTCGCTGGAGTTGGAAGGATTTGGGATGAGATACATTAAGACTTTAACTTCGATGAGAAGTTTTTTTGACTAAATGATATTTGTTATGAATATGGGAGCAATGTATAGGTGAATTAACAAGCTTTTATACCACTACTGGGGGTGACATATTGAGTTATTTGACTGTTATGTCTATCATTGCATGTTTTATCCAATGTATGACTACTTTTCTCTCTTCTAAATTTATGATGATAAGTCACTATTTTCATGTTGAACTTCTGTTGCGAGCTTTGTCGATATAGATTACATGTTTAGTTCTAGTCATGCTTCTATTTTTATGCTTTAGAGTTGCATACTTGGTTCTGTGTAATAACCCCTAGTGATTTTTGGCTTTCGGTATATTTTAGCCTTTTTACCCCTCATCATAGGTGTATTATAGTATTTATGGTTTATGGGAGTGGATGGCACAGTTTCCAAGGTGGTTGATTGAGTTTTATGTGAATTTTTTATTTTGAAAGGTTTAGAAATTGATATGATTGACTTTGTTCAACATGTAGATATTCAGGCATCGTATGAGAATTCCATCACTTCCATTAGCTCTGGAATGTCTCTTTTCGGTTAGTAGTGTTATTGGTTCGGTCCCTAAGGTGTTCGGATGGATTTTTAGTAGTTGGTTGAAAATTTGGTAAGTTTAGGCCTAGCGTTGACTTTGCTTAACATCTATTGATAACGACCTCCATTCAAAATTCTGATGGTTCAGTTCAGTCAAGAATGTCGATTTTAGCGTAGTAGCTAGGCGGATTGTGTTCACGAGGTTCTAAAGATATTTTGAAGGTTTTTCACGAATTTTTTAATCTTGTGCTTCAGCTGCTGGTTTTTTCATATGGTGCATGACACCTCTTCTTCGCGTTCACCCTTGTCGCAATCACGGAGAAGAAAATTCTCTAAAGTCGCAATCGCGAAGGGCTGGTCACAAATGCATAGAAGGGTTGACGTAGGGTCCGATTTTGGGTAGTCTTGGTCTTCGCATTCGTGATAAGTTCCTCACGATCATGATGGGTCTGGATCGGGCGGACTCACGATCGCGATGGAGGGCACCTACCATCGTGATGAATGATTTATACCTGGACAAAATTAATTTTCTACTTTACAACAAAACCCCATAACTCTATTTTTGAAGCTTGGAAACTCGATTTTGGGAGGTTCTAAAGAGAATTTTCAAGATTTCTTCAGTGTTCAAGCTACTAAACTAATATTTTAACATTTTGCAATGATTATTTCATGATTTCATCTTCAGATCTTGTTTTTTAACTTGAAAATTTGAAATTTTCCCATTATAATTAAAGATTGATAAATTGATGATTTGAAGGTTGATTTTAACTATATTTTTGATAAAATTCCATATTTGAACTTCTTTTGATATGGGCCAATAACTCATGCTCATCAAATTGAGGAAGAGAAACTAAAGGAGAGAGAAAGGGAGAATAAGTGGGCCAGGATGGATAATTTTAAATATAATCAACAAAGGTCTGGTGGTGGGAATTGGTCTTCCTTTTAGTAGAAATCATCAGTATTGGCATATTCATAAGCTAGTACTCCGTCTCCAGTACCTAGACCCTAGTATGCTCAGAAGACTAGAGCATCAGGCTCTAGATCTCAAGAAAGTATTGCAGGGGGGCATACCTACCCTACTAGAAGCAAGTATGGTAGAAACCATCTGGGGGAGTGTTTGATTGGTAAGGATAGTTGTTTAGGTTGTGGTCAGTCAAGTCATAATATAAAGGATTGGCCTTCTGTCAGGCAGGGAAATGAAGGTAACTGAACTTAGTCTACCTCTCTGGTAGCTCTAGCAAGTTGCTTAGTTCAGTAGGGTTCCACTTCGGGTACATGTGGTGGTTAGCGCTAGAGCCACTTTTATGTATATTCATCTATCTAGGATTAGGAAAGTTCTCCAGATGTTGTTACTGGTATGTTGCGAGTCTTCCACCTTAATGTTTATGCATTATTAGACCCTGGGGCTACATTATCTTCCATGAACTCTTATGTCACTATTTATTTTGGAGTTAGTTCAGAATAACTCCTAGAACCTTTTGCAGTATCGACTCCAGTCGGTGAGTCAGTCATAGCTAGAAAGGTGTACACAAATTTTCCAATCAAAGTCCTCTATAAAGACACCACTGTAGATTTAGTAGAGCTAGATGACAGACTTTGATATCATTCTTGGCATGGATTGGCTACATTCCTGTTATGCCTTAATTGACTATGGAACTAGAGTCGTAAGATTTTAATTTCTAGATGAGCCAGTATTAAAGTGGAAGGGTAGTCATTCAGTACCTACAAACCGCTTCATCTCTTACTTTAAGGCGAAGAAGATAATTTCTAAGGGGTGCATCTATCATCTGGTTTGGGTTAAGGACTCTAAGTCGGTAACCCCAACTCTTCAGTCCTTTCCAGTAGTTAGTGAGTTTCCAGAGATATTTCTTAAGTATCTGCTTGGAGTTCCTCCTGAATAGGAGATTGACTTTAGAATAGACCTCTTTTCAGATATGCAGCCTATATCTATACCTCCTTACAGAATGGCTCAAGCTGAGCTTAATTTTTAAAGAATAGTTAAAATACATCTTAGATAAAGGTTTTATCTGACCCAGTATTTCCCTGTGGGGTGCTCCTACCTTCTTCATGCGCAAGAAAGATGGTTCTCTCAAAATGCATATCGACTACCATCATTTGAATAGGCCACAATCAAGAATAAGTATCTAATCCCCAAGATTGATGACTTATTTGACCAGCTTCAAGATGCCAGTTGTTTCTCTAAGATTGACCTTGGAAATCAGCTTAGAGTTAGGGAGTGAGACATTTCGAAGACAACTTTCAGAACTCACTATGGTCACTATGAATTTGTAATTATATCTTTTGGACTAACGAATACTCTTACAACTTTTATGGACATGATGAATAGGGTATTAAAATAGTATTTGGCTATATTCGTCATTATCTTCATAGATGACATTCTAGTCTACTCCCGGAGTAAGGAGGAGTATGCAGATTATTTTAGAGTTGTATTGTCGACTCTCAAGGATCGCCAGTTATTTGCTAAGTTCAACAAGTGTGAGATTTGGCTGAGGTCAGTTGCATTCCTTGGTCATATTATTTCTAGTGAGGGTGTTCAGGTAGACTCTCAAGAGATAGTAAAGAACTGGCCTAGACCTGCTTTTCCATTAGATGTTTGGAGCTTTTTGGAATTGGATAGTTACTAGAGGAGGTTTGTTAAGGGTATCTTGTTTATTGCTACCCCATTGACTAGGCTTACACAGAAAAAGGTTAAGTTTCATTGGTTTAAGAATTGTGAGAAGAGTTTTTAGGAGTTGAAAGCCCAACTTACATCAATTCTAGTTCTAACTTTGCCAGAGGGTTCAGATTATTTCATAGTATATTTTGATGCTTCTAGAGTTGGCCTTGGTTGTGTTTGATGCAGCATGGTAAGTTCATCGCTTATGCTTCTAGACAGATTAAGCTTCATGATAAGAACTACCCAACTCATGATCTTGAGTTAGCAGTGGTAGTTTTTGCCTTGAAGATTTGAAGACACTACTTGTATGGTGTTCAAGCTGATGTGTTTATAGATCATAAGAGTTTTTTTTATGTGTTTAGTCAAAAAGATTTGAATATTCCATAGAAGAGGTGACTTGAGATTCTTCTTGATTAAGACATGAGCATGCTTTACCACCTTAGTAAGTCCAATGTAGTGGATAATGCTCTTAGTAGATTATCCATGGGTAGTGTGGCCCATGTTGGAGAAGAAAATATGGAATTGGCTAAGTATGTTCTAAGGCATGCTCGTTTAGGGGTTCATCTTACAGAATTAGGGAATAGTGGCGTTATAGTTTCGAACGGTTCAAAGGCTTCTCTTGTGATGGAGGTTAAGGAAATGAAAGACAGGGATTCTATTTTGATTAAGTTAAAAGAAGTTGTCCATAATCAAAAAGTGGAGTTTTTCTCCCAAGGGAGAGATGGTATGCTCCGTTATCATGGTCACTTATGTGTTCCAGATGTGGATGAATTAAGGCATAAGATTTTGATAGAGGCACACAGTTGTTGATATTTAATTCACCCAGGTGCCACCAAGACATATCGTAATCTATAGGAAGTCTATTGGTGGAATGGCATGAAGAAGTACATTGCAGATTTTATGGCCAAGTGTCCTAATTACCAGTAGGTGAAGGTAGAACATTAGAGACCAGGAGGTATGACTCAGGATATCAATATTCCTACTTGGAAGTAGGAGATGGTTAACATGGATTTTCATTACAGGTTTACCTACACTATGACAGTATGACTCCATTTGGTTGGTAGTCGTAAAGATTACGAAGGCAGCTCAGTTTTTGCTTATCAAGACTACCGATTCAGCAGAGGACTATGCCAAACTATACATTCGTAAGTTGTTCAAATTTCATAGAGTTCCTTTTTCTTTCATTTCAGACAGGGGTATTCAGTTAACATCTCAGTTCTGGAAGTCTTTCCAGAAAGCTCTAGGAACCCAAGTAGATCTAAGCATAACTTTTCATCCACAAATAGATGGTTAGGAAGAGTGCACTATTCAAACCTTAGAGGATATGATGATCAAGTTCAATGGTAATTGGGATGATCATTTAACTCTCATAGAGTTTGCTTATAATAACAGTTTCCATTCTAGCATCTAGATGGCTCTTTTAGAGGCACTTTATGGGTGAAGATGTAGGTCTCCTATTGGTTGGTTCAAGGTAGGTAAAGCTATTTTAGTTGGGCCAAAGTTAGGTCATAAATCTATAAAGAAGGTTCAGCTAATTACAAAAAGGTTGAAAATTGCTCAAAGTCATTAGAAAATGTATGCAGATTGAAGAAAGAGAGAGCATGAGTTTGTTATTGATGATTGGGTGTTCTTGAAAGTTTTTCCTATGAAAGGGATGATGAGAGTCTGAGGCATTGGATGCAGTTATCAAAGGTACCATTCTTGTTTGTAATTGAATGCCTTTGGTTTTGTTGGATCCAGGTTCTACCTTTTCTTATATGTCTATTAGATTTGTCTTGGGGTAGAATATGTCTGTGACGTGCTTAATTCACTTGTTTATGTATGCAATCCAGTTGGGATTCTATAGTAGTAATTCAAGTCTATCATGTTTGTCCAGTGATGTTTATGGGTTTTCAGACTTGGGTTGATCTGGTGATTCTGGATATGTTAGATTTTGATATCATTTTGGATATCACCTCGCTGTCCCCGTATCATTTTTTTTTGAATTGTAATGCTAAAACTATAACTTTAGCTATGTCAGGGATGGATAGGCTAAAGTGGGAGGGTGTCTATAAACCTGCTCCTGTGAGACTCATATCTTTTATTCATGCTAGAAGGTTAGTAGCGAAGGGGTGTTTATCCTTCTTAGCTCATCTCTGAGACACTACTGCAGAGGTCTCATCTCTTGAGTCAGTTCTTGTAGTATGTTAATTTTAGGAAGTGTTCCCAAATAATTTATTTGGTATGCGGACATTGACTTTTGTATTGATTTAGAGCAGAGTCATCTATATTCCTCCTTATAGAATGGCTCTAGTTGAGTTAAGAGATCTTAAGACTCAGTTGTAGGAGTTTCTTGATAAGGGTTTTATTCATCCTAGTTCTTCACCATGGGGTGCTCCAGTGTTATTTGTCAAAAAGAAAGATGATATAATGAGAATGTGCATAGATTATCGACAGCTAAATAAGGTAACCATCCGAAATAAGTTCCTACTATCCAGGATAGATGACTTGTTTAATCAGTTGCAGGGTACTTCAGTTTTCTCTAAGATAGATCTGAGGTTGGGATATCATTGGTTAAAGATTCGGCCTGAGGATATTCCTGAGACAGCCTTTAGGACTCCTTATGGGCATTAAAAAAATTTGGTGATGTCTTTTGATTTGACTAACGCACCAGTAGCTTTCATGAGCTTGATGAATAGAGTTTTCAAATCTTTCTTGGATTTCTTTGTCATTGTATTCATTCATGACATTTTGGTATACTCTAAGAGTAAAGAGGAGCATGTAGAGCATTTGTGTATTGTTTTGGTTTATTATGGGAGAAGAATCTTTATGAAAAATTTTCCAAGTGTGAGTTCTGGATGATATTCATGTCCTTTTGGGGGCATATAGTTTCCAAAAAAAGGGTAATGGCAGATCCTCAAAAGATTGAGGTGGTTATGCATTGGGTTAGGCCCACCTCAATGAGCAGTTTTTAGTTTTATGGGTTTGGTAAGTTATTACCGCAGATTTGTTAAAGGCTTTGCTTCGATTGCTACTTACTTGGCAAGAATTACTCAGAAGAAAGTGCTTTTTGTGTGGTCTGACAAGTGCGAAGAGAGCTTCTAGAAGCTCAAGTCTTTTTTGACCACAACTCTTATCCTTTCCTTTCCTGTGAAAGTAAAGATTTTATATTATTTTGTGATGCTTTACGTTCTAGCTTAGGTGTTATGTTGATGGAGGATAAGAATGTGACTGCCTATTCTTCAAGGAAATTGAAAGTTCATAAGAGGAATTATCCAACTCATAACTTAGAGTTAGAAGTGGTGGTCTTTGCACTTAAGATATGAAGGCACTAATTACATGGCATTAAATGTGAGGTTTTCACAGATCACCGTGGTTTATGTGTTCACTCAGAAGGAGTTCTGAGATAGCGGTAGTAGATAGAGTTGTTAAAAGATTATGATGTTAACATCTAGTATCATTTGATAAATGCCAATATAGTGGCAGATGCATTGAGCAGGAAATCTTTAAGTATAGGAAGTTTAGCTTGCTTGAGGGTAACAAGGCATCCATTAGCTAGGGAGATTCAAATTCTAGCAATGCAGTTTATGAAGTTTAGTGTGTTAGAAAGAGGAGGAGTGTTGACTAGTGTTGTAGCAAGGTCTACATTCCTTGATCAGATCAAGGAAAGACAATTCGAAGATGTGAAGTTGAATAAGATTTGGAATAAGGTAGTGTATAGTGAGGCCTGAAAGGCCACTCTTGATGCTAGTGGCGTGTTGAGGGTGGAGCGAAATGTGTTTGTGACCCGTGTTGATGATTTGATTCCTAATATGTTAGCGGAAGCTCATGGCCAAGATTTATTGAGAATTTGAGACAACTTTATTGGTGGTCCCAAATGAAGAAGGACATAGTAGGTTATGTGGCAAAGTGTCAGAATTGTCAGTAGGTAAAATATGAACATCAGAAGTCTGCATGTCTACTTTGGCGAATGTCCATTCCAAAATAGAAGTGGGAGAGGATTTCCATGGATTTTGTAGTAGGTCTTCCTAATACCTTGGGGCAGTATGACTCGATTTGGGTCATTGTTAATAGGTTAACCAAGTCTACATATTTCATTCCAGTCAAGGTGAATTATAATGTGGAGAAGTTAGCCAAGATCTATGTTAGGGAGGTTTTGTGGTTACATGGGGTTCCGATCTCCATAATATCTAATAGGGGTACACAATTTACCTCCTAATTTTGGCACAAATTATATCAGAAATTGGGCCCTAAGCTAGACCTCAGTACTGCCATTCATCCTCAAATTGATGGGTAGTCTAAGAGGACTATTCAGGTGCTAGATAAGAATCTCTCCTATAAGGAGGAACCGGTAGTGATACTTGATCGAGATATTTGAAAGTTGGGGACCAAAGAGAATAGGCCCTTGAAAGTCTACTAGGAGCACCATCCTATTGAGGAGCCCACTTGGGAGAATAAATAGGACATGCATAACAAATACCCTCACTTGTTTGCACAACAAGTACCCTCACTTGTTTCAGGATTCAGGTAGTTCATTTGATAACTTTTCCCTTCTTTTTTCCATTGAGTGTCATTCGGGGATGAATGATGGATATATTGGTATATGTTGTAACAACCCTTTCCATTGCTATGGTGATTTCTAGCATGCAAAAATTAAGGTTAAGTTTCTCTCCGGATGAAGTTTTTGAAATCTCAAGCTAGGCTAGTTTTGGATAAATTTTAGGTGTGGTATGGTCTAGGAAAATTTGGTAATTGATGGAATAGTAATTTATGGATTAAAAATAATAACAGGTTAGCTAAGAGGTTAGGGAGCTCATAGAAACTTTCAAATTAGAATTTGGATTAGTAGAACTCTTGATATAGCATTTGTCGTAAAGGAGTTAGTTCGTAAGGTTGAAATTTGGGAGTGTGTTATGAAAATGGAAAAATTATGAACATGTACAAAGTTTCCTCTTTACCTACCCTACTGTAGCAGGTGGAGGCTGTTATAGCAAGAAATTATTTTGATATAGTAGAAGTCAACTTTAGCTAGCGCCGCGATAGTAGGAGGATCCCGCTATAACAATTCCACTATAGCAGGAATCAGGCCACAATAGCACGCTAGACGCAGTTAATAGCATTTTTTAGTATAAAAACATTATTTTTCATTACAAAGTTTATAGAATTCGAGGGAGAGTGATTTGGGGGAAGTTTTTGGTGTATTTCATCAGCTTCTAATCTTAAGGTAAGTGAGTTTTCTACCTCCTAACGTAAATTCAACCCCCAAATCCTTAGAATTCATAGGATTAATGGTGTTGGAGATGGTGGGTTTAACCCTAGGTTAAGAAATTGGTATGATTTGGTTATGAAAGGGTTAATTTCATGTGGTTATAGTCTAGAATGATTGACTTATGATTACTAGACTAAAATTCATCATTTTAATCTTGATTTATGGAGAATTTGAGTGGGATGAAGGGTAGAAAATCCTAGAACAGTGGAATTACGCATGAACTTGACCTTAAGGTTATGAAATTAAGTGATAATACCTAGAATTGGTAGAACATTGGTTGAATTATTCTTTAGTTGTTGGTTTTAGACTGACATCAAGCTGAGGCTACAAAAAAGGGCAAGGCTCAAGTCATTTAGGTCATTGTAAGGCTTGGATTGAGGTAGGTTATGGTTGAATTGGAGTTAAGACTCAAGTTAATTGTATGTGTACATGTTTAACTGATTGTTTGTTTATTTAGTTGCAACACATACTAGTAATATGGTGTATTTGTTGAATCTTGAATACATGTGTGTAAATGATAACTTGTGACATGATTGATAAAAGGGCCTTGTTGTTATGCAAGTTTTGTTGATTTGAACTCACTATGTGATTGTACTTCTAAGTAGAACTATTTATTTGTTGTGAGTTGATTTGATAAAGGTCTTGATTTCTAGTGACAATACATCGTGAATCGACGTATGTGTCATCTGCTAATTGTTTATGATTGAATTGGTGGATTTAAGGGAGGATAAGGGTGGGGACATTGGAATAAGGGTGGTATAACACTTGGTTTGGGATAAGCGTGGCAAGACACTTGTTGTCTGGTATATTTGGTACATGGACTAAGATCATCCCATGCAGGTCATGGCTGGTGGGCAATCATAAGACCCTTAGCAAGTGTGTACACCTTGACTCGTAGAGTTTGACAGTTTCTTGAGTGAATCGAGTTATATTTTACTGTTCATATTTTGGTTTCCTCTAATTTTTTGCCTCGTATTCTCTGAGGCTTGACATTTTGTAGCCCTTTTTGTCCAACCCACTCAAAATAAGGACTCCTGGGTGAAGTAGTAAATAGTGCACGACATGTGCTAAAGAAATACTTGATTAGGTCCCTACTAGTGAGAACCACATATGAGCTGCATAACAAGAAGAAACCCAAGTTGAACTACTTACGTGTTTTTAATGCAAGTGCTTTGTATTGAATAATGGAAAGGAAGTCTTGGGAAAATTTGAGCCCAAGAGTGATGAAGGAATTTTCTTAGGATACTTTTCAAATAACAAGGCTTATAGAATCTACAACAAAAGGACTCAGTGTGTTGAAGAAGGTATGCATGTAATTTTTAATGAGTTTGGTGATCTTAGTTGCAAAGAGGGCTTGATGGAAGCTGAGCTTGAAGAGTTATTATAGATTCAAAGGGATGCACTTGATGGTGGAATGTAGCTGATCAAATTAAAATGTACAGTGAGGAAGAATTAGCAACTGACTCCACAGGACTAGACGCAAATCAAGGTCTATCAAGTACTGAAAATCAAGGGGAAAGTCTAGAAATTCATCCTCCATGTTTATTACTTGAAGGATAGTATGCAAAGGTACCTGGCTCCAGTCGAGAATAAACCATTGTGAGAATTTCAAATTGGAAGCATAGATATCCTATCCTATTGACAATCTCATCTCTTCACTAGAGTCGGTTATGCAGACCAGGTCCAAGTCTAGAAACATAATAGCCTTCTCAACCTTCATAGCCTAGATTGAACCTAAAAATATTAAAGAAACCTTAAAAGATGCATATTGGGTTAATTTTATGAAATAAAAACTTCATCAATTTGAAAGGAACAAAGTATAGCACTTGGTTCCTGGAGCTGCAGATAGAACTATCATATGGACTGGGTGGGCGTTCAGAAATTAGTTGGATGAATTAGGCAATACTGCAAAGAATAAGGCCAGGTTAATTTTTCAAGGATATGATTAAGAGGCGGTAATTGATTATGATGAAACATTTGCCCCTATATCCAGGATAGAAGCTATTAATATCCTCATTGTCTTTGTCTTTCACATGAAGTTCAAGTTGTTTAAGATGGATGTAAAAAGTGTATTTTTGAATGGATACCTGAAGGAAGAAGTGTATATCAAACAACCCCCCAGATTTAAGGATATTGATCATCCCGACCATGTGTTCAAATTGGATAAAACTTTGTATGTGTTGAAATAAGCTCCAAGAGCCTGGTATGAAAGATTTTCAAAATTCCTTTTGGAAAATGGCTTCAAGAGAGGGAAAACAACACTTTCTTCTTGAAGTTTAGAAGAAGAAACTTGATGATTGTTCAAGTCTATGTAGATGATATCATATTTAGATACTTTTGATTCTCTTTATGAGGAATTTGTAAAGCTTAAGGATAGTGAGTTTGAATGAGTATGATCGGAGAATTGAATTTCTTCCTTGGATTGCAAGTAAAGTAGGTCTCCAAGGAAATAATGATAAGTCAGCAAAAGTACATAAAAAAGCTTCTGAAAAAGGTTCAAAATGGATTATGCTAAGCCAATTGATACTCTCATTGGTACCTCTTAAAAGTTGGACACTAATGAACATGGTTCTCCTGTAAATAAAACCATGTACAAAGGGATTATTGGGTCTTTGTTCTACCTAACAGCCAGCAGACCTGACATTGTCTTTAGTATGGACATTTTTGCAAGATTTCAAGCATATCCAAAGGAGTCTCACCTCAAATCTTCTAAGAAAATCCTTAGGTATCTCAAGGGAACTCCTGACTTAGTTCTCTTATATCCCGCAGGTGACAATTTTTATGTGATTGGTTATACTGATGCTGACTATACATGGTACTGGGTTGAAAAAAAGAGTACCTAGAGAATGGCTCATTTTCTTGTGTCCTCACTATTCTCATGGGGAATCAGGAAACAAAAATTAGTGGTGCTCTCTACTACTGAAGTTGATTAATATGTAGCTATTGCATCTTGTTGTGCTTAATTGTTATGGATAAATCAGCAATTAGAATATTTTAGGGTAGTATCTGATTATGTACCTTGTTATATGACAACACTAGTGCACTCTACATGGCAAAGAATCTAGTGAAATACAAGAGGACCAAACAGATTGACATTAGGCAACACTTTCTAAGAGGCAATGTTAAGAAGGGGCTCATATACATGGTAAGACTGAGGACCATTTAGTTGATATCTTTACCAAAACACTAAGTAGGGAACAGTTTGAAAGGAACCAGTCAAAGCTTGGATTGACTAAAATGAACTAGCTTCTTCTTTGTCTCTTTAAATCACTTCATTCTGGGATAATCAGACAACATGTATCAGTGAGTGTCTATTAATCTAGGTCTAACTCAGTTCCCTACCCTTACAGGTATCCACCCATGGTAATAAGGGAAAAATTAAGAATGAGGGTGGGCTAGGCACTCACAAGGCAAGATTTAGAAGTTCAGAAAAGGGACCTGATTCCTTTTCACATGTTAGCATCACTGGATTTACTTATGAAAGTTTTAACACTGCCTTATATTGCCACGTAGGATTATTTCTTCTCGCTTCTCTGTTCCTTCTATCGTCTTGTTACTCAAACCCTTTTATGCGTAAATCTGAAAAGTATCTCTCACCATCATATCTCAACCACACCTACCAACCAAATATACTCAACACACTCAGGGAGAAAAGACTCCACTACTCACTTCAGATGCTTCTTTGCCTCCGATAATAATGGAATTTCAAAAATCCTTTTCAGTAACCCTAATCTCTTTAATGACTCCTTAAATGGTATGCACCTCTGCTCTTGCACCCAATATTGAAGAGCCAAATACCTCTTCTAAACAAGTTTCTGTACCACTCCATAAGAATGTCAGATCCTCTCTTGATTCATCCAGTGGCTTAAAGGAGAAAATCTTTAACAAAGCCTTGAAGAAAGCGATAAGATTCAAGACCAGGGTCAGGTCTCTCCACCAGGTCTAGTGGAGGTTGATAAAATTACTCTAGAAGGGGAGGAAGTAAATGCATATATTCAAGGATTTGGTTCTTCCATTTTATCTAGACAGGGGGAGATATGGAATTTGATACTATAATGTCTGAGGGATCTGGGGAATAATTTTTTGAAGGAAGTTTGCTAGATGTAAAGGGGAAGTCATCAAATATTTTGGCTATGGGAGAGTAGTTAATGGCCCAATGTTTGACAAAAATGGCAATAAGGAGATACTAGAATGGGTGGCATTGGGGTTGGTGATAAAACCTCTTCAGCCTCTCAAGCATTTGGGTCTCCAGTAATCTTTCCCACCCTAAAATGGGATAGGACTCCAAGGCCTCATATTTTTCTAAGAAGTCTGGTAGAAACAGTGGAGGATGTTGAGGATGATGAACCACTATCCTAGCAAATGAAGAAATTAAATGCTCTTAAGAACAAATATCAATCAGACAAACCAGGAGACCAGAAAAAGGTGCATGTCACCAGGGGAAGTTTCAAGAAATTTATGGAGGGCGCCTAGAAGAAAATTCAGGCTCAAATGGTTAAGAAAAGAAAATTAAAGAAGAGGTAGCTAGTTAAGGATAAAGTTCAACCTGAAAATTTAGTTGATCTTGGAGAAGGAGAAAATGAATAGGAGGTGGATGAAAATGTTGCCTAGAGTGTTACCCATCAGCATGAGACAACCTTGTCTAAGCATCCCATTATAGAGAAGGAGATAAAAAAACTAAGGAAGGATACAAAGAAGAGCATCGCATCAAGGTCAAAAAGAAAATGGGGTGATGGTTCAGATGAAGAGGGGCCTCATCCTCTTGCTGTGTCTTCTAAGAAGAGAGAACAAAGGATGAAGATGTTTCATTTTATATGGGGCTTAATGCTCTTAGTAGGTCCTTTAAGCAAAAAGCGCCTGTAAAGGAACTCACTCAAGAAGAGAGGGAAGAAATTTTGAAAAAGCAAAAAGTACTTTATGGTTGAGTACCTGATCCTGAGATTGTCAAATTGCATGGTATGACAGATTTGGTAGAGATGGTCAAATATCAAGACTGGAGAAATATGTTTGTGTTGTTTATTCCTGAGTTACATGAGGAGGAAATGAAGGAGTTTTTATATAGATGTTGCATCCAAATGCATAGACAAGTGTACGCGGTCGTATAAGTAATACAGTGGCCCTTTCAAGCAGGATGTTGAACCCACAGGGACTTATGGAATTAACATATTCCCAATTTAAGTAATACTATAAAATTAGACAAGTGCGATTTTTAACCAAAGAAGTTATTGATTTTTATAATTGTTAAAGTAACAATGAAAGATAATACGTAATTGAAAGTGTTGTAAACAATATTATGGTGGATTCCAGGGTCAAGGCATAATTCACAATCATGTATACTAATAATTTCTTGTTGGCTAAGTTGTCTATCTTGGTTGTTGATTCACGGAGTTGATAATATGATTATGGTCTTCCGATCCTCTAATCATCTACCTAAACTAGCCTCACAACTACATCACTGAGTTGAGATGTGAGGATCTAATGCAAATGCATTTATATATCTTCCCGTATTTGAATCAAACAAGGCGCTCTAAGTATATTCCTATCTTAGAAGCTAATCAAATCTTTACTTTGTTAAAGATAAGAACTCATCCCTCACATTCTTCGTTCTATTCTAGTGTTTCACCTTTCGGGCTCACACAAGGATTAAAGATGTATTTAAATGGTCGCAATCATTAAAATAGTAATTGCAAGCATGTAAGAACAACCAAATATAATAAACAACACAAACCAACTTGAAATTAAGCTATACAATCATGTTTGGTAACCCCAACCCTAGAATTAGGGTCTTAGCCACTCATGCTAATAACAAAAACATAAGAATTTGATGTTTTCATGAAAAGAAGAAACTAAGAAATTAAAAAGAAAAGAAACCTAATGGTGAACTTTGTTCTCTATTTTGTGCCTCCAAAAATAATGAACAACCCCCTCTAAAAATGTAGAGAAGCGGTTTATATAGTAGAGGGAAAAAATCCCCATCCTATTAGGTTTCGGATTGCAAAATAGCTGAAATTTCAGGTCTGGAAAGCCCTTGGAGCATTACGCCTCTCATAGTGCCAACTTGTACTGGCTGAATTTTGAGTGTAGGCGCAGGGCGCCATCCATAGCACCTACCTTGGTCGTTTGAAGTTTTGGCTCTAGGGCCATGCACCACCTATAGCCCCAACTTGGGTTTTGCCTGGAAACTTATCCAAAGTTGCTCCAAAAGCTCTGAATCTTCCTTCATACTTCCATGGGTCTATTTCCACCACAATTTCCTAGAAAAACCTAACCACATTGGTTAGTTTTATATCCAAAATATTCAATCAAAACAAGAAACTACATGTCATTATCATTCTCAAAACTCGGCCAAATGCAGGTAAAACATGACAAACGGGCATATAAATACGCCCAAGATCACCACCCCATACTTAAAGCCTTGTGTAACACCCCGTACATTTCTGGACCTAATTGATTACCGTAACATTTATGGGATTATTTAAACTTGAGATGGGTGGTGTATTATGCACTAATTTTTGTTGGGTTGAATTAACATGTATTAATGGGCTCACTTTAAGGCCCAATAATTAAGTAAAAGACATGGCCCAAAAGGGGAAATGACCCATTCATCTTTTGTCCAAGTAAACACCTCAATTATTGATCAAACGTGGCTAAGTATGACCATCAAGGGACTATAAAAGGCAACAAAAATCAGATTTTATTCAACACAAGACACTTGCCTCATTCTAGATTTTTCCACAATATTCTCTCTTCTCTCAAACCCTAAGCAACCATCCTCTTTGGACAAGATCATCTCCATGTAAGTTTGGGTAAGTGTTTATTATTATGTTTTAATATATTATATGAATGAGAGGGTGTATAAATCATGTTGGTTATGTTTATAAAGTGTTGAGCAGTCCACTATGTGTGAAACAGTCTACTTTTGTTTAATCGGTAAAGGGTTTTGCCTTGTAAACTTGAAAGTGGACTTGTGGTATTGATGGAAGTGAAATTTATGGATTAAATGTCAATATGTGAGATGTGGTTATGTCCCTAACTTTCTTTCTCTATGTGTGTAATTTGTGGGATTGTTGTTATGAAATTGTGCATGGAACCGGTGGCGTATTGAAGGGAGAAAATAGTTTTGGTGAGGTTCATGTGCATTTTGAAACCATGATTGTTCCTTTGCATAAATTTAACTTAAAATATGAAAATAGAAGCTTACTTATGGCCATGGACCATTTATTACAAAAAAGGACCCAAAAGAGACCCATTTTGGCCGAATCGGGGCATCCGCCATCTCGGATGGGGCACCTGCGGGCGCAGATGCCAATGCAGGTGGCCCTGGACAGTGCCAAAAAGGAACCTACTGCTGTACCTCACCCACCTTCGGGCGCAGGTGGCTTCGCAGGTCCCTCCAAAACTTCGTTTTGATTATTTTTGCTTCTCTTTGACCCCCAAGGCCCCTATACCTTTCTTGGATGCAATCATAAACTTATGGTACCTTTTTAATGACTTTAAAGGAGTAGTCCGGAGGTATTTCTGGTTTTATCAATTGTGGATTGATTTTAATATGTTATTGAGAAAGGTATTTAAGTGACTTGATGGAGTAAATGTAACGTGATGTTGAAGGGGAAGTGTAAAGTATAAACTTGGTGTGAAATGCTATCGGTTTATTATGTCTTGGTTGATGTATGGCATGTCTTGGTGTTTTTGGTATGATGATGCAGTAAATGGTATTGTAAGAGGGTGAATATATGGCAGTCAGGTAACTCATTATCGTCTTATCATTTGTAATGTAGTTAGTTGTTAACGTGAGCTACGTTATGTACTTGTATTGTAGAGTAACACATAAGAAAGGAGACAAATTATTGTATTCACATATTGGATTGTGTATTTGTATTGGGAAGATAAGGTATGTAAGGTTTCTCTTTTTCGTATTTTTTGGCAGCTCCTATTGTTCTCATTGTTACCAAAATGGTTTCCGTTCCAAAATGTTTTAAAGTGTCTCATTTCAGGTTTGTTATATTTTTATTCACATGTCTCATTAACCAATGTTCCAAAGTTCCAATAATGTTATGACCACCAATGTATCAATTTCACAAAAGTAAAGCACAGAAGTAATGCATATATGGTTACTTTATGGTTACTTTAAAGTTACTTTATGGTTCTTTGAGTACGGGGTGTAGCTTTAGGGGCGAAAGTCTAGCTCAAGACAATCACAAGATTATTGGATCAGGGGGAAAGCTCAGTGGGGTAAAAGCCTAGCTTGATGCCGAACCTGACAGGGGGTAGCCCAAAGGGGTGAAAACCTAGCTAGGGCCGAACCTGCTTTATTGATTTATGGTATGTTATGTTATGTTATGTTACTACCCACTGATCAGTTGGGGCCTGGTTATTATTATTGACGGTATTATTATTGACGATATTATTGATGGTATTATTGACGGTAATATATAATGGTATTATTGACGGTAATGAACGTAAAAGCAAAGAAAGTAATGAATGTAATGTACATGATACCACACATACAGAACGGTGTCTCATCCATATTGAGTACCCATTTGCATTTTTGACTCTATTTGAGTTTCTATATTTCACGCAGTTGTTTATAGCCTTACATACTCAGTACATTCTTTCGTACTGACGTCCCTTAGGGGACTTACCTTACTTGATGCAGGCACAGGAGGTAGTAGACCTCCACAGTAAGATACAAAACATCCGCGGACTATTGGTGATCTCCAGCTTGGTTCGGGGCTTTTCGGGTTACATATGTACATTTATTTTGGCACTGTATACAGGTTGTATAAAGAGGGGACTTGTCTCGACTTTAGGATTGGTTCTGTATCTGTTAGAGGCTTTGTAGATGTTGTAATCCAAATGAAGGAATGTCGTACTCCTTTTGACGTGGTGGCCCCAACGACCAAGTTTCATATCTACTGAATGTTTTTCCATGACTTCCGCCATTGGCATCTTGCATCTATACGTGATAGAGTGTTGTTCATTTAATTACATGCATATGAATTTACATGGACGTAGGTTGGTTCTCTTGAGGCCTTAATGGCTTCGGGTGCCAGTCAGCCCCATTGGAATTCAAGGCGTGACAAAAGTGGTATCAGAGCAGCTCGTCCTAGGGTGTCTACAAAGCCTTGTCTGAGTAGAGTCTTGCTTATGGATGTGTTGCGCACCACATTTATAAGCAGGAGGCTATGGGGCATTTAGGAGTGGTTTTTTTTCTTCATGTCTTAGATCGTGCAATAGAGCCAAAGTTGTAGGTGGAATCATATCTGACCATTGAAATTGGTTTCCTTTGTTATAGAAACATGCCGATTACAAGAAGAGGTAGGGGCAAAGGTAAGAAGGTTGACATGCTTACCGAAGAAGGAACTAGTAAATCACCACTGGACCAAGCTAGTCAAGGAGGGGCTAAAACTGAGTTTGCATCGCGGGCTTCTTCTACCTTTCCAGCTCCAGGAGAGCTGAGAAGGAGAGAAGTACCCTCAGAACCACCTGTTAATGCTACTGAGCAAGATTTAAGGAATGCGGTGCAAATGTTGACTCAGATAGTTGCTACATAAAGTAAAGGAAGAGCTGGTACAACGACAAATGGTGATGGTGCGGCTAGGGTAGCTAGTTGACGGACACAGAATTTCCTGAAATTAGATCCTCCTACATTCACTGAATCAGATCTTAATGAAGACCCACAAGATTTTATAGATCAAATCCAAAGGGCTTTGGTGTCATGCACGTATTTGGTGTAGAAACAGTTGAGCTTCCAGCATATAGATTGAAAGGAGAGGCTATATTATGGTACGAAGATTGGAAACGATCTAGGGGTATTGGTGCACTTCCAGCTAGTTGGGAAGAATTTAAAGTGGAATTCCTTGATCACTATATTCCATATGAGATTCGAGAGGCTCGTGCAGACTAGTTTTTAAATCTTCATCAAGGTAATATGAGCATCCGGGAGTACAGTCTTCGGTTAAACTCTTTGGCTAGATATGTTCCCAATGTGGTAGCCACTATGGCCGACAGAGTTCATTGTTATGTGGATCGATTGGATCCATATTTTTTCGAAGATTGTACTATTGCTGCTTTGAATAGGGATATGGATATAGCCAAGATACAAGCCTTTGCACAGAAAATGGAGGATCTGAGGCAAAGAGGAAGGACGCAAGAATTTGAAAGAGGGTCATCAAAGAGGGCTAGACCTATGGGAGAGTTCATGGCGTCCAACGGAGAATTTATGCCTCGAGTTTTTAATAGACTGTCGAGACCATCATTTTCTTATCCTACAGCAGGCACTCAATCCAAATTCTAAGGGTTTAGAGGCAGTCATGTTGGGCAAAGTAGTGGAAGTCAAGATTCACAAACAGCGAGGTATTGAGAGCAAGAAAGTATGAACCAATCGAGGTTTTCTCGCCAGCCGTGTCAACACTGCAGGAAGCATCATTTAAGTGAATGTCGGTTTGGAACGAATATTTGCTTTTGGTACGGTATGTCCGGGAAAGTGGTGAGAAACTGCCCAAGAAGGGGCATGGGTATTATGATGCAACCTACGGGATCAACTGTTGCATCATCATCATAGGTTACTTCCTTAGGCCGAGGTGTACAGCCTGTTGGTCGGGGTAGTGGTGCTAGAAGAGCAGCCAGTTCTGGTGAGTACAGAACCATACCTATGCTCTAGCAGATCGGCAGAATTTGGAGGCTTCTCCCAATGTGGTTAAAGTTACATTATCCATTTTTTTCACAAAATGAATATTCATTGATTGATCTGGGTTCTACCCCATCATATATTACTCCATTGATTGCTGAAAAAATTTGAAAGAACACTGTAATAACTAGTCAAGACATTTGAAGTATCTACATCAGTTGGTGAATTCATTGTAGCTAAAAGAGTATATCGTAATTGTATAGTGAATGTTTGTGATCATGTTATGTTGACTGATCCTATTGAGTTGGAAATGGTAGATTTTGATGTTTTAATGGGTATGGACTGGTTGGCTTCTTGTTATGCCATGGTAGATTGTCGAGCTAAGAAAGTACATTTTCATTTTCCCCAAAAGGATGTCCTTGAAGGGAGGGGTAATATTGGAGCACTGAGAGGTAAATTTATTTTCTATCTTAAGGCAAGGAAAATGATATCCAAGGGGTACATATGCCATCTAGTAAGAGTGCAAGCTACCGATGTGAAGCTACCAACTCTTCAATAGGTTTCGGTGGTAAATTAATTCCTTGATGTATTTCCTGAAGATCTTTCGGGTTTGCCTCCGGAACGGGAAGTAGAATTTGGTATTGATGTAATTGCAGGTACTCAGCTTATCTCTATTCCTCCGTATCGAATGGCTCCGGCAGAATTGCGGGAATTGAAGGAGAAAATAAAAGATTTGCTGGAAAAGGGATTCATAAGGCCTAGTATGTCCCCTTGGGGTGCACCAGTATTATTCGTACGGAAGAAAGATGGTATGTTGAGATTGTACATTGATTATCAGCAAATAAATAAGTTGATAGTTAAGAATAAATATCCCCTCCCCAGAATTGATGATTTGTTTGACCAATTATAGGGTGCCAAATGTTTCTCAAAGATTGACATAAGATCGGGATATCATCAGGTAAGGATTAGAGAAAAAGATATACCCAAGACTGCTTTTCGAACACGGTACGGTCATTAGGAATTTTTAGTTACGTCATTTGGGCTAACAAATGCACCAGTAGTTTTTATGGATCTGATGAATATGGTGTTTAAGCTATTTTTGGTTATGTTTGTGACCGTGTTTATAGACGATATCCTGGTTTATTCAAGATCACGAGAGGACCATGCTAATTACTTACGACAGGTATTATAGATTATTCGTGATCGTAAGTTATATGATAAGTTCTCTAAATGTGAATTTTGGTTAAAATCTGTAGCATTCTTGGGTCATATTATTTCGGATGAAGGAATAAGGGTTGATACACAAAAGATAGAGGTGGTGAAGAATTGGACAAGACCTACGATGCCTACAGAGATTTGTAGTTTTGTTGGACTGGCAGGTTATTATAGAAGGTTTGTTGAAAGGTTTTCATCCATTACTGCACCTTTAACAAAGCAAACCCACAAGGCAACTAAGTTTTAGTGGAATGATGCATGTGAGAAGAGTTTCCAAACTCTGAAGGGTAGATTGACTTCTACACCCGTATTAGAACTTTTAGGTACAGAAGGGTATGCGGTGTAGTGTAATGCTTCCGGAGTTGGCGTAGGATGTGTATTAATGCAACACGGTAATGTAATAGCTTATGCCTCAAGACAGTTGCGGCCACATGAAAGAAATTATCCCACACATGATCTTGAGCTAGGAACTGTGATATTTTCTTTAAAGATATGGCGCCACTACTTGTATGGGGTTCGTGTTGACATATATACCGATCATAAGAGCTTGCAGTATATTTTCAAATAGAAAGATCTTAATTTGAGGCAGCGGAGGTGGCTTGAACTACTAAAAGATTATGATATTGATATCTTATACCATTCGGGAAAGGTAAATATGGTAGCCGATGCATTAATCCTCAAAGCAATAGGAGACCCTAATGGCCAGTTGACAGAAAAAACAAAGTATAGTCAAGGATCTACATCAACTAGCCAGCTTGAGAGTTCGTCTTCTTGAATCTCCAGACGAAAAAATTATGGTGCAGAATGTGGCAGAATTTTCATTGGTAGCTTAAGTGAAAGAGAGACAGTATGCAGATCCTATATTATTGTAGCTAAAGGAGAATGTACAACAAGGTGTGACAAAGGAATTTGATCTTACGCAAGAGGGAGTACTTCAGTGCTAAAGTAGATTGTGTATACCGGATGTAGATGGGCTAAGGAGATGGATTATGACAGAGGCACATCATTCACGGTATTCTATTCATCCGAGAGCCACCAAAATGTATCTTGATTTAAAATAAATGCATTGGTGTGGTAACATAAAGAGGAACATTGCTGAATTCGTAGCCCAAGGTCAACACAAGTCATATGCCGATATTAGAAGAAGGGGGCTAGAATTTGCCATAGGTGATTGGGTATTCTTAAAAGTGTCACCAATGAAAGGGGTAATGTGATTTGGAAAGAAGGGAAAGTTGAATCCACACTATATAAGTCCATATAAGATTACTTGAAGATTTGGCCAAATTTACGTATGAATTAGAACTACCCCAAGAACTCTCCACAGTTCATGCCGTGTTTCATGTTTCAATGCTTCGAAAGTGCATGGGAGATCCATCTTGTATTGCTCCCATTGAAGATGTACAAATTATGGAATATCTCACATATGAGGAAGTACCTATTGCTATTCTTGATCGATAAGTAAAGAGGCTAAGGAATAAAGAAGTAGCTTCCGTAAAAGTGCTTTGGAGAAATCAACAAGTAGAAGAAATCACATGGGAAGCTGAAGAAATAATGAAGTCTAAGTACCCTCATTTGTTTCAAATGGAAAAGAAAGTTCCGGATGTGGGACTGGAGCAATAACAAGTAAGTATCTATAAGCATTATGTGTTATGATAACATGAAAAATGAACTTGGACTTGAATATGTTTAAACTGAATAATGTCACTAACATTCGAGGACGAATGTTCCTAAGGGGGGAAGGATGTAACACCCCGTATATTTCCGAACCTAATTGATTACCGTAACATTTATGGGAATATTTAAACTTGATATGGGTGGTGTATTATGCACTAATTTTTGTTAGGCTGAATTAACATGTGTTAATGGGATCAATTTAAGTCCTAATAATAATATTAAAAGACATGGCCCAAGAGGGGAAATGACCCATTCATCTTTTGACCAAGTGAACACATCAATTATTGATCAAAAGTGGCTAAGGATGACCATCAATAGACTATAAAAGGCAACAAAAATCAGATTTTATTCAACACAAGACACTTGCCTCATTCTAGATTTTTCCACAATAGTCTCTCTTCTCTCAAACCCTAAGCAACCATCCTCTTTGGACAAGATCATCTCCATGCAAGTTTGAGTAAGTGTTTATTCTTTTGGTTTAATATATTATATGCATGAGAGGGTGTATAAATCAGGTTGGTTATGTTGACAAAGTGTTGAGCAGTCCACTATGTGTGAAACAGTCTACTTTTGTTTAATCGGTAAAGGGTTTTGCCTTGTAAACTTGAAAGTAGACTTGTGGTCTTGAAGAAAGTGAACTTAATGGATTAAATTTCAATATGTAAGATAAGCTTATGACCCTAACATGCTTTCTCTATGTGTGTAACTCTTGGGATTGTTGTTATGAAATGGTGCATGGAACCAGTGGCGTATTGAAGGGAGAAAATTGTTTTGGTGAGGTTCATGTGCATTTTTAAACCATGATTGTTCCTTGGCATCAATTTAACTTAAAACCTGAAAATAGAAGCTTAATTATGGCCATGGACCATTTATTACAAAAAAGGACCCAAAAGAGACCCATTTTGGCCGAACCGGGCATCTGCCTTCGCGGATGGGGCACCTGCGGGCATAGATACCAACGTAGGTGGCCATGGATAGTTCCAAAGAGGCACCTGAATCCGTAACTCACCCACCTTATGGCGTAGGTGGCTTCATAGGTCCCTCCAGATCTTCGTTTCGATTGTTTTTGCTTATCTTTGACCCCCCAAGGCCCCTATACCCTTCTTGGATGCAATCATCAACTTATGGTACCCTTTTAATGATTTTAAATGAGTAGTATGGAGGTATTTTGGGTTGTATCAATTGTGGATTGATTTTAATGTGTTATTGTGAAAGCTATTTAAGTGACTTGATGGAGTAAATGTAACGTGATGTTGAAGGGGAAGTGTAAAGTATAAACTTGGTGTGAAATGCTATCGGTTTATGATGTCTTGGTTGGTGTGTGGTATGTCTTCGTTTTGTTGGTATGATGATGCATTAAATGGTATTGTAAGAGCGTGAAATGATGTTATATGGCAGTCATGTAACTCATTGTCGTCTTATACGTTTGTAATGTAGTTAGTTGTTAACGTGAGCTCCATTATGTACTTGTGTTCTAGGGTAACACGTAAGGAAGGAGATGAATTGTTGTATTCACATATTGGATTGTGTATTCATATTGGGAAGATAAGGTATGTAAGGTTTCCCTTTTCCATATTTTTGGCAGCTCCTATTATTCTCATTGTTACCAAAATGGTTTCCGTTCCAAAATGTTCTAAAGTGTCTCATTTCAGGTTTGTTATATTGTTATTAGCATATCCCTTATTCATTAACCAATGTTTCAAAGTTCCAATAATGTTATGACCACCAATTTATCAATCTCACAAAAGTAAAGCAAAGAAGTAATGCATGTATTGTTACTTTATGGTTCTTTGAGTACGGGTAGTAGCTTTGGGGGCGAAAGCCTAGCTCAAGCCGATCCCAATATTATTGGATCAGGGGGAAAGCTCAGTGGGGTAAAAGCCCAGCTTGATGCCGAACCTGACAGGGGGTAGCCCAAAGGGGTGAAAACCTAGCTAGGGCCGAACCTGCTTTATTGATTTATGTTATGTTATGTTATGTTATGTTATTACCCACTGATCAGTTGGGGCCTGGGTATTATTATTGACGGTATTATTATTGACAGTATTATTATTGACGGTATTATTGACGGTATTATTAACGATATTATTGAAGGTATTATTGACGGTAATATATGAAGGTATTATTGACGGTAATGAACGTAAAAGCAAATAAAGTAGTGAATGTAATGTACATGATACCACTCATACATAACGGTGTCTCATCCATATTGAGTACCCACTAGCATTTTTGACTCTATTTGAGTTTCTATATTTCACGCAGTTTCTTATAGACATACATACTCAGTACATTCTTTCGTACTGATGTCCCTTGGGGGACTTACCTTACTTGCTGTAGGCACAGGAGCTAGTAGACCTCCACAGTAAGATACTAAACATCCGCGGAATATTGGTGAGATCCAGCTTGGTTCAGGGCTTTTCGGGTCACATGTGTACATTTATTTTGGCACTGTATACAGGTTGTATAAAGCAGGGACTTGTCCTGACTTTAGGCTTGGGTCTGTATCTGTTAGAGGCTTTGCATACGTTGTAAGCCAAATAAAGGAATGTCTTACTCCTTTTGACGTGGTGGCCCCAACGACCAAATTTCATATCTATTGAATGTTTTTTCATGACTTTCGCCATTGGCATCTTGCATATATACTTGATAGAGTGTTGTTCATTTAGTGACATACATATGAATGTACATGGACGTAGGTTGGTTCTCTTGAGGCCTTAACGGCTTCGGGTGCCAGTCAGCCCCATTGGAATTCAAGGCGTGACAAAAGTGGTATCAGAGCAGTTCGTCCTAGGTGTCTACAAAGCCGTGTCTGAGTAGAGTCTTGCTTATGGATGTGTTGTCCACCACATTTATAAGTAGGAGGCTATGGGGCATTTAGGAGTTGTTTTTTTTCTTCATGTCCTAGATCGTGCAATAGAGCCAAAGTTGTAGGTGGAGTCATATCTGACCATTGAAGTTGGTTTCCTTTGTTATAGAAACATATCGATTACAAAAAGAGGCAGGGGAAAAGGTAATAAGGTTGACATGTTTGTCGGAGAAGGAACTAGTAAATCACCACCAGACCAAGATAGTCAAGGTGGGGCTGAAACTGAGTTTGCATCACAGGCTTCTTCAACTTTTCCAGCTCCAGGAGAGCCGAGAAGGAGAGAAGTACCTTCAGAACCACTTGTTAATGCTACTGCGCAAGATTTAAGGAATGAGGTGCAAATGTTGACTCAGATAGTTGCTAGACAAAGTCAAGGATGAGTTGGTACAACGACAAATGGTGATGGTGTGGCTAGGGTAGCTAGTCGACAGACACATGATTTCCTGAAATTAGATCCTCCTACATTCACTGGATAGGATCTTAATGAAGACCCGTAAAATTTTATAGATCAAATCCAAAAGGCTTTGGATTTCATGCACGTATTTGGTGTAGAAATAGTTGAGCTTTTAGTATATAGATTTAAAGAAGAGGCTATATTATGGTACAAAGATTGGAAACTATCTAGGGGTATTGGTGCACTTCCAGCTAGTTGGGAAGAATTTAAAGTGGCATTCCTTGATCACTATATTCCATATGAGATCCGAGAGGCTCGTGCAGACCAATTTTTAAATCTTCGTCAAGGGAATATGAGCGTCCGGGAGTACAGTCTTCGGTTTAACTCTTTGGCCAGATATGCTCCCAATGTGGTAGCCACTATGGCCGACAGAGTTCATCGGTATGTGGATCGATTCGATCCATATTTGGTCAGAAATTGAACTATTGCTACTTTGAATAGGGATATGGATATAGCCAGGATACAAGCCTTTGCACAGAAAATGGAGGATCATAGGCAAAGAGGAAGGACGCAAGAATTTGAAAGAGGGCCATCAAAGAGGGCTAGACCTATGAAAGAGTTCATGGCATCCAAAGGAGAATTTAGGCCTCGAGTTTTTAATAGACCGCCGAGACCATCATTTTCTTATCCTACAGCAGGAACTCAATCCAAATTCCATGGGTTTAGAGGCAGTCACATTGGGCAAAGTAGTGGAAGTCGAGATTCACAAACAGCAGGGTATCGAGAGTAAGAAAGTATGAACCAATCGAGATTTTCTCGCCAGACATGTCAACACTGTGGGGAGCTTCATTTAAGTGAATGTCGGTTTGGAAAGAATATTTGCTTTTGGTGTGGTATGTCCGGGTACATGGTAAGAAACTGCCCAAGAAGGGGCATGGGTATTATGACGCGACCTACGGGATCAACTATTGCATCATCATCATCGGTTCCTTCCTTAGGTCGAGGTGTGAAGCCTGTTAGTCGGGGTAGTGGTGCTAGAGGAGCAGCCAGCTCTGGTGGAGTACAGAACCGTACCTATGCTCTAGCAGATTGGCAGAATTTGGAGGCTTCTCCCGATGTGGTTACAAGTACATTATCCTTTTTTTTTTCACAAAATGAATATGCATTGATTGATTTGGGTTCTACCTCATCATATGTTACTCCATTGATTTCTGAAAAAATTTGAAAGAACACTGTAATAACTAGTAAGGCCATTTGAAGTATCTACACCAGTTGGTGAATTCATTATAGCTAAAAGAGTATATCGTAATTATATAGTGAATGTTTGTGAACATGTTACATTGACTGATCCTATTGAGTTGGAAATGGTAGATTTTGATGTTATAATGGGTATGGATTGGTTGGATTTTATGCCACGGTAGATTACCGAGCTAAGAAAGTATATTTTTATTTTCCCCAAAAGGATGTCCTTGAAGGGAGGGGTAATGTTGGAGCACCGAGCGGTAAATTTATTTCCTATCTTAAGGCAAGGAAAATGATATCCAAGGGGTACATATGCCATCTAGTAAGAGTGCAAGATACCGATGTGAATCTACCAACTCTTCAATCGATTCCGGTGGTAAATGAATTCCTTAATTTATTTCCTAAAGATCTTTCGAGTTTGCCTCCGAAATGGGAAGTAGAATTTGGTATTGATGTAATCCCAGGTACTCAAATTATCTCTATTCCTCCGTATCGAATGGCTCCAGCAGAATTGCAGGAATTGAAGGAGCAAATAAAAGATTTGTTGGAAAAAGGATTCATAAGGCCTAGTATGTCCCCTTGGGGTGCACTAGTATTATTCGTACGAAAGAAAGATGGCATGTTGAGAATGTGCATTGATTATCGGTAACTAAATAAGGTGACAGTTAAGAATAAATATCCCCTCCCCAGAATTGATGATTTGTTTGACCAATTACAGGGTGCCAAATACTTCTCAAAGATTGACCTGAGATCGGGATATCATCAGGTAAGGGTTGGAGAAAAAGATATACCCAAGACAGCTTTCCGAACATGGTACGATCATTAGTAATTTTTAGTTACATCATTTGGGCTAACAAATGCACCAATAGTTTTTATGGATCTGATGAATAAGGTGTTTAAGCCATTTTTGGTTATGTTCGTGACCGTATTTATAGACGATATCCTGGTTTATTCAAGATCACAAGAGGACCATGCTAATCACTTACGACAGGTGTTATAGATTCTTCGTGATCGTAAGTTATATGTAAATTTCTCTAAATGTGAATTTTGGTTAAAATTTATAGCATTCTTGGGTCATATTGTGTCGGATGAAGGAATAAGGGTTGATACACAAAAGATAGAGGCGGTGAAGAATTGGCTATGACCTACGATGCCTATAGAAATTTGTAGTTTTCTTGGACTGGCAGGTTATTATATAAGGTTTGTTGAAAGGTTTTTGTTCATTGCTGCACCTTTAACAAAGCTAACCCATAAGGCAACCAAGTTTTAGTGGAATGATGCATGTGAGAAGAATTTCCAAACTCTGAAGGGTAGATTGACTTCTAAACCCATATTAGTACTTCCTAAAGGTACAGAAAGGTATGCGGTGTATTGTGATGCTTCCGGAGTTAGCTTAGGAGGTGTATTGATGCAGCACGGTAATGTAATAGCTTATGCCTCAAGACAGTTGCGGCCATATGAATGAAATTATCCCACACATGATCTTGAGTTAGCAGTTGTGATATTTGCTTTAAAGATATGGCACCACTACTTGTATGGGGTTGATGTTGACATATATACCAATCATAAGAGCTTGCAGTAGATTTTCAAATAGAAAGATCTTAATTTGAGGAAGCGGAGGTGTCTTGAACTACTAAAAGATTATGATATTGATATCTTATACCATCCGAAAAAGGAAAATGTGGTAGCCGATGCATTAAGCCTCAAAGAAATAGGAGACCCTAATGGCCAGTTGACAGAAAAAACAAAGTATAGTCAAGTATCTACATCAACTAGACAACTTGGGAGTTCGTCTTCTTAAGTCTCCAGACGAAAAAATTATGGTGCAAATGCGGCAGAATTTTCATTAGTAGCTTAGGTGAAAGAGAGACAGTATGCAGATCCTATCTTATTGCAGCTAAAGGAGAATGTACAACAAGGTGTGACAAAGGCATTTGATCTTATGCAATAGGGAGTACTTCAGTGCCAAAGTAGATTGTGTATATCAGATGTAGATGGGCTAAGGAGATGGATTATGACAGAGGCACATCATTCAGGGTATTCTATTCATCCAGGAGCCACCAAAATGTATCATGATTTGAAAGAAATGTATTGGTGTGGTAACATAAAGAAGAATATTGCTGAATTCGTAGCCCAAGGTCGACACAAGTCATGCCAATATTAGAAGAAGGGGGCTAGAATTTGCCATAGGTGATTGGGTATTCTTTAAAGTATCACCAATAAAAGGGGTAATGAGATTTGGAAAGAAGGTAAAGTTGAATCCACGCTATATAGGGCCATATAAGATTACTTGAAGATTTGGTAGAATTTACGTATGAATTAGAACTACCCCAAGAACTCTCC
Source organism: Capsicum rhomboideum (assembly GCA_031232105.1). Classification (NCBI taxonomy): domain Eukaryota; kingdom Viridiplantae; phylum Streptophyta; class Magnoliopsida; order Solanales; family Solanaceae; genus Capsicum; species Capsicum rhomboideum. The sequence continues at coordinate 27,818,062 of CP124711.1, read as the reverse complement.
ACAGTTCATGCAGTGTTTCATGTTTCAATGCTTCGAAAGTGCATGGGAGATCCATCTCATATTGCTCCTATTGAATATGTACAAATTATGGAAGATCTCACATATGAGGAAGTACCTATTGCTATTCTTGATCGATAAGTCAAGAGGCTAAGGAATAAAGAAGTAGCTTCCGTAAAAGTGCTTTGGAGAAATCAACAAGTAAAAGAAATCACATGGGAAGCTGAAGAAATAATAAAGTCTAAGTACCCTCATTTGTTTCAAATGGAAGAGAAAGTTCCGGATGCCAGACTGAAGCAATAACAAGTAAGTATCTATAAGCATTATGTGTTATGATAACATGAAAAATAAACTTGGACTTGAATGTGTTTAAATAGGATAATGTCACTAACAGTCGAGGATGAATGTTCCTAAGTGGGGAAGGATGTAACACCCCGTACATTTCCGAACCTAATTGATTACCGTAACATTTATGGGATTATTTAAACTTGATATGGGTGGTGTATTATGCACTAATTTTTGTTGGTCTGAATTAACATGTGTTAATGGGCTCAATTTAAGGCCCAATAATTAAGTAAAAGACATGGCCCAAAAGGGAAAATGACTCATTCATCTTTTGACCAAGTAAACACCTCAATTATTGATCAAAAGTGGCTAAGTATGACCATCAAGGGACTATAAAAGGCAACAAAAATCAGATTTTATTCAACACAAGACACTTGCCTCATTCTAGATTTTTCCACAATATTCTCTCTTCTCTCGAACCCTAAGCAACCATCCTCTTTGGACAAGATCATCTCCATGGAAGTTTGGGTAAGTGTTTATTCTTATGGTTTAATATATTATATGCATAAGAGGGTGTATAAATCATGTTGGTTATGTTGACAAAGTGTTGAGCAGTCCACTGTGTGTGAAACAGTCTACTTTTGCTTAATCGGTAAAGAGTTTTGCCTTGTAAACTTGAAAGTGGACTTGTGGTCTTGAAGGAAGTGAAATTTATGGATTAAATTTCAATATTTAAGATGTGTTTATGTCCCTAACTTGCTTTCTATATGTGTGTAACTTGTGGGATTGTTGTTATGAAATTGTACATGGAACCGGTGGCGCATTGAAGGGTGATAATAGTTTTGGTGAGGTTCATGTGCATTTTGAAACCATGATTGTTCCTTGGCATCAATTTAACTTAAAATATGAAAATATAAGCTTACTTATGGCCATGGACCATTTATTACAAAAAAGGACCCAAAAGAGACCCATTTTGGCCGAACCGGGCATCTGCCTTCGCGGATGGGGCACCTGCAGGTGGGTGAGGTACGTACGCAGGTTCCTCTTTGTCACTGTACAGGTCACCTGCGTTGGCACCTGCAGGTGGCTTTGCAGGTCCCTCCATAACTTCGTTTCGATTGTTCTTGCTTATCTTTGACCCCCCAAGGCCCCTATACCCTTCTTGGATGCAATCATCAACTTATGGTACCCTTTTAATGATTTTAAATGAGTAGTATGGAGGTATTTTGGGTTGTATCAATTATGGATTGATTTTAATGTGTTATTGTGAAAGCTATTTAAGTGACTTGATGGAGTAAATGTAACGTGATGTTGAAGGGGAAGTGTAAAGTATAAACTTGGTGTGAAATGCTATCGGTTTATGATGTCTTGGTTGATGTGTGGTATGTTTTCGTGTTGTTGGTATGATGATGCATTAAATGGTATTGTAAGAGCATGAAATGATGTTATATGGCAGTCATGTAACTCATTGTCGTCTTATGCATTTGTAATGTAGTTAGTTGTTAACGTGAGCTCCGTTATGTACTTGTGTTGTAGAGTAACACGTAAGGAAGGAGCTGAATTATTGTATTCACATATTGGATTGTGTATGCTATTTTTCTCATTGTTACCAAAATGGTTTTCGTTCCAAAATGTTCTAAAGTGTCTCATTTCACGTTTGTTATATTGCTATTCACATGTCTCTTATTCATTAACCAATGTTCCAAAGTTCCAATAATGTTATGACCACCAATGTATCAATCTCACAAAAGTAAAGCAAAGAAGTAATGCATCTATGGTTACTTTATATTTCTTTGAGTATGGGTTGTAGCTTTGGGGGCGAAAGCCTAGCTCAAGCCGATCCCGAGATTATTGGATTAGGGGGAAAGCTCAGTGGGGTACAAGCCTAGCTTGATGCCGAACCTGACAGGGGGTTGCCCAAAGGGGTGAAAACCTAGCTTGGGCCGAACCTGCTTTATTGATTTATGGTATGTTGTGTTATATTATGTTATTACCCACTGATTAGTTGGGTCCCGGGTATTATTATTGATGGTATTATTGACGGTATTATTGACAGTATTATTAACGGTATTGTTGACGGTATTATTAATGATATTATTGACGGTAATATATGACGGTATTATTGACGGTAATGAACGTAAAAGCAAAGAAAGTAATGAATGTAATGTACATGATACCACACATACATAACGGTGGCTCATCCATATTGAATACCCACTTGCATTTTTTACTCTATTTGAGTTTCTATATTTTACGCAGTTGCTTGTAACCTTACATACTCAGTACATTCTTTCGTACTGACGTCCCTTGGGGGACTTACCTTACTTGCTGTAGGCACAGGAGCTAGTAGACCTCCATAGTAAGATACAGAACATCCGCGGACTAGTGGTGAGATCCAGCTTGGTTTGGGGCTTTTCGAGTCGCATGTGTACATTTATTTTGGCACTGTATACAGGCTGTATAAAGTGGGGACTTGTCCCGACTTTAGGATTTGGTCTGTATCTGTTAGAGGCTTTGTAGACGTTGTAAGCCAAATGAAGGAATGTCTTACTCCTTTTGACGTGGTGGCCCCAACTGCCAAGTTTCATATCTATTGAATGTTTTTCCATGACTTCCGCCATTGGCATCTTGCATCTATACGTGATAGAGTGTTGTTCATTTAGTGACATGCATATGAATGTACATGGACGTAGGTTGGTTCTCTCGGGGCCTTAACGACTTCGGGTGCCAGTCCGCCCCATTAGAATTCGAGGCGTGACACCTTTTTCATCCTCGAACAACTTTTTTATATCCCATTCTATATGGAAATCTTAATGTCACCAATCAACCTAAGATCACTCAAGATAAGGCCAGAAATTTTACTTGAAAAAAGTTTTAATATCAAAATATTTGGGTCCACAACTATAGATGTTTATAAAAAAAATCCTTAAAGTTTAATCATTTTTAAATAAAAATAATGGACTTTTTAAAAATACATGAAAAATATTATCCTATAAAATTAAATGAAAACAATAATAAATTAATCTTTTTACTCTTAGAAGAGAATCAATGGCAAAAACATCTTTCCCTTACTATATTTCTTTGATAATTGAAAATTTAGAATTTAATTAAAACATAAATAAATTATATATTTATTTGAATATCTTCGGCGGCCTTCCGACATATCTCCAGCGACAATATTTCGGCGACCAATTAAGACATCAACTTTTGCCGAAATCCAACAAATTAAGCAAGAAATCCGTCTTATCATCTGCTATGGCTTTGCAAACCAAGTTCTATCATTCCTTTCTTTCTCGATTTGGATTTATATTTTCAGAAGCCTTTTTTGTCCTTCTTCTTGTCTTTCTTAATCTGTCTTTTTTTCAATTCCTAAATCCTGAAATTGTCTTTATTGGTTGTATATTTCTTGGTATTGATTTCTGGGTGTTGACTTTTGTGATATAGTATTTTGGTTGTATATCTCTTTCTGTTCTTGTTTTATCTACGGTGTCTGGCGTGTTTTGTTAATCAATAGCGGAACATATGGACTCTTCTGTTCAAGTGTTGTAATCTGTAGGGAGCTAGAGGTAGAATAAAAGATTTTAGGAATAGATTCTTGATCAATTCTTGCTCATTCCATATTTACTTTACTCGTATCACTTTTTTGGGTGGTCTATTAGATTGGTATTGATTGCTTTTCCGTCATCGCATAGGTGCACTCACTTTTCATTCTTGTCTGATTTTTTAGACAAGCATATATCTTTGTATTGCCTCGATCAAACTTCATTACTGATTACTGTCCAGTGTGTTGTTATTTTCTGCTGGTGTTTTAGTCATCTTTTTAATTCTTGTTGAAGTTCCTAGTTATATTCTTGGTGTGGTCTTGGTAGTATTATTTTTTGGAATGGATTGTTGCCTAGGGTGTGTTTTCTTAGTGTTTATTGAGTTATTGATATTAGCTTGCGCGGTCTTTGGTGGTTGTGGTTGATGGTGTTAGTTTAAGGTCATGTCTTTAGGCGGGGTCAAGGTCAGGGTCGGGGGCTAGGGCGAGGGCAGGGGCAGGGGAAGGAGGGATAAGTGGGTTAAGAGAAACTCTAGGTTGAGAGTAGGGTCTTAGAACATAGGGTCTTTATCGGAGAAATCCATAGAGCTAGTGAAAATTCTTAGAAAGAGGCGAATTAATATACCTTGTCTCCAATAAACCAAATGGGTAGGTACTAAGGCGAGGGTAGTAGACGGTTATAAGTTGTGGTACTCAGGAAGCATGAAGAATAGGAATGGAGTAGGTATCCTAGTAGATATTGAGCTTAGGGAGAAAGTGGTATAGGTTAGGAGGGTCAACGATAGAATGATATTGATTAAATTAGTTATTAGAGGGTCTTCTTTGAATATTATTAGTGTGTATGCCTCGCATGTAGGCTTGGATGTGGAAGAAAAAAAGTTCTTTTGGAGGCTTTGGATGAGATGGTTAGGGGTGTCCCCAGCAATGAGAAGCTTTTCATAGGAGGGGATTTCAATAGGCACATAGGGTCTTCTTTGAGAGGTTATGACGATGTGCATAGAGGCTTTGGGTTCGGTGTGAGGAGCGAAGGAGGAGTCATACTTTTGGATTTTGCTCGGGCTTTTGGGTTGATGGTAGTTAATTCGTACTTTCCAAAGAAGGAGGTTCACTTGGTTACCTTCTGTAGTTCGGTGGCTAAGATTCAAATTGGCTTTTTGCTCCTTAGGAAAGGTGATAGGGGTCTTTGTAAAGATTGTAAGGTTTTACCTAGTGAGAATCTTTCAACTCAGCATAGGCTTTTGGTGATGGATTTAGAGATCAAGATGGAGAGAAAGAGGAGGGGTGTGGATAAACAATCGAGTATTAGATGGGGTAGCCTGACTATGGCCAGTGCACTCGAGATAGGGGAGAAGTTGATGGCAAAAAGTACTTGGGAGAGCAGAGGGAAAATGTAGATTGTACATGGATGTATAATAAGACTTATCTTAAACGTACGGGGTTGAGGGAGAAATAAAAGGATGGGGTAGCTGGATTTATTGTGAAGGCAATGACTCTTGATGATTTTCTTATTGAATGGAGAATTAGGTGTCCTTGTTTGAAATACAAGTGTGCCAAGTTATTGAGTCCAGATCTTGTTAAGTTACATCTTTATAAGAAGGGATTTATGTTGAATTATACTGCGTGAACAGCTAATAGAGAGAGTGCTACTGCTAATAATTTTACTTTTCAAAATTCATTTGGAGGCGAGAGAAGTCCCATAAGAGAGAATAATGTTGAAAGTTCTCAATATAGTGAAATGGTCAGGGATGCTTTTGGGACACACTCAGGGGCTCAAAATAAACCAAATGATGAGGCTAAGCGCTTTTATGAACAGTTAAAGAAAACTAGTCATCTATTGTATGAAGGGTCAGCGCATTCCAAGTTATCTGTTGCAGTTAGGTTACTAAGTATTAAGTCAGATTATTCTATTTCTCAAGAGGGCATGGATTCTATCATTGGACTTATGAATGAACTTAATCCAAATAAACTTGACTTACCCAAAGATTTCTACACAACAAAGAAGTTGGTTTCTAAGTTAAGATTTTCATCAGAGAGGATTCACTGTTGCGAGAACGATTGCATGTTATTCTATAAGGAAGATGTAAATTTAGAACATTTTAAATTTTGTAACCAGCCTAATTATAAGGAAGTCACAAATGCCAAGGGGAAGAAGATTCTGGTGAAGTCGATGCATTACTTACCATTCACCAGCTTCCCGTCCATTTTCCTATTCAAAAGAGTAGTTGCAGAAGAAAGCAGAATGTTAGTTGACTAGCTTCCCATCCATTTTCCTATTTACCAGCTTCACAAAGTGCAGTTATATTATAAGTAACCTCATACAATTTATATCACCTTGAACAACTTCAGTTTACCAATAAACTATTTGTTCTATGCTTTCTCATTAATATTAATTACTACTTCTCACATAGGAAACCAATAATCAGCATGGAAACCAGCTCGAAAATCACTAAGAAATGAAAGTTATGAATATTTGGTAGCTTCATTTTCTTGCTATACCTTAAGTACGACAATGAGGCAATTTATTTCAGGGCTCTGCGACATTCCATGTTCAATGTGACATTGTCTTTAGATGATAGCTTTTTTCCCTCTGGAAATTTAAAAATCTCAAAACCAGCAAGAACCAGAGAAGATGAAGGGGATATAATATAGAAAAACAGCAAGAATAAGTGCAACATATTTGAGGGAAGAGGGGTTTATGAATCAAAGGGAAGCCCATATTATGAAGCACCACAATATACATTCCTTAGCGAATTGCACAGCTTGTTATTATCTGGTGCAATCACTTATTATTATATGATAGCAATCATTGGTGCAATCAAATTGCCTCGCCAATTCTCCCTTGTTTCATCAAAAAAATACCCAAATCACATGTAGTAGTCAAGGATTTATTGTTTCTAAAGTATCTCTCAATTATATATGGTTTCTGTATCATATTCCAGTAGCATCAACAAGAATTAGTATTTTTTTGTTATAGTTAAAAGACTCTAGTCTCTTCAAAGATTTGCAAAGATTTGGTAACTAGTGGTATCTCTTTTTTTTAATTTTACAGCGACACTTAAATGGGGGAGAAGATGTAACTCTTGTTGAGGTCTTTGCAGAGACACATAAGAAGAAAAAGAAGGATGGTACAAGAGAAGATTGGGTCGAAATGCGTGCTAAGGATACATATGTAACATCATAACTTCTACGTACATTGTTTTCTTATTTTATTCAATTTATCTTGTTTATGTAATGACTATTATTTTTCTTTTGGGAAGGATTTCAAAAAGACATGGAAGGTTGGCGTCAGACCCAACCTGCTTCAGAGGATTGTACCATGGTCCAACCAACACCTACATATATGACTAAAATATGGACAGTTGTGGCAGGTGGTCCAAAGAAAAGTAGAACCTATGGGCTAGGAGTTCTCCAATCCTCGTGTAGTCCTTCCCCATTGTTGCCCAGTTCCTCTTTTACTTTGAAAAATATGGAAGAAATGGAAGCAATGCGAAATCAAATTGTAGAGTTGATGCAACAGTGTGTAGCTAATGATGCTAAGTTTGTCAAGTTTGCTAAATTTAAGGAGTTAGTCAAGAAGCGCATGCCTCAAGTATTTTATGATGAGGAAGAGATTGAATTTGATGATGATTAGATTGTCCTTTTTGGTTCTTGTTTTTGATTGTGACTTTTACACTTAAAGTTCTCTTAGGATGCTTAAACTATTTGACTTGATGTTTGTTTTGGATGTTTCAAATTCTTGAAAGTTTAGACTCTTACTCTATGTTTAAGTGGTTGAATTCTTAAATTTTGGTTCTATTTGTAATTTTCAGATCCTACTGTGAAAATACACTGGGTATGTTGTTATTATTATTATTGTTTGTAATTTGAGAGCAGTGGAAGCTAATAAAATAGCAGCTAATAAAACAGCAGCATTGCTGCCAAAATAAAGGAACTCTCCGACTACACCAGTCGAAAAAGTAAATATTTTTCTTGCAAAAAGTTAAAATTTCTGACTAAACCTATCTGAATATAAATTGAATAAATAATTAATAAATTAAATATTTCAACTACCCTTGTCGGTATATTATTGAATTAAAATTTAAATAAATTAAATATATTGACTATTGTAGTCGGAATAATTGAATTTATTAAATAATTATTTTATTAATGTTCCGACTAGTGTAGTCGGAAGTTTGTTTTTTCTTTGGTCATTTTATAGTTTACATGTTGTGACTACTATAGTTGGAAATTTTTGACTACTGTAGTTGAAAATGTTTTTTTGACAAGCTCTATTTCGACTACCTACTACATTAGCTTTTGGAAAATCACTATTTTCTAGTAGTGATGATAAAAGCATAATTTAATATCTTGGACTCGGGCATTCGCTATATCACACCCCCAAGACCATAATGGGTGGACAAGGGTCCATATGAACACTTGCTATACAAATGACCTGCATTAAGCACATGAGTCACTATTCACAAGATAATTACAAAAGTGGTACATAAGTAGCATTGGATAACTAGCCGCACTAGTGTAGGGGACAACTGAAATTATGATTATATGTGATAACTTACATTGTCTATGAAGCCTCTAATAGAATTTGTTACTGTACAATAACAGATAGTCGGGAAAGGACCCGACATACCTAACCTATAACTATAGATAAGACTTACAGAGTTCTAGACATCTATTAGCTCCAGATGAGAGAAGAGCTCACCAACTGCTTTGTTGAATCGAAATGAGTTCCTAATACAGAAGTCTTCTACCAGATGTACCTGATCCTGTATATATAAAGACGCAACACCCCTAAAAGTAGGGACGTCAGTACATATACAACATGTACTGGTATCTAAAGCAGAATGAATAACAAGTAGACATATGATGATGCTCAATGAATTGACTAACAAAATGAGCAACTATAGACAGTTGAATACTAGAAACTCTCCTCTGGAATATAATTTATGAGCACACGAGTGACCGATACACAATATCGCTATAACATATGCATTTGCCTTGTTAACTCATCATGTAACATCTAATGAGTAATTCATCATTACGAAACGCTTAATAATTTGCCTAAGTGATATCCTATGCCTACTTTTAACCCAAATAATCATATGATGGCCTACCAAAGGCAAACTATGTCAAGTGTAAGGGATATGTCACCCAAATGTCCAATGCTATAATTTTATACATATAACTGTAATCGCGGTCTTATACAGGGTACGCCCCCCATAGGCTCACTATGAGGGTTTGCCTGCAGGCCATATGTGTCGTATATCGGCTCGAGTTAGGGGAACCAATGCATGGCGTTCCAGCTAACTCCAAATAAAAAAAATGCCACAAGGGCGGGTACGCCACCATATTCGGGCTCACTATAATGGTCTGGTCTCGATCTTGTGCACAGAATCACGTCGTACGGGTGTGTCAAGTAAAATATAATACCCTCCCTTTGATAAGGATGACCTTTTATCATATAATGTCTCATTTATAAATAACTTATGATAAATAAAAGTTTAGCCATTTAAGTAGAACTTACCCTATACAATTAAACTTTTTAATGGTATTTAGCTATTTAAAAGCTAGCTTTTTGTATTTACATCATCTTATACATGTGTCGCTATGTGATTAAATATACTAGTGTGACTATACTATGGCCAATTTTTTAAATTTATAGCATAAGCTAGATATTCCACGTGACTTTTAAGAATCTCTAATGAAGACGAAATACAGTTTTGTATAGCTCTATAGATATTAGACTCGACAAGAGTAGTATGAGTATTGTGACTTTTGTAAATAGACATAGGAGGTATGAAGATGAATAATTTCAAATGAGAGGGCATATAGACCCTATGGCCATTTATTTCTATTTATAAGATGTGACGGATATATCATGTGGCTTGTAAGTAGTTCAAGTAAAAACACTTATGGTCGTGTGAGACACTATGAGTACTTGACTCAAAAAAGTAACATGATAAGTGCATAAAGTGCAAGGATAATAAAATCTAACTGGAACGAGCATATAGATAATTTGATTTGTATTAGACATGTAATCATGTGTTTGGAACATAGAAAGAGAATACTTTGTTCACGCATATATCAAGTAAACTATATTGACTCTTTTAGGAGAAAAAAGTAACTCACGGTCGTGCCTTAACGGTGAAGGAGGTTTATCTTTACATACCTTGGATGCCTCACTAGCTAATGGTAGGATCACGAGTGTCAAACAAGTCAACACTCCTAGGTGTCATCTTTTGTAATCGACCAATCAATAACTTTGACTATCCAAACAGTGAGCAATCATTCTAACAAAACCAACTACATATACAATACATAAATATATTCATCAATAATCCAAAGGTTCATCTAACAACTTATTACAATATTCTTCCCTTATGCTCAAAATTAATCAAATTCCTTAACAAGGATTCACTATTAAGTTTGCCCCTGCCATTAGAAATACCCAAAAATTTTACTTTTATCACAACTCCATATTTTCCCCTTTCTTTTCAAGAACCCTAATTATAACCCATCTCAAGGACTAGTACGAAATTCAATTCAAACGGTAATTACTACCTCCTCCTATACCCTAAACATGTATTTCATAGCAATATTCAAGTGTAGGGTAGAGAAATTACCTAAATGGATTAGTCCCCAATTTCTTGTGACGCCATTGAAGGAAGAAAACATATAGTACAACTCATTTTTGATAGCATGAGAAATAATCCATGTCAAAGTTTCTTAACAATAACTAGAAGAGAGTAGAGGGGAAGGAAAATTGTGAAAGAGGAGAATTGAGGGTCGAGGAGTAGTGTTGTGTGTTCCAGGGAGAATAAGAGCAAGAGATCTTGATTTTTTTTGGTTAAGTTTCTACCCCTGAACCCCTCTCCCCTCATTCTTATCCCTTTTTTCCCACTTAATTTAAAAATAATTAAAAATAAATGTGCCCTACTAGTTCACTCTACTTAATATAAAAGCTCCATATAATATATACAAGTACTATAATTCTACTTAAAATATATACGCCACAGAACTTTTTATAGATTAAAAGTTACTCTCGTCTAAAGTGATAAAATAAATTTGAAATCTTTTTCTAAGGTGTCACACGCTACCGCCAAATATTCACAAGGTCATGGAATTGTCTACACACAAAAAGAGTCTGAAAAACCTCTCTCATTGTATGAACAAGTTTTGTAAGGACCTGTTTTGTGAAAACAAGCTTTGTATGTGTTTTGACCATTTTTCCCTTCCTCATAGTTGCTACATATTAGTTTTGGGGTGTAGGTATGGTTGGCATGGTTCCCGATGTGATCGGAAGTAATTTGAGCGAGTTGGAGGTTGTTTTAAGGCTTTATGAGCCAATAGTTGACTTCGCTCAACATTTTATATTTTGAGTTTCAGATGGCAATTCTGTCTGCAACACCATATCTCGAATATCAAATTTGGGTTAGTAGCGAGGTTGGTTCGAGTTCGGAACCTTTATTTTGCATTTCGACCCTTGATTTGAAAAATAGTGAAAATAGGGTACCGGGGGTTAACTTATTGAAGAAAATCTTTTTTTAAAAATCTTATGTATCCATTGAGTCCGTAACGTTTAAATTAGCCTAGTTGCATATATGGTTTACTTCTGTCGGTCCCCGAACAAATCCTGGGGGTCCATTCGGAGAAATCGAAGGCATGCAACTCTGGCTGCGAACGCAGAGAAGGAATTTTTCCTTCTTCGTGAATGCGACAGGACTGTCATGAATGTGAAGGCCAATTTTTTTGGACGATCAACGTTGACCCTCACGAACACGAAGGATTGATCGTGTTCGCGAGGAATTGTTCATTGAACAGTACAAAAACCCTATTTTCACGATTTTACTCCATTTTTAGTCCTCCAAGCTTTGGGAAGAGGTGATTTATTAGGGCTTTATCACTATTCTAGCCTGGGTAAGCTCCTAAATCATCTTCCCATTATTTACTATCAATTACATCTTCGAACTCACCTGGAATTTTGGAGGTTTTGCCTGTAAAGCTTGAAAATTGTTTTTCTTTGATTTGGACCTTGTTTTTAACTCATTTTTGCGTGGGTTTTCAACTATAGACTCCTATAACCTTGAAAAATGTGTTTCTAAAGAAAAAATCTAGTTTTACCTTTACCCCTCTCATATTTCAAGTCCATTTTGGACTCGGCTTAAATATGGCAATATGGGTATTATTGGATTTCTTTCAACGCGTAGATGCTATATTTATATGTTTTAGTTGATTATGAGGTTGTTCGAAAGGGGAAAGCATGGTGTTGAAGGACTTTAGGCTCGTACTTCATCGTTTTGAGGTAGATTATGGTTTAACTTTTTTTAGATTGAGCTGAGTGGTTAATAAATAAGTAAAGCATGCTATGGGTTAGGGAATATGACTATGGGATTTATATTTTTGAGAGTATTATTACTATTGTGTGCCCGAGTGGGGGCTTATATTTTGTGGTTGTTGACTTGTGATATCTGATATTGCATGTTGCTCGAGTGAGGGCCTTATTTGACATCATTGGCCTTATTTGTGCATTTATATACCTTATTCTAGATATGAGCATATATTGACTTTATCATGAGAGAAAAACCCAAGTGAGAGGATGATATATATTAATGATGTCTACTTGCATATTTATTCTGATGATGCCTAATTAGAGTTGATAATCATGAATTGTGGACATATTGAGTTGATTCTGGACTCACTTATACATACATATTGAATTGATTGGATATCTTCATACTGATTTGATTGTAAGCATTATAACCTCATTCCATTTATATACATTCATGAGATGCTAGTACCATTGAGGAATATTGTTTTTGAAAGAAAAGGAGACATTTTTTATAAAAACCCTCTCCGTGAACACGAGCCAGGGAGGTGGGTTGAGATTGAGATATGAGTTATAGTATACTGGTTGCAAATCCTCTATGGTTCCTATTGTGGAGCTACGAGCTCTATAGGTGTATACAGAAAGTCATGCGATGACTTTCACTATTTCACCCCATAATTATTATTGCATTGCATACGCATATTTTATGATTCCCTTATATTTCCTTGACATGTGTTTAGTTTTGTATGCCTTTCGTGTATGTCCGTGTTGTTTCAATTCAGTATCATATTAGAACTGTTAGTAGAGACGATGTGAGCTACCATTTGGGAACTTTTTTGTTTATAGGTGATGTGCTCATAGTTATCTTTACTTATATTATTGTCTACTTTACTCAGTTGGTCTATGATACCTATTGAGTACAAGTGGACCGTACTCACTCCTACTGTGCCCTTTTGGTGCAGATCCAGGTCTTAGTACGACACATGATGGTTGAGATCGCGTCGTTGATTAATCTAATTTGAGGTACTGGATCGTTCTAGAGTCCATGATGGATTCTAGACCTTATCTATCCTATTTTATGTCTTTATTTCTTTATCAGAGACATACTTATGTAGTATTTTCAGATGTTCAAATTTGTATTAGATGTTCCACACTTTTGACACCAGATTTTGGGAGATGTTATGTTATTTCTTTTAGAATTATCTATATATGTCTCATATCAATCTGGCATCACTCTAGAAGTCTCACCTTAGTTTATTTCTCCTTTATTGTTTGTATTCTTTCCATTTTGGGTCATCATCTTACTTATCAAGGCTGTGCCGCGATAAGTATCATCATGACCTAGTTTTTAGGTCGTGACAAATTAGTATCAGAGAGCCTGGTTCACCGATCTTATAAGTGTAAGGGCAGGATATCTAGTAGAGTCTTATAGTTTGGTACATAAACATCCGTACCTATCTTTAAGAGGCTATAAGATGTATTTAGGAAAAAAAAACTTCTCTAATTTGATTTCTTATCATGCGGGTTGTTCATACCCAATGTTCTAAACTTGTACTCCATTCTTTCTATGAATATGGTGAGAACTAGGTCCAAAGATGCTAGGGATACTGAACCAATACCTGACATAGGATCTCTGGTTTAAGGAAGAGGCAGGGGTCATGGACGGTCTAGAGGTAGAGGACGAGCATGAGGAACTGCCCCAGTCAGAGGATGTACTAGAGAGGCCTCTCCCGAGCTCGAGGTTGAGTATACTAGAAATGATTATCAGAAAGAGGGTGTGGGGACAGCTCAGGTCCCACAGGGATCAATTGACGCCCCAGTGCTTCAGGATTTATTAATTCGCCTATTGAGTCAATTGGATGGTGTTCCTTTGAGTGTACCGGGTATTCCTCAGCCTTTGAGTGATGTTCCGCCATCTTTACAGGCATCTACTTATGGTATTCCTGCTTCTGGGATACATCCATCATCTATGGTACCCCCACGTACAGACTCTTTGCCTACCAGACTTACTATTCCTCTGGTTGCTTCGAGTACAGTGATGTCTTTTGATGAATAGAAGAGGTTCGAGAGGTTTATTCACTTAGGTCCTCCCAAGTTCAATGGTGCTATTGGAAAAGATGCCTATGAGTTTCTAACTAATTGTCAAGATAAGTTACATAATCTTGGGTCCCTTGAGTTTCATTGAGTTTCTTATACCACCTATCAGTTGACAGATATGGCTAGGGATTGGTGGAGGTTGTTTGTTAGTTGAAGGCCTTTGGATTCTCCTACTATGACTTGGACACAGTTTTCAGAGGCATTCTTGGAGAGGTGTGTACCTTATAGCTTGAGAGATCAGATAAGGGATGAGTTTGATCATTTGGAGCAGGGCTCCATGTCTATTGCCAAGTATGAGGCACATTTTCTTGCTCTATCTAGATATTCAGTTGCTGGTATCTCTACTGAGTCTGAAAGGATTCACAAGTTTGTGAAGGGGCTTGATGGTTCATATCAGTTAGCTACAGCCCAGATGATAGTTTCAGGGGCTTCTTTGTAGAGTATTATTGAGCATGCCAAGATGACCAAGTCTATTATCCAGGCTACTCAGGAGGCACTAAGAAGGTGCATCGTCAGGGTAATTTTAGTAGACACGCCTCCCGAGGTAGAGATTTCTTTAGTTGAGGTTCCTAGGATTATCATGGTAGGACAGTTCAGGCCACATTACAAGGATTAGGTGGTGGACCTTCACGTTTTGTGGCTTTTGGTAGCCAGGTATTAGGTCATGTGAGTGGAAGTTCTAGGTTTGGTTCTTTATGCCAAGGTGGTCGTTCTGGTTCATCCACACCTCCTCAGATTAAGTCGGTCCATAAAGTATGTTTTGTTTGTGATGAATTTGGACATGTGGACAAGGATTGCAGACGTATGTTTGGACCTCCTTAGCAGAGATGTCAGCTTCAGCTTTACCCTACTCTTATATCTGCAGTCAAAAGTGGTTCACAGAGTGGTAGGGATTGTGCTAGAGGTTCTCGAGGTAGAGGTAGGGGAGTTCATGGTAGTGGTCATGGGGTTTCTCAGTATAGGTGCAGACATGGAAAGTGTTATGCTATACCTGGGAGACCTGAGGCGGAGGCCTCTAGTGCAGTCATTACAGATATCTCCCGGTTTACTACAAATCTGCTTTCGTGTTATTTAACCCTGTGATTAACATTCTCCTATGTGTTTATATATTTACTTCTGGTTTTGATGCTGCATATGAGCCCCTTTCTATACCTCTTCATGTATCTAACCCCATAGGAGATTCTTTAGTGGTGGATCGGGTGTACCGATCTTGTGTGGTTACCTTTGTTGGGCGAGAGACTTGGGTAGACTTGATCCTCCTAGATATGGTTGACTTTGACATTATCTTGGGTATGGATTGGTTAGCTCCCTGTCATGCTATTTTGAACTGTCATGCCAAGACCTTGACCTTAGCTACACCGGGTGTGCCAATGTTATCTTGGGTCTGAAGGGAGTTATATATTTTCTATGTGTTTATCGCATAGTAGAAATGGGTTGTTTGTCTTATTTGGATCATGTTTGAGATACTAGCATTGCCTCACCACCTCCTGTGGATTCTATTTGGGTTGTTCATGAGTTTATGGATGTGTTTCCTACAGATTTGTTGGGTATACCTTCGGATAGTGATATTGATTTTTCTACTGATGTAGAGTCGGGCACTAAGCCCATGTCTATTTCTCCTTATAAAATGGCCTCGGCTAAGTTGAAGGAATTGAAGATACAATTGCAGGATTTGTTGGGTAAGGGGTTTATTAGACCTAGTGTATCTCTTTGGGGTGTTCCTGGCTTATTTCTAAAGAAGAAAGATGGCTCTATGCGCATATGTATTGATTATTAGTAGTTGAACAAAGTAACAGTTAAGAACAGGTATCCTCTTTCTCTCATTGATGATTTGTTTAACCAGCTTTAAGACACCTCTATGTTTTCTAAGATTGATTTGAGATCCGGGTATCACCAGTTAAGGATTAGAGTTTTGGATGTTCCAAAGATGACTTTTTAAGCTCAATACGGTCATTATGAGTTCTTGGTCATGTTATTAGGGTTGAACAATGCCCCAGCAGTGTTCATGGAGTTGATGAAATGGGTGTTTAGATCGTATCTCGACTCCTTTGTCATTGTATTTATAGATGATATCTTAGTTTATTCTAAGAATGAGGCCGATCATATGAGACACTTGAGGACTGTACTTCAGAGATTGCGTGATGAGAAGTTGTATGTTAAGTTCTCCAAGTGTGAGTTTTGGTTGGATTCTATCTCTTTCTTGGGTCATGTGGTGACCAAGGATGGTATTATGGTCGATCAGACCAAGATTGTTGCGATTCATAATTGGGCTAGGCCCATTAGTCCTACTGAGATTCAGAGTTTTGTTGGCTTGGCAGGTTATTATCGGTATTTTGTTGAGGGTTTCTATTCTATTGCGGCTCCTTTGACCAAGTTGACTTAGAAGAAAATTACCTTTCAGTGGTCGGAAGAGTGTGAGAAGAGCTTCCAAAAGCTCAAGGAGTTGTTGACTTTGACACTATCTTGGCTTTACCTAAGGAGGGCGGGTATTATCGTGTTTTTTGATGCTTCAAGTGTTGGATTGGGTGCAGTGTTGATGCAGGAGGGTAAGGTGATTATTTATGCTTCTCGTTAGTTGAAGCCTCATGAGAAAAATTACCCTACCCATGACTTAGAGCTGGTTGCGGTTGTGTTTGTGTTGAAGTTGTGGAGGCACTATTTGTATGGAGTCTATTGTGAGATATTCTAGGATCATCATAGTTTTCAGTACTTCTTCACCCAGCGAGAGCTTAATATGAGATAGCGGCATTGGCTTGAGTTGCTTAAGGATTATGACCTCGACCTCACTATTTCTATCATTCGGGCAAGGCTAATGTGGTTGCAGATGCCTTGAGTCGGAAGTCGACTAGTATGGGGAGTCTGGCTCATCTCTTGACTCAGGAGCGGCCTTTAGCCTTAG
The DNA here is from genome assembly GCA_031232105.1 of Capsicum rhomboideum. Taxonomy (NCBI): domain Eukaryota; kingdom Viridiplantae; phylum Streptophyta; class Magnoliopsida; order Solanales; family Solanaceae; genus Capsicum; species Capsicum rhomboideum. The sequence continues at coordinate 27,800,920 of CP124711.1, read as the reverse complement.
AGGTTCAGTCTTTAGCTAACCAAATGGTTAGGCTTGATATTTCGATACCTGGACGTGTTTTGGCCTTTGTTGATGCTAGATCTTCTTTGATGGTGTAGATTTGAGCTCACCAATTTGATGACGATGGTTTGAGAATGATTCGGGATAAGGTGTTGAGTGGCGAGGCCAAAGAGGCTTCTCTTAACCCTGATGGTGTGTTGAGGATTGATGGCCGAGTTCGTATACCAAGAGTAGGAAGATGGGTGAGATTAATTTTGGAGGGGCGCATTGGTCCAGATATTACATTAATCTTGGAGTAACTAAGATGTATTGTGATTTGAAGCAGCTCTACTAGTGGTGTGGCATGAAGAAGGATGTAGCAGATTTTATAGATTGTTGCTTGTGTTGTCAGCAGATGAAGGCCGAGCATCAGAGATCGGGTAGTTTGTTTCAGATATTCCATTCCAAAGTGGAAGTGAAAGCAGATCACTATGGATTTCGTGAGTGGATTACCTCGTACTTTTTGTGGTTCTGACAGTATTTGGGTCATCATGGATCTATTAACCAAATCAGCCCATTTCATCCCTGTACAGATTTCATTCAGTACGAGATATTAGCCCGTATCTATGTTCGAGAGGTAGTTCGCCTTCATGGAGTGCCAGTGTCTATTATTTAAGACAGAGGTTCGGTGTTCACTTCTAGCTTTTGGAGGACGTTTCAGGAGGAGTTGGGTACGTAGGTTGAGCTTAGCACAACTTTTCACCCCCAGACTGACGATCAGTTAGAGAGGACTATTAAGATTTTGGAAGACATGCTCCGCGAGTGTGTTATGGACTTTGGAGGTCAGTGGGAGAAGCAATTAGCCTTGGTTGAGTTCTCTTATAATAATAACTACCATTCTAGTATTGAGATGGTACCTTTTGAGGTATTGTATGGTAGATGTTGTACATCTCCGAGTGGTTGGATTGAGACTTTCAAGGATAGACCCCGTGTTACCGACTTGTTTTGCGAATCTTTGGATAGAGTTTGAGTGATCCAGTATAGGTTTCGGGCAGCCAGAGTAGGCAAAAGAGTTATGCTGACCGTTGATGAGCCATGGTTACATGGCACTTTCGATGCTTTAAACAAGGAAAATATGCAATAACTTGGGTGTATTTGGTTGGTATGATGTGTTTTCTGTCCTACATTATAGGAAAACAGGTTTTGAAGCAAAATGATCAAAAAAGAAGAATCACGCCCGAGAACGAAGTATCGAAAGACAAAAAAACAAGGAGCTGCACTAGAAGAGTGACCCACGACAGCACTCACGTGTCGTGAGTCCACTTATGTGATGTGAGTGGCGGCCGTGAGTCATCTTCAGAGATGTTGAATATTGTCTGATTCCCACGACAGGCAGTCACGTGGCATGACTACACTCATGTGGCATGACTGGGTGGCGTGAGTCAACTTCTGAAGGTGTCTATTTGAGCCAGATTTCCATAACACTCACCTACGTGGCGTGACTTGGTTCCACGACACCAAGTCACGATACCGTGGAAAATTGCCGACTCAGTTCTCCTATTTTGATTTGGATAGGATTAGCCTTGTATCTATAAATACCCCTGTATTGTCCTACGTGCGGGAGTGAGTCATTACATTGTTTTGAGATAGTTTTTTAGTATTTTGAGTTCAGAAAGATATTATTGGTTTTGTAATCTTGGAATATTGATTCTAGGGTTTTATTCATAATTGAGCTTTCAGTTTTTCTTCATTGTTGTGAGTTTACAATTATGTTTTCATCCTTGAATTCTTATTGTGCTCTTGTGAACATGAGTAGCTAAATGCATCAACTAGGGTTGTGTGAACTATGAGGTATTAACAAAATAGGTTTAGTGCAAAGCAATTCTGAACCGATGTGAATGCATGTATTGTTATTTTCTTCATTGTGATTGATCTTTTAACGGTTGCAAACGTTAGAAACTCGCCTGTATTCTAAACTTGCTCGAGAGAGAGGTAGAGATTGGGAAAAGGAGATAACAACAGAGATTTGAAGCTATCAACCTTCATCTAATAACTTGAGCCTTAGCGGGAATAGTTATCTGAGGTCCAATACAAGGGTTAGTAGTACGACGCTCGAAAACTGAGAGGAGAAGAGTGAAATTCATCTAACCAGGGTCGAGAGACGTTTAGACGAAAATATCTTGTCAGATTTGACATGCAGCGCAGCGGGACAGTTTTGTCAGCACCAATAACCGGTAGAGTTAAGGAATCATTGGGGATCACAGTCCTAGTGTACTTCTCATATTGAAAACAACTTCAAAGAATCACCACTTGTTACGATTACTACTTGCTTACAAATGTCCCCCCCCCCCTTCTTTTTTACTTATTTGCCAACTACTCGAACAAGAACCCAACCTACTTTTGTCCTATTCCCTGTGGGATCGACCCCAACTTAGTTGGGTTCTATATTTGGTACAGCGACCACTTTATACTTCTTAAAAGGCATATTTTGGGCGACATCAAATTTTGGCACCGTTGCCGGGGAGTACGGTTACGGAGTTGATTAGTTTATTTGTTGGAGTTGATTGGTATTTTTTTTCTATACTTTTACGGGCACACGCTGGTGTATTCCCAATACTAGGAGTCAAGGCAATCCCCTGATTCCACTTGATCTGGAAATAGAAAGGACTCTGAGAGCAAATCGAAGAATGGTGAATACCGAAGAAGTTCAGGATCCTGCCGCCATGGGAGACATTCATAATCAACCAATTCAGTCGGTTGGTCATGAAACAGCGGATCAAACTACTGCTTGATTGACACGAGAAGAATATGCTAGACAAGCTGCTCTGACACAAGCAGAAAGAGATAATCGAGATATGCAAGAGGCAGCCCAGCGACTGGCTGAGGCTGAAGAGAGACAAAGAAGACTGAGAGCTCACCAACCACTTCAAAGACCACATGTCATGACCCGAACCGAGGCCCTAGCCGTGACAGGCTTTTCGAACCAATGATGGCCCGAGAAGACCCCTTAGCATTACATCATAAGCATAGTCATAATAAGATAAATGCGGAAACTAGGCCCATAAGATAAAAGATTTCCAAAGTCCAAAATCTTTGGAATGTAACATCAAAACAATAATTAACTTAGGTCTACGAAGCCTCTAACATCATGAATAGAAATCCTAAGCCGAGACATGGCCCCGGTAATACCATAAAATCAAAATGAAGTTCTAGGGAAAATAAACATAATGCCTTCCGAAAGATGGAGGGCTCACCACTTACGAACTGTTGACCTGCGAATAATCTACTGCTGAAGCAAAGGCTTCGGAACCTACATCATGAAAAGATGTAGTATCCGAGGACAGTCAGTACGATGAGTACTGGCATGCTACCCAAGGAAAGGGATCCGAACAGTCCATATAATATAATAATAGAAATTTTTGAAGAGCTTCACCGTATAAGTTTGTCATAAATGAGGTATGAAATAAAGAATATTTAAAATATAAAATAAAGCAATCTTTTGCAAATTCTTAATTCTGAACTATGTAGTTACACCGACATTAAGTAACCCACGGGCAATATGGGTCCAGTACTACCCAACTGGCCGGGCCTCAATCCATGTTAGCCGCATGGACTGAGATAACATCCTTAAATAATTGAACATGCATACAACTGCTCAAGGCAAGTACACAGTGGTCATCCATATTTCACGACAGGACCTCCCCACATCGGCAAACGCGGTTTCCAGTGTTGGTCACAAGGACTACACCTTCTCGGTAAACTACATAATTCTCTTCAGGCCCAATTAAAACATTTATATTACTTTCAATCATGGAGTCTTTCATTAAGGCATTAACATGTTGGTATCGTCATACCAATAACCTTGCAAGTCAATCTTATCATGCCAAATAATTTTCATTAAACATCTTTTAACTCCAAAGTCAACCCCGCCTTTAACATCATAACATCATCATAATTGAAATCCTCATAACAATTTTCAAACTATTTAAACAACATAATACATTCAAGGATGTAAAGGACGGGGAAAACATTTATATTCCTTATGAAGTTTCAAAGTTTTCAAGAGACTAGAAATCATGGCTAAAACATTGAATCAATAATAGTTCATTAATTTCAAATAGCCAATTCAGTCTCAAAACCCCCAATTAAAGATTAAAATCCATTCTTAAAGAAAAGGGAAAAAAACAATTATCAAGCTTTTCATAAGTTAAATATTAAATCCAATTTCAAACATCAACAAAATATACATAATATTAATCTTAATCATATAATAAAATAATGGTTGAAAAAGGGAGTGTTCAAACATGCCTTTTTACGGAGAGAACTTGAAGAAAACTTGAATCTTTGGACCTTGAAGCTTGAACCCTAGTTGATTTCTCCTTTTGTGTTTAGAGAGAAGATGAATTATGTTTTTGGGGAAAGAAAATATGTTTCTAGGGTTTGGGAGGTGATTTTAAGTTGAAAAAGTCGAATCTCATTATGGGAAAATGACCAAAATACCCTTGGTCCGACTTTAAAAAAAATTCTCGAAAACAGGTCACGGGACCCACCCACGTGCCATAGGTCATCCCACGTGCCGTGGAATGGTTCCTTGAGAATCAGGGAATTTTTTTAGCTTTCAGAATCTGATTCACGGAAGGGACCTACGGTTCCGTAGGTCCAAATCACATCACGTAAGTCCAACTCACGTCACGTAAGTCCAACTCACGTCACGTGAGTTGGTGTCGTGACTCTGGACACTGCCTCACTAAACTGCACATAACGTTTTACTCCGGACTCGGATTAATGAACGGTCAGTTGCGTTGGAAAGAAGACTCAAAGATATTTAATTTGATATGTTATGGGCTACATAACTCTTCATATTCTAAGAAAAATACTCATTTAAAGTTGACCCATATAAAAACATATACTAAAACTCAATCGGTAGAAAAGTTCTCAACTCAACTTTGAGCTAGGAAATTTTTATGACCTCAATTCATCTCCAAAGATGTTTCCACACTAATAAATTGATATTCACACTATTATCCTAATAGAAATCATATGATTCGGGTCTATACACATGTAAAGGACGGTTCAAATTCTAGCCCGAAAGTGTGGGGTGTTACACCGCATGTGCCAGTTTATGATGATACTGAGGAAGAAGATGTGGCCTAATTTGAGCAAATAGAGACCGGTGCCATTATTCCACCAGAGTTACCTCCGGGCACTAAGTTTGACATTACCAGTGCCATGATTCACCTGCTAAACTTGAAGGGTGTGTTCTTCGGTCTTCCTACTGATGATCCAAACATGCACGTGATGAATTTTGTGGGGGTCTGCACTTCATATAATTTGCTTGGAGTTGACCAAGAGGCTATTCAATTGAGATTGTTTCCATTCTCTTTAACAGGTGAAGCTACTTTATGGTTGGCTGAGTTGCCACGAGGTTCCATCACTACTTGGCAAGAATTGAGAAATCAATTTTTGGAAAGATTTTTTCTACCTTCTAAGATGCTACAGTTGAAAGATGAAATTTATAATTTCAGACAACTACATTCTGAAGCAATGTACGAGACATGGCTAAGGTTCAAGAAGAAGCTACAGAATGTGCCAAATCATAGGATGAGTGCTAGGAACTTACTTTAAATCTTCTACAGATCTTTAAATGCCAACACGAAGGTGGTAGCACATACTATCACTGGTGGATCATTCATGAGTCTGAGATGGGAACGAGCTTCGGAGATATTAGATCATATCACTAAGACCAACAGAGGGTGGCATACTTGGGAGGCAGATACGCCTGCTAGCACATATGCTATTGGAGCCTCAGCAGTACAACGGGCTTTGGACGAATCTGTAGCTCAAGAGGTCGCTCAGCTGAGGACAGGAATTGGTCTTCTAGCCAAATAGATTGCGGCTAGAGATGCTGAAAAGGTGCATGCCATCGGTACACAAGGTAAAATGCCTAGACATGGCGATTATGAATTTGATGAAAAGGCCAAGTATTTGGATCGAGAAGTGGCGGGTTTTCGAACCAAGGGTCAAGGGTCTAATCAAGACTCTTGGAACTCGAGGCAAGGGAATCAAGGTTGGAACTACTATGGAGACAGTTACAACAAGTCGGGATATAGAGATAGAGAATGAGATCGTGATGGTGATTGGAGGCGGAAGGATTATTATAAAAAAAAAAAAAAGTGACGTATATGTTCCACCAGGAAATTGCGATGCTGACTCTGGAAATTTAAGAATAGAATCCCTTCTCAGTAAACTGATGAAAGGGTCAGAGAGTCAAGAATAGTGCCTGAAGGAGATTAGGTCAGACATCTCGTGAATAATTCAGAAAGTAGAATCCCATTCGACTGCTATTAAACAGTTAGAGAAATAGTTCGGGCAAATATCGATGTCATTGAACCAATGTCAGACAGGTACCCTTCCAAGCAACACCGTCCAGAATTCGAAAAATGATAGTCATTGTCTGTCCATTACTACTAGAAGAGGGAAATGCACAATAGATCCAACTATACCTGTGAATAGCGGTAAGACAAGTGAGCCGATGGTTATTGATGTAGAAACTGAGATAGAGCCGGGTAATTCAAAGGTCAAAACAGTTCTAAATCCTCCGGATACTAGCGAAAACACAAAATCTGAGAAGAGGCAGGGAAAGAAGGTCCCACAAAAGTTGAAGACTATCCCACAACCTCCTCCTCCCTTTCCTCAAAGATTGAAAAAGAAGGCTGAGGAAGGAAAATATTAGAAGTTTATTACAATGTTGAAAGAGCTATCGGTAAACATCCCTCTTGTTGAGGCATTGGAGGAAATGCCAGGTTATGCAAAATTTATGAAAAAACTGGTGACAAAGAAGAGATCTGTCAGTTTTGAGCAGGCAGATAACTTACATCATTGTAGTGAAGTTGTTTCAAGTTCCCTAGTTGAAAAGAAGGAGTACCCAGGAGCGTTCACAATTTCTTGTACTATCGGGTCATACAACTTTGCTAAAGCACTTTGTAATTTGGGTACTAGCATTAACTTAATGTCATTAGCCATTTTCAAGTAGTTGGGGTTGGGAGCACCAAAACCAACCTCTATGAGACTTCTCATGGCAGATAGGACTGTGAAAAAGTCGGTGGGCATTTTGTATGATGTTTTGGTAAAAGTTGCATCTTTCATATTTTTGGCTGACTTTGTGATCCTAGATTGTGAAGTTGATTTCGAGGTTCCCATTACATTAGGGAGACCATTCCTTGCCACTGGCTGTGCATTGGTCGACATGGAAACAGGGTTGATACAATTCAGGTTAAATGATGAACAAGTCACTTTCAATGTTTGTTGTTCCATGAATCAACCGAAAGATATGCGGGTGATTTCGGTGATAGATGCAGTTGAGGATACTGATAATGGCGTGTCTCTTAAAGAAAGACTTAGGGTAGAAGCTCTTGTGGTCGTGATTATGAATTTTGATAGCGACGGTATTGAGGAATATGATGAGATAGTTGGTGCACTCACTAGTAAGGGAGCATACACTTATGCTCCAAAGAAACTTGATCTCGATTTAAAGAATAGGGTGACCCTGCCAGCTCGTCCTTCTATTGAGGAGCCACTAGTCTTGGAGCTTAAGCCTCTTCCGGCTCACCTTCGCTACATATTTTTGGGAGCCAACAACACCTTGTCTGTGATTATTTCTTCTAAATTAGTGGAGTGGAAAGTAGAGGCTCTGGTTTCGATATTGAGAAGATTTAAGAGGGCTATAAGTTGGTCCATTGCTGATATTATAGGAATTTCACCCGATATTTTCACTCATAAAATTCAACTTACTTCTGAGTGCATACTGAGAATTGAACACTAACGTCGTATAAACCCACCTATGCAAGAGGTTGTGAAGAAAGAGATCATCAAGTGGTTAGATATAGGAGTGGTTTACCCTATTGCTGATAGCAAATGGTTAAGCCCAGTTTAGTGTGTGCCAAAGAAGGGAGGAATCACTGTGGTTCCAAATGACAAAAATGTGTTAATTCCAATGAGGCCGATTACTGGATGGAGAGTTTGCATGGATTATCGAAAGCTGAATTCTTGGACAGAAAAAGATTATTTTCCTATGCCCTTCATAGATCAGATGTTAGACCGTCTTGCTGGTAGAGGATGGTATTGTTTTCTCGATGGCTATTCGCGGTATAATCAGATTTTCATTACTCCCAAAGACCACGAGAAGACAAATTTCACTTGTCCATACGGGACATTCGCATTTAAAAGGATGGCCTTCGGTCTATGTAATGCACAGGCCACTTTCCAACGTTGCATGATGTCTATTTTCTCCGACATGGTGGAAGACACTATTGAGGTTTTTATGGATGATTTTCTGTTGTGGGAGACTCATTTGATGATTGATTGGCACACCTGGATAATGTGTTGTAAAGGTGCGAGGAGTGTAACTTAGTGATAAATTGGGAAAAATGTCACTTTATAGTCAACGAGGGTATCGTATTAGGGCATCAGATTTCAGAGAAAGGTATTGAAATGGATAAGGCAAAGATTGAGGTAATTGAAAAGTTACCACCACCTATCTCTATAAAAGGAATTCGAAGTTTCTTAAGTCATCCTGGCTTTTATAGAAGATTCATCAAGGATTTCTCTAAGATTGCACATCCTTTATGCAAACTTTTGGAGAAAGAGGTGAAGTTCGTGTTCAATGAGGCATGTATTAAAGAATTTGAGTGTCTTAAAGAAAAATTAATTTCAGCCCTATTATTGTGTCACCAGATTGGATGATGTCTTTCGAGGTTATGTGTGATGCTAGCGGAGTGGCTTTGGGTGCAGTCCTTGGCCAAAAACGTGAGAAGATTTTACATCCAATTTACTATGCTAGCAAAGTGCTTAATCCAGCTTAAAAGAATTATACTGTGACTGAACAAGAATTGTTGGCTATGGTCTTTTCTTTTGAGAAATTTAGATCTTACTTAATTGGTACGAAGGTGATTGTGCATACAGACCATGCAGCTCTTCGGTATCTTATGTCAAAAAAGGATGCTAAGCCAAGATTAATTCGGTGGGTGGTCCTACTGCAAGAATTTGACTTTGAAGTCAAGGATCGTAAAGGAACCAAGAATCAGGTCGCTGACCATCTATCACGCCTTGAGGAGGAGGCCAGGCTTAAATTAAGGGATGATCTTGAGATTGATAATACTTTTCTAGATGAGCAGGTATTGGCAGCATCGCAAGATTTAATCCCTTGGTTTGCTGATTTTGCCAACTTTTTGGTAAGAAATGTAGTTTCGAAAGATATATTATATCAGCAGAGAAAGAAATTCATGCATGAGGTGTGAAAATTCTTCTGGGATGAGCCGTATTTATTTAGGGTATGTTCAGATGGCATGATTCGAAGATGTATTCCAGAAGTCGAGATGATGAGTATTTTGGAAGCACGTCATTCATCTCAAGTTGGGGGTCATCATGGAGGTGCGCGGACTGCCTATAAAATCTTGCAATGTGGGTACTACTGGCCTAGTATTTACAAAGATGGTCATGATTATGCTCGCGCTTATGACCAATGTCAAAGACAAGGGAATATCTCACGCAGACACGAACTTCCCATGAAAACTATGCTTGAGCTTGAATTGTTTGACTTGTGGGGAATTGACTTTATGGGCCCTTTTGTGAGCTCAAATGGGATAAAATACATCTTGGTAGCTGTCGACTATGTTTCAAAGTGGGTGGAGGCAATTGAGCTTCCCAATAATGAAGGAAGAAGTGTCACGGCATTCTTGAAGAAGAACATATTTTCACGATTCGGTAAACCCCGAGTTATCATTAGTGATGGAGGATCCCACTTCTGCAATCGTCTGTTCAAGGTCCTTCTTGAAAGATATGGTGTTAAACATGAGGTGGCAACACCTTACCATCCTCAGACAAGCGGGCAAGTTGAGATGTCAAATCGTGAGATAAAGTCTATTTTGGCAAAAATGGTAAATGCCAATAGGACTGATTGGGCCCGAAGATTGGATGATGCATTATGGGCATATCGAACTACTTTCAAGATGCCAATTGGTGCATCACCATATCATTTAGTTTTTGGAAAGTCTTGCCATTTGCTTGTCGAACTTGAACATAAGGCTTTATGGGCTTTGAAAAGGTTGAATTTAGACTGGAGTGAAGCGGATAAATTGAGACTTGAACAGATGAATGAGATGGATGAATTTAGTCTCCGGGCTTATGAAAGTTTAGCAATATATAAAGAGAAGATGAAATTATATCATGATCGACGCATTAAGAAATGAGAGTTTCACCTGGGAGATTTGGTGCTATTTTATAACTCCAAGCTTCACTTGTTTGCTGGAAAATTAAAGTCCAAATGGTTCGGACCATTCACGTTAGTCAGGGTATTCTCACATGGAGCAATTGAGCTAAAAGGAGATGATAATATTCTATTCAAGGTCAATGGGTAGCGTGTCAAACATTATCTGTGAATCACGAAAGAAATAAGGACATATGCGGAGCTTGTGCTTGATGAAGTCTAAGTAGTCAAGCTAGTCATGTCGTGCTGTGACGTTAAGTCAAGCGCTTCATGGGAGGCAACCCATGGGCTAGTTGGTGAAGTCTGAGTATCCGAGTTAGCCGTGTCGTTCCGCGACATTAAATCAGGTGCTACTTGAGAGGCAACCCACGATCTGAGGATGTTGTGACCTGAGCATTGGCGGAGCAAGTAGCTAAAATTCACAAGATTTACCTGAACAGGTTCAGTACTACCCACGCCAGGTACCTACGTGACGTAGGTAAACCCACGTCACATGGGTAGTATCGTGAATGCAGAAGCAAATTTTAGAAATTAGAATCTCACCTGACGTAGGTCAACCCACGTCACGTGGGTGGTATCGTGAATGCAGAAATCCCAGGTAAGTTCATACCCGACCCGACCCGATCTAAATTAAAATATATATCGGTCCTACACTCATAATTCCGATCCCAATTCAATTCTTATTCAAACTTCTCCACTTTAAATCCTACAAATAAACCCTAATACCCACAAGTCATCATATCCCATACCTTCAAATTCCAAATTCCAACTCAATCTTCACTACAAAACCCGACCCCAACACCCAAATTTTGGCCAACCCACACCTAATTTCGGCCAACCCGACCCAAACTCGTTACCATGCCACCCAAACCTAATCCCAAACGTGACCATCTTAATTCTTCATCACGATTTAGAATGAAAAATCCTGAATTTCCATCTAAATTATGTGATGAACCGTCTCGATCAGATTCGAGTGGGTCCGTGAAGAAGTTTGATATTGGACATGATGATACTGCATTAGTTCCTCATACCACGAGGTTACAGACTCGGGCACAAACTTTTGCCCGGGCAGCACTTCATCCTGTCTAGCCGGCTGCTCCTGCTCAATCTTCTGAGTTTGGCCCCCAGTCTGAGGAGAGTGAGGATGATTTGATCTCTGGTTCTGGGGACAATGCTAATGGACAGGTTGAGTCTGCAGTGGAGGCTACAGCATCTATTTCGGGCACTGGTGAACAGAGTGCCCCGACTCCCTCACAGAACAGGGATATCCACCGATGGTGTGTTGAGGGCATGCGGGATTTTTATGACAGGGATGCCGAGCTTACTGAGCGGGGTGTGTGTCGAAGAAGTATTATGGAGGAGCCCCGATATAGGATAGAGGAGTTAAAGGCATTGCCTGATATTTGGCCTGTGTTTGAGCAGTATGGGTTTGGATGGATAGCAGAGCCTTCTGGTCGCTACAGCTCAGAATTAGTTTCAGAATTTTATGCATCATATACTGCATCTATTGATTTAAGCACATTAATTGGACAGCAATTCTGGGACCAGCCACCTTTGACTCACATTTTGGTTCGACGAACCCAAGTCGACATATCTGAGCAGACCATCCATAGATTCTTATTTGGTGCAGACCGTCCTTTGCCAGCTATGACTGCTGAGTTTGATCACCACATGGAGACTGTAAGAAATCAGATTAAAATGCGAGATGTTGATCAGAAGTTGGAGTTGCTGCGGTGGATAGCTGGTTATATAGCAGAGGATGGGGTTGATGCTAGTTGGGTGACTGGGAAGCTGGATATAAAGAAGTCCACGCTCTATTTTGTTGGCAGATTCTGGTGGTCAGTTGTTAGGCATCGGTTGGGGCCTACTAATGCAGATAATTCACTCACCTTAGACCGAGTTGTTGTAGTTGCTAGCATCATTGTCGGTTATAATATTCATATTGTGAGGTACATTGTGAGAGATATCCATGAGCGTGCTTTTCGTGAGTATACCAGTATCCCTTTGCCCTGCTTGATTCAGGGCTTGTATGATAGTGCTGGTGTGGTTGCACTACCTACCGTCGATCACTTTATTGAGGTGACACGCATAGCATACATTGGTTTGATGCAGCAGCGGGGATCTATCCCCAGTGTTCCACGAAGGTCTCAGCCTTCTGGGTCGTTAGGAGCAGCCCTTTTTGAAGGTCCTGGAGATAGAAATGAGCCGGTTAGTATGCATATGCCTATTCCAGTACCGGTTCGGGTACCAGATACTGTTCATGTACCGACTGGGGGAACTGGCCCTATTGATAATGAGGTACCCAGCTCTACAACACCACAACCTTCCTCTGGTAAGGTTTCAATTTCTAGAGACTTCCTGCAGCAGCTGGTTGATCGACAGACCGAGATGTTTGAGCGGCAGGCTCACACTGAGGCCCAGATAGCTAAGTTGGTATCCCAACCTAAGCCATGGGTTCGGACCACCGTAGAGGCTTCAGAGGCTAGAGTAGAGGCCCGTATGACTGCAGCTATGGATCGGTTTATGCGCGAGCTGCATGGGAGGATTGACAGTTTTAAGGCATGAATGGCCACCCGGATGGGTCCCGTACATGATCCTGGTATGGCAACATTGACACAGGAGGTAGCTGCATTAAGGGAGGAGTTTCGAGCTTTGACACCGAGCAGCACCCCTGTTATTCCACCTATGCCTGTTTTGGCCCCGATGAGGCCGGCCTTTGAGGTGGATTTGTTTGGGAATGAGGAGCCTCCCATTGATAAAGGCAAAATCCACACAGTACGGAAGAGCAGGTGGATAGTGGTGATGAGTTTGAGGGTGATTTCTGTAGAACGGTTAAGGCCTCTAGGATGGAGTACCATACTGGCCAGATAGCAGAGGAGCAGAGGGCGTATGGTACATCCTCTAGTCAGGCACCCACTCCACCAAATACACCTAGCGGAGATCCCAGAGGGCAGAATGATGATCTCGCTACAGGCGGTCCTACTTTCGGTGCTTAGGGCGCTGCAGGTATGTCTTCACTCCCTTGCATTTATTATATTGATAGTTGTGCACTGAGGGCAGTGCACCATTGTTAGTTAGGGGTAGGGGTGTACCGCCACTTGGGGATTTTTGTTGCCGTGTTTCGTTTTCCCCGAGTGTGCTATCATAGTAGAACCGGCATGTTAAGGTTTTTATTTATATCATTTATGTGTTTTTTTTTGTTAAATTAGGAGAAAAATAAGGGAACCTTAGTGCAGTAAAAGTTTGAGCATATTTTGAATGTTAAGGATGCTTTTTGACTGTTTAAAGGATACCCCTCCTGAAATTTTTGTTTTTAAATGGTGTGTGTAGTATGTTACTTTGTGACAGCTGTTGGATCTTGTTATGGCATTAGTATTATAGGCAGAATAACTGTAGCTAGCATTGCATGAACCCAGATAGGAAGTAGTTGATAATACAACCCTGTGCTGTGTGTGTGTGAGGTCATTACTTAGTTGACTTTGTGTGTGTGATCCAAAACTTACCCGGTTAGTCTTGCCTAGGTTAGAGGATAGTGGTTAGGAAAGGATCATAGTCCATTTTTGAATAAGTCCACATTTAGCCTAAATGCCTGACCAAATGAATTAAGTATCCCTTGATCCCGATTTTGAGCTTTAATTGACATGTTTCTTTCATTAGCCTATTCACCTTCCTATTTTGATTTATAATGAACCTGTCTTGGCCCTGGTCCCTCCTTGGACATTGTGTACCTCAATTCAGGCAAATCGCCTGAGTCGAGGGTGGCTATTGTAGGGGTGCGTAGATTTATTTGGGTATGAAGAAGGGGTAATAAAAGAGAAAAAAACAGATTTGGGTGTGAAGAAAAAATATAATAAAGTGAAATAAAAAAAAAGAAAATTGTGTTTTGAAAGTGAAGAAAATCAAACCTGAAATTATGAAAATAAATGAAGGAGAATAAGGGAGAATAAATAAGCATGGTTGAAAAGTGGAGAAAAAAGTAGTGTAGTGTCAAAGAGGGTTAAGTCACCATATCCATATGTACCATACCCATCCCCAAGCCTGCATTACAAGCCGATTAAAGTCCTATAGTGATCCTAGTCCAACTGTCCGAAAAAACTAAGGCATAGAAAATAAGGGCAAGCCTATGGTATTTCATGCACACCAGTTGAACTTCTTTGTGAGAGAGAGTGTTTTGACCGAGTCCCTGGTTTGAGATTCATTAGTATACTATGAGTGTATGGGACTTCTTTGCTGTGAGAGTATATGGGTTGTATTGTTAGCTGCTATCTGTTCGGATAATGGCATTTGCATGTAAGCTTAGTTGTTTGTTCATAATCTTATGCCATCACTTGATCCCTTCTATGTAATGATAATATGTTACAAGGATACACACTGTGGCTTTTGGAGTTGCAAGAAGGAGGGGTTAGGAAAGTTTTGCCAAAAGCAATGAGTTGACTGTCGTAGGTCCCTTAGGTTTCTCTTAATTAAGCATCGTATATGTTTGTGTTGTTTTATTCGCCTGAGGACATGCAAACGTTCTAAGTTGAGGGTGTTGATGAGCCATGGTTACATGGCACTTTCGATGCTTAAAACAAGGAAAATATGCAATAACTTAGGTGTATTTGGTTGGTATGATGTGTTTTTTGTCCTACATTACAGGAAAACAGGTTTTGAAGCAAAATGATCAAAAAGGAAGAATCACGCTCGAGAACGAAGTATCGAAAGACAAAAGAACAAGGAATTGCGCCAGAAGATTGACCCACGACAGCACTCACGTGACGTGAGTGGCGGCCGTGAGTCATCTCCAGAGATACTGAATATTGTCTGATTCCCACGACAGGCAGTCACGTGGCGTGACTGGGTGGCGTGAGTCAACTTCTGAAGATGTCTATTTGAGCCTGATTTGCACGACACTCACCTACGCGGCGTGACTTGGTTCCACAACACCAAGTCACGACACCGTGGAAAATTGCTGACTCAGTTCTCCTATTTTGATTTGGATAGGATTAGCCTTGTATCTATAAATACCCCTGTATTTTCCTACATGTGGGAGTGAGTCATTACATTGTTTTGAGATAGTTTTTCAGTATTTTGAGTTCAGAAACATATTATTGGTTTTGTAATCTTGGAATATTGATTCTAAGGTTTTATTCATAATTGAGATTTCAATTTTTCTTCATTGTTGTGAGTTTACAATTATGTTTTCACCCTTGAATTCTTATTGTGCTCTTGTGAACATGAGTATCTAAACGCATCAACTAGGGTTGTGTGAACCATGAGGAATTAACGAAATGGGTTAAGTGCAAAGCAATTCTAAACTGATGTGAATGCATGTATTGTTATTTTCTTCGTTGTGATTGATCTTCTAACGGTTCCAAACGTTAGAAACTCGCCTATATTCTAGACTTGCTCGAGAGAGAGGTAAAGATTGGAAAAAGGAGATAACAACAGAGATTTGAAGCTATCAACCTTCATCTAATAACTTGAGCCTTAGCGGGAATAGTTATATGAGGTCCAGGACAAGGGTTAGTAGTGCGACGCTCGAAAACCGAGAGGAGAAGAGTAAAATTCATCTAACCAGGGTCGAGAGACATTTAGACGAACATATCTTGTCAGATTTTTCATGCAGCGTAGCGGGACAGCTTTGCCAGCACCAATAACCGGTAGAGTTAAGGAATCGTTGGGGATCACAGTCCTAGTGTAATTCTCATATTGAAAACAACTTCAAAGAATCACCACTTGTTACGATTACTACTTGCTTACAAATATTCCCCCTTTTTTTTACTTATTTTCCAACTACTCGAACAAGAACTCAACCTACTTTCGTCCTATTCCCTGTGGGATCGACCCCAACCTAGTTGGGTTCTATATTTGGTATAGCGACCACTTTATACTTCTTAGGAGGCATATTTTGGGAGACATCAACCGCAGACTTTGTGCCTTAGAGTTTGGTATTGGAGATCGGGTTTTTCTTCGTGTGTTGCCTATGAAGGGTATGATGAGGTTCAAGAAGAGGGGCAAGCTTTGCCCTAGATACATCAGACCTTTTAAGATTCTTCGAATAGTTGGGGAGGTTGCTTATGAGTTGGCTCTACCTCCAGACTTTTCAGTCGTCCATCCATTTTTTCATGTATCTATGCTTCGACGCTACATTCCGGATGAGTCTCATGTGCTTCTTTGGGATTCGTCCAGTTGGATGAGAGTTTGACCTTTGTTGAGAAGCTAGTCTCCATTTTAGCTAGGGATGTTAGATGACTGCGTTCTAGAGATATTCTTGTAGTTAAGTTTCAATGGATACACCGTTCTATTGAGGAGGCTTCTTGGGAGGTTGAGTCCGTTATGTGTAGTAGTTACCCCCAGCTTTTCACCAACTCAGGTATTTCTTTGCTTTTTAGTTCGAGGACGAACTAGAGTCTTAGTGGTGGATATTATAAAGACATGTTTTGTGAAAAGTATCTTTTTACGTGTTTTAACCATTTTGCCCTTCTCCGTAGTTTCTATATATTGGTTTTAGGGTGTAGGGATGATTGGCATGATTCTCGATGCGATTGGGGAGTGATTTGACTGAGTTTGAGGTTGTTTTGAGGCTTTATGAGTCAATAGTTGACTTCGATCAACATTTTATGTTTCGAGTCCCGGATGGCAATTTTGTCTGCGCCAGCAGATCCAGAATATTGAATTTAGGTTAGCAGCGAGGTTGGTTTGAGTTTTGGACCTTTATTTTGCATTACGACCCTTGGTTTGAAAAATAGTAAAAATAGGGTCTCGAGGGTTAACTTATTGAAAGCAATCCTTTTTTGAAAATCCGACGTAGCCATTAAGTTCAAAACGTCGAAATTAGCCTAGTGGAATATATGATTTACTTTTGTAGGGCCCCGAACGAATCCCGAGGGTCAATTTGGAGAAGTCGAAGGCATGCAAAAATCAGCATGTTTACTGATATCTAGTGCATGCCAGATCCTTCTTCGTGAACGCAGAGAAGGAATTGTTCCTTCTTCGTGAACGCGGAGAAGGAATTGTTCCTTCTTCATGAATGCGGAGAAGGAATTGTTCCTTCTTCGTGAACGCGGAGAAGGAATTGTTCCTTCTTCGCGAATGAGAGGGTTAGGGTCATGGACATTCGCGAACGCGAAGCCCTGGCCACAAATGTAAAGGCCAATTTTATTGGCCGATCAGCGTTAACCCTTACGAACGCTAAGGGTTGACCGCGTTCATGAGGTACTGTTCACTGAACAGTATAAAAATCTCATTTTCGCAATTTTACTCCATTTTTGAACCTCCGAGCTTCGAGAAGAGGTGATTTCTTAGGATTTTACCACCATTCTAGCTTGGGTAAGCTCCTAAATAATCTTCACATTATTTCCTATCAATTACATCTTTGAAAACACCTTTTAATCATGATTTCAAAATGAAATTTTGGGGGTTTTGCTGGTAAAGCTTGAAAATGGTTTTTCTTTGATTTGGACCTCGTTTTTAACTCATTTTCGCATGGGTTTTCAACTATAGACTCCTATAACCTTGGACAATGTGTTTCGAAAGAAAAATTCTAGTTTTACACCTCTCATTTTTCAAGTCCGTTTTGGACCCAACTTAAATATGGGCAATATAGGTATTGTTGGCTTCCTTTTATCGCGTAGATGCTATATTTGTATGTTTTAGTTGATTCTGAGGTCGTTCAAAAGGAGAAAGCGCCGTGTTGAATTACTTTAGGCTCGAACTTCGTCGTTTCGAGGTAGGTTATGGCTTAACTTCTTTCAGATTGAGCTGGGTAGTTAATAAATAAGCAAAACATGCTATGGGTTGGGGAAAATGACTATGGGATTTATATTTTCGAGAGTATTATTACTGTTGTGTGCCCGAGTGGGGGCTTATATTTAGTGGTTGTTGACTTGTGATATCTGATATTGCGTGTTGGCCAAGTGAGGGCTTTGTTTGACATCATTGGCCTTATTTGTGCAGTTATATACCTTATTCTAGATATGATGTCCGTGTTGGGGGCTTAAGTTGTTATTATAGGACTTATTGAGCATAGATTACCTTCATCATGATAGGAAAACCCAAGTTAGGCGTTGATATGATATTATGATGTCTACATGCATATTTATTCCGATGGTGCCTAATTAAAGTTGATAATCATGAATTGTGGACATATTGAGTTGATTCTGGGCTAGCTCACTTATATATACGTATTTAATTGATTGGATATCTTCATACTGATTTGATTGTGAACATTACACCCTTATTCCATAAATATACATTCATGATATGTTAGTACCATTGAGGAACATTGTTTTTGAAAGAAAATAAGACATTTTTTTTATAAAAACTCTCTCTATGAACACGAGCCAGAGAGGTGGGTTGAGATTGAGATATGAGTTATAGTATACTTGAGAACACCCCATAGGTCCTATTGCGGAACTGCAAGATCGGTATGTGTATACAGAAAGTCATGAGATGACTTTCACTGTTCCACCCCATCATCATCATTGCATTGCACTGCATATGCATCTTTTGTGATTCTCTTAGTTTTCCTTGACTTGTGTTTAGTTGTGTATTCCTTTTGTGTATGTCTGTGTTGTTCAATTTTGTATCATAGTAGAATTGTTAGTGGAGACGGTGTGAGCTACCGTTTGAAAACTTTTTTATTTACAGGTGACGTGCTCATAGTTATCTTTACTTATATTATTGTCTACTTTGCTCAGTTGCCTATGATACCTACTGAGCACAAGTGGACCGTACTCACTCCTATTGTGCCCTTTCGATGCAGATCCAGGTACGAGTACGACACGCGGAGGTTGAGATCGTGTCGTTGATTGATTAGATTCAAGGTACTGGATCGTTCTAGAGTCTAGGACGGATTCCAGACCTCCTCTATCCTATCTTATGTCTTTATTTCTTTATCAGAGACAGACTTATGTAGTATCTTCAGATGTTCGGATTTGTATTAGATGCTCTACACTTTTGACACTAAATTTTGGGAGATGCTATGTTATTTCTTTAGACTTATTTATATTATGTCTCATGTTTGTCTGGCTTCACTCTAGAAGTCTCCCCTTAGTTTATTTCTCCTTTATTGTTCGTATCTTTCCATTTTGGGTCATCAGTTTACTTATCAAGGTTGTGCCGCTATAAGTGCCATCATGACCTAGTTTTGGGGTTGTGACAAGTTTCGAGAAGATATATTTTCCATATGGTAATTCCTTTTCATTTTATGCTTCACTGTTTTATTGGACATAAAGCTGCTCATTAAAAATAAAATATTTATATTTATATCTTTGTTAAAGATATAATAAAAAGTTTAAAATCAAAATAGTTCTAAATGTATAAGAATATTATTTTCTTTAGGATATACAGAAAAAGGGGCGCATGGTTTTGTGCATTTTTATATAAAATTATCTAAAAAGATAATAATAAGTAACAATGTCTAATTAAATAAATTTAATAAATTAAAAATAAAATAAATTTTCAATTATTATAAATTAAAACAGTATGTTGATGTAAAAGAAAATTTTATTATACTTATTAGAAGCGTGAGTGAGCAGGCAGCTGATGGTTGTCGTCAGGCAGCTGATGGTTGTCGTCAGTATTTTAAAAGGCATTCGCGGGGCGAGGCAAAGCTAAAACGTACCGAGGCGTTGTGGGGGGGTGGGGGGGTGGGGAGGGGCGAAAGTACCTAAAAGAGTACGCCTCACCACTTGGGGCGTACGCCTAGGCGTGAGGCGCGCTTTTTTCTCAAGGCATAAGCCCCGTGAACTACTAAAAATTAAAATATATTTTCCTATTTAATCTTTAACTTAAGCTTAAAGAGTAAAAAGACTAAAATATTTTACTTATTAAACACTTAAAGAGTATTTAAACTCTTTGATTTCTACAATACCCAAAGTGAAACAAATTAAAAGGGTTTTCAGATTATTGATGAAGTTAGACATACTACAACAAATTCGAAAAATTTGATTGACAATATGGATGATGATGAAGAGCTCTTCTTTGATAGTGACTGAATGTTGAATCAGAAATTCAGAATTATCTATTTTGTTCCCAAATAGAGGTGGGGGTTGATTAATTATGCACTTTTTTTTTGGACAAACTTGTATTTTTGAGGACATATAATGGTTTATTACTTTATTATATAAAAAGTTGACGTTATATATTGAGTGTATTTTGTTGCTTTGGTTAGTTTTTTACCTGAAATAGTTTGAGATACATACTCCATTTATTTTTTATTTTTTATAATTTGTGTATGTAGTTTTACTTATTTTTTTTGGTGATTTACCCTTTTTTAAAATATTTTTCTAATAATATTAATTTATAAAATATTTAAAATTAAAGTTCCATGAGGCTTACGCCCCATCGCCTCGAGGCTTACGCCTCGTCTTACGCCCCCGCCTTTTAAAACACTGGTTGTCATGCCTGCTTCCAACTGCCTGATTCTGGTCGAGAGTATTTTTATAATTTCATATTTTTTTCCGTTTTAGTTTAATTTTTTAATCTGTTATATATTTCAAAATTGTGTAAAAAGTATTATAAATTACAATAATTAACAATTTAAATTATTTCAAGGAACATAAAAATTTTTGGTTGACTTGAAATTCTATTAGTGCAACATAAATTGGGATAAAAGAAGTTATATATTATTTGAAAAATTCGTGAAAAATAATATAAATCACAATAATTAACAAATTAAAATATTTGAAGGATGTATAAAAAATTGGTTTGACTTCCCAAATTTTGTTAATGTCATATAAATTGAAAAATTATGTAGAAAGTCATATAAATCATAATAATTAACAACTTAAAATATCAAAAAAAAACTATATAACAAATTTGATTGGCTTTCTTAAATATTTCACTAATGCCACATAAATTGGGACAGAAAGAGTAACATATAGTATCTGAAAATGATGTAAAAGTACTATAAATTCATAACTAACAACTTAAAATATTTAAAAATCATACAAAAAATTTGGTTGACTTTCCTAATTTCATCTGTGCAACATAAATTGAGATAAAAAAAATTAATATACATTGGGCCCGTGTTGGCACGGGCTCCTATATCTAGTATA
Source organism: Capsicum rhomboideum (assembly GCA_031232105.1). Lineage (NCBI taxonomy): Eukaryota > Viridiplantae > Streptophyta > Magnoliopsida > Solanales > Solanaceae > Capsicum > Capsicum rhomboideum. The sequence continues at coordinate 27,779,635 of CP124711.1, read as the reverse complement.
TAAAGAGACCGTGCCAGTACGGGCCCAATATATCTCCTTCTGTCTCAATTTATGTGACACGGATAAAATATGAAGTGAATCAATTTTTTATATATATTTTTAAATATTTTAAATTATTAATTATTGTGATTTATAGTATTTTTTACGAAATTTAACATAATATATGTTGTTCCCTTTGTCCCCATTTATTTGACACAAAATGAAATTATGAGAGTCAACCATATTTTTATAATTAGATGTCTTAAGTTGTTGCTTATTGTGATTTATAGTAATTTTTACGTAATTTGCACATAATATATGTTAATCCCTTTGTCCTAATTTATGTGGTACATATGAAATTTCAAGAATCGATTTTTTAAATCGACATGAAGATATTTCTAAAAATACTCTTGGCTAGAAGCAGGCACATCGAATGCTTCTAGCCACTTATTAATAGTACAAATAGTAATTGCGATGATTAATTAATATTCTTTTTTAGAATTTTTATTCGTAATATAGAATTTATTTTGTATGATAGATGTATACATACTGAATGTGTTAATTTTGAATCTCTTAACTAATATTTGACAGTCATAGATTCTCCTACATCTACTATAGTTTATAAATGATTTGGCTGGTCATTTGAAAAACATAGTTTTACCTTACTAATATTTTCTAAAAGTTTTACAACTCTTTTTTTGCTTTTTAAATTCATGCACAATTCAAAACTGTATTAAATGGAATGGAGATAGTACTATATAATGTCATGTTTAATTTAATCATCAATTGTATAGGGATATCCTTATTTATGCAGAGAACATTACGTGGGCATTTCGTCATGAAAAAAAAATATTCATTTTATTTGAGATTTTCAAAATTAGAATTGGAGTTATATTTGACTATATTTTTTACAAAGATATTGTGAATTTGAATATAATTTTTCTGAAAATCACTCAACTAGACTAATTTATGTCAAACATGCAATCAAATTTATTGTTAAAAAGTAATATCTCAAAATAAATAGTTACATAAAATCATAATTTAGTCCAATATATATGCTACTACATACTTTTACACAAACAAAATTAACTTTATTTGGCTGCTTTGAAGTTTGAATTATGTTTGGTTATAGTTTTTACAAATAATATTTGATTATTTAAATGTACTTTTCCTAAAAAAATATGAAATATCATTTAAATGGGTCATTTTTATACAAATAAAAATTATAAGCTAATTTTAAAAGAATGGATATTTTCAAATACAAATTCAAGTTATATTTGAAATTTTCATGATCAAACATCGATTTTCAAATAAATTGAAAAAAAAAAATCAAAAAAAAAAAAAAATTCCTCATCAGCAAATGAGTTCTATACTTTCACCAAATAGTTACAGGGCAGGTAACATATAATTGCTAAAATTACAAATTTAAATGTCATAAACAGAAAAATATAAAATATTTCATCCCTTTTTTATTTAGTTAGTTGTGTGGCAACATGTCGACATGTCTGCCTATACTGCCTGCTGAGAAATTTTTTTTTTATACTTTCTTTGATTTAATTTGTTTATCTTACTTTTCTTTTTAATCTGTTATATATTTAAAAATTACGTAAAAATACTATAAATTACAATAATTAACAACTTAAAAAATTTAAAAGCCATCAAAATTTGGTTGACTCTCAAAATTTTATCAATGCCACATAAATGAGTAAATTTCATGTAGGGACGGCTCAAGTCCGTTGGTGGCCTAAAGCCAAAAATGAATTGGAGGCCTTAAATATTTTTAAAAAATTAATATTTTTTAATTTAAAATCTATTCTTCTAACTTTTTAAGATGCAAAGTTGCTACTATATATCTTGTATAAGTATTTTGAGATGCAAAGTTGTTTATTTCTTTTATATATGATTTTTTTTTATAAATAGTACTCCTTCCGTTTCTTTTTGATCTATTTTGACTTGACAATGTGTTTGGAGTTTAAGAAAATAAAGAAGACTTTTGAATCTTGTTATCTTAAACTAAAGATATATAAAATACACCAAAAATGTTCTTTAATTTTATAGGCTTAAACATGTCATGAGGAAAGTCGAAAGTAAAGAATTGACAAAAAAAAACATTCTTTTTGAAGTGGACTATAAAAGAGACAAAACAAATTGAAACAGATAGTACAAAATATTTTTTTTTAAATAAACCGTATAATAATTCTAATATTGCTAAAAAAAATTAGGCCCCTCAAATTTGGGGGCCTAAAGCGGGTGACTAGTTTTTTAAGGCATGAAGCCGCCCCTGATTTCATGGGTGGTCATCTAGTTTTGTGTTCATTACTGAAAAGTCATTATTCTTTGTTTTGTTACATAAAAGTCATTTAACTTTGCCTCATTTTTCACAAAAATAACTTTGGCAAAATTATTGTTAAAACTCTACCTAAAATGTGTAGTAAAATAATAAAAAGATCCTTTATGTTTGAGCGTTGGTTTAAAATGATACCTCAAATATACTTTTAAGCAGTTTTGATACTCTAAGCTTGCTAAATGTGAGTACATTTGACCTTCATCAAACACTTAACAAACTTTGACTATTAAATTTTACAAAACTGTAGAAAAATAAATTTAATATTGATTCATATTTAGAGGTGTTTTCTTTGCAATTTTTATTTTTTGATTTATTGCAACATTTGGTGTAGCTTGGTAGGTGTAATTTATCTAGTTTTATAATAGTTTCACAGACCCCTCCTTAAATTTTGTTTCATAACCGTAGATCTCCCATATGACATATGATACACACTTTGATTATTTTGATTTTTTTTAATAACAATTTTTTTATTGTACTTATCACTAATGCGAAAATGTATACTTAAACTTATTTTTTCCTATTAATTCTAATTTGTTTGATTACTTTTATAAACATGTTTTATCATTTTTTTTCCCTTTTATTTATTTTATTCACTATCATTGCTAAATAAAATAAAAATGAAGATTAAGTTTTTAATTTGCTCTCTTTATTGTGGCTGGACATGAATTTTAAGATATCAATTGTATAAGTTTTAGTAAAAATAAGATTTACTTAGAATCAATTCTTTTATGGAATAATTGAAGTATCAAGAAGTGAAATACTTTTATAAATTTTTAGAATTTTCATTATGCCACTATTTTCAACTTTCAACAATTTTTTTATCCGTTCCAGACCCCTCTAGAAAATCTCCTATTAAGAACTTTTAAATTTATTAATTTCATATTAAGTAACATTATTTTATTGTTTGTTTTCTTTTAATAACTCTTATTTACTAAAAGTATTACAGTTTAGGTCGCATATTCATATATTGATGATAATGTTCATAGAAAGTATTACAAAATAATTTGAAAATCATATTTATTTACTTAATAATGTATTGATACTATGAAGAAAATATTATTTAACAAAAGGAAAGGAAAGATGTCTATAAATTAATTTAAAAAATAGTATATTAGAAAAGGATAAGTAAATGAAAATAAAATATTTTTCATTTATGATAAATATATTTTGAGATTTTTTTCTTGGTTTTACTTTTTTCCAATATCCGTTAAATTTAGTAGGTAGAATTTGTTAAATGTATGAAAAAAAGGGCTCAATTGTAGCAAAATAGTAGACTAAAACTGCTCAAAAGCATATTTAAGGGATGTTTTAAATATATCCTCAAACATAAGGGTTTTTTTTGTTATTTTATCTCACATTTTAGGTAGTTTTTTAATAATATTTTATCAAAGTTACTTTTGTGAAAGGTAAGACAAAGTTAAATGACTTTTATGTAACAAAATAAAAAAAAAATGACTTCAATAATGAACATAAAGCTGCTAGATGACCACCCATGAAATTTTCTCTTCAGCAGATTCATTCTTTGTAATAGCAAATATATTGAATCGTCATTCCATTAGTTTGCTTAATGGTGAATAGAAAAGAGATATTTTGAAAGGTGTAAGGCTTGGAATTAAATGCTTGGGGTTATGAGGTGAACATTAATTATGTTGTGTGACCAACTTTTATTTATTGACATCAATTTGTTTTACTGATCTTCATAATTACACAATTACGTATCATTTTGAACTAATTATTTCTTCACATAATGCATCTTTCTGACTATTTTCATTTATCAATATTAGATTTTGAGGTGGATTCTTTTTATGCAGCAATGGAGAGAAAGGTAAATTTAATTACAGTGTTCTTTTTGACCCCTAAATCAGTTGAATTTCATTATTATTAAAAAAAAAAAAAAATCGATTGTTATCCTTGGACTTGAACTTTATGCATCTTATGTGCTTTATTATATGCATACAATAGTTTATTACTATGATATATACTGTTAATTTCAATTAGCAGAAGAAAAAAGGCAAATGAAACATGGAGAGATATTGTTATCATAGGGGCACAATTATTTCAAGAAATTTGAGGATGACATGGAGACAATTAAAAATAAACAGATATCATCACCAGATGATTATGAAGCAGCCAAGGAATGGTCTAACTTCTTGCAAGTGAATTATACCAACTTTAAATTTGACTTTTATAATAGAGAATATCTTATTAAAATCAGAAACTTCTGCAAAGTAAGATTGAACTACTTTTGTTTTTGCTTGTCTATTTGATTTAAGTTGTTATTCTGCTTGAATATTAATAATGACATTCTTTTCTTTGATTTCTGAAGCCGATATGATCTTTATTTTATAAATTACGGAGCATAAATTTGATATTATTTCTATCTTAATGACATCTGATTTTGAATATCTACAGAGGCGTTTGATCCTTTAATTCATTTGTTTGTAGCTTGGAAGTATAACAAAAAATATAACAGATTCATCCTCTTCACTTTATTTATTCATAATGAGAAGAGCTACAAATTAAATACTCCATCTATGACTTTACATTAATCAAATTCATTTGGTTCAAGATTTTGTGATTTCCTCTAAATTTTCTTTAGCAAGTTTGGTTCACTACTTTAAACATAGGATATTTTGTATGTAATATTAATTTTTGTATACTCAAACAAACTTCTAAATAATATCAAAACAATTTTTTTTTTTAAACAAAACTACTTATATTTAATAGGAAATCCATAGCAAAGTGAATGTAAGACTTCCGGAGTACATTGTATTTTGTTAAAATAACTCTCATTGAGCTATTATATAGACTTAATAGTATTCAAATTAATACCCAATTTTTTTGTGCATTTATTATGTCGAATCACCATATTCGTTTCGTGAACTGTGAAAAGAAAGTTTACATATCCAAAAGCAGAGAATATTAGCAAAAGGTGAAAAGTTATTACAATTATACATTATCATTATATACTTAATTATAAAATACTTAGTTACAAAATTGAACATTTGTTTGGTTGCTTTTCATTAGTATGAATTTCAAAATATTGTAAAGCCACTACTTGAATCATAAACTATTCCTATTTTCCATATCAATCAAATTCATTCGAAAGATTAGAAATCAACAAAAGAATAAAGTAAATTTTCGTTAAGTCTCTACTCAAATTAGCCATCTAGCTTTGTATTTATTATCCAAAAGTCATTATTCTTTGATTTGTTTCACAAAAGTCGTTTAATTTTGCCTCATCTTTCACAAAAGTAACTTTGACAAAATTTGGTTAAAACCCTACCTAAAATGTGAGATGAAATTAAAAAAGAATCTCTTATGTTTGAGGGTAGGTTCAAAATGGCCCCTCAAATATACTTTTGAGCAGTTTTGGTACTTTAAACTTATTCTAAATACCGCAAAGTAGAGAGAAAGACCAACCTCTCTCTAAACTCCACAACCGTACTCTATCGGAGGTATGACCAAACCTCCACTCCCCGATATAATCTGATCCCTTTCTATTCCACCGGAACCACCAGACCAAATGGATTGCCAAATGACAGATAACCACTAAAGAGGTCATAAGTGACTCATTCCAAGCGTCTTACTCTCCCACTATCGATAAACTAACGGAAGTTTATAATCCTGACTCAAACCTTGAATCAGACTTAATCTCCCTATCCATTGAAGAACAACAGAGACTCTATGAATCCTAGAAATACTCTGTCATCATCTCAGTCTTTAGGAAAAAACTCAATCACCAATACCTCAAGACGAAACTGACAAATCTATGGAAAATGAAAAAAAAATTCCATCTCATAGATCTAGGACTCGATTTCTATACAGTTAAATTCAACACTCCGAAGAGTCATAGCAAAGCTATGCAGGGAGGACCCTGGTTTGTCACTGGTAGTTTCCTATCAGTTAGAAACTGGGAGCCCAACTTCGTACCCAAAGAAAATGACATCTCCTCCACGGCGATTTGGGTCTGAGATTACCCCAACTCCCTACGAAATTCTGCGATAAACTCATCCTAGAAAAAATAGGAAGGAAAATTAGGAAATTAGTCAAGATCGACTCCTGCACCTCCTCCACTTTGAGAGGGAGATATGCCAGAACTTGTGTCCAAGTTCCACTAGAAGTACCACTGAAATCCTTAATTACAATTGGCAGTCACAAATAACCCATATGCTATGAAGGGGATGTGATTCTATGCACGGCATGTGGTCGCTTGGGTTATACCATCAGTAAATGCACCGCTCTCAAAAGTACACCCACAACTCCTAATCCCACCTAGGTGAACGAACAAAGGAAGGAGGAAGGAGAATGGAAAACAGTCCCATTCAATTGAAGAAAGAAGAATACTCAAAGCACATCACACATCAACCCAAGTAAGATGAACCAAAACATCAAGGTAAAATGGTTTGATACAGATTCAGGTAAGTTCTTGGAAATTCATCAATTCACGTTCAGTAGACCGACATCCCCCCAAGGTAAGTATCAACCCATAGGCGGCGATGACACATTGGCGGATAGCCCTAAAACATTTGGGGACAATATGAAGTCCAACAAAAAAAGACCCATCACCTTGATAATAAGGGAGTTGGCCTTGGGCCTGGTTTCAACTATAACCAGGTCGTTTTCGGCCAGCCGTCTAATTCTTTAGACAAGCCTAAAACTCAGACCCAACTCAACCAGGTCAATCTCCCTCTTAATAAGATTTCTATGGGGCCCACTTCTATTTCTTTACAAGAAGAAAGCAAAAAGAATTTAGATGATTCCCGTTTCCCAAGATCCACTTTCTCTAGCAGCCAAACGTCCCTGAACTTTTCCAAAGAAATGTCGGCTGATAATAGCACCTCTGAAACCACTGATATGATGGAAGTAGTCACGCCCATCAAATCAGTATTAAAAGCCACCAGCTTGAGTGGGAGTTTAACTAGTGGAACTAGTATAAACTCCAAGTCCAACTCCTTCAAAAGACCCCAAAGAAATTGGCAACACCACCCTCAAGCTCGAGCCAAATTTCACTGAATCTGAGAACAGAACTACTACCACCAGACCATATCCCCTCCTCGTGGATGGAAATGGGACTAATGAGTCTAACAATACCTTTCAACTTTGAGATAGAAGGTCAACAATGCAGAGTTCAAATCCAGAACCCAGCATACTTAGCCCTGCTAGCCATGGAGGCTGTCAATCAGGGGCTAGCAAACTTTGGATAAAACACTTGGCTCATAACTCTAATGTTTCTCCTAAGCAAACAGAGTCATTAGACTCTAACTCCTCAAAGCCTCAAGGAGACAATGAACCAAGTAATCTTATCCCTACCTTTCTTCCCACCTCCAAATCAGGAGTTCCTCCTCAAAGGACCAGCTTTTATGAAACTCAATGGGGAAAACCCATTTCCCTCAACTCAGGAAGTCCTCCCTATGATTCCCCGATCTTCTCTTGCCCGGGAAATGACAGAGAGAGGAAATATAATGGAAATGCTAAGATCAAACAGTAGGGAAATAGAGGAAATACTCGCAAGCCTAAGAATCCCAAAGACAAATGCAACAAATTTGGACAAACCCCTGAAACTGGAGTTCACAGACCTTATTCAAGAAATGGTGATAGTTTTTATTCCCACAAATCTTCTAAAGCTAGAACTAACCGTCAATATCCCAAGCCCTATGATAGAGGATTTCTTTGTGGCAAAAATAAAGCCTCTCTCAAAGAAGAGGAAAGCTACAGAGATGACAGAGACATCCACCCCACAGAAAAAGGGGAAGGAAGTCATGAGGGAACCCTTGAAAAGTAAAAAACTCCTGATGATGAATTGCCTAATATAGAATGCTAGAAGGTTAAATAATGCTGAGTTCAGAAGGCACTGTAAGGCCATGATTAGCATTCACCAACCTATTTTCCTTTCTCTCTTAGAGACTAGGATGAGTGACCATAGCATGTTAACAGAGGAATTGGGTTTCTCTAACAAGATTCAATCCAGTGCTAATGGGAACTGGGTATTGTCATTATGTGGAATGATGACTCCATAAAGCTTTCTGACGTCTCCATTTCCCAACAAGTAATCATTTTCTCTGTTAAGGTCAGTAATCCCCCCCTCTTGGATTTTCAGTGCTATCTATGCTAGCACTGACTTGAACAATCGAATCCTCATGTGGGTTCACCTCACCTCCATAGCAGATACTATTATCAATCCCGATAATAGCAAATGGCTAGTAGAAGGAGATTTTAATGAGATTCTTAGGGCCTCTAAAAAGTTTGGTGGAAATTGTATTAATAACAATAGAGCCTCTCACTTCTGGAATTGTATTAATCATTGTAGGCTTGTTGACCTAGGTTTTAAAAGTAGTAAATACACCTGGACTAACAAAAGGTACAGGAATATGCAGAACCTTATTCTTAAGAGACTGGATAGATGCCTAACCAATGAAACCTGGAGTCATTAGTACCCTGAGGCCACTATCACCCACCTCTCTAGAACCTATTCTGACCACTGCCCTTTTCTGGTCAGTCTGACCAGAAGACCTCCCACCAAAAAACCCTTCAGGGTGGAAACTATGTGGTTTTCCCACCCTGAATTCTCAAGCATAGTGACTAATTCTTTCCATGGAAGGAATGACCTCCATGAAGTCATTAACACCTTTGAAGGTGCAATCACCATTTGGAACAAAGAGGTTTTTTGCAATGTTTTTCACAAGAAGAACCACATTCTTGCTAGGTTAACAGGCATCTAGAAAGCTACCAGTTACCCTACTAGAACCTTCCTCCAAAACCTAGAGAGAACCCTCTCCTTGGAATACAACACCATCCTCAAGCAAGGGCATGACTTCTGGAAGCTCAAATCCAAAATAAACTGGCTAATGGATGGTGTTTCAAATACAAAATTCTTTCATACCTATACCCTTAATATAAGGAGAAGAAATAGAATCAATGCTCTCCAAGATGATCAGGGAAACTGGATCTATGATCATAAAGGCATTTTGAACTCTATCCACTCCTTCTACAAAACTCTTTTCACCACTGAACACAATCTCTCTCACCTCAAATACTAGTTGAATCCCTCCATTCATGGATCTATTAGCAGTAATGATCATGCTCTTCTTGATGATATTCCCATAGTTGATGAAGTCAAAAGAGTTTTCTTCTTCTTTCACCCTACTAAGGCTCCTGATCCTGATGGCCTCCATCCCATTATGTTCCAAAAATATTGGGATATCATCAGCCCGGCCTTCCTTACCTCCTTTTGTATGGATAGTAGAATCAACTCTACTTATCTATGTCTTATCCCTAAATGCAATAATGCCTCCAACCTTAGGAACTTTAGACCCATTGGCCTTTGCAATACCCAATGCAAAATCATTACCAAGATCATCACCTTTAGAATCAAATCCCATCTCAATTACATCATTGGACCAAACCAGGCCAGTTTCTTATCCAAAAGAAGAGTTGTTGATAATGCTATCATAGTTCAGGAGTACATTACCCACCTCTCCAAAATGAAAGGGGAAAAGGCCAACATGATCCTTAAAATTGATCTAGAAAAAGCCTTTGATAGGCTTGAATGGTCTTTTATCAGACAGACTTTGTACTTCTTTAACTTCCCCCCTGGCCTTATCAGCTTGATCATGTCTTACATCTCTTCTTCTACCATCTCTGTGCTTATTAATGGTAGTAAGGCTGAATTCTTCAAATCCTCCAGAGGTATAAGACAAGGGGACCCCATCTCACCCTACATATTTGTCCTCGGCATGGAACTAGGAGAATCAATGATGAGGTTGACATCCTCCAATGGACCCCAATGTCCATCTGCATAAGAGGTCTTAAGATTTCCTATCTCTTCTCTGTTGATGAGCTCACCTTGTTTGCTAAGGCTGATAGACAAAACTACATTACCATCATGAACACTCTTGCCAGTTTTAGTATCCCCTCTGGTCAAAAAATCAATACCAGAAAATCTAAAGTTATGTTCTTCCAAAACTGCAATAGGGAAGAAAAATACCCTTGCCAACCTCCTCTCCATACCTGCTAAACCCAATTTTAAAAAATACCTAGGATTCCCCATCTTCCGCAAAAAGCCTGTCAACAGTGACTTTTAATTTATCCTTGATAATATGAAGGCCAAATTGACAGGTTGGAAGATAAACTTCCTTAACATGGCTGGGAGGACAACTCTGGCAAAAGCTTCCTTGAGCAGTATGCCAAATCATGTAATGCAGTACATTTTCCTCCCAAATAAAATCCTCAAGCACATTGACAGGATCCAGAGGAACTTCATATGGGATACCATTGACACTAGGAGGAAAATACATCTTGTAGGTTGGGATACCATCACCAAACCTAAGAGAGATGGAGGGCTCAACATGCAAAAAGTTGGCACCAAAAACATCACCCTCCATGCCAGCCTTGCTTGGAGATTCCACCCAAACACCAAATCCCTCTGACATCTGTACTCCATTTCAAGTATGGAAGCAGAACACCCAACATCTATAACCTTTCTTTTAGGACCTGAAAATCTACTCTTAGGGGAAAGGAGGCCTGTAAAGAGGCTTATCATTGGATTGTACACAAAGGTGATAGAGTTAACTTTTGGTATGATAGATGGATCACCCACATCCCCCCACCCCCACCCCCTCTGAGGCAAATCATTCATGGAACTCCCACTGCTGATATGGAAAACCTGAACCTATCCCATAACTGGAATGGTCACTCCTGGGACTTCACCAACCTCCCCTTCGAACTCTCAATTTCTATCATCCAAACTATCAATAGCTCTTTTACTCATAACCATAATTCCCATCACGACACTCTTACCGGTAATCTTAATAGCAATGGCCTCTTCAATTGTAAAAGTGTTTATTCCCACATTTGCAGTTGCCCTCCTCACAATCAACAGAACTCTTTCACCTGGATCTAGAAAAGCCCTATTCCAAATAAGATTTAAAGTCTTCCTGTGGCTTATCCAGCATAACAGCCTTCTAACCAACTCCACTCTTAGCAATAGAGGTATTAACATCTCAAAAGCTTATGCCTATTGTGATCACTCCTATAAAGATGTCAATCATATCTTCCATGACTGCACTAGCACAACATCCTTCTGGTCTGACCTTCTCCACCAATACAAAGGCAACACCACTATTACCCATAACATACTTCATCCCAATAACTGTACTAACACATGGAAACTCCTCAATAATAAGATCTACGATCCTATTATAACTTGGTATGCTTTCCTCCCCTTCTACCTCTGGACTATCTGGAAGAACAGAAATAAAAAACTATTTAATAACAAAAGAGACTGCTCTATTTTCAAGAAGGCCTGCTCTGATGCCATTGAATTCAATACTCTTAGCCCTCACCATAGTAGAACTCCTAAAACCATCCTCAACATTAAATGGATTCCCCTTTTACCAGGTAAGTACAAGCTCAACACTGATGGTGCTTGTCTTGGTAACCCTGGCAGGGGTGGTATTGGGGGGAGTGGTGAGAAATGATAGGCGAGACTGGGTAATGGGATACAACAAAAGCTACCACCTCACCACCAATAACTATATGGAACTCCGAGATCTAATTGAAGTGCTCAAAATGGTGGAGCTCCATAACCTCACCCCAATTGAAATAAACATTAATTCCTTGGAAATCATTCCTATGCTTAAAAAAGGAAACCCATTCTATAATCCTTTACTTGATGAATGCAAGTTGAGGCTCCGAAGGCTAGGAAGACCACTGGTTCAACACGTCTACGGGGAGCTCAACTGTGTTGCTGATGCACTTGTGAAAGAGGGAGCAAAATCACAAGCTTTTGAAGAACCTTATTTTTTGATAGGTCCATCTGTGTATGCTGTGAAAGCAGTTTGGGCAGACATAGTGGGAACTACTTTTACTAGAGAAGCTAGCACTTGTGCAAATTCAAACTCTAGTTTCTATTTTGTTGATCCGAAATGATCAATTTGTAAACAAATACTATGTGTTTTTATTATTTATGAAGCATCCATTTAACCAAAAAAAAAAAAAAAAAAAAAAAAGGTACTTTAAGCTTGCTAAATGTGAGTATATTTGACCTTCATAAAATACTTAACAAACTTTGAATGTTAAATTTTATAGAGCTGTGACAAAAAGAATTTAATATTAACTCTCATTTAGAGGTGTATCCTTTGCAATTTTCATTTTTTTTTTTTCGGTTTATTGCAGGATTTGGTGTAGCTTGCTAGACGTAATTTATCTCTTTTTAGAATAATTTCATCGACCCCTTCACAAGTTTCACTTCATAACGTTGATATCTCATGTTATATATGATACCATACTTACTTTGATTATTTTAATTTCTTTATAACAGTTCCTTTAACGTATTTATCACTAATGCAAAAATGTATACTTAAATTTATTTTTCCCTATTAATACTATTTTACTTGATTAATTTTATAAAGATGTGTTTATTAGTTTTTACCTTTTTAGTTATTTCAGTCATTATTATTGTTAAATAAAAATAAAATAAAATAAAAATAATAGTAAGTATTTAATTTACTTTCTTTGTTGTCGTTAGACACGAATATTAAGATTACTTTGTAACACCCCGTCCATTTCCGAACCTATTTTAGTACCATAACATTTGAGAAATTATTTAAACATGAGATTGTGGGGGTATTACACATGTAATTAGTTGGGCTAAATTAATTTTGTGCCATTGGGCTCAAATGAGGCCCAAATAATAGCACAAATACATGGCCCAACAAGAAGGAGATGATCCATTCTTGCTTTGACCCATTCAAACATGACTTATTGGATAAGAAGGGGCTTGAGGGCCTATATAAGCATGGAAAAATCAGAGTTTTACTCCACAACAACACACATGCTTTTCTTGTATGTTCTAGAAATTTCAAGAGAAAACCCCTTTGGGCTCTTCAAACCCTAAGCCACCTTTGGAACAAGATCATTATCTTCCAAGCCTATGTAAGTGTTTATGATAGCCCACTAAATGTGGATGCCCGGTATTATATTTATATCCTCTAGCCCACCAAAGATGGAGGTCCGGTACTAACTAATTGAGTGAAGAGTAATGCAAATAGTTGGAAAGAGATGAGAATATTTTTCTCATATGTATAGATGTAAATAAACATAAAAATGGTTAAAAGAAAGTGATAGTGACGCGACTGATTGATCAAGTATTGAGATTAATAGAAGTAATGAACATGGTTCCACACATCCAGGTTGGAGGTCTATTCACATTGATTATTCTCTTATGCTTACTTTCTTGGAAGTACTTATATATTACCATAGTTTCATCTGGCCTTACATACTCAGTACTTAATTCGTACTGAACCCTTTTGGGGGACTTACCTTACATGCTGCAGGCCCAGGTGTTGGTAGATCTCCGCAGTAGGTGACGAGGTATCCACGGATTGTTGGTGAGCTCCAGTTGTTTCGGGGCTTCCCAAGTTGCATATGTTCATTAGGTTTTGTCATTTGTAAATATTGTATAAATATGGTTATGGTCATGTATCTGTTAGAGGCTTTGTAGACACATGTGGGAAGGTGAAAGTAAAAGACGTACATTCATTATGACATAATGGCCCTAACGGCTAAGTTGCATATATATTACATAGGTTGTCATGCCTTCTGCTATTGATATTTAATTACAGGAAATAAGATGATATTCATACGCGAACATACATATGAGAGTACATGAGCATGAGCAAAGATTGGTTCTCTCGGGCCTTATCGGCTTCGGGTGCCAATCACGTCCCGATGGGATTCGGGGCGTGACATACTTGAAATCAATTCTTTATGAAATAATTGAAATATCAAGAAGATAAATACTATTATAATTTTTTAAAATTTTCATCATGCCATAATTTTTAACTTTCAACAGATCTTTCAATCCCGTCCCCGACCTCTTCAAAAAATCTTTCATTCAAAATTTTTAATTTTTTTTATTTCATAATAAATAACATTATTTTATTTTTTATTTTCTTTTAATAACTTTATTTAACAAAAGTATTACAATTTAGGTTGCATATTCAATATATTCATACTAATATTCATAGAAATTGTTACAAAATAATTTGAAAATCATATTTATTTACTTAATAATATACTGATAGTATGAACAAAACAACATTTAACAAAAGTAAAGAAATGGTGTCTATAAATTAAATAAACAAAATAATATATTAATAAAAGATAAGTAATATGATAAATAGAATTTAAACTATATTTTTTGATTTTACTTTATTCCAATTTTGTTAAATTTAGCAAGTAGAGTTTTTCAAATATATGAAAATAAAATAGTTAAGGTAGAGTTTTATCAAAATTACTTTTGTGAAAGACGAGACAAAGCTAAATGACTTTTGTGTAACAAAATAAAGAATAATGACTTTTGAATAATGAACACAAAATTGAATGATTATCCATAAAATTTACTCTACATAAATTGAGACAGAAGGAAAAAAGTATTATAAATAAAATAATTAACAACTTAAAAAATTAAAAGATTTATCAAAAATTTAGTTGACTCTCGAAATTGTATCAATGACACATAAATTGAGATAAAGGGAGTAACATATATTATTTAAAAATTACGTAAAAAATATTATAAATCACAATATTTAACAAAATATCTAAAAATTATATAAAAATTTGATTGACTATCTAAATTATATTTGTATCACATAAATTAAGAGAAAAAAGTAATACAGAAGAAGAAAGAAAACATATTGGAACTGGCGCAGTACCATTTGAGTGGTTTACAAGCTCAACAACACCTAAAAACAACCAAGATTTATATGTAGATCCTTGTTCTTTTAAACTCTCTGTATCAAAACTTATTAAATAGTAGTATTTAGGAAATATTAAACAAAAGTAGCTAGTATTAATATTTGGAGCTCATTATCCAGTTTGGGCTTGTTTGAAGAGCGAGACCCGCTTGTAAGTAGCCTCTTCTGGTGCTAGCACTGGCGGTTCATTCAAATGTGCCAGACTGCTGCTTACCCACCTATATACAATCAAACCCCAACACTTAATATATATATATATATAATTTTAGTTAACACTTTAATATATATCAGTCAAATTAATATATGTATACCAGCCATGTTTCTTGATTAGTTTCTCCCCGTCACTGGAGTTTGATGCGGACGTTGTTTTAGCAAGCACTTCATCATTTGTCTGTTGCCAAAGTATAATATATATATACGTATAAGCCAGCCACTACAAATTAATATGACATGCACCGTACTCCAGACCTAGTAAAATAGAGCTACCTGCTGAATTTGGCTCCGAGATGGGGATAGCACAGGACTATCTCTTAGGTGCTCATCTTCCTCTTTATGGTTTTTGGATCTCCAGAATGCCTTTATCTCTTCCTTTGTTAATGACTTATTTCTCTTATAGTTCACTGCAAATTAAGTCAATAAGAATTATATATTTCCCAACTAAAAACTAGTATATGTTAGTATGTAATTAAGAAGGAAGATTAACTTACCAACTTGGGGGTCAGAAATATTACAGTCCCAACCAGCCATAAGGGAACCCATTTCTTTGAAGCAGTTGGTGATGGTGTAATCCTGTCTTATAAAGCTACCTACTAAAAAACAAGTTAATATTTTTACTGTAGACACTTTCTTGATAAAATCTCTAAACAGACATTGCATATATATATAGGAAACTAGATATATCTCTAGAGCAGCACTGCAGGGTAGGGTGACGATTGAGCTGAACTTAGAAAGATAAGTACCAATAAATAAAAAGAAAAAGAAAGATACAATTTTACAAATGAATGTCCTATAGGTCAGCACGTCATATAAACTCTCATTCTATAAAAGATGCTCTATGTGTAGCACCTTCACGTGATCAAGTCAGGAACCCAAGCTTATCTAATAATTTCTCCGTTTCAATTTGTTAGTTTTAACTTTGACTTGATGAAGAATTTAAGAAAACAAAAAAAAGATGTTTGAAATTTTTAAAATTAAAAATATACAGAATATATTAAAAATATCTTTAATTTTATGATTTTAAAAAAAAAAGAAGGACAATTTAGTATACTAAAACTATGTTATGCGAGATATCTGAGAAAAAACCTTATTACAAAGATGTATTATATGAGTATATTCAATTTTATGGTCTTAAATATATTAATATGTAAAAAAGATAAAATTTATTATTTATCAAATAATTTTTTTTAAATAGACTAAAAATAAAAGTAAAAAAAATAAATTAAAATGAAGAAAGGGACTAGTAACTTATTCTGGATTTGGATTCTTTCCTCTCGGTCAAAGTCAGATATTTTTGGATTTGACTTCCCTTTATTATATTTTCTCTCCATTTTTTCAAGTACATATTTAGATGTGAATGTGTGATATTTGTTAAATATAATTATTAATGATTTAAATTAAATTTATTTAATAAGCATTTTAATCATAATTAAAAATATAAATTTTTGAAAATATTCTAATTTTGATATGAAATATCAATCTCCCTATCAATTTAAAACTCATTAATTAATTTCATTTTTGTTGTATATTACATGAATGCCATGTGGCTAAATATGTGGTTGCCATTAGCCTTTAATGAGTCAGCAATTTTTCTTGCCCAAGTTGCTAGTGCCCAAGGATTGCTGTGCTACTGTAGCAATAGTTGAAACCAAGCAATTGGCTTATAAATACCCCCTTAATGTATTGAGAAAGAGAGATGAGTGAAACAGTGTAATAACAAAAGAAAAGAGGCATTACTCATATTCTCTCTATCGTTGCCTTTTTATTGCCTTGGTCACTATTCTTTATTAATTAATTTCAATATTTTGTTTCTATTTCATAACAAGTTATCAGTACGAGTCTCTGTCATCTCAAGCAAATACAGATAAAAAAGATAAGAACTTATTTTTCTTAAATTAATGACGAATCTATCTAAACGTGAATTTATTGTCTGGATATATCGGACAAAACCTACTTATATTGGGCACTTGATGCCAAAATCCATTTGGATGTGATGGGTCTGGCAGACACCATCAACCATAAAAATCAGGCATCGAATCAAGACAGTGCCAAGACTATGATATTTCTCCTTCATCACCTCGATGAGGGATTAAAAATGAAATATCTCACTGTTAGGGATCCTCTTATACTGTGGAATAATCTAAAAGATAGATATGACCACCAGAAGATGGTCGTTCTTCCATACACACATTATGAATGGACCCATTTGAGATTACAAGATTTTAAAGATATAACTGCGTATAATTCTGTCATATTTAGAATTAAATCACAATTGAATTTATGCAGAGAAAATAGCATAGATCATGATATGCTGATAGATCATGATATGCTGGAGAAAACATTCTCCACCTTCCCTGCCTCGAGTATGCTCCTACAGCAACAATATCGAGAAATGGAATTTAAAAGGTATTTTGAATTAATTTCGCATCTTCTTGTTGCTGAACAACATAATGATCTTTTGATGAAAAATCATGAAAATCGACCTCCTGGTACTGCTCCATTCCCTGAAATGAATGCTGCAAATTTTCACCAATCTAGGCGTGAAAGAGGTCCTGGCCCCAGTCGTGGTCGTGGCTGTGGTCGAGGAAGAAATTTTAATCATGATGATCGTTTTGCACTAAATAATAACCCTCAGCACCGGCAGAGTAAAAACAAGGGTGAAAAAACTAAAACGGTGCAAAGAAATAATTCAGATAATAGATGTTATCGATGTGGAGGAAAAGAGCACTGGTCACGTACCTGCCGTACGCCAAGGCACCTGGTTGATCTCTACCAAGCATCCTTGAATGAGATGGATAATAATGCAGAAGCAAACTTTATCTCTGAATATAATGTTGAGCCTATGCATTTAGATATTGAAGATTTCTTTGAACTCTCTGAAGGAAATATAGATCACCTTGTCGGTAATGAATCTGTAATAGTCTAAGTATTTTACTTTTCTGTTGGTTGTATTAGTTTACGTTCCTGTTAGTTGTGTTTCTATAGTCTTGTAAATAAATAAAGTTATGTATAATACGTTGTTTGCTAGTAATACTATAACGTTTACTTTGTTTATATTTTCATCTTAAAGAATCTATGGATACTTCTCAAATTTTATTTGGATCAATGATCAATCGTGAGGATATTTATGTAATTGATTGTAGAACATTAAAATTTACTCCTGAAGTAGTAAATCTGAAATTTACTCCTGAAGTAGTAATCTGAAATTTAATCCTGAAGTAGTAAATCTAAAATTTACTCCAAAGTAATAAATGCTCTGAAATTTACTCCCGAAGTAGTAAGGTTGTGCAGTAGTGCAAACTACTCTCGAAGTAGTATAACTTTGAAATTTACTCGAGTAAATAACACATGCCATGATAAACTTGGAGTTTACTAGTTCAAATAATTTTATCTGTTGGCATGAATAATTTTGTTGCCCCAAAGATGAGCATAGTGAGTGTTAAACATATACTGAAGAACTAGAAGATTCTTCAAGAATTATTGCTTGTTCTCACGATAAGTTGATTGAACCAGCTAAAGTTAGGACTGAATCCCCTAAATTCTGGAAAGTATAAAAGGTGAATAAGGGCCCCCTCACCTGTCATGTGATATGATGCATCTATAAGGTAGTCAAATGTACGTTTATCATCAACCTACAGTTTGACATTCATAGAATTGCTTGCTCAATTAAATTGAGTTAAGAGCACGATTTTCAGATTGTGTAATCAAGATAATTGATCTTGATAATGCTAGTCATATTGTCACGACCCAATTTCTCAGGTCATGATGGCAACTACTATAACCCACCAGTAGGTGATGTGCCATGGTCTCATGGCACTTTCGATGCTTAAAACAAGAAAAATATGCAATAACTTGGGTATGTCTGGTTGGTATGATGTGTTTTCTGTCTTACTTTGCAAAGAAATAGGTTATGGAGACAAACTGGAGAAAAATGGAAGAAGCATGCAATAGAATGGAGCATTTGAGGAAGAAAAAAGCCAAGTCAAAGCTGGGGAGTGTCCCACGAAAGAGACTCACATCAAGTGAGTGGACCCACGCCACGTGGGTAGATACTGCAGGTCAACTCCTGTAGACTGGAAGGAAGCTTGCTTTCCACGTCAGGGACTCACGGCACGTAAGTCTACCCACGCCACGTGGATTGGTGCCTTGCTTGAGAGAGAGGTAGAGATTGGGAAAAGGGAATAACAACAGAGATTTGAAGCTATCAACCTTCATCTAATAACTTGAGCCATAACAGGGAAAGTTATCTGAGATCTAGGACAAGGGTTACTAGTGCGACACTCGGAGACCGAGAGGAGAAGAGTGAAATTCATCTAACCAAGGT
Source organism: Capsicum rhomboideum (assembly GCA_031232105.1). Lineage (NCBI taxonomy): Eukaryota > Viridiplantae > Streptophyta > Magnoliopsida > Solanales > Solanaceae > Capsicum > Capsicum rhomboideum. The sequence goes on along the minus strand of CP124711.1, from coordinate 27,760,011 downwards.
CAAGAGACGCTTAGATGAACATATCTTGTTAGATTTTACATGCAACGCAGCGGGACAGCCTTGCCAAGCACAAGTAACCGGTGGAGTTAAGAAATCATTGGGGATCACAGTCCTAGTGTATATCTCATATTGATTACAAATTCGAAAATCAACAATTATTACTGTTACTATCTACTTATGAAACCCCCCCAGTTTACTTACTAGCCAATTACTCAGACTAGCATTCGACAGACTTTCATCCTATTCCCTATGGGATTGACCCCAACCTAGTTGGGTTCTATATTTGATACAGCGACCGCATTATACTTTTCTGGAGGTATATTTTGGGCGATATCAAATTTTGACGTTGTTGTCGGGGAATCTACGGTTACGGAGCTGATTAGTTCGCTTGTTTGAGTTGATTGGTTTTATTTTTTTTTTATACTTTTAAGGGCACACGTCGGTGTATGCCCAACACTAGGAGTCAAGGAAATACCTTGATCCCACTTGATACTGAGATAGAAAGAACATTGAGAGCTAATCGAAGGATGGTGAATACCGACAAAGTTCAGGATCCCGCAGCCATGGGAGATATTCATAACCAACTAATTCAGCCAGTTGGTCATAAAACTGTGGACAAATCATTGCTCAGTTAACAAGGGAGAAGCAAGCTAGACAAGCTGCTCTTAGACAAGCAGATAGAGATAATCAAGCAATGTAAGAGGCAGCACAGTGTCTGGCTGATGCTGAGGAGAGACAACAAAGACTTAGGGTGAAACAACCACCTCAAAAACCATATGTCCTAGTTTATAATGATCTTGAGGAAGAAGATATGGCTTATTTTGAGCCGATTGAGACTGGTGCCATTATTCCACCAGATTTACCTCAAGGCACTAAGTTTAACATTACAAGTGCCATGATCCACCTGCTTAACTTGAAAGGTGTATTCGTGGGTCTTCCTACAGATGACCAGAACATGCATGTGATGAATTTGTGGGGGTTTGCACTTCTTATAATTTGCCTGGAGTTGATCAAGAGGCTATTCAGTTGAGATTGTTTCCATTCTGTCTAAGAGGAGAAACGACTTTGTGGTTGACCGAATTACCATGAGGCTCCATTACTACTTGGCAAGAGTTGAGAAATCAATTTCTAGAGAGATTTTTTCCACCCTCTAAAATGCTAAGTTGAAGGGTGAGATTTACAACTTCAAACAACTACATTCTGAAGCACTGTACGAGACGTGGCTAAGATTTAAGAAGAAGCTGCAGAATGTTCGAAATCATAGGATGAGTGGTAGAAGCTTACTTGAGATCTTCTATAGGGCTTTAAATGCTAATACAAAGGTTGTAGCAGACACTATCACTAGTGGAGTGTTTGTGAGGCTGACATGGGAACGAGCTTCAAAGATCTTAGATAGTATTACTAATACTAACTGAGGATGGCATACTCGAGAGGAAGATACACCTGCTGGGTCTTATGCTATTGGAACCTCGGCAGCACAACAGGCTTTAGATAAATCTGTAGCTCAAGAGGTCACACAGTTGAGGACAGAAATTGGTTTGCTAGCCAAACAGATTTCAGCTAGAGGTACCGAGAAGGTGCATGCTGTAGGTGTACAAGGTAAAACACCTAGGCATGAAGATTATGAATCTAATGAGGAGGCTAAGTATTTGGATCGAGAAATGATGGGTTTCCGAGTTAAAGGTCTAATCAAGACTCTTGGAACTCGAGGCAAAGGAATCAAGGTCGGAACTACTATGGAGATAATTACAACAAGTCAGGATATAGAGATAGAGAACGAGATCATGATGGAGACTGGAGATGAAAAGATGATTATAAAGAGAAGAGTGGCCCTTATGTTCCACCAAGGAACCATGATACTGACTGTGAAAATTCACGAATGAAAACCCTTCTTAAAAAATTGGTTAAAGGATCAGAAAACCAAGAGAATTGTTTGAAGAAAATTAGGGCGGAAATTTTGGGAATAAGTCAAAAAGTTGAGTCTCACTCAACTGCAATAAAACAGTTAGAGCAACAGTTCGGGTAGATATCGCTGGCATTGAACCAACGTCAACCAAACACTCTTCCAAGCAACACTAACCAGAACCCAAAGAACGATAGTTATTGCTTGGCCATCACTACTAGAAGTGGGAAGAGTACGGTAGACCTACCTATTCTTGTGGATAGTGGTAAGAAAGATAGACCAGTGGTACTTGATGAAGATGTTGAGTTGGAGTTAGGGAATTTAGAAGCAGATGATAATGCAGCTCAAAACCCCAACAGTATTAATAAGGAAGGTGAATCTAAAAAGAGGCAGGAAAAGGAGGTTCCACAAGTTTTGAAAACTATCCCACGACCTCCTTCTCCCTTTCCTCAAAGGTTGAAAAAGAAGGCTGAAGAGAGCAAATACCAGAAATTTATTTCAATATTGAAAGAGTTATCGGTAAATATCCCTCTTGTTGATGCTTTTGAGCAGATGCCAGGTTATGCAAAGTTTATGAAAGATTTGGTGATGAAGAAGAGAACTGTCAGTTTTGAGCCTGCAGATAATTTGCACCATTGTAGTGAAGTTGCTTCGCATTCCCTAGTTGAAAAGAAGGAAGATCCGAGAGCTTTCATAATTCCTTGTACTATCAGGTTTTTCAACTTTACAAAAGCACTATGTGATTTGAGTGCTAGCATTAACTTGATGCTGCTAGCCATTTTCAAGCAGTTAGGGCTGGGAGCACCAAAACCGACTTCTATGAGGCTTCTTATGGTAGATAGAACTGTGAAAAAGCCGGTGGGCATTCTGCATGATGTTTTGGTGAAAGTTGCATCTTTCATCTTTTCGGATGACTTTGTGATTCTTGATTGTGAAGTTGATTTTGAGGCTCCCATCATCCTGGGAAGACCATTCCTTGTTATAGGCCGTGCTTTGGTTGACATGGAAACCGGGCAGATAAAGCTCAGGTTGAATGATGAACATGTTACCTTCAACGTCTACCGTTCCATAAAGCAACCGAGAGATATGCGGGTGATTTTTGTAATAGATACAGTTGAGGAGAGTGACATAGTCGTTCTTATTGAAGAAAAGTTAGGGGTAGAAGCACTTGCAGCGATGATTATAAATTTTAATAGTGATGGGATTGAGGAGTACGACAAGATGGTTGGTGCGCTCGCTGGTAGGGGATCATTCACTTATGCTCCAAAGAAACTTGATCTTGATCTAAAGAATATGGTAACACCACCAGCTTGTCCTTCCATCATTGAGCCTCTAGTTTTGGAGCTTAAGGCTCTTCCATCTCATCTTCGCTATGCATTTTTAGGAGTCAATAACACTTTGCCCATAATTATTTCTGCTGATTTAGCAGAATGGCAGGTAGAGGCTCTGATTTTGGTATTGAAGAAATTTAAGATGGCCATTAGTTGGTCCATCGCTGATATTATCGGGATTCCACCCAGTATTTGCACTCACAAAATTCAACTTGATCCTGAATGCATACCAAGCATTGAGCACCAACGTCGTCTGAACCCACATATGCAAGAAGTTGTGAAGAAAGAAATCATTAAGTGGTTAGATGCGAGTGTGGTTTACCCTATTGCGGATAGCAAGTGGGTGAGCTCGATGCAGTGTGTACTAAAGAAGGGAGGAATCACTGTGGTTCCAAATGACAAAAATGAATTGATCCCAATGAGGCTGGTAACCGGATGGAGAGTTTGCATAGATTATCAAAAGCTGAATTCTTAGACCGAGAAGGACCATTTTCTTATGCCTTTTATGGACTAGATGTTAGACCACCTTGCTGGTAGAGGATGGTATTATTTTCTTGACGATTATTCGGGGCATAATCAGATTTCCATCGCTCCCGAAGACCAAGAGAAGACCACTTTCACTTGTCCATATGGGAAGTTTGCATTCAAAAGGATGCCTTTCGGGTTATGTAATGCGCCGATAACTTTTCAGCGTTGCATGATGTCCATTTTTTCTGACATGGTGGAAGACACTATTGAAGCATTTATGGATGATTTTTCGGCTGTAGGAGACTCTTTTAACGATTGCTTGGCCCACCTTGCTAAGGTATTGTAAAGATACGAGAAGTGCAACTTAGTGCTGAATTGGGAGAAATGTCACTTTATAGTGAATGAGGGTATCGTGTTGGTACATTGCATATCGAAAAAAGGTATTGAAGTTGATAAGGCAAAGATTGAGGTGATTGAAAAGTTACCTCCACATATCTTCATGAAAGGAATTCGAAGTTTCTTAGGTCATGCTGGTTTTTATAGAAGATTCATCAAAGACTTCTTGAAGATTTCACATCCATTATGCAAGCTTTTAGAGAAGGAGGTGAAGTTCATGTTTGATAAGGCATGCCTAAAATCTTTCGAGTGTCTAAAAAGGAAATTGACTTCAGCCTCTATTATTGTCTCACTAGATTGGACGATGCCATTTGAGGTTATGTGTGATGCTAGTGGAGTGGCCTTGGGTGCAGTCCTTGGCCAAAGACGTGAGAAGATTTTACATCCAATTTACTACGCTAGCAAAGCACTTAATCCAGCTCAAAAGAATTACACTGTGACTGAACAAGAGTTGTTGGCGGTGGTTTTCGCTTTTGAGAAATTTTGATCTTACTTGATTGGCACGAAGGTAATTGTGCATACAGACCACGCAACACTTCGGTATCTTATATCAAAGAAGGACGCTAAGCCAAGATTTATTAGGTGGGTGCTTTTACCATAAGAATTTGACGTTGAAGTCAAGGACCGTAAGGGAATCGAGAATTAGGTTGCTGACCATCTATCATACCTTGAAGAGGAAGCCATGCTTAAATTAAGGGATGATCTTGATATTCATGATACTTTTCCAGATGAGCAAGTGTTGGCAGCATCACAAGACTTAATCCCTTGGTGTGCAGATTTTGCCAACTTTTTGGCAAGTGACCTAGTCCCTGAAGATATGTCGTATCAGCAGAGAAAGAGATTCATGCATGAGGTAAGAAAGTTCTTCTGGGATGAACCTTATTTGTTTAGGGTGTGTGCAGATGGTATGATTCAAAGATGTATTTCGGAGGTTGAAATGATGAGTATTTTGGAAGCATGTCATTCATCTCCAATTAGGGGTCATCATGGAGGTGCGAAGACTGCTCATAAGGTCTTACAATGCGGGTATTATTGGCCCACCATCTATAAAGATGCTCATGACTATGCTCGGGCTTGTGACCAATGTCAAAGACAAGGGAATATCTCATGCAGACACGAACTTCTTATGACAACTATCCTTGAGCTCGAATTGTTTGATGTATGGGGAATTGATTCTATGGGCCTATTTGTGAGCTCACATGGGATGAAATACATTTTGATAGTTGTCGACTATGTTTCTAAATGGGTAGAGGCGATTGCGCTTCCCAGTAATGAAGGAAGAAGTGTCACGGCATTCTTAAAAAGAATATATTTTCACGATTTGGTACACCCCGAGTAATCATTAGTGATGGAGGATCCCACTTCTGCAATCGACTGTTCAAAACCCTGCTTGGAAAATATGGTGTCAAACATAAGGTGGCCACGCCTTACCACTCTCAGACAAGCGGGCAAGTTAAGGTGTCAAATCGTGAGATTAAGTCTATTTTGGCGAAGACGGTGAATGCCAATAGAACTGATTGGGTAAGAAGATTGGATGATGCATTATGGGCATATAACAAACTGCATTCAAAACATCAATTGGTGCCTCACCATATCAGTTAGTGTTTGGAAAATCCTGCCATTTGCCTGTCGAACTTGAACATAAGGTATTATGGGCATTGAAGGGGTTAAATCTAAACTGTAGTGAAGCAGCTAGATTGACATTTGACCAGATGAATGAGATAGATGAATTTCGTCTACGAGCTTATGAAAGTTCAGCACTTTATAAAGAAAAGATGAAACTGTATCATGATCGGAAGATTGAACGACGAGAATTTCACCTGGGAGATTTGGTGCTGCTCTATAACTCCAGGCTTCGCATTTTTCCTGGAAAACTGCGGTCCAAATGGTCTAGATAATTCACTGTTGTAAGGGTGTTCCCGCACGGGGCAATTGAGCTAAAGGTGATAATGATGTCCTTTTTAAGGTCAATGGGCAGCGTGTGAAGCTCTGTGTGGGAACTGCAAAAGAAAGAAGGAGGTGTGAAGAGCTCGGCCTTAATGAAGTCTGAATAATCAAAGGAGCCATGTCGTGCGGCGACATTAAATCAGGCGCTTCATGGGAGGCAACCCATGGGCTGGTTGGTGAAGTCTGAGTATCAAATTTATCCATGTCGTGTCGCGACGTTAAATCAGGCACTGCTTGGGAGGCAACCCAAGGTCTGATTTGGTTGTGATCCGATTATTGGAGGATACGGAGGATAAGTTAGCTGGAATTTAAAATATTGAACTAAAAATGTTCAGTACAACCCATGACAGTGATTCACGTGCTGTAAGTTCATCCACGTGACATGGGTTGGTACAGTGGAGGTCAGAGAAAATTCTTCACATGCAGAACCTGACCCACGCCAGGTACCCACATTATGTAGGTCAACTCGCGTGGCGTGGGTTGGTGCCATGGAAACTAAATCCAGTTTTAAATTCGAGACCTAACCCGACCCAGCCCTATTTATTTTGGTACAACATAAACCCGACCATAAATCCAACTAAACTCACTCAAATCCAAATCCGAACATCATCCCTATTTTTGGAAATTTATCCAATCATCCACTTTAAATCATTTATCTCTCAAATTCCCACATACCAACTCCGACACTCATCAATTCCCAACCACCATTCAGCTGAAAATCATAAACACCAACAATTTTCCCATAATTTCTCAAAATTGTCGAAACCTAGAACCCCAAAATCGGAAATAAATTCGACCCAAATCCGACTTAAACCTGACCCAATTATTTTAAATGCCACACAAATCAAACCCCAAACATGGATATATAGGCTCATCTTCGAGAATCCAAACTAAAAACCCTGAGTTTACGACAACGTTACGCGATGAACCTTCTGAGTCAGATAAAAGTAGATTCGAGGAAGTGTTTGAGATTTCTCATGATGATTTTACACTTTTACCTCACATAACGAGGCTACAAACTAGGTCACAGGCTATTTCCCGGGCTGCACTTCAGTCTATTCCACAGCCCCCTGCAACCTGCCAAACCGACTGCTCCTGATCATTCTTTTGATTTCGCCACCCAGTCTGATAAGGGGACAGATGTTTCTACAACCGGTGATGACCACGAGGATAATGTATCTGGGTCTGAGGAGAATGCTGAAGGTACAGATGAGTCTGCATCCGATGAGAGTTGTACGACTGATGGGACAGCTTCTGTCTCCGATACTGGTGTCCAGGGTTCGACTACCTCCTCACAAAGATCTTTGAATGCACATCAGGCCGCAGCTACGATCTAAATAGATGACAGGAAGTGGTGTGTTGAAGGGATAAAAGGCATTTATGATAGGGATGCCGAACCAATCGAGCGGGGTAAATGGAGAAGAAATATCACGGAGGAGGCTCGGTATCGGATAGATGAGGTGAACGCCCTACCTAAAATAAATACATTGTTTGATCGCTATAGATTTGGGTGGATCACGGAGCCTTTGGGCAACTATAGCCGTGAGTTGGTCCGCGAGTTTTATGCTGCATCGGTAGTGATGATTATGTAACACCCCGTACATTTTCGAACCTAGTTGACTACCGTAACATTTATGGAATTAATTAAACATGGGAGTTTTGAGAAATTATACATTAAATTGATGGACCAAATTAATCTTGAACTATTGGGCTCAATAGAGTCCTAAAGAGACATACAAGACATGGCCCAAAAGGGGTATTTGACCCATTCTTGAGAGACCAATTTAATATAAGAGGATTGGACCAAGTGTGTGGTTAATAGTAACCATGAGGAGACTATATAATGAGGGGAAAATTAGATTTTTATCCATACAATACCCATGCCATTTCTAGAAATTTCCCAAATTATTTTCATTCTCTCACACCCTAAGCAACAAACTCCTTTGGACAAGATCATCCATTTCCAAGATTTGATAAGTATTTATTATCATGGTTTAATATATTATATGCATGTAATATGGTGTATATGATGTTGGTTATGTTGGTGAAGCGTGAGAAGTTCACTATGTGTAACACAATTTATGTTTGCTTAATCGGTGAAGAGTTTTGCCTTGTAAACTTGAAAATGGACTTGTAGTATTGAACAAAGTGGACTTGATGATTTAATATTGATATGTGAACTGTTATTATAGCCTCAACTTGTTTTATTCTTGTACATAATGTTTGGAATTTTTATTTTGAAATTGGGCATGGAATTGGTGACGTATTGAAAGAAACATGTAGTTTGGTGATGTTTATGTGCGTTGTGAAGCCATGGATGTTAGTTGGAATCTAAGATGATCTAAAATATTTTATGAGAATCTTATTTATGATCATGGATCATTCATGGCAAAAAAGGACCCTAAAATGACCCCCGGAGGCTGAAATGGGCATCCGCCCTCGAGACTGGAGCACCTGCGGGCGCAGGTGCCTCTGGCTACTACCAAAGGGAACATGCGGATGCAGGTCAGACAACTGTGGGTGCAAGTAGCTTAGCGGGTCGGCCCAAAACTCCGAATTTATTATTTTTGCATCCCTTTGGCCCCCCGAAACCCCTATACCCTTCATGGATGCAATTATCAACTTGTGATACCTTTTGAATGACTTTAAAGGAGTATCCCGGAGGTATTTTGCATGGTATCAATTATGGATGGTTGTTCATGTGTTGTTACAAACGGTATTAAGATGCTTTGATGGAGCAATTGTGACGTAGTGTTAATGTGGAAGTATAAAGGGTAAACTTGGTGTAAAATGTTATTGGTTTATGATGCCTTAGTCAATGTATGGAATACTATGGTATTGTTGGTATGATAATGCCATAAATGGTGTGGTAAAGGGAGAAGTGATGTTCTAGGGAAATTGTGTAGCTCATTGTCGTCTTATGCATTTGGAATGTAGCTTGTGGTTAATGTTGGTTCTGTGGTGTACTTGTGTTGTAGAGTAAGACGTAAAGAAGGAGATGGATTATTGTAATCATCTATGGGATTGTACTTTCATATTGAGAACATAAGGTATGTAAGGTTCCTCTTTTCGTATCCTTCTGCAGCATATAGTATTCACCTTGTTATGGTTATTACTCATTTCCGAAATGTTCTAAGGTATCTCATTTCAGGTTGTTATCTATTGTTAAGTCACATATTCTGCATTCTTTAGTCGTTGTTGCTCATGTGTTACATAATTGTGGACAGGATTCCAAATCCCAATAATGTTATGTTCCAAAACTCCTAATAAGGTTATGACTACAAATATGTCAATCTCTCACAAACTAAAGTATCAATCTCTCATAAGCGAATGTATTAATTTCTCATGAGTGAGCATATCAATCTCTCACAAGTAAAGGTACCAATCTTGTAAAAGTTAAAGAATGAAGTAAGGCTTTATGAGTGTATCCATGGGGTGGAAGAACACACCTTCATGATGACGATCCCAATATTATGAGTGTATCCATGGGGTGAAATAAACACCTTCATGATGATATCCATGGGGTGATGGAAACACCTTCGTGATGACTATCCCAACATTATGGGTGTATCCATGGGGTGAAATGAACACCTTCATGATGATATTATTTTCCCACTGATCAGCTTGGGGCCCGGGCATTATACGAATAGAAGGATGAGTAATGAACGAAGGAGTGAGTGATGAATAAAGGAAAGAACATAAAGGCAAAGAACGTAATAAATATAATGAACGTGGTTCCTCATATTCAGAAAGGCGGTTTATCCATATTGACTATTTCTCTAATATTGATTCCTTTGACATTCTTATGTATGATTTAGTTTCTTATAGCCTTACATACTCAGTACATTTTTCGTACTGACCCCTCTTGGGGGACTTACCTTACTTGCTGCAGGCACAGGTACTAGTAGACCTCCATTGTAGGCTACGAGTCATCCGCGGATCATTGGTGAGCTCCAGTTGGTTCGGGGCTTTCCGAGTCTCATGTGTACATTGATTTTGGTTTTGGCATTATAAATATTGTATAAAGCGGGGACTTATCCCGACTGTAGGTTGGCTATGTACAGGTATCAGTAGAGGCTTTGTAGATGGGTGTGGGAAGATGAATGTAAGAGATTAATGCCTATTTTGACTTGATGGCCCTAACGGCCAAGTTTCATATATTGTATATGTCATGACTTCCGCCATTGGTATTTATTTATTATATGGGCTAGAATGGTATTCATATAGAGACATGCATACGAATGTACATGAGCAAAGATTGGTTCTCTCGGGCCACATCGGCTTCGGGTGCCAGTCCGACTCAATGGGGTTTGGGGCGTGACAAAAGTAGTATCAGAGCGGGTCGTCCTAAGGGTGTCTACAAAGCCGTGTCTGAGTAGAGTCTTACTTATGGATGTGTTGTGCGCCACATTTATAAGTAGGAGGCTACGGGATATTTAGGAGTTGTTTCATTTCTTCATTTCTAGATCGTGCAAGTAGAGCCAAAGTTGTAGGTGGAATCATAACTGACCATTGACATTGGTTTTCCTTTGTATAATGCCGATTACAATACAAGGTAGGGGCAAAGATAAGAAGGCAGACATGTTTGCCGGAGAAGGAAGTAGTAAAGTACCACCTGACCCAGATAGTCAATACAGGGCTGAAACTGAGCCCTCAGAATCACCTGTTAATGTAATGAAGCAGGAGTTACAGGATTTGAAAAATGCGGTGCACTTGTTGACTCAGATAGTCGTTGCACAAAATCAAAGACAAGTTGGTCCAGCTTTTGCACAAAAGAGGGGTAATCAAATGCAAAGGGGAATGGCACAACTATTTGAAAGAGGACCGTCTAAGAGGGATAGATTTAGGGGACAGTCCATGGCATCCCGAGGAGGATTTGGGCCTCAGATTTTTAACAGACCGCCTAGGCCATTATTTTCTCACTCTACAGTAAATGTTCTACCTCGATCCCAAGGGGTTAGAGGCAACCAGTTTGGGTAAAGAAGTGAGATTCAGGGTTCGCGAACAGTGGGGTATCAAGCACAAGGAAGTATAAGCCTATCAAAATCTCCTCGGCAGTCGTGTCAGCGCTGCAGAAGGTATCATTTGGGTGAATGTCAGTTGGGGACAAATCTTTGCTTTTGGTGTGGTACAGCGGGGCATAAAATGAGAGAGTGTCCACAGAAGGGTATGAGTAGTATGGCACAACCTACGGGATTAGCCGTGGCATCCTCCTCGTTAGGTGTACAGTCTACGGGACATGGCAGAGGTTCTAGAGGAGCAACTAGCTCTAGCAGAGCCCCGAATTGCACCAATGCTCCAGCAGACCGGCAAAATTCAGAGGCTTCTCCTGATGTAATGACAGGTATAATATCTGTCTACTGCCAAAGGGAACCTGGGGATTCAGGTCAAACACCTGCGGACGCAGGTGGCTTAGCGGGTCGGCCCAGAACTCCGAATTTATTATTTTTGCATCCCTTTGGCCCCCCGAAACCCCTATACCCTTCATGGATGCAATTATCAACTTGTGATACCTTTTGAATGACTTTAAAGGAGTATCCCGGAGGTATTTTGCATGGTATCAATTATGGATGGTTGTTCATGTGTTGTTACAAACAGTATTAAGATGCTTTGATGGAGCAATTGTGACGTAGTGTTAATGTGGAAGTATAAAGGGTAAACTTGGTGTAAAATGTTATTGGTTTATGATGCCTTAGTCAATGTATGGAATACTATGGTATTATTGGTATGATAATGCCATGAATGGTGTGGTAAAGGGAGAAGTGATGTTCTAGGGCAATTGTGTAGGTCATTGTCGTCTTATGCATTTGGAATGTAGCTTGTGGTTAATGTTGGTTCCGTGTGTACTTGTGTTGTAGAGTAAGACGTAAAGAAGGAGATGGATTATTGTAATCATCTATGGGATTGTACTTTCATATTGAGAACATAAGGTATGTAAGGTTCCTTCCGTATCCTTCTGCAGCATATAGTATTCACCTTGTTATGGTTATTACTCATTTCTGAAATGTTCTAAGGTATCTCATTTCAGGTTTTTATCTATTGTTAAGTCACGTATTCCTCATTCTTTAGTCGTTGTTGCTCATGTGTTACATAATTGTGGATAGGATTCCAAATCCCAATAACGTTATGTTCCAAAACTCCTAATAAGGTTATGACTACAAATATGTCAATCTCTCACAAACTAAAGTATCAATCTCTCATAAGCGAATGTATTAATTTCTCATGAGTGAGCATATCAATCTCTCACAAGTAAAGGTACCAATCTCGTAAAAGTTAAAGAATGAAGTAAGGCTTTATGAGTGTATCCATGGGGTGGAAGAACACACCTTCATGATGACGATCCCAATATTATGTGTATCCATGGGGTGAAATAAACACCTTCATGATGATATCCATGGGCTGAAGGAAACATCTTCATGATGACTATCCCAACATTATGGGTGTATCCATGGGGTGAAATGAACACCTTCATGATGATATTATTTTCCCACTGATCAGCTTGGGGCCCGGGCATTATACGAATAGAAGGATGAGTAATGAACGAAGGAGTGAGTGACGAATAAAGGAAAGAACGTAAAGGCAAAGAACGTAATAAATATAATGAACATGGTTCCTCATATTCAGAAAGGCGGTTTATCCATATTGACTATTTCTCTAATATTGATTCCTTTGACATTCTTATGTATGATGTAGTTTCTTATAGCCTTACATACTTAGTACATTCTTCGCACTGACCCCTTTTGGGGGACTTACCTTACTTGCTGCAGGCACAGGTACTAGTAGACCTCTATTATAGGCTACGATTCATCCGCGGATCATTGGTGAGCTCCAGTTGGTTTGGGGTTTTTCGAGTCTCATGTGTACATTGATTTTGGTTTTAGCATTGTAAATATTGTATAAAGCGGGGACTTGTCCCGAGTGTAGGTTGGCTATGTACAGGTATCAGTAGAGGCTTTGTAGACGGGTGTGGGAAGACGAATGTAAGAGATGAATACCTATTTTTACTTGATGGCCCTAACGGCCAAGTTTCATATATTGTATATGTCATGACTTCCGCCATTGGTATTTGTTTATTATATGGGCTAGAATGGTATTCATATAGAGACATGCATACGAATGTACATGAGCAAAGATTGGTTCTCTCGGGCCACATCGGCTTCGGATGCCAGTCCGACTCAATGGGGTTTGGGGCGTGATAGATTACACCTAATGAGCAGAGATATTGGGACCAGACACTACTGACTCATATTTTTTTTTGTGGCACTAGAGTTGACATATCCGAGCAGACTATCCATCGGTTCTTGTTTAGAGCAGAAAGGGAGATTCCAACGAAGACTGCTGAGTTTGATCACCACACAAAGACGGTGAGAAATAGGAATAAAATGAGGGACACCGATCAGTTGTTGGAGTTACTGCGGTGGATTACAGGTTACATAGCAGAGGATGGTGCAGATGCTAGTTGGGTTGCTGGAAAGCTGGACATTAAGAAGTCCTCGCTTCACTTTGCCGGACGATTTTGGTGGTCGATTGTAAGGCACCATTTGGGTCCTACTAATGCTGATAATTCACTTACGCTTGATCTGGCAGTTCTGGTAGCGAGAATTCTGGCAGGTTATGACATTAACTTCGCTCATCATTGAGGAGATCCATGAGCATGCTTTTCGCGACTTTACCAGCATCCCTTTTCCATGTTTGATCCAGGGGTTATGTAATACTATTGGTGTGGCCTCAATACCTACAGCTGATCATGATGTTAAGGTGACCCACATTGCTGATATAGGGTTGATGCAGCAGTGGGGGGCTAACCCAGTTTTTCGAGGAGGTCTCAACCATCCACATCATCTGGCGCGGCCCTTTTTGAAGGGCTTGGAGATAGAGAAGAGTCGATTAGTACTCCAGCACCGATGAGTGTGCCTGAGATTGTGCGTGTACCTGTTGAGGGCACATATCCTGTGATTGATGATGAGGTTACAGGCACTACAGCATCATCGACCCCATCTGGTTTGGTCTCAGTTCCAAGGGAATTTCTACAATAATTGATTGATAGACAGACCTAGATGTTCAAAAGGCAGGCTCACACAGAGGTCTAGATGGCTAAGTTGGCATCCTAGCTTAAGCCATGGGTCAGGACTATGGTAGAGGCTTCAGAGGCAAGAGTTGAGGCCCGCATGACCGCGGCCATGGATAGATTTAAGAGAGCTGCATGGGCAGATTGATCGCTCTGAGACACGGATAGCTAATCGAATGAGTTCTGCAATGATTTTTGATATGGCAGGGTTGACACAGGAGGTGGCTACATTGATGGAGGAGGTTAGAGCTTTGGCACCAAGCAGAACCCCTGTCATTCCACCTATGCCCGTGCCAATCCCGATGAGGGCAGTTTTTGAGGTGGATTTTTTTGCAGATAAGGAGCTGCCTATGGAAAGGGCTAAGCGGACACGTAGCCCGGAGGGTCAGTAGACGAGTGGCAATGATTTTGACAGGGACCTGAGGAGGGCTATGAAAGCCTCTCGAGTCAAATATCACCTCAGTCGGATTGAAGATGAGCAGAGAAACTTGGGAGCATCTTCTAGTCAGCCACCTCCCCCGCTGTCAGCCCCTAGCGTCGAGGAGCATGCACATGATCCTGCTATGGATGGGTCCACATCTGACGCCTAGGGCGCCACAGGTATGTCTTCACTCACTTACACTTATTAGATTGATAGTTGTGCACTAGGGGCAGTGCACCATTATTTAGTTGGGGGTGGGGGTATACCACCCCTTGGGGGGTTTTGTTGCCATATTTTCTTTTCCCCCAAGTGTGCTATCATAGTAAAACCGGCATGTTTAGGTTGTTATTTATATTATTTATGTGTTTTCTTGTTTAATTAGGAGAAAAATAGGGGAACCTTAGTGCAGTCTAATTTTGAACGAACTTTGAATGATAAATAATGCTTTTTGATTATTTAAATGACACCACTCCTGAACATTTTGTTTTGAAGTGTGTGTGTAGCATATTAGTTATTGACAGCTATTGGATCTTGTCATAACATTTGTATTATAGGCAGAATAACTGTAGCTAGCATTGCATGAAATGGATAGATGGTAGTTGATTGTGTAACCCTGTGCTATGTGTGTGTGAGGTCATTACCTAGTTCTCTTTGTGTGTCCGATCCAGAACTTGTCCGATTAGTCTTACCTAGGTTATAGGATAGTGGTTAGGAAAGGATCATAGACTGTTTTTGAATAAGTCTACTTTTAGCTTAAATACCCGACCAAATGGAATAAATATCCCTTGATCCAGATTTTGAGTTGTAATTGACCTATTTCTTTCATCGCCTAAGTTGAGGGTGGCTATCATAGGGGTGTGTAGTTTGACTTGAATATGAAGAAGGGGTTAGTAAAAGAAAAAAAAAAGAACAGATTTGGGTGTGAAGAAAAAAAAAAGAAAAAAAATGAGTGAAATAAATAGAAATTGCAAAAAGAAAAAAAAAAGAAAAAGAGAAAAAGAAAAAAAAAATATTTTGAAAGTATGAAGAAAATCACACCTAAAATCTGAAAATAAATGAAGAAGAATAAGGGAGAATGAAATGAGAATGGTTGGAAAGTGGAGCCAAAAATAGTGTAGTGCCAAGGAGGGTTGAGTCACCATATCCATATGTACCATACCATTCCCCAAGCCTACATTACAAGCCAATGAATGTCCTATAGTGATCCTAGTCCAACTGTCCGGAAAAAAAACTAAGGCATAGAAAATAAGGGCAAGCCTATGGTATTTCACTCACACTATTTGAACTTCTTTGTGAGAGAGAGTGTTTTGACCCAGTCCCTATTTTGATATTCATTAGTATACTGTGAGTATATGGGACTTCTTTGTTGTGAGAGTACATGGGTTGCATTGATAGCTACTAGTTGTTCGGATAATGTCATTTGCATATATGCTTAGTTGTGTGTTCATAAGCTCATGCCATTACTTGATCCCTTCTGTGTCATGATATACACACCATGGTTTTGATTTGCAAGTTAGAGGGGTCAGAAAAGTTTTGATGCCAAAAGCAATGAGTCAACTGTCGTAGGTCTCTTAGGTTTCTCTTAGTTAAGCATCGTACGTGTTTATTTAGTTTTGTTCGCCTGAGGACATGCAAACGTTCTAAGTTGAGGGTGTTGATGTTTCATGGTCTCATGGCACTTTCGATGCTTAAAACAAGAAAAATATGAAATAACTTAGGTATGTCTGGTCGGTATGATGTGTTTTCTGTCTTACTTTGCAGAGAAATAGGTTATGGAGGCAAACTGGAGAAAAAGGGAAGAAACATGCACTAGAATGGAGCATTTGAGGAATAAAAAAGCCAAGTCGAAGCTGGGGAGTGTCCCACGGCAGGGAATAACGTCACGTGAGTGGAACCACTCCACGTGGTTGGGTACTACAGGTTAACTCCTGCAGACTGGAAAGAAGTATGCTTTCCACGTCAGGGACTCACGGCACGTGAGTCTACCAACGCCACGTGGATTGGTGCCGTGAGTCAACTCCCGAAGAGTGAAAGGAACCCTGTTTTCCATGGCAGAAACCCACGTGATGTGATTTGGTTCCACGACACCAAGTCATAGTACCGTAAAAAATTACCGACTTTGTTCTCCTACTTTGTTTAGGATAGGATTCACCTTGTATCTATAAATACCCCTTTATTGTCCTATGTTCAGGAGTTGTTCTTTACATTATTTTGAGATATATTTTCAGTATTTTGAGGTTTCATAAACACATTATTGGTTTTGTAATCGAATACCCAAGATTCGAGGTTTTTTATTCATATTGAGATTTCAGAGTTTCTTCTAGTTGTGAGTTTACAATAATTTTTTCTTCATTGAATTCTTCTAGTGTTCTTGCAACCGTGAGTAGCTAAACCCATCAACTAGGGTTATGTGAACCATGAGGAGTTAACGAAACAGGTAAAGTGCAAAGCAATTCTGAACCGGTGTGAATGCATGTATTGTTATTACCTTCATTATAATTGATCTTTCAATGGTTGCAAATGTTAGAAGCTCGCCTGTATTCTAAACTTGCTCGAGAGAGAGGTAGAGATTGGGAAAAGAGAATAACAACAAATATTTGAAGCTATCAACCTTTATCTAATAACTTGAGCCGTAACAGGGATCGTTATCTGAGATCCAGGACAAGGGTTAGTAGTGCGACACTCGGAGACCGAGAGGACAAGAGTGAAATTCATCTAACCAAGGTCGAGAGACGTTTAGATGAACATATCTTGTTAGATTTTATGCAATACAGCGGGACAACTTTGCCAAGCACAATTAACCGGTGGAGTTAAGAAATCATTGGGGATCACAGTCCTAGTGTATATCTCATATTGATTACAAATCCAAAAATCAACAATTGTTACTGTTACTATCTGCTTATAAAACCCCCCCAGTTTACTTACTTGTCAATTACTCAGACTAGCATTCGACAGACTTTCGTTCTATTCCCTATGGGATCAACCCTAACCTAGTTGGGTTCTATATTTGATACAACGATCGCATTATACTTTTCTGGAGGTATATTTTGGGCGATATCAATAGGTAAGCCATCCCATAGTCCGAAATAGCTAGTAACGAACTACCAATAGAAATAAAGGAAACAACGGAATAAATATAATAACAAGGCTAATATAATCCCAAAACCTGGTGGAGCCAGTACAAGAGCTTCTAATACAACAGTAGTACAAGTGAAATACAGGAAAAATGTATGTATACAAGCCATCTCTGACACAACATAAAGAACAGTATAACAATAAGAGGGAGAGTAGGGATACTCCAAAACGTCGGGAGCTCACCCCAAATCTCCGATCCATAGCTTCTCCACACTATACATACATCAACGGCGATAACTCGCACTATAACCTGCAGGCTGCAAAGTGTAGTATGAGTACCAAACACGTGGTACTCAGTAGGCAACGACCGACTGAGCTCCAGAAATAATGCAAGCATAAATAACACGTAAGGCATGAATATAAACAATGGAAAACTATCCAAGAACTAAGCAAAATATGCTAATGGAGCAATAAGGATCAACTATCCTATTTTGACAACAACCAGGGCCTAATATGGAATACCGTATATCATTAGCCAATATATAAATAAAGAATGGAAGAAAGATATATTGTAGTATACAATGCCAAAGAATACATATACGATATGAATAGGCAAAGAAAAAAAGGATATACGGTAACACCATTTATATATATATATATACATATAGGACTAGCTTAGTAGTAACAACCT
Organism: Capsicum rhomboideum; assembly: GCA_031232105.1. Taxonomy (NCBI): domain Eukaryota; kingdom Viridiplantae; phylum Streptophyta; class Magnoliopsida; order Solanales; family Solanaceae; genus Capsicum; species Capsicum rhomboideum. Next base: position 27,741,711 of record CP124711.1, on the reverse strand, counting down.
GAGGGAATCACCCTAACATCTCAAGGCCCATAATCAAGTAGAAAAGTTAACTCTAGAATAACCAAGATCCCTAACTAGGCATGACTAAATATGAGATGACCAAACCATAATGTAACTCACTGTAAGAGTAAAGGAATCAGAAATGTACCTTCAACTCGGGTACCAATCCATAATCACCCTACCATGAACTAATCATAATAACCAATAATAAAGTAACCGGCTAGTCCGAGCAAACAAGTACCTAACCGGACCCCTATAAGCCCGAAAGGTTCACGAAAACACTCAGCAAACAACAACCAAAACCCATATCTATAAAACCCCACATAAGACCGATAAATACAAGAGTCAAACAACTATACTAGTGATATGCAATGCATATGAATGTATGAATGCAATATAAATCGAAATGACATAACCTATCGGGGACACTGGACTCGAACCTATTCCGTAATCTCAAATCATACCGTACCAAATGTATACACCTCCTCCAGCTCACCTAGCTCACAAAGGTAGGACCTATGGTGACTAAGCTTCTCAGGCACGATGGCTTTCGAACGAAGGGGCCCCCCTAGGGGATTCGGTAAATCCATTTACACTGCCTCGTCCCTATCCAAGACTTCCAATAACCATCATAATCAATCTAATCCATCCAATGTTTGAGAGAGAGAGATATAAAATCAGTGCATGGACTCGACCCGCGACTAAAAGGATATAAATCGGTAAATCCATTGTCCGAGATCATGCTCGAAACTAAATCATCATAATCATGTACAAAGGGTCGGAATATCCCTCGACCAAAATAAATAGTTGTGGTAAAACGAGTGGATAAATAATGGACCAAAATCATCCTCGTTCGAAGTTCTAAAACATTATTTTTAGTTCCAAAAACTCATAATCCAGTAAATAATGTGGTGCGATTCCCGTTATAAAATAATCCATATTTAAAGTGAAAAGTGGGAATAAATTCCTTTTTAGAAATAGTAGTAAAATCAAGGTTTTGGTTGGAATCGTACCCCTAAGTGAGCATGAATGCGCCTAAAAATATGCATGACATCACCAGTATTCAAACAAAACCAATATAAGCGCCAAAACGTCTGTAATCTAGAATCATGTCCCTTTAGGGATAAAATACTCATCTGGAGTCCAATTGGCATCGTAACCACGACCTCAGGCCCAATAATACATCATCAACATAATAACGCCTCATAACTCGAGAAACTATGATAAATGAGGGCGTCAAGTCACTAAAGGTCTAATCGGGGATAAATACTACCCAATTCACTAAGTCGAATGGTAAACCTTATACTAAAGGATCCTTAATCATCAACTATGGTTATCATGCTTATAATCAAAGGTAATAGGATTCTATGACTATAACAAGCAACCTATGCTAAGGTTCAGGTCACGCTTATACCCCGGTTTCTCTAAATAGGCTAAGTCATGATATACTAGTCATAAGTCCATCCTATGATCCCTACCTAGATGCAATCTATACCATACACAATCTCGTAGAGAAAAGTAGACCAAATCCTACCTCGATGTCGAACAACAATTGTTAAAGTGTCCACAAATCGCTTGACCTTGCTCCATGATCCTGAATTGACGTCATACTATCAAAATAGTAACCTACACGTCATTACGAGTAAAACGATATCCATATTGTAATATAAAACTCCAGACCTAAAATTAGATCAATAATGGGCTCATGAGGCCCGCTAACGGAATCCCAAAATTGAATCAGTCACGAGGTCCCTCAATGATAAGGAATGTGTGCTCAAAAGTTTAGCACAAATAGAGCGTAAATCGGGGCTCAAATCAGTCCCCAAAGATTAGGATTTAAAAGACCTAATTTCTAAGAATTTACAATGAAATGGGACGGAATATAACGGGTAAAATGATGAATAATGACCAAGGAGTGATGAGCTAACTTACCTTAGCTTTAATGGATGTTTTTCCCCATTTTTCCATGTCCCATGCTCTCAAAATTTAAGGAAAAGAGTTGAGATATAAGGGATAAAATGGGGGAAGAAGGGGATTTATCAGCCCTCAGGTTCCGCTAAAGCGGACTTTGACCACTTAAGCGGTCACCGACAAAAGGGCTAAGGCCGCTAAAGCGGCACCCCATCGCTTAAGCGACATCGGCTTAAGTGGAAAAGGGAGTGCTTAAGCGGTCCTTGCCGAAATGGCCAAGGCCACTAAAGCGGCTACAGCTAAAGCGGCTCCTAGGCCGCCTTAGCGGTCACACCATATATCAGCCACCAGATTTTAGCTAAGTCCAAAATGAACTCTGATCAAGTGCTCGGGATTCGTTCGGAACCCCGTGCGTGCAAATGAACTATGCTACCCTACCAAATTTGATATTCTGGACTCAACAAAACCATCAAAATTTCCATCCGAGGGCGTTTTGATTAAATGTGGGTCCCACACCTATAGTTCCATTTTTCACCAAATCTATCCAATAGCCCAAAAACGAGTTCGAAAATATACTAAAGGTCCCCATAGCATAAAATCAATGTTTTGGAGCTGATGGCGCTGTCAGAATTTCCATCTGAGATCGTCTACTAGGATTTTTGGTCCCAGACCAAATCCTTAACAGCGAAAGCTCCAAAACAGGAAAATGAGTCTAAAACCCAAACGGACTGTCTGATAATCGAACCGATAGTTTCAACAAGTCATAAATGACCTATAGCCGCTATGGGAGGGATCAAAATACCAGAACGTATAGAGAACGTAAAAATGACCTGGAGGGTTATTACACATATTCAAGCTGGTTTAGCGTTGAATGCCTCTGATAAATAGCTAAATCATTGCTTATGAGAACAAGACATCATGTGTTGGTATGAAATCTGATATATTGTATACAATAACACTTGTATGCATTAGATCAATAAATTATGATCAATTTCTCCCTCTCAATTGGTTTAGGGTCAGGAACCATATATTTTTCATCTAATAACTTTTTGATGTGCGGTACATGATTAATGGATATACCAAGATGCACAAAGATGGATTATCCAAAATAGGTTGGAGTATATGTTAGTTTTTCTAGAACATAGGGGAGATAATAAGCAGCTAAGAAATACGTTGCGAATTATCGTTAGTGCAATCCTCATTTAAAAGATAATTCAAGTCAAAAGCTAGAAGCATTTGTTGACTCAAAATTGATTTCATATTTAGCTGCAGATGCTCCTACTGTGTGTCCCTAAAGGACAGAGTCTATAGCATGCATAAATCATGGTAGACCAACCGATTTCAAATGAAATAATCCTTGAAAACGAAATGGAGCAAATGATCATAATAAGGAGACTATATGCTCTTGAAGAGCCTACAACATAATACTTCATGAATCCTTACGAGAGGTTTAGGTACCTAAGAAAAATAATGAAATGGTGAGATCTCAATAATTTATGTTGCATTATGAAACGATTTAAATATTTTGTCGACGATATCTTTAGTACAATATAACGCGTAATATTGTACAAGATTATGAGGATCTGAATTCTACGTTTATTTAAGCATGCTGACGTAGAAATAATTATCAAGTGGAATATGCATCTTGATAAGCATAAAGTTTATTTGACTTGCAGTACAGAAACTAAAAGATGTCACGTATTTCATATTTAATGTTGTCACTTGATAATAAAAATATTAAAATCCCGGAAGGATTAAAGATGCCTAAAGCATATAGTTTGAAATCTTGAGTAATTTACTCAATCAGATTACAAAGATCATTATACGGTCTAAAACAATCAGGGTGTATGTAGTATAACCGCCTTAGTAAGTACTTGATAAATGAAGGTTATATAAATGATGTCATTTGTCTTTGTATTTTCATTAAGAAAATAGAGTCAGAGTTTGTTATACTCGCTGTTTATGAAGATGACATAAAACTCATTGGAACTCCAGAAGAGGTCCCAAAAGCAATTGAATATCTAAAGAAAGAATTTGAGATGAAAAACCTTTGAAAGACAAAACTTTGTCTTGCTCTACAAATTGAACATTTGACAAACGAGATCTTCATCCATCAATCTGCCTATACTGAGAAGATTTTGAAACAGTTTTACATGGACTAAACACATCCATTAAGTACTCCATTGATTGTTCGATCACTTGAAGTGAATAAAGACCCGTTCCAACCTCCAAAAGAGAATGAAGAGATTCTTTGTCCTAAAGTACTATGTCTCAGTGCTATTGATGCACTTATGTACCTTGCTAATGCCACAAGGCCTGATATAGCCTATATATTCTGTTAACTTGCTAGCCAGGTATTATTCTTCTCCTACACGTAAACATGGAACGGAGGTAAGCATATATTGAGATATCTACAAGAGACTATTGATATGAGTTTGTCTTATCTAACAAAGATAGTTTAGATCTTGTTGGTCATACAGATGCAGGTTATTCATCTGACCCACATAAAGCTCAATCTCAAACATGCTATGTGTTTACATACGGAGGTACTGCTATATCATGACAATCTACAAAGCAGTTTATTGTTACTACCTCTTCAAATCATGCTGAGGTAATAACTATTCATGAAGCAAGTAGAGAATGTGTATAGTTGAGATTAGTGATGCATTTCATCAGAGACAGATGTGGCCTGAAGTGTGATGTCAAAATACCCACCATCCTGTATAAAGACAATGTTGCATGCATAGCCCAATTAAAGGGAGACTTCATAAAAGGAGACAGAACGAAACACGTCTCACCAAAATTATTCTTCACACATGATCTCCTGAGGAACAATGATATTGATGTACAACAAATCCGTTCAAGTGACAATCCAGCAGATTTGTTCACTAAATCTTTACCAACTTCAAAAGATGGTACACAAGAGTGAAATACGTAGACTGAATCATTTAAAACGGAGTCTTCATCGGGGGGAGTAAGAATACACGTTGTACTCTTTTTTTCTTTAATCAAGGTTTTATCCCACTGAATTTTCCTGATAAGATTTTTAATAAGGTAACACTCAAATGCATATTCACTAGTTTTTCTTTTATATCAACATCCAATGGAAAGTATTATAGATTACATGGATTGCCATGTGGCTAAATATGTGGTTGCCATTAGGCTTTAATGAGGCGGCAATTTTCCTTGCCCAAGTTGCTAAACTTGGTGCCCAAGGATTGTTGTGCAACTGTAGCAATAGTTGAAGCCAAGCAATTGGCTTATAAATACTCCCTTAATGTATTTTTATAGAGCCACGTGTAGATATGTTGAAATACGTGTCTTCTCAATATTTATTCCATTTGAAATGTCTCTTTTCCATATGACAGCTGTGTTGGAGATTTGAATTTCTTGAATTTTAGCATAAATTTAGAAGAATCCACTGTTCTTCTTGGGTCTGCTTCCAAGAAAAACTCAAGATAGGTATGCTTCTCTTAAAGTTTTGCCTAAATTTTCTGGCCATTCTTTTGCTTTTTCTTCTCCTTTTCAAGTTCTCTTCAGATTTTTCATTTTTCATTATGTGCTTTCAAAAGGCAATCCTTTTAAATTAAATATTGGTCTAAATTTGAGATCTTAAAGTGGATGTTCAGATTATTTTCTGGGTTTTCATAAGATAAAGCTTTTGATGGATTCATCAGCTTGTAAAGAGATTAAGGTTTTGGAGGTGTTTTTCCATTTTCTTGAAATTTATAATGTTCTGCAATTAAACCTTTTGGGTTTTACAGATACAATCAGCTTTTTTTTTGTCGGTTTTTGTATATATGAGTGAAAAAGAAAAAAAATTCTATTTTTTGTTGTGTTCTTCTGTGATTTAGATGTGTGTGTGTATATATATATATATATATCTTGCGATTTTTTGACTAATAAGCTATTGTAATTAAAAAATTTAGTTTCGATTACTTGCTTCCAAGTTTCAAATTTGCGATTTCTTTTTTTTACTTTGTTGAGTAATCGTAGTGATTATAGAATTTGCTTGAATAATTGGAGAACAGAGATTATAAGGTGTAGAATTGAACCCTCACCAATAACGTGAAAATGTAGGTAGTCAACCAACTGAGTTATAGAGACTCTCCGGAGAACGGAGATTGAGTATATATAACTGGAAGTGTTTCTTTGTTGCGAAATTGGGCATACCTTAGGATGTTATTAAACCTGAATGTTAGATTGGAGAGTAGTAGTGAGTGTACAGTTTGAGGATTGTTAGAAGTAGGAGTAGAAGTAGGTGTATTTGGTATGGAGGGAAGTGTTTTCCATGAAAAATAATGTCTGACCGGTGTTTTGTGGAGAGGCGCATCACATATAAGGTGTAAGATATAGTGTCAGGTTAGAGCTTTGGTGATCTCAAGCTCTTTAGTTACAGAGTAATACTTCCATATGATTTACGATTTAATTTAAAAAACTTCTAAATGTAGGCACTCTAATTATATAAGCTACTAATTAAGTTGCTAAATTCTGTTTGCTGCAGTTTCAGGCCAATCAAGAATTGATTATCCAAATCCCCTCCAAGAACCAAAGGCAAGTGCATTTCTCAGTTTTTTAAAATTATTTTGATTTTTCAAGGTTTGTGTCTTCCCATTCAATTTTATGGTGCTTTTCGGTTCCATCTTCAAATGAAGAATAGATATTCTAAAACAGCATAGAAAATTACAAAGTTTTGATAAGATCATTTTTAAAAGCTTATTTAATATTTACATTCTTCTTTGGTTTTAATATTTTCATGATCAGTTGATTTGAAAATTTACAGTACACTTCCCTTCCTGGATCATTTTCCCGCATTTTCCCCTTGTGAGTTTGAGCTTGCTGCTATCAAGGTAGAAAAAGTACTCACCTGGTTAGCTTTACTATAAATTGCTTAAGCGCAAGTTGTGTTCACTATTGTTTTCCTGCTATTCTACGGGAATTTTGAGCTTCTTCTGGATTTCCGATGTTTCCCTTTACTTTTTTTTGGAAAAGATAATTCCGTATAAATCTGATCGTGAGAGCGCTAAATTGTTTCGACAAGAATACACAGAGAGAAGGAGGGAGAAGACATCGCCGTTGGAGATTTTACAAGTATAGACTTCTCTTTTTGGCTTGTGTTTCTCCCATTGCTTCCTCAACAATCTATATTTTCTTTTTTTCGGGAAAAGAAAGACTTAGTAGGCGTTTGGCCATGAAAATAAAATATTTTGGAATTAGAATTGGAGTTAGAGTTGGAGTTGGAGTTGAAATTGGAGTTGGAGTTGGAGTTGTGTTTGGCCATGAAAATAAATAGTGTTCTTTTTGACTTTTTGTGAGAGAAGTAAAAGTAAAAAAAGTGAAAACAAGAAAAAGTTGTTTTCACTTTTTCAAAAATTTATTTCACTTTAGTGAAATATATTTCATGGCCAAACACCACTACATTTCACTTTTTTCACTAAAGTGAAATTTATTTCCGAAAAAAAGTAAAAAAAATTCATGACCAAACGGGCCCTTAGTTATCTATTAACAATTTAGATATACTTTTGTTGTATGGCAAAAGATGATGACGTAATGTAGTTCAACTTTCATTTTTATTTCCCCAATGCGTTCTCAGAGAACTTTTCTTCATTAATCGTCGGAAAGTTATACTCCATCTGGCCCTCTTACACACTCCCTCCATTTCAGGTGTTAAAATCAGCATGGATCCGAGGACTTGGAACTTTACCTTTGTGAGGTAGAACTATTTCTCATATATATGCATTAATTTATTTTTGTCACTGGTATCTACATTTCAGTTCTACGTCTCTAGACATGCTATTCTGACTTCTGCACTTCATATTCACTTTTACGCCTCAAGACATGTTATTCCACCTTCTACTGTTTATATATGTCGTTGTTGCTTGGTTGTACAGTAAGTTTATAGAGGCAATGATATATTAACAACTGAGAGGAGAAACGAATGTGGAAAATATTTTGAGAAAAATAGCATCTTAGATCAATAGTTGATTCTTAGCTTATTTCCTCGTGTTTGCATGAGAGACTTAACAACCAGAAACTATTTTATGCATCTTCATGGTCACATATGTAGGAGTATGACTGAGGTTAAAGTAGAGAAATTAGAGGATTACTGTTAATTCTAGTGTTCAATTAAATGTTATCCTAAGTTGTTCCATTATTTTAACTATTTTGAAATACTCCCTCCGTTTCATATTATTTCACTTGGATCATGTTGACCTTTAAGATAGCTTTCATTAGAGATGTATTTTATTAAATTAACTTTATTAGTCATGCTTTGAACTCTAAATTTGACAACTTATACTTTATGTAGTTATTTAATACTATAAGGGTAAAAAGGGAAAAGTATAATAAAATTCTCTTAATTTCATACATTGGATAAGTAAATTGAAACCATTATTCTTAGTATGCCAGCCGCAAAACGGTTCGGGCTGACTAGGTCCAGTTGGGTCATTCCACTCGCACAACTAGTGTCCAGCCAATAATATGAAGCGGAGGGAGTACCATATTGAATACCATATTGAAGTTACTTTTAAGTGGTTAACTGTAACCTAAGTCAGTTGGGAGAAAATAACTTCATTACCTCAAGAGAGTTTCATATCATTCCTTCACTTATATTTATAGATAATATGTTTTGATATTGGTAGTATGGATAAAATTATCTTGCCCCACCGGCTGCATAATAGGGCAAGCTTAACCTTGTTCTAAATGCAATGATAAAGTCGCCCTCCAAACTCAAAAGCATAGGATTAAAAAGATAGTAAGTTAACCTGTGTCTTATCTCCTTGAGTACTCTTTCTTTCTTAGGTACTTGGAGAATGTCAATATTAAAGGTTATTTTCCTTCAAGATCCTTCCAAAAAAATGTGCTGAACTGAAACAAGAGTAGTTCCACCCGTGGATATTGTGTTATGTTGGGAAAGAAATAGTTGACCTCTGCTTGGATTGCATTGTGAAGTCTGCAGACAACTCAGTGGTCTTCAAGGTTTGTTATATGTTTTATAGTTCTCATTATAGAATGGATGTCGTTTCTTTTACAGGAAAGTCACCTGAAAATATTCATTGTCCAATTTTACCTCTATCTGAACCATATGCTACAGTTGCACCACCAAGTGTTTTCTTAAAGAAAAAGAAGTGATCTACTGATTGAAGCAGGATAGCCACTGCCAACTTTGAGCTATTGAGTTAAGAGTTTTGCAGCAAGAAGCACAAGCTAGAAAAAAATGCCGTAACTAAGACTAGAATTGGTTGTTGGAAGGACACAGTTTATGTTTTCCTGTGCGCATTGTAAAAAACAAACTTTTACTATACCCATATATAGAAAAACTCTGAATTGTTGACACAGTATCCATTTTAATTTTAATTATGGGGCACTATATTTAATATTGCTATTGAGAGAAAAGTTAAATGCTTTCATTTGCAAGAAAAAATTTAAATGCGTTGGGCCGTGCTGACACGGGCCATGCCCCTCTAGAAACAAAAGAAAAGAGTCATATTACTCATATTCTCTCTATCGTTGCCTTTTTATTGCCTTGGGCGCTATTCTTTATTAATTAATTTCAGTATTTTGTTTGTATTTCATAACAATTTTGTAATTTACATCCAAAAATCAGTGAAATTCCCTAATACTCACCCCACACACACACACACACACACCATAAAAAAAAATAAAAAAATCCAAACACATATCCATAATTTTAATTAATGAAATTTTAAAATTATTTAAGTAATATATATGTGGAGAAATTTTTCTTTTTTGACCTCCAGTTTACTCCAATATGATTTGTAATTCATTTTCTTATACTTATTTTTAAAAATTATGATACACCTTATATATGTGGACAAGTTCCATACATATATGTGGAAGAAAATATTGTCCACATACATATTACCGAGGTTTTTTTTTTCTACGTTAAAGAATATTCATAAAATGTCTATATGAAATTATGAATTAGGTTTTTATTTTATTTTGTGAAAATTATATTTGATTTGATGCTCTTTAATTTATTTATTGGTAGAATAGTTATGAAATTGAATTAGAGTACTATTGAAATATTCAGTGAAAGAAATATTTAATTTGCAGTTTTTTAATTATAACGCCCTTGAGATTTTCTAATTTTTTTAAAATATAAATTTAGAGAATAAAATTAATGATACGCTAATTAGTATTAAAAAATTGTGGAAAGATTGATATTTCATATCAAAATTAGACTGTTTTCAAAAAATTTATATTCTTAATTATGGTTAGGATGCTTATTAAATGAATTTAATCTAGACCGTTATTAATTATATTTGACAAGTATCACAAATCTAAACGTCTACTTGAGAATATGGAAAAAAAATGTAATGGAGGGGAGCTAAATTTGATATTTTTATATTTAAGGTCTGACTGATTATAAAGACAAAATTAATAACTATTATAATTTTAAATTTAAAGTAATTGCTCATTCTGTCCCAATTTATTATTTATGTGATTCATTTTCCTTTTTAATCAGTCTAAAAAAGAATGACATATTTCTACTTTTAGTAATAATTTAACTTTAAAATACTTATTTTATCCTTAATGAAATGATTTATAACCACACAAACATTTATCATTTATTTTAGATCAGTAGCTTTAAAAGTCTTTCTTTCCTTTTTAAACTCTGTGTCAGATCAAACTAGCTCATATAAATTAAAACGGAGAGAGTAATTATTTTGGAAATTTAAAATAAAGTGAAGAAAGAGGGGTAAAATAAGATAGTATATTACTACTATTAATAAATTAATAAAGATGTAAAGAAGCTAAAATAAGGTATTACTCCTCCGTTTTTAAATAGTTATCACCATTTTTGTTTATACTCTCCTTAAGAAAAATATAACTACATGTTAAATTAATTAAGTTATCCTTATTTATTATTCTTCTTTATTTAATACTTCTCTTATTTGCACTATAGTAATATTTCTCTATATTAATGACTAAAGATAAAATTAAAAAAAAAAAAATTATGCATTAATTTTATAAAATTACAAATATTAAAAAATATTTATTTTTAATAAAAATAAAAATTAATTAGGAATGGAGGGAGTACATTAGTTGCCAAAGAAGGTAGAACACTATATTACCTTCCAAAAGCGGCAAGTAAAAGGTGGGCACCATGTAAAGCAAGCCAATGGAACCATTGCGATTTACTTAAAAATCTGAGAACTTTTTCTTCAATTCACATCAACACGAAGCTATTAATAAGAAAAAATATATAGAGAGAGAGAAAGCGCTTAAATATTTTATTCACCAACAATATAACAAAATATTTAAATAATAAAATTAATTATAAAATATTATACATAACGTTAAGAAATTAAATTAACCTACTATTACATGTTAAAATCAATTGATAAAATACTTCTTCTTTTTTACCCATTCCATATGTACAACTTAATTCTGAGACTAAATTGCTTCCAAAATACATAGCACCAGCACCACCCACGTTGCAGAATCAAATGAACATACAAAAAGTGGACAACCTTGTTAGTTCTCCTCTCTTTTTTTCTCTTGTTGCGTTACGCGGCAATAAGTCTTTTCTACTACGACCACGTAAGTTGTACCCTTGACACCCGTCTTCATGCATGTCTTTCTATCGAAATTCTCATCTCTATCTTCCTCAAACACTACACTATATAACCCCTATATTCGTATTCATCTATTACAAAAAAAAAATAATATTATAAACTAGTGCAAATCATGATGATGAGGGCACGACAATTTCTATTTTGTTTAGTATTGCTTTTGGTTGTAAACGATGTAGTTTTGGGTACCAAAGACACGGAGCTAAAGCGATGCAACCATCAGTGCAAGGCCTTACAGCAAATTGCCGAGCATCAAAGGGCAGAATGTTATGAAATGTGCGAGAAATATCATAGGGAAAAACAAGAGAAAGAAGAAGAAATTTCGTCTTTTTTTCCCTATACAGGAAGAGAGGAGGGAGAAGAATATGGGGTACAAGAGAGGGAAAATAATCCGTATGTGTTTGAGGAACAGCACTTTATTACTGGAATCAAGACTCAACATGGCAGAGTTCGTGTTCTTCCCAAGTTTACTGAGAGGTCTAAGCTACTTAAGGGCATCGAGAATTACCGTTTTGCATTTCTTGAAGCAAATCCACAGACCTTCGTTGTCCCCAACCATTGGGATGCTGACGCTGTCTTGTTCGTTGCTCAAGGTATAGTTCTTTAATTTCGTACACCGACATTTTTAGGCTATACAAGTTGAGAGATGAGATACAACAGTAACTGATCTTTATATAGGCTAAACTAGTTATAAAATACTCCCTCCGTTTCAAAAAAGAATGATTTGTTTTGACTTGACACAAAGTTTAAGAAAATAAAGAAGACTTTTAAATCTTGTGGTTATAAATTAAAGTTGTGTCAAATGTACTAAAATGTCTTTTAATCTTGTGGTCTTAAACATGCCATGTGAAAATTTGGAATTAAAGTTTTGCCAAAAAAATTATAGGGTCATTCTTTTTTAAACAGACTAAAAAGGAAAGTAGGTCATTTTTTTTTAAAAGGACTAAAAAGGAAAGTAGGCCATTCTTTTTTAAACGGAGGGAATATAAATTGTTTCAAAAGTCTTCTGTTCAAATCAAACACACCTTCGTGTAAATTGTTTGTCTTGTTTGATTTAGCACGAAATTAAAGAAAATAAAGAAAATGTTTAAATTTTATGGTATGAAATTAAAATATATAGAATGAATTAATATATATATTTTTTAAATTTTTTTAGTCTTAAACATATCATATTGGAAAAGTAAAATTGAAATTGGAAGTAAAGGGTAACAAAAAAGAAAGAGATATTTTTTTAGAACTCTTTAAAATGGAAAATAAGAAAAATAAATTGCAATCAGAGAGTAACATTGTATTTGTATATCTCTGCGCTGCACTCAGACTAATAAGAGTATATTACTAATATGGTGTAGGGAGAGGAACCTTGAACTTGGTGCGTAAGGGCAAGAGGAACAGCTTCAATATTCGGCCCGGGGATGTTATCAGAGTTCATGCTGGAACTACTGCTTACTTGATCAACAGGGACAATAATGAGAATCTTCTCATAGCCAAACTTCTCCGCCCTGTCTCCACCCCTGGCCAATTTGAGGTAATTAACTCTCCCAATTAATCTTTTACAAATATTAAGTGCTTAAAAATTTCATATTTAATTCATCCACTAGAGGTAGTAAATAATGTATTTATTTGTTTGTGATGCAGCACTTTTTCGGGCCAGGAGGACGAGAAAACCCAGAATCCTTTTACAGCGCCTTTAGCTCCGAAATTCTTGAAGCCGCACTCAATGTAAGCTTTTCATTCAGTTATATACTCCCTTCGTTCCAATTTATGTTTTCAATTTTGAAGTTGAATTGAATTAAATTAATGTAATATTTTTAAAAACTATACTAGAGTACTATATAAGTAGTAATTTCTCATATATGATGAAAAAATTCAAATACATTTTAAAATGTTCCATCAAAATTTATGCCGTTTGAATCTTGAAAATGAAAATGAAATGTGTGATATTGATCCCTATTAGTTTAGTTTAGGAATAACGTACAGTCAGTAATGTTTTGGTATGTGTCTACCATTAATTAATTATTTGATAATATTTTGTTGAAACAGACTAGAAAGGATAGATTGCAGAGGCTGTTTGGGCAGCAGAGGGAAGGAGTGATTATAAGAGCTTCTGAAGAGCAAATCAGGGTTATGAGTCGGCACGAAGAAGGTGGAATTTGGCCTTTTGGTGGAGAATCAAAGGGCTCAATCAACATTTACAGGCAACGGCCGTCACAATCCAACCAGTATGGGAAGTTCTATGAAGTCGATGAGAGCCACTACGGGCAGCTGGAGGACCTCGATATTTCCCTCTCTTTCAGTAACATCACTGAGGTTTGCAAATTAGCTTTAGTGGATTTAATTGCTTTAGAAGTGGACTATCCGTCTTTCATGTATTCCTACTGTCCTAATTGCGTACGAAATTTGAGAAATAAAGAGTTTGAGAAACTCCCGGTACGGGGAGCAATTAGATTATTTATACAGTTTATGGTTCTAATTAGATTAGTAATAATATTTCCTCGGTTTCTAGCTAATGTGTGTTTTATTGGATTAGTTTTAATTTTTACCAGGTTACTAGTTAATGTCTTGCTTGTAATGTGTAAATTAAATATATTTTAGGAGTATTTGGCCACAACTTCAAGGAGGATTTTAGGATTTAATAACGTGTCAGTCCACTCAAAAAAAAAAAAGAAGAGAGATCCTATAACGTACATTTTAAGATACTTGATCATATAAAAATTGTGTGCGACAATCTTTGATTCTTTTGACAGTTGCTTTATGGAGATTAAAACTATTCCATATAGATTGTTGATTACTGCTTGGCGTGCAAGCTGACAATTCTTCGTTTGCTTGTTCGATTTGTGTGCATAGGGTGGCATGTTAGGTCCAATTTACAGCTCAAGGGCAACAAAGATAGTAATGGTGGTGGATGGTGAAGGTTACTTCGAGATGGCATGCCCTCACTTGTCTTCTAAATCGGGTACCCAAAGCCAAGGAAGTGAAGAAAGGGAAATGAGAATTGGCTCAAGTTATCACAAGGTGCGTTCAAAGTTGAGACGTGGGATGGTACTGGTCATCCCTACTGGCCATCCATTCGTCGCCGTAGCTTCAAACAACCAGAACCTGCAAGTCGTTAGCTTCAACGTCAATGCCCGCGACAACGAAATCGTCCCTCTTGCAGGTGATTTTATGCATAAGAGTGTTACTCGGTGCGTTACAAACATATTAGAGCAACTATAACTAGAGTAACTTGCGGTAACATATATAAATAATTCTTGATAATTCACGACTTATGTGCACCGTAATTAGCCTTACTTACCATCAGGTTAAGTGTCATTTACAAGGTAAGGTAACACAATGAAGTTCCATTATATTTTAACAATCAGGCCACTTGCAACATTTTAAATTGGTAACTAACTTGTTATCGCAAGTCTTTACTATTCGTTTACGGCCCAATTTATTATAGCGATACAATTTCATAAGCTTATACCAAAAGTTTAGTTTAACTTATTAGTGATTACCTTTTTTATTTATTAGCTCGTCAATTGAAGCTTGTCGTGCAAATTATATGTAATTACCTAATAAGTAATCCAATTGTGCAACGTAGAATTCTGTACTCATAATTTCCACAGTAATTAATAGAAGTAGTTTAAAATGTTTGAACAGTCAAATTTTGGGGAGTTGAATCTAATTTTTCGTCTGATATGACAACTCATTTCTATTTGGTTATAGGGAGGAACAATGTGATGAGTCAACTGGAGAGGGAAGCATTGGAGTTGGGATTTGGGCTACCAGCAAGAGAAGTGGAGCAAATATTCCGGAGCCAGCAGGAGGAGTTCTTCTTTCAGGGACCTGGTGGTCGGCAGAGTGGCCGAGCCGATGCATGAAGGGCGGGCTGTGGCTGATCCGTCTTCAATGCGGGTTCATGTTGGCTAAACGAGATGGAGAAACCAATGTTGTGGTTTTTGTACTAGTCATGTTGCTAATACTACCTATCCTGTAAATGGCTGAATAAGTGAGTGATTATAAAAATGTGAAGTAGTAGTGGCTTTAGTGGGGTGCCGCTAATAAGTCTACCAACCTTTGTCGAAATCGTAGTTGGGTTGTAATATGAGGACATGTAAATTATGGAGACAAAAGCACTAACATGATCAATAAAACCGGGGTTTTGATGTGTGTGACAGCTTGTCTTCTACTCTAGGTGAGACTATTTATGCTCAGTTCCCATTTGATGTCTCATTACCTGCAGATTCTGAGTTCTTCAATGAAAGTGAGTGCTTCTTGTTTTGAAAAATAAAAAAGAAAACATGGGCGAAATAAGCCATTAATTGCCGTTATGAACGAGATCTTTAGAAAAACTGTCCTGTAAAAACATCAGTACATCAGCTAAAATTGAAGGTCAACAGAAATTGTTTTGGACATCTTTCCTAAATTTCCTGAATTTTGCAGGGAGCTACAAATGAGCGAATACAGAAGGTGAAATTGGTGGTTTATTAATTCTTGAAGTTTTTATGATGATTCAGCTTTGATGCTTTATTAATCCTTAAAGTTTCTATAGGGTGAAAATCTTTTTTACCCCCAACTATGCTTTAAAAATCAAATTCCTCCCTCAACTTTGAACAATAATCAAACTCTCTCCTTTATTCTATGCACTATTTTACCTTTCTTATATCAAATATATTTATGTAATAACTCTTTATATTATATACAATTTATTTTTTTAACCTAAGTATTTATAACTTTTTATTTATGTCCATTAACCTTATAAGTAGAATAATACATTTATGAATTTATCACAAAATTTAACGTTATTTTTATGACTGTTATTTTAATATTATATGCATTAAACGTGTGTATATGTATGTACATGCATGTGCGTATATTTTTGTCTTTCCCTACTCTCTTACTTCATGCGTTTCATAGTAATTAACTCTTCTTGATATGACACACCCCTTAAGAAAATCCTAATTGGAGGTACATTTTACTAAACTAATCTTATAATTAATAATGCTCTAAAACTTTAAATTTTACTACTACTTTATGCAGTTGTTTAATACTAAGAATAGAAATTAAAAATTATTAAAAAATTCTCTTGATTTCATAAATTGGACAAATAATTAATTAAAACAACTATTTTTAGTATGAGGATTAAGTAATATGAAACGGCGGGGTATTTTCTATTGTCTATATAAATAAATAAGTTTTGATTGTCATTAATGGAATATTACATAAATTATAGTTTAGAAATAATTTTAAATCTAAATAAATAAAATCTTTAAAATTTGACCTTAATTTAATTAATTATTTTGTATTTTATGCATCGAAATAAATTTGTATAGTTATTATTACCTGCTAATTTCATTTGTATAAATAAATATTAGAGTTTTAATTATTATTAATAAAATTAATTTTCTCATTATGATAATTTATTTCATTATAGAATATCACTAGCGTGTATACTTAATTAGTATTTTTTATTTTTTTTTTCCAAAAGACAATTTATGTTCTTATAAAAAAATTGTTACATGAATTTAAAAAAATAAAAATAGCATGATTTTTAAAGAAGTTTATAATGAAAGGATAAAATAGGTATTTTAAAGATTTAATTAGGATAAAGGGGGGAGTGTGATTATTTTTCAAAATTGAGGGAGGAGTTTGATTTTTAAAGCAAAGTTGGGGGGTGAAAACGATTTTGACCCAGTTTCTATAAGATCGGCAACTTTTTAGCCCTAGTTATCACTATGATTCATCACTCATCTCATGAATAAATTTCTGAGAGATTTTTTCCGGCGGATTTATAAATAAATTTACCAAAGTCTACTTTATATTTAACTAGTATTAAAATGCGAAGGAGAATAGGAAGATTATATATATATATATTTATTTATTTATTACAACAGAAATATTATGTATTCCTCAACCAGTTGTTAAAGCAGTAGGAAGCCTCGTTAACAATTCAAATTGGGAAGTTTTCATGTCAAGAGACGTTATAAAGTAGTGATAAAGCAAACTTAGCTAATCTAAGATTACATCATCCATATGACGTATAAGATGTCAGATATCTTCACAAATAGTAGTCACATCCCAAGAAGGAGCTATTCTCTGATTTAACATTTGGGTCATTATTGATGAATCTGACAATATTTGTATATTCCTTCATTTTTGCTCCATTGCAATTTAAATTGCTTTTCGAATTGCTAAAGCTTCAGCTATCACGATTTAACATTTGACCATTAGCCTTCAAAGCTACTATCGCAATACTCGCTTTCCGAGCCAAACCTGCATCAACATAAAGCAACACATTTTTTGGAGGAAAAGTTAGTAAAGTTGGCCTAGTCACAGCATGCTGCTCCTGTCGCATATGACTTGTACCCTTTATTTCATCTGTAAACTCATTAAAATTTGATAACGTTTTTGATAAAATGTCAGTATCACTTCATAATAAGGAATTAAATACATAGTCATTTCTAGCTTTTCAAATTATCCATAAAATAGATATCGATAATTACAATAAAATATTAGTATCTGGAAAATTTTTAACATCAGAAGAATATTGTTTATACCATTATGCAGGAAAATCAGAAATAAGGTGCACGTCAGGTCAAATAATAGGACTACTTTTTCATACCTTAACGGATCTTTGACATTTAAAAAATATGTGCTCTAAGATTTTAGGTTCCATACCACAAATAAGACAAGTTGAATCTATAGTCCTGATTCTTTTGCAATAATATTTCTAACAGGTAAAGTATTTAAAATACATTTCCTTAGAAAGTATTTCAATTTGTTTTTAATCTTTAAAGACCAAAGGTGATTCCAGAAAGATTTAGGAAAGCATTGAGAACTACCAGAAGTTCACTTCATAGTTACCAAAATTTATAAAATGCCAAATAAGTCTATCATTATTACCCCTAAGAGATATTGGGATAGCTAGAATTGTTTTGACATCATCCTCGTTAAATAAAATCACTACTAAAATAATCAAGAAAATCAACCACGAAAAGCGACCACATGTGATCGATTTTCTTAATTTTTTTACCACAAAACCGACCACATTGTGTGATCGGTAAAATAGTGGTAGGTTTTCAAAAACCAATCAGATGTGGTCGATTTTTTTTTAAAAAACTATTATTTATTTATAAATCGATATTAATTATAAATAAAAATATTTATACTTTTTTTTAATTAAAAAAATTAATTAAAAATTCTGACCACAATGAGTGGTCGGTTTTATTTAATATCTTTTTCAAAAACCAACCACGAGTGATCGGTTTATTTATAATTAATTAATTATTTAAAAAAAAAAAAATCGACCACAAGTAGTCGGTTTTATTAAAAAGATATTAAATATTTTTTTATTTAATTATTTAATTTAATAAAACCGACCACATGTGGTCGATTTTTTTTAATATTTTAAATTTTTTTTTAATAAAATCGACCACATGTGGTCGGTTTTTATAATATTTTAAATTTTTTTAATAAAATCGACCACATGTGGTCGATTTTATTAATTTCTGTCAAAAAATTTCAGATTACCGATCACTTGTGATCAGTTTTTTTGGAAATTTTTAAGAAACCGATCACAAGTGGTCGATTTTCTGCTAATTTTTTGCTAAAAGTGGTCGATTTTACTGGAAATTTTTGTAAAAAAAATTGCAGCATTTCCAATATAAACCTGCTAAACAATACAGCCCACCAATTCAGAAACATTCAAATATCAAAATCAAAATATTAAAACATCAAAGTTTACAAATCCAAAATAAACTACAAACCACAAAAACCGACAAAAAAAGATGAGAAACACAGGCCAACATGAATATGTTGCAGCACCAACAAAGAAAGGTGAGAAATCATTCCGCACACAAACCCAACCTAATATTTTGTGGTTCAGCTGCAAAATCTGGATAAGTTCTATCAAAATGTTTCCAAGCCTCTCTATCAGATGGATGACACATGACACCAGGAGGCCTTCTATTTTCACTGTGTCATGTCTTATGGAGAGCTGAGCTATTTGATGCATACAACCTCTTCAACCTTGGTATAAGAGGTAAATAATGCATCTCCTTAATTGCAATTTTATTTCCTCTGCAACCACACTTATATTGAGGGTGTTGACAAAACTTACAAGACTCTAGTTTAGCATCCTTCTTAAAGTATAAAGTGCAACCATTTTCACAACAATCAATTCTAATCGAGGAGAGACCTAACTTTCACATTTTCAAGTGACTACACTTAACCATTTTCAAGTCACTAGTTCACAATTCAAGCGACTACACTTAATCATTTTCAAGTTATTAGTTCACTATTTCAAGTGGCTACGCTTAACCATTTTCAAAGAACAAGTTCACATTTTCAAGTGACTACACTTAACCATTTTCAAAGCACAAGTTCACATTTTCAAGTGACTACACTTAACCATTTTCAAAGCACAAGTTCACATTTTCAAGTGACTACACTTAACCATTTTCAAGTTACTAGTTCACATTTCAAGTGAGTACACCTAACCATTTTCAAGTTACTAGTTCACTATTTCAAGTGACTACATTTAACCATTTTTAAGTCACTAGTTCACATTTCAAGTGACTACACTAAACCATTTTCAAAGAACAAGTTCACATTTTCAAGTGAATAGACTTAACCATTTTCAAAGTACAAGTTCACATTTTCAAGTGACTACACTTAACCATTTTCAAGTTACTAGTTCACTATTTCAAGTGACTACACTTAACCATTTTCAAGTCATTAGCTCACTATTTTCAAGTGACTACACAACCATTTTCAAGTTACTAGTTCACTATATATATAATAAATTGTATAATATTTATAATAAATATAAAATAATTTAATACGATGTATATAAATTGGATAATTAGTTAATTCATCGTCACATTAACATGAGTAGTATATTTCCTCAATCGTATAATAATATCAATGTATTTCATATACTAGGATGAATTTTCGGTTAATTAGCTTGTGAATACGTCTTATATACCTTGTAATACAACATATTCCATATATAATCTAATGAATTATCGATTAATTAGCTTACATTATTATATCTTCAATAGTATATTATTACGTCGATCGTATGATATCAAAGTGTTATTCAAAATACTTGGATAGATTCAGTTAGCTTGGTTTTGACTACTATGTACATCACTACACGAGATATACATATATATACATATACTCGAGTGACTATCAGCTTCTAAATACGTACTATATACATCACATACACGAGTATATTACCCTGTAATACAACGTATTTCACATATACTTTGATGAATTATCGGTTAATTTAACTTACATTATTATAACAAAAAACAGTCCATTACTTTTGGCATACCTCGATTGTATAATACCAACGTTTTCAATATATACTTGGATACATTCTGTTATTTTTTGACTACTGCGTACATCAATACACGAGATATACATACATACATACATATAATTATATATATATATATATATATATATATATATATATATATATATACATACATACACTCTATCGACTATCAGGTTCTAAATATGTACTATATACATTACATACACGAGTATATTATCCCGTAATACAACGTAATTCATATATACTCTGATGAATTATCGGTTAATTTAGCTTACATTATTACACCAAAAAACAGTCCATTATTATACCTCGATTGTATGATATCAACAATAACAACAACAACAACATCATACTCAGTGTATATATACTCGGATACATTCAGTTAGCTTTTGATTACTACCTACATCAATACACAATATATATATATACACACACACACACACACGCACACACACACAGAGACACTCTATCGACTATCAGGTTCTAAATACGTACTACATACATCACATACACGAGTATATTACCCCGTAATACAACGTATTTCATATATACTCTGATGAATTACCGGTTAATTTAGGTTACATTATTATAACTTCAACATTATACTATGACCTCAATCGTATGATATCAACATATTATTCAATATACTTAGATAGATTCAATTAGCTTTTGACTACTACGTACATCACTACACGAGATATATGTATACATACATATATATATATATATATATATATATATATATATATATATATATATAAAATCTGAATACGTACTATATATATCATATGCACGAGTATATTACTCTATGATACAGCGTATTCCTTATACTCTAATGAATTATCAGTTGTTTACCTTACATTATTATAACTCCAACAGTATGTTATTACCTCGTTCATATGATATCAACGTATTAAATATACTTGTATACATTCAAAGCTTTTGACTACTACGTAAATAACTACACGAGATATATATATATTCGATGGACAATATATTTATTTTATTGAAACGTAAGTAAAAAATAAAGATTATTTTTTATGTTATTTATTTATTTTATTTAATATTTCTTAATTTGTTTTTAATATTTTTTTCACAAAAACCGACCACAAGTGGTAGGTTTTCTTAATTTCTTTTACAGAAATCGACCACAAGTGGTCTTTTTTAATATTAATTGATTTTTATTTTTATTAAATAAAAAACCGATAATTAAAAAAATATTTAATATCTTTTAAAAATAAATTTGGCTTTACGTTTTCTATTTATTTTATTTATATTAATTTTTTGGAAAATAAAAACCAACCACTTGTGGTCGGTCGGTTTTTCATATAAAAAAAATTTAATCCAAAACCGACCACTATGAAAAAAAATAACAAAATCTTTTAATATATTATTTATAAAAAAAATTTAAAAAAATTTAAATAATTATTTTATTTATTTTTGATATTATTGAGCACAAGTGGTCGGTTTTAAGGAATTATATTTTTACGGGTTAATTTAATTAGTTTTTCGTAATTTTAAAATATAAAAATCGACCACTTGTGGTCAGTTTTTGATTAAAAAATTAAAAAAAATAAAAAAAAATAAAAAAATCGACCACTTGTGGTCGGTTTTTTTGCGACCACAACTCGTGGTCGATTTTTATGGGTTTTTTAGTAGTGAATATTTATGAGCTGGGTGTTCCAAGATTTAGTATTATCATCTATCAAATCGGAAACTTTTAAGATTCGTGAAACACCACTAATCATACTGAATGGGTAAAAAGAGCTTTTTCGTGGCAACCATGGATCCTTCCACACTCTTACTGATGCACCATTGGCTACATTCTATCTAACACCTTTGATTAATAGATCACGTCCCCACAAAATGCTTTTCCAAACCCAAGAAGTACATCTATTAGACTGTACTTGTAACAAAGACTCATTCGAAAAATACATATTCTTTAGAACTTTGAAAACTAACAAGTCAGGATCAGTCAAAATTCTCCAAGCTAATTTGCTAGAAGGGCGATATTAAAAGATTTTAAATCTCAAAATCCTAACCCACCTCTGAATTTTGATTCACATAATTTTTCCCATCTTTCAAAATGCATTTTCCGTTTCTCATCATTTTGACCCCACCAAAAATTTGAAAATATACTAGTGATTTCCTTGCATAACCCATCAGACATTTGAAAATAGGATAACGCATAAGAAGGGATAGCTGCTAAAACATATTTTAATAAGACCTCCTTCCCGGCCTAACTTAAAAACTTCCCTTTTTAACCTTTTATTTTAGACAAGATTCTCTCTTTTATAAAAGACAACATTTTTTTTTTTGATCTTCCCACAACCGAAGGAAGTCCTAAATATGTTCCTCTTGTACATAAGCTAATATTACCTAGTGAGAGACATATCCTTGATTTTTCCTCATTTGTGGTGTCTTTGCTAAAATAAGGTTGCAGACTTTTCAAAATTAATCACTTGTCCTGAGCATCTTGCATATGTAACCAAGATAGAATTAATATGAAAAATACTATTCATATCAGCTTTACCAAATATAAACGATCATCTGCGAAGAACAAATGTGAAACTGTCGCCCTAACGTCAAGCCTTTTAAATTCCCTTGTTTCTTAGCTGAATGCAGTAATGCCGACAGCCCTTCTGCACAAATAAGAAACAAATAGGGTGACAGAGGGTTCCCTTGTCGTAAACCTCTCGATGGTTTTACAAAACCTTTAATATCTCCTTTCAAATTAAAAACTAAAGATGCAGTTGTTACACAATTCATGATCCAGTCAACAAATTTATTATGAAAACCCATTTTTAGTATTACCTGTTGAATATAAGGTCATTCGACACGATTATAAGCTTTAGACATATCTAACTTTAATTCCATAAGCTTTTTTTTTTCTTTTCTTTTATTCTTCAATAACCCCATAAATTCTTAAGCCAACACAACATTATGAATTATTTATCGTTTTCCTACAAAGGTTGATTGATTAGAAGATATAATTATAGGCATTAAAGATTTCATTATGCTCACTATAATTTTAATAATTATCTTATACAGAATAGAGCATAAACTAATAGACCTAAAATGTTGGACAGTGGTAGGTGTCTTGATTTTAGGCACAAGGGTAATTAAAGTTTTGTTCCAAACAGGTAAAAGATGACCCGTCTCAAAAAAACTTCTAACTGCTTGGGTTACACCGTTTGAGATTAATGACCAAAATTATCGAAAAAATAAAGGTGTCATTCCATCAACACCAGGGGCCTTAGTAGGATTCATCGTAAAAAGACCATTTTTTATTTCTTCATTAGAAACTGTCCTAAGTAGGCCATGATTCATATCATCAGTAATAAAGAGGAGGATATATTGCAACACATGATGTCAAGAAGAAGATTTTTAGTAGAAAATAAATCTCTACAAAAGCTCTCTATTTCCTTCACAATACCAGGTTTATCATATATTCATTGCCCTTTCTCATTTTCCAATTATTTAATAAGGTTTCTACGTCTACGTTGAACAGTAGACATGTGAAAGATGAATGTATTTTTATCACCCTCATTGAACCATTGAATCCTAGATTTTCGCTTTCAATAGGACTCTTCTTCCTTATAAGCAACACTAAGATCTTTTTTCAACTTTAAAATAAGGGAAGAATCAGGTCCATGAAGATCATTTTTTACCATGTTCAGCTGATCTTTTAAGGACTTGATCTTTATTTTTGAGTTTGACTCACCTTTTTTTCTCCAGTTAATTAAGAGTCTTCGACATTTTTTAATCTTTGAGCTTACTTGAAGTTAACTATCCCCATTAAATTATTGTCTCCAAGATCGCTCAATTAGCTCATGAGCCTCGAATTTTCCTACTCATTTCTTGTCAAAATAGAATATTTTTTTTCACATATCATGAAAATCATCAGTAGAACAGAGCACTACTACATGATCTGAGACATCATTTTGTATATGCATGACAACAATCTAATCATACTTCAATCTCCACTCAGGAGAGACTAGTACTATATCCAACCTTTCATGAATCACACCTTCATTCATTCTATAACAAGACCATGTCCAAGGTTTTCCTCGATACCCAAGATCCACTGCTCCTAATTTATAGATAAAGTCTCTAAATGTCTAAGGAGCCCTGCCAATTTGTAACACCCCGTACCTTCCCAATCCTATGCGATGACATTGAACGAGGGTTACTTAGGTGTTGAGACACCATGAGTATGCATTTAGCATGAGTGGGAATATTATTGTAATACATATGAGACGACTTAAACACGAGAAATTATTGATTTTATCGGATTAAGTGAATTGGGCCCAAAAATGAAATGAAAGCATGGCCCAAAATAGGTCAAATGACCCATTCTTGCAAGACCTTCTAGAACCCAACATTTAATGCTAAAGAGTGACTAAGGAGGTCACTTAAGGGCCTATATAAAGGGGCAAAATTCTAATTTTTATTGAAGATAAACACACATGCTTTTTCTATCTTTTTCTAGAAAAATCTCAAGAAGGTTTCTTTGACTCCCAAAAACCCTAAGGCATATTTGGACAAGATCATCATCTTCCAAGCTTGGATAAAAACACAAGGACGGAGAGGGACTTTTGTATGCACGTCTAAGATTGTGTATTCGTATTAAGAATACAAGGTATGTAAGGTTACTTTTATATCCTTCTGCAACATATGATGTTCACACTATCATAGCACTCACTTGATTCCGAAATACTCTAAGGTATTTCATATTCGATAGTTGACTAGAGTTACTCATATGTTCCTTCTTCATTGGTCAATGGTGAATCGTATAACTCATGTTTATTGATTGACTCATGCCCATTGGTTGACTCACGTTCATTGGCTAATATGTCAAAAGTTCCAAATGGTCTAAGGTATTGCATCGCAGGGTGATGAATAGTTAGTATCCACATGTATCGTATTTAGTGATCATTATGTTAAGGTTCCAAAAGTGTACTATACCAAGAGGGTTCTATAGTATTCCAACTAAGGTTGATATATTGATAGTCATATGTGTTTTACTCCTATACGAATCATGAATCACTTAGTTCTTATTTATGGGCGGAAGTTCTTAAGTTGTCATATGTTGTTGATCCTAAGAGAATTATCCCAATAAGAGCAATGAGGTAAAGAGAGAGATAATATATCTATCCCTCATAAGTTAAGGTGTTAATCTCATAAAGTATAAGAGCAAGGTAAAGCATATTTGTGTGATTCAATTAGTGTCATGATCCCTAAGTATTAATCTCTCATACGTTGATATGTTCTCCCACCATGAGAGTGGATGTATGATCTCCCCACCATGAGAGTGGATGTATGTTACCCCACCATGAGAGTGGATGTATGTTACCCCACCATGAGAGTGGATGTATGTTACCCCACCATGAGAGTGGATGTATGATCTCCCCACCATGAGAGTGGATGTATGTTACCCCACCATGAGAGTGGATGTATGTTACCCCACCATGAGAGTGGATGTATGTTGCCCCACCATAAGAGTGGATGTATGTTGCCCCACCAATAGAGTGGATGTAGGTTAAAACCCCCAATAGAATGGATGTACGTTAGTAGAATAGATGTATGTTATATTATTACCCCCACCACAAGAGTGGATGTATGTGGATGAGTGTCATTCCTTCTTACCAAGTAGATGAACACTAGTGGTAATGAACTTAGAAACAAGAAAGAATCTCTTGTATATAGAAGAAGCTATTGGAGGCAAGTTTCTTGAGTGAAGGTAATTTCCTTAAAGGAAAGTAATTATAAATGACATTATCTAAAATGATGGTTTATCCCCATTGACTATTCTCTCATATTTTATTCTATTGACATTCTCATGTTTGATGTTATTTATTATAAGCCTTACATGCTCAGCACATTCTTCGTACTGACCCCCTCGGGGGACTTACCTTACATGTTGTAGGTGCAAGCATTAGTAGACCTCCTCAGTAGACTGTGGATCATTTGCAGAGTTTTGGTGAGCTCCACTTGGTTCGGGGCCTCCTGAGTCATAGTTGTATAATTGTTTTGATGTTGTAAATGTGTATAAAGCGGGGACTTGTCCCGACTATTAGTTGGTCTTGTAAATGCATCTGTTAGAGGCTTTTGTAGACATGTGTGGGTTATGAATGTCAAAGATAAATGTTCGTTTGATGTGATGGCCCCAATGGCCAAGTTTCCTAAATAAGAAGTATATAGCATATGTTAGCATGATCATGCCTTCCGCATAGTGCATACGGTTTAATGAAATTCATACAAGAATATGCATAAGAAAGTTCGTGAGCAAAGATTGGTTCTCTCAGGCCATATCGGCTTCGGCTGCCAATCACGTCTCGATGGGACTCGGGGCGTGACACAATTCCACCAAATTTTTCTTTCATATCAATAATTTCATTAAAGTCTCCTAAAATCATCCAGTTAGTACCCAATTTGCAGCCCTAGCAATCAATTCAGACCATTGTTTTTTCCTTATATACTTATTAGTACTAGCATAAACAAATGTTCAATAAAAATTAGTTCTCGTGTCGGCATCATATATCAAAAATTCAATAAAATAAGATGACGAGAAGATATTGCGTACCTCAAGTTCTTCGTTCCAACTCGAAATTTGTGTTTTACATTGAACTGAAGTGAATATAGGGATGAACCTCTAATTTTTCCAAAAAGAACAAACAAGTTAACAATGAGCGAAACTTTGAAATGTGAGAATCTAAAATAGTGCTCCTTTCCCAATTTATATGATTTACTTTCTTTTTTAGTTGGTTCCTCCCAATTTATATGATTTACTTTCTTTTTTAGTCAGTCTAAAAAGAATAACACATTTTTATATATATAATAACAATGTAACATTAAAATACTCATTTTACCTTTAATGAAATGATTTTTAGCTACATAAATATCTGACTTATTTTAAATCATAAATTTTAATTTTTTTTTCTTTTTTAAACTTTGTGTCAAATCAAAATTACGTCACATAAATTGAGGCAGGGGGAGTAAAATTTAGTCATATGGGCTATGGTTATGGTAAATGCATAAATATCTATTTTTAGAATTATCATTTAATTAATGTTCTATTTTATATTATTTTTAACATTTTGTTAGTTTTTGGAATGATTCAGGCATACGCGGCTGAGATTGAAAATTCATACGCCTGGGATTGAAAATTCGCATATAAAGTGCACGTAAGATTATTTGAGTTTCAATTATACATATCTAAATTTATTTTGTCAAAAAAGTTTAATTTTGTTCTTCGGATTTCAACAATTCTAACATGCATCCAAATCTACTCCAAATAAGTTCAAATCTTAACTATAAGTTCCATAAACCATTAAAAAAAATTCAGTCTTTAATTTATCAAAACAACACTAAATTTAACAAACTCGTTTAGTTCCCTTTTAATTTTTCCAAGTATGTCTAAATTCCAGTCATATATACACATGACTGAAACACATGTTAACAATAAGAAAAGTTTCAACCGTGTGCGTCTGAAGTTGAGCAAATCTATACTATTTATCATATCTTCTTCAACTGTCACGCCCCGAGTTCCAACGAGGCGGACTGGCACCCGAAGCCGTTGAGGCCCCGAGAGAACCAACTATCACCCTGTACATTCATACACACGTCATTCATTGACCATCAATACCATGTATAGACGCAAGACACCAATGGCGAAAATCATGGCAAAACAGGTGATTTATATATACATATGTAAAACTTGGCTTTTAGCGCCATCATGAATGACATACATTTTTCATTTGTCCAACATCGTCTACAAAGCCTCTATACATACATGAACCTAACCATCCTAAAGTCGGGATAAGTCCCCGCTTTAGACAACTGTGATACATTATCAAAACCAATATGTGCATAGGACTCGGGAAGCCCCGAAGCAAACTGGAGCTTACGAACAAAACCGCAGATGAATCCAAGTACTACTGTGGGGGCCTATTAGTACCTGTGCCTGCAGCAAGTAAGGGAAGTCCCACAAGGGACGTCAGTACGAAGAATGTACTGAGTATGTAAGGCTATAAGTAAATGTATGAGATATAGAAACTTTGATAAAATTAAGTACAAGTGAACACATCATGTGAATAAATTACCATAGGTATACATGTGGAATCATGTGCATTACTTTCTTTACTTTTATTTCACTTTACTTTACTTCGTCGTCAATCAAGTGATCATCAACCATGTAATGCCCGGGCCCAACTGATCAGTGGGAAATAACATTGGGATCGTCTCTAGCTAGGCTTATGCCCCTTTGAGCTGCCACCCATAAATCAATAAAGCAGGTTCGTCTCTAGCTAGGCTTATGCCCCTTTGAGCTGCCCCCTGTATCCAATAATCATTCGGGATCGCCCCTATCTAGGCTTATGCCCCTTTGGGTTGCCACCCGTTCTCAACAAGTGTTTATTACTTCAATTCTTTTGTTATGAGATTGGTACATTAGTGGTTACAATGTTATGGAAACTTTGGAACATTATTGTAACATTAATCAATGAACATGAGTCATATGAATTACATTTGATCAATGTATAAGGAACATGTGTGTAACAATGATTAACAACCGGGAATGGAATACCTTTGGACATTTCGGAATGGAACATGTATAATGACAATGTGATACTATGTGCTGCAGAAGGATACGGAAACAGTAACCTTACATACCTTAATTCCCCAATATGGATACACAATCTTATTCGTGAATATAACACTCCAGCTTTCTCCTTACGTGTTACTCTACATAAGCACATAACGGAGCTCACGTTAACCACTAACTACATTACAAGTTCACAAGACGGTAAGTAGGTGCTTAACGGAAAGTAAAAACCGTCCCACCTCCAAAACACATGGTGCATCACTCCCCCCTTCATTATACTACCAAATCACATTATTCCACCACATTACACTATAACTTACTGCTTTAGCAAAACAACAACACCAAATCAGTCCACAAACCACCAAAATAGTCCACACATCACCGTAGACATCACAAACCGATAGGATTTTACACCAAGTTTCTACTTTACATTTTCGCCTCAATACAACTCCACATATTTATCCCATCAAGTCACATAAATACCTTCCATAACAATATACCAAAAACATCCCACACAATTTTATAATTCACTTTAACATAACAAGAAAGTATTCTCTTTTCACTATGCCAAATGTTCCTTGCACAATTAAGTAAAAATATTTCCATCAAGCCATACACCAAAGTAACGAATTAGGGACAGCACCATACTTAAATATACTGAAATTTCATCCATATAATTCAATTCCTTCAAGACCTTAAGTTCCCTTTCAAGTTTAAATCACATAGAAGGCAAATCCTTTACCGATTTAGCAAAAGTGGACTGTTTTACATATATTGGACTGCTCAACACTTTGTCAACATAACCAACATGATTTACACACCCTCTTATGGATATAATATATTAATCTACAAGAGGAAACACTTACCACACACATAAACATCACCAAAATCACATTTTCCTTCCAATATGTCACCAATTCCACACACTTTTTCCATAGCAACAAATTTTCAAAAATGACATACAAAGAGAAATTAAATTAGGGACATAACCACATCATACATGTTGATGTTAAACCCATCAAATCACTTCCTTCAAGACCACAAGGCCACTTTCAAGTTCAAAACTACCAAGATGACACATCTTGTATCACATAAGCAAAAGTGCGCCAACCAACACTTTTAGCCATAACCATCAAAATCCATACAATCTCCCATGCACATAATATATTAAATCACAAAAATAAACACTTACCAATACTTACAAGATGATGATCTTGGCCAAAAAAAAGTGAAGTTTCCTTAGGGTTTATGTTGGTTTCTTATGCTTCTTGGAAATGTCTAGAAAATACAAGAAATGGCAAGGTGTAAGATATGATTAAAATCTGATTTTGGACCCTTATTTATATCATACTTAGCCACTCTTAAGTCAAAGATGAGGTATCCAAGTGGTCATTAATTCTTGGGTCAAGAATGGGTCATTTTATTCCCTTTTTGGGCCATATCTTTCTTGGAATTTTGGGCCAATTTTTGAGCCCAACAATCCAAAGAAATAAAGTCCAACACTTTGCATACATAATATATCCTTTATTACATGTTCAATTAATTCCGTCACTTCGTTGCATACGTTCGGAAATTTACGGGGTGTTACATCAACCACCCAAATACCATCATTAATCACTAGACTTGATCCAAATCCTAGTACAACTATAAATTACTCTCATAAATACAATATTTATTCACATTTAAATGAGTAACAAAAGGTGACTTCATCTCCTCGAAGCTTTACTCCAAATTTCATCTACTTGGTAGATTTTGAGAAGAATTGAGTTATGATCATCCCAAATTATCAAAAAGAAACACATTTTTATGGTAGCTAGGAAGTGCCCTTGGTTGGAAATCCCCTAACCTCTCCAAGCCTAGCTCAAAAATCACTATTAGAAAATATGAAATTACTTACGAAATTTATCGGTAATTCCTACCTAGCTAATTGAATTTTCTTATAATCCATCGCTAATCCGTAGTGAAATGAAATTAGCATGAAATTTTTGTTGTTTAGCTTCGAAATTTTGTCCGTCACTAATACCTTATTTTCTTATAATGAATCATACGTAATAATTTCTTTCCCAACCAACCACGAATATATGGACTAGGCTCCTCCTGATTGCCAACCCCTTTGATATAACTAATTTATCTTTGCGCAATCATGAGGCTCTTTGTCAACCTAGGTGAGTTCTCCACGAGATCAGCTGCATTAGACCGTCTTTTCCTTCCCTTGCCCTGAACCTCTCATGATGGCCTCGCGATTGCAAGGGATTTTCGCTAAGCTCAAATGAGCTTCTCGCAATTAGCCTACGATCCATTCAACCTCATTGTTCCCTCAGGAAAGTGATACTTTACCAGCTCAGACACCTCAATTGGCTCGCAATACCTGCCGCTTCCCCTGATCAAAGCAACTCAAAAAAAAAAAAATAAGGAAAATGAAGAAATCATGACAAAGAATGTACGCAGTCACAATTAGTAAAAGGAAAATTTTCCATAACGAAATGCATGCATTAATAACCTACGATGATATTCATAAAAGAGACATACACGATAACGAGTATGCACGCACTAATAATCTTATCTATTATATTAGTACCAGTAAACAGGGGTAGCTAGCATATCGACATATATATAGCAATATAAACATAATATTCTAATTATACCACGAACTTAAGAGCCTCCCAACTTCAAAAGAAAGATAAGCATCAAGGCAAGCATAACATATATTTTTGATCGAACAAACACATTTAATTAATTTCCTCAACACCTCAAAACCCGCTCTATTTTGAGCAATACACTGAAAGAGAAAACAAAACTCTCAAGACCTCGACCACTCAACCCATATTTACTAGTTTTGTTCCTATACAATTGAGGCTACATATAATTTCTCCATCCACACCCTATTTCTATGAGTTATTTTCCTATGCATGCTATCAAAAATGCTGCATTTACTGTCCTGATGGATCTGCCTAATAACAATATTAGGCCCTGGGACAACATTGTTCCACAGTGCTTGGTTCCGTGCTTGCCAGATATGGCATATAAGTGCTGCAACAGTTGCTCATATGATACCCATGCTGATTTTTCCTACTGCCTTCCATGTCAGCCGTTTCCAAATACCATGTAAATCTTTATTGTGTAGCGCAATCTTCAGCCATCCCAGTACTCCATTTAAACACAATCTAGAAAATGAGCACTCAAAGAATGCTCTATTGATTCTGGATACATGTAACATAGCAAACACCTATCGTTTTGACAGATTTCCATATGTGTCAACCTTGTCCTCGTTAATAACCTTTTCTGCATGGCCATCCAACTTATAAAACTGTGTTTTGGTATATTCAATCTATTCCATACACCCATCCACCAAAGCCTTTCATTACTGGCTCCCTTCCTCCAGCAATAACCACTATAAATAGTGTACTTCCCTCCAGCTATCAACCAGTGATTCTGCATATATCTACTCATAAACCTGCCTTTGATAGTACAAATTTTCCTCCAATACCAACAATAATCTTGTGGTGGTTGATACTGCCAACAACTCACTCCCTTTAAATAGACATGATCCATTCAATTAACCCAGTTAATTATCAACTTTACAGGCCACATTCCAGACATATTTTGCAATTTCAGCCTCGTTCCAAATCACACAATCTACAATTCCCAATCCTTCCTTTTTTTGGGGTCTACATACCACATCCCATGTCACCAATGGAGATTTAGTTGTGCATATTTTGCCACTCCATAAGAAATTACGACAAACTACTACTATACCTTTTAATACCTTCTTTGGAAATAAGAATATTGAAGACCAATATGAGTGCATATGCAGGAGTACAAAGTTTACTAACTGTACCCGACCTGCATAAGATAGATTCCTAGTCCTCCATGTTTTTATTCTACTAATCATCTTATCCTATAACATTTCACAATCCATTGTTGTTAACTTCTCTGCAGAGATTGGGACTCCTAAATATCTAAAGGGAAGAGTACCTTTAGTATATCCAATCAAATCTTGTAAATTTTCCAGGACTTAAGTAAGCATAACATATCTGATCAAGGCTAAGAGAACACTCATCCCAAGCACTCAAAGTTACACTCTTCGACTTGTAAATCTTTGTTCCAATAATTTCCTTCACCAGTTCTTTAAGCCCAGCATTCCGAAGATTCTCATTCTGAAGCTCCTCTGCCACCCACTCCCGTAGATCAACCCTATTCGATACTTCAAGTCCGTAATCATCCCACAGCTTCTTCGCGTCATTATCTGTTAGGAAACTAAGATTTCTCTAGAAACTCCTAGATGGTAGATATTTTTTGTAGTAGATAAGTCTTTTGGTTCAAAATGAGTGGTCGTTAGTTAGCCACATATGTACTTAGTTTAGTGTGAGATATTTTTGCTTATTTTGTGCTTTGTAATCCTCACACACATTATATATATATATATATATATATATAAAGCATATGTAATGAACTATCTAGAGAAATAGAGAACTCAAAAAGTTTTAGCTTTCTCCTTTCCTTCTCTGCAGATTTTTTGTAGCAATTTACAGCTGCATTCTTCTACTGTTACAGCTTGTAGCATTAAGATCCTTCTTGCCTTTCTTTCTAACATGGTATCAGAGCTTATTTCTTAAGGGATCTGAACCAAATCTTGCTGATTAGCTCCTCAAATTTCTGGTTTTTATTGAATCTAGTTGCTGGAAAGACATGACACCAGAAAATCAGCCAACGACGGGTCCTCCGATTTTTACCGGGGAGAATTATCATATTTGGGCTATCAAGATGAAGGCTTATTTGAAGGCTCTCAACTTATGGGATGTTGTTGAAAGAGGAGAACCTGTTGTCCAGCCATTGAGAGACAACGCAACTCTCAATGAAATTAAAAAGTATGATGAGTTGGTGACTAGATCTCCAAGAGCTCTCACTTGCATACATTCAAGTCTTACGGAAGTGATGTTTACGAGAATTATGGATTGTGAAGCAGCCAAAGAGGCCTGGGATAAGTTGAAGGAGGAGTTTGAAGGCAGCAACAGAGTGAAGTCTGTCAAAGTCTTAACTTTGAAGAGGGAGTTTGAGCTCTTGAAGATGAAGGACTCGGATAGTGTGAAAGAATACTCTTCCAAGCTGATGGATATTGTGAACCAGATAAGGATACTTGGTGAAAACTTTCCAGATCAGAAAGTTGTAGAGAAAATCATGATCAGCCTTCCGGACAAGTTTGAATCAAAAATCTCAGCTATTGAAGAGTCTTGTGACTTGACTACTCTTTCA
Organism: Capsicum rhomboideum; assembly: GCA_031232105.1. Classification (NCBI taxonomy): domain Eukaryota; kingdom Viridiplantae; phylum Streptophyta; class Magnoliopsida; order Solanales; family Solanaceae; genus Capsicum; species Capsicum rhomboideum. Next base: position 27,707,018 of record CP124711.1, on the reverse strand, counting down.
ATAGCTGAGTTGATCTCTAAATTGCAAGTCCAAGAGCAACGGGTAACTATGAGAAGTGAAGGGATAGTCGAAGATGCCTTTCAAGTAAGGCATAAATTCAAGCAACAAAAAGAAGGCAGAAAAGTCTCTTTAGATCACTCTAGAGAGGTGAAATCTGGTGGATACCAAGGTGAATCGTAGAGAAAAGGAAAATTTCCACCTTGTGGTATTTGTAAGAAGACAAACCACTTGGAGAAGAATTGTTGGCAGAAGTCAAAGAGATCTCCTATTCAATGTAGATATTGTAAGAAGTATGGACACATTGAGAGGTATTGCAGGCAAAAGCAAACTCAAAGTGGTCAATCTTCCCAACGAGTAAATTTCGCGAAAGATCACCAAGTTGAAAAATCAGAGGAGGAGGTATTCATGGCCTCACACTCATCACATGTTGATCGATGCAATTGGTATGTCGATAGCGCATGCACAAGGCACATGGCGATTGATGAAAATCTATTTGTTAGCTTGGACAGATTTGATAGAACTAAAGTGAAGCTTGGAAATGGTGCATTGGTGCAAGCTCAAGGTAGAGGTTCAGTAAAATTTCCTGCGGATGAAGGTATGAAAATCATTAATGATGTTCTTTATGCGCCAAGTTTGACTCAAAACTTGTTGAGTGTTGCCCAGCTGCTTCATAATAATTATTCACTTAATTTTAAGGATAAAAAATGTGTCATATATGATCATAAAGGATGTGAAGTAGCCAAAATTAGCATGATTGACAATTCCTTTCCAATTTCATGCTATTCTGTTGAAAATTGCTCTTTCAATGTTGAATTGAGTGATACTTGGCTTTGGCACAAAAGGTTCGGTCATTACAACCTTAGTTCGTTGGTGTATATGCAATCAAAGGGTATGGTGCTTGATGTACCCAAAATTGACATGTGCCGAGATGTTTGTGATTCAAGTCAATTTGGTAAATTGCATAGACGATCCTTTCCTAAAGGAAGTCTTTGGAGGGCGAAGGAAAAGCTAGAATTGGTTCATACAGATATATGTGGACCAATGAGGACGGCTTCTTTGAGTGGAAATAAATACTTTATTCTCTTTGTGGATGATCTAACTCGAATGACATGGGTCTACTTTCTTAGAAGCAAATCTCAGGTGTTCCCTGTTTTTAAGGAATTCAAAGCTATGGCAGAAAGAGAGAGTGGCTGCCGGTTGAAGTATATCAGGTCAGATAACGGAACTGAATATACTTCGCATCAGTTCAGCAAGTATTGTAAAGATTTGGGTATTCAACAACAATTCACTGTGAGCTACACTCCAGAACAGAACGGGGTTTCTGAGAGGAAGAACAGAACGGTGATGGAGATGGCGAGATGCATGCTGGCGGAAAAGAAGATACCTAAATATTTTTGGGCTGAAGCAGTCAATACTGTCGTCTATCTGCTAAATAGATTACCAACTAGAGCACTCCAAGACATGACGCCATTTGAAGCATGGAAGGGTATAAAGCCGTTTGCAAGACACTTGAAGGTATTTGGTTCGGTGTGCTATGCACATGTTCCTGATTCTAAAAGAGGTAAATTGGACAGCAAGGCAGATCTCTGTATTTTATTGGGCTATAGCACAGTTGCAAAAGGGTACAGAGTGTAGAATGTTAGTACGAAGAAGGTGCTTATCAGTAGAGACCTTGTGGTGGACGAGTCTAGCTACTATGGCTGGGATCGAGATATTGTTGTAAAGAACCAAGATGGCAGTACTTCAGCTGCAACTCCAAGTCCGTAAAACAGTGTTATTTCCTCGAGTCCTATTGCTGGAACAAAGCACAATTCAGATGTTGAATTAACTACTGATTCTCCTGTTTTGAAGACCAAATCACTAGCTGAAGTTTATGAGCAATGCAATTTTGCTCTTGTCGAACCATCTTCATTTGAAGAAGCAGCAAGGCAGGAAGCTTGGATTTCCGCAATGGAGGAGGAACTTGCCATGATTAATAAAAATGATACTTGGGAGTTGGTTGATAGTCCAAAACAGAAGAACGTTATCGGTGTCAAATGGGTGTATAGAACAAAATTCAATCCAGATGGCTCCATCTTCAAGCATAAAGCCAGACTCGTAGTTAAAGGCTATTCCCAGCAGCCTGGAATGGAATTTGGAGATACGTTTGCTCCTGTCGCGAGGCATGAAACAGTAAGATTTCTAGTTGCTCTTGCAGCACAATACAAGTGGAAAATTTACCATTTAGACGTCAAATCTGCATTTCTAAATGGATTTCTTGAAGAAGATATTTATGTTGAACAACCTGAAGGTTTTATAGTTGCAGGTGAAGAAGATTAGGTGTATAAGCTTAAAAAAGCTCTCTACGGTCTTAAACAAGCTCCGAGAGCTTGGTATAGTAGGTTGGATACTCATTTGTTGTCTCAAGGCTTCAATAGAAGCCTAAATGAGCCTACTTTGTACTTCAAAAGGCAAGTTGACAGGAAGTTGATTGTGATATCCATTTATGTTGACGATTTTATGATCACAGGTGAAAATTCTCTTGCGGTTCAAGAAGTTAAAAATGCGATGTTAAAAGTTTTTGAGATGTCTGATCTAGGAGAGATGAAGTTTTTCCTGGGAATGGAGATTTCTCAATCTTCTGAAGGAATTTTTTTGTCCCAAAAGAGGTATGCCTTGGATCTGTTAAAAAAGTTCAAGCTTGACAAGTGTAAACCTGTTGCAACTCCACTTGTTGTGAATGAAAAGTTGATGAAGGATGATGGAGAAGAGAGGGCAGATCCAAAACCTTATAGGAGTCTTATTGGGAGCTTGTTGTATCTGACCGCTACCAGGCCAGACGTAATATTTGCTGCTAGTTTATTGTCCCGATATATGCAATATCCCAGCACTAAGTATTTTGGAGCTGCTAAAAGGGTGCTGAGGTACATTAAAGGGACAACAGATTATGGAATTTGGTATAAAAGTATGGAGAATGGAGCTCTTATTGGCTATTCAGATAGTGATTGGGGTGGATGTTTGGACGATTACAAAAACACATCTGGTTACTCTTTTTCGTTTGGTTCGGGCATTTTTTCTTGGAGCACAAAGAAGCAGGATATCATAGCTCAATCTTCAGCGGAAGCCGAGTATGTGGCTGCTGCATCTGCTACAAATCAAGGAATTTGGTTGAGAAAAATCTTGTTTGAATTGGATCTTTTGCCGCAAGAACCAACAATGATCTATGTTGACAACAAATCAGCCATTACTATGGCTGAAAATCCGGTGCAGCATGGAAGAACGAAGCATATCAACATCAGATTTCATGCTTTAAGAGATGCCGAGAAGAATGGCGAAGTTAAGTTGGTGCATTGCAGCAGTGAAGAACAACAAGCCGATATTCTAACCAAGGCTCTTCCCACCAAGAAGTTTGAATTTCAAAGGACGTGGCAAGGAGTTTCAATGAAAAATCTTAAGGAGGAGTGTTAGGAAACTAAGATTTATCTAGAAACTCCTAGATGGTAGATATTTTTTGTAGTAGATAAGTCTTTTGGTTTAAAATGAGTGGTCGTTAGTTAGCCACATATGTACTTAGTTTAGTGTGAGATATTTTTGCTTATTTTGTGGTTTGTAATCCTCACACACATTATATATATATATATATATATATATATATATATATATAAAGCATATGTAATGAACTATCTAGAGAAATAGAGAACTCAAAAAGTTCCAGCTTTCTCCTTTCCTTCTCTGCAGATTTTCTGTAGCAATTTACAGCTGCATTCTTCTACTGTTACAACTTGTAGCATTAAGATCCTTCTTGCCTTTCTTTCTAACATTATCAATACCAACACCAACAAATCTGTAATCCTCATCGTTGAGGAAATTACGAAGTCGCCAGTGCCACGGGATATTGGGGGCGTGGATAATTTGGTAGATAAGACAGGATTTTCCTATGCAGAGTTGGAGAATTGCAACGGGATTTTGTGCTTCGCTCGAGTTGAAATTCGGGCGCCATTCAATGTCAATTCCGATGATCAAGCGGTGGAGACGGGATTCGTTTGCGTTCTCGGTGTTGTTGATCCATGTACACACTGTTACAGGATCTCAAGTGACGACAGTTTCGATTTCGGTGTCGTGTAAACAGATATCGTAGAGTTTGTGACTGTTGAAAGTTAATTCGTAGTCTTTGATTCCCACACTCATGGCGTACAAAAGCAAGAAAGAATTCCTCTGGAAGACACACTAGTTGTGAATTTTGAGTTCTCTTAATTAGTTTTTTTCATTATTGTCTTTGGTTATCAATATCAATTATTGTTGTTTTGGCAAAATGTTACTGCAGAAAATTATTTTAAACTGTTACTGGACACAACTCTTAAAATTGGTTAAATGTCCATAGAACATGTTGCCAACATGCAATGAAGAAATGTGGCTCACATGCAACGGTGATACACCCTCCGTTCCTAAATTACTTATCTGATTTATAAGAATAAATATTTTATAATACTTGTTATTTTAAAAAATTAAAAAATAATTAATTATATATTTTTATTTTTATCCTTAATCATAAATTTAGAAAGATATTTAATACAAAAGAAAAAAGTACTCCTTCCGTTTCAAAAAGAATAACCTAGTTTGACTTGCCACGGAGTTTAAGAAAATAAAAAAGACTTTTGAATCATGTGGTCATAAATTAAAGTTGTGTCAAATGTACCAAAATGACCTTTAATCTTGTGGTCTTAAACATGCCACGTGGAAAGTTGGAATTAAAGTATTGTCAAGAAAAAGAAAGGGTCATTCTTTTTGAAACACACTAAAAAGGAAAGCAGGTTATTCTTTTTAAAACGGAGGGAATATTAAATAAAGAATAAGAGGTGTATTTTCACTTTTACTCTTAATTATATATTTGGACAGATATTAATATGATGTAAAAAAAAAAAATATTAAATAGAAATTAAGGGATATACAAATTAAAAATATGTCATGTATTTAAAAACGGGCGAGGATATGAAATCCATGTTAATTAGGTGAAACTTAATGACCATGCAACTTGCAAGGCAATATGGGTCATATCAGTTGTTTATTTTTTTTTTCTTACCTCTATATATATCTCATTCTATTTTTTCTATTTCAACGAGCTTAGAAAGAAGGGAAAATTACATAGATATATCTTATATTTAAAAAATATTTATCATTTTAGAAGGTGCATTAGACCAATGTTGCTATATGAGAAGGAGTGTTGACCAGTCAAAAACTTCCACGTTCAGAAAATGTATGCCGCTGAGATGGATATGTGGACATACTAGGTGTGATAGAATCAGGAATAAAGTTATTCAAGATAAGGTGGGAGTGGCCTCCGTAATGGATAAGATGAGGAAAGCAAGATTGAGATGGTTTGGACATGGGATGAGGCGAGGTTCAGACGCCTCAGTGAGGAGGTGCGAGAGGTTAGATGTAGTGGGTACGAAGAGGCGTAGAGGTAGGTCGAAGAAGTATTTGGGGAGAGGTGATTAGACAGGACATGACGTATATTCAGATTACCGAGGACATGACCTTAGATAGGGGGATGTGAAGGACGAGTATTAGAGTAGAAGGTTAGTCGGGTAGGAGTGTTGTCGTGCACCATAGTATGTTAGCTTAAGTTTTAGTCGTAGATATCTATCATTGTTGTTGTTTATTGTGATTCGATTAATACATTATTTTATGGCTGATTATTATTTTTCTGGTAGATTTTATACTGTTTCCTTGTTAGTTGTCTTTTTTTCTTTACTATTTTCCTCTTCTTTGTACCTAGATTTACTACCTGAGGCCGGAGGGTCTTCCGGAAATAACCTCTCTACCTCCTTGAGGTAGTGATAAGGTTTGCGTACACTTTATCCTCCCCAGACCTCACTTGTGAGATTTTACTGGGTATTTCTAGGAAAAATAATATAAACATACACTTTAACTTACTATATTTACACAAATCTCCACCCTTACAAAGTACTCCCTCCGTTCCAAAATAGTTGGCCCTCTTTCTAATTTGGTTTATTTCAAAATACTTGTCCGAGTTATAAAATCAATACTATTTTGAGCATTCATTTTCAATTTTACCCCTAATATTACATTAAATATCACACTAGTTTCAAGGCTATTAAATGAATATAGAGAGTCAATTCTTGGTTTCTACTCTCACCATTATTGTTTAATTATTAGAGTACAAGAGTAAATTGATAAAAATATACCTTCAATAATTACGTTCTTAAGGGACATGCTAAATCTAAATGGGCAAGTATTTTGGAACGGAGGGAGTAATTACAAAAATCTCAACTATCAGTTTCTCTCTCTAAAAATATATATCTACCTCTTACTTTTTCAGTCTGATACATAACAATTATGTATCAGGTTACATCAATGTCTTAAAGATACATAATAATTGTGTATCACGTTACATCAATGTCTTAAAGATACATACGTGTTGTATATCAGTGTGGGTTTTGTTTGAAAGATACATACACTATCTATCTTTGAATGATTACAGTGTGGGTAATTATGTATCTCAACGGAATATAGCGGAAACGAATTATATATCGCGACAGCCTAAAAAATAGGATTTTCTGTAAATATATAAAATATCGGAATTTTCTATAATTAGGCACCAAACTTTTGAAATTTATGTTGTTTAACTTTTTTATTATTGTTGTTGTTGTAGGATATCTATGTAATTTTTTCAAAGGAAGAATCAGATGAGTTAGTCCAGCTATCAGTCCATCATACCCACCTTATATCTAATTTGCAAATTTTCACACTTTTTCTTGTTGATAATGAATCATCACTAATATATTTTGAAGTTATATTTTTTCTCTTATTTTATTTTGAATATTGGAAGACGACGTTAAAATTTGAAATTGATTTTATCATGAATTACTATTACTAGTAATATATTTAACACAACAAGAAAACAACACTCCCAATCAAGATAAAATTATCCACTTTTTACGTGACTACTTTACAATTTTAATTCACTACTTCTCAATTTCAATTCACTATTTTACAATTCCAAGTCACTACTTCACAATTTCAATTCACTACTTCAAAATTTCAAGTCATTGCTTCACAATTTCAATTCACTACTTCAAAATCTCAAGTCACTCACAATTTCAAGTCACTATTTCACAATTTCAATTCTCTACTTCACCTTTTCAATTCACTACTTCACTATTTCAAGTCACTACTTCTCAATTTCAATTCACTACTTCAAAATTTCAAGTCACTAATTCACAATGTGACAATTTCAATTCACTAGTTTCATTACTTCACAAATTCAATTTTTTTTAGCACTAGCAATTTTCAATAAAGTTGGTAAAATTCTTAAACTTTCTTTTCTACCACAAGACAAACAATCAAATAAATCCAACAAATTCAATCAAATAAGTAAAGTCATCACATGTTCCTATCACACCTTATAATCACATGTAACAACCAAATTGTTGTTATGCTGAATTAGGAGGTAAAATTTTCACCTAGTCCTTCCTCAAGCCATTTTTGAGAAATTCAAGGCTAGTCTAATGTTGGACGATTTTGAGAGTGTACTAGTCTAAGAAAATCTGGCACTAATGTGAGCAAGGATGATGATGTTTGAGTTAATTTTCAGATAGATAACGAGTTTAGAAAGTCGTAGTAACTTCCGACACTTAAAACGGAGTTATAGAACTCCGGTTATAGAGTTTACCATAGAGGGGTTAGTTCAAGATGTCATGTTTTGAGGAATGTATTATAAAATGGGCATAGTTGGAGAGAGGTCTCAAGATTCTGCCTCGAACCACTGCAGCGGAAAAAGAAAATTGTTGTAGCAAAAAAAAAGGTACCGCCGCAGAGGAAGTCGGTTTAACGTCGCGAACCGCTACATCGGTAATTTAACCACTGCAGTGGTAATACGCAGTATCTTGACAGTTTAAAAAAAAAATCATAAAATATTTTTCATTCCTACTTTTTAAAAAAAATGAGTTAGAGCTTAGCAAGGGGCAATTTCTGCAGAATTCTTGAGGTTTTCATCCTTGGAGGTAAGTTTCTTACATTCTAAACTTGAATTACTTCTTAGAATCCATAGAAATCATTAAAAAACTTATTCATGGTGGAATTTGAGGGTTTAGCCCTAGTTCATGGAATTGATGTAAATTGGTGGAAATGAGTATAAAATCAGTAGATAATGATCCTATGGTGTTAGAAAACACTAATAGGAGTAAAATCTTTGTTGTTCATGCTAAATAATGTAGGGTTCATGAGGTTTAAGGAGGGGAAATACCCTACGATGATGGTTTAAGGCAATTTTGTGAATTAAATGGTTGGTTATTAATCCCTAGTGCTTAAACAGCCTAGAAGTATTGTTGAGCAAGGAATCGAGGTAGGTTGCGATTTATTGTAGCAATTAGACTTGCTTGACTCTGTGCTTATATGCGAGTTGAGTGTTTGTGATGGCTTTCGAGTACTCTTATGATTATTGACTGCATTTTATATTCATACATATTAATGTTGTTGATTTGATGGTGATGATAATGATGATGATATGCAACTCATGATGTTCATGAGGTTGTTGATGATTGTGATGTTGATGAGAATGAGAAGAGAAAGAGATGATGCACATATCTTGCATTCATATATTCATTCATATGCATGGAATGACCACTTATAGTGTTATGTTGTGATGCAACCTGTTGTTGAATTTGACTAAGTGTAAACTTACATGAGTATGAGCTTATATTCCCTCTAAAGTGAAATATCATAATTGTCTATTTGTCTTTGATTATAAGTTTTGTCACAGTCGCTTCGCGTCTATTTGATTTACTTATTTGTGTGGCGTCGGGTTGAGTCGACCTATGATGCCTACTAGTACTTATTGTTGTACTGATGTTATCTGTGCTCTTTTTTTGTTGAGTGCAGAGCGTGTTTCGACGATAGAGACAAGACCTAAACTTTAGCTAGCAACTCCAGACTCAGTTTCAAGGGTGAGCACCATGACCGGGCAACCTTTGAATCTTCTTATCATTGCTCATATCCCTTGTTTCGGGACTAAGACATTCCTTTATTTATTTCTTGTTGCAGATAGTCATTTAACTTTAAGACTTGATTTCTTTTAGATGTTCTTGTACGGTGACTTTAGGTCCCGAGGAGGTAATAAATAGAGGTTTCCGCACTCTATTAGCTTATGGATGTTGATGTTGGTTTGACTGTTTATTTATTTATTGAATGAAGCCCTTTTAGAACTTGTTTAAAAATGAGGTTAATATGAGAAAGTTATGGAAGTGATACTTGAGTTAGTGAAAGCTGAATCTAGTATGGTTCTAATGTTATAGGTTAGGGTGGGTACCAATCATGACCGTTTGGGTCGTGACATCACAACAAATTTCACATATCCAAGTCACTAGTTCACAATTCTGAATAAAATTCTTAAGCTTTTATTTCTATCACAAGTCAAACAAACTAACAAATTCAATCAACTAAGTGTAGGCTTCACATATCCCTCTCACACCATATGATCACAACAAATTCTACAATTCCAAGTCACTAGTTCACACTTCTGAATAAAATTAATAAAAAAAATAGTCACAAATCCACAACTCTACCAAATCCAACAAACCATAACAACATTGTAACTAATTAATACAAAATTAAACTTTTAAAATTACAATTTTACAATAACACAATTTTAGCTAACTTTATTTTAATGGAACAAAAAAAGGGAATGAAAAAATCAAAGAAAATAGAGAAAAATTACTTACCTTGGCCGGAGTTGAAGAGAAGGACTTTGACTTGAAGATACAGCACAACAACAATCAACAATAGCAGCACCTCAGCAGCAATCGAAACAGGCCGTAACAGCAACCGCAATAGCAGCTAAAGGGAAATGAAGGGAAGCCGGAGGAGAGGAGGCCTGGAGGAGAGGTCATCGGAGAGGGAAGGAGGGCTGGCGGAGAATCAAAGAGAGAGAGAGAGAGAGAGAGAGAGAGAGAGAGAGAGAGAGAGAGAGAGAGAGAGAGAGAGAGAGAGAGAGAGAGAGAGAGAGAAAGAGAGAGAGAGAAAGAGAAATGGGGTAAAAGAAATAGATTCCTTATTTCATTAAAACGGTAAACTACATAAATAGCCCCCATAGTGGGTGGCTTTGCTTTTTTGCCCTCCATAACAAAAGTGCTACAAAACTACCCTTTCTTCCTTTTTTTTGTATGGAACAAATACATATTTGCCCCTCTATATATCAAATATTTTTAAACAACTCTCATACTCATTTATCTTTCAACTTTAATTTTTTTTTCTCTGTTTTATCTTATTTTGATTTTTTATTTTTAATTTCTCTTCTTTTTTTTTTAATTTTTCTCAACCTTTACTTTTTTCCTTTTTTCTTTTTCTCCTTTCAACTTCTATTTTTTTTTTCTCTTTTTAATTTTTCTTTGGTTTTTATTTTTTCTTTTCTCCTTTTTTTTTTCTCAACCTTTAATTTTCTTTTATTTTTTATTTTGACTTTTTTTCTTTATATTTTTATTTTTTCTCAACCTTTTTTTTTTTTTATCCTTTTCTTCTCTCAACTTCTATTTTTTTTTTCTCTTTTTCATTTTCTTTGATTTTTTTTTTAATTTTATCAACCTTCATTTTTCTTTGTTTTTTATTTTTCCGTAACCTTTATTTTTTTTCTTTTCATTTCTTCGATTTTTTCCAAACAACAAGTCACGTCCCATAGATAAGAGTTGACACTACCACATTGTGTCTTGATTTATGAGATGTTCTATTACTCTTGCCTTAGAAGCAAGACTTAACCTAAGGACATTCAAACAACAAGTTACGTCCCATGGTCAAGAGTTGACACTATCGCATTATGTTTTAACTTATGAAATGCTATATAACTCTTGCCTTAGAGGCAAGACTTAGTCAAATGACTTTCAAACAATAAGTTATGCCCCATGGGCAAGAGTTGGCACTACCACATTGTGTCTTGATTTATGAAATGCTCTATAACTCTTGCCTTAGAGTCAAGACTTAGACCAAGAGTTTTCAAACAACAAGTTACGCCCCATGGGCAAGAGTTGACACTACCATATTGTGTTTTTATTTATGAGATGTTCTATAACTTTTGCCTTAGAGGCAAGACTGAGCCCAAGGACTTTCAAACAACAAGTTATGCCCTATGGGCAAGAGTTGACACTACCACATTGAGTTTTGATTTATGAGATGCTCTATAACTTCGCCTTAGAGGCAAGACTTAGCCCAAGGACTTTCAAACAACAAGTTATGCCCCATGGGCAAGAGTTGACACTACCACGTTGTGTCTTAATTTATGAAATGCTCTATAACTCATGCCTTAGAGGCAAGACTTAGCCCAAGGACTTTCAAACAGCAAGTTATGCCCCATGGGCAAGAGTTGTCACTACCACATTATGTTTTAACTTATGAAATGCTATATAACTCTTGCCTTAAAGGCAAGACTTAGCCCAATGACTTTCAAACAACAAGTTATGCCCCATAGGCAAAAGTTGACACTACCACATTGTGTCTTGATTTATGAGATGCTCTATAACTCTTGCATTAGAGGCAAGACTTAGACCAACGACTTTCAAACAACAAGTTACGCTCCATGGGCAAGAGTTGACAATACCATATTGTATTTTTATTTATGAGATGTTCCATAACTCTTGCCTTAGAGGCAAGACTTAGCCCAAGGACTTTCAAACAACAAGTTATGCCCCATGGGTAAGAGTTGACACTACCACATTGAGTCTTGATTTATAAGATGCTCTATAACTTTGACTTAGAGACAAGACTTAACCCAAGGACTTTCAAACAACAAGTAATGCCCCATGGGCAAGAGTTGGCTCTACCACGTTGTATCTTGATTTATGAGATGCTCTATAACTCTTACCTTAGAGGCAAGACTTAGCCCAATGAGTTTCAAACAACAAGTTATGCCCCATGGGCAAGAGTTGACACTATCACATTGTGTCTTGATTTATGAAATGTTCTATAACTCTAGCCTTAGAGGCAAGACTTAGCCCAAAGACTTTCAAACAACAAGTTATGTCTCATGGGCAAGAGTTGAAACTACCACACTGTGTCTTGATTTATGAGATGTTCTATAACTCTTTCCTTAGAGGTAGGACTTAGCCCAAAGACTTTCAAAAAAACAAGTTATACGCCCCCATGGACAAAAGTTAGCACTACCACATTGTGTCTTTGATTTATGAGATGCTCTATAAGTCTTGCCTCTAAAACTAGACTTAGCCCAAGAATCTCTCAAAAAAATAAATTACTCCTCATGGGCAAGAGTTAACACTATTTCATTATGTCTTAATTTATGAGATACTCTATAATTCTTGCCCTAGAGGCAAGACTTAGCTCAAGGGTTTACAAACAATAAGTTGATGTTCTATAAATCTTTCCTTAGAGACAAGACTTATCCCAAAGGACTTCCAAACGGCAAGTCACGCCCTTAAGTTTCCTTTGATGTCAAAGAAAGAAGATTTTTTTGCGGATTATCCAACTTTCTATTCATTAGCAAAATATAATAGAACCTGATAAAAAAGAAAAAAAAAAAAAGAAAAAAGAGAAGGAAAAAAATAAAGATTGAGAAAAAAGAAAAAAAAAGAGAAGAAAAAAAAATAAAGGTTAAGAAAATAGAAAAAAGAGAAAAAAAAAAAAAGTTTAGAAAAAAATTGAGGAAAAAATAAAATAAAAATAAAGTTTGAGAAAAATTAAAAAGAATGTGAAAAGAAAAAAATAAAAAATAAAAAAATAAAGGTTGAGACAATGAATTAAGAAAAGAGAAATGAAAAATAAATAATGTTTGAGAAATAAAAAAAGAAAAAAAAGAAAAAAAAGAAAAAAAAATTGAGACAAATGAATTAAAACAAGGAAAAAAAGAGAAAAGAAAAAATAAAAATCAAGTAATAGTAAAAAAGAAAAAAAAAGTTGAGAGACAAATGAGCATGTAAAGAGTAACACAACATTTGAGGTGTAGAGGGACAAAAATGTACTTGTTGTATACATAAAAATGAAGGAAGGCTAGTCTTTAAAGACTTTTCTTATGGAGGACAAAAATACAAAGCCACCCACTATGGAGGATATTTCATGTAATTTCCTGTCATTAAAATGCACCAACCACAAAAGGTTGGTAATTCAAAAAAAAAATTAATTTAATTAAAACTGATCTCTTGTGGTCGGTTTTAATAAAATTTATTAAATAAATAAAAATCAGTTAGTCTTTGTTGAACTAGAATAATTAACGTATTTCATTTACTTGGATGAATTATCGATTAACTAGCTTTTGAATACGTACTATATACATAACTTATCCAAGACATATATTTAAGATAACGGACCATTAATTTTATATATATATATATATATATATATAGCACTTTATTTGTTACATTACTCGACGAGTATATTACCTTGTTATACACGTATTTTATGTACTCGGATGGATTATCGGTTAATTAGCTTTTGACTACTACATCACTACATGAGACATATATTCAAGACAGATCATTAATATATAGGACTTATTGGTTCATTACATTACTCCACAACACAAGTCTATTACCTCGTAATACAACACATTTCATATACTCTGATAGATTATCAGTTAATTAGCTTTTGACTACTATCACTACACGAGACATATATATTTCAAGACAGGTCATTGATATATAGGACTTAATCAGTTTGTTACATTATTCCATGCGTATATTGTCTTGTAATATCAACGTATTCAATATACTCGAATGAATTCGGTTATTTTTTTACTACTGCATCACTACACAAGACATACATTCAAGGTTGGATGGAGCATTGATACAGTTTGTTACATTATTCCATGCGTATATTGTCTTGTAATATCAACGTATTCAATATACTCGAATGAATTCGGTTATTTTTTGACTACTACATCACTACACGAGACATACATTCAAGGTTGGACGGACCATTGATACATCTTTGGTCTGTTACATTACTCGAAGAGTACTATTATGTGTTCATATTATCAATGTATTCTATACTCGATGAATTATATGTGTTCTTTTATCTACTCTATATATCACTACATAAGACATACATTCAAGGTTGCACGACGAGAATTAATTGCTCTGTTTCATATTACTGATCGATCCACAAGTGTATTTGTGTGTGTGTGTGTCTCTGTGTGTGTGTGTGTGTGTGTGTGTATTAATAATATCAATGTATTCCATACTCCAATGCATTATTGGTTGATTTGCATTTGAACTACATCACTACAACTGTACGTATACAATATAACCTCCTAATATAAACATATTTCATACTTGGATAGATTATATCAAGATTTAACTTTGACTTCTACATCACTACACGAGATCACATATACTATTCAAGGTAAGACAGCATAAGTAATAACCAGAGGAAAATAAAATCCAAAAAAGTATAATATAAGTAACCTTTTGCACAATATATTATTACAACGTAAGTAAATTTAATATTAAAAAATTAAAATTTATTAATATAATATTATCCACTTGTGGTCGCTAACTATTAATAGTAAATATTTTTAGTTATTTTTGACAAAATTTAACACTTGTGGTCGATTTTATTAAAAAATAAATAAAAATTATTATATTATTTTCGAACACTAGCGGTCGGTAATATTTATATTTCTTTTTTTATTTATACGAAATAAATATCATCCACTTGTGGACGATTTTATATAAAATAAATATAAATTATATTTATATTTATTTTTTTAATTTGTAAATAAAATATATTATATGTTTTTCATTTTTTTTAAATTACGGACCACAATAGGTCTGCTTTGGTCTATATTTTACCCCAGGTAATTTTTTGACTTAAAAAAAGTCAAAAAATTTATTTCCCGCTATTTTTCTTCAAAGAAACCGATCATAAGAGGTCGATTTTCATTAAAAAAATTAAATAAATTCTAAAATACTAACCATTTATGGTCAAAAATTACCGACCATAGTCAATGATCAATTTTTTGGGTCGATTTTACTATTTTTTAGTAGTGTACAGTATATAGTTATATATGGTGTATTAGAGATATACATATACACACATCCATAAACGTTGTTTATACAATATTTACATATATATATATTTTTCAATCCCGACCAACTCAAATCTCCTCTAAGCAGTCTCAAATTTTAATATGAGCTCATTTTGATATTTCAAGTTTTTTGATGTATTATTCATTCAAAACAATTCACGTTTGTAGCTCGTCGAATTTTAAAATTCAGCTTTGAAAAATTTTTGATGGCTGAAAATAGCGAAGAGAAGGAATGAAGGAAGGAGAAAGAAGACTTTAATGGATGAAAGAAGCATAGAAGAAGGAAGCGAAATGCCGTTGGTGAATTTTGCCTGCAATTTTAAGTGTCGAATGACCATTTTTGGTACGAATTGATAATTGAATTATTTTGGGTAAGCAATTTTGACTCAATGGACATTTTGTTTAATTTTCTAAAATTTCCACTTATGGCATGTGTCAGTTGAATAGAAAATTACGACTAGTGCCTCCCAAAATGTGAGGTCTTGAATTTTTGTCCCTACATATCTGGTCTTAAATTTTTGTCCCCAAAGTGTGTGGTCTTGTGTTTCTGTCCCTCCTAAATAAGTTCTAACGTTTGCTTATAAGGCCGAACTTGTGGTCAATTGAGCAGATTCACTGTCTTGAAATGCCATGAATGTGTCCTTTATGGGCAAGAGTTAGAACGACTGCCTAATGGACAACATATCTAAGTTCTAACTCTTGCCTATAAGATAAAACTTTTGATCAATTGTGCAGTTTCATTGTCTCGAAATGTCATGAACGCCTGCCTTACGAGCAAGAGTTAGAACGTCTCCCTTATGGGCAAGAATTATTAAGCGACGCTAAAAAATCAAGACCACCCCTTATAAAGGCTATTTTTATAAGACTTTTTTATGAGGGACTATTAAAGACCAGACCATTTTAGGTCATTTCTTAACTTAACCCACAGTTGAACAAGTACAATTTGTGACGTCCAAGTAATAGGCCCAATTGAATTGTGTTGAGGCGAAGTTTTAAGGGGGAAGGACACAAATAGCCTTTGGGCTAAAACAATTGCCAACGAAATAGCCATTGGATTTGAATTTTCAATTTGTAGCCTTTCAACCTTTTATTGTTATGTCCCCACTTGCTGGCTTGTTGTCTTCTCTTTTTTATTTTTTTTTCGTTGGTTTGTTGTTTCTTTTTCTTTCTTTTGCTGCTTTGTTTTAAAAATGCTACTTATACTTGCTGGTTTTCTCGTCTTTTTTTTTTTGTTTGTGGTTTCACTATTTTCTTCTCTTCTTTTTTTTGGCTACACTCTTTAAAAGAAAAACTTTTTTGGTTTTTTTTTTTTTTTTTTGGTTTTTAAAAAATATTGTATTGCAGCTCTTTTAAAAAAAAAAATCATTGCTATTTAAGAAAATCATTTTTTTAATTGTATTATATTGATACAATACAATACATATCTACATATATACAATATATTATAATCGTGACAGGAATATTCTTATACAATAATAATATGGTTTCTATGCACATCATATACACATACATATTTTATATAGCAATGATATAATTTCTATACACATCATATACAAAAAAAGTATATATATAATAATTATATAGTTTCTATACACATTCTATACAATAATTATACAGTTTTTATACACATCCTATACATATACATATTCTATATAACAATGATACAATTTCTATACACATCATATATAAAAAACATTTTATATACAATAATTATATAGTTTCTATACAACATTTAGCTACAATTATTATTCAGATACGTATTTTATACAACAACTATACAGTTTCTATACACACTTTATACAATTTTTATATATATTTTTATACATATACATATTTTATACAATAACTATACAGTTTCTATATAGTTTCTATACATATATCTTATATGGGTACATATACTATACAATAATTATGCAGTTTCTTTTTTTTTTTTTTGGTAAATAAACATATATTTATCACAAAAACTGATCACATTTACAAAGCCACAACATACAAGTATCACACTTTGCTGTCTAAAAAAATAAGGAAAGAACAATAAATCTCCAATCCTAAACAACTCACACAACTAGCAACACCCCTAAACATCATACATGTATCACATTTTGTATTTATACAGTTTTAATACACTTGTATTTAATTATTATTTTTTTTAAAAAAAAACAGATTTTATAGCCAAAAAAACTGGAGCAAAAAAAAAAAAACGAAATAGAGGGCCGGAATGACCCAAATTGTGAAAAGGACCATAATGTGTAATTTATTTTGCCGATTGGCCATGTAGTGTCTAATGGCCCAAATATGTGCCATTAATTCTGAAAAGGATAAGCCCATGTCCTTTCTCAAATCTTAAAGGGTAACTTACATAAATTCCAACACTTTAACACCTAATTACTCCCTATCCCAACTTTTATCAAAATTAAATATAATCCCAAAATTTGCTTCATCCGGATACATAGCTCAACGTCTGCTACATCCATCTAGCCGTTACATTATGTAATGATTAAGTGCGAAAAAACAAAAATTTATTCAATTATGGAGCAAATCACGTGACATCCATTTAAATGTCTTCTGAGTATCCCAAATATTGTGTAATTTCAAAATTCTAAAACGAATCACGATTCTTCAAGCAAGAAAAAACTGCTTCTCTCTTCTCTGTTTTTCAAGGTCGATTTATTATTTTGATGATACATAATGAAGCGAGATACATTATAGCTTGGACAACATACTCCATACCCTGCAATGAGATAAATTACAGTATATAAGTTAGCTTACTATTTGGTTATTCATCACTGAAGAACCTATACATAACTTGACGCACAAATGTATCAATAGAATAAAAAGCATGAAGATACATTACACTATACAACTTTTGTGTCGAGATACATTATTGTAGATAGAATTTGAGAGAGATACATAAGACTCACTTTTAGATCTAACAAATATAATGTATTTTCACCACAATTTTAATGTATCTTCATGTCTTTTTAAAACGATACATAACTATAATGCCTTTTTAAGAGGGTTCTTTGATGTATATTCAATAGCTTTGCCTTTTGAAGCACCAGAACCTCATTTTTTTCGTAGTTTTAACTGTCTCCTTGCGCAACTTCTTCATCATAGCAAGATCAAGAGACACTCATCCCGATACATAATTCTTATGTATCAGTAAAATAGATATCATTCCGATGCATAAGTCTTATGTATCGATAACGCAAAAAAGCATCCTGATACATAATTTTTATCATATTTTCAACCAATACATCATCTTTTTGTATCTCCTTTGAATAAACCTCAAGTATCACAATGTTGTCATCGTTACCATTAGCCGTAGATCCAGCAACAACGAATGCCTCCTCCTCAATCCGTGTTGCGGCATCGGAAGCTTCATCTTGTGGGAGAGTTTCGTAATGCTTTGAGAGAATTGAAGGTGTTGATACAGAATTGAATCGATTTCCGCCATTGATGATGGTGGTGCGGTGGAATTGGTGGTTAGGGTTTGGGTATTCTAGAAGTTTTCGTTGTTGCTAAAATAGGATGGAGGTTGGGTATTTTAGGTATTCTAGTTTTCAATTTAAAAATTTTCCGCCATTGATGGTGGTGGTGGTGCGGTGGAGATGGAGGTTGGGGTTTTGGGTGTTACTAGAAGTTTTTGGTGTTGGGTATTATATTTTTGAAATTATAGAAAGAAAATTTTTGAAGGAGGAGGACGTTAGACATTAATGGGTATTTAAATTGGTGGAGAGAAGATTTTCAGCCAAAATTTTAGAAGGGCAATTAATATATTCGATTTTTTAGGGTGACAATGATGTGTTTGAAAATTTAAAGAGAGAGAATGTAAATCAGGGATTTTAGGAATTAATATAAAGGATAGAAATTTTAAGTAGTTTAGATAAGTTAAGTTGTGGTATTAGATAATTAAAGCCCTCAGTAATCCATGTCTAAAGCCCAAACAAATATAGGTGCTGGAAAGGTATTTTAACCAATTGTCTAATATCGGAGTAACTTTGTTTTCAAACTATAGATTGTTTATTAATTTTATGATTAGGCAGCAGTAAATAACAGGTCATAATATTTTGGCATCACGGGGTGTAAGTTAGTATTTTCTTATCATGATATCTCACAAATTATATGTCACTTTCTTTTAAAAAATTATGTCCCGCTGGATATAAATTCAATTACTAACAACAAAAGTTTAGAATTAATCTATTTAAAAAATAAACCTTGCAACTAAATAGTACTATGCAGCAGGCCAAATCTGAAAGCTCCCAAACCACAATGATACTCTTTCGGTTCATATTATACTATTTTTCAAACTTTTATATTGACTTTAAATAAATGATATTTTATCTAATGAAGAAGATAACTTTCTTTTTAATTTTAATTTATTTAGATAAGTAAACTTTATATAACCAAGCGATTACATTAATTAGGTATTATTTAATTAAAGATAATCAAATAAAAATACTTTTTATTTTTTAGATATTAATATATTTATTAAAGAGTGAGCTCAAGCTAAAAATATCATATAATATAGATCATATTGAAGAAAAAAAAGTTACAGTAGCAGCATAATTAAATGTGAATATTTAATAGGGGAAACGACATAAATATAACACCAAATTCATTATAAATACTTTGAGTTAATTTATATGAAAATATTATAAATATCTATATTTTTAAATGTACTAGTGATGTAAAACGAGATACACGATAAGAAAATTCAAGAGATAATCAAGAAATTGAGGGAAAATAGAGAAGAAAGAAGGAACAATCCCACAATTAAAGTAAATTAGAGACTAACAAATATGGATTTGTAATTCCCTAATTTGAACAAACAATTACATGATTGAATTCAAGGGAGAAGAGAATTAAACTCATACATGAATAATCTTACCAAAAGATATTCAAGAGAGATCTAATGTAGAGACAAAGGGATTCAACCCATAAACTCTCCAAGAGTGTTTTCCTAAAAATGTTGTCTACCCTAATAATGTTCATCATGTTCAATTTATACTACTAGGGTTAACTTCAAATAAGAAAAGACACAAATGCCCCTTGATTACATATATATCATAGTATGAACAAAATGACCCTAAAACATAATGTTAAACTATTCTTTTTATTTATTCTTGGATTCCATACTCTCTTGAAACACTCCAAGATCTTGATGTCAAGTTGAAATCCTTCCATGCAATAAGTACTTCTCGAACTTGCATCATTCTTCCCTTGTTGAAAAGAATTTGACCTCGAATTCGAATCTTGCAAATCATAGAGGGAAATTAGTACCCAAGCCAAAAAATAATCTTTCAAATAGGTGACATACCACTTCCAAAAATACACACTTTTGTGATAGATCCAAGAATCATGAAATCCCATAAAAATTTATTTTTCAAGCATAGTATCAAGAACTTGACTTAAAAGTATACCACAATCATAAAATGGGTTAAAGAAATCAATAATTCTACACATTAAAACTTTCAAGTCAAAACTAGTTTCTTCAACAACTTGGATCAAATAATTTCTCAATCCATAATTTGATTTTACTCTTCTAACCACAAGATTAAGAGAACTAACAATATTATTCACAAACCTTAAACACAAGCATGTATTCCCGGAATCAAACACAAACATCAATCCCACAATTTCCTTGAATTTCTCACTTAGTAACTCACAACGTGAATCAAATAGCAATATTAAAGAATTGTTACCAATCATAACAAAGTTGTTATTGTTGTCACGCCCCGAATCCCATCGAGACATGATTGGCACCCGTAGCCGATAAGGCCCGAGAGAACCAACCTTTGCCTATGTTCAATCATATGCATATCATAATCATAACCACCGTGTCGTAAGAACATGAAAGACGAATAAATGAAAACATGGGACATATTTATACATGCATATGAAACTTGGCCGTTGAGGCCATCCAGTCAAAACAACATATGTCTTTTACACTGATACACCCACATCCATCTACAAAAGCCTCTAACAAGAGCATTAACC
This sequence comes from Capsicum rhomboideum, assembly GCA_031232105.1. Lineage (NCBI taxonomy): Eukaryota > Viridiplantae > Streptophyta > Magnoliopsida > Solanales > Solanaceae > Capsicum > Capsicum rhomboideum. The sequence goes on along the minus strand of CP124711.1, from coordinate 27,685,996 downwards.
AATATAAACCAAAAGTCGGGACAAGTCCCCGCTTTATACAACATGTACATCATCAAAACATATATCTACTCTGACTCGGAGAAGCCCCGAATTAGTTGGAGCTCACCAAGAAACCGCTAACACTGGCAATCTACTGGGGAGGCCTACTGGGACCTGCGCCTGTAGCAAGTAAGGTAAATTCCCTGAGAGGGGTCAGTACGAAATAAGTACTGAGTATGTAAGGCTCAAATGAAACTTTGTAACACATGAACATACTAATGAACTCAATACAAATGACTAGACAATGTGAGTAAGTCACCATTTTGCATTTTGGGAACCATGTGAATTGCTTTCATTACTTCCATTACTTTCTTTACGTTCAATGCTTGCTTGTCAATACATGTGTCACAATGTACCCGGGCCCCTACTGATCAGTGGGTCTTTCCATGACTTATCGTCATGTTGGGATCGGGTCGAGCTAGGCTTATGCCCCTAAGACCTGCCACCCATAAAGCACTGCATCGGGATCGAGTCGAGCTAGGCTTATACCCCTAGACTTGCCACCCATAAATCAATACATCGGGATCGAGTCGAGCTAGGCTTGCGCCCCTAGACTTGCCACCCATAAATCAATACATCGGGATCGAGTCTAGCTAGGCTTATGCCCCTAGACTTGCCACCCATACTTGATCATTGACCACATGTGCATTACTTTATTGATTACTTTGAGATTGATATTTGATCGTCATAACATCACTTGAACTTTGGAACATAACATTGTTGGAAACTTTGAATCATTAACCAATGAGTGAGAAACATGTGAATAATTTGGCAACATAACATTATTAGAATCATAACACCATGGGAACTATTGGACAATAATCTATGAACAAAAGACATAAGCATAATCACTATTAGAACATTGGAACATAACTTTGTTTGAGCTTTTGGAACATTAACCATGATTATAAGACATGAGACTCACCAATGATCCATGTGTAGGAAATGTATGACAATGACTATTGATAAATGGATATAGGATACCTTAGCACATTTCGGGATAAGACTAGTGAAATAGCAATGTGGATACTATTTGCCGCAGGAAGATACGGACAGAGTAACCTTACATACCTTGTACTCTCAATACGGATATACAATCCTATATGTGCATACAATAGTCCCGCTCCTTCTTTATGTGTCACTCTACAACATAAATACATAACGGAATTCACATTAACCACAACTACTTCACAATTGCATATAACATCAATGGGGTACATGTTTGCTTTGAAACATGTCATTTCCCCTTGACAAAACCATTGATAGCATCATTATTCCAAAAATCCTCCAATATTCCCAACATTGACCAATACATAATAATCATTGCATTTCACCACAACACTCCTCCTTTACACTTTCTTATCCACACCACATCACAAATAATCCATCAATTCACCTTAATACACTTCATAGCACATATCGGCCCAAATCCCACAATTTACACTTATAGACAAGAACAAGTTTAACAATAAAAATAACACCATAGACGTTTATATTTTATCCATACCATGATATTTCATCAAAGGTACAAGTCCTAATTCAAGCTTGAATCTCATAGATCACAAATCTATTATAAAAAGCACAAAGTACCATGTTCAACATTTCCAAGCACAACTAATATGATTTACATACTCTTTCATGCATATAATATATTAATCCATAACAATAATCACTTACCCAAGCTTGAAAAGTGATGATTTTTCTCCAAGAAGTTGGCTTAGGGGTTTTAGGGTTCTTGAGAGTTGAGAGCAATTTTTGGGAAATTTCTAGAAAACTGTAGTGCACTCCTTTGATTAAAATCAGATTTTCCACCTATTTATAGCCCCTCAAGTCTCCTTGGCATTAAATGCCATGTACAAATGGTCAAGGATGAAGAATGGGTCCTTTTTGGCTTCATTGGGCCATGTTTTCTTTTCATTTTTGGGTCCTTTTTGGGCCCAATTCACTTAACCCCATAATAATCAATAATTTCTCGTGTTTAAATAATACCATACGCGTTACAACAATATTCCTACTCACGCGATTCATATCCTTAGCCTCAATCCCAAAAACAAGTGATTCTAGCCACGTTTGGCTTATTTTGACCTTAAGGGCAAAACTGTCATTTTGACCCCAAATTCGTTCTCGAGTAATTTTATCATACCAATATAATATTTCATTCATTTCATGTATATACTCGTGGTTGTAGAAGAAATGTGGCAAAAATTGGCTCAGTACGTCCCCGAATACCCTTGGGACTTAGAAATTTCCAACTTTCGAAAAAGTGGAAAACCCAAGGTGGCACGCCCCTGGGCGCTCCAACCTACTGCCTCTGGGCTAAAAAAAATTTTAGCCCAGAGCGGCGTGGCACGGTCCCAAACGCGCCCCATACTTAGTTTTTTCGAAAATTCCATTTTTTGACTTCTCTTCGCGGGTTTGGTTAGATACTTCAAGTCCTATTCTTTAACTCACTTCTTAACCTTAATATACTTTGTTTAGAGGTCTTCTTATCCTCGTTTTGAACCTCACAAATGTTCCACGAAAATCATAAAACACCTCCTATGAAGGTTTAATCACATAACAAGAGCCAAATTCAATTATCTCACCCATAGCATTATCAAATGCATACCTATAGCTCTCGATACCGAAGTACATATTATTTAGTGTCTTCAAGTAGGGTTGGAAATGTATGGGGTGTTACAATTGTATAGGTCAAGGGCATAGAAATTTACCTTCATGGCTTTAGAAAGTCCAAAAATAAGCACTAGCCATTCAAACAAATCATTCCTGGCTTTAAAGGACAAAGATACCTCAAATTTTTTTGTAGCCCAAGAAGATGCTCTCGAGTATCTTACCTCTTTGTAGATCCTCTCTTGATGGTGTTTCAAAAATAGATCAACAAGGTTAGTAAACTCATCAAAAGAAGGATTGTCACATTTACACCCATAGATATTTGACAATGCTTCAAATAGATCATGTTTACATTTCTTTCTAGAAGCATTCAAAAATTCAATCCAAAAATTATCCTCAAAAGCAAGATTAGAGTAAGTAAATAAATTGACACAAAAATTAGCATATATCAATTTACTACTACTATCACTTGTACCTCCCTCATTCTTTAAAAGACGTTCCTTAACCTTGGAGGACTTCCCAACACAAGAGATGCTTTCAACAAACATTTTAGGAGTTAGTTTGCTAACATCCAAAAAATTAACATCCTCAATCAATCCACAAGAATTATTTTCATAAGTCATGCACTTTTTAAATTTTGGAGCATCTCTTTCATCAAGTGCACACAAGTCAACAAGAAATGAATCATTTAATTGGACTTCATCAATATTGTTCACACTTTCAAACTCAATTTTCAAATTGTGAATCACACAATCAAGATAAGGATAACTCAAAGAATGACTCACACTATCAACACAAAAATCACCTCCAAAAAAAGAATTGCCAAATATTTTAAAATATTGACATTCTTTAGGCTCAAAAAGAATATTATCACATATTTCATGCTCCATTCCAAGAGTACTACCACAAAGAATATTCATGTCCCTACAAGATAAAAGAATGTTACAATTAAACTCACTTTTAAAGAGACATTCATCATCAATCACAATTTTAGTGTTTCTAGTAGCCAAAGAAGAAATACATTCATCTTCATCACAAGATTTCAAAGAAACACCATGTTTTTTCATATTTGACATAACACTAGCTTCAAATCCTTTAAGCTCACAATCAATAATAATTTTAGCTCCACAATCATATTCAACTAGTGTATGGCCACAATCCATTTGCATATTAACACAAAGTAAAGAATCGTCAACCACATCAAAAGATGGTCTCACATTCACACTCAAGTCACTAGCAAGTTCATTTGAAGTAACTATAGAGTTAGGATTAACCTTTTTAACTTGATGAGCACTTAAAGAACTTTCTTTACCTTGATTTTCTAAAATTAAGCTTACTTGCTCACTTGAAGAAGTAGTCCCAACTTGACATGCTTCTTTCAATTCTTGAATTTCTTTCCATGTTGAGTCTTCATTTTTGTACTCTTCTTCAAAAATACCTGCAAAAGAAGTGGAAACACTAGAAGAACAAGAATTCAAAAGGTTAGAGCTAGAATAAGAAAATCTCTCACTCAAACTCTCTTGTTTTTCTCTTAGCTCATCTTCTTTCCTCTCACTTGCTTCACTTTTCTTCTTGTGACAATTCACGCTCATTTTTCAACTCTCTTTTCTTTTGTGCTTGTAGCCACTTACTCACTTCATTCCAAATATCCTTTCACTACCAAAAATACAGCAGTTAGCCACGGTCAAAACCGTGGCTAAATGGTACCAAACCCGCGGCTAATATCACTTTGCCACGGTTATTTAGCCACGGTCACTAGCGTGCCCATAAGGGTCGTCGCAATGGAATTTGCCATGGTTTTAACCTCTGTGGTAATATTTTTTTAGCCAAGGTTAAGTGTGTATATAGCCACGGTCATTCCGTAGCTAAATTTGACTGTAGAAAAAAATAAATTTCTTTAAAATTTTTAGTTACCCACACAAAAATCGTCGCTAATTAAGGCATAGATATTACAAATAAATATTTTTAAATTATCCATGGTTGAACCATGGCTAAAGTACATAAAAATTTTTTTTAAAAAATAATAATTTTCCTGCAATATCTGAGTACTAAATACATTAATTGATAGATATTCATTAATACATTGACAATAAAACACAAATCTTTTCAGATTGGTGTCAAGAAGATAATTTGTAGAGATCAGCAACGTTGATGTCTCTAAAGATTCACATCTCCGAGTTGCTAAAATTCTTGATGTAATTGATGATACCTACAAGTACATAGAGAAATGGAACATAAGTTTCACCCCTTGAATATTTACAAAAGATCCACAATTGCTAGTGTAATGGAAATACAAAAAGTTAAGAGAAACACATAAATAGCAGTTCCAAATATACTAAACGCTAAGAAGAATCTAAGTTGAAAGTAGGCCACTCACTATCAAATTAAGCTCGTAAAAACCTGTGAAGAGTTGTCAAGTGATTCTCATTTTGACTGGATGAAAAAAAAATTCTCATTTTGGCCAAGTTATTTCTTGTTAGTGTGCACAAGTTATTCCTTGGTCTCCTCTTTTCAGATCTTATCAACATATCATCCTAAGCCACAGGTCTAACCTATAAGGTGATCTATTTTCGGTGAAATCTCTGGACTTTTCCTAAGACAACAAATAAGAATCATCCCTATAGCTAAACATATTTCATGTGAGACAAAAGATCCAAAAGTGCAGTCTTAAGAGCACAAACTGAAGGATGAAGTATCCCTATTTGTGACCAGTTAAACAGAGATACACAGAGCGACGTCAATAGTTCAGAAATAAAAGTAAATGACAGAGCCTTCAATTGCACAGAAAAATATTTAGCAAGAATTATAGATGCAGCTAACAATAGTGAAGAATAAACATAAAGACTGATAAAGATAGTATGAAACAAGTAGTGTAAAGAGAAAACTATAATGCTATTCTAATTTTACCTTCTTATTTTTTTGGATAAGGAAATGATATTTTATGAATGAAGGTATATTCTAACTTTACCTTAGGCAGAGGCACCTCCCATTTTTCAGCCTTCTCTTTCCTTTTTTGCTTTATTGTGTTGCTAAGAATCTAAACAGAAGGTTTACCATTTAAAGAAGTATAATCAGTCTATGTTCATTGTACCACTAATTGAACAAAAAAGACAAGTTCAACAATGCATCAAACTTAACATGCCTTAGCTCTTGTCGTAGTCTCACTATCCATCAAATATGAGGGGACAACACCCTCATGCACATCATCAACAACCTTGTTCGGGTTGATGACTCTTCATGCATAGCCAATCTATTCAAGGCAAACAAAGTAATGTGGTGAATTTGATAGAATATCAAAAACTTATCAATTATTTAATTTAGGAGCTAGTATGAACTTTGGTGTCTAAAGAATCATCACATGTCTCATTTATAAGGACCAAATTTACATCAAATAATAAGAATTTTATGAGTCGTTTAGAAAAGTAGTCAGAATATATGGAGATGTTACTTCGCTGTATGAGGCTGAAACTTCTTAATTCTAATCTTTTTTTTTTTTTACTATACGACCTAAATCTATATACAACATGCTGTTAATTTTCTAACAATTACTCCTGCCATAATCTAAGCTAACCAGCCAACAGAGCTTCTCTGACACACTATATAAAGAGCACTCTTCTTTACCTGTTTCATTTTCTACCCATCCCAAATAATAACTAATCCTACCCAATTTATCTTACTCCCTCTTTTCATTATATGTATTTTTTGGTTTCTTTTACAAGGGATAAGAAACAGTAAAAAGGGCAGCCCGGTGCACTAAGCTCCCGCTATGTGCAGGGTCCGGGAAAGGGCCCGACCACAAGGATCTACTGTATGACACCTCATGTAACACTCCGTATATTTCCGAACCTAGTTGACTACCGTAACATTTATGGAATTAATAAAACATGGGAGTTTTGAGGAATTATACATTAAATTTGATGGGCCAAAATTAATCTTGAACTATTGGGCTCAATGGAGGCCCAAAGAGACATACAAGACATGGCCCAAAAGGGGTATTTGACCCATTCTTGACCCATTCTTGTGAGACCAAGTTGCTATATCATGATTGGACCAAGTGTTTGGTTTAAAAGCACCATGAGGAGACTATATAATGAGGGAAAAATCAGATTTTAATCCATATAATACACTTTCCATTTCTAGAAATTTCCCAAAATATTTTTCTTCTCTCAAACCCTAAGCAACAAACTCTTTTGGACAAGATCATCCATTTCCAAGCTTTTGTAAGTATTTATTCTCATGGTTTACTATATGATATGCATGTAATATGGTGTAGATGATGTTGGTTATGTTGATAAAGTATTGAGAAATCCACTATGTGTAAAATAGTCTATTTTTGCTAAATCGGTAAAGGGGTTTTGCCTTGTAACTTGAAAGGAGACTTGTGATCTTGAAGGAAGTGAACTTGATGGATTAAATAGCAATATGTAATATGTGGTTATTTCCTTAACTTTCTTTCTCTTTGTGTGTAACGTTTGGACTTGTGGTTGTGAAATTTTACATGGAACCGATGGCGTATTGAAAGGGAAATGTAGTTTTGGTGATGTTTATGTGCGTTGTGAAGACATGGCTGTTAGTTGGCATCTAAGATGATCTAAAATATGTTATGAGAAGCTTAGTTATGATCATGGATCATTCATGGTAAAAAAGGACCCTAAAATGACCCCCGGAGGCTGAAACGGGCATCCGCCCTCGAGACTGGAGCACCTGCGGGCGCAGGTGGCTTAGCAGGTTGGCCCAGAACTCTGAATTTATTGTTTTTGCATCCCTTTGACCCCCCGAAACTCCTATACCCTTCATGGATGCAATTATCAACTTGTGATACCTTTTAAATGACTTTAAAGAAGTATCCCGGAGGTATTTTGGATGGTATCAATTATGGATTGTTGTTCATGTGTTGTTACAGAAGGTATTGAGATCACTTGAAGGAGTAATTGTGACGTAGTGTTAATATGGGAGTATAAAGGGTAAAGTTGGTGTGAAATGTTATTGGTTTGTGATGCCTTGGTCGATGTGTGACATGTTATGGTATTATTGGTTTGGTGATGTAATAATGGTAATATAAGAGGGAGAAATGATATTATATGGTAGTCATGTAATCCATTGTCATTTTATGCACTTGTAACATGGTTAATGGTTGACTTGAGCTTCGTAATGTACTTGTGTTGTAGAGTAAAACGTAAGGAAGAAGCTGGATTGTTATATAGGACTGTGTATTCACATTGGGAAGACAAGGTATGTAAGGTTACTCTTTTCGTATCTTCCTGCAGCACATATAGTGTTCACATTGTCATTGTACTTATTCGATTCCGAAATGCTCTAAGGTATTCCATTTCCGGTTGTTGACTAGTGTTACTCACATGTTCCTTATTCATTGGTCAATGGTGATTCATATGACTCATTTCCATTGGTTGACTTATATTCATTGGCTAATATGTCAAAAGTTCCAAAGTGTTCTAAGGTATCGCATCTCAGGTTGGTAAACAGTTGATATCCACATGTGTCTTATTCATTGAGTATTGTTCCAAGGTTCCAAAAGTGTTACGTTCTAAAGTCCCAATAATATTATGTCTCAAAGTTCCACAATGTTATAATTAATGTATCAATTTCTCACAATCTCTCACAAGTAAAGAGTGAAGATGTTATAACTACTAATGTACCGATCTCATGAGAGTAAAGGAATGAAGTAATGTATATATGCGTATCCAATAATGTTTCAATCACCAATGCATCACTCTCATAACAAAAGTAAAGAGAAGAAGTAATGCTCACATGGTTACTTTATGTTTCATTGAGTATGGATCACAATCTAAAGAGTATAAGTTCAGATGGACAATCCCAATATTATGCTATGTTATTATATTCTAGCCCACCAATGGTGGAGGTCCGGTATTAGATATATTTATTTATAATAGCCCACTGATCAGCTGGATGTCCGGTATTATTATATATATGACTATTGCCCACTGATCAGCTGGATGTCCGGTATTATATTATTACCCACTGACAAGGTGGATGATCGGTATTATATTATGAATCACTAACTAGTGGATGAACAGTAATGAAGATAGTTGTAAAAGAAATGAGAAAATATCCCTTGCATGAATATATAAATAAGAATGAGATTATAAGATTGATGATGATAAGAATGAATGATCAAGTAATGAGAATAATGGACGTAATGAACATGGTTCCGCATATTCATAACCGAGATCTATCCATATTGATTATTCTCTTATGCTTAACTTCATGAAGTATTCAGGTATCATGCACTTTCATATGGCCTTACATACTCAGTACTTTCTTCGTACTGACCCCTCTTGGGGAATTTACCTTACTTGCTGCAGTTACAGGAGCCAGTAGACCTCCTCAGTAGGCTACGAGATATCCGCAGATTATGGGTGAGCTCCAGTTGGTTCAGGGCTTTTTCGAGTCATTATGTACATTTGCTTGATATTGTATATGAGTATAGAGCGGGGTGTTGTCCCGACTCTAGGTTTGGTATAGTTATGTATCTGTAGAGGCTTTGTAGACTTATGTGGTAAACTGAATGTAAGCTATGTACGTTCATTTTGACTTGATGGCTCTAACGGCCAAGTTCCATATATATATATATCATATGTTTCCATGACTTCCGCATAGTTGCATATAGATGTAATGATGTTCACACCGAGATATATATATGAGTGTTCATGAGCAAAGATTGATTCTCTCGGGCCTTATTGGCTTCGGGTGCCAGTCCGCCTCAATGGGATTTTGGGCGTGACACCTCACCTTATATTTCTGCAAGGGGTTGTTTACAAGGGATAAGAAACAATACAGGAGGAAATGAAAGAAAGTGAAAGATCGATCAAGTACTCTCAATCCAGCAACTGAAAAAAAGAGGAAAAGAAAGTGATCCTGCAAACAGCAACAACAATAAAAACTAAGGGACTAATATGTATATCGTGGCATCACCCATTGACATAATTATGGTAGAAAAAAGGTGCTTCCAGGTTTCATACCAGACGAAGAACCTTTCTCTGATTTAATGAACATATATCCATGTCCTCTGAAAAGCTCTTTTCTTGAATAAAGGAGATGGGTAAAAGAATACTTCTACTTTCAACATCGAACGTTCTCAGTGTATCTTCATATTCATAATGTCGTAATAATTAGCGAACAATTCTGGTAGTTAAAAACCTGTTAATAGATAGAACTACATTTCCAACAGTAGTGACATACAATGTGCAGAAAGAAATTAAAACTTGAATCAGAAGTGTTTTAACTACTTTGTCAATTCAACATAGTCTAAAACTTCCCCACTTTTTTCCTGTCAAGTCGGAATTAAGATTTAGCAGTATATTAGAGAAAAGTCACTCAAATCAGCTTAGCTACACACTCCTGGGAATCCACAATTCATATATCGAAGTACACTCATCCTGATATCTAGAAGACACTAATGTAACTCACCAAAGTTGTATTACAGGTACACCACTAGTTCTTTCATTATTTTTAATTTTCACTATACAAAATAAATTATGACTTTGATTTCAATAACATACCTAGTGTAATCCCACAAAGTGAGATCTGAGGAGGGTGGGTGTATGCAGACTTCCTCTACCTTAAAGGGAGAGCGGCTGTTTCTGATAGACCCTCGGCTTCAAGTTAAAATCTGTCTACACAAGGGAAAATGATAAAAACAAAAAACCCCTATGTAATCATGTGATATCTAAAGTATAACAACCATTACAGATGAATGAAGAGCTATACTCGATGAATGAAGACATAGTTGGCCAAGTACAGATATTCCATTATCGATTCTATATGCATCTATAAACTCTGTATTGAGCTACACAATCACAACTAGTTTACTAGATTCAATACTTAAATCAATATGAATGTTAAGCCCCACAACATGATTTTTGTTCTGATTTTACGAAGTCAAGCCATGGTTGATAATTCATTGATAGTGATATTATTTACTAGATTCACACAAGAGGAACATGAAAAAGGTATTGGCAGTCACATTTGTTCTATCAGGCTACAAGAAAGAGTATCACCCATTGATGTCGCACAAGAAAGAAACTCATTTAGTGAAGATTGAACAAAAAACTGACTTGAAATTAAGATTTGTTACTTGAAAAAAGTGATTCTACCATTTTCTGCTACTATTCGAAGCTAGGGACGTTCAATTTTGGGTGAGAAAAGAGAGAGCTTAGCGTGACATTTTGGTTGAAAAGAGGAAACTAATTAAGAAATCAAATTCTTATCCAGCATACACTCAGAACCCATCGTCAAATCACCCCTAAACCCATAATTGTACGAACGCGCAAAAATTAGGGTGGAAATGTCGTTCTTCTCACAACCCACCAAAAATTTAGAACAAAGCACAAAGTAATATCTTAGAGGTTCTCTTATTGCACAAACAAAATCCTCAAAGAAACCCACTAAATATTGAAGTAAAAGTGCCTTGAAAACTCTGGATAGAAAAAAATTCGTTACCTGAAGAAATGATTCAACTATATGACGCTATTATTTGAAGCTGAAGCAATTGAATTTTGGTAAAGAAGTCGATTAGGGGTAAAGTGAGAAAAGAGAATGAAATTTGGGGTGAGTGAGAGAAAATGGAGGCAAATGAAAAACAATAAAGAAGGGAGTGAAATTTTTAGAGTACCGCTTATTTTACGCACAAAATTTTATCGTCAAATTTTTACACGTAGATAACTTCAGATTTTTTATGTAATTTTGCCACGATTGTTGTAACCGTGGCTAACTGCCGCTTTTTTGGTAGTGTTTCTTTTTTTCTCTTTTGAGTTTTCATTATCCACTTCCTCACTCCTCTTTTTCTTACCTTTTTCACTCATTCCATTAGGAGTGCAATAGGCTCCAAGGATGCCTTTTGAGTCATTTGGATGACTCTTCACATCAATTTTCAATTTAGCGTCACTAGAAGCTCCAACGACTCTACTTGAATTATTGAATTGACTTTGTACATCAAACTTCAAGTTAGGAGTCTTCACTTTCACTTTCTTGACTTCCTCATTTGTTATTGAAGATTCTTTAATGATCATAGGAGTCAAGGCATGCTTTCGTCCCATTGAATCTACAACAACAAACTTTTTCAAATTCCTATCAAATCAAAATTTATTATGTTTGAACCAAGGATCTCCTAAACATACCAAGCAAGTAGACAAAGGGTAGACATCACACCAAATTCCTCCTTGATAGCTTCCATAGTGAACAATTATTCTCACCTCTTTGTCAACCAACCTTCCACCAAATTTGTATGGTGAATCTTTTGTATGACAAGGTATTTTCAACCGCTTAACCAAAAATGGATCAATGAAGTTGGTATAACACAATTTATCTACACCTAAGATGCCATCAAATGTGCAACCACTCTCATATCCCTCAACAACAACTTCAAATTTAATCAAACTTTCATTAGGCTCATGCTTTCTTTTTCTTCTATAAGCACCACTATAATCATGAGAACCTTCACAATAACTTCTCCTGGAAGTAGAGTTGTAAGATGAAATTCTCCTTTCTCCATTATCATCCAGACATTCATTATAACTTCTTGAACCTATGAAAGACATAATTAAGACAAAAAAAAGTGTTTAGTAAAATGATGGACCTCGGAAGTCACCCCCTCACATGTATCACTCAAATATTTACACTCAAGTTTCTTTCCGCTCGTGTATACACTCAAAGGTCGTTGGGTTTTAGGACCACACTCAAATGAACTCACCACTCAAGCTTTTTACCACTCAAGGATATCTCTTAGTCTCTTCACAATTCTACAATCTCAAATAAGCTTAAAGCAAACTTTCAAGTATTTTCGGAATGGATTTTATGACACAAGCAAAGAAGGACAAAATACACTAACGGACTAGGAATGAAATAAAGAACAACGAAACTAAAAAGAGAAAAGTACAAAAGAAATTGAAACAAAATGAAAATCGGACACAAAATAACTAGATAACACAAGTAGGACTAATACTCAATGTAGTCTAGCTAAAGAAATTGACATATAATATGATTTATCCATAAACCAAGTAACTCAATCTAAGAGTTTGGGCAAAAAGATCACTCAATACACCACATTCATCAAATCTGTCAAGACCCAACTCAAATCAAGTTTACCCAATCAATATGAAATATTTTAAAGCATCACCCAATAGTTTTTGAAGTAAGGGATCAACTTAAACCTCAAAATTCTCACCAAAATTCGCACAAGGAAAATGACCCAATTTTTGAACCCCAAATTCATCCTTAGATCCCAAAATTGGAACCTAATATAGTTTACCCATGATCAAAACAACTTAGATCCAAAAGATGGGGGTAAAATTTTGCCCAAGAGAGCTCAAAAACACAAATTTTCGCACCCTAGATAGTGCTGAAATTTCAGCGGCGAAAATGAGAGAAAATGGGGCAAAATCAACTCCAAATCAACTTTAAATGCTCCCAAATTTTATATTCAAGTACTTTAAGCTATTTCCAACAAAATCCAAAAACTCTCACTTGAAAATTTCTCCAAATTTTCAGTCCGATTTTTTTGTTTGTTTGTTTTTGGTTGTTTTTTTTTTTTGGATTTTTCTGATTTTGCAAACTTTTGTCAAATCCAAGATCAGATTCATGACAACAAATTTATACTTGGCTCTGATACCAATTGATGTAAAACGGGATACAAAATAGATAGATTCAAGAGATAATCAAGAAATCGAGCGGAGATAGAGAAGAAAGAAAGAAACAATCTCACAATTGAAGTAAATTAGAGACAAATATGGATTTGTAATTCCATAATTTGAACAAACAATTACATGATTGAATTCAAGAGAGAAGAGAATTGAACTCATACATGAATAATCTTACTCAAGAGAGATCTAATGTAGAGACAAAGGGATTCAACCCATAAACTCACCAAGAGTGTTTTCCTAAAAATGTTGTCTACCCTAATAATGTTCATCATGTTCAATTTATACTACTAGGGTTAACTTCAAATAAGAAAAGACACAAATGCCCCTTGATTACATATATATCACACTATGAACAAAATGGTCCTAAAACATAATGTTAAGCTATTCTTTTATTTATTCTTGAATTCCATACTCTCTTGAAACACTTCAAGATCTTGATGTCAAGTTGAAATCCTTCCATGCAATAAGTACTTCTCGAACTTGCATCAACTAGTCTTTGGGCATGCGCGTTGCGAGTGTACCCCATTATCAATGAAAAGTTGAAAACAAACTTTTTTAATGTAACATAATTTTTTTATTAAAAAATGTGATACAAATTATAAAATAAATTTTTTAAAAGAATGCAAGTCTATAAAAATAATATTTAATTACATCTAGAACTTTAATCCATGTAAGTGGTTCATGTCCCGTTGATTCTTGTACTTACTTCATATGTTGTGAGATCATCATATTAATATCCAAAAGCAATTCATTATTACTAACAATTTAAAGCGTCATCCCCTATTTCCTTCTTCCATACATTGCTATTCATAAATTTAAAAATCTCTACCTTGAAAAAAAGATTAAATTGAAACTGTAATGTCATGTTTTTATTTGTCAAAAAAAATTGATAAGGAAATTAAGCTTTCATCTACAATTCCTTGAAATTTTAAAGTATGTTTTACTAATTTTTTATTTTTTGATAAAGATACATTAACTTAATCATTAAAAAAAAAGGATTACTTATACTTTTAATTAGGTAATCACATTATAATCGTAGATTTACATGATTAACCATTGAAGTTTTAACATCATAAGTCATCATTAGACTTTTTAAATCATTTTAGTTCTTATTTATCTTTAAATACCTTGAAGATAGATTCCATAGGATCCGATTATTTTTCTTAAAATCTTTTGATATTTGCTAAATAAACCTTCATCCTTTTTATAATAGAAAGTACTGATAATTAGAAATCTTATTAATTAAACTTTAAGGAAATAACAAATACCTAGCAAAATGATTACATCCTTAATTATAAAATTGACTAAAATACATGAAGTTTGAAAAAAAAAAGTGATATCAATGTATTTTGGATTCTATTTTCATCTTCGAATGAAAGAGACATCATTAGTTTACTTATCTTGGTTTAGTCTTTCGACCTAACAGATGAAGAAATTCTTGATCAATTTAATCCAGCTTCATTCTTTTCCACTATTTAGAACAGTGAAGTTTTCAATGAAGATCTTCTTTCCTCACCTGAATTAGGCTCTTGCTTGAATTGGAACCTTTTATACGTTGGTAGGCTATATCGACTCAATCTAATAGCCTATTGATCTGGCGCCAATAAAAGAGAAAAAATTCGAATGTGCTCATCATTTGATGCAGAACTATGTGAGAGGGAGAAGCAGGGATTGATAACTTTCAAGAACCAGCGAAAGAATTGATCAAAGTAAAAATACAATATTTAAATGAGCAAATTAAAATATTATATGCTAGACTAATAAAATGTGTAAATTTTTATCAATAGTGTTATATAAAGAGCTTTAACTCAAAATAATACTATACAGGACATCTTAAGCTCAAGCAAGTAGAACAAACCATATATACCATGTGCATCTTCTTCCACTAAACAACTAATGATCCTTTGAAAATACGTGATAATCTGAAAGGAAGGTTTAGTAGAGGCCATAATGATGATCAAAGCAAGACTTAAGGGAAATTAGCCTTTTCTTGCCTTTATATAGTTTTTTTTTTTTTCTTTATTGTTGTCTCTTTAGCTTTCCTTTCATACAGTTATTAATTGAAATGAAATAATATACAATTAACTTTTGAATGTAGGCTTTTAATTCTTCAATTGAAGAGGTGAGCAAGTGGCTATTTACGTATGATCAATGCATGCATTTACAAATTAAAGGAACAATTTATATATTTATTAAGGGATATTATAGTTTCTCAACTTTAAAGACTGTTTTGAAGAGGTTTTCATACTGTTTAAACGTTGGGAGCTGAAAAGTCTGCCAAGCAATTGATTATCATAGACTATTTGGCATTTAATAGGAGTACATTAAATCAAATACACTCCTCCAGATCAATAGTTTTCCTAAGTCAATATTGTAGCTAAACCAGTCAACCGGGCCGGTCCGGGTCGACCCGGCTCCGGTTTGATTTTTGTTACCGGGCTTGGTCCGGGTCCCGTCCCGGTCGTGACTCGTACTGGTCCGGGCCGATCTGGGCCCAACAGTAAAAAAAAAAGGTCCAGCACCGGCTCATTAATGCATTTTACATGGCCCGGGCCGGGCCGGGTCCCGACTAAAAAAAATTTTGAACTTTGATTGTTTTTTAATAGAATACGACTTTGAAGAACATACATATGTATGTACATTCAATATATACTACTTTAAAGAACATACATATGTATGTATATTCAATATATACTATTTTAAAAAATATACGCATGTATTTACATTCAATATACACTACTTTAAAGAACATACATACATATGTACATTCAATATATACTACTTTAAAGAATATACATACATATATACATGCAATATATACTACTTTAAAGAATATACATACATATATACATTCAATATATACTACTTTAAAGAACATACATATGTATGTACATTCAATATATACTATTTTAAAGAATATACATATGTATGTATATTCAATATATACAATTTTAAAAAATATACACATTTATTTACATTCAATAGACACTACTTTAAAGAACATACATACATATGTACATTCAATATATACTACTTTAAAGAATATACATACATATATACATGCAATATATACTACTTTAAAGAATATACATATATATATACATTCAATATATACTACTTTAAAGAACATACATATGTATGTACATTCAATATATACTATTTTAAAGAATATACATACATATATACATTCAATATATACTATTTTAAAAAATATACACATGTATTTACATTCAATATACACTACTTTAAAGAACATACATACATATGTACATTCAATATACACTACTTTAAAGAACATACATACATATGTACATTCAATATATACTACTTTAAAGAACATACATATGTATGTATATTGGGAAAAGACATCGTTTCCACCCTAAACTATACCCGAAAAGTCGATGTCACACTTAAACTATTGGGATGACTCATTACACACCTATACTATATAAAAGAGAATTTATTTACCCCCCGCGACACCCATGCCCAGGCGCGTTTATTACACTAAAAAAGGGCGCGTCCCATCATTTAAAACATAAAAAAAAGAAGGGGAAAACCTTTTATAAAACCCCCAACGGCTAAATCTACCCCATCTTCCCTTATTTTAACCCATTGAAGAACCCTAATTTCCAATTTCGAAATTTCTCACCCAAAATCAAAATACAAGCCTCCTTTTCTTTAAGAATTGGTAACTAATTCCTTTTACTCATTTGATTACTTACTCTATTGACGAAAGTTTCATCCTTTTCTCTATAATTTGTTCTGCAATTTTGAATAATTTTTTCTTCGATTTTGGATTAACTTTTTCATGATTGAGCAATTGTATTGTTTTTTTTCATGTAGGTACTTTAATGGCTAGAATAAGCTTGAGTAGACTTTGTAAGCTAGAAGAAGATCATGAGTTGGAAGAGGTGCGATGCAACCAAGGATATGTTTTGCCTTGCTGACTTCATGGACCCCAAGATATCCAGGTAGAAGATATTGGAGTTGTCCTTACTATGGGGTAAGTAGATTTTTATTGGAAAAAGGCATCGTTTTCATCCTAAAGAGTCTATACTAATTTAATTACTTTTCATTTTAGAGTGCTAGATTATGCGATTTCTGGCTTTGGAAGGATGGAGATATTGATCCAAGATCAAAATTTGTTATTCCTAAACTTTTGGGAAGAATTGGTGAGCTTGCGCAAAGAGTTGAAACTTCTGCAAGATTGGGAACTTATAGAGTTGATGACAAGCCTACTTCTAGGATGACCAAATCTGTAGAGAGCAAAATAGATATAAACAAAATAGAGTTCAAGCTGGATAATTTTGAAGATGATTTGAAGAAGATGAAGACAAAGAAGAAGAAACGGAAGATTAAGTTGGCTAAGTCCAAGAAAAGGGTGAAACAACTTTGGATTACTCTCATTTGTATTTGTATTGTAGGTGTTAGTGTTCTATTTCAATACATGTACTTGAAAAGAGATCTAAGAATGTTGTCATAATCTGTTAGTGTAGTTGTTTTTGTCATGCCTTAAGGGGCTGCAATTGTTAGTTTTGTAATGAACCTTGACACCTTTTTGTGTAGTGAAATGGCAAGGTTTTCTTAGCTTGATCTGTCTCTTTATGTGGTGCATAAACTGCATAATTACAACCAATGATTTACCAAACTAATTTAAGCACAACCAACAACATCACACAACCAATAATTTACACCCAACATTATATAAATACAGTCAAAGCTGCATAAGCACTACCATTCCTTTAAAGCACCAAACATTAAATAAAAGGGGCAGTCAGCTGCATCATCATTAATCAAAAGAGAGTGCATTTATAGATCTGCCAAATGCATTTACATATAAAGGACAAGAAGTTACAACTAACAAAACTATTCCAGTTATAACTTCTTCTACCAAAATATTGTCATAAAATGCAGTCAAAGCTGCCAAAACCACAAGTTATAGCTATCAATAAATTGTCTTAAAATGCAGACACAGCTGCCAACATCAGTGAACTACCAAAAATTATCTTAAATGCAGTCACAACTGCCAACATTTACACCAAACTAACATGATACCAATAACTTATATGTTGTAAGACTGAGCACTAGAGCTTTCTTGGCTCAAGTGTGCAACCTTGGACCTTGTCTCCATTTGCTTTTTTCCTCTCATTTCTTGTAGTTGCCTGGAGGTCATAGTTTCTTTTCCTCTCCATTTCACACCAGTTTTTGGTGTATATCCAAGATTTCCAGTCACAACTGTTGAAGACTTAGCACTTCTGAACCTCTCACTAGGCATTCCAGGCTGCTAAAATGAAGGAAGTGTTAATATTTGTAGTAAATGAAATTTAGATAGTACATCAAAGGATCTCGGGAAATGAAACTTACATTAAGGATTGTGCATCCACTTTGTGTGTGAAGTATTCCCATACCAACCATTCTTGGTCTACTAGTACCAACACCCTAAAAAAGAAAGAAAGAAAAATATTAAGTAAAAGGTATAACTAGTTTACAACTAACACAATTAGTATTATACCTTTTCTGTAGAACCTTTTGGTCTACCCCTTCTTTTTTCAGTTGGATCAATCTTTGGCACCCTTGTTCCACCCCTTCCTCTTTCCACAGTAGGTGTTGCAGCAGAAGTTGGGCCTACACTTAGGCCTGCACTTGGACCTACACTTGGGCCTGCAGCAGATGATGAATTTGGGCCAGGATTTGCACTAGTGCCAGCAACAGGTGCACCTCTTGGACATTTTCTTTTATTGTGACCCTTGTTATGAAAAGTGCTACATGATATCTCAATCCCCCTCTTGGACAGCTTACCAGTTTTCTTGCTGGTTTCATCTTTCTCTTTCTTTCTATTCTTGCTAGGCCTACCAGGCATCTTCCTAACAGGAGGTGGCATAACAAAGATGTTTTGAGATTCTGGCCACATCTTCATATTCAAGACTGGCTGAATGAAGTAGCTGTATGTGTTTATGTAAGTTTCTCTATTATACCAGTGAGAAATATAGTTAACTGGTTCTAATTTTTTATGGTGAAGAACAGCTATTGCATGAGGACAAGGTATACCCTTCAACATCCATGCTCTACAACTACAATATTGCCTGGAAAGATCCACAATATGCCTGTATCCTCTATCAAGAATGTCATATCCTGTATCAGAATTCTATTCAATGCTGCACTTCATTGACCTAGCTGTATTATCATTTAGAACCTTCATGGCCATTGGAGAAATGTCACTTATCCAAGTTTCACAAAAATCCCTCATCTGTCCTACTCTTTTCACATTTTCACCTTTATCTCTTCTAACATTGTGATAATTGTCTTGTGTCTTGCTCCTAATATACATGCATTGAAACATTCTGCCATGTTGTTGTCTACAATGTCACACTTAGTGGCAAAGCTGAAATAAAGCTTGCTCCATCTGTCTGGATTAAAATACATCAGCTTAGCCAGTATCTTTTCACCACCCAACATCTTCATATAACTAATGTTGTCCCTCAACTCAGCCTCAAAGGTAAACCTTGCACACCTCCAAAAACATTTTTTCTTCTCAAGGCCTCTACATATGGAGTTTTTTGACCAGTTGGCAAGGACATGCCTTGCACACATCCTATGTTCAGCATTAGATAGGTGTTCTATTACAGCAATTTTCAAACCCTGAAAGAAAGAAATAAACAGTGAACATATCATATAATTTGACAAAATATACAGTGTAAGAAGTAAATTAGGTAATTAAAATCTTACCTTTTGCATGTCTGTTATTACTACCAAATCTGTCCCATCTCCTAGATGAAGATCTTCCTTTACAATCATGATAAACCAACTCTAAGTGAACTTATTTTCAACATCAACCACTGCCCATGCCAGTGGCAACATCTAATTGTTTCCATCTTTACACACAGCAACTAATAACTGCCCTTTAGAGACTCCCTTCAAAGAACAACCATCCAAACCAATGCACTTCCTACAATCACCCAAGAAGGACTTCTTCATTGCATCAAAACATATGTAGAAGCCTTGAAACATTTTTCTACCACCTTCAAATGTTTCATGATGAAGCTTAACTACACATGTACTACCTGGATTGGATCTTAACAACTCATCCCTATAATCTAAAATCCTCCCAAATTCAAGATTATAATCACCCATTAGTTCTGTAATCACCTTATTCCTGGCTCTCCTACACACTGTTTTTCCAACATGTAAATCCAATTCTTTCTTAATAAGCAGCTGAAACTCAAAAACTCTAATGTTTGGTTGTTCCTTTATCCTCTCATTATAGTGGCTGGCTAAGAACTTGGCATTGCAAAGTTTGTTCCTATTAGTAGGATCACACTTGTGAATTGGATTGTAGGTCTTCACAACAAAATTCATGGTCCTAGAATCAAAGCTAGCATATAGAAGCCATGGACAACCAGTTGTACACCTAACCCTTACCCTTGTAGATTCATTAACACATTTTTCAATTGCAACATGTTCAGCAACATCATATTTAGTAACAACAGCTCTAAATTCATTAACACTCTCAAAAATCATTCCTAATTCCCACGCAACTTTCTGACAGTCTGAATCATATACAACTCTATTTACCTTTTTTCTTCTTCTAGCCTTAACTCTCTGTTCAACCTCCCCTTCTTCATCAGTTATGTCTTCTGAATTAGTTTCAAAGCTGGCAGCTTCATCTGATGGATAAAAGGGTTCATCACCAGCTAACTTACCCTCCAAACTATTTCTATCACCACCTGCAGATTCATCATAGACAACATCTGGCCCCTTTCTTCCCGTTCCTAACTTAACATGATCAGGAATTATTGGTCTTTCTCCCCTCTTTCTTCTCTTTCTGCTCTTCTTTTCTTTCCTAATACCTCTTAACTCTTCATCCACAGATTAATCCACATCACTCCCAACCTCTACACCTCTATCAATTGATTCTATATCTGAATCTACATCAGATTCAGCCCTATCAGTCTCACTCCTAATTTGTGAAGATTCAGTAATAAAAGGAGCAGTAGAAGGAGAAGGGACATGACTAGTAGGAGGAGCAGTAGGAGCAACAGGCGAAGTAGAAGGAGCAACAGTAGGAGAAGGGACATTAGTAGTAAGAGGAGGTATAAGAGCAGTAGAAAGGGTAGGAGCAGTAGGTTAGACGACAGGAGAGGTATTTGGATCTGCAGAAGGTTGGGAGATAGTAGGGGTAAGTTCACTATTTTCAGATGCCCTCTCAACATTCCTAATGTCTTTATCAAAAGACACACCACTTTCCCCTCTACATGACTTACATATTCCAATAAAGGTGGGGCCAAAAGAGGTTCAACAACCATGTGATACACAAAAGCTTCCAAAGTGTCCCCATTATTCAAACATTGTGAAATTTCAGTTGTGTCCTTGTCTGACCTAATTTCTATTAAAATAGAACTCTTAGGCAGTCTCACGTACAGTAAGCATTGTCCAGGGTCATATCCTAAATGCTTCACATAATCCCTAAATTCAAAATAGGACAACCTATCTATATCAACATCTAAAAACTCAGTAATTTGTCCACCAATATATGTTTTTCCTTTTTTTCCCTTCCCTTTACCCATGTTAAGAACCCCACCATGATAAACTCTCAAAGTGATCAGTTCAAAACTCATTTTAACAACCTGAAAGCATTATAAAAATGACAATTCAATAATTACTGATCATGAAAACACTATAAAGTAAGATCCTTGACATCGACCAAAATAGCATCACACAACACACAACATATTATGCTACAAATGAGGTGTCACACCTTCATTTATTACATATTGAAGCATATCCCCAATAATTAACACATTAATTTTGAAGATAAATTAAAGACGTGAAAAAAGCCTAGCTCAAATCGCAACAGAAAAACATATTACACAACAATTATATGTGTCACAACTTCATTTGTTACATATTGAAGCATATCCCCAATTATTAACACATTAATTTCAAAGATAAATTAAAGACGGTGAAAAACCCTAGCTTAAATCGCAATAAAAAAGCTAATTTTTAAAATACTGAGATCTGGGGCTAACCTTTTAGTTTATGCTTGTAATTCTAGCTTGTAATCCTAGCTTGTAACCCTAGATTGTAACCCTAGCTTGTAACCTTCTAAAATCGGCTGAAAGTTAACTACTTGTAACCTTCAACAGGAACCCTAACTTCGAATTAGGAACAAAAATGTAGTTGGGGGTTGGGTTTTAGATTTTAATAGCAACGAAGGTTGGGTTTTAGATTGTGAAGAAGAAAACACTAAGAAATCTCTTCCATCGGGTTTTGATTGTGAAGAGAAAGCTTTGTTCATATGCGATATAGGTTCCCTTTGTATTTTGTCGGGTGTCCATTGACATTCTCGGGTCGGGTCGGGTAACGGGTTAGGGGTAATTTAAAAGGGTATGGATAAATTAAATGGGTTGTATAATAATTTAAAAGAAATTATTTTCACTAAACACGTGGCAACACGAGAGGGCGAGTGTACTCCACTACACTCATTAAATCTGGGCATGGGTGTCGCGGGGGGTAAATAAATTCTCTTTTATATAGTATAGGTGCGTAATGAGTCATCCCAATAGTTTAAGTGTGACATGGACTTTTCGGGTATAGTTTAGGGTGGAAACGATGTCTTTTCCCATGTATATTCAATATATACTACTTTAAAGAACATACATATGTATGTACATTCAATATATACTATTTTAAAGAATATACATACATATATACATTCAATATATACTATTTTAAAAAATATACACATGTATTTACATTCAATATACACTACTTTAAAGAACATACATACATATGTACATTCAATATATACTACTTTAAAGAACATACATATGTATGTATATTCAATATATACTATTTTAAAGAATATACATACATATATACATTCAATATATACTACTTTAAAGAACATACATATGTATGTACATTCAATATATACTATTTTAAAGAATATACATACATATATACATTCAATATATACTATTTTAAAAAATATACACATGTAGTTACATTCAATATACACTACTTTAAAGAACATACATACATATGTGCATTCAATATATACTACTTTAAAGAATATACATGCAATATATACTACTTTAAAGAATATACATACATATATACATTCAATATATACTACTTTAAAGAACATACATATGTATGTACATTCAATATATACTATTTTAAAGAATATACATACATATATACATTCAATATATACTATTTTAAAGAACATACATATGTATGTATATTCAATATATACTATTTTTAAAAATATACACATGTATTTACATTCAATATATACTACTTTAAAGAACATACATATGTATGTACATTCAATATATACTATTTTAAAGAATATACATACATATATACATTCAATATATACTACTTTAAAGAATATACATACATATATACATGCAATATATACTACTTTAAAGAACATACATACATATGTATATTCAATATATACTATTTTTAAAAAGATGCACATGTATTTACATTCAATATATACTACTTTAAAGAATATACATACATATATACAATATTCAACAACATATACTTTTATACTGTTATATTAAAAGTATTGAATTCATAAAAGATATTCAATTTAAATTTTAAATGGAAAAAATATGTAAAGAGTAAATGAACTTAATATTTGATTGATTGCAAAATGTTTGAAAACTTACAAGTTACAAGGTTGCAATTACATTTCACTAATTTTACAAAGTTAAATTGAAAAATGAAAATTCAATTGATTAATTGTAAATTCTACAAATTTTTCATCATTTTTTCCAATTCACGCTTGTTAACATTAACGGGAATTGGCTGTGGATTGTCAAAATCAATGGCAC
This sequence comes from Capsicum rhomboideum, assembly GCA_031232105.1. NCBI lineage: Eukaryota > Viridiplantae > Streptophyta > Magnoliopsida > Solanales > Solanaceae > Capsicum > Capsicum rhomboideum. The sequence goes on along the minus strand of CP124711.1, from coordinate 27,661,818 downwards.
TAAAGCCATGCATTGGACTTGATTGTGCTGAATTCTCTCTTGAAGTCATAATTTCTTCAAGATCTTCTTCGTCTTCCGGCTTCACGAACATTCCTTGATTTCTTCGTTTTGCTCTAATCCAATCTCTAAGGCAAACTAAAACATTCATGGCATTGCCTCCCAATGAGTGTCGGTTGTCTCCAATCTGCTGCCGTCCTTGACTAAAAACGCTCTCTTATGCAACGGTTGATATTGGAACATTCAATATATCTCTAGCTAATCTTGAAAGTACAGGCTATTGTCTTTCATTATTCTTCCACCATTCCAGCGTGTTGATTCTACCTCTAGGATCCTCTGTAGGCTGTATAAGATAATACTTAAGCTCTTCCCGACTTACGGTTCTTTGCGATGAATGCTGCAATCTATTCCAAACAGATAGATCAGAAACACAATAAGCAGGCATATTATGTGCCTGTCTTTTAGAAGATGATGGTTCCTCAGAAGGATGGGGAGCGGGGGTCGGTGTAATGTGTGACGGTAAAACATTGTCAAGTAAATCAGCATAATGATTGTATAATGTGTTCATGTAACTATTTGCAACAGACATAGCCGTAAACAAAGAAGGTTCTTCATTAGCTTTTACTCCTAAAGCAGAATAAATAAGAGAAGTAAATTCGGACATAGTATTATATTTCATACATGGATTTATTATAGCACCAACTAAGAAAATAGGGGGAAGCGGAAAAAATATTTTTTAAATTTATCAATCATTGCCTTAATAGCATATTTGTAACCTGGTTTAGACATATACTTGTTAAGCAATAAAGAAATGTCGGCTAAATAAGCTAAAATATTACAAACAGTAGGATAATATTCAATCGTAGCTAGATAAAATTTTTGCAAAAAATTAACAATATCATCAATTTCAGCCCAATCTGAATTTTGTAACATACAATCGGGAAAATCACTAGCAAATTGGTTAAAAGTAATAGTAATAGGAACTTTATAAATATTGCAAGTATTTAAGAAATCATACGTAGAATTCCATCTAACATCTATTTCTTCAGGCATTAATCTCGGTCTAAGTCCATTTTCCTGACATTTTCTTTTAAATTCGGTAAGTCTAATTTTCTATTATTTCCTTGAATAAAGCCAACTGCAAGTCTAACTTTTTCAATAGCAGACTCAAAAAAAGCAAGATCATTTTTTACAATTAAATTATATATATGACAAGCACACTTAACATGAAATATTTCGGGTAACGGTGGAGAAAGTTCAGTTTTTAACAACTCAATAGCAGTGTTGTTGTTAGATGCATTATCAAAAGATATACATAAAACTTTACGGTCAATACCATAATATCTTGCAACTTTTGTAATAGATTCAGAAATAAATTTTCCAGTGTGTCTACGGTCTTCATCATACAAAAATGCTAAAATACGTTTTTGCATAACAAAATTACTATCTGCCCAATGACAAGTAATTGTTAAATAATCATTTTTATTAATAGCACGACCAAGATCAGAAGTTAAAGCAACTCTACATGAAAGATTTTTTAATAATGCAGATAAATAGTAAACATATTGTGCATGGAGTCTAAAAATATCGGACCGACAAGTACTTCTAGGAATACCCTCAAACATAGGATTATAAATTGCCTGAATATAATGAATAAAAGCTTCAAAAGAAGCAAAAGAGAAAGGCAAACAACCCACAACTATCATTTTGGCTAATTCTTTACGATCCTTCATTTTATTATAATTCTTAACTAATTGACCGGTTTTTGTGTTCAATATAGTTTGACTTGGGCCCCCAACTATCCCACCACCAGTTACCTGAGCTAGCTCTATTGGGTGGATCTCCTTCAAATGTCTCGACAACTGATCCGTACCTCCTTTATTATCCCCGGTCTTATGCTCGTATTTTGACTGACAAAGATTGCATTCAATCTTAGTGGTTCCTTCTATTCGAGTAAAAAAATTCCACACAACACTAGTTTTTTTACGAGATCTTACGGGAGCCGGGGAGGAAGATTAACCGATTCAGATTGAACATTAACATTACCAGATTCGGGTGTAACATCAACATCATCATTATTTTTATCTACATCAACAAAGTCTTCTAGTTCATTCTCTTCTTCCATACCATAATTTTCTTGAGCCTCAAAATAATTCATATCGTGAGCACCTACACGTATTTCATTCTAAAATGGTTCGCTAATTGGTACCGGAGGCACACGAGTATATCGAGTATTTGAACTACCTCTACCGGAACCAATTTGTTTCTTACTACCACTACCACTACCACTTCCGGGACAAAAATTTCTAACACTTCTACCGACTTTCTTTAATTTATCCATATTACTTATTACAAATTAAACTAACAATTATTTAAAAAAACACAAAAACAATACAAATAAAAATTCAACAAATAATACACTAGTTAAAAATTAAAAGTAAGAGATGAAACGATAATACCAAATTGATGAAGTATCCGAAAGTTGATCAATTGAGCACTTTTGAAAACTCCCACTTGATATTTTTAATTGCAAAATAATAAAATATAATTGAGCACTTTATGAGATAATTAGAAATTAAAATAATTGAGAGAGATTGAGATTTTGAGAGAATGAGATTGTAAGTTGTGGGAAAATTATTTTTGAAATGGGATATTTATAGCAAAAAATTTTAAAGTTAATTTTTTTTTTTTTTTTTTTTAAAAAAACAGCACAATTGGTCGTTGGGCCAACGACTATATAGACGTTTGGACTGCCAACGGTCCAATTGGCAGTGGGCCTGGCCCATTTAATTTTTTTTTATCCGGTGCACCGGTGGGCCTGGTCTGGTTTTTTACTGGGCCGGTCCACCGGTCCAAAATTCTTGTCCGGCCCAGCCCCCTAAACCACCCCCAGCCCCCTACGTTACCGGGTCCGGGTCCGGTCCGATCCGGTCTCTAACTGGGCCGGTCTAAATGGGCCAAAACCGGTCCGACCCGGCCCAATTGCCACCCTTAATTGTAGCCATTATTTAGACATTATTGCATTTAAAGTAAACAATGCATCATCAACATGGGAATTAATCTACAAAGTGAAGCCATTGAGATAATTCATAGAAATTAAAATTGAAAAATGGTTTGTAATTGATTGAAAAACATTTTTATTTAGTGTAGGATTAAAATGGTAATCCAACTTTGCTCCTAAATTCTTCCGATTTTTAGTATAAAATATGATATTGTATAGACACCCGTGATGTAATGGCTCCGCAATGTTCAAAACCCCATGTGATTGTAGTAGAATTGGTAGACTGGTGTGCTAAGGCAGTAGGAAAGTAAGTTGATCGATCTTTCACCAAAATAAACCTATCGTAAGGAAGAACACAATTTGCACTCACGAATACTTTCTTAAATGATCTTCACTATATATCTCAACTCTGACAGGAGAGTCCACTACCACTTCTTTGTACTTACTACTATATGATTATCTGCTTTGGAACGTCATCACACCCTCTCGGAGATTTGTTGTGAGGATTTTTTTTTTATTTAAATAGTTGTAGTGTTTAGATCAATTTGTGCGTAGTTTGACTAATTTTATGAGATATTTATCACCTCTCACTAATGACTAATTTCACGAGATATTTATCACCTCTCACCAATAACAGTTATCAGATAACTCTGTCTATCAAGATTAGGACATATGAGAAGAAATCACTTAGGGCATGTTTGGAAAGTCACCCTGGTAAGTGGATTTGATGTAATTACACTGTCTGGTATGTTTGGTTAGCCAAGTAATTACTTAGTCAGTAGGTAATTAGGTGTAATTGATAGGGGGTAATTACACTTTTCAATTCACGGGAGGAGCTGTGATTTGCTGGTAATTACATGGTGTAATTACAAGCTGGTTATTTTTTAATTTCTTTCTTTTATTTTTATTTTTATTTTTATTTTTATTTTTTAATTTATTTTTAATTTCTATTATTTTAAATTCTTTCTATTTTTATTATTCTAATATATTTTTAAAAATATTTTTTTATTTTATATTATTTATATTTCATTTCCTTCTTATTTCCCTACCTTTACTTCTTGTGATTCCATTCAATTTTTCGTATTATCTATTTTTTTTAATTTTATGTTTAATTTTTTAATTTAGCATAATTTAGTTAGTATTTTAATTTTTAAATTAAGTAGAATTCATTGTTGAATAAGGTTATAGACTTAGGTTTTCCTTTTCTTTTGAATCATATTTACGTTATGTTGAAATTTGACATAAGAGTATTATTTTTTTTTTTTGAATTCTGAACTTATGTTATATTTTCAGTTTTAATTTATTTATTTTACTAGTATTGACATGATATTTTACATTGCAAGCTATTCATTTTTAAGTTAGAATTGATAGATTATCATTTTGTCAAATGTTTTAATAATTTTATGACATTTTATTTATAATATTCATCTTTTTATCAAACATGCATTTCATGATCTTAAAAATCATGTACTTTATTTTTTTATGATTAATTTAATTAAAATATAATAGTTTGAAAAATATAAATCAATTATTTTTGTATAAGAACATATGTTATATATATATATATATATATATATATATATATATAAATGCACTTATTTGTCTAATATAAATTTTTAGTTTTTGATAATTAACTTTTATTTTAAAAATTGAATATAACCATGTAATTACACTTGTGCAACCAAACAGTATACTTGTAATTACATTGTGGCAAACAAACAGGTCATCGTAATTACTAGGCTGTATAATTACTAAGCTGGTAGTTACTACTCTAGTAATTACATCAATTCCAATTAACAAGTGGCTTTGCAAACAGACCCTTAATGTTTTTATCTCTATAAAATTTTAACTTGAGATCTCATTATTCTCAACCCCTTTTATTAATTGTCTAGCTCATACCCTTGGGTTCTAGTTGTGAGGAGTTAAAGCATATAGCATAACAATCACCGGCCTCCCAAATTAAACTATCACTAAAAAGAATACGATATTTTCTGACATCGATTTTTTTTGAAGATTTTTGGTCTTAATTAAATATATCATGAGATTTTTATTGTTATAAAAACATATCGTTAAGTTTAAATATGAAGTCAAAATTTAAATAAATTCAAATATAATTATCTCATCTTTTTCTAAACTGATTAATAAAAAAATAATGTCATACCAAATGATGCATCAAGAGTAGTTATAAGTATATATTCTTACCAATGAGGATGCTTTAAGTACCTTGTGAATGTAAACAATTTTATTGTTCAAAATTTTATCATTTTCTTTGATAGCGAGGGATTAATTTAGGCGCAACTCGACTATAGAATCGAAATATTTGTTAGTAGTATCTTTTATTTGTTAGTAGTATCTTTTTCACTTGTACACGTATTGTATTACAGCATATATTTTGTTACTGAAAAATTGAACGGATTGAAAAGAAATTCACTTAGATAATTTCTTTTTCCCTTGTGAATTTGAAGTGATGTTGTGGTTGTTTTTATGTAGAGTCATGATACTGGAGAATATGACAAGTAAGAGAGTAGAGAAATAGGTTGACCAAAGTGGAAATACTACATATTTGTAGTGTAGTGGTTGACAAGGGGGAATCGTAGAGTCAAGTGTCTGAGTCAATGATGTTCGTGCGCAAAACGTTATAAGTGACGATATGGAATCACTGAAGTGAGTCAGTCACTGATTCATAAAAGACCATAGCATACCAGCCTATACTAGCTAATAGTACCTTGCTCTGAAGTCTGAACATATCTGATATCAGTCTGACGTCTTTGCTTGCTTAACAAGATATATATCCAACCCTTTTGTTTACCTACCGTTATTTAGAATTAATTCTTCAAATTGTCACTCAACTTGTCAGTATCTCATTAAAGTAATTATTGAATTTTTTTGGACAATATTGTCACTGAACTATACATATATTTCCAACAAGGTGAAAGCTAATGGAAAAATTAAATTTTTAATGGAAGTTTATTCATATGTATTTTAAGCTATAATTTTAGATCAAATACCCATTAATTATGTAAAATTTATTTAATCAATTTCAAATGTGTCTTTAAAAAAATAAATTATATTTATGTAATTAGAGAAAAATAATGGTGCAATCTTTCGTTAAAAAGTGATACATGTATCTTTTATTTTTAATGAAAGTTTATACATTTATCATTTTGATTTTTTTTTTTTTTGTTTAAAATTCAATCTAATTATAAAATTTATCATAAAGATGTGCAAAGATAAATTGTAATTATGCATCTCCGATATTATTTTTTTAGCTAATCTTTATTTTTTGTTAAGAAGAACTTCTTATTGTTCTTAAATACCAAATCTTTTTAATTGTAAACTTGAGATTAATATGTACGGAAAAAAAAGGGGGAAGATAGTATCATTTTTTAATATTGTTTTAGATTGCTCCTCCATTTTGCACTAGTTACATGAATATAATTTATTTTATTAAAGACACTTTTGAAATGGATTAAATAAATTTTAAATATTTAATGGGTATTTGATCTAAAAATAAAACTTAAAATATATATCAATAAACTTCCGTTAAAAATTTAACTTTTCCGTTAGTTTTTACCATGTTGGAAATATATGTATAGTTCAGTGACAATATTATCCAAAAAAATTTAAAAGTTACTTTAGTGAATGTTTCTACAAGTTGAGTGACAATATTGTCCAAGAAAATTCAATAGTTACTTTAGTGGAAAACTTCTACAAGTTGAGGAATTAACTCTTATTTTTATCTCAATTTACGTGATACTGTTCAAATTTTAAGAGTTAATTTTTTAATTTTGATTGTAACTTCAGATATAAAATTTTTACATTTTAAAAAAATAAATTTACATATTTGAAAACTGCATAAGAAGTATTTTCTATCATGATAATTAACAATTCAAAATTTATATAAAACATATCTCGGTGGAAAAAATTACTCAATTGACTTTCGAAATTCGAAAAGTATCACATGCATTAGGACTGATCTAGGGAGCAACTTTTTGCATTATTTCAATTGACTTTCAAAATTTGAAAAGTGTCACATGCATTAGGACTGAGGGAGCAACTTTTTGCGTTATTTCTTCTGTAATACATTTTTCTTTCTTGGTTTGTTGAAAAAAATGACATTTCTAAATTTGAAAATAATCAAATGTACTTCATATTTTACCTTTAACGAAAAAACTTTTATAATATATATGTTTAATTATTTCATATTTTAAATTACATTCTTTTTTAAAAAAGTACTTTTTATTAAGTTGTGTCAGTTCAAATTTTAAAAATAGTATAATATACATATTTATTTAGTCTTTTTTACCATTTTCTAAAAGCTCCTGCCCTTTATTATGCCATTGATGAATCGAACGCACAATTTTAAAATCGGAAATGGAGGGTATTTACCCGTGACATTTATTTACTCTTAGTAGATGTTAGATGAATGACAAAAAGATGACGACATGTGCGTACAATGCAGGGTATGCAGATGAAAAGAATCCCATCTACATGACACTCTTCACCACTAGAGCACGTTGCATGGTTGCTCCCTCTTAATTACTCCACTTGAATTACAATTTAGAGGTATACGTAGCTCCTATTGTACTCATGTACGGTCAATTCCATGCTGTCTCTTCTCTATGGCTGATGTAATTGAATTATGTAGATGTCCCAAAAAAATGGATGTCGAAATACATAATTTATTCTCGATATATTTCGTTGAGATACATAATTATCCACATTGTAATCACTAAAAGATACATAGTGTATATATCTTTTAAACAAAACTCACACTGATATACACAGATATACATAATTCATTCCCAATACATTCTACTGCGATACATAACTGATAGTTGAGATTTTTGTAATTACTTTGTAAGAGTAGAGATTTGTGTGAATATGGTAAGTTAAGGTGTATATTTATGTTATTTTCCCACCTATTATATTATGTATCCACCTGCTCAGTTTTGCCCATTCCATGTTTTTTTTCCTTATGCCAAATTCAAAACTGAAATTTTATGCACTCCTTTTAATGGACCAAGTTAAATTTTCCGTTTGACGTGAAGACTTTAACAAGAATTAAACTAGCGTTTGGCTATAGATTCTTAAATATTTTTGGCAGGTTATTTTTGAGTGAAGATTTGGGTGAAGTTTCATCATGTGTTTGGCCATATAGTATTTAGAAAACATATCACTTTTAAAAGTACACAAAAATGGAATTAATTTGTATTATTTGCCAAAAATATTTGCCAAATAATGGCAAATTGTATGGCCAAACACTATTTGCCAAGTTTTTCCCAAAAACTACTTGGGAAGACATAGTATCTTTGTGTGGAAAACACCCAACTCACAAAGGTGAAAAGCCACGATCTACATCTTTGTAGGATTTCTCCCAACCCCAACTTCACTAAATCAATGAGCCTCAACATGAATTCAGATTATAATCACTTGCAATCAGTGGCGTACGCAGAATTTTCAATAAGCGGTATCGATATTATAAATTTAAGGATACAAATTTAACTATTACATGTACAAATAAGATATATCCTTAGTCCATTGGTTCAACTTATTTTTAAGCTAGAAGAGGTTCTTGGGTTCAATACTACATAGCCACATTTTGAAGCATATGCATATGTCAAGGTTTGAACCCCTAACCTCTGAGTACCAAATTGCGCTCTGAACCAACGTGCCAAGTGGTTTTATTAGTCAAGTGAAATCATTTTGTTCAATATATCCATTTATGCATAATATATATATATATATATATATAAATTTCCGAAGAAGTAGTGTCGCTTGACACCCCTTCCCTCAACGTAGATACCCCCTGATTGCTATCCTAGGAACTAACTCTAATTTCTAAACTTCGACAATCACCCATATCATCGAACCCACTTCAAGTTATTTCCAATTTGAAGTTAAATCAAACTCAATTCCCTAAGCAATGATTCTAGGAAAACAAAAAAATTATAACTCGATCAAACTTCCTAACACACAATAACTAGATTAGAAGACTGTAAATCATATACCTATGAAACAAGTTTTTTAATCTGGTCCTTAATTTGTATCGGGTTGCACTTCGATGACCATTCAAAACTCTCTCAAACACTGCTCTCACTTATCTGATTATGTTTTGTCTATTCTCACAGTATAAGTGCATGAATCTCATTGTGAAAGACCTTGTATATTTATAGTTCTTGGCAGTGCTAGCTTCCCAGTCCACCAAGAACTCTTATTCACCAAGGACTCCCATCTTGCTAGGATGTTTGAACCTTTGCGTTTGTGGACTCTTGTCCTGGATAGACTCTTGTATAAAATTAGAATCTTTGCTTCTTGAGATGCCTTTATTCCAGAGAGTCATTTGACAAGCTGGATTCTGGAACATGTGCCTTTAACCAGGTTTATATATGAATTTGTTCTGTGTCTTTGTCATTCATCAAAATATTTTGAACAACAAATTCCTCTTTTTTGATGATGACAAACTTATACTACTTGTGTGTGGTCAACCTGTATCAGTCAATTTGTGAACTAATCAAAGCATCAAAGAACCCCACGTTAGAAGAACCAGGTTAGAATCATGAGTTATTAACATTACACAGTAAACACATTTTTCTCTTTAATAAAAATCAATATCAAGCTTCCAAAATAAGTGTTTTGAGTTATCAACTTTGAGCTCATGGCCACTGGGGTCTATCATGGATACAGTCAAGATAGCACCAATACATCTCAGTTAAATAAAATGAAATATCATCAAAGTCAAGCAAACAACCAATAAGATAGAATATAAAGCAAATTAGTTTCATTAATAACACCATGATCATTAGCAAAAAAGAACAACAACCTAGATTATGAAGAGAGCAAAAAGAAATAGTTAGAGGTAGAACTTAGGAGGACAACTAGGCTAGGCTAAGCAGGAGGGGTCGGGGAAAAAGGAGGAGCCTATTGAAGCAGCTGATAGATACCTTGAAGGCTGGCTGAATTAATGACTTTTTCCTTGTAATTTAGCTCGTAGATGAGCAATTTGAGCTCTAAGATCTTCCTATTCAATGGAATACTCCCATGAAGTGGATCAATAGTTTCTTGATGAGTCATGTGGAAAGATAAAACTTTTACGTCTTTAGGAGGTAGAACAACTAGTAATTTTTGTAGTAGGGCATTAGACCTCATTGAAAAAGTAGATACAACAACTTGATTCACTTTGCTAATGATATCTTTGGTGGTCTAAGTCTGCCAAACTTTCACAGGCAGCTGAAGATATGCAAAGACTGCCCCCAAACCAAAATCCATAAGCAAGACCAAAGCCCTTCTTATCCTATTTGCTGATTTTGAGAGTGTGATGCATCATAAGCTGAGGCAGATTAATCTGCATCCTAGAGTCCAGTAATTCGATCAGTGTGAGGTCAAAGAAGTTTAACTCAGTACTCATCTCCCGTCTTAGAACCAACATCTTATGGACAACCTCAAAAAGTAGCTTGTACAAAGAAGACATCACTCTCTTTGTACTCGACCATGTTCATCAAGATGTTAGTTATTGGAGAATTTCTTAGTGATGTCAAGAGCAATAGGTAGCCCATCTAAAGAAGGCTAGTCCTTTCTAACATAGAACCTCCAACCATCATGGGGAACCAAAGCTTACGCCAAGAGAGAAAGACTGATCTCAACATAAAGATTGCGCATAGTATTGGTAATGGAGGTAGCGATCCCTTCACCATTGATGTAGAACTGAATGATCTCAGCCTTGCATTTTTTTCTCTAATGATCACTTTGGAGGAATAGGTTTTTCCAACCTTAAGTAGCCAACAAGGTCAGTAATTCTTCTATCTCAGGATCCCCATATCCAATAACCACATGACCCTGCAACACAAATTACTTGCGAAATTGTACCGCCTTAGTCAAGTGAGGATCCAATAGGGCATCCTCTTCATCCACATAGTTGTATATTTTTTCTTCTTTATCATCCTCACCAAGGGATTCTGATGAGGGCAGTGCCTCCTAATCTTCCTCACCCTTAGTCTTTTCATTTCAAACTCTAAGATCCTAAATAAAAAAGAAAATACCTGCCTTTCTAATGAGATGTGATTTGTCTAGGGCTAGCTGAACTATGCCTCACCAGAGGAGAAAAGATTTGATGCTTTCATACTTCTTCTTCCAAATGCAGGCTAACCCCAAGGGGTTGTGTGAGCCGCCTCATTTCTTTCTTTCTTGGTCAATAACTAAGCATATTTCCAACAAATATTTCTTCATTGGAAGAGCAAGAAGCGGAACTAGAAGAAACCTTTCTTTCTTTTTATGGATAACCAATCCTTAGGACTAATATACATTCTTACTATGGGCTTGGCCACACCTTTGGCTATTTTCATGGCTTTTCGAGCAGGCCGTAGAAAGAGATTTAACACAGAAAACATTTGACCTGACAGAGCTCCTAGATGAACCACGTCGAGTAACCTATTTCTTAGGAAGCTATCTAGAGATACAATCCTCTTACTCTTTCTCTTACTTTCAACAGTCTAAACCTTCTCAATAGGCTTAGAGGCATAAGTAGTGTTGTCCCTAGACCTATATTGCTTTGTCCTTTTGCTTAAGCAAGTAGAGATGAACAATTGGGCTTTAGCTTCCTTCCATTTACTCGGGGTAAAAGAAGGTCTAGGCACAACTACAGGAGCCGGATTGAGGGATACACGTTCTTCCTCAGGAATGGCCTACTACTAGCTTTCTTGAGATGAGACCTGACCCTCTTTGGAATCAACAAAGCAATGGGTGTATCTTAATTATCAAAATCTTTTATAGGAGTAGAAGAAACAAAAGGTCTAACTTGTTCCACGGATTCAATAACCTTATAAGCACATTTTGTTATTATACCCCGTGGGCAAGCTCAAATTGTTCCACAAGTGCAGATATATCAATCCCAAAGGTCGTATCTCCTAAATCCTCCTGACCTAAGCCTACTCAAAACATAGTTCATAGACCTAATGGTAACATAATTGGTGTTACTCACATAAGATCTCGTCCCAATTCTAAAAAAGATATGTTAAACAACGTGTAATTAGTTCCTGATTTTAAATTCAATCTTTGTTTGTTTCCCAAATCATAAAGCCCTTACAACGTTATGTCACTTTCTCTCCCAATTTCTTTGTATTTCAGGACCTCTACAGTGGAAGCAGATTGATTGATAGTGCAATGGTCTCTACCTTCTGCTTATTCAAGATCCAAGTAAAGGTGATACGTGATGTGTCATGGAACTTATCAAAGTGGTTTAAGGGCATATGCGTTAGATTGACCTTGTAAATGAAATAACAATAAAACAAATCACAACAAAAGTAAGGTAATGAATATAAGAGAAAGAATATGATCGAGCCTTGTATTAGATCTTGAGAATCGGGTCTTGATGGCCTAAGTACAGTGTGTCCGGAATAACTTTAGAACTGAGAAGTTAAGGGCTATACAAAGCGTAAATTGAAATTATGGAGCCTCTAACACAAATAACTAATGTACTATTTATAGAGGAAAATCTACGGTACTACTAGTGTATGGTTCAGCCCTCTCATAGTTTTCCACTAGATCACTAACTCTGCCGTTGCGTACAGACTAGCGAATATCTCGACCTCTTCTGTAATCTTCTGTAATTTGCGGGCTAGCAGACATATCCTAAATTTATCCTCGTCGGTGTTGTCTCTGTGTCCTAAACTTACCCTTTTACCCTTTCGGAGCTAGACGAGCTACTGGCATGGTGAGGCATCGGATGTCTCGGTAAAATGGATTCCGAAATCCTTCCAGTTTGAAGAGCATTCCTTAGTTCGATTCTCGAGGATGTTTATTCAAGACTTCCTAACCGTACCTTACGATCGGATCCATTTGCCAAGTGTTGCCGTAGCATTTGTCCACCTGGGAAGGACTGTTTTTACCCTATGCATTATGCATACATAGATATTTTACTTTTGTTAATATATATATATTCGGAACGTTAAACTGAAAACGTTTAAATTTAATAAGAAATAATTAAAAAGTATAACATGTGTATATGAAATATAACGGCAAAAGGTGTTATGCTAAATAATCCGAGAAAAGAGAAACACAACTGTGGGCAAATCAATTTGATGCTGGGGAAAACGGAACCAAAGGATACAGCTTGGACATCCCTCCACTTTCTTTTTCCGGATTCTGTCTCTCTCTTTGTTTTTAATATGAAAAAGCTTTATCTGCATTTCAGAATGCACATTTCTATAATCAGATTATTATTATTATTATTATTATTATTATTATTATTATTATTATTATTATTATTATTATTATTATTATTATTATTATTATTATTATTGTTATAAATATGATATACGATACTTTGCAGCCTCCTGATAACTCCAAATTATCGAAAGGAAATAAATATATAAAAAAATTATCTCAAAAATATTTATAGATAATTTAAATAAATATTATGAGTGCATAAGTAGGACGGGTGTGTAGGGAAATGAGGAGTGGGGAGAGTTTGGGGTATAGGGATTTGGGGGGTGGGCAGATGATGGGTTTGGGAGTGAGAAAATCATTTGTTTGTTCGCTCTATTTTTATTGGTATCATTATCTTGATTTAAAAGAAAAAAGAATATTGTGACCAATCAAATAAAAAATTATGTTTGTCCATATAAAATACATCCTAATATGCAGTAACCTAGTAGAGGATATTGGATTACTTTTATATAGCATACATAGTAAAACTTTAATTACGTACACTGTCACAAGATATAAATTAAATCCAAATCTAATACCAATGGTGTACTGTTTGGAATGCACTTCTCTGTTTTCTATTTATTTTTTGTTTTGCTTTGCTTTCTGGAAAACAAATGCATGTTATGATATACTTCTTAAAGGTTGTAGTGCATCTGTGCTGGAATTTTTTAATTCTTTTTGAAGATACAAACCTTTCAATTGTTTTCTAATTTCCCGAGAGAGGAAAAAAATGTCGTTATTAATTATTAGGAAAATATATACGTAGTACTAATGTTATACGCTGTCTTATTTCCTAAAACTAGATATATTCTTGAAATTCCGTGGAATTGCATCATTTGTTTTTAGGAAAGTATATTTTCTCTCTAGTTTTGATTCTAGAGCAGGGTAATCTTCAACAATCTCTTCTTTTTTTGTTCCCGATTCAGCATCTAGTATTTCTTTTTGGAGCTCGATTCATTCGAATTTTTCCCAAAAAATATCACTTTAAGAGATTAAAAACTTTCTACCAAAGATGATTTCATTCTCAAGGCTGAACCCAAAAGTTTTAGTTGAAAATGGAGGGAGATACTTACCAAATCGCATCTATGGGCACGTTAGAAAAACTAGAAATGTTGTTGAGACGGGGAAAAATGGCGAAAATGTCTCTTAGATTCTAATGGCACAAAAAAAATGATTATACAAGAGGTACGGATTTAATTCTCACAATATTTTTGCATCTTTCTTTTCCATGATCTCTCCTCTCTAAGGGCGATATTGTTTGGTAGGAAGTATTAGAAAAAATAATAATGTATATTAGTTTTGGTATTTATTTAATGCCTTGTTTGATATTATTAGTTATACATTTATATTCAGTAATATAGGGCGTATAACTAATACAAAACAACACATGGTACTAGGGTTATTAATGCATAATATTCAATTTACTAATTGCCATATTAGTAATACTTTTTTTTTTCCACCAGGGCACCCATATTGGAGCCCGACTACATCTAGATAATGAGTTGCAGGGCCCATTCTTGGAGGAGCACTCTCAACAAGATTTTTTTTCATATATAGAGCTCGATCGAACCCGAGACCTTTGATTAAGATTAGAGGTACCTCAATCATCCCATCAGAACCTATGTTGATCTAATACTTCTAATTTAATAATTAATACTATTCTTTGTATACCTTAGCCATCGATATTGTAATAGAAAGACTGACTCGCTAAGACAAAAAACAATCCGAAAAGTAAAGGAAGAGGAGAATTCACAATTTCCCATGCAACGAGAAGAAAGTGAAAGTTGGCTAAAATGTAACGTGCGTCTCTGCATGAAATGGACCCTGGCTTTTTTTAAGGATTCCCATACACTACTCAACACATTCAAACAAAGAATGATCCAAACATAAATTAAAGTGAGAACTTACGTAAAGTAAAGGACACATTAAATAAAGTACTCCTACTATTTCGGTTTCAATTCTGACTTCAATAAACCTATTTTGAAGATTTGGCTCTATTTTCTAAAATTCGGACTTGCAATTTCGTTAGTTGTCCCTTACTAAGAGCAAAATGAGTAAACATTTCTCTGATTTTCAGATGACAATGAAGAAGTAATAGAAACACTTCAACATGGTACAACAACAACATCCCAGTGTAATTCCACAAGTGGGGACTGGAAAGGGGAGAACGTACGCAGACCTTATCATTATCTTTGTGGGGTAGAGAGATGTTTTCGATAGACCCTCGGCTTAACTGGTACCTGCCAAATAGTCTTAAAAAAGAGACAAATATGGGGCAATCGCAATATAAACCAATCGAAATGGAAAGCGCTACACAACAAACAATAGAAAAAACAATAATGGAAATGAAATAATACAATAATCGGCACATAAAATACCAGCAAAAGCTAAAATCAAAGATCAAGATGACCAAAAATGACCCCCAAACCTATCTCAAAGGGAAGCAAAAGAACACTCAACAACCAACTAACCTTCTACCCTGATACGCGATAGCTAAACTCTCTTATCTAAGACTATGTCCTCAGTAAGGTCAAGATGAACTAGGTCCTGTCTAATTACTTCCCCCCAATACTTCTTCGGTCTACCTCTACCTCTCCTGACGCCCGCCACTTCCAACCACTCATACATCCTCACTGGGTCATCTACACTCCTCCTTTTCATATGCCCAAGCCATCTTAGTTTCGCTTCCCTCATCTTGTCCAATACAGAAGCCACTCCTACCTTGTTTTGTATCTCCTCATTCTTAATCTTATGTCTCCTAGTATGACTACACATCCACCTCAACATTCTCATCTCAGCAACTTTCATCTTCTAGATATGAGAGTTTTTAACAAGTCAACACTCCGTTCCATACAATATAACCGGTCTAACCACCACTCTGTAGAACTTGCCTTTCAACTTATGTGATACATGTATATCACACAAAACCTCAGAAGCTAGCCTCTATTTTGCCCATCCCGCACCAATATAATGTGTGACATCCTCGTCGATCTCAGCATTACCTTGAATGAAAGATCCTAGGTACTTGAAACATTCTCTCTTGGGGATTCCTAGAGACTCAAGCCTTACTTCCACACCAATCTCAGGTGTAACATCACTGAACTTACATTCCAAATACTCAGTTTTGGTCCTACTCAACCTAAATTATTTAGACTCCAGTGTTTGTCACCAAACCTAAAGCCTAATATTAACTCTGCATCTAGTCTCATCAACTCACACTATGTCATCAACCAATAACATATACCACATCACCTCACTCTAGCTATGACATGTCAGTTCATACATAACTAGTGCAAAAAGAAAAGAGCTAAGAGTCGATCCTTAATATAACCCCATTATGACTGGAAAGTGTTAAGAGTGTCCTTCCACTGTCCTCACCCTAGTATTTACTTTCTCACATAATCGACCTAGTGTAAGCCACAAGTACACCTCTAGCCTTTAAGCATCTCCATAGAACCTCCCTAGAGACTTTGTCGTATGAATTCTCCCTCTTCCCCTTCCTATACTTCTCTACCAGTCTCCTTATAAGGTTGATAGCTTATGTGGTAGATTACCTAGGCATGAAATCGAATTGGTTCTCGATAATGGACACACTTCTTCTCAACCTCATCTCCACCACCATGCCCCACACTTTTATAGTATGACTTAATAACTTGATACCCCTATAGTTGGTACAGTTCTGGATGTCACCCTTGTTCTTGTACAATGGAATCCTCATACTCTATCTCCGTACTTTAGGGGAAAATCTATAATAGTGGGTAGGGGTTCTCGGGAACCCCCACCCGCCATGGTAGAACTTGTAATTACATTAAAAAATTATATTTAAACACTAAGAATTTCGGATGGGAACCCATAACAAAAAGGGATAGTTGGCTCAATGGTGTTGTTGTCCAGCATTAAGCGGGTTCGACCCCTGGTGGGTTTGAAAGTTTTGCTTAAGTCTATCTTGCTTTTTAATTTTAAAATTCTAAAACTGCATGTGGTGTTGTACGGGAACCCATAAGTTTAAAATCCTGGATCTACCTTTATCGTGCTTCAAGCATTTTCGTTGTCCTAAATATGACATTAAACAATCAGGTTAACCACCCCAAGTATGGCATGCCAATGATCTTTTAGAATTCTACTGGGATTTCGTCATTCCCGGTAGCTCTTCCCATACTCATCCTACGGATAACAAACTTAAGTTGATCTTCAACCTATATAGACTCACAATACCTAAAATCCTACCGCCTCTCGGAGTGCTCCAACTCTCCTTGCACAATGTTTGTGTCCCTTTCTTCATCCAGGAGTGTATGGTAGTATGTCTGCCACCTTTATTAAATAAGTGTCTCACTCATCAATTCTCTGTCATCCTCATTTTTAATGTACTTTACTTGGTCTAGCTCTCGATTCTTCCTCTCTCTTGCCTTATCTAGCTTGTACAACTTTTTATCTCCGTATTTGTCCCCTAGCTCCTGGTACAAGCATTTGAAAGTGTCGTTTTTGCCATTGTAATTGCCAACTTGGCCTCTTTTCTCACCACTTCATAAAATTCTATATTCACCCTCTTATCCTTCTCGTACTTTTTCTCTACTAACTTCAGATACGCCATATTCTTAACCCTACCTTTAATGTGCCTGCTAATGACGGCACATTTTATGCTTTTAACTAAGGATAATTGTAAGTTTTCAAGCAACCATTGGTATTTTTAATGTGTTTTGTGTTTATTTTTAGGAAATAAGTCTAAGGACAGAAAAGAGGGAGCAATATGCTGAAAATGGGTGTGACGACTCTTCTGAAGAACCGTCAGAGTCCTGACGAGCCGCCACCCCACTCGTCAAGACAAAACAGAAACTATGTTCCAATGGATTTTGGTGACGGCTCAGCTAGCGATCAGTCAGAGCCCTGACGAGCCATCACCCAAGCCGTAAAGATGAAATAGAAATGGTCACTTTTGACTAAGAACATGACGGATCCAGCGACGATCCGCCAAGAGCTTGACGGATCGTCAGAGTTCTACCAAGACAAAATAGAACCCAAGCTACTTCGGAGGCTAGTGACGGTTCGATTGGCGATCCGTCACCAGGTTGGCGGACCGTCAGATGAAACGTCAGAGGCAAAACGGGTTTCCCGAATTTAAATTTTAAATTTTTTATTTCTGGAACCTATAAATACCTAGTCTAGGATTTATATTAGGCATCATCTTTTATATTTTGAATATTCTTTTAACGTAGTCTCTTAAGAATCGATATTTTTAGGGTGAAAACACATCTTTTTGGTTTTTGCGAAGGATTGAAGAACTGAATTTCTTCTTTGTAAGGTTTTACTTTTACATTATGAAATATATTTCTTTCATCTCTTTCTTTACCATGAGTGGCTAAAAACCCTATAACTAGGGCTGTGGAATCCTTGGAGGAAAATCACTTCTACGGTTTATGTTTGTATGAATTTGAATTATTCTTGTAATTATATTGCTAATTTCTTCATTTTAACACATTTCTAGTGGTTGCAAACATTAGATCAAGCCCTAAATTTAACTTGCTTAAACAAAGAGGTTAAAATTGGGAAAAGGAATTGGTAATAAGAATTTGGAGATTTTTGTTTTTAGGGCCAATCACCTTTTATTATCAAAACAAAATATTTTCATTTAGGCCCATAGCTGACCCTATCCAAAACTAATCCAAAATATCTGAGTCTAGAAAACAGCATCAAGACAATAAAGAAAATGCAAAAAATGGAAAGTGACTCAGGCTATCTGATCGTCTTGTCCGCTGAAGTTCCCTTTTTCAATCCACTGAGTAAGCTTCCTTGTTGATTTTTCAGCAACTTCGAGACAGGCTCATGTCAAAACGTCCAACGTTGGTCTTCACTAATCTTTTCATCCTTCACAGTGGTCAGCTAAAAAAAGATAAGTACCAATCTTTACTCTCCTCAATTAGATCGATAGTTAAACCATCAGATCTGTAGATTTGAGTGTTGATCAATACCATTAATTCATTCATCTGAACTAATTATCACGGTGATGTTAGACTCCATCTATTTCAAGACTCCACATCTTATCACTGTGAATTTATTGATTGACTTAACTTTTCATTATTGCCCCATCTTTTTCCTTCGATTAGTGGGTTGAATCTCATACGAGATTAATACCACCGCCAAGTCTCCAGAAATAGTAGGTTCAATAACGAAATAGGTTTTTTTGCTGATTCCTTATTATGTAGCAAGTAAATCCTCAGGCAATAGTTGATATCATACCAAGTCCATCCATCCAGAGCTCAAAGATCCTGATTTGGTATCGAAGTACACCTCAAAAGCTCTCACCAGGTGCAAATACTCAAACCAGTTTGAAATACTTCTAATCTTATGTGCTTTGAATAGATGAACTGGACTGAAACATACTGCCTAATTAATGCTAAGTACCTGCAACATTTCCTCTATTTCTGAATTCGGAGTTTCTAACCTCCGTCTAACGGTTAATAATTTGACGAGATTAATCACTTGAGGCAAAAAATTGAGTTATACTTTCATCACTTTAAGTTCAAGAGAGTTAAAGTAAAAATCATTTATTTAGGTTGGAAAATATTTAAATGAACATTGGGAGCCGGTTTCTTTATAATTACATGTATTTATACAAATTTATCTTTTACGTAATCCGAAAGTTATTGGAAATCAAGGTGAACACAATCCTAGTTTGTCTTCCATCTATTGATTACATGTTGTGAATTTAACCATCATAACTTGATATAAGTGAAACTATTTTATTAACTTTCAATGCAAAACCCCTCATTTCATGAAAATCGTTGACTAATAGTCATTTGAACTACACATAACTTAGTTAACACCTTATTCCCTGTGGGATTTGACCCCAACCTTTGTTGGGTTCTATATTTGACAACGACCGTTTACACTTCCTTATGGAAGTTGTAGTTTGGGCATATCAAATTTTGGTGTTGTTGTCGGGGAATAAGGTTGTCAATTAAGTTGTTGTGTTTATTAGACTTTTAGTTCTTTTTCCTAATTTTACTTTATTTGTTGTTTCTGTAATTTGCAGGATACAGGCAGTGCTTGCCAAGTACTCGTCATTCGGGCGAACCATTGCTACCTTACGATCCCGAATTTGCAAGGACTCTGAGAAGAAACATGAATGCATAACTTTTTGCTCAATAACAGGAAGCAACAAGACTTGCTGCTACCCAATTGAATCAACAAAATGTTAATGCACCCGGTCATGTTCCAAATGATGATAATGAGGATTTGGGTGATAATGAACTGGGTGATGTCGTTGATAGGTAACATGTGGGAAATATTGTTCGGGCCAACCAAAATCAGCGACCTCGAGTTAGAAGGCGTCAATAATATGCAATGAACTTTGCTCTTGATGATGAAGATGAAGACAACTTAGATGGAGTTGGTGCTACTGGAGCTATTATCTTGCCACAACTAGCTACTGGGATGAAGTTTAAGATCACCAGTGTGATGATTCAATTGCTAAACCTTAAGAGTTTATTTGGAGGACTGCCTAGTGATAATCCAAACAAGCATTTGGTAAACTTTATAAACATATGCAAGTCTTTTGATTACCCTGGAGTTAGTTAGAATGCGATTCGATTGAGGTTGTTTCCATTGTCTCTATCTGGAGAGGCAACTCTGTGGTTAAATGAGGTAGTGCCCAATTTTATAGCAAACTAGAGGTAGCTGAAAGGAGCTTTCCTAGAAAAGGTTCTTTCTGCTTATAGGATGTTACAGTTGAGGGACTAAATTTGCAACTACCGAATTAGACACTACATGAGACTTGGCTTAGGTTTAAGAAGAAGCTGACCCAATGTCCTAACCATAAGCTGACTGATGATCATTTGATGGAGACATTCTACAAGTCTTTGAATTCGAACACTAAGCCAACAGTTTGTAACGCAGCTAGAGGTGCTTTTATGGAGCACACTTTCATAGATGCCACTGCGATACTTGATAGACTCACCAAAACTAGTAGGGCCTGGCATACCAGGTATTCAGAGGTAGCAAGCAATACATATGTTGTTGGTATGTCGGCCAACCAATGCCGAAGAGAAGAAGAGCGTGACCAAGATATGGCTCATATGAAAACTCAAATGGATTTACTAACGAAGCACTTATTAGCCGGAGGCGTTGAGAAGGTGAAAGCAGTTGGTTCAAAAAGTAGGGCAGTTGAATCCAATTCTGAGAAACTGTTTGAATAACCAGGGGGATTTCTGGGCAAATGGCCAAGTAAACCAAGGTCAGAACTAACAACGAGATAACTTTTATGAAAAATCTAGTTATAGAGGTCGTGAGCAAGGGAATTAGAAGAACAAGAATGATTTAAGTGGGTTGTATATACCGCCAAAAAATTATGATAAGACCACAAATGATTCAGGAAAGCTTTCTATGGAGGCTATGATGGCTAAAGTAATGAAAAGAGTGAATTTCACTGATGTAGGTGTTAATAAAATGAAAGTGACTTGTATTTAATAAGTCAACTGGTAGATTCTCACTCCACTTCTATCAAGAGGTTGGAGCACCAGATGAGTTAGTTATGTCACACCCCGAATCCCATCGGGACGTGATTGGCACCCGAAGCCGATATGTTGCTCATGAACCAATCTTTGCTCATGAACCTTCACATGCATGCCCTCATATGCGTCTTATTCTTTCTTATGCAACTATGTAGAAATTATAAACATGGAAACTTATGCCATAAACATATATATAACACTTGGCCGTTGGAGCCATTACGTAGAACTGAACGTACACTTCTTTCATTCACATACCCACATAGGTCTACGAAAGCCTCTAACAAATACATGACCATGTCTATACAATATTTACAATATCAAAATACTGTACACTATGACTCGAAAAGCCCCGAACCAAGTGGAGCTCACCAAAACTCTGCAAATGATCCCCAGTCTACAGATGAGGTCTACTAATACCTGCACCTGCATATGTAAGGTAATTCCCCCGAGGGGGTCAGCACGAGAATGTACTGAATATGTAAGGCTAGAGAAATTACATCATACATGAGAATGTCAATGAAATAAATAGGATAATGTCAATGAAATAAATAGGAGATATTATTTAATATGGGTAAACCATCGTTCTAATTGGAAACTTGCATACTACTTTCGTTATGAACAATTTCGGACATTCATTTTATATCCTTACCTATCATAGAATATCTTTCATACGTATTTACACTCAAGAGATTCTTTCCAGCTTCTATGTTCATTATCACTATGGTTCTACTACTTGGTGAGTAAATTTCAAAAGAATAACATTCATTCATACACATCCACTCTCTTGGTGGATGAATAATATAACCTACAACCACTCTATGGTAGGGGTATCATACATCCACTCTACTTGCTTCTGTACCTTAGCTTACTTCACTCAATAACGTATTAATCATATACTGCCCGGGCCTAACTGATCAGTGGGAAATAATATAGAGAACCGTCATGCAGGTGTACATGTCACCCCATGGATGATATATAGTGAACCGTCATACAGATGTACATGTCACCCCATGGATGATATATAGAGAACCGTCATGCAGGTGTACATTGCACCCCATGGATGATATAATAGAGAACCATCATGCAGGTGTTCATTGCACCCCATGGATGATATAATAGAGAACCGTCATGCAGGTGTTCATTGCACCCCATGGATGATATAATAGAGAACCGTCATGCAGGTGTTCATTGCACCCCATGGATGATATAATAGAGAACCGTCATGCAGGTGTTCATTGCACCCCATGGATGATATAATAGAGAACCGTCATGCAGGTGTTCTTTGCACCCCATGGATGATATATATATACCTCAACTTTTACCAGCTTGGTACAAACATCATAACATTATTACATTTTAGAACATCACATTCTCAGAACTTAGAGTTAGCATATCTACACACTTGTACGACCTATTAAGGATCACGATGCTATTGGCAACACACATGTATATACGTTATCTTGTTTCTCTACTTCCAAGAGATTAACATTTTTGCTACTTCTTATGAGATCTTCTATAACAAGAACTAACATAGCACAATATAGGGATGTTCTATATGAAACTTCTACCCCTTCAGAATGTGATCCATACTTAATGAAACATATAACAACCACGCATATTACTCCTTTACACTCTTCTACCCTTCACTAAGTTATGGGGATAACACGTTAAGGACCATGACATTAAGGCACACACTTATATACATTTCACTGCACTATCACACATCTTCTTTTACATACTAAGGATCAAGACATTATTCGAAACACACCTATATCTATTACCTCACTTCTCTACGTCATGAGATTGATACCTTAACTTATGAGGGAGGGTTAAATTAGCTCACATCCTACTTCCTTCATTGTTTTTATAAGACTTCTACCTATGAAAGATGGGTACAAGAACAACAATCATCAAACTATGAGACTTTGGGATCATGACATATTTTGGACATGCTAAGCAAGCATTAATAGATTCTCGTTATGCCTTACTCTCTCTGGAGATCGTCCTTTTAGGACTCACGACATTCTGACATCTTTGGGATTTCAGTCAATGAATAGCCAATGGATATGAGATAAGTAAATCATAGTTCATCTAAGAATAGGGCATATATGGATAACAATATATGTCAACCTGAATTGAGATACTTCACAACCTTTAGAAATAGAACAAGCCAATAGGTTACATATGAAGAATAATATACGTCAACCTGAATTGATGTGCTTTATGCCTTTCGGAAGTGAAACATGATCAACGTCAATAGGAAAAATATGATGTAGAAGGACACGGAAAGAGTAACCTTACATACCTGCACTTCCAAGTATGAATACACAAATCTATGTATGAATACAATGGTCCAGCTCCTTCTTTACTTCTTAGTCTACAATACAAGGTCATACCGAACTTACATTAGCAACTAGTCACTATATAAGCGTACAAGACGACAATGAACTATGTGGCTACCATATAAGGTCATGTCATCCCCTCCCAATACAATCCACTGCATTTCCATACCAACAACACCATGACATTACACACATTGACCAAAAGATCACACATAGATAGCATTTCGCACCATATTTACCCTTTACGCATTTCCCGTTATCATTCCGTCGGAAATATGCCTTTATAACAACATATAAACAACCATACATACTTAACATAATCCAAAACACCTCCATACAACACTTCAAAGTCATTCGAATGACATTACAAGTTGATAATTACATCCCAAAAGGGTATCGGGGCTTTCGGGGATCAAAGGAATACGAGAGCAACCAAAACACATTTCTGGACTGACCTGCGCAGCCACCTGCGCACGCAGGTCAGTCACATGCGCACGCAGATGGCCATTGGCAGCAGCCAGTGCCATCTGCGTTGGCATCTGCGCCCGCAGATGCCCTCGTCTGCGGGGCGGATGCCCGTTTTGGTCCGAAATGGCTTCGTTTTGGGTCTTTTGATGCCATGAATGGTCCATGATCATAACCAACTTAATTTTAACATATTTTTGATCATTCAACATGCCAACCACCAGCCATGATTTCACAACACACATAACATCACCAAAACGACACTTTACGGCCAACATGCCACCAAAGCCATAACCAATTTATCAATGGAATTTCCAAACACTATACACAAGTATAAAACAAGTCAAGACTATAATCACATCTCATATATCAATATTTAATCCATCAAGTTCATTTCCATCAAGATCACAAATCCATGTTCAAGTTTTCAAGCCATAAAACATCCTCCGATTTAGCAAACACAAATTGTTTTGCACATAGGGAACTTCTCCCTCTTCACCAACATAACCAACATGATATGAGTAGTCTCTCATGCACATATAATATCTTAAATCATAAGTATGAACACTTACCAAAGTGTGCAAGATGATGCCTTTGTCCAAAAGATGAAAGCCTAGAGTTTGAGTTGAGAGCAAAAATGTTGGAGAAATTTCTAGAAATGGCATGGGTGTCCAAATGAGAGAAAAATCTGATTTTCTCTCTTATATAGGCCCCCAAGTCTTTCTTATCCTTTTATCAATATTAATTATTATGTTGAATGGGTCAAATGGGTCATAAATGAAAGAATGGGTCAAAATCTTGTGTTGGGCCATGTCTTCTCTTTATTTGTGGGTTCTATTTAAGGCCCAATAACTAGCCCAAAATTTTTAAATGCAAAAATCATCAAAGTTCTCATGTTTTATGATTTCCAAAAATGCTATAGGAATTAATCAGACTCCGAAACTTACGGGGTGTTACAAGTTATCTGCAGCCTTTAATCAGCGAAAGAGTGGGACTTTGCCAAGTGACACGATGCATAATCCACAAAATGATGGAAGTTGTTTAGCTATCACCACAAGAAGTGGTAAAGTAGTGCCTGAACCACATCCGATGGTTCAAATACATGTGGAGAATACATCCTTTGAGGAGGAGTTAATGGATGATGATGTTGATGCTAAGGATATGTCACCCGAGTCTGAGAAGCTGGAAAATATTGGTAAAAAGAAGGTAGATGCTGAAAAGTCTACCAATATGAAGATTGATGATAAGGTAAGCAAGTAGAAAGGTAAGGAGGTTGAAAAACCTCTAACATAAATACCTAGACCTTCTCCCCCATTTCCACACAAGGTAAAGAATAAAGTGGAATATGGTAAGTTCAATAAGTTTATATCCATGCTGAAGCAACTGTCAGTAAACATCCCTTTGGTTGGGGCACTTGAGCAAATGCCAGGATATGCTAAGATCATAAAGGACTTAGTCACAAAAAAAGAAGGTGAGCTTTGAACCTATAGATAATATCCATAATTATATTGCGATTGCCTTGCGATTGTTGGTTCAAAAGAAGTCAAACAAAGGAGCGTTCACTATTTCTTGCACAATTAGTGTACTCAGTTTTGCTAAGGCACTATATGATCTCGGTATGAGCATAAACTTGATGCCTCTAGCCATATACCAGTAGTTGGGCTTAGGAGCTCCCAAACCGACATCTCTGTGGTTATTGATGGCTGACCGAACGTCAAGCAGCCTGTGGGAATATTATATGATGTGCTTGTAAAAGTGGCAAATTTTATATTCCCAGCTGACTTTGTAATTTTTGATTGTGAGGTGGATTTTGAAGTACCCATAATCTTGGGTAGACCTTTCTTAGCTACGGGGAGAGTGTTGGTTGACATGGAATTAATAAGCTAAAGTTTAGATTGAACGACGAAGAGGTGAAGTTCAATATTTTCCAGTCGATGAAGTAACCGAGAGAAATGAGTGTCGTCTTGGTTATTGATGTTATTGATGAGAGTGAGATTGAGGTACCTATCAAGGAAAAATTTGTTATTGAAACTCTAGCTGCGGTGTTGATAAATTTTGATGGAGATGATAAAAAGTGTATGAAGAAATAGTTTATGCATTGACTGGAATGGGTTCATATTTGTATGCTCCGAAGGAGTTGGACCAAGACTTGAGAAATAGGCCAACTCCTCCGACAAAGCCATCTATTGAGGAACTACCTATGTTAGATTTGAAAGAGCTACCAGGCCATCTGAGGTACGTGTTTCTGGGAGAGAAAAACACTTTGCAGGTAATCATTACTGCGGACGTGGTAGAATGGCAAGTGGAAGCATTTGTATCGATATTACGAAAGTACAAAAGAGTTATTGGGTGGATGATTGCAGATTGGGATTCCACCAGGCATTTGTACTCATAAGATTCAGTTAGAAGAAGAGTGTGTCCTTACTATTGAACATCAAAGGAGACTCAACCCACCAATGCAAGAGGTGGTGAAGAAGGATATAATTAAATGGGTCGATTCAAGAGTGGTGTACCCGATATCTAACAGTAAGTGGGTAAGTACAGTTCAGTGCACCCCCAAAAAAGGGGGGGTATGACGGTGGTAGCTAATGAGAAGAATGAGTTGATTCCACGTAATCCTGTTACTAGATGGAGAGTGTGTATGGACTACAGAAAGTTAAACTCTTGGACTCTTCGAGACCAATTTCCAATGCCTTTCATATACCAAATACTTGATTAGTTGGCAGGAAGGGGTTGGTACTACTTTTTGGATGGGTATTCAGGCTATAATCAAATATCCATTGCACCAGAAGACTAAGAAAATACCACATTTATGTGCCCTTATGGGACCTTAGCCTTTAAGCAGATGCTCTTTGGGTTGTGTAATGCTCCAGCCGCTTTCCAAAGATGTATGATGTCAATTTTCTCGGACATGATGGAGGACACTTTGGAAGATTTTATGGATGATTTTTCTGTGGTAAGAGATTCTTTTGATGATTGCTTGGCAAATCTTAGCAATGCCTTGCAAAAATGTGAAGAGTTCAACCTTGTGCTCAAGTGGGATAAATGCCACTTTATGGTGAAGAAGGGCATTGTGTTAGAGCACCAGATCTCAGCTAAGGGAATTGAAGTCAACCGAGCCAATATAGAAGTGATCAAAAATCTCCCTCCACCAATCTTAGTAAAGGGTGTTCGCAGTTTTCTTAGCCATACAGGTTTTTACTGGAGGTTCATAAAGGACTTCTCCAAGATTACAAACCCACTTTGTAAATTACTGGAGAAGGAAACCAAATTTTTATTTGATGAAAACTGTTTAAAGGCATTTGAGTAACTCAAAAAGAAATTGGTATCTGTGCCCAATATTATTGCTCCAGATTGGTCAAAACCATTCGAGGTGATGTGCGACGTAAGTGGAGTGGCACTTGGAGCTGTTCTTAGACAGAAGAGGGAGAAACTTTTTCACCATAGTGCAAAAGAATTATACTGTTACTGAGCAAGAGCTACTTGCTATTGTTTAGGCCTTTGAAAAGTTTAGGGCGTATTTGCTTGGTACTAGAGTTGTTGTCCACACTGATCACTCGGCGTTGAGATACTTAACGGCAAAGAAAGATGTCAAGCCTAGACTTATTAGATGGGTGTTGTTGCTACAGGAATTTGACTTTGAAGTCAAAAACAGAAAAGGGTATAAAAATTAGGTGGCAGACCATTTGTCTCGGCTGGAGAATGAGGGAAGGAGGCCAAATGAATTAAATATCGATGACTCATTCCCGGATGAACAGGTACTTGTGGCTACCTTTGATTTTGTACCATGGTACGCAAACTTTGCTAACTACTTGGTCAGTGACATGATACCAGAAGACTTGAGTTTTCATCAAAGAAAGAAGTTTCTACATGATGTTAACAACTACTTCTGGGATGAACCTTATTTATTTAAGTTGTGTGTTGACAATATCATTTGGAGATATATGCCAGATGTGGAAATGTTAGTATTTTCCAGGCTTGTCACTCATCCCCAGTTGGAGGGCATCATGCAGGTGATCGCACAACGAGGAAAATTTTGCAAAGTGGATACTACTGGCCCACCATTCATAAGGATGCCTATGATTTTGCCTAAACTTGTGACCAACGTCAGCGATAATGGTCGATCTCTAGACATCAAGAGATTCTATGTCCAAAATGTTAGAGGTTGAATTATTTGATGTGTGGGGCATAGATTTTATGGGCCCCTTTGTGAATTCATATGGTCAAAAATACATCTTAGTGGCAGTAGATTACGAGTCTAAATGGGTAGAAGTTGTGGCCTTCGCAGATAATGAAGGCAAGAGTGTGGTGACGTTCTTGAAAAAGAACATCTTCTCTCATTTTGGTATTGCTAGCACAATCATAAGCAATGGGGGTTCTCACTTTTGTAACAAATTGTTTTGAGCTGCTATAGCTAAAGACGGAGTGAAACAACTCAAGGTGGAAACTCCGTATCACCCTCAAATAAATGGTCAAGTGGAGGTGTCGAATCGAGACATAAAGATAATATTGGCCAAGTCTGTTAATGCTAACCAAAGTGATTGGTCACGGAAGTTTGATGATGCTCTTTGGGCCTATCACACTGCTTTCAAGACTCCTATAGGTAGGTTACTTTACTAACTAGTATTCAATAAAGATTTTCACTTACCGATAGAGCTTGAGCACAAAGCCTTATGGGTACTCAAAAGGCTTAATTTGAGTTGGAAGGAGGCTGCCGACTTGAGGTTGGATCAACTAAACGAGGTAGATGAGTTCCAACTTTAGGCTTATGAGAGAGTCGCTCTTTATAAGAAGAAAATAAAGTTGTACCACAATAGGAGGATTGAAATAAGAGAATTCCAAGTGGGTGACTTGGTATTATTATTTAACTCAAGGTTTAAACTCTTTTCGGGTAAGATGAAATCCAAGTGGTCCAAACCCTTCAAGGTGACTCAAGTTTTTCCATCCGGAGCGGTGGAATTGGAAAACAAAGAAGGGAAGTTGTTCAAGGTGAATGGACAGTGAGTCAAACAATATGTTGGTCAGCAAAAAGAGGTAAATTTGGTAACATTGGCGTAACTTAATGAAGTCTGAGTAATCAAGAAACCTGAGTCGTGCCGCGACGTTAAATCAAGCTCTAGTGGGAGGCAACCCACAATGTATTATAAAATTATGTTAGTGCAGGTTTTCATTATTGAGTATGGTTAATATATGTGCTTAGTGTGCAGGAAGGGAAGTTAATTGCAGATAAAAATGATTGTAATTTTTCTAAAGTTGACGGTTGACTTGGCGAAACGCCAACAAACTGACGAACCGTCAACCTGAGCCATCGAAGAGCATGAGCATAATGATCATTCTGATTAAGGTTGAAGATTTAGCTGACGAACCATTGTAAGCTCGATGGACCATCAACTCAAACTCAGATAAAAATCCAATCTGGATAGGTCTGATAAGTCACCCGAAGATCCATCGATTTGCTAATGACCTATTAAAAGGACCGTCACAGGTAAGTTTTCAAATTTCCCTTATTTCATTTTAAACCAACCCTACCCAATACCAACCAAATCCTATTTTAGCATTTGTCCGACCCATATCGAACTTTAGCTTTTTAAATTATCCTATTTCAAATGCATTACCCATATTCTATTTTCGTCTTTTTAACTCTACACTCCTAAAAATGCATAACTCTCATAACCCCTCACTCCCCGCATTCATCACTCATTAATGACATTATCCAAATCCTTCTCACTATTTAAGCATCTCCCTCACTCACCAAATCATCATAAGTTCCCTCAATCACCAAATCATTGCAAGAACACATACCACACACGACACTCACACAACTTTCTTTTTCTCTTCACATTAAAATACTCAGGTATGATTCTATTTTACATTTAAATTTAAGTTTCTTCTTTTGGTTTGTAAATTAGAGCCAATACAACTACCATTACTTGTAAATTCGATAAATAGTAGTTGTGTCAAGTGAAATTCCTTATGGTCTGGTATGGTAACCCTTTGGGGTAAAGTATGAGTAACCTAAAAAGGCCATTAAACTGTGCGTACAAGGTATAAGTATGGGTAATCCCATGAACTTACCTATGTTCTTGAATGAAGTCAGGTTGTCCATCAAATGTTCCATAAAATTCCAAAAAGAAAATTAGAATAACTGGTAAGCCTGACGTCTCAAGTGACTAACCGTCACAAGTATGACGGTCTGCCAAACTAACCATCATAACATTGAGCAAGATGACCCAATCTGGATAAGGTCTGCCGGTTTCTCTGACAAACCATCATACTTATGAAGAACCATCAAATCAACCATCGATAGACCTAATTGATAGCATATTTTTGTTAAGCCTGATGGGTCATCTGACGAACCGTTAGGTCTGTGATGACCCATCAAGCCCTTTTGTCACGTTTGATGATTTAACTATAAAATAGTGATGGAAAGGATTGATGAACCGTCACCTTTGTGATGAACTGTCACCTTAACCGTCAATAATAAGCATTGTACTGCCAAGAGATATAATTTGATGCTTATTATTTGGTGCTACGTCTAATTGTTTCCATCTATGGGTACCATGCCTCCTAAGCTTCAAAATACGAGGGGTGGAGCAAGGAAAAGATAAGCAAGAGATACCTCAACCTTGAGTCTCTGAGATGAACTGGTTGAGGAAACCAAGGCACCAACTTACAACACTAGACAAAGTGATAAGAGACGTGTAAATAAGACGTCAAGTGAAGAGTCTAGCAACATTGAGGAAAGTAGTGATAACTCAAGTTCTAAACCAAATGAGGATGGTGGTACTGATGCCACTAAAAGTCCAAAAACTGATACAGAACAAGAGAGGGGTGAAGTACTTTTTACCAAAGCCCCAGGGGTACGAAAGTCCATCAAAGTACAGAAGCATGAAAAGGCCAATAGTTAAAGAATATCATATTGTAACAACTAATTTGCTAGAATATCTAGATTGAACGATGGTTCAATGAGTATGAGTTGGGCAATCTGAGCAAAACACCTGGGACATATTACCCTATGATAGTTTATGAATTTTTCACAAATTATATGGCCGTTCTTGAGAAGAATGCCCAAAAGGACAAAAGGTCAGTGATCTGAAGAATTTATTATGAGTTCCAGTCTGTGGGGTCTCCATGGACATCTCAGCACATACTATCAATCAGATCATGTTTGGTCAAATCTATACAGCTCCTATTATTACCCCTAAGTATGAGAACAGGATATCTACAGCTTTTACTCATCACCCATGGTTTGCTCGAGTACTGACATAGAGTGGAGAACCGTCCTAGTTGAATAATAAGGAAAGAATAGCTAAATCTTCTCTGAGTTTTATAGAAAAATTTTGGTGGGCTGTGGTTCGGTTGTGATTAATGCCTATGGGTGGTGATGTTAACCTAGAAGAGAAAAGAGTTGTTGTGACTGCATGTCTGGTAGAAGGGTTAAAGCTAAATTTCGGCCAAATCATTACAGATGAGCTATTTATGAGAGTGTTCAAGATGGGAGCTTTCTTGCTATTTCCTTGTCTAATTACAGAGTTGTGCAGGGAAGCTAAAGTGCCAATCATCAGTAGGGTAGATAATGAGGTACAGGATACCAAGAGGCAAGACATAGAAAAGATTTGGGAGGAATCGAAGTTTGAGCTACAGGTTCACAAGCTTCATTTGGACCTCATTCTCATACTACTCTAGAGGCATCAGGGACCCCGGTTGGTATACCTTTACCACTCACTTTTTTAGATCCACAGGGTGCTTCTGTAGCATCTGGGCTGCTCCTAAGTCCCCAAACGTCGAGACTGCCTACATGAATTTTATGCCACATGCTTACCCAGAATATGGGCTCAATACAAAAAAAATTATGAAAGTAGTAAAGACTTAGAAGAAATTTGAGAAGCAACTGACTGCATGGGCCAAGCAATTCAAGCCGTTTGTGGATCAAATTATTGCAAAAGCTATGAAACCATATGCTAATCTATATGTTCGGATGGTTGGCATGGAAAAGAGAGTAAATGACAGGCCGGGAGAGCTATCAGTTCCCAATTTAACTAAGTTCACTACTGAGTTGAAGAAAGTGTAAGATGATATTGACGCACTAAAAAAGGCCCCTACTAGTGGATTCCTTGATTCAATAATTATGGAATCAGATAAAGATGAGCAAATACTTGATTTAATGGGGTGCCCTATGAAAGATAAGGGTAATATGGTAACTGAAAATGGAGAATTGAAAAAGTCAAAGAAGAGAAAGCATCGGGATGAGACACTTAAAGAGTGGCACACAAGGAAAGCTTTGAAGGCTTCCAAGAGGGATGAGAAATTGAGGTAGCAGCTTTAACAGGATCGGTTGGCGGGAATTTCTACTAGCTCGACACTTGGAGCTGGACCCATACCGGGGGAACTACCTACTCCCACTCCGGTTACTGGAGAGGATGACACTGATGTCACTATTGCAGATACTGAGTCCACTAAGGCCTCTGAGAACTTTCCAGACTCCCAAGCCTAAGGGCTTCATAAGTATTCTATCCCTTGAGCTTGTATTTCTATTTATTATGCATTGGGGATAACACATCTTTCTTTTAGTGAGGTGGGGTACTTGTGAGTCTGTCACCACGAGGGTTTTTATTGCCTGTGTTCTTTTCCCTCGTATGCTATCTAGTAGAACCGACATGTTTAGGATGTGTGTTCTATTTTTGTTATTGCGTTATTTTTATTTGTATATTGTGTATGCAAAAGGATGATAATGAATAATGGGCAGTTGTTGTTACAGGAATTTGGAAAACTGAGAACCCACCAAATTTTTTTAAACTTTCATGATTGTGTGTGTAGTTCTATTGTTAATTGACTGTTGTGGATCTATACTTGGCATTAGTAGTTTATAAATAAAATGATACTTGCTTAAGCTTGAGTATGAGTCTGATAGTTGGCAGCGATTGAGGTATTCCATGACATGAGTGTATGTGATCTTTGTATTGTTTCTTAGTTTGTGCATGCATCTAGAACTTGCCCAGTCCATTTTGTAGGTGAGAAGTTGGTTGTGTAGGAAAGGATCATAAAACTTGTTTGAACTTAGTCCACTTTACCTAAATAACTAACCAAATAATGAAATAAAACCCTTGATCCCTATTTGAGCTTTTTCTGACTTCTTTAGTCAATAATTGTTATCCTTTCTTTCTCTATTGTTAAGCCTCTATTTTGGCCCTAGCCCCTCCTTAGACATCGTGCACCTCAACTCAGATAAATTGCCTAAGTTTAGGATGGATACTGTAGAAAGGTTTGATAAGTGAAGAAGGGTATGAAAAAAATGGGGTTGAATTAAAGAAGATCCTAGGAGTGCGTGCAAATAAGAATGAGTGAAAAAGAAAGAAACAGAGTGAAAAAAAGAAAGAAAAAGAGTGAAAAAAAAGATGACTAAAAAGAGAGTGAATGATTCAAGAATTGTGGTGCATTCAGTGAGGGGGATTGTTAAATAAAAGAGGAGAATAAGGGTAGAATCTTAAATTTAGTGGATTTGTGTAAGAAGGCATGTCAAGAAGGGCTGAGTCACTAAGCCTAAATGTATCCTACCTGCACCCAAGCCTTCGTCACAAGCCAAATTAAGTCCTGTAGTGATCTTAAACAATCGACTGAAACATCGAGTGGAATGATATTACATGTGCATTATTTGAAGTTCATTATGAGAGTGAGAGATTTGAGTTACAGTCCCTGAGTAATGTATATATCTTGTGTGAGGGACTTCTTTACTGTGAGGGCATGTGAATTGTACTTGAACCTATCAGTTATTAGATAAGGTGTTTCGAGTGTATGTATTGTCGCTCATTTGTAGTGCAATGCCAAGAATAGATCCTTGCTAGTTGGTTGATGAATAGTTCATGCATATGATGCTACACTAATTTGTTGAGGTCCATTTTGTTGTACAACTGCTATTTATTCCTTGGAAAGCTGGATGCTATCATAATATGGTGTTATTTAGTTGCTTGAGGACAAGAAAACGTCCTAAGTTGAGGGTGTTGATGTGTCGACTAATGACGGCACATTTTGCACTTTTAACTAAGGATAATTGTAAGTTTTCAAGCAACCATTGGTATTTTTAATGTATTTTGTGTTTATTTTCAGGAAATAAGTCTGAGGACAGAAAAGAAGGAGCAATGTGCTGAAAATGAGTGTGACGGCTCTTCTGACGAACCGTCAGAGTACTGACAAGCCACCACACCACTCATCAAGACAAAACAAAAACTATGTCCCAATTGATTCTGGTGATGGCTCAGCTGGCGATCTGTCAGAGCCCTGACGAGCTATCATCCAAACCGTCAAGATTAATCAGAAATGGTCACTTTTGACCAAGAACATGACGGATCGAACGACGATCCTCCAAGAGCCCAAAGGATCGTCAGTGCTTCCTCCAAGACAAAATAGAACCCAAGTTAATTCGGAGGCTAGTGACGGTTCGATTGGAAATTCATCACCAGGTTGGCAGACCATATGATGAAACGTTAGAGGCGAAGCAGGTTTCCCGAATTTAAATTTTAAATCTTTTATTTTTGGAACCTATAAATACCTATTTTTGGAACCTATAAATACCTATTCTATGGTTTAGATTAGGCATCATCTTTTATATTTTGAATATTTTTGTAACGTACACTGTCTGGAGAATCGATATTTTTAGGGTGAAAACACATCTTTTTGTTTTTTGCGAAGGATTGAAGGACTGAATTTCTTCTTTGTAAGGTTTTACTTTTACATTATGAAATATATTTCTTTCATTTATTTCTTTACCATTAGTGTCTAAAAATCCTATATCTAGGTTTGTAGAATCCTTGGTGGAAAATCACTTCTAGGGTTTATGTTTGTATGAATTTGAATTACTCTTATAATTATATTGCTAATTTCTTCATTTTAATAGATTTCTAGTGTTTGCAAACATTAGATCAAGCCCTAAGTTTAACTTGCATGAACAAAGAGGTTAAAACCAAAAAAAGGAATTGGTAACAAGAATTTGGAGCTTCTAACCTCCGTCTAATGGTTAATGGTTTGACGAGATTAATCACTTGAGGTAAAAAAATTGAGTTATAATTCCATCACTTTAAGTTCAAGAGAATTAAAGTGAAAACAATCTATTTAGGTTGGAAAACATTTAGATGAACATTGGGAGCCGGTTACTTGATAATTACATGTATTTATGTAAATTTATCTTTTACGTAATTCGGAAGTGGTTGGAAACCAAGGTGAACACTATATTAGTTTGTATTCCCTCTATTGATTACACGTTGTGAATTTAAACATCTTAACTTGATATAAGTGAAAATATTTTATTAACTTTCAATGCAACCCCCCCCCCCTTTCATGGAAATCGTCGACTAATAGTCATTTGAACTACACATAACTTAGTTAGCACCTTATTCCCTTTGGGATTCGACCCCAACCTTTGTTGGATTCTATATTTGACAGTGACCGCTTACGCTTCCTTAAGGGAGTTGTAGTTCGGGCATATCAACCTTACATTGGACTTCACCATTCCACAACCAGTCTCCTTGGGGTACACTAGAGTTGCCCTTTAAAACCCTTAACACATATATTGCCTTTTATCTTATACAACTAGCAGTTCTGTCCCACATATTTGTAGCATCCCTAATGTTTTCCCAAGCCCCCAAAGCCACTAATTTCTCCCCTATAACCTGGGCTTTGTCAGAAGTCAAGTCGCCACATTTGATCCTCGGTTGTTCATACCCTTAATATCTTCTTCATCTTCAACTCAATCTCAAAATCCATAACCAAAATCTTATGTTGAGTAGTATGATTCTCACCCGGAATAACCTTGCAATCCTTATAAAGGCCTATATCATCCTTCCTAAGAAGAAAGAAATCAATCTGAGTTCTAGCTACCGTGCTACGGAAGGTAACCAAGTAATTCTCCCTCTTCAGGAAACTTGAATTTGCCACCACCAACTCAAAAACTCTAGCATAATCCAAAAGTACAACTCCCTATTTATTTTGGTCCCCAAAACAAAAACCTCCATGCACACCGTCATAGCCCCTAGAGGTTGTCCTGACGTGTCCTTTAAAATTCCCTTCCAAAAAACAAACATCTCATAGGTGGAATGCCTCACATAACCTCATCCAAATCCTCCCAAAAATACTTTTTGATCTCCTCATCCAAACCCACTTATGGCGCATAAGCACTATAATGTTCAATGTAAGCCCTCGCATGACTAACTTAAATGACATAATCTTATCATTGACCCTTCTGACCTCTATCACATGCTTCTTAAGTTCCCTGCCATCTAAAATCCCTACTCTATCCCTATTTCTAACCTGTCCTGAGTACCATAACTTATACCAATCCACATCCCAAGCCTTAGTCCCCCACTAGAGTTGTCAAAATGGACTTGGCCAGTGAGGCCAACCCAACCTAACCCTTTAATTAAGTGGGGTCGACCTGAGCTTTTTAAGCCCATTTAGGAACGAGGATTACAAGCCCAGCCTCACTTGCTCTGTCGGCCTTAAAGGCCTAACCCTTTAGCCTCAGAGGTCAGCTCATGGGCAGGTACTTTAAAAGTAATTATTAAATATTTTTAAGTTGATCTGTTATTTGTTAGAAATTAGGATTTTGTCAATAAAAAATGAAAAACCCAAGTACCCAAGCCCAAATCAACCTTTAAAACATTTTATCCTCCTAAGTACACAACATCTTTCAAATAGAGACTTGGGGTTTTTAAAACATTTTCTCTTCTCATAGTTGTGCAGTTTTTGCTTAACAATATAAATCTCTCCAAATTGATTAGTAAGATGCCTATAACATGCTAAAAACTAGTAGGTGACATATTAAATTGAAGGTATAATAGTTGGTGATTATCTAGTACTTATATTATTTTTATTTGTCATGTTTGGGGTTACTTTTTTTTTTTTTGAAGGGCCAACCCGTCCCAATCCGTGGCCCACTTAGGGCTAGGTTGGGCTGCTATTTTATAGGCTCTTTAGTTAAAAAGTGTCATGACCCAATTTCTGAGTGATGATGGCACCTACTATGTCCCACCAGTAGGTAAGTCCAGCCTTAGCCCGGAACGACAACTAATAGGCGCAATGGTGGAAGAATACAAAAATAGTACAAATGTCCATAAATATAAGCACAAAAATAAAGGGTTAAATAAAAGAGGGAGAAGAACAAAATAAATAAAAGAGCCACTAGCAAAAGAATAAGAATACTTATAATATCAATACACATGTAGTCTCGAAATGAAAGATCATCCCAAAATAAGGAAAGGAGAGGGGATCAACTCTGACTCCGAAAGCTCACCCTATCTCCGAGACCTGTAGATAGTTGGCTGGAATATCAACGACGGCTGCTAGTACTTGGATCTGCACTAGAAAAGATGCAGAAGTGTAGTATGAGTACCAAAACAATGGGTACTCAGAAGACATCATCAGCCGACTAAGCTAAATTATAATAAAAGCATAGTAAAATGCGAGAAGGTAAGCTAAAGTCAAGGGAAAAGGGGCAACCCTGAGATCATACTCTGATATCTAGAAATAAATAACGAAATACACAATAGCAGACTTTAGGAAAACTATTTATAACCTAACTAGGCCCCCATAAGCCCAGAAGGTGCAAACAAGAGAGGACTAATCCAAATGAACCCTCAAAAGCCCGATGGATCCAATCAAGGAAATATACTACTACCATGCTTATGAACCCTTTTGTACCACAACTCACTGGACTCGAACCGGTACTATAAAACCATGAAATAACCTATAAACACCGAACTTGAATCGGATTTCCCTTCTCATAACTCACCATCAGTGCCATAATTAGACAGAATGTGCCAGACTCGAACCGGTCTTTAAATACCATAAATTAATAAAATATGTCGG
Source organism: Capsicum rhomboideum (assembly GCA_031232105.1). Lineage (NCBI taxonomy): Eukaryota > Viridiplantae > Streptophyta > Magnoliopsida > Solanales > Solanaceae > Capsicum > Capsicum rhomboideum. The sequence continues at coordinate 27,623,446 of CP124711.1, read as the reverse complement.
ACTCGAATCGGTCTTTAAATACCATAAATCAATAGAATATACAGGACTCGAACCGGTCTATAAAATAAGCTCAAGATCATTAATCTGGCCCAAACTAGGTATATGCTATGTAGTTTAAGGCTCAAGAATTAGAATAAAGTTGTGAAAGAAGGCCGTCCTCCTAAGTCTACAAGGAGATAAGTGCGACATTATAACCCCAAAGCATTAATTTACTTAAGAGAAGGGTAAATGGGTCGATTCTACCTCCGAAACGGCCCTCAGATCGACCAAATAATCAAACTTTTAATAACTAAGTAACCAACTGTAAAGTCCAACCCAAAACTAGCATAATATCATACTAATACCATGATTAAGCTCAATCTATAAGTAGGGTAAGCCTAGCCTACCTGGATGTCGAAGAAAGCTCGAAAGAATCTGCTAAAGTGGGGTCTTTCCCTTTCAAGAAGCCTCCACACGATGCCAAGCTATCAAAATAACACTTTACTCATCAATACAAGAACAACAATACCCATATTGCATATAAATGCATCGGGTCTAAAATCAAGCAAAAGATCCCATATGGGGCCCGCTTACAGAATCACAAATTTAAAATCGTCAAAACGTCCCTCAAGGATCAAGGATCATTTACCCTCAATAATGGGTGAATTCCGAGCATTACAACACCCAAAATCAACCCACAAAGTTAGCTAGGGTTTTGGGTCTAAACGGAGAATTTACTAAGAAGTTAGACGGAACTTACAAGTATTTAGATGAGGAAAATGATGTTAAAGAACTCTCCAAGCTCCCTTGAACATCCAAGAATCACCTCTTCTCTCCCACTATCTCTCTAGAGCTTTTATACTCTAACACTTAGAAAAATATGAGAGAGAAATGGGTGAAAGGGAATTAAATGCCCTGCAGGTGCCGCTTAAGTGGATACTTGACCTCTTAAGCGGTCATCGCTAAAGCGCCCCCACCAGCGCTTAAGCTCACCATGACCCGGGGTGGACTTCCGCTAAAGCGGACGGGTGCCACTTAAGTGCACCCCGCTAAAGCAAACAAGCCTCTGCTTAAGTGGACAGGTAGGTCCAAGGCCCAGTCGCTAAAATGGTGCTCAAACCGCTAAAGCGACTTTAGCTTAAGCGGTTGCACCAACTGAAGCAGCATCAACACTTGGCAATATTTTGCAAAGTTTCCAACGAGCCCTCGGGATTCTTTCAAAACCCCGTGAATGCAAATGAATTATGCTACCCTATCAAAGTTGACATTCTAAACTAAATAAAATAATCAAAATTTCCATCCGAGGTCATTTCGATGAAATATGGGTTCTAAATCCAAATGACCATTTTAACCAATTTTCACCCAATAGCCCAAAATAAGTTTGAAAATCGCGGGACACGAACCAAAGGTCCCCCTAGCCTAAAATCGATGTTTTGGGGCTGATGAAACTGTCAGAATTTGCATAAGAGTCCGTCTACCTGATGTTTAGGCCCAGTCACCAAATTTGAAAAGCGACAATTTCAAAACACGAAAATGGCTCTATAAACCAAACGAACTACCAGGTAACCGAACCAAGCTCTAAATGCTGAAATAATATGGAGAAGTAGAAAATGACCAGGAGGGTCATTACAACATCCACTACTAAAAAGACTTTCGTTCGCAAAAGTAAAAGATGAAGAAGTACCTGAAGGCTCGAACAGGTAGGGATACTGGGTCCGCATCTCACTCTCGATCTCCTAAGTAGCCTTCTCAACTGGTCGTTGCCTCCACTTAACCTTTACCACTGGAATCTCTCTAAAGTGCAACCGCCTAGCATCCCTGACAAAAATGAGGATTGGCTCCTCTACGAACGTCAACCTCTCGTCCAATTGAACCGAGTCCCATCGAAGTACATAGACTCATCTGGAATGTAACACTTCAACATAGAGACATGGAAAACTGGATGCACAACTGAGAAATCTGGGGGCAAGGCCAACTCATAAGATATCTCTCCAACTGTCCGAAGTATCTCAAATGGACCAACATACCTGGGGCTGAGCTTACCCTTCCTCCGAACCTCATCATGCTCTTCATGGGCGATACACAGAGGAAAATTCGGTCACCAATTCCAAACTTCAAGGCACGAAGCCTACGATCACCGTAGCTCTTCTGCCTACTTTGAGCTACTCTCAACCTATCCTGAATCACGCACACCCTATCCAAGGACTCACGAAGCAAGTCAGTGCCACGGGGGCTAATCTCTGAAGTCTCAAACCATCCAATTGGAGATCGACAATGCCTACCATATAATGCCTCAAATGGTGCCATCTCAATGCTCAAATGGTAGTTATTATCATAATCGAACTCTGCCAAAGCTAAGTGCTGCTCCTACTGGCCTCCAAAATCTATCACGCACCCGCGAAGCATATCCTCAAGAACCTGAATGGTCTGCTCCGACTGACCATTGGTCTGAGGATGGAATACAGTGCTAAGGTCAACCTGAGTCCCAACTCCTCTTAACAAGTCCTCCAAAAGCTAAAAGTAAACACTGAGCCTCTATCAGAAATAATGGATACAGGTACTCCATAAAGGAGAACTATCTCTCGAATGTAGATACGGGCTAACCTCCCGAAACTGAAAGAGATCTGAATCGGGATAAAATGATCTGACTTGGTCAACCGATCCACGATGACCCAAATACTGTCAGAACCACACAGAGAATAAGGTAAACCAGTCACGAAATCCATATTAATCCGCTCTCACTTCCACTCAAGAATGGGTAGCCTCTGAAGCAATTCACCTAGTCACTGATGCTCGGCCATTACCTGCTGTCAACAAAGGCAACGAGCCACAAAGTCTGCAACATCTCTTTTTATGCCACTCCACCAGTAATGCTGCCTCAAATCTCTATACATCTTTGTTGTCCCAGGGTGAATAGAATATCTGAAGCTATAAGCCTCTCACAGTATCAACTGGATTAAGTCTCCAACCCTCGAAGCACAGATGCAATCATCAAATCTCAGAATACCCTCTGAATCTAGGGTAGCCCGACTGGACTCACCCCTCGACACCTGATCACGGATGTCACAAAGTCTACTATCCTTAAACTGGCGACTCTGAATCTGCTCAAATAAAGTAGACCTAGCCTAAACACTTGTAAAGATCCTCCTAGAGTCTGAAATATCGAGTCTAACCAACAAGTTGGCTAAGAACTGAACGTCCAAAGTCAACGGCCACTCTGAAGCTGAAATAGAAGCCAAACTACCCATGCTCACCGCCTTTCGGCTTAAGACGTCTGCTACTACGTTCTCCTTGCCTGGATGGTATAGGATAGAGATATCATAGTCCTTCAGCAACTCAATCCACCTATGCTTCCTAGAATTAAGCTCTCTCTGAATAATAAGGTGCTGAAGACTATGATGGTCAGTGTAGATCTCATAATGAACACCATACAAGTAGTGCCTCCAAATCTTAAGCACAAAAATGACAACCGCTAACTCCAAATCATGAGTGGGGTAGTTGCACTCATGAATCTTAAGCTGCCTTGATGCATAAGCAATAACTCAACCTTGTTGTATCAGAACACAACCCAAACCAATACCAAAAGCATCATAATAAACTGTAAACTCCTCTCCCTCAACAGAAAGGGTCAATATCGGAGCTGAAGTGAGTAAGCTCTTGAGATTTAGAAAGCTCAACTCACAATCCTCGAACCACTGAAATGGAACTTCCTTCCTAGTCAGTCTGGTCATAGGCGATGCAATAGAAATAAAACCCTCAACAAATCACCTGTAGTAGCCTGCCAAACCAATAAAGCTATGAACCTCAGTAGGAGCTATAGGTCTGCCCCAATCACGAATAACCTCAATCTATGTTGGATCCATCATAACCCCATCCTTAGACACCACGTCCTCTAGGAATGTAACAGAATTGAGCCAAAACTCACAGTTTGAGAATTTGGCATAGAGCCTATGATCTCTCAAAGTCTGGAGCACAATCCTCAAATGTTGCCTGTGCTCCTCCTCGCTCCTCGAATATACAAAAATATCATCGATGAACACAATCACAAAGGAGTCCAAATAGGGCCTGAAAACTTGATTTATCAAATTCATAAACACTGTTGGGGAATTAGTCAACCCGAAAGACATCACCAGGAACTCATAATATCCATACCGAGTCCTGAAAGCTGTCTTAGGGATTTCCTCAACCCGAATCCTCAAGTGGTGGTAACCCAATCTCAATTCAATCTTAGAGAACATTGGGTTAGTGACAAAAATAGGTTGTTTAGCGATGGAATACATCCGTCGCTAAACACAGATTTTTTTGTAGTGCTTGTTCATGAAGAAAAAGGATGACTATGCATATGTGTATTGACTACAAGCAGCTGAATAAGGTGACAGTGAAGAATGAGTATCCTATGGCTCGCATTGATGATTTATTTGACCAGCTGATGTAATGCTGCTACTCCCAACACACTACAATTTACAAATGAGCAACACATCCGACCAATAAAAATTATAGTTAGGAGTAGTTTGCAAAACACCAATGGGTTCTTTTCTTTCTTTGGTAGGGGTTGAATTCAAAATTTTTGTTTTGGTCTTTGTTATTCGAGCTTTATCAGGGTATATTAAGGAGAAGGTATCCTGACTCACAATGCCAAGATAATTTGCAACAACGTAGTTACCCTTACATTAAGATTGCCAAGAGAAAAGTAACAAATACTATCATATAATGAGGAGATTTTCCAACTCTGCGGCTTTGCCAACAAATTAACTCTGCGTCTATAACATTGGAGATGATTGAAGTATATCTAAATTCGATAACAAGCTAATTAAAAGATGAAACTAAGCAGATAAAATAATGAAAAAGAATTCCAAACTACACAAAGTAGTACATAGATTTATAAGAAATGGATAATGAACCTAAAAAGCAAAAGGAAACAACTAAGAGGAAAAAAAAATATAAACTGTAATATCCAACTGTATTATGTCTTTAAGGCTTAATCTCTGTTTTACTGGTTTCTTCTCCGCTTTGTACAGGTCATGAGAAAACTTGTAAGAACTATTTTTGACTCAAAAGATACCTTCAGCATCTTCAGCTTTCAACTCAAGATTATCATCCTTTTCGCATCTTCAGTGATCTAGCTTTCAACTCAAGATTATCATCCTAGAAAATACTAACCTTCACTAATTCAGAATCATGTACAACAATTTGAACTCAAAGAACACACCTATGGCATTTCAAGAAAACACCATACCAATTCACTCAATTCAAAATCAAGCTTATGTATCTAATAAAAAAAGAAGCAATCTGGTGCAGTCACCATTATCCAACACACTGCTTTAGTATTATTTTGAATTAGTGTGTAGCCCATGGCATAAAGCTATCTGAAATCTCATAAGATTCTGTTTCCTACCAAGAATTATGCAGAGGACTCCTTAAAATATTGTTTCACCTTAAACAAGTGGCACGGCAGAGATTCGCTTCTTCTTCTCTACATCCTCAGTTAAGGTTTTTTTCAATTCAAACTTCAAGATACGTAGTCATGAAGTTCAGTTCTTTTAATTTAAACTTTATGACACTAATAAATTCAAAAGTTCAGTGTTTTCAGTTCAAACTTTAAGACGCTCAGTTTTAGTATTCTGAAGTTTAGTTTTTTCTGCCAAAATTCAGTTTTTCCAGCTCGAATTGAATATCACTTTTATATTATCTGAATTGTAGTATTGAAATATGAAAGAGTGGTCTTTATATAAATTTGATCACAGTTTAATGGAAAATGCAGAACTATAATCTAAATTACTAACAATTTTCTATCTTGTAATTATTAAAATTCAGATCAATCTCTCTCAACTTACCATAAACTATAATAACCCAAAATGATTTTTTAGTTTCAGCAGCATTCACGAAACAGACAAGAAGCAACAACAACAACATAACCTGTGAAATCTCACAAGTGCGGTTTGGGGGGGGGGGTAGAGTGAATGTTGAAGTGATGACTTACATGAACAATTCGGGATCGCGCATCAACAAAAGATTTCCCATCATGACCATGTATATGGACGTGCAAATTTAACTCACTTGGTGTTGCATCTCGACCCTTTTCGATAGCCTATACAAACGTTATCAATTCAAAACATCAATTCAATATTGCGGATATAGTTAAACAAGTGTTAGAAACTAGTATCTCATATATTTTATTCAAGTACTAAATAAGAAGGCATTTGAGAAATACATTTAAATCAACTCATTTAGGATTGTCCAGACTCTTTAAAAACTGCAAGTATAGATGGTCGATTTACAAACTACTAGCTCATCCACTTTAGATTTCCCCAAGAGTTCAAACACAAAATAGATAATCATGTTATATATAAAATACACTTACAAGTCTCTATCGATGTTCCCCGATAGTGATAGAGTCGCCCATGTGAGTCCCACTGGCAGGTTCGTCTCTACCATGACGATGATTTCTTGCATTTATTTTAGACTTTTCAACATACTTAGGATCTGCCCAAAGTGTCTTCCAACTGCTCAACACATCCTCTGGAATGTCCACCTTCACTTTTTCTGTTTTCATTTTGGAAACAAAATCACGATACCTTTCTGCTGCCTTACTCTCCCATTCTTTCCTCACAATAGTTATCAATTGAGGAATCCCAGTAGAATGCCTTCTGAAATATTTTTGTAAAGTAATACTAAAATTAGTCTTATACATAAAAGTAAGTACAAATTGAATTTCAATTGTGATGGACTATACCTTAAATTCTCTAAAATAAAAACCTTTCATCTCGTTTGAGAGACTTTTCCGATTGATTCCTCTAGGATCAAATTCATGCTTGAAAGAACGATGTATATAAGTAGAGCATGTTTCAGAAGGTTCTAGCTTGGACAATTTTTAATACAATATTTAAAGGCATACCATATATCAATGACAACAAAAATAACAGGAAGAGCATGGATAACCCAATAGGAGAAATAGTGACAAGCGTCTGCTGTCGATTGGTACTACTGCATTCAACTTGATCACCTATTATGTTGCTGCGAGAATTTGTTCCCCTACCTATTATGTTGCTTTGATTTGGGATAACCGGAGATGGTTCCAAAGGACTGGGTAAGGGACTACCATGAGCTGATGCTTGAATAGGTATCACTGGTGGCGCACTACCCTGTCCTGATGTTTGAATTTGGTTGGTGTAATTTGGTCCACTTGAAGAACTCGCGCAACCCAGTTGAGGACTACTTAAGGGGATAGGAACAGAAAGCATATTTCCACGAGTAGCAAAATTACCCCTGCCTAAAGAGTTTCCTACACAACTTTTACTAGCTCGACCTCTTCCACGAGTCATATCTATAAAAAAATAATAGATCAATTTAATAACAAAAATAGTCTATGATTCTAGGATTTCTGGAAAATGAAAAGCATCATTAGATAGAATCAAGTACAGAAGTACTAAAGTACTTATTACTATGCAATCTGTAAGAAGCATCACTGATTTTTTAGCAAGAAATAAGCAGTGAGAAATATACCTTTAGCAAACAAAATGATTATTACCTTTAGCAAATGTAATTTCTTACCTTCTTCAGCTATCCGTTTCTAATTATAATAAAGCAATTATGTTTCAGTTAAGAACCAGAACTAAAAGAAAACAAAAAAGAAGAAAAGAGATTGAATTAGTTGGTAATATCTAAATATGTGATTCAGAAAAATGGATGAGATAAATTAACTATCTGATAAAGATGAGCAATGGAAAAAGTATAATGATACTTTACCTGAACAGAAAAGTAGAAACATGAATGAAATGCCCTTTCTTGTTATAATCCCTAAGTTGAGAACACAAATCTAACACTTTTCTTACCTTTACTGATCAGTTAGTGTGCAATTAAAGATAACATGTCTGTGATCCACTACAATCTGAAATTTTTCCAAAGCACTGAAGGCATTCTCTTTTTCAAGAGCTTACACTAAATCTAAAGCTAGACATGGTACAATCTTTTGTATACTTCGGATAGTTCTGAAACAATGTCAACTTTCTCTATAGTAATAAAACGAAAAAGAAATCATCAAGACTTAGTTATTCTATCCTATTCAAAGTTTTTTCATCTCGACCTATATATGTTACTCTTAATCGACATGATTTTAGAAAATTGGAGACGAAAACACAAATAGATGACTTATTATCAGAACCTTATAAGGAGCCATTAATTGAGAGCTAAATGGTTACATATATCAATAACCAACTATTAGTAGCATTTTCACCCACTTTGACAAATGTGTTGTTTGTAAATTACAAAGATACAATGTGCTTTTCTTATGATAGAAAGTGACAATGAAAAAGAAAAACCTTGCAACTCTACTTCAATAATACAATCAGGTTTGCAATTTAGCTTGCAACCTTAGTTAGCTTTCTTATTTTCTTTTGAAGAAACCTTTACCACTACGTACATACCCAACGATCTAAATATTGCCATTTAGATAAGTGTGTTGTTAACAAGCTATTACAGCAACAAAGATAAATCCAACTACAATTTAACCCATACCCATTACAAACAATCAATATAAGCAAAATCCATATGAAAAAGAGAAATAAATTGCTAAACAATCAATATAAGTAAAACCCAAAAAAAAGAAGAAGAAATTACTATCAAATGGAGATCATAGAGATATAGTGACACGGACTATAAATAAAATCTGAACAAATCTTCAAAGACTTTACCTTAAAATTTTCTCAAGGTTCTACAGCCAAATCTATAAATAAAAAAATAAATTTGTGAAGAAAATTTGTACTAGATCTGAACAAGAAATAAGCATGCACTAAAAAGGTAGAAAAACTTTATCAAAAAGAATCTTCAACGACTTTACCTTAGAAATTCCTCGAGGTGCTACAGATAAATCTGTGAATAGAATATCAAATTTGTGAAGAAGATTGTACTAGATCTGAACAAATAATCATTCATACACTAAAAAAGTAGAAAAAATTATCTTTTTTTTATGAAGCTAGATGATGGATTTAGCAGAGAAAAGGGATTTTACCAACTAGATGATGGATTTTGGGGAATGAAAGCTTTAAGAAAGCAGCTAGAGATATTTACCGATGAAGCAAGAGAGATTCGTCAGAGAAAGGATTCGTTGGAGAGATTTGGGAGCTAACACATCAGAGAGAGCATTTCAAAGAGCTTTCTAAGCTAGAGGTTTCCTAATGTCTACTAGAATCTAAGTGAGTATCCTAATATGCATAATACAACTTGGGATATCAGATATGTTTTTTTTTTTTAATTCTTAATAAGTCAGCGATGGATTATTGAGACGAACAAGTATTTTTGTCACTAATAAAAAAATTCTTACAAGTCTGATAAATATAATTAGACTAGAAACAAAAATACCATCACTACTTCCGTCGCTAGTGAAATATATTTATGGCGGGTAAATTTAGCGTAAAATTTTTAGCTACGGATTTGTGATTCCGTCGCTAATCCATTGCTATATTTGATGTTAATTTACTTTTGATTTTTTTTAGCGACAAAATAGTAATTCGATAGCTAGTCCGTCGCTAAATAGCAACGGAAATCGATTCGTTGCTAAAATCCATTGCTAAAATCTGATTTTTTTGTAGTGAAGAAGGAGCACCCCAAGGTGATACACTAGGCCGAATGAAACCCTTACCAAAAGATCCTGAAGCTGAGAATTCAACTCCTTAAGCTCTATAGGAGTCATACGATAAGGTGCCATAGAAATAGGTCGGGTGCCCTACTCGAGATCAATAGCAAACTCAATATCACGCTCAGGATGAAGGCCAGACAGGTCGGTAGGGAAAACATCAATGAACTCATGAACAATAGGAACAGAATCAAGTGAGGGACTCTCAGTACTAACATTACGAACATAAGAGAGATAAGACTCACAACCCCTCGACACCAATCTCGTAGCCCGAACATAAGAAGTAATCCCCATCGGTGCAAGGCTAAAAGAACCCTACCACACAACAGGGAGTATGCCAGGCATGGCTAAGGTAACGGTCTTGGTGAAGCAATCCAAGACCGTATGATAAAGGGATAACAATCTATGCCCAGAATCACATCAAAGTCCACTATATCTTATACAATAAGATTGGCCCGAGTATCAAACTTTCGAACAGTCACCACACATGATCTATAAATTTGATCCACTACTAAAGAATCACCAACGGGAGTAGATACACATAATAGCATAAATAAAGGCTCCCAAGACAACTCTAACTGTGGTGCATAATAAGCAGAAATATAAGTAAATGGATCCCAGATCAAACAAGGCAATAGTTGGTCGATGACATACTGAAATTGTACCTGTAATAACAACATCTGAAGACTCTGCCTTCGGTCTACCAGGTACAACATATAAATGACCTCGCTCGCCACCTGGCTGGCCATCTAACCTACCACCCATCCTACCTGCCTGAGAACCTCTTCGAGAACTATGGGGACCACCCCTGCAGCCCTTAAAAACACCTCTAGATGGAGGTGGCACTGATCTGATCGGCTGAACAATCTACTCTACAGGCTGAATCATCCCACGCTAGGGACACTCTCTGTAGGAATGGCCAAAAAATTCACAAGTATAGCAAGGCCCCGGAATACCACTCGGTCCAGAAGATCCGGCTGACCCGGAATACCCACCATGGCTAAAAGATCCAGAAGGTGCACCACTCAGAGACTGGCCACTACTCTTGCAGTAAGAATCACTAAAATTGAATTGATCTCCATAAAAAAAATGAAGTGCTGCCTGAACAGGCCTACTTGACTGACCCTGGTGTCGATATGACTGATGCGGAGGGTACCTACTCTGAGAACCTCTGCCCTTAAACTGTGAGCCTCTATGGCTCTCACTGAAACTGTCCTGATGACGTGGTCTCTTAGCGCTGCCCCCTTGGGCCTCGTGATGCATCTCTTCCATAGTCTGGGCATAATCAGAAATCTTAATAAAAGACCTACCAGTAGTAACCAAGATCTAAGTAGCCATGCGAAGAGGAAGTCTCAGTCCCTTAACATAACATCGAATCCTCTCATACTTGTTAGGCAAGATCGCTATAGCATGTCTGTCCAACTCGTGAAATCATGTCTCATATTTGAGAACAATCATAAAACCCTACAGTAACCCTATGAACTGATCTCGCAAGCGCTCACGAAGACTGTGGGGCATATACTTCTCCAAGAAGACCTCAGAGAACTGAGTCCATGTCAAAGGGGGATATCCAGCTGGTCTGGAATTAAGAAAACCTCTCCACCAATGTCTAGCAGCTAAGTCCAACTGAAAAGTAGTGTAATCGACCCCACGAGCCTCAACTAGGCCCAAATTACGGAGTCTAACCTCGCAAGTAGCCATGAACTCAAATGCATACTCGCCTGCAGCCCCTGTAAACCTCGGAGGAGTCAATCTCAGAAATCTTCCCAACAACTTCTCCTCAATAGACATAGCAGGCTGGGTGACCACCAGCTAAGCAACTACCTGCGCTGGGGGAACCTGAACTCTGGGTGCCGCAGCTATAGGCTACGCCCCTACTTCCATACCACTCTGATCCATAGACTATGCACCATTAGATGGTGTACCACCAATTAATCCCAACAACTATACAAAGGCATCTCTAAGCAACGACGAAGAAATAAACCCTGGTGGAGCCTGGGCTACCCCCTGGCCCACCAATGGCTTAGGTAGCTGAACTTGTGGAGCAATAACTGGATTTGGTGAAGGCTCTCTATCCGGTCCCTTAGATGGGGTTGCAGCTCTACCCTGGCCACGACATCTGGGTCGGCCATAAACTCTAGTAGGTGCCCTAGCAGCGGGCTTGAGGTCACCGACACCGTCGCCGTAACTCTAGTCCTAGCAATCTGCGAAAGAGTGAGACAATGAGAACCTTAGAAACCAACACAGACTTAACGTACGAAATGAATGAGGAAAGTGAAGTCATCCTAAGAATGTCCTATATCCTCCCGAAGATAAGATACGAACGTCATTGTTCTGATCCGCGGGACTATACTAGACATTTGCTCCTGTACCAACAATACCAGTGAACCTAGGAGCTTTGTTAACAATTTTTCACGACCCAATTTCTGAGTCATGATGGCACCTACTATGTGCCACCAGTAGGTAAGCCAAGACTTAGCTCGAAACGACAAGTAATGAGCGTAATGGCGAAAGAATACAAAAATAGTACAAATCATGCCCATAAATATAAGTACAAAAATAAAGGGCTAAATAAAAGAGGAAGAATAATAAAATGAATCCACGACCTGGTAAGGCCGGTTCAAGAGCCAATAGCAAAAAAATAAGAGTACTAATAATATTAATACACATATAGTCTCAAAATAAAAGACCATCCAAAAATAGGGGAAGGACAGGGGATCAGCTCCGGCTCCAAAAGCTCGTTCTATCTCCGAGACCTGTAGATAGCTGGCTGGAATATCAACAGCGGCGGCTAGTACTAGGATCTGCACTAGAAAAGATGTAGAAGTGTAGTATGAGTACCAAAACAATGGGTACTCAGTAGACATCATCGGTCGACTAAGCTAAATTATAATAAAAGCTTAACAAAATGCGAGAAAGTAAGCTAAATTCAAGGGAAAAGGGGTAACTCTAAGATCATACTCCGACATATAGAAATAAACAATGAAATACACGATACCGGACTTTAGGTAAACTATTTATAACCTAACTAGGCCCCCATAAGTATAGAAGATGCAAACAAGAGAGGACTAATCCAAACGAACCCCCATAAACCCGACAAATGCAATCAAGGAAATATTCTACTGCCATGCTTATGAACCCTTTCACACCACAACTCACCGAACTCAAACCGGTACCATAAAACCATAACATAACCTATAAACATCGGACTTGAATCGGATTTCCCTCCTCATAACTCACTATGAGTGTCATAATTAGACAGAATATACCAGACTCAAACCGATCTTTAAATGCCATAAATCAATAAAATGTGCTGGACTCGAACCGATCTTTAAATGCCATAAATTAATAGAATGTGTTGGACCTGAACCTGTCTTTAAAATAAGCTCAAGATCATTAATCTGGCCACAAACTAGGTATATGCTATGTAGTTTAAGGCTCAAAAATTAGGATAAAGTTGTGAAAGAAGGCCTCCTAAGTATACAAGGAGCTAATGCGATATTATAACCCCAAAGTATCAATTTACTTAAGGGAAGGTTAAATGAGTCGATTCTACCTCCGAAATGGCCCTCAAATCGGCCAAATAATCCAACTTTTAATAACTAAGCAACCAACCGTAAATTCAAACCCAAAACTAGCATAATATCATACTAATACCATGATTAAGCTCAATTTATAAGTAGGGTAAACCTAGATTACCTAGAAGCCGAACAAAGCTCAAAAGAATCTGCTAAAGTGTGGCCTTTCCCTTTTGAGAAGCCTCCGCACGATGCCACGCTATCAAAATAACACTCTACTCATTAATACAAGAACAACAATACCCATATCGTATATAAATGCATCGGGTTCAAAATTGAGCCAAAAATCCCATATGGGGCCCACTTACGGAATCACAAATTTGAAATCATCAAAATGTCCCTCAAGGCTCAAGGATAATTTACCCTCAATAATAGGTGAATTTCGAGCATTACAACACCCAAAATCAACCCACAAAGCTAGCTAGGGTTTTGGGTCTAAACGAGAATTTACTAAGAAATTAGATGGAACTTACAAGTATTTACATGAGGAAAATGATGTTAACGAATTCTCCAAGCTCCCTTGAACACCCAAGAATCGCCTCTTCTCTCCCACTATCTCTCTAGAGCTTTTATGCTCCAATACTTAGAAAAATATGAGAGAAAAATGGGTGAAAGGGGATTAAATACCCTGCAGGTGCCGCTTAAGTAGCTATTTGACCGCTTAAGCGGTCACCGCTAAAGCGCCCCCACCAGTGCTTAAGTGCACCATGATTCAAGGTGGACTTCTGCTAAAGCGAATGGGTGCCGCTTAAGCGCACCTCGCTAAAGCGGACAGGTGGGTCCAAGGCCCAGCCGCTAAAGCAGCGTAAAAGCCGCTAAAGCAGCTTTCGCTTAAGTGGCAAAAGACCTGCTTAAGCAGTTGCACCAGCTAAAGCAGCATCAGAACTTGGCAATATTTTGCCAAATTTTCAACGGGCCCTCGAGATTCGTTTGTAACCTCATGAACGTAAACGAACTATGCTACCCTATCAAATTCGACATTTCAAACTCAATGGCACAATCAAAATTTCTATCCGGGATCGTTTTGATGAAATATGGGTGCCACACCCAAATGGTCGTTTTAATCAATTTCCACCCAATAGCCCAAAATGAGTCTCGAAGCCTTGGAACCCGAACCAAAGGTCCCCCTAGCCTAAAATCGGCATTCCGGAGATGATGGAACTGTCAGAATTGGCATATGAGGCCGTCTACCTAATTTTTAGGCCCAGTCGCCAAATTTGAAAAGCAACAACTTTAAAACAGGGAAATTGCTCTAAAAAACAAACGAACTGCCCAGTAACCAAACTGTCAGCTCCAGAAAGTCATGAATGACTTGGGGAAGCTATGGGAAAGCTCTGAATGAAGAAAATTTTTGTGGAGAAGTATAAAATGACCAGGAGGGTCATTACAAAAGGGATAGCCCATCCTAACCCATTTAAATCTCTAACCTGCTTGGGTTGGGTTGGGCCAGCCCATTTTGAAAGCTCTAGTCCCGACCCACTTGGTTTCCTGAACACATGATATACTAATCTTCCTCTTCCTAAGGATTTTTACTAACTCTATGGATTTCTCTACCAAAGACCCTATATTCCACAATCCTAACCTTAGCCTAGTCTCTCCTTATCTCTCTTACTTCCCCTGTACCCTGCCCCCGCCCTCCACTGAGAACATAGCCCTAGTCTACCATTGCAAACCAAAGCCACTAAGGTCAAAGGAACTAATAAAGGATATAATACAAGCAATAGTGACTGCAGGAAGGAAACAATGTTTAAATATCACTAGGTAGTCGAATAAATAAATTGGAACTATAGGAAAATATAACTCGGAGAATAAATTGGAACAACAAGAAATAAAAATAGGCAGTCAAGTAGTAGTTGGGGAACAAATCAACCGCATAATTTGTAAAAGACTACAAATATAATTCACGAAAATAATAGGATTCACATATTACAATGGCAACAAGAGAGAATTTGAACAAGAAATAGAAGCGGCTAAGAAATAATTGACAACAAGCCGCAAAAGAGTAAAATTTCAGGCAAAAAAGCAAGAGCAGAAGCTAAAATCAAGGGAGAAGGCAGATAAATAACTAAAATTGTTAGGCAACAAAAGAAAATCAAGGATAGATATCTCCTTTTTGTGTCAAAATTCTTACTTTCTTACGTGTTGTTTGCACTGCTTCCTAGTTTGAATCTCGTCTATATCCGACAATTTTGGTAATGACCGCTTGGAGTAGAGAGACGAACAATCCAAAAACATAGTAGAAAAGAGATGTAGAAGGGTCCAGTCACCAGATTCTGACGGGCCAAAGTTGTAGATGAAGAAGAAAGGGGAGGGGATATAAAGAGAGAGGTAGAGAGAGAGAGAGAGAGAGAATGGACTACCTTGTCTGGTCATCGAAAAGAGGTCATCGGTGTTAGAGAAATAGAGTGAGAGAGAGAGAGAGAGACGACTTAGTTTGAAGTTCGCCCAAGAGAGAAAGAGAGAGACGTTAGTTAGGTCAGAGAGAGTTTGAGCTAAATTTAATCTCTCACATTAACCAAATACGTCAAAACAAGGAAATTCAACACACTTCAACATGATACCAAATTAGTAATAATCCTGAAAATTTGAGTCTCATCATTACACATTATTAAATAATAAATTTTCACGTTTTATCATGGAATATCATGTGGGATCTACATTAAGATAATATTGATATGATAAATATGTAAGAGATATTGTAGATATACTACATTTTATGTAAAATATTTTGTAGCATTAGTTGTACAATATTTTATAAGATTTACATTAAGGGCTTATTTGAAAAGCCACCTGAAAATTGAATTTGAGTGTAATTGAGTGTAATTACATAGTTTGGACTATTTGGTTGACCATGTAATTACTTGGTTAGAAGGTAGTTAAGTTTAATTGACAGTAATTAATTACACCCTCCGATGTTTTGACAATTCTAGCAAATTTTTATCTCATTTGATTATTTATTTGCTATTCTAAATATGACTTCATACCCATCTGAGTCCTTTATTGTTCGTTTTACTGGAAAAATATTTAATTGAAAATTTTAATTTCAACTATTTTTCATAGAAAAAGAATTATGGAACAATATAGATATAAGTGATTTTACTCTTATTGATTCTGCTTCTATTAATCTTATAAATTAGGTCAATGAAAGGTTGAAGATGCTTGAGTGATGATATAAAATTTAGGGTCAATTAACCCTTTTATTATCCTTAATCTCAGATCGTACAAGACTGCAAACGCCATATAAAATTAATTATATATAAAAGATTTAAAATAAAGATTATAGTGTAAGATGCTTTCAGCTAGAACATGAAATTGTAATTTACTCTTAAGAAGGTCTCTATATTCAGGATTATTTTTAAGGATTTCAGAACTTATGGGCTGAATTCACTAATACTATTTATGCTAAAATAATTGTTGCATCTCTCTCTATAATTCAAGTTGTTCATGTGCAAAGAAAGCGATATTAATTTTTGATAAAAAAGCGATTTGATTTTAAGAGTATTCACTCTAGATTGATGAATCGTGACCCGTCTCCCTCATTGGGATCGATGTATATTTTAGAAAGCTACTTCATGAAAAGTGACATCTTCTCACATAAAATGTTTTCAAGTAAGAAAATATTTACTCCCTCCGTTTCAAAAAGAATGACCTACTTTCCTTTTTAATCCGTTTCAAAAAGAATGACCCCTTTCCTTTTTTGGCAATACTTTTATTTCAACTTTCCACGTGGCATGTTTAAGACCACAAGATTCAAGGGTATTTTGGTACATTTGTCGTAACTTTAATTTAGGACCACAAGATTCAAAAGTCTTCTTTATTTTCTTAAACTCCGTGCCAAGTCAAACTAGGTCATTCTTTTTGAAACGGAGGGAGTATAATATTGCATTTGCTGCTCAAGAAAAAGAAAAAGGGCATTGATATGAGCAAAACCCAATGCTATAGTTACAAGGAATATGGTTATATTGCTATAAATTATGGTAAGAAATTCTTCAATTATTGCAAATAGAAAGTGCATATACCAAGAGTGTTCCACACATCCTCAAACTCGCAGGATCAATGTTTTTCAAACTGGGATAAATTATTTCGATTCTGATAACTCACCTTGAACTGAAACTAACAACCAATTTTCTACTCTGATAGTTGCACAAATTCTTACTCCTTAAATGATATAACAAATGATCGTGCTAGTCTTTTCAGCTTTAGAACTACAAGATAATGGTATTACATCTAATTTTTAACTTGTTGATTTTGACGCTTCCAATCATATGACCAACTCAATTAGTATGCTAAAAATGTTAATGAGTATCATGGTCCATCGCGTGCACATTCAAATTATTAATGGTAGTAATTTATCCATCATCAAGTTGAGGAGAATTACTCAAACTTTCAAGAATATTTTTGTAGCACTAAAGCTATCAACTAGTCTTATTTCAGTTGATCAATTGATAGATACATAGATGCTTATAGTCAATTTATATGTGTGTATTTTATCCTTTTCAAATTTAAGGTATTATTCATATTCAAGACATTTTTGACTTACATTGAGACTTAATTTTCTACCTGCATCAAAATATTAAGATTTGATTCTAGTGGAGAATATATGTCTCATGAATTCAGTAATTTATTGCTTGATAAATGAATTGTCTCACAACACACTTTCCATATATGTTACAATAAAATGGAGTTGTTGAGTGTAAAAGTTGAAATCTTTTAGATGTCATTCAGACTTTATTGATTGACTCCTCTATTCCATCTAAATAATGGATTGAATCTCTGTATATTGTTGTCTATTTAATTAATAAGCGATCATTTAAAGTATTAAATCTTGACTCTTCATATTATCGACTTTATCATCAAAATCTCAGCTATCATAATTTTCATACATTTGATTGTGCTTGTTTTGTGCGTCTACCTCCTTCTCAATGCAATAAAGTTTATTTCAGTCTATTAAATTTGATTTTAAGGGTTATAATACTTCAAAAAAAATATTATTTTCTATGATGCACGTTCTAAAAAATTTTGTGTTTGTAGTTTTTGAGAATTGGTATTCATATTCTACTTATGTTGAGCCATTTTTTGTTTCTGCCCTTATTCCTACTTTTTAAGCTTTGTCATTTTCTTCTAAATGATTCAAACCGAAATTTATGTATGAACAACGTTAATCAATTTTATCCCATTCTGAAATTGATCTGTCACCTGAGACTGTTCCTCAACCAAAATCTCAGATTTCTGTAAGGCATATTTTTTTTTAGCCTACTCAGTTATCTACCAAAATATTTTGTACTCATAACCGGTGTTATTTTTTTTTTATGTTATCCACCATCTCTATCCAATATTTTACTCACAAGCCTCCAAGAAGAATGCTGACATAAAGTAATGAAGCAAGAACTTTTGAATCTTAAACAAAATAGCACATAGGACATTGTTCGTTGTCCATCAAATGTGTTTCCAATTGGATGCAAATGAATTTATTCAATTAAACTTCATTCTGGTGGATCTTATGATCGGTACAAAGCTTAATTGGTGGTTCTTGGTAACAAAAAAAGTATAGTATGGACTATGAGGAGACTTTTACATTAATAACAAAAATGGCTACGGTGTGAACTGTCATTGCCATTATTGCATCACAATATAGGACTCTTCACCAAATGAATGTCAAATATATTCTTCTCATAGTGATCTCAAATAAGATAGTTATATGAAACCTCCATTAATTTATTTTCATCATCTTCATCAGATATTTGTAAGTTAAAGCGGTCTTTGTATGTGTTAAAACAAGTTTCTCAGAGCTTGATTTGATAAGTTTTGATCAATTTTGCTTCAATGCTCTTTCAAACATAATAAATATGACTCATTTTTGTTTCTTCAGAAAACACCTACTGATTGTGTTCTTTGATACATGTAGATGCATTATTATCACAAGAACTAATTATTCATTAATCTCTAACCTCCAACAATAATTTAAGAATTCTTTTCATATGAAAGATCTTGATACTGGTACATATTTTAGGGTTGAAAGTTCATTATGATTTTTAGGTATGTTCTTAAACCAACACAAATATATTCAGGATTTGATTGTTTTGGTTGGTCTTAAAGAATCTTCCTCTAGAGATACCCTATTGAAATTGAATATAAAATATTGTCGTGATGAGGGAGGTCTTCTTCCTACTTCAACTTTGTTTTGATAATTAGTAGGGAGCCTAATTATCTTCCTATTACTCGGTCTGATATCTCTTTTACAGTTCAACAAGTTAGTCAATTTATGTAGACTCCCCATTATCTACATTTGATGGTTATTTATTGTATAATTTGATATCTCTCAGGAATATCTACTCGTGGATTATATTTTCCTAATGATTCTCCTATTAAGCTTAATGTGTTTAGAGATTCTAGTTGTGCTGGTTGTCTTGATACTCGCCACTCCATCACGTGTCAGTGCATGTTTCTTAGTGATATCTTGATAGCTTGAAAGACCAAAAAAGCAAGTTCTTGTTTCAAAACATTCAATGGAGTATGAATATCAAACAATTTCTACTACTTGCACCAAAATTATTCGACATCGTGGTTTACTTGCAGAAATCGGATCTCCTTAACTTTATCCTACTCCTCTCCAAGCAACATAAGCGACATTTAAATTTCTATCAATCTGATTTGTCATGAAACAACCAAACATATTAAAGCGGACTATCAGTCTATCAGAGAATGTGTAGATGAAAGAGTTGTTATCCTTTCGCATGAATCTAGTTATCTTTAAATAGTTGATGTACTTACAAAATCAATGGAACGAGAACGCCATCAGTTTTTAGTATGTAAATTGATGTGTTTTGATCCACCGACATTAATTTTAGGGGGGTGTTAGCATGATGTACAAATCATAAAATATCTTGTAAGATCTACATTAAGCTATTCTCGATTGGTAAATATATAAGAGATATTCTAGATGCTACATTTACTATAGAATATTGTGTAGCATTAGTTATAGAATACTATGTAGAACATTTTAAAGGATTTATAGTAAGGGTGTGTTGGGTAGTAAAAGTAAATGCTTTCCATGAAAAATATTTTCCTACAAAATAAGTGGTTTTCTCTTTTTTTTCTGGTGTTTGGTTAGTAAGAAGAAAATAGTATTCCAAGAGCATTTAGGTATAATCTCGACAAAAACTAATGACACTGGACCCAACCCGAGACCCCAAATATTGACCCAATATAGGACTGACTCCCGACCCTAACCCCAAACACAACTCCCAACCACGACACCAAACTCACAACTCTCAACCCCGATCTGTGACCTAACTCCTGACCCTTACCCCGAGACCCGACTTCAGACCTGAGACTAAAGATCTAACCTCGACTAGGGATCCAACTCCCGATCTTGACTCAGACCCGGACTCAAGACTCGACTCTGGATCTCTACCCTGATTCCTAACCTCGATCCGAGTCTTAACTCTTGACTCCTGACCTTGAGTTTTGGTCTAACCCTTGACTACTAACCCGACTCTCATATCCTGGCCCCAACTCTCGACTTGAGTACCTACCTCGATTTAAGATATGACTCCTAATCCCAACCCCGAACTAGGTCCCAATACCTGACCCAATCTTGACCTCGACTCCCGATCCTGACCTCAACTCTCGATCTCAAAACCTAAACTAGACCTTAACTCCATACCACAACTTAGGTCCCAACTTTTGACCTCGACCTCCAAACCCAATTTCCAACCTTAACCCGATTTTCAATCCTGACCCCAACTTTTAACTCCCAACTCTCAACCTTAATTCCTAAACTTGACTCTCGATTTGAGAATCGCCCTAATCCAGACTCTTAACTCCTACCCTGACTCTCATTTCGGGACCCGAACCTGATCTTGACTCTTGACCTCGACTCTTGACTAGGGACCCAACCCCGATCCTAATTCACGACCTCAACCCCGATACGTATAACTTTTGATCTCGACCCTAACTCCCGACCCTGAATTGGGTCCTAGCTTCTGACTCGGGACCTGACTGTTATCCCAACCATGACTTCTGACCCCTACCCCAACTCTCGATCTTGACTTGGGTCCCAACCCCTAACTCGTGACTCGACCATGACCGCGACCTCGACTTCTATGCCTGACCCTGACTCTCATCTTGACTCGGGATTCAACCCTCAAATCAAGACCAGACTTTTGACTCGAGACCCGACTCCAGACTTGAGACCTTGACCCTAAACCCAACTCCTAACCCCCACCTAGGACCTCGACTCCTAACCCCGACTTGGGACCCAATACCGACTCCTGACTCGAAATTGACCCTGACCCGTACCCGTTTCCTGAATCCCGAACCTAACCTGACTTCGACCAGACATGAGTCTCGAATCCCGACCCCTACCTATGATTTAACTCCCGATCTTGACCTCGACCTGAGAGCCAACCTCAACCTAAGACTCGGAGTCAGACCTCGACCCAACTTTCAACCTCAAATAGGGTGCTAACTCTCGACCCTGACTGGGACCCAACTCTTGATGCTGACTTGGGACCTGACCCTGATCCAAGTTTGCGTCAGAAATTGGGAGTTGGGGTCGAAATTCGATACATGGCTTGAGATATGGAGTCGGGGTTGGATTCAATACCAGAGAATCAGGTCGAGGTGGGAGTTGGGTGGTGCTGTTGAAAGAAAGTTTTGTTTCCATACTTTATGAAGGGAAATCGTTTTCCTTAAATTTGAGAAAAAGAAGTCTATTTGGAAGACATTTTTCAAAATATTTAAGTCAACCAAATATTAAAAAACATTTTTCGAAAAATGTTTTCCTTCATACCAAACACACCCTAAGTGTAGAATACTTTACACCCTTTCATCTCTTTAATCGCTCGTGTATAAATATGGATGTATTCTTATGTATTTGGCTCAATGAATTGTAGAATCATTCTTCAGTTCCTCTCATTTTTCTTTATTTTTGACACTAGGCCCATGTAAGGAAAAAAAAATTCAAACTCGCACAGTAGTGGCTTGCCGAAGACACAATTAAGTACATAGAAGTATGTTATCTCTAATAATTTAAGCTTTTAGAAGGGATTATCACGTAGGTCAACGTAGGCACTTCAAAAACAAAGTGGAACCAAAGATCTATACTGAGCATGGACATGTCTTTTTAGAGTGCCCCAATTCCATATGTAATTACTGCTGCATTCCTTTATATGATGGCATTCCAATAAAGAAGCTGACAATGCATATATTTGAGAGAAAGCACAATCCCTGCTTTGTGCTTTCCACAGAATTTCAATAGTACTTGGTTTTAAGTTGTAATCAACACTTGCTACCCTTTTTCAGTTTGCCTTACTGGGGACAATCCACAAACATACAAACTCATAAATTGAACAAGAAAAAAGAGAATAGTAAAAAGATATGTAGAGCAACAGAAATAAGCATCCAAGTAAACTGTGATTCCTTTTTCTTTTCAGGAAAACGTTTACTTTTCAGTAATGTCATTGATGCCCTCCTCCCCCCCCCCCCCCCCCAACATATCTTCATCTTTCCTTATTTGTCTGAGGCAATGAGTACACGCCAAAGTTTCTTTTTCTTCAAATAGAATGAAAGACAAAAAGGTGCCTAGCTATCATCCCCCACCCACCCACCAAAAATAAAGAGTGGAAGGACTCTATGCATCAGCTTTCATCATATTTTGTATCAGGATGTTCTCTTTTTTAATCCTCAAAAGAGATGAAGAACCTTGAGAAAGTTGATCAGCATCAGAGCCAATTCTTCGCTTAGCCATAGCACTTCTCAGAGTCTCGGTGTGTGTCCTGCATGAAAATGAATTGAGAGAAGAGTGAATAACAATAATAAAAAATATTGAGAACTATCGAATCGTATTGTTCATCTATACACTCATTTTGTTACAGAATCATCACCTGATATAACCATATCGTTATATTCAGAGCTATAACACAGTTGATAGATGCTGCATTTGGACTAAGAGACTGATCTCAGCATTTCTAACAGTTCTGTTTCTGAATCTTTGAGTAATTACTTCTTGCTTGTCTGTAACCATATCCATATAAACATGCAAGAATCTTCTTATATCTGGCAGAACAGCTCTGCTCTACTCCTGAAACTTTTCTCTAAGCAAAATTAGTGTAGGGTCCTTAGGATATCTTCGAAGATGAACAAAATTCTTTCCATTACTCATATTACCAACACGACCGCATTGATCAGTTAAATTTTACACTTATGCGGCAGCACAAATGTAACATTAGCTTAGGAAGAACAGGTATGAGTTTTACCTGACTCGAGGCAGGAGCAACACAGAATTTATCATATAGCAAAATTATCCCTTCTGAAGCGCTCTCATTTTGCAGCATCCTATTCAGCATTGTTGAACTTCAGTTTTAAGTAGTTAAACGAAAATTATCTCCATATAAACTCAGTTAAACAAACTCATTTGCTAAGAAGTTTCCTCTTAATTTTGCAGCATAAGGTCCAAAACTCCAAGTCTTAACTTCCTGACCTAAAGGCATCTGCTACTTCAGAAAGAGTAGTTATGTTAGCTAACCGAAAATATAAAAGTATGAAATCTAACAATCAGAATCCCAAATACAGAAGCATACCTGAAAACGGAGTTCTGAGGATAGGATTCTTCATTGAAGATATGTGTCTTAGTAATAATATCCATTATATCCATATGAATGGGGCAATAACTCTTCAACTTCAACCCTAGAGCTAGCGCAACTCAAATTTTTCTTTATACGATGGCGGTTGATGGACTCGACCTCAGCCAAGAATATACTATAAACTGGTCTATGATCTGAGAATCTGGACTCTCCACGAACATAAGATATTTGATATAGGCCTTGACCATACCATAATATGCGATCACACCTTCATTCACATATCATAAGTTTTAGACGCCCAACTATGTAACATGAACAAGACATGTATAACCATGTGAAAGGATGTGCATTATGCAAATAAAACACAAAATGATATATTGTTAAAAGGATTACCAAGCAGGGGTTCTTCGTTTCTGTTTTGGGTGTGTGTCCTCTCCTGCATATCTGTCTGAATTACTTGAGTACTTGTATGTCGGAGGGAAGTATATTCTTCCTTCACTCCATCCATTAAAAACACGTCCCATCCTCTGCTCTATCCGTAGCTGTGACAAAAAAAAAGATTACAATTGATGTACCTGTGTAACCTTAAAATCTGGCAAATAGGAAAATGAAGGAAAAGAGGGAACTGCTTAGGGATGGAATAATATACTTGATCATTTTCTAAAAGCACCCTCCAATTGCGCATCTCCACCAGTGCCTTGGCAGTTCGGTAAGACAAGGCAATCCGATAGTTCAAATCACCAAGCCATATAATCCGACTTCACAGATGCAAAACCGAAGTTAGGACATAAAATGAGGCAAGAACAAACTTCAGACCAATGAACATCATCTTAAATATAAATAACAGGTCAGGTAGATTATGGTCGATATTAAAAATTAATGTAGACTTGACCAGATATAAGCAAGGCTTTACTCATGCTCGGGGATTGTTTGAGGAGAGTTGTCATCCCCAATGCCATGAACCCTTGGAAATCTTGTTTTCTTTAGAATCTCCAAGACATCAGAGTTTCTCCGCAGCTCATCTCCCTCTTTCTGTCCAGATGTTAAATGAGTACAAATGAAGCAGAAGCTTGTCTGGTGCAGTGACATGCTAACTGAGATTGAGCCCTACATATACAGTGGGATTAGTACTTCTGCACATATGTAAGCAATCGAAACTTACAAGATAGCATAGATGGAAAATACCTTGTTCCCAAGATAACCCATCAATCCTCTGCCAACACAAGATACTTTCAGGTTGCGAACATCATCCCTTAGATCACTTCTTATCCAAATAGTAAGAAATATTCCAACCATTTGCTTACTCGCAACCAGACAGTATCTTGATTTAGATGGCTGTCTGTCTCTGTCCTCTAAAGTGATGGAACCACTATACGAAATTGGGGAATAGTGGGTTGTAACTGGTGAATAATCATCTGGACCATTTTCATCATCAGAAGAACCACCCCACTGGGCATATGGGTCATAATCACTTGGCCTTCCTCCAAAGACACCTCTATCACAAACACTAAATCGCCGATCAAGTTGAGCCCGTGGCATTGACATTTCACTCTCCATTGCTCTCATGCTACGGCTTAGTGTCTGAAATGAGCGGCGATGGAAGAAAGATGGGGCTTCTTCTCTTGCCGATCCCTCAAAGTCAGCATCTAGCTCAACAACAGGATTAGGAACTGGAGAGGGCGTACGATAACCACCACTTGTTCCGGGAAGACTGTTCAGAGTTTTTCGAATGAGTGCTAGCCATTTTCTAGCTGGGCCATTATCTTCTGTGCCCAAAACATTACCAGCATTCAAAGGAACAATTTCTTGAAACCTAGCAACTCACCAAGTAAGACTCATAAGTATAGTCATCTCTACCTAAAAGTATTGGTCTAAACATGACAATTGATAAGTTGTTACTCACCCCAGAACATAGATGTCAGCAGGAGGTGAGGTATGAAGCCAATCATCAAGACTTAAATTACTAGTTGGAGACTTTCCAGCTACATTCCATGTTGCTACAAAGACCCTGTGCCGGAAAAAAATATTCAGAGATATGCACACTTCAAAAAAAAAAAAAATACAGCTCCCAAAATTTAGCAGAATAAAACTGATAGGATAAAAAAGACTCACCGGTAGTTATTCACATCTGTAATCTCTGAAGTATCAAGGTCAATTTTACTTCGATGAAAACGATCAGCATTCCTTCTACTTGACTTTTCTGTAAGTTTTTTTTTTTAAAATTAAACAAAACAAAAACACAAAATTAACAGATTCAGAAGGCAACAAACCAGTGAAAAGAGAAAAATAAAATTATTGATTCCTTGCTTATGTTGGGCAAAAACAAGTGGTCCAAAGGGTAATTCTAGTGGTTCTTTGATACTGAACCTGTTTTGCTTTTCTTGATAGTGGATGCCTGCCTCTCTGAGAAGTTGTTCCTCCATTCATCATCAACACCTGAAAAAGCATGGGATATAAAGTGGATAAAGCGAGTCATTTTTCTATTACAACATATAACTCACATATTTGAAAAAATGAAAGAAAAGAATACACAAACCTAAAACCTAGGAAAATAATAGGCAACCAAATTCAGAAAACAACAAAACAAAGAAATAGATCTCAAGAAGCACATGAAAATGGCAGACTTATTAGATTCCAAAGAATACTATGCAAAAGCATGCAGTGATTGATGCAGAATCAACCATCAACCAGGACAACTGCAGTCAGTGAAAGTTACTTTAAAACTCCAAGAACCTCAAAAACTCAAAATGCAATTTTTGATTTAATTCTTTAAAGAAAAGGCACAAAATCAATTACCTCCATAGACAATATCATCAGCTTGGAAATCCTCAGCTTTGCTCTTAATATTGAACCATTTCTTTACCAGATTCTTGGACCAAGAGATCTTCATCAAGAACACAAAGAACAAAAAAAAAAAATAGTAAATTTGGGAAGAAAAACAAATGCAAAAAACAGCTTCCACATTCTTGAAAGAAAAAAAACTAACCTTGGTTTTCTTAGAGCTCCCATCTCTCATTGTTTCAGAGCTTCATAAAAGATTGAACCTTACTTGTCCTATTGTACAGATTTGACTTACTAAGATCAACAACTAAACAAATTTCTCCAAGAATCACTCAACTTTAGGATTTTCTTTTCAATTCAAGATCAAGAATCAACAAAAAGCAGAAACCTTGAGGCATAACAACACAGAACATAGGGAGATTATAGTCAAATTGGCACCAGAAGTAATGAAAAGAAAACAAGTCTGGATAAGGAAGATGTGACACTTGGTGTACATTGTGTATACAGACACACAAAAATTGTAGAAATTGGGAGAACCCCAGTTGGTATTATTTACTTTTATTTGGCTAGTCCAAGCCAAACACAGAAAATAATAAAGGAACCAAGAACCTTAAAGGGGGAAGACAGAATTAATGACTGTTGGATTCAAAGAACTACAGAAGAAAAAGAAGACAACGTTAGATAGAGAAAGAGAGCTTTTGTGGGGACTATATGTAAATGTTGTATTTTCAATACCTCTTTCTGGTTAACAAGGCAAATTTGAAGGGAATAAAGTGCAGGGGAGCAACAACAAAAAAAACTCTCTCTTACAAGTCTCTCACTTTAATATAAATCCAATAAAAGTACCCGGGAAAGAATAGTAGAAAAACAGCTCACATTAAAAAGAAATGTTAGTTGGAGTGAAATAGAACGTAGTCCTCTCTATATATATGAGCTAAAATAGTATATTCAACGGCATACAAAGGACTCTTTATTGGGTTTTGGAGAAGCTAAGTAAGGCTCTCTCTTTTTGTTTTAATAATATAGTGTTGGATACTAATATGGGAATTGTTTTGAGTCTTCAATGTTGATTTTTGGGTTTTAGGAAAATTGAAGAATAGCAGTAAGGGTGGCTAAGTTGGTCTAGCAGGTGGTATTTCATAAGGGAGGTCATAGATTAATTATTTTTGTCAACATCTTTACATTCGAGCTCATCGCACTAACTTGCCTAGTATGGTTTATATCTCATGTATGATTTGTGAGTTATTGCATAGGAGCGGATTTATCCAGTGCACACCCTAAAGTTAGCGGCTGCGGATTTTTCTAAGGTTCTCAAAAAATAAAAATAATAAAGGAAAATTGAAGAATGTGTTCTTTCTCTCTTTCAACTTGGTTTATGTTAAAACTCAAAACAAAAGAACAATGTGTTGGTCTGTTGCTTTGTTTAACAAAACCAGAGGGGTATGTATTGGTTCAAACTAAACTTTGTGTCTTGAGAAGCAAAGGCATTTGTCCCTATTTCAGGGTCTTTGTTCTTAAAACATCTCATTGATAAAATCCAAATTTTTTCTGTTTCTTTTTTCTTGTCATTAGATGCATGGACTCGGCAATTTAGAAGAGTTTTTGTCTAAATGGTCCATAAATTCTAAGTGATTTATTTTTGTCCACTTTCAGCCATTTGACAATCTTATAATACAGTTATATTGAGAGATAACTTATGTGTTAACTTTTCTACTATAGAAATTAAACTATGTCTCATGTAAAGTGGCTAGAATACGATAAATCTTTTAATTTGAATTCAATAGACTCGATATTGGTCATAGTTCTGAAGAATAATTTGCAATCTGTAAGAGGGAAGGGTTAATAATTTACTCGGGTAAAAGTTATTACTACCTAATAAATAATAGTACATCTTATTGTGCGATAAAAGTCCATTGGAACTCTCTTGTAAACGAGTGAGGCTTGATGAGTGATAAGAGCACTATTACAGTTTACAACAACATATTCAGTATAAATCTCATCAAGTGATGTTTAGAGAGGGTAGAGAAGCTATTTCCGATACGGTTAAAAAAAATCGTCCAAAGTTTGTCCAAAAAAAGTAGCAGATTGTAAAAAAAACAACAGATAGTAATAAGACAGTAACTATAACAAAATAATATGATAGTCAAAATAAAAGCAACAACAAATAATTACTAAAATTAAAGGATAAGAAACCACTGGAGCAATACTACAACAGCTAGTATGGACGGATAACAAGACATTACATTGTCGCTGTGGTAAGAGAACTTTCTAATTATATAGAGAATAACTAAAAATATTTTTTTATTCTTGAGAGATGAAAATATGAATTATTCCTCTTCACTATAAAAATAGAGGAAAATCTTTTAAGTTAGTCGATGTTTACTTTTTATTCCTCTTAATTAAAATAAAATTTGATGAATGCAGTAGAGAATAATCAGAATAAAGAAGTAGCTAGCTAGGTGGATTAATTGAGAAAATCTTGAAGAAAACAGTTGGTGAGTCTCTATCGAATTAAAATCATGGGAAATTTGCAAGTGATAGCGAAATTAAACAATGAAGAGGTCCGTCCCGGTCCCAGCCAAAGAGATAAAGTCATAGTTGAAGAAGTTGTACAAAAAAGAAGTTAAAGCACGTTGAGGATCTTCTTGTAGGAATTTTGATATACTAGCTTGGACGGGTCTACACTTCCACCATAACTTCTTTATCCCAATCATCAATTTGTATCTATTATTTTATATGTATAATAAATGTATATACATATATAGCACCAGCTGATTAATAAGTATAGATTATTCGCCTACAAATATTCCTAAGGTCTCATTTATTTGCATTTAATGAAGATTTTCATTTCATTTCGTTAAGTCCGTTTATTTTCTTGATTAGAATTTTAATCATTCAGATATTAATCTTTTAAAAAAATAAAAAAAAAATGGGGGAAGGGAGGGAAAGAAAAAATGGAGAGAGGATTACACGATGGGAATTGAACCCTCACCAACAAGATGAAAGTTCAGATAGTCAGCCAACTGAGTTAGTAAGATTCCCATTTAAAATCTTAATCACTAAATGTGTTTATGTTTTTTTTTAAAATTTTGCAATTAGTTAATACATCCGAATAGCTAGATTCAAGATATCTATCAAAGTCTTAATATCATTAAAATATTTTTTCAAGAATTTCTACAAAAAAAAAAACTTTTGTTCACCATCATTCCATCCACTTTGTCAGTAATAGTCGTCATTGCCCACCAACCATAACTAGCATTCGCAATCAGAACTACCATTGTCACCAATCACGACAATCAGTTGTCACCACCATTAGTCATTGTTTACAATCATCATTACCACCATCAAATGTTACTCTATATCACCCATCACCATCATCATTCACCACCACTCTCATCCATCACAATTATTAGCTTCCACTATCAAATACCACGATAAACAATCAGTGTTTAAAAGACAGTTTTGGGACTGGCCAGGGGACTCTCCCTAGGACAAGGCACTAGCAAAATTCCTCGAGGTACACGTGTAAGTTTAGTTCTATGAGACTTTCACCCTAAGCGCTCTAATTGTACGCCTTAAATAGGTCTAACGTCCAAAGCTCAGGCTCGCCTAACAGAGATTAGGCAAATTATGTATCAAATTTCTGAATTAACATTGTTGAATAGTTTTTTCATCTATAGAAATAAGAAGATTGAGAATAACTCGAATAACAAGTCGTTGCATTGCATATATACTATTTGAGAATGTCGTGTGAGAGTGAATATCACTTAAGATTTCTTTTAAGAATACATAGTCAAATTTTACATCTTCACTTATCAATGATTTTCATGTTTTTTGTGATCATATATTTTAAAATTATTATATTTTATTATTATTATTATTATTATTATTATTATTATTATTATTATTATTTTATTTTATTTTATTTTTTTTAATTTTTTTTATTTTTTTTAAATAAAGTTACTCAGTATGGTTGGGTCGTGTTGTATTTCTGAGATCGGAAAAAGGATTTTATTATTTTGTTATTTGAAACTAGTTTTATTTTTAATCACGGTGGAATGATATTTTTACTATAATATTAATAAAATTTATTGATTATTTTCTTTTAGGGAGGTAAATTGCATAGTATGATAGTATTGTATTTTAAGAAATTGTGATTATTTTGTTATTTAAAAGTCAAAATGTTAGAGTTGATTTGCATCTCATAATAACTTTTATATTATTGCTTTATTTATACTTATAAAATCATGTCAGAAGTATTATTTTCTATGAGTTTCATAAATCATGCTTTTAATTGTTTTAAACTATTGATGTATTTTGATAATTTTTATGTTATTATACTATTTTAATATTATAAATTAAAATTTGAAGATCCATGCGGCTTATGCCGCATGCCTCGAGGCTTACGTCTCGCCCCATGCTAAGTAAGATGTCTTGCCTCGTGCGGGGGCCTTTTAAAACACTGCCAACAATCAATGTTTATACTACTGTCAATAACTACCATCACCATTAGCTACTACCCACAATCACCAACATCAGCCAATACAATTCTCCATCATCACTCATAACCACCACCGCTAGTCATCACCTCCACCAATTGTCATATAATTTTTTAAAAATATTTTATTAATATACATTAAATTAATTTAATTTAGTTCATTATGTAATGCTCCGAAAATATTTTGCTAAGTATTACATCTAGGCTTAAGCTCTAAGGTGGACACAAGGGTGTTCACAATGTGATGCTGATGTATGATACCTAAATCTCGTGTTCAAGGTTTTAAGAATGTTGGGAAGGGGAAATAGTTTGGAATAAATTGAAAATGTTTTAAGGCAAGAAGATGATCATAATTCATAGTAGACAATTAGGGCTCATTTAGTTGGGGAACAAGTTATCTCGAGATAATTTATTCCAGGAGTAGTTATTTTGGAATTGTTATTCCACCCTCAATGTGGGATAAAAATAACACTATAATTCTGGGATAAGTTATTCCGTGATTGTCATTTCACCCGTAGGATAAAAATAACACTATAATTTCAGAATAAGTTATTCCGTGGTTTTATTCCAATCGAATATGAAATAAATTTATTCTAAAATTAATCTCGAAATTAATTATCTGTTACCCTCATACCAAATGTGGTTAAAGTGGATGGAATAGTGGCTAAAGGCAAATTCCATAGACTCAATTTGTGAGCTTCGTTGATTCTTTCCAGTAATAGTCATTTCTTTTTCAGTTTATGTTATATTGTAGACGATTATTCTTTGTTCGGGGAATGCACCGAACACTTTGAATTCAATTTTTAATCTTTAAGGCTCATGACTTAATCTAGTGAATTATAATTCTTTTTTTTTTTTTTTGGCTAAAGTGAATTATAATTCACAATTTAGCTATGTTAGAACCGTGCAACACAATTATCAAATAATTGATTTTTTCAACTTCAGTTATATAATTATTATATAAGCTTGTCAATAATAACGAAATTAAGGTAGTATTATTGATAAATGAAATACCAATCAAATTCAATATATAATAATAGTACCACATTTAATACTTCCTCTGTTTTAATTTATTTGTTTGATTTTGAATTGGCATAGAGTATAAGAAAGTAATAAAATATTTTTGAATCTTTTAATCTTAAATTAAAGAATGTAGAATGTACTAAAATGTTATTTAATCTTGTGGTCTTAGAAATGACGTGTGGAAAATTAAAATAAAAGAATTGTCATATAGGGAAAGATCACATTCATTTTGAACTGAACTAAAAAGAAAATAAGTCAAACAAATTAAAATGGAGTGACTAAACTATACTTCCTAATACTAGTGACTTTTAGAAAAAAAAGGAAAAGTTTCATTAGTGCTATTTAGCGTCCCATGTTTGTAATACACTAGTTTAGTGTACGTGTTTTGCACGTGTGTCTCACGTCAATCAATAAAACTATATATAGTAATGAATTTTTTTCTTTTAAAAAAAGAGAGTAATTAGTAACTAAAAAATACTTATTCATGTAAAAATTCCTTTGTAATTTTCTTCATAAATTCGTTGTCACGACCTAAAACTGGATCATGATGGCACCTGTCACTAGGAATGGGTACTGGGGCAGGGCGGGGCAGAGCAAGTGGTTAATAGGGCGGGCGGGTCAAGTTTTTAATCGGGCGGGGCGGGGCAGGGAAGGTCAGATATCATTTTGAATTTTCTTAATAGGTTATAGGCACTACAAGAAATTAGGCCTATGACGACATTTTATAAATGTCGTATTAGGTGTCATAAGTGTCGCAAAATCACTTAGCGACATTTATTTTACATTTAGTACAAATATCGTAAATTTGAGTGTCGGAAATTTTCCGATATTTGTATAAATGTCGTTTGATGATTTACGACATTTATTTACGACTTTTTTTGAAATGTCACATTAAAATTTCCAACATTTAGATTAATGCCGGCAAAATAGTTAGTGACATTTGCTTACAACTTTTATCAAATGTCGCATGTTTTGAGTTTTAACTCAATTCAATTGCGACATATAAAGAAATGTCAACAAACCATACCCATCCTTGCTGCATCTCTAGTCAATAGTTCTTTTTTCATTTTTATGTACTAAAAGAATTGTGTGTAATACCATAATCATTCATATAATTTCGAAACACAGGCCATACACTACAAAAAAGTGAATTAAAACAAAAGATACACTTTGACAATCTATATTTTTAAAAATCTCATAACACCAGTAAATAATAGGTTCTCAAACAATACAATTTTTTCTCCCATCAAGCTAAGAATGCTAACAATAAATAAATTCTAATGTTCACTAGTTACTACAAGAACATTAATTCATTGATGGCCACTTGATGAATCTTCATACAAAGCAGTAACTTGAAACTCTATGAGGACACACTCTTCACAAGTCTTCTCTCTTTCACTCTAATTTTTTCATATCAACTTCGGATGAAGATGAGAAAGAGATCCCTGACAAAAAAAAACAAAAAAACAAAGATAAAAGTGTATATTAGAAGTTAGAAGTTTGCTTAAAATAAATTACCAAACAATTTTTACATAACTCCAAAAATCCTGAAATAAGAATATTGCTAAATCTATGGTACAATTAAAAAGAAAAAAAATACAGATCTCAAAATTTAGTGTGAATTCTAAAGATTACACGATAAAATATTATCTTTACATATACAAAACAACAATCATATTATAGAATTCATCTCTTTCACAACTTTACTTTGTAAAACCTACAAAAGAAAAAGTAAATCAAAAAATAAATATCACACAAAATTCAAACAAACGAAGAGAGAGAGAAAGAGGAGGGGGCGGGGGGTGAGGGACGAAGGGGGATTAGGCAGTAGTTGGGGGAAAGGGATTTAAGGTTTGTAATTTTATAATACGGGGAAGGAGGGATTATTATTTGTTTGGGTTTTAAATTTTGGGGGGAGAGGATTTTGGTTGTTTTTTTAATTTTTTTGGTGGAAAAGTTTGGGTACAAATGAAAAGAACACTTTTTTTTTAAAAAAAAAAAGAAATTTTCTTGTTAAAGTATAGAACCAAAAAAAAAACTGATTTATTACTAGGAGTACTATATTTCATTTTTTAAATTGATATTATTAATAGCAAACTAGTGAACTCCAATTATAATGTTGTCCTTGTAATTAAAATTGATTATTTTAATAAAAGCTTAAATTATGTATCTAATAATAACTAATTTATGCATCTAATAATTTAGACACTTTTTAGTTTCAAACTCATTTCTTATATATTATATTACTAATTTATGCATTCAATAAGTGCTAATTGTTTAAACAAATAACTTATACTATATGTTGTAATCTGCTGTACAACTTTGTATTATAATGCATCTTTGTAATGTTAATGTTTATATTAAATGTTAATAGTGTATTAATACAATTTTTTAATTAACATGAAATATACATATAATGCATGTATTTAAGTGCTCATGTAAAAACGAAGGTGTAAATATTAAGAGTCACGAAATAATTTAAAAAGAATTAAATTTTCAACATTAGGTATAAATGTCGGTAATTTACGACTAATAATATGACATTTGTTTCAAATGTCATAGTATTTTAGACATTTGTATCAAATGTCATTATTTTTAGCGATATTTTGGGTCAAATGTCGTCATGTTCATGACATTTTTGTGCCAAATGTCATTATTTTAATGACATTTACATCAAATGTCGTTATTTTTGTGACATTTGGTGATAAATGTCGTGAAATTCTTTATTTTCAGACATTTATTTGATATGTCACTAAATAAATGTCGTCGTAGCTCCACTTTCTTGTAGTGAGGGTAGGGCAAGCCCATTTAAGAGATGAATCGGGTAAAAATGACACATCCACATACTATTTTTTTTATTTTCCCTAATTCTCACAAGCTGCTGCCTACTTCAATTCTTCTACACTCGACACTATTCACCTACGCCATTGAAATCCTTCTCTCTTCTACTTTGTTTCTAACAGGCAACAACAGGTATGTACTCTATTTCTTTTTCTCTAATTTCTCCTACTTTTTGGATTTTTTTGCATTTTTTGAAAGAAAATCCCTTTCTTCTGCTTCTCTTTTTCTCTATCTATGCTCAAATTTAGAAATATTTTATGCTATAAAAATTCAATCTTTACCATTTTCTGTATGATTTGAGTAATAATCTTGATTCTTGAATACCCATTTTGTTTTCTTTGTTGTTGGATATTGTTTGTATCTAAAAAGAAGGTGTGTTTTTAGTGTTCATTGTTGCTTTCCTCACTGTTTTACAGGTAAATCTGGCTGGACTAATTATAATTTTATGATTTTATTATAGGTAATCATGACAACTCAAAATGATGAGAATTTAGCCGCTTTATCATCTAACGCTATTTCTTTAGAAGCAGAGAGTCCGAGGCCTTCCCAACTTAATGAAGTTGTTGGATCGAGCAAAAAGAAGAGACATTCTAATGTATGAAATCATTTCGACTTGGTATCTGTCAATGGTGTTCCATATGGTCAATGTAAGTATTGTGATGCTCGATATAAAAATGCTAAAAATTACGGAATGAAGTCTATGTGGGATCACATACCTAAGTGTCCTAATAAACCAAGAAGTGAGGGTGACACGGGAGGTGAGGGTGGAGAACACTATTTTGATCAAGATGTTTCACGTAAAAAACTTACATATGCTATTATTTTACATGAGTATCCACTTTCTATAGTTGATCACGTGGGATTTATGAACTTTGTTGCAAGTCTTCAACCTATGTTTAAAATGGTTTCAAGAAATACTATAAAAAATGACATAATAATTTTTTTTTGACAATTTGAAGTCAAAACCCTCTAACTTACCACTTGAGTGCTATTTGATGATGAATTAACAGACCTGAAATAGTTTCAACATGGGATCTTATTCTGATAAAGGGTCAATATTCTGCCTATCCCTATTTTTTTTAGCATATAAGAACTGTGTTAGGCAGCACTTAATAGTTTGTGGTCTGCTGCTAATGTTTTTCCCGGCTGGGATTGCAGCACACGAGTGGTGGACTTGATGTACATGTAGCGGAAACACTTTCCTCTATCGGATGGGATTGCATTAATGTAGCAGCAAAACTTTCCTCTATCGTCTTTGTTGGAGCAGAGTGAGGCAGTCAAAGTATAGTTGGAGACAGTCATGTCTAAGGGGCACACTGCATCTGGAGAAGAAAATGTAGACAGTCATTGTTTAGATCTCAATTCGTTGAGATATGTTTAAATCTGACATGACAATCCATTGTCTCTTTGGCACATTTAGTGGCTTGTTGATTAGCTAGTTTTCATCATTTATAGTTTCTGCTTTGGTGATTTGTGTAAACTATGGTTAACAAACTATGCATCGTTGTGATTATGTCAGTAAGGGCAATTGAACTTCTTGTTAAGGTTTCTTTACATGATACAATGATTTGGTTAATCCTAATTTTGGACATATATTTTACATGTCAACCTCCTTTGTAAATAAATGTTAAGGTTGCTTCCAGTACTTGCAATATGCTTGTTACATGAATACTTTAAATTAATTCAAATTTACATTGTCTTAAGTCTTTTTTAAAAAAAACGAAAAGCAGTAGCTCTGCAGAATACAGAGAAATCATTTGAAAAACAACATAAACGTGGCGGGACGGGGCTTAACGAGTCAGGACGGGGTAGGGCAAATATTAGAAAAAGGCGGGGGGGGGGGAGGGGGGGGGGGAGGTGGTGGTGGTCAAAATCTTAATAGTCCAAGGCTTGCCTGTCACGCCCCGAATTTCATCGGGACGGATTGGCACTCGTAGCCGACAAGGCCCGAGAGAACCAAGCTTTGCTTCTATTCGTTCGTATGCATGTCATAAGAAACAACATTACCAAGTAAGGACTTTAAAATGCTAAAATGGAACTCATGGGACATGTGATACATATATAAATATGCGAAACTTGGCCGTTGAGGCCACCAAGTCAAGAACGACATGTACCTTCACATTTATACACCCACATCTGTCTACAAAAGCCTCTAACAAATGCATTGACCAAAATGAACTAAAAGTCGGGACAAGTCCCCGCTTTATACAACGTATACAAAATCAAAACATATGTACAACAGTGATTCGGAGAAGCCCCGAACTAACTGAAGCTCACCAAAGATCTGCAACACTGACAATCTACTGTGGAGCCTACTAGTGCCTGCACCTGCAACATGTAAGGTAAGTCCCCTGAGGGGGGGGGGTCAGTACGAAGAATGTACTGAGTATGTAAGGCTCATAAGAAATAGCATCACACATGAGAATGTCAACAAAATAAGATAGGAGAGAATAGTCAATGTGTATAAATCATCATTTTATATACTATCTTTTATAACCACTCTCCTTCAAGGAAAATCACTTTCACTCAAGAGACTTGTCTCCAATAGATTCTTATATTCCCAAGAGATTCTTTCTTGCCTCTATGTTCATTACCACTATTGTTCATCTACTTACGTATATCCACTCTATTAACGTACACCCACTCTATTAACGTACATCCACTCTATTGGTGGTTTAATCTCCACTCTATTGGTGGTTTAATCTACATCCACTCTATTAACATACATCAACTCTATTAATGGTTTAACCTACATCCACTCTCATGGTGGGAGAACATACATCCACTCTATGGTGGGAGCACATACATCCACTCTATGGTGGGAGGACATACATCCACTCTGTGGTGGGAGAACATACATCCACTCTATGGTGGGAGAACATACATCCACTCTATTGTGGGAGAAATTGATATATCAACTTATGAGAGATTAATACATTAAGGATCATGACACTAATTGAAACACACCAATATACTTTACCTTACTCTTATACTTCATGAGATTAACACCTTAACTAAGCACACACTTATATGCACATCTCACTTCACCTCATGAGATTGACAACTTCACTTATGAGGAATAATTATACTAACTTGCACATCACCTCTCTTATCACTCTTATGAGATTGGTACTCTTACTTATGAACAATTGGCACAAGGATAATCATCATACTATAGGACCTTGGAACAAGACATGATCGGAATAATGCTATTCAAACTAAACAAGCTCTCTTTACCTCATTACTCTCGTTGAGATAGTTCC
Source organism: Capsicum rhomboideum (assembly GCA_031232105.1). NCBI lineage: Eukaryota > Viridiplantae > Streptophyta > Magnoliopsida > Solanales > Solanaceae > Capsicum > Capsicum rhomboideum. The sequence goes on along the minus strand of CP124711.1, from coordinate 27,585,266 downwards.
CTTAGAATTTACAACGTTATGACATCTTTGCAACTTCCATCAACGACTAAGAGATAAGTGAATCATCGTTCATCTAAGAATAGGACACGTATGAATCACAATATAGGTCAACCTGAATTGATATACTTTAGGCCTTTTGGAATTGAAACAAGTCCGATGTCAATGTGAACAACATGTTGCAGAAGAATATGGAAAAAGGAACCTTACATACCTTGTATTCTTAATACGAATACACAATCTTAGACGTGCATACAATAGTCCCGCTCCGTTCTTGTGTTTTGCTCTACAACACAAGTTCATAACGAAACCAACATTAACCACCAATTACCTTACAATGGCATAAAATAACAATAAGTCACATGTTTAGCTTTAACATGTCATTTCCCCTTTGACCATACCATTTGTGAAATCATTATTCCAAAAATCCCCCAATATTCCATACATTGACTAATAAATAAAAATCAATACATTTCACCACAACACTCCTCCTTTACACTTTCTTATCCATAGCACATCACAAATAAGCCATCAAACCACCTTAATACACCTCATAGCACATATCGGCCAAAATCCCACAATTTACACTTTTAGAATAATAATAAGTGTAATAACAAAATCACACCATACATGTTCATATTTTATCCATACCATGATCTTTCATTAAGACATCAAGTCTCTTTTCAAGTTCAAATCACCAAGATAGCAGATCTTTCACCAAAAGCAAAAATACACTATTCACCACCTTGCCAACATAACTATAATAATATACATAAGCTCCCATGCATATAATATGTTAATCCATAAGAACAAATACTTACCAAGTCTCGGAATAGGATGATCTTCACCAAAGAAAAGGCTTAGGGTTCTTTAGGGTTTGAGAGAACCAAAAAAGAAAATGTTTTATAATTCTCAAAATGTGTTGTGTGTGTTGAAGAATAAAAATATGATTTTTGGGTTCCTTTTATAGGCCCTTGAAGTCATCCTTAGCCATTTGGGAGCAATAATTGAGTAGTCATGGCAAGAATGGGTCATTTGACCCATTTGGGCCAAGTCTTTTATTCCATTTTGGGCCTAACTTTGGGCCCAATAACACATATCCATGTAACCCATCAACTTTCATGTATAATCCACCATAAATCTCGTGTTTAAATAATTTCATAATGTCACGACAATATTCTCTTATGAGATCCTCATTCGTCGTCTCGATCGCAAAAATAGGAATTCTAGTCGTCCATGGTTTCCTTGAACATTTTTGATAATTACTTGTGTTTCATGGTTTGATCATGTAGAAGTATGTAGGAGTGTATTGAGGTATTTGAAGCTTTAACAACACTCAAAGAGCTCCCAAGAACCAAAAGAAACCATCTAAGAATCGTCGTAGAATTGCGTTACAAAACGAGCCCGGAAAGGCAAAATCTTTGTGCCTTGAGCCACTGCTGCAAAGCAAGGCAGTGGCGCAAGAATGGGAAGCCCTCTGAATCAGGGGCTTGCGCCACACCCCCTGAAACAGGGAGTGGCGCAAGTTTCAGCACCTTGCTGAATTTTTCGGCCACTACTTCAATACTTGAATATCGTCCAATACCTTATCAAAACACTTCCAAATACTTACTTAGTGATCTTAATCATCAAGTAAACATGACTCCAAGTCACCAAATGAGGTTAGAATGTGTACGGGGTACTACCCAAATGCTTCCACGAAATCACAAAACCCTTCCTATGAAAGTCTAATTGCATGTACGTGGCCAAATTTCAATTTTCCTCATCTTTAACATTTCCAAATACATACTTATAGCTCTCGACACCTAAGTAAACATTATTCAATGTCATCAAGTAGGGTTGGGAAGGTACGGGGTGTTTCATTCTTCCCCCCTTAGAAACATTCGTCCTCGAATGTTAACGATGTCACTTCAATTATAACCAATGCATCTCTATATTAGCATACATATACATAAACCCTTAAGGCTCATGGATACTTAATTGGTCCACTTCCACCTTTTGAACCCTTTCTTCCATTTGAAACAAACATGGGTATCTCTTCGACTTATTGATTTCGTCGAAGAACTTTTATAGACGCTACGTCTTTATTTATTAACCTTCACACTTGACTAGTGAGATCCCCCAAAGTTTATATCTTTCCAATGGGAACAATATGAAAGGAAACTCTTATATACTTTCACCAATTTCACATGGCATGTTGTATAGGGTCAATTTTCCCTTCTTTCTAAATTTCATTATACCTTTCATGATCACAACCATCTACTATACCATTACGATATGTCCCTTTCACTATACTAAGCTCACCGACAGGTGGAAATATTTCTATTGACTTCACTCATAACCCCAGTGATATATTAAATTCACGGTAGTCTATGGAGTAACGTACGATGGAGTAGAGCTCAAATCAATCAATACATATACATCATGTAAAATATGGTAATATACCTAAATACCTGTACCGTCATCAGGAGGTGCTTCCTCATTCTGCCGGTCCACTAAAACATAGGTGCAATTTTGAGTTCCACTGGAACTGGCTGCTCCTCTGGCACCTCCACCGTGATCAGCAGACTGTACACCAGCTGCCAATGCCATATTGGCTGATCCGGCAGGCCGTGTCATACTACCCATGGGCCTCTGTGGGCATTCTCTCATCATGTGTCCTGGCCTACCACATACAAAGCAAGTATTCGTATCAAATCGGCATTCGCCTGCATGAAATCTCCCACAGCATGGGCACAACTGACGAGAAGATCTCATCGCCTGTGATCCATGAATTCCACTACTCTGTTTAGATCGACCACCTCTAGATCCTCGAAACTGAGAATGAGCACCTACTGTGAAATAAGAGGATGAGGGTCTAGGCGGTAACATTCGAGATCCAGTTTCTCCTGGGGACAACATAGACTGTTCCATAGGTCTCGCCCTTTTTGATGGCCCTTCCTCAGTTTTCTGTGTCCTCTTTCTTTGCCTTTGGTCCTCCATTTTCTACGCAAAGGCCTGTATTCTAGCTATGTCCATATCTCAATTTAAGGCAGCAATAGTGTAGTCTCGTACCAAATAAGGGTCCAATATGTCCACATATCGATGGACTCTATCATCCATGGTGGCTACTACATTTGGAGCATATTTAGCCAATGAATTAAACTGCAAACTGTATTCTCTAACACTCATATTTCCTTGACGCAAATGGAGAAATTGGTTTGCACGTGCCTCCTGAATCTCATATGGGAGGTAATGATTAAGGAATGCTGTTTTAAATTCTTCCCAATCAGCTGGGAGTACATCAATACCTCTTGATCTTTTTCAGTCCTCATAGCACAAAATAGCCTCGCCCTTCAGTCTATACGCTGCTAGTTCAACCGTCTCTACTCCTGTTACATGCATTAACTCCAAAGCTCTCTGGATTTGATCCACGAAGTCCTGTGGATCTGCTTTCAAGTCTTACCCAGTGAATATGGGAGGGTCTAATTTTAAAAAGTCCTGTGTACGCCGACTAGCTGCTCTAGCCGCATCATCTTCATTTACCATTGGACCAGTTCGTCCCTGTGTTTGTGCGGCCACTAACTGAGTCAACATATGTACTACATTTCTTAGTTCCTGATTTGTGGCATTCATTGGCAGTTCTACGGGTACTTCTCTACGAACTGGCTCCTCCGGAGCTGGAAATGTAGACGAGGACCGCGATGAAATTTCAACATTTGCTCCACCTTGACTAGCTTGGTCAGGTGGTAGCCTACTCATTACTTGTTCAGCAGGCACATCTACCTTCTTCCCTTTACCTTTACCTCTCCTCGTGTTTGACATTTTGACTATACCTAAGAAAAACAATCACTATGGTCAGATACAATTCACTTTACAACACTGGCTCTATTGCACGATCTAGAATGAAGAAAAGAAACAACATCCTAAATGCCCCGTAGCCTCCTACTTATAAATGTGGTTTACAACACATCGATAAGTAAGACTCTGCTCAGACACAGCTTTGTAGACACCCTTATAACGACCTGCTCTGATACCACTTTTGTCACGCCCCGAATCCCATTGGTACGGATTGATACTCGTAGCCGACAAGGCCCGAGAGAACCAAGCTTTGCTTCTATTCGTTCGTATGCATGTCATAAGAAACAACATTACCAAGTAAGGACTTTAAAATGCTAAAACGGAACTCATGGGACATGTGATATATATATATACATATGCGAACTTGGTCGTTGAGGCCACCAAGCCAAGAACGACATGTACCTTCACATTTATACACCCACATCCATCTACAAAAGCCTCTAACAAATGCATTGACCAAAATGAACTAAAAGTCGGGACAAGTCCCCGCTTTATACAACGTATACAAAATCAAAACATATGTACAACAGTGATTCGGAGAAGCCCCGAACTAACTGAAGCTCACCAAAGATCTGCAACACTGACAATCTACTGTGGAGCCTACTAGTGCCTGCACCTGCAACATGTAAGGTAAGTCCCCTGAGGGGGGGGGGTCAGTACGAAGAATGTACTGAGTATGTAAGGCTCATAAGAAATAGCATCACACATGAGAATGTCAACAAAATAAGATAGGAGAGAATAGTCAATGTGTATAAATCATCATTTTATATACTATCTTTTATAACCACTCTCCTTCAAGGGAAATCACTTTCACTCAAGAAACTTGTCTCCAATAGATTCTTCTATTCCCAAGAGATTCTTTCTTGCCTCTATGTTCATTACCACTATTGTTCATCTACTTGCGTACATCCACTCTATTAACGTACACCCACTCTATTAACGTTCATCCACTCTATTGGTGGTTTAATCTCCACTCTATTGGTGGTTTAATCTACATCCACTCTATTAACGTACATCCACTCTATTAATGGTTTAACCTACATCCACTCTCATGGTGGGAGAACATACATCCACTCTATGGTGGGAGAACATACATCCACTCTATGGTGGGAGGACATACATCCACTCTATGGTGGGAGAACATACATCCACTCTATGGTGGGAGAACATACATCCACTCTATTGTGGGAGAAATTGATATATCAACTTATGAGAGATTAATACATTAAGGATCATGACACTAATTGAAACACACCAATATGCTTTACCTTACTCTTATACTTCATGAGATTAACACCTTAACTAAGCACACACTTATATGCACATCTCACTTCACCTCATGAGATTGACAACTTCACTTATGAGGAATAATTATACTAACTTGCACATCACCTCTCTTATCACTCTTATGAGATTGGTACTCTTACTTATGAACAATTGGCACAAGGATAATCATCATACTATAGGACCTTGGAACAAGACATGATCGGAATAATGCTATTCAAACTAAACAAGCTCTCTTTACCTCATTACTCTCGTTGAGATAGTTCCCTTAGAATTTACAACGTTATGACATCTTTGCAACTTCCATCAACGACTAAGAGATAAGTGAATCATCGTTCATCTAAGAATAGGACACGTATGAATCACAATATAGGTCAACCTGAATTGATATACTTTAGGCCTTTTGGAATTGAAACAAGTCCGATGTCAATGTGAACAACATGTTGCAGAAGAATATGGAAAAAGGAACCTTACATACCTTGTATTCTTAATACGAATACACAATCTTAGACGTGCATACAATAGTCCCGCTCCGTTCTTGTGTTTTGCTCTACAACACAAGTTCATAACGAAACCAACATTAACCACCAATTACCTTACAATGGCATAAAATAACAATAAGTCACATGTTTAGCTTTAACATGTCATTTCCCCTTTGACCATACCATTTATGAAATCATTATTCCAAAAATCCCCCAATATTCCATACATTGACTAATACATGAAAATCAATACATTTCACCACAACACTCCTCCTTTACACTTTCTTATCCATAGCACATCACAAAGAAGCCATCAAACCACCTTAATACACCTCGTAGCACATATCGGCCAAAATCCCACAATTTACACTTTTAGAAAAATAATAAGTGTAATAACAAAATCACACCATACATGTTCATATTTTATCCATACCATGATCTTTCATTAAGACATCAAGTCTCTTTTCAAGTTCAAATCACCAAGATAGCAGATCTTTCACCAAAAGCAAAAATACACTATTCACCACCTTGCCAACATAACTATAATAATATACATAAGCTCCCATGCATATAATATGTTAATCCATAAGAACAAATACTTACCAAGTCTCGGAATAGGATGATCTTCACCAAAGAAAAGGCTTAGGGTTCTTTAGGGTTTGAGAGAACCAAAAAAGAAAATGTTTTATAATTCTCAAAATGTGTTGTGTGTGTTGAAGAATAAAAATATGATTTTTGGGTTCCTTTTATAGGCCCTTGAAGTCATCCTTAGCCATTTGGGAGCAATAATTGAGTAGTCATGGCAAGAATGGGTCATTTGACCTATTTGGGCCAAGTCTTTTATTCCATTTTGGGCCTAACTTTGGGCCCAATAACACATATCCATGTAACCCATCAACTTTCATGTATAATTCACCATAAATCTCGTGTTTAAATAATTTCATAATGTCACGACAATATTCTCTTACGAGATCCTCATTCGTCGTCTCGATCACAAAAATAGGAATTCTAGTCGTCCATGGTTTCCTTGAACATTTTTGATAATTACTTGTGTTTCATGGTTTGATCATGTAGAAGTATGTAGGAGTGTATTGAGGTATTTGAAGCTTTAACAACACTCAAAGAGCTCCCAAGAACCAAAAGAAACCATCTAAGAATCGTCGTAGAATTGAGTTACAAAACGAGCCCGGAAAGGCAAAATCTTTGTGCCTTGAGCCACTGCTGCAAAGCAAGGCAGTGGCGCAAGAATGGGAAGCCCTCTGAATCAGGGGCTTGCGCCACACCCCCTGAAACAGGGAGTGGCGCAAGTTTCAGCACCTTGCTGAATTTTTCGGCCACTACTTCAATACTTGCATATCGTCCAATACCTTATCAAAACACTTCCAAATACTTACTTAGTGATCTTAATCATCAAGTAAACATGACTCCAAGTCACCAAATGAGGTTAGAATGTGTACGGGGTACTACCCAAATGCTTCCACGAAATCACAAAACCCTTCCTATGAAAGTCTAATTGCATGTACGTGGCCAAATTTCAATTTTCCTCATCTTTAACATTTCCAAATACATACTTATAGCTCTCGACACCTAAGTAAACATTATTCAATGTCATCAAGTAGGATTGGGAAGGTACGGGGTGTTACATTGCCCCGTCCTAACCTGCCCTAACCCGCCCTATTGCCATCCTTACCTGTCACACCCACCATTACAGGTAAGTCTATCTCATCCCAAACACAATAATCCAAATAAAAGTTTGATAGAAGTTTCAAAATAATCAAAAAGAAGAATTCATAAATAAAAAAGGATTTAATCGTTTGACTCTTATATGATTTGTATTGGTGTTTATATATATTATTATATACTCCTACAATTTTATATAATAGGCAATTTTTATTTTACCAAAAATAGCAATAACTATAACCAAAAACTAAAGCAGTTCTTATTTTTTCAAAAAGAAAATTTGACTTTATGAAGTTATTAGTATATATACCAAAACAAAAAAGCTACAATACAACATATAGCAACTTTAATGGTATTTTTTTATTTTTTCAAATTATTACTATATTTGTGTCATGGTTTATTTACAAAAATTAAAAGTTGATAAAATTTAGTTAACTTAAAAAATACATGACTCCAGATTCCTACATGCTAGGAGACATTTTATTATTAAAGGGACGGAATTTAGTCGATATTATAGGGATATTTTCCGTCCGTGTATATTATACGCTCGTATATCTAAAATAAATAAAGTTTATGATAGAAGATGGTAACATATAATACACCTATATTAAGATGAGTTTTCGAGCACCAAGATATAAAAATCTAATAGAATTATGAGATAAAAAGAGTAGAATACCTCTACCATTAACATAAATCTCCTTGATGATAAGAAGGAGAAACTTATTCATTTGTGTACTCTTCTATGTATTGAATTCTCAAATCATCGAATGATCCTTGTAAAATCGTTATGAATTCCTTGGAAAGTTTTTTCCTACCAAATTCCTCTTCAGCAATGAAAATTTTGATTAATATTTTTGGATCTTTTTGAACTTTAACATCGGGAGAATATATTATTATTATAAGTATATCATGTTATTATTCATGATGATATACTTATTTTGATTGATAATAATATGAAGTATGCCGATGAATGCTCTGCAACATAAATTAAAATTACGTTATTAAAAGATAAATAATTCCAGATAAATACAAATCATGTCAATACTAAAAAAAATTAGATGAATTGAGATATAAAAAGATGTAGAAGCACAACATTATTAGTAAAGAGGCACATCAAGAAAAATTGCAAATTTCAATAAGGAAAAAAAAATTGTGAAAAACTTGACCAACACTAAAGTTAGAAGCTTACTGTTTCTATTTTTTTTATTTTTATTTTTTGGAAAAAAAAAACTGACCAACAACTAAATGTTAGAAACTTTGTCGCCGAATTCTTGATTCGCCGGCAATAAAAGTTCAAGCATGTATGAATATGTATGAAGATTCTCAATATTTATAGGAGTATTTTTTTAATTGAGTTCTATTCTAATTCTCTTATTTTAGATAGCGATATTTATTTTTTTTTTCAAAATGTAACAAAATTTTCTTTCAAAACGTGAAAAAAATACATTAAATCTGTGTGTATACAATAACTAATTCTAATTGAATCGTGTGAATATAATATTTGATTTTAATTATATGTGTATGTATGTGTTTCAAAGTAGAAATTAGATGTGTGTGAAGATACAATGATATATGTGGCCAATTGAATCTAATGTATGTACTTTTAAATTGTATGTGCGGGATAACTATACTGTGAGAGGCCAACTGTATGTGAAGGAAGCACAGAGCCAAAATTTTCATTAAAGGATGTGAGAATATAAAGAAGTAATAAATTTACAAAAAAGCCAAAAAATGTCAATATGTAACATATATATAAAATATTTTTACCAAGCTATACAGTGTAATTTTCTGATGAAAAAGGTATTGGTTGACACCCCAAGTACACGCGACTCCGTCACTATGTGAAGGACATGTAAAGTGTATGGTATATGTATGGAGGAACCAACATCTAAACATTATGTGTCCTATGCACGTGTACATTAAATATTTGTTATCGTCTAACTTGAGAGAATACTCACTGTTATTTGTTATAGTCTAACTTGAGCGAATACTCACTGTTAAGATTTTTAGATATACGTCTGTGTGTATTTCATATACCTACTATAACACTACATAATATTATTATATTTTATATTTTTTTTTGTATAAAATGTCACTATGGAATGAAACTGCTACGTCGTCATGTAATTTTCTCTTACAAAGCATACACGTAACCAGACGACTCGTTTAGAGGTTGAGTTGAATTGGATCCATGAACGTAGCCCACGCGGTCTCCTTGATTTTTGAGCCAATTCCGTGTTAGTGTCAAGTGAAAATTAGATTTACTTGAGCTCTAATATTTTTAATAGTTGTAAGTATTTGTAGGCCTAGAAAAATAAATAAAGTAATTTCTTGGATTAAGCTCTCAAGGTTTTGAAATTAGAATTGACTATTCTTAATACACATGCTACATGTGGGAGACTGTGTCTGTTACCCTACAAACCTGAGTCTTTTGTTTTCGGATTTCTATGTACTTTTCTATGCAATTAATAACACAGACCAGTTGCACTATTTCCTTTATTTATCAGTTCAAGAATTAAACTATTAGTCTTTGACAGCAAAACACTCCAAAACATGTCAATCTATAATTTAATATAGTGGAAAAAAACTTAAAGTAATTGATAAAGTTATTGTCATGTGACTATGAGATTATAGGTTCAAGTTTAGAAATAACTTCTTGCAGAAATATAAAGTAAGACTGCGTACATAATTGACTACCCTTGTGGTCAGACCCTTTCCCGGACTCTATGAATAACACTTTGTGGCTGGGTCCTTTCTCAAATCCTGTGCATAGCGGGAACTTTATTACATCAAATTGTTTTTTTTATAATCTGATATAGTCCGTTGTATCCCTCAAAATGAGAATCCGCCAACTCTACCTTCTTTAACAGTGAAGCTTCCACTACTGCTAGCAAATTTAGGGACCTTTTCCCTGATTCTCCCATTCTTCATGCTATTAAATTAACGTGTTAATTAATACTTGTATAATTAATTGAAAGAAAAAGAAGATCAAGATGATAGGAGGGTGTAAAGTTATCTACTTAACATGTCATAATTTATTAGCTAGTCACTTGTTGTCTCATGTCATATAATAAAGTCAATTTTAAAAATCAAAAAATCGATTTAACTACTTTATGAAAAATAGAATTTAGATGTTCTAACTTCTATCCTATTGGTCTAAACTACTAGGATTTCGCTACGTTGTAAGATATGATTGATCATATCCAAAAAAAAGTTTCATGTTTACCGTCAAAAGTTTTCTTAGTGTGTTAGTTGAAACTATAATGATAATGTTGAATCCTCGAATATATTTGAAAAACTAACATAAAAAGTAAAAGGGAAGATGGATAACCAGAAAAATTATGCAAAATAAGTAAACAAATTCAATTGAAGTATTCTTGATAGATAAAAGATTCTCTTTATAATTCTAATTATTCATTGGTTAGTTTTAAAGCACTAGAGTTATGATACGTTATAGGATACGATATTGATTGCTTCCAAAAAATTTACATGTTTAAAATCCGAAGTTTTATTTATGTGTTTGCTGAAATATTTATAATGATAACATCGAATCCTCGGATATGTTCCAAGAACCTAACATACAAAGTAAAAGGAAAGATGGATATCCAATAAAAAGTTAAGCAAAAATATAGTAAGTAAACTAATCAAAAAGATTCCCTTTAATAACCCCAACTTGAAAGACAGTCCGAAGCATAATAGGACCAAAAATAACAATTAGGCAATCTAATGAATGCTGGAATGCTAATTAGTTGAAGATAAGTTATGAGGCTTTGTCCAAATCCTAGCTAGTTGGCCAGCTAAAATTTCCATCTTAGCACAAGTATTTATTGTACTAAAAAATGTACAAAATGCATATTGTGTAGCATTGTGGCCTGGCCTCCCATTTTGTTAAACAAGAAAGGCTGTCAATTTGTCTAATCAATCATTTGGATTAATTCCAGTACATCTTTGATTAGTTGGTAGTACTTATCAAATGAGGAACATGCCTACTTTATTTCATGGTACACTTTTAATAATTGTAGCTTCTTTCATCCTTTGTACTTTGTCTAAGGAATTACCTAAAATTTAATGTACTATGAAAAGCAAATTCGAATGATTAACATATATACCAATTAATACTTTGCATGTATAATAAATATTTATACAATCATATTTTCTAGAAAATAATTATGATAAACAAAAATCAATAATATGAGCATCACATGTTAAACTTGAAAAGTTTTACACTATCCATGCATTTGTGTATATGTAACTTAAAGATAATTTTACACTATGAGCAAGATACTTCAATACAATATGACGGTCGGAGGCGATCAGGAAGCATTAGCGGCTGACAGATGAGATGGGGATAGTAGCGACTAGGATTTGTGTGAAAGAGAAGACACAATCTCTTATTTCTGGGATTTTTGGAGGCATTTGTTTTGTGAAGAAATTATTACTATGTTTTAAAAATATAATATTATTATTATTTATTGATAATTAGGATCCTATTTTAATATATTTAGGAAATTATCCCTAACTTAAATCCTAGCACCAATTATATAGCAAAAGATATTCCAATATATGTTGAGAGAGGATAGGGCCCATATCTGAACGTTGGACAAGTTTTTTTCCCAAACAATAATGTGGACACTACTGCAACTGTTACCATTATTAAAGCTTCCTAAACATTCATTAAATTACATTCAACAAGAACAAATGTTCTGCTCATAATCGAAACAATAATTTGTCCTTAACAATTCCTAGACATGCACTAAGCTAATCAAATATAAGAAAGTTTCTTATTTTACCTTTAATAATCGTATGTTATATACCGACAACAATTAAACTAAGGCAAATATCTTTATTCTGATAATTTTCATTGAAATTGTGGGTATAAGTAAGGTAATGGAAAAAAAAAAAAAATCAAATATAAGAAAGTTTCTTATTTTACCTTTAATAATCGTATCTTATATACCGACAGCAATTAAACTAAGGCAAAATCTCTTTATTCTGATAATTTTCATTGAGATTGTGGGTATAAGTAAGGCAATGAAAAAAAAATAAAAAATACTAGTGCATGACTGGGTAATGTTCTTGATTTAAATTTTATGAAGTCTGAGAAAAATCCCCCCCAAAAAAAGCAATAAGCCTTGATGTTCCAACTCAAGTTTCTCTCATTTTTTTAAATTTTTCTTTTTGGATTTTTTTTTTATTACATACAGAGGGGCATGGGTAGAAGAAGGGAAAGGGGAAAAGTGTTCCACAAAATACTACTACTAGATATATATTTAGAGCGTTTTGCCATTACTTTTGAATATTACGTAACGTTAACATATAATAACATATATCTTACTATATTTATACATTCACTATGAATGATATATAACATTAATATAGGATCTTGTAACGACTCAACCAGTCGTTTTGATTTCGACGTCGTCGTGGATTCGTGAGTGCCTTGGGGATTACTCCAACGTTCCAAGGTTGAGCTGCCACATAGTTATTTGAGAGCTCAAGAATCTTCCGTTTGTGCATGAGTGAAGGTTCAAAAACACACCTAAAGTCCTAAACTATCGCTTTTTATTTTTATTTTTGGACTATTGATCAAAATGTGTTTCTTACTTAAACTATCACTCAATAGTTAGGCGAAATCCAACTAAAGTTAACTAGATCAAATGTTTGTCTACAAACACTTTTAGGCACATTTGACCATAAATTCTATATCCACGTGACATATATAACGACTCTATTAGCTGATACATAGTGGAAATTAATGTTCTTGAAACCACGATGACATTGTAACTTAATGGTGGAAAACAAGCTGGAAAATACTGACACCACGGTGGAGATGAGACCACTGCTGATCAGGTGGAGATGAAGATGTCGGATGTGATGGAGAATAAATTAATTTACGCAGTGATAATTTTTAACCTTTAACTTTAACTTTTAATCTAATACATAATTTATTTAACTTTTGCCATGGTAGAATTTTTTTTTTCCACGTGGCAAAATTGTTAAACAAAAGAGAGAGTGTAGTCACAACTATCAAATATTAGTTGAGGTGTGTTTCATTAACATAGTTCAGATAGGAAACTCACACTCCCAATAATTCAGATATGAAACTCAAAAAAAAAGTTAACTTAGCTGTGTTTTTTACCTTCACTCTTTTTGTATCTATATTCATAAAAATGTTGTACCTTTCCTATTTAGAGTTATATATTCCATTGTGACACTAGTTCGTGGGGATGGTAGAATTTTGGTTTCATGTTGTATTTAACTTGATTAATACTGTCAAATCTCTCTATAGCGGCCTCTCGTTATAACGATATTTCATTATAATGGCCTGCTTTTTTTCAGAACTAATTTTTCATGTTATATGTTACTTCTCTATAACAACGATGACATTTATTATAGCAGTACACTCTTTATAGCAACGATGACATTCATTATAGCAGTACACTCTTTTTAATATTACCTCTCTATAACAGTCATATATACTCAAATATTGTATCATTATATTTTGTATAAAATAAATATTAAAATATTTATGACAGTCATCATTAATGTCATGCATATAGTAAATTGAACTATGAATATCTAAAAAGAAAAAATGTTATTTAAATGGTGTCAATATGGACATAACTTCACGAGGAAGACTACTAATATTTGCCTTTTTTACATTCATAATCTTTCTATCTTTTTGGTTAAACTGGTTAACAAATACATTCTTTCTTTTTGGTACACAAAATCATTAAACTAATATTCTGTATACTTTTGTTTATAACAGCTAAATGAGATTTAAATGTCAAATGTCAATATACATGTATAACAACACCTCATTATAGCAGACATAAAATGTCTAAAATAATATTGTCACTGTAGAGAGATTTGACTATATTTCATTGATGATATTTATTGTACTTCAATTTTGCTATGATGACCTGATTTCGTGGTTTCTTTAGAGTTAAGTGTCAGTATAACCTAAATGAGATTGTTTATCATCTTTTTGGTACAGTTGAATTTCTTCGTGAGTCAAGAGTACGCGTTACGGTCTTAGCTTCAGATTAGTGATAAGCGTTTACAAGAAGAATAAATATTATAAATGAAAGAGTAAATAAATCAAACAAGTAAAGATTAGGAACAAATCTTAAAGCGTAGCCGAGTATTATTCTGTATTAATTAGGGGTCGAGGGCGACCAAATTCGAGTGTTTACAACAGAATAGCAAGAACAATTAAGGAAGAAAAAGCTATTGCTTAAGGAACAAGCTAAAATATTCTATTGCTTATGAGGTAAGGATGAGAAAAAACTGATGATTTACATTGGGAGAGGGTGTCTATTTATAGGGTACAGTGGTTGTCCTTCGACCAATAAGAGATCTCCATCTGTCATAATATTATTGGAAAATCAAACATCCCATTAACGTGTGTCAGGAGCGGTGTTGGCGAGGACTGGTGGTACCTATAGGGTCTCTGACATCATGCCCTTCTGTTTGTTCGGTAGCGAGTGATCGTTATCCCTTGATGGCTTTAGGTGACCTTTGCCCATTTTCCCTAATGTATAATTTGGCGCGCTGATGTAGTCCCCGAGATAGCAGTACTGTGGACCTCGCCTACTCCCGACCTTCCCATTGGGGCCCAATTATCCTTAATCTATTTTTATCCTATACAGACAGTCCTTTTATTTTTTGGTCGTGTGATCCTTACCCGAGTGAAAAATGAAACGAATTCCCGTAAAGCCTCTCATACTTTTCTTCTTGATTCTTCTCCCTTTTTGAACCATCACGTCACTTCAAACTTGTAATGTTTCCACCTTTCAAATTCAGTTCCATTCTTACACGTGTTCTTTTGTGAGAACGCGATGCTTCGGGAGTTACACCGACACTTCGTGTCTACTTGACTATTCGACTCCCATCGGAGTGTATGTATATATAGTGTGTCTTCATCAGCACCGTTCCCTTACTTTTTGCTTTCATCTCTTATCAATTCTTCTTCTGAAATTTTTTTACAAGAGTCATCTGTCTCAGTGCACTCCTTCTTCTGCTGTAATCATGTCTCACTCTTCAGGTTTTCATCCTTCAGATTTCGACGATTTTCTCAGTGACTGAGAAGGTTGTGGGTTCCCTCTTGGTCTTACCATAGACCAGATAGCACCAACGACGCTCAACACTACTGACGATTTTGGGGCCCTCTCAAGAGAAGGAAAGGACACCCAACCTGTCGAGGGTATTCCCTCAGAAGTTTCTTCATCAAATATTCACTCTATCTGTTAGGCATGCCATTGGTCTCCATAAGATAGTGTGGAAGTTCCCAATATTAGAGAGAGTATTCCTAAAAAATTTTGCCTTGCAGCTTTTCAATGACAGCCACCATCAAACACATTACTCACCTTCATTGGTCCCCTTTAGAGAATGGGTATCGAGGATCTTATCGTTGAATAGGAACAGATCTTAGGTTGCCTTATCAACTTTTCTCTGAGAACCGGCCCGTTCCCTCGGTATGCTTAGCCACTACTAGAGATTTCCTTTGTCTTTTTCTCAACATTCTAATCTTTCCTTCTTTGCAAGCTCTTTACCCAGAAGGGCTCTGACTGTGTTCTCAACAATCGTCCATCTTATCCCATTCTTGAGGGAACCCCAGGTTCCACATGTGCCTCAACCCATAGGAGTAATCCTGATTGCCCAGGACACCACTCAATAAAGTGAAGTTGGTTTGGGTTCTAGCCGCGGCCCATGCCCTTCAAGAGGGAACAAGCCCTCCGTGGAGGTGGTGATGCTAAGCGATTCTGATGAGGAGGGTTCTGAGCCTTTTAAAAAGAGAACAAAAGGGATGGAGCAGGCTAGAAGACCTTCCCCTTGCCCTCTCAATACATCTGTAGCTGACCCCAAGGCCGCTTACAAGCCTTTCTCTAGTCCGATGCATCGGCTGCCCAGGGGGAGTCCCAGTCCAAGGGTCAGTGCTCTCCCTAACTAAGAGACCTTTGATTCTATGAGCTAAACCACGGTAGGTCCATATACTTTTACCGATTGCTTTACAGCACCGATGGGCAACCCGTTGGCATTTCAGACAATTCAGTTGTCCGTCCCCTCAGATGTAGATTTCATGTCTAGGTCGGCCAGACTAGCAAACTATCTCAAGCACTTGTTTCACCTTGTGATCAAGAGAGGTTGGATGCGGTTTCACCCGAGAACCTGGCTAATAAGAGTGCCCATGCGTCAGCCTGGGTGAGCTAACCTTTATTTTGATTTTGGTCATTATCCACCCTCCTCCTTATATTGTCTATATATTTCTTTTTCTTTCAAGTTAGTATTTTGGGTACAGAGAACCTGCAATGATTGCAGAAAGAAAAGCAAACTCTGGAGTCATGCTGTGCCGCGGTAGAAGCGGATTTGAACTTGCTGCTTAACTAGTCCCATTTAGCCAAGTTCCTTGCGTGGCGTAATTCCAAAATTATTGCCCTCAAGCTTCGAATCAAGGAAGTCAAGAAAGATAGGGAAGTTTTTCGGGTGGATGCCTAAAAAAGACTTCAGGAGATCGCAAGACTAGACCTAAAGCGGGCCACACAATCAGACGTGGTCCAGCGGCTGCTTCATCGATAGAGTGAGCTGAGAGTAGACCTTCATGGGAAATTCCTAGGTGCCGTCCTAGTCTTTCGGATGAGTTCGACCCATCTCATCCTGTCGCGGCTTAAGATCAGGATAAAATTTATTGACTTTAAGAGAAAGTCCAATTGCTCTTAGCTGCGTGCTCAGGTGGAGGGGTTCAAGGTTCTATTATAATGGCGATCGAGACCCAACTCACTCAAATTAAAGTCCTGAAGGAGGTGAATTTTGGTCGTCTGGACCTAGAGGCCGAGATTTTTGGAGCCCAGCAGCTAATTGATCAATTAAGAAGGGACATCTCAGGTGGAGGCGATGGACCTACATCCCGGACGAAAACTCCAGTTCGAGCTCAAGTGTTGACCCTCCTGAAGATGTCCTAGGGCCAAGGGACTGAATTCTTTTTATTTTACTGCCCTTTTTTTTGAATGTATCTTCTCCATTTGTTTTTGATTCTTGAAATAAAGATGACATCTGTGTGCCTGCTTTCTTGCAAAGCATACCTTTTCTTTGGTTTCTTTTCATTAAATGTTTCCTTCCACGTGGCACTTTAATATTCCTAGGCCAAACAATACCCTGTACTGCGAGTTTACAAAGAGATTCCCTTTCCTTATACATCCTTTTAAAAAGGTGGATCGACTTATGCCATGTTCATCAAAGCATGCCCTACCTACTGGTCGGATGACAAGTACCACACTATGTTCGTACCGCCTTAGTTTGACTCAAATCCTCCTTATGCCAGACTCCTACCTTCTCCCTAGTTCCTTCTCTACCTTTGTCTTTGATCCTGGTAATTCTTTCAACTATAAAGGTCATCATGTCAAGGGTAGAGTAGGAACTAGAGAAAAATCTGAGAAGGGTTGGTGGCCCAGGATTCTAAAATGGGAGGCATTCTCTTAGGCAACTTCTAAGTAGCAGAGTCCACCATTCCTTTTTTGACCTGTTGCGCAAAGATGAGGAACTCCTTTTCCCTCCATGTTGCACTGTTGTTGCTGGGTTGTATGTTCAGATCAAGAGCATGGGCAAGATGTTTCACCTGATGGAACTTGCAAAGCTCTAGGATCTGTTCACTTTACTGGTAGTCTTTTCGGATCGGTAACACTAGATCGTACGCAACCTTCTCTCGACTCATGTCGGCCAACTATTTTGATATTTATGTAATTTTAATGTCCCATTTGAGGTGTTGTATGTAACTCTCTTTTTTCCTTCGGGACTGTATTGTATCGGTTAGTAAAATGGGTTTTAACTGTCCACTTTATGCTTTTCCAGAGAGTCATGCCTTTTTAATATTTATTTTTCTAGTATTTTATCTCCCGGGTCGGTCATGAGAGTACTCTTTTCCTCAATCCTATCCCATCATCTCATTTTTTGGATTACTGGGGGCATTGCTCCATTTAGGAGCTCTTTTTGGCTCGAATCCTGTGAGGTTGTGTCGATGAGACCTATTAGATTTAGGGGGGTCGAAATGATGAAGGAGACATACGCTAACTATTTTTTTTATCTTCACGTCTCTCAAGTCATCCAATTGGGTCAACTTATTTATCGACCACGGGCGTCTTAAGCTCCTTTAAACTTTGCAAACCAAGAAGGGATCCCTTTAATTTAAACATTACTATGCATCTAAGTCTGGACATCTCCTAGACAGATTAACATGTAGCCTTAGAGTATTAAACTGTGAATAGTCGATATTGATTTGTAAGACTGTTCTTCGAGAACAATTATAAGTAATCATATGGGTTAAGTGTAATTGTGCCTCTCGTTTGGGCATCTTGAGCCGGGCACGTGACGACTGGCCTCGGGTTTACTCATGATTAGATGATCAGTCCGTGTAGTTCCTATGAATGGTCTTCCTGGGGAGGTTGCAAAAGGTATGCTCATACTCAAGGAAGTGAGTCCATAGGTCCATTTTGCTATCAAACTGCCTAGACCCCGTCAAACCCTAGCACGAACTTTGACGTGGGAGACTCAATTTTCCTTTTCTAGGATAAGGGCGGCCAGGGCGCCGGTAGTCCCTGGCCCGAGTGGCCTCGCCCATTTATCGTAAGTGGCCACTGGTTGGTCAGGAGATTTGCCTTGATGGCGTGAATGTAAAGGCATTGCAAATAGAAGTGCATATAACAATAATTTTTGTAAAATCTTTCATTTTTCCACTGGTCGTCGGCCCTTACAAAATGTTCATCCTAAGCCATTCCCGAAGGACTTACTGACACTTTATTAAAAAAAACCTTACAATGAAAAAAATCACTCTAGGACGAAAGACCAATGCAAAGGAAAAGGAGTAGCTCTCTTCTCCCAGCCCACGTGATATTCACAGTTCACACTCACGGCTCCATAATTTACGTTCCTCACTCACTATTCGGACCTGTGCAATAACTAGAAATACATAAAAAGACACTTAAGAAAACACTCGATAGGTGTGTTGTGACTACTTGGCCCTGAGGGCCCTCCATACTTAAAGGTTTGTTCGGAGGTCTGCCTCCGCTCGACTTTGCTCACTTCGTTGCTCTGCTTCTCCCCACATTGTTTGATTTGTTCCCGTCCAACCATTCTCGACATCGGGATGCGTCCATGCAAAACAATCAACATAACCTTTTAGAAGGGCGATATAAGCGAGCCTGTGTCTCGAGCTTATCTCCTATCCCACACTCACTGTCCTTTCGAGGGGTTCGGGATGAGGGAGGCCTGACTGAACCTACCTGTGCACCTATCAGCCTTGATCCTGGCTTGTGTCTCTTCCTAGGTTGTGGCTTCAAACACTGTCAGGATCCTCTTAAGCTCCAACGAAGTAGTTGAACTCTTCAGGTTCAGCCCCTCAGCGAAAGTTATGGCTACCCAATCTTCAGGGACCGTTGGCAATCGTGCTCTCTCCCTTTGAAACCTGGCAACGAATTCCCTCAGTAATTCCGTGTCGCCCTGCTTCACCTCGATTATATCGCTAGCCCGAGCCGTTCTAGAAGGGGTTGCTAAGGTTTCAGACAATTCTGATAGCCATGTTTCGCTTTCCCCCGAAATCTTAGAAATGAGCTGAGCCAAGCTCACTCTGAGTTAGCGACCTCTCTATTTTGGGTTTCCATATGGGCCACGAATCTCTCGAGGAGGGTGCCAAAAACTTCCAAAATCTCCTGTAGCTCTACTACGCCTCCCATTTTCAAATAGGCCCTTTCGCTTGCCATAACCAAAACCTTCTGCAAAACAAAGACACAAAAGGAAAGCTAGCAAGCGGGATCGAAGCTGAAAACCCACACAATTGCTCTGGCCCCACTGTGGGCGCCAAATTGTTTACTTTCTTTTTGGTGTAGTTGAATTTGTTTGTGAGTCAAGAGCACATGTTACGGTCTTAGCTTTGGATTAGTGATAAATGTTTGCAAGAAGAATAAATAGTATAAATGAAAGAGTAAATAAACCAAACAAGTAAAGATTAGGAACAAATCTTATAGTGTAACCGAGTATTATTCTGTGTTAATCAGGGGCCGAGAGTGACCTAATTCGAGTGGTTACAGCAGAATAGCAAGAACAGCTAAGGAAGAAAAAGCTATTGCTTAAGGAACAAGCTAAAATATTTTATTGCTTATGGGGTAAGGATGAGCAAAATCTAATGCTTTACAATGGGTGAGGGAGTGCCTATTTATAGGGTACAACGGTTGTCCTTCGGCCAATGAGAGATCGTCATCAGTCATAATGTTATTGGAAAACCAAACATCCCATTAGCGTGTGTCAGACGGGTCCCTGACATCATGTCTTTCTGTTTGTTTGGTAGCGAGTGGTCGTTATCCCTTGCTGGCCTTGGGTGACCTTTGCCCCTTTTCCCTAATGCATAACTTGGTGCCCTGATGTCTTCCCCGAGATCGCAGTACCGTGGGCCTTCCCTACTCTCGACCAGCCATTGGGGCCCAATTATCCTTAATCCATTTTTACCCTATACAGAGATCTTGGACCGTGACAAATTACCGTAAGTATTTTATTTCCTTTTATTTCTTAGTTTTTAAGTGTAAATTTATCGATATATTCTTTTATATTTGTACTAATGAATTGAGTAGTTCCTCTCTAAGTTAGCTCTGTTTCCTTTTCTTCTTTGCTTAAAAAACGAACTCCCTATTTCTAATAACACTGCCAAGGAGATGGAGAAAAAAAGAAGAAGAGGCAAATACGACACAGGTGGACGAGTTAAACTTTTATATATTCAAGTTATTCAACCCTGACAAGTCAGAACATTTCTAGCTTCAATTTATGTAAAGCACGTTCTATGAGATCTGCATATTGGACTGGTTAAATAATAAATAAATAAAAAACAAGAAATAGCAATATAATATGGTACAAATAGAATATTAGTCATCACATAAGGATAAGGTCACCACGAATATGCTAACAAGTCAGCAAAATGGAAAATCTTTGCAAATTACTATAGCAAAGAACATTTGGTCTTGGTATTCAATATGTTTCAATAAACTGGGATGATAAAATAAGTAATTTATTAAAGAAACTTTACTTGTGTGCTTGATATTTAACCCTAAATCAGATGAATTTATCATAATTAAGGAAAAATTTGTATGAGAAAATACGTGAATTATATCGACTTTGGTTGAGTAATGAAAATATACGTTAAAGACAAATATCATGCATTAATATACAACAACAACATACCCAGTATATTCCCACCACGTGGGATCGGGGGGGGGGGTAAGTGTACGCAGTCCATACCACTACTTCAGAAGTGAGATAGAGAGGCTGTTTTCGAAAGACCCCTGGCTCAAGAAACATATCATGCATTAATATGTGTGTCAAATTTTGATTTAAAAAATATTCCTAGATTATTACTATCCTTTGAAGAAAGCATTGGATTTCCTTTTTGCTTACTCTTTTGAGGCTTGCCAAATGTATGAATAAGCAAGTTGTTAACTATAATTAGATATTCAATTCATTATCAAAGGTACTATTGAAGATGGAAGCATAATGATCATACGTCTACAATGCATTGTATGTTCCATAATAGCGGTTTAATTCTTTTATTGTTTCCCGAAAGTTGATGGCTATCTATAGCTATTACTTTGACATCAAAAAAATAGATGAACTTCTAAATTTCAAAGATGAGAGATGACGAGCTGAACTTACTTATCACAAAATTGAAGAATAGTATTTAAATCTTGTTAATAAGAGGAACCAAAAACAAAGAGATAATATGCAACAACCTTTACATATATTTGTTTTCTATTCAAGTTATTTTCATTGAGCAGGACAAATGGGCATATCATTGTCTTCCTTTGTTTTCCAATTTAATTTTTGTATAGCCCTCATATCTAAATCAATCACGAGGTGTGTCCATTTCGTTACATTTATGATTTACTTTCTTTCAAGTAATAACTACTCACAACCTTCCAACTTGAGATGTTGATCATTCATCTAACTTCTCAATCTCCCCTTGCCCCACCAAGTGACGGAGCTAGAGAGCGCAAGAGTTTATCTGAACCCCTTCATAGGAAATTTACATTATTTATATTGTCAAAATATTTTTTGATGTATAGTTGATATTGAATCTCTTTGGTTTTTTTGTGCGTTTACTTCTTTAAATTTAAAATAGTCTTAATAAAAATCATGTCTCCGCAACTATGCCCATCCCCACAACTCCCTCCCCCGGGCTTTTTCATTCTACAGACAGTTTTACAAGGAAGGACCATAATTGAACATAAATAAAACATATGTCCGCATACGTCGATATATATATTTGTAAGCAAGTCGTGATGGAGATAGACATTCTTGTCTTACAAAATATATCAACAAAATTGGTCACTTAGCTTGTCTAATTGATGGTGCCATGCAACAATATTTGATCCTCATTTATGTTATGCTCAAAATGATTTTTATGTCTTAACATTACATTGGTAACCACTAGTTATTATTTGATCCGCAGGTAACTAAATTAAGTCAAAGGTGCTTATATTTTTTAGTGTTTATTTTAGAGAATTGGGGCGTTTGGCCAAGTTTTCAGGAAAAATAAAACTGCTTTTGAAAAGTAGTCGAAGCTGAAAAAATAGTTTTTTCCCAAGTCATTTTTGAAGCTTGAACAAGCACAAATTGTTGCTTTAATATTATAAAAGTGTTTTTCAAATGTTAATCCTGAACACAAACTTCCACTCTCCAAAATTTCTTTATCTAGAAGATTCCAAATAAGAAGATTTATGAAGTTTGACCAAACAGGCTATTAATTCCACCAAGGAAACATATTAATTAGCGTTCACTAGACGAACCAAGTATAGGTAGATCGAGACACAAATTCTGAAGAACAAGCTGTCAATGGTGCTGCATAGCCGTTCAAAATTGGTGGAATGATTTCTCTACATAAAAATGTTAATGAATGAGACCTCGGCCTACTAACTAGCTATGCAAAGATATCCCTTCGTGCTAGTAACTTAATGGGAATCAAATGAATAAACTTGTCGATAAGTAAATCTAGCTCAGTTAAGCATTCACATAATGTATGTCACAAGGGTTCAATGTGTACTCCAGATCTTCATATTAGGTCGCTCGACTATTAAGGCCATTCACCTCGTGACGAGATTAGTGGAGCAATTTAGGGAGAGGAGGAAGGACTTGCACATGGTGTTCATCGATCTTGAGAAGGCGTACGACAAAGTCCCCAGGGAGATTCTGTGGAGGTGCTTGGAGTCTAGAGGTGTGCCCGTGGCGTACACTAGGTTGATTCAAGACATGTACGACGGAGCAAAGACTCGTGTGAGGACGGTAGGAGGAGATTCAGAGCACTTTCCTGTTTTGACAAGGTTGTACCAGGGATCGACTCTTAGTCCATTTTTATTTGCCTTGGTGATGAATATTTTGACGCGGCATATTCAAGGGGAGGTGCCTTAGTGTATGTTATTTGCTGATGATGTGGTACTAATTTACGAGACCTGGGGAGGATTTAATTATAAGTTAGAGGTTTGGAGACAGACCCTTAAGTCTAAAGGACTTAGGTTTAGCAGGACCAAGACGGAGTACTTGAAATGTAAGTTCAGTGATTTGACGCATGAGGCTAATGTGGTAGTGAAGCTGCATTCTCAGGCCATTCAGAAGAGGAATAGTTTCAAGTATCTTGGTCTATGATTCAGGGGAATGACGAGATTGATGAGGATTTCACGCACCGTATTGGTGTAGGGTGGTTGAAATGGAGGCTCGTGTCGGGAGTCTTGTGTGATAAGAAGGTGCCTCCTAAGCTTAAAGGTAAGTTCTACAGAATGGTCGTCCGACTGACTATGTTGTATGGAGCGGAGTGTTGGCCAGTTAAGAATTCCCACATCCAAAAGTTGAAGGTGGCGGAGATGAGGATGTTGCGATAGATGTGTGGACTTACCAGGAGTGATAAGGTTAGAAATGAGATTATTCGAGAGAAGTTGGGAGTGTCATCAGTGGAAGACAAGATGCGGGAAGTGAGGTTGTGATGGTTCGGGCATGTGATGAGGAGGTGCACGGATGCTCCAGTATAGAGATGTGAAAGACTGGTTATGAATGGTTTTAGGTGTGGTGGAGGTAGGCCGAAGAAATATTGGAGGGAGGTGATTAGGCATGACATGGAGCAGTCACAGCTTACGGAGGACATGACCCTTAATAGGAAGGTGTGGAGGACGCGGATTATGGTAGAGGATTAGTGGGTTGGAGTGCGTCCGTATTAGTAGGAAGGAGTGTTTGTTTGTATCTGTGCCTGTTGTCTTTTGCAGATTCTTATTCGTGGTGTTTTGATGATGTTTGTGATTTCGAATAGATAATTTATAGTAGTACTCTGTGGGTGTCTTGTCTCTTTTATTATCTAGCGATTGTGTTATCTCTTTTTGTTGTTTGTTTTTTTGTTTGTTATTGTTATCTGTTCTGAGTCGGGGGTCTATCGGAAACAGCCTCTCTACTTCATCGGAGGTAGTAGTATGAACTGCGTACAGTTTACCCTCCCCAGAACCCACTTGGTGGGAATACACCGGGTATGTTGTTATTGTTGTTGTTGTTGTACACAATAAGATGAGAAATACCGGTCAATGATCAGAGGCAAATATTAAGCGGGCTTTGTGAGTTTAACTGGACTATTACCTTCGACTCTAACAATGTACACATGTCCAAAACAAAAGCTCAAAATATATACATATAATGAGGTTACACTTATATTGAACCTATATACACCATAAATTTGTCTATGCAAGTGATCTTAGCAAACAAGATAAAGGGCACAAACTTGCCAGTGCTGCTGTCAATCAGAAATCAAGAGACTCCCACTCCCAACCAAAGCAACACGTTACTCTAAAAAAACTGCAGATTATATTGAAGTTTTCATCAGACTGATGTTTACTGTAAAAAGCAAAAAAAGTCAGAAGAGTACGTACTCAGTGTTTGGCTAAATTTGTGTAAGCTCTTGCATCAGAATTCTTCCCAACCTGTGTAGTAACACGACTTAAATTCACCACTAGTGTCACTAGCAACTTTAACTCTCCAAAAAAAAAATTAAATCAGAATCTTGTACTACTCTATATTTGGGTAAATATGTGGACCTGGTATCCTGATTCCAAAATTGGCTTCATGCTCAAAGTTAAACCAATTGGCACATGTGTGTATCTGTCCATTTTACTAGTGAATGCACATCAAGTTATGACTTCCCTATCAATGAATCAACGAACCTATACGCTATAGAATTCAGAGAGACAAAACAAAGAGAAAGATTACAAATGGTGCCAAAATTAAAGTACTATTAATTAAGCTTGTAAACTCGCAATGGACTCAGGAAGTACTATGCATTTTTACTTGATCAGGCTAGTACCATTAGGTAAAGCCCCTAGGTAGTTCTTCAAATTTTATAGCCTAGTCAAAATAGCTCAGAAGGAAGGAACAATATCAAAGATTAAAAGTGGCATGGAGAAGTGAAATTTGCTCGGATGGTAATCACCCTCCACCGGACCAGCTCCAACCCTGAGGTTGTGTGTTCGATTCACCAAGAAAGCAAAAAGGGTGGGAGCAACTAGGGAGGGGTGAAAAAAATCTCACAAAATGTATTGACCAATCAAAGTAGTTATATGGTTTTTGCTCAAAGTTTTAATGAAAAATAATCAACTAGATACAGCTTGAACTCCTAACTCAAAACACATAAAGGGTAAATGACGATTGCCAAACAATTGTCAGAATTCTGGGTTACCCCACAGAGTGAGATCAAATAATATAGGACAAGAAGAAAATCCAATTTCTTTGGCCTTTTTCCTTTGTTTTTTTGTTTCTCTTCTGATTTCCTGTACATTCTAACATCAAATCCAAAGAAACCCGACAATATTCAGTGCTGCACATTTGAGAGAGTTGCAAAAGAGTTCAAACGTTTGTTAAGGGAAATTAGAAATAAAAATAGAAAAGTATATCAAGAATGACCTCTTTCCCTTTCATGTAATTGGTCTGCAAACAACAATCAGTGAAAGATTGAACGAAGAAAAATGAACCTTTGGTGAGAAAAACATTTTTCTTTCTCAAATTGCATTTAATTTAACCCAGCCATGACCTAAACCAGCTTGAAAGCAGAACCTATGTTTTTGAGCCGAGGTCTACCAGAAACAACTTCTGTATCCCACAAAGGTAGGGGTAAGGTCAGTGTACATCCTACCCTCCTAGGACTCCACTTATGAGATTACACTGGGTATGTCATTGTTGTTGAATCAAATACTATAGCAGTGCATTTATTTGCACTATAAGGACCACAGTTGTAGTTCAATAGTAGTACTGCTTCACATGCAGTCACATGGCATGGAAAATGTTATGTTTATAATATAATGTACAGCCTTCTGGGCTCATAAACTGTAAATATGCTACCAACCGAAAGAAATTTAGCACACTGATCACCATGCTAGAACAGAATATGATAGTAATTCTGGGAAACTCTTAACGAGTTAGAACTTAGATAAAGGACACATATTTGTCAGTGATAAGAGCATCCTGTTTCTCATGCCCGTAATGCTGATATTCAATGTAAAGCAATTAGAAATCTATTCATAAAAGATCAAGGACACTCTTAATAAGCAAATATATTGTAAAAATGCATAAACAGGATAATTGTGTGAAGAACAGTTCAAACAGGGAAAGTTGACAAGCATACACAAAAAAATTGTCCGGTCCAGTTGTGACCAAACGTTCTACTAAGTCGTGGTCACCACAACAGACGAAAAATAAATTCCCACAGCATGGAAATATAACTTCCTTTAATATCTGTACATGACTATGGTCTGTTATTTCTGAAAACGATATCTCAGATCTGTTATGCCTTAGACAAGATGACCAGTGGCGGAGCTAGCTTAGGAGAACCCCCTTCGACGAAAAATTATACTATTTATACATGGTTAAAATTATTTTTATGTATATGTCATAGATGTTGAACCCCCTTCGACTAGTTCGTGTGTACACTCTGAACCCTCTAAATGAAAATCTTGGCTCCGCCACTGAAGATGACCCTGTATTAAGTACATCTGAAGATTTCCAAGTACACTAATGAATACTATCTCCGTCTCAATTTATGTGATGTAGTTTGACTTGACACAGAGTTTAAGAAAGAAAGGAAGTCTTTTGAAACTTGTGGTTCGAAATGAGTCATATATGTTTGTGGGGTTGTAAATCATTTCACTAAGGGTAAAGTGGGTATTTTAAAGTTAAATTGTTACTAAATATAGAAATATGTTATTCTTTTTGAAACTGACCAAAAAGAAAAGTGTGTCATATAAATTGGGACAGAGGGAGTAATACTTTAAGTAGAATAAAGAGGTGCAAAGAGAGGAGGAGAATATTAAAGAATGCAGTTGTACTGGGATCCATGAGACGACCGAAGGACAGGCCAGATAACCATGATATCTGGCATTTTAACCCCATGATAGTACCATCCATCTCTAAAGGCCGGTATGAGTCCACCACAGTCAAGAAACCAAGACGTTGGCACAAGTAATAACATAACAGTAAAGAATAGTTAAAGTAACACTGGACAATCAACAAAACACACGATTTAATGTGAAAACCTCCTTGCTCAAGGGAGGAAAAATCACAACCTACCTCATAGGATTTATCAACCAATCCACTAAACTCAAGCAACTTTAGAATTACAAACTCTTGCAACTCTAGGATTGAACTCTTAATCCTCAACCTACACAACACCTCTGTTGTACCTTCATTACAATAACTCTATTGTAATCCATCTAAGAACTAACTCTAGCTGTCTAGACACAAAATAATGACTTGAGAATGGACCACAAAACACCTACACAAAACTCCTAAAACAGAAGAATAGGTTTTCATATAAAGAGCATTACATAGACTCAACAACACAAACAACAAAGAATCATTCTTGGAACAAGTCCTTGTCGTTGAGATAGTGTGGTAAAGCGGCGGCTTTTGCTGAGGAATATTAATATTAAGATTGCAAAAACTAGATTTTTCTTGTGTGATCTCTTCTTAAATGGAAGGCAAGACAAAACCTAGACGCCTCCTATTGGCTGTTGTCCTAAAAGATTACAGCGGTCCTGCTGTGTGACTGGCAGATAGAATAACTTACAACTATATAGTAGACCGGAACATCAGAGCACACTTTCAAGGTACCAGGTCCTTCGGTGAGGTTTGTCAAATCAACAAAATCAACATTCTAACAATTTTCTCCTTTTTGATGATGACAAATTCAGAATTGCGAAGCAAGTACAGACAACATGTTCCCCCTATTGACATGATCCAGATCTCCAGTTCCAACTTGTTCACCTGATGCACTTATGTACCTGTTCCCCCTCATACCATGATATCCAACCTGTTCACCTGATGCACCTATGTACCTGTTCTCTTTCACACCATGATATCCAACCTGTTCATCTAATGCACCTATGTACCTGTTCCCCCTATCACCTTATTTTCCCCCTTTTGGCATCATTAAAAGGTTAACAGTAAACCAAGCAAAAGTATATTGAAACAGATTGACTCATGGTCACTGGGGCAACAACATCATGAATAGAAATTTATCAGCATATGATCAATGAGTAGGCAAACACTAGGCAAAGCATCATTCAATTAAAGATAGTCAAAAAGCCATTACAGGAGAAATTAGAAAATTCAAACAGGCACATGGCACAGCCAGTAACAAAAGGGACATAGATCAGAGGGTAACAAAGAACAATGAGCTTAAGAGGGGGAATTGGGAAGGGATTTGAGAAGGAGAGTGAGGCGTTCATCTACATCAGCATGAGCTTTAAGAAGCTTGTCAGTCAATTTTGCAACCTTTCCATTTAGCCGAGCATTTTCAGCCTTCAGAGCATCCACCATACCTGGTCCCTCAATATGGTCTGAAGAAGCTTACTGAAGAGAAGACTTCAACTGAGCAATTTCGGTATCCCTTTGGACAAGAAGAGCAGTAACTCTATCCACTTTGGCATTGGCTCATTCCTGACCCAATTTGAGATCGGATACAACCGAGTGATTTTTTACACCACCTTTCATTTTGACAATTTCACATTCTTCCAAAGTGATGATAATAAACATCTGCTTTCTAAATGCGACAACCCTATCATTGAATGGCACTTCAAAGAATTCAATCACTTTGTTAAGGAAGAACCCATATGGTAGCCCATGCTTACCTTTCTTCCCATTCACAACCTTGTCCATGTGTTTCAGCATGAGTGCAGGAAGATTGATAAGTTGAAATCACGATAGTGTCTCCATGACGAACATGTCCACTTTAGATGCACCATTTCTTTTTTTAGATCATAAAAGCAAGACCTTATTGACAAACTTGAATACCAATTGATAGTCACTCTTCATCTATTTCTTAAGAAGATGCTCAAATATGTCTTGTTTCAACTTGCTTGCTATCACAAGGATTTTTTTTTAGCCTGTCTTTTTTGTGATGGAATTGATCCCATTAGTAGGTACCTACGAGATTCACTTAGGACTTTCTCATCTAAGTAAATCTTTACTCCTCGAACATGAGAGATCACGCTGTTGTTTGTAGCACAGTATTCCATCTTAGTATAGAATTCCACAACATCCTCAGCGTGTAAATTAGGGAGAGGTTGATCAAACAAGTGAAGCCATTTCTGAAATTTCACCATTGACACCAGGTCCCACATAACCTACAACTCAAAAATATCTGGATTGAACACCCTCGCTCGAAGAACATTTTGTTGCCTTATGGCCTCCTAAATTTCTTCACGAGTCACCTCTTTGACTTGTTCGTTCGACTTCTGACCTTTTACTTTAGTACCAGGTCCCTCATTATTGGAGTTATCATTCTACTTTCTCTTTTTTGATTGAGGAGCTACCTTAGATAGACCTAGTGCTTCAACACCCCTTCATCGCTTAGTACCCACTGCTTTTTTCTTCTTAGTTGGCTTGGACACAGCCCTGCCATATCTCTTGGCTACACTGGCAGCACATCAGCATCCACATCTTCAGTTTCCTTTTTCTCATCAACATTTACCACATTTAGTGATAGAATATCATCTTCCACAATAGTTCTTCTTTTCAGTCTCTTTTTTTGAACAGCCTGAGCCTTGTTTACCTTCAAGGCATCTTCCATGAATTTCTTCTTGCTCCCTCTAGTACTGCATGTCATATTGGGAACTGGTTTCTTAGACACTTGTAACTCCATCATCCTAAAACGTAAAGGCATTTTATCACTCTCGGTCTCAGAGTCATCCCTGAGGGACTGAGCAACATGAGACACATGAGTCCCATCATACTTGGGAGGACTAACAAATGACTCAAGCATTTGAGAGACATTATGAGATTCACCCACAAACTCAGACCCATCTCCAATAGGGTCATTTCCTTCCATCATAGCAACTAGTTGAGTACTTACATCTAGTATATTCGAAGGAGTTCCTTTATCCCTAGGTAGTCCACCTGTACATAGTGTTTTAATGGTTTTCTCAAGCATGAAGGCATTCTCCACACGAACATTCACTTCAGAACTCTGACCTTGAACCATTTCAGCACCAGATCCCTGATTTAGGTCCTTCGACATAGGAGGGGGGGTTTGCTTAGTAGAGACACCTACACTTTCTTGTTCGTCTATAGGAACTTTCTTAGAGAGGGGCTTGCTAGAGATTTCCTCTTTAGTTTCCAAATCTGCAGACTCGATAGTCTTGCTGAAAATATTTTGAGAGTTATTCTCAGGAGTGAGTTGAACGGGCACTGAAGAATCTTTTTTATTTGAATGATTTGGGGAGTTAAAGTAGGGAACTGGCACTGGAGTAACCATCAGAGGGTTTCACAACTCCTCATTTAAAAGAGTTGTTTTGACTCTAACGGTGGAGGATGGAGTCTAAAATTCTGTTGAGAACTTTGAGAGACTTGAAGGGGAATTCGTTTGAGATAGTTTTGATGACAGAGAATCGGGCTTAGAGAGATATGAGGGGAATTTAGAAGAAGAGGAAAACGAAAGATGTTTAAGAAGGTCTTTGAAGGGATTTGGGGGTTTAAAAGGGGAACGAATGGTTGTGATTTAATGAAAAGAGGGGATAAAATAATGTGTCACATGGAGAATAGAGATGACGTTTGGTATTCTTCTAACATATCAATGTTACCAATAGGCGGGAACAGAGATGGCTGACGTGGCAGTACTAGTTTTATTTTTAAAATTTCTATAGTAATGAAAGTTAGACTAACCTTTAGAGGAACCAGGTCCTTCTATGAAGTCTCTGTTTCTGCCCTATATTTCCCATATCCTCCCTTTAGTTTGTGCTAATCCTTCTCTAACATGAGTGTATACCTATAAGGGTATGAGATTGAGTCAAATCTGATCAAGTATACAATTACCTAGATACCTATAATTAATTTTCTAGCCAAAATAGGGGATATACAAGAAGGATTAGTTGGGCTTCATCAAACCAAGCTTTAAGCGATTATTTTGGAATAGGTCCCTGCTTAGTGGATTGGTAAAAATATCAGTAATTTGATCTTCTGTGCTGTAGAATTTCATGCAAATTATCCCCTTCTCCACATTATATCTTAGAAAATGGTGTCTAACATCAATGTGATTGGTCTTCTTGTGTTGCACTTGATTCTTATCCATGTTGAGAGTACTGGTATTATCACATATGAGTGGCACACAATCATTTTCCACCCCAAAATCTTTAAGTTGCTGCTTAATCCACAATAGTTGAGCCCAACATGATGCAACAACTACATATTCTGCTTTTGCTGTGGAAAGAGCCACTAAGTTCTGCTTTCTAGTTCCCCAGGAGATCAGTGATGATCCAAGAAAATGAGTCATTT
Source organism: Capsicum rhomboideum (assembly GCA_031232105.1). Taxonomy (NCBI): domain Eukaryota; kingdom Viridiplantae; phylum Streptophyta; class Magnoliopsida; order Solanales; family Solanaceae; genus Capsicum; species Capsicum rhomboideum. The sequence continues at coordinate 27,553,158 of CP124711.1, read as the reverse complement.
CATAAGTGCTTTTCTTGTCCACTAAGTACCCTGCATAGTCAGCATCAATATACCCCACCAATTCAAAGTTATCACTTGATGAATAGAAGATGACCAGGTCTGGAGTTCCCTTGAGATATCTGAGGATTCTCTTAGCTGCCTTGAGATGTGATTCTTTAGGACAAGATTGAAACCTTGCACACATACCAACACTGAACAAAATATCAGGTCGATTTGCATTAAAATAAAGTAGTGAACTAATGATTTCTCTGTACATTGGCTCATTCACAGAGGGACCAGGTTCATCATTGTCTAACTTAGATGATGTCCCAATAGGAGTGTCAATTGGCTTTGCATCCTTCATATTGTACTTCTTTAGAAGATCCCTTATATACTTTTGTTGGCTTATCATGATTCAATTTACTCCTTGCTTCACTTGCATACCAAGAAAGAAGTTCAACTCTCCCATCATACTCATTTTAAACTCACTGCTCATAAGCTTAGCAAACTCATCACACAGTGAATCCAGAGTGGATCCAAAGATGAGATCATCCACATAGATTTGAACAATAAGCAGATTTCTTCTCCTGGTCTTCAAAAGGAGAGTGTTATCAATTTTTCCTCTCTTGAATCTATTTTCCAGTAGAAACTTTTAAAGTTTTTCATACTAGGCCTTTGGAGCCTACTTCAAACTATACAAAGCTTTGTCTAGTTTGAATACATGAGAAGGATGATCAGTATTTTCAAATCCTGGGGGCTGCTTAACATACACTTTCTCCTTCAAAAACCCATTAAGAATAGCAATTTTGACATCCATTTGAAAGAGTTTGATCTCCATATGAGTTGCAAAGGTAATGGGAATTCTGATTGCTTCTAGTCTTGCCACTGGAGCAAAAGTCTCATCATAGTCGATTCCTTCTTCTTGATTAGAACCTTGAACTACTAGTCTTGCCTTATTTCTGGTGGTGGTTCCATCTTCATCTTGCTTGTTCCTGAACACCCATCTGGTTCCTATGATGGTTTTGTCAGTTGGTCTGGAAACCAGGTACCATACTTTGTTCCTTTCAAATTGATGTAGTTCATTCTGCATAGCGTTGATCCAGTCTGTATCCTTGATACCTTTGTGTTCAATTTGAGATATAAATACTGAAAATGCAAGAGAATTTCTAGACATAAACCTGGTATGAATGCCTGAGTTGAGTGGAGAGATAAGATTATCCAGAGAGTGAGAGCTTTTGTACTTCCAATTTGACCTTCTTATTGATGAATCTTCCTGATTGGGACAAGGTCTCTCATCCTATTTTTTACCATCCTGAGCCACCTCTTGAGAGAGAGACTCTGTACATTCTATATGAGACTCATAAGATGATGGTTCTTCTGTAGACTCATAAGCTTATGAGTCAGGATCAACCCCATTTTCAGCATCTGGCTTCACTTTATTGCCATTCTCTACTTCTACAGGATCGCCCCTTTGAATCTTCAGTAACTCTTCTATTTCATATTCATTTAGAGACCCCTTGTATACTAGATTTGCAGACTCAATTAAAATCATATGAACACTTTCTTCAACACATTGGGGGTCCTTTTGTTAAAGACTCTGTATGCCTTACTGTTAGAGGAATAACCAAGGAATATTCCTTCATCACTCTTTGGATCAAATTTTCCCAGAGCTTTCTTGTCATTGTTGAGAATAAAGCACTTGCACCTAAAGGTACAAAAGTAGCTCATCTTTGGTTTCTTCTTGAATAGTAACTCATAAGGTGTCTTTTCTAGCAGGGACCTAATCAGGAACCTGTTCTATATATAACATGTTGTGTTCACTGCTTCTTCCCAGAAACTTTGAGGAACATTGCCATCCATGAGCATAGTTCTTGCAGAATCCACCAAGGTTCTATTCTTTTATTCTACCACTCAATTTTGTTGAGAAGTGCGAGGAGCAGAGAAGTTGTGAATGATACCATTTTGTGTGCAAAATTAATCAAACATAGATTTTTCAAACTCTGTACCATGGTCGAATCTGATCCTAGCAATGGTTCCCTGGAACTTGACTTGAACTTGCTTGGCAAAAGTGATGAAGATTGGAAAAGTATCATCCTTGGACTTGAGGAACATAGTCCAGGTGAACCTAGAATAATCATCTACAATTACAAAAATGAATCTCTTACCTCCTTTGCTAAGAATTTGAACTGGTCCACAAAGATCCAAATGAAGAAGATCTAGAGGCCTTGGGGAGCTGACTTGCTTCTTGGGCTAGAATGATGATCTGACTTGTTTCCCTCTTGCACATGCATTATAGATCTTTCCTTTTGAGAGCTTCATGTTAGGCAGACCGCGAACCAGATCCTTTGAAATCACCTTCTTAAGCAAAGAGGAACTGACATGTCCCAATTTGCTATGCCAAAGTTCTCCTTTATATTCTTGGGCACTCAGACATGTGAGGTAAATTCTCGAGATTGACTCTAAGTTGGCAATATAGATGTTCTTACTTCTTTGAGTTGTCAGCAACACATCACCAGTGTTGAGGCTTGTTATAGTGCAGCGATCTGAGATGAATCTGACTTTATTTCCCTTGTCACTAATTTCAAAAACACTAAGTAAGCTATATTTTAATCCTACAACGTAGTACACGTTCTCAATAGCATGAGAAAATGACTTTCCAATCTTTCCTAACAAGTTGTAAGACAGGTTGAAATCAACTGACACGAACAAGGAGAAATTTAGTAGGCTAGCTAAATACAGAGCCAATAAAAAAAGTAGAATTTTTTTTACATAAAGGAGAGCGATATTCAGTCACAAGGCAGGGTTTACATAAAGAAGATTTTGATAGTGATTTTTAATTTGGAAAAGTTTAATTTGATATATTGATTTTTCATTTTTAATTTTGAATTAACAGTGATTTGGTGATAGACACGATGGGGATGATGTTGTAGGTGGTGGTAATGGTGGCCACACCAAAAAATTATTGGCGAAGAGGAGAAAAGGGTTGGGGTTAGGCAAACATGAACGATTGGATAAGAAGGAAAGGAAAAAAAGACCTTAAGCTAATAAAATTAAAATAAATGAAATAAAAATAAAGATTAGAAAATAAAATAGATTTAACATGTGGCAAGCAATAATTGAGGTGTGGTTTACACTTCCTTTCTACAAATTGGTATTGGCTAAAAAAGATATATTTTTATAAATTCAAAATTGTTTCATGGGGTGATAGGACTCCCCAAATTTTAAGTGTCTTTTTGAAAATTTGAGACAACTTCAGTGTTAAATTTATGTCTTTTCTCCAACATAGACATACTTGCTATAGGGATTATATGGGAGATTCATCTTTTGATAACCAAGACCATGACCACTACTTGACCTTTGCCTAGTTAAACTAGCTAGAACCTATGAAGAGGTTGTCCACTTCAGGGACTTTTCAAGTTCACTTTTCACACGGATCGGGTCCTTCTCAAGTGTCATGTTTCTTTCAAGAGAAGCAGCAAGGTTTAATTGAGACTTGTTTAGCTTTTCTTCAAGCTCAAACTGAAGATTACTACCTTTTCCTTTTCTCTTTAAACCATGGTGAGAAGTCTCTTTTAGCTTCTCATGTAAAGCTAGATTTTCAGTCACCAACATGCCATATTTTTCTTCGATCTCAGCAATTTGAACACATAAAGCAGTTTTCTCACTTTTAGATTCTTCAATATTTTTCTTAAGAACCTATTTCTTTTTAGTAAGATCACAGAAGGTATCTATCAAGACATTTGCTAGAGACTTCAGTTCCTTTAGTGAATAATCATGAAGATTTTCTTTAATATCTAAGTAAGTTACCTCATCATCATCTTCATCGTCTGACTTGGCCATAAGAGCAAAGAGCGAGTTGAACACTGAGCCTTCATCCTCAATCACCATTATTGAAGCATATTCAGGATGCTCAGAGGTGTATGATTCACTAAAGGAGTCTCCCCAGGCAGCCAAAACTTGATTGACAACTTGATCAGCAGTTACTCGTCTTTTGAACATGACAGGGATCCGATCTTTTTTTTCCTTTGTTAGCTCCATTCCTTGCATATTCCTTGTATGCAGCTTTGTGTTGAGGACACTCATTGATAAAGTGACCTAATTTTCAACACTTGTGGCACAAGTCATTTACACCAGTTGATTTATTGGTGTTCCCTCTTCTAGAGAATCCTCCACTTCTTTTGAATGCCTTCTTAAATCTTTTAGTGAGATAGGTCACATCCTCATCTTCGTCTCTTGAGTCACCTTTTCCAGCTTTAAGGCCAGAGTCTTTTTCTTCTTAGGTTATTTAATTTATAAGTCTTCATATTTCCTATCAGTTCATCCATGGTGAGAGTTTTGAGATCACGATCCTCAGTGATTGCATTAGCTTTGCTTTCCCAAGACTTGGGCAGGATACTGAGAGTTTTTTGAACTTGTTTGCTTAGTCTTATCACTTCACCGAGATAGTAGAGTTCATTTGTGATAGCTGTGAATCTTGTATGCATCTCCTGAATCAATTCTCCGTCTTTTATGGTGAAGGTTTCATATTAAGTTGTAAGCATGTTGAATTTGGACTCCTTCAGTTGACTAGTGCCTTCATGTTCCATCTGTAAACATTCCCATATCTCTTTGGTTGACTCACATGCGGAGATCCTATTATACTTATCTGGTCCTATACCATATACCAGCAATTTCTTGTCTCATTAGCTCTTCTCTATCTTCTTTCTTTCATTTTCATCGTATTCCTTTATGGTCTTAGGAACATGAGTGGTGACTTCTCCTAGTTTGACTTCCTTTATCGGCACATGAGGTCTATTAAGGATAATATCACAAAGTTCACTATTTTCATCCATTATAAAGTCGTGCATACGAGTTTTCCACCATTCGTAATATTGACCATTTTAGTGAGGTGGCCTAGTGTCAATTGACCATCTTCCAATCTTGGTGGAGCGGCTATTAGAACAAGATCCTTCGTAGGTGCTAACCATTTAGGAAGCACTAGCTTTGATACCAATTGAAGGTCGGTATGAGTCCACCACGGTCAAGAAACCAGGTCATTGACACAAGTAATAACATAACTGTAAAGAACAGTTAAAGTAAAACTGAACAATCAACAAAACACACGATTTTATGTGAAAAACTCCTTGCTCAAGGGAGGAAAAATCACGACCTACCTCGTAGATTTATCAACCAATCCACTAAACTCAAGCAAATTTAGAATTACAAACTCTTGCAACTCTAGGATTAAGCTCTTAATCCTCAACCCACACAACACCTCTGTTGTACCTTCATTACAATAACTCTATTGTAATCCGTCTAAGAACTAACTCTAGTTGTCTAGACACAAAATAATGACTTGAGAATGGACCACAAAACACCTACACAAAACTCCTAAAATAGAAGAGTAGGTTTTCATATAAAGAGCATTGCATAGACTCAACAACACAAATAACAAAGAAATATTCTTGGAATAGGTCCTTGTCATTGCGGCAGTGTGGTGAAGTGGCAGTTTTTACTGAGGAATATCAATATTAAGATTGCAAAAATTATTTTTTTCTTTTGTGATTTCTTCTTAAATAAAAGACAAGACAAAACCTAGACGCCTCCTATTGACTGTTGTTCAAAAGGACTGTAGTTGTCCTACTATGCGATTGGTAGGGAGTATAACTTTCAGCTGCACAGCTGATCAAAACATCAGAGCCCACCTTCAAGGTACGTGGTCCTTTGGTGAGGTTTGTCAAATCATCAAAATCAGCATTCTAACAATCTCTAATTAATAAAAAAACCCAGATGTATATCTCACAAGAGAAAATAGTTTGAGGACTGCTTTGAGAATTTAATTATATAAGATTATAAGGGCATTTGCAATTGGAAAGTTTAAGCGAAAGGTATGGTGCTTAACCATTAGAGGGAACATACAAGCATAATATTTTAAATTTTTGAAAGAATAAAATGAAAAAGATAATGTATGCACAACTAGAACAAAGTTCAATTCGAACTGAGGAAGCTAACGAATCATATTATGGTTTCGATCTCTTAGCCGCACCGAAATATCAAAAAAAAAAACCAAAATAGAAACACAGTAAGAGATGTTTGGTATTTGACACCATTTATTTTTCTTGCGGAAAATGATGTAGTAAACAGAAAGGGATATATAGGAATAGAAGCTGCTCCTTGAGCTAGCTTGTCAAACGTCGATGACCAGTGCTTTAAGAATTTGTATAACAAATCTAAAACTAAAACTGTTGTCTATATTTTTTGTAAAAAATAAAGAGATCAGAGTATTGTATAACACAGTTGCAATACACCAGTGTAAAATATTGTCGTAAGCAGAACCTGTGTAAACAATCGAGAAAAATTAAGTTCTAGATCCTTATTAATTAGAGCAGCATAATCCTTAAGAAGGCTTAGTCTAATATGACACAGACACTCATCAAAAGCTTATTCCAGAAAAGAGCACCATCAGAGAAGTAGAAAATTGCTAATATCACTAAAAATATTTCTTAGATGAAAAAACTACTTGTTTATTGAGGTAAATGATAATATGACTTGAAATGACAGTAATACTCAAAATAAAGAAAAAAATTATTCAAAAAGGGTTCCCAAAAAATAATATTCTCTTTTCTTAAAATTAATTAAGATCTAATGTAAATATTGCCTATCAGTAAAAATTATAGATCATAACAGAAGAAAACCTCTAGGAGATGTTCATTCTAGAACATGTCTATAACACATAACATAGGTGATATCACTGAACTCATCAGATCTATACAAGAAGAGTGAATAGAGAGTAAAGTAGTTTCGGTATATAGAAATCTATTGCTTTATCATCTGGAACTAGAAGTGTTGAACTAATGCTTCGACCAAATTTGATCAGTACCTAGAAACATAAACACATTTGGTAGTAACTAATTTCACTTAAGGTGAATACAGAACATCAGCCTATAAAAACAGAAGAAAAAAGCATTTGTTGAACAAAAAGACAATCATGAGAATTAAAGAAATATTTATATACAGAATAATACCCACCAATTGAATGGAAAAACTCCTCATCAACGTGTTTCATGTTGTCAAATCCATAGTGACAAGGCCACCATTATGTACCACTATGTTGGTTGGACCCTCCATAAATGTTGCCATAACCGTGTCTGGTTCTCCAAAAGCTTTTGGAGGATCCGACACACACCTGACAATATTTTTAAAGAGTCCAAGTGACAAAGGTTTTCCAATAACATCATAAATCAATGTTTCAACATCTGTCATCTTCTCTTCAATAATCTCAAGTAATATATCTTCACGAAGGGACCTTCAATATACTCAAAGGTGAGATGCGTAACAGCATAAATAGCACAATGCAATGGTGTATTGATTTTATCATGCACCTGGTGTAACAACCTTTTTGGTCATTATGTAAAAGTCTGACGTTCTGAATTTCGTGTCTAAATTCCTTCCGATTTGAAAGTTACAAATTTTAGACTAGGCTAGTTTTGCTTTATTTTAGAGCTAGGGGTAGTCTTGGAAAATCTTGGAATAATTTAGACCAGTTTAGTGGGAACAGTGTTGATTCCTAGTTATCTAAGGCGATAAGAGACCCCTAAGATTTTACAAAACTGAATTTGGGTTAGTAGAACTCCCAAAATTGACCTTAGCGTAAAGGGCATTGTTTGGAATATCTCAGGATCAAGGTGTGCTGTAAAAAGGGGGATTTTTGGGTGAATATGGACATTATATCCCATAAACACCGCTATAGTGGTTGACACACCGCTATAGTGGAATAATGATCGCTATAGCAGTGGTAAAAAACGGTCAAGACTGCTATAGTGGTACCTGCTAGAGATTAAAGGTATTAAACCCCAAAATAGTTTATTATTTTATAAAATCATTTTGGGGCAAGAGAAAGGTGATTTAGGGCAAAAATCACTGATTTACCTCCATTTAACTTCATTAAGGTAAGGAATTCACTCCCTTAAACTTGCAATTACTTCTTAATCCTTAGAAGGCGTAAATTATGGAGTTTGGGGAGGGTTTTAGGGTGGATTTTGGTATGTTTGATGGTTCAAGGGTGAAATTGAGCATTAGTTTAATGGGTTTTGTTTATTAACCATGAAATTGGCCTTGCATTCTGTTAATTCACTAATCATTCTATGAAATTGGTAGTTTTGGGTGAATTACGGGGGAAATAGCCCTATAACAATTAAGCAATGATTATGAACTGACCTTAGGGGATTGGGGGTGGCTTATAACTCCCTCCATGTTAGATCATTTTGTTAATACGGTGTTTGTATGCATGTTTTAGACCACGAGCCAGCAAAAAAGGCATGGAAGGGCAAAGCTCCGGCTTAGAGTTGTGCAAGCTTGGTTCGAGGTAGGTGATGGGGTGTATTTAATCCAACTTGTGTTATATATGCATATTAACTACTTTGTAGTGTGATTGGTTAATCCATGTAGTGTGTTTGGTCATTGCAATGTCGACTTGTTTTATGACTTGGCCTCTTTATATTTTAAATTGTGGAATATTTCGCCATTTGAGACATTCTCACAGGTTGTTGGATTAAGGATTATAGAAATTCATGTCTGGGGTTTTTAGTACATGAGTGGTAATTGTCCCCTACAGGTCATAGCTAGAGGGTGGGTATATAACCCTTAGCATGTGTGTACGGGTTTCAAGGTATGTATTAGTATGATGATTCCTTGAGTGAATCGTGGAATTTGTATTGTTGTTATTATCCTTGTTGGTTGTCTTGAATTGAGTTATATATCATTGCCTTAATGACACTTATTGACTTGTTAGCTTATCTCTTGAATGCTACTTGTACATATATGTTGAATGTTTGATGTGTAAGCATGTATTAGCTAATTGTACTATATTTTGTTTAAGTGTCCATATTTCCATCTTAGGTTATTCAAATGATCCTACCAGTACACTGTGGTTTTTTTGTGTACTAATACTATACCTGCATTTACTTCTGTAAGTGCAGCACATATTCCAGCGGATTCACCTTACTTATGATTTCAGCAGCCAATTCTGGATTTCAGAGTGAGCAGCACATCCGGGCTACAATGAGGTCTTTCTTTAGTTAGAGATTTTCCTTTGTTTAGATTTGTTACTTCTTATAGTTTCGGGGTTGCATCCCCATTTGATATTCTTAGTATGTTTTGGTACACCGACTTTCAGGTTCTGGGAGATTTCTGTTTGGTATTTTATTTCCGCACATTCTTAAGTTGTTAGATTGAATGGTTATTATGCTATTTATAGGATAGTTCTCTTACTTTTACTTGAGTGTTGATCAATGTTTTCGGGGTTATTGGTTCTCCCATCGGGTGAGTGGTATGGGTGCCACTCACGATGGGTTTGGGTCATGACAAACTTGGTTTCAGAGCCTAGGTTTCGTCGATCTCATTATACCAAAAAGGATCCAGTAGAGTCTCGTGGAATGGTACAAAGATGTCTGTACTTTTTTTCGGGAGGCTATAGGACTTTAGGAAAAATTTGTCTTTCTTGCTTCTTTTGTGATATGACTTAATTCAAATTGGTATCTAGTGATCCAAATCAGTATATGATCCTTCACTTTTTTATCCGCAGTTGATGAATACTAGGTCGAACAGAACCCGACCAGCAGCCCCAACATCGGCCTCTCCAGTTGAGGAGTCATCCATTAGGGGAAGAGGACGAGTGAGAGGGAGAGGAAGGAAAGGACGGGGATGAGCCACACCCGCAAGAGGTGGAGCTCGAGTAGATGCGGGTCAAGCTAATGAGAGGGCAGCATACCCTCCCCCACCCTAGGATTATTTTGAGGAGAGGGAAGCAGCAAAAGATCAGGAGATGGAGCCCAAAGTGACGGCTACCTCCTATGTCTGCTGAGGTAATTCAACAAGTGTTGGCTTTTCTGAGTGGGTTGGCTAGGACTGGAGCCACCCCTACTTTTCTGGCTTATTAGGCTCCAGTTGTGAACCCTACTATTGTTATGGCTCCTAGGATGGATAAGACTTTTGAAAAGTATTCTTTTCCTCGTCCGATTTTGGGTTCTGTGATGACTGGTACTAAACATGACCTGCTGACTAAGTTCCTAAAGATGAAATGTTCTACTTTTTAGGGTATAGAATCTGAGGATACTTTTGAGTTTATTATTAATTACCACAAGAGGCTGTACAAGATGGGTATTGTGAAGCAGCATGGGGTTAAGTTTGTGACCTTTCTGCTGGAGAAGGATGCTAAGCAATGATAGAGAGCATATGTTGAGTGTCGGTCACCTATTTTGCCTCCTTTGACTTGGGAGCAATTTCTTGCTCTATTTTTTGATAAGTACGTACCTTGTGCCCTCCGTGATTGCAAGAAGGATGAGTTCTTGGCTTTGGAGCAGGGTGATATGTCAGTTGCAGCTTATGAGGCAAAGTTTCATGCCTTGTCTGGTTATGCCACTCCGTTGTTGACTACGGAGGAAGAAAAGATGTGTCTCTTTGTCAAGGGGTTAAACTATAACCTTCAGCTATTGACTGTGCAAATTATTTTTGCGAAAAAAAAGTTTAATAAAGTCAGATTATGTGAAGAAGTTGGAAGGTGTGATGCAGGCGGGATAGGCTAAGATGTTAGCCAAGAAGTCTCAAAATGTTGGGAATTTCAGTGGATCCTATTCTAAGGGTCAGCAGGTCTTTCCAGCTCGCCCTATTTAATCAGCTATGCCTGCCTCTACTATGGTTCTGGCTAAGGGCCCTTCCCAGACTCAGGTTGTTAGAGGCCAAGGGGATTTTTATTCTTTTGCCAGTCAGCCTTCTCTGGAGCGTGGGTGCAATTATTGTGGTGTTGTTGGTCATTTTAAGATGGAGTGTCCGATGAGACAAAGGAGTGTCCAGGCACAGCAGCAGGTTCGGATAGTGGTTCCAACAGGTAGAGGAGGGGGTAATAGTAGGGGTCGTCCACGGGGTGGAAGGGAAAATTAGGTAGTCGATCGTGGTAACGGCGGTGCGGGAGTATATCCAGGTAGAGAGTAAGCTCAGACTGATGACCGAGCTCATTGTTATCCATTTTTGGGTAAGACTGATGTCGAGGCTTCTGATGCAGTGATCAGATGGCTTCTGTCTTATTTGATCCGAGTTCACTTATTCTTATGTGTCTATCCACTTTGCTATGGGTCTGAGTCTGGTTTGTGATATTCTTGACTATCATGTGCATGTGTCTACTCCAATTGGTAAGTCTGTGGTAGTTACCCATGTTTATCGGCCTTGTCTTATTTTGTTTATGGGTTTTGAAACTTGGGTAGACTTAATTATATTGGATATGTTGGACTTGATATAATATTGCGTATGACCTAGTTATCTCCATATTATGTTAGTTTAAATTGTAATGCTAAAACAGTGACTCTAGTTATGCCTGGGATGAGGGAACTAGAGTGGGAGGGAGTGTATAAGGACAAACTGGCAAGGATTATATCTTATGTCCGGGCTAGAAGGCTAGTTGGGAAGGGGTGTTTAGGATTTTTAGCTCATCTTTGGGATGTGGTACGGGGTCCCTTTCTATTAAGTCAGTTTAGGTCTCTTCTGAGTTCTAGGATGTGTTCCCTTCTGATTTACAGGGAATTCCTCCGGATAGGGATATTGATTTCTTTATTAACTTAGAGCCGGCCACTCGCCCCATATCTATTCCATCATATTGAATGGCTCCTGCAGAGTTGAGGAAACTTAAGGCTCAGTTGCAGGAACTGCTTGATAAGGGTTTTATTAGTCCAAGTGCTTGACCTTGGGGCGCTCCGATTCTTTTTGTTAAGAAATATGATAGTAGTATAAGGATGTGTATCGATTACAGAGAGTTGAATAAGGTCACCATCCATAATAAATATCTTTTGCCTCGTTTAGATGACTTGTTTGATCAGCTACAGGGTGCAACAGTTTTCTCAATGATTGATTTACGGTCGGGTTATCATCAGTTAAAGATTAGATCGGAGGATATTCCAAAGACAGATTTTAGAACTCAGTATGGCCATTACGAGTTTCTAGTAATGTCTTTTGGATTCACTAGTGCACCTACAACTTTCATGAGTTTGATGTATGGCATCTTTAAATCCTTTTTGGATTCTTTCATTATTGTGTTCACTGATGATATTCTGGTGTACTCCAAAACTAAGGAAGAGCATATAGGCCATCTCCGTGTAGTTTTGGGAATTCTAAGGGAAAAGCGATTATTTGCTAAGTTCTCTAAATATGACTTATGGCTATCTTCTGTTGCTTTCTTGGGGCACGTGGTTTTAGAGAAGGGAGTGGTGGTGGACCCTTAAAAAATTAAAGCAGTTAGAGTTGGAATCGGCCTAGTTTAGTAACCGAGGTAACGAGTTTTATGGGTCTTGTCAGTTATTATCACGGGTTTGTCAAGAACTTTGCATCTATTGCAACTCACTTAACAAGGTTGACTCAAAAGGAGGTGTCGTTTGTTTGGTCAAACCGGTGTAAAGAGAGCTTCCCAAAGCTCAAGACACTTTTGACTACAACACCTATTCTTTCACTGCCGGTAGAAGGTAAAGATTTCATTGTGTATTCTGATGCTTTACTTTTGGGTTTGGGTGTTGTGTTGATGCAGGATAAGAATGTTATTGCGTATTCTTTGAGGCAGTTGAAGCCTCATGAAAATAATTACCCAACCCATGATTTAGAGTTGGCAATGGTGATATTCACATTAAAAACTTGGAGACACTATCTTTATGGTGTCAAGCGTGAGGTCTTCACTGACCATCATAGTCTGCAACATTTGTTTACTCAAAGGAATTTGAATCTAAGGCAGAGACGGTGGATGGAATTATTAAAGGACTATGATGTGACCATTCAGTATCATCCGAGTAAGGTCAATGTGGTGGCAGACGCATTGAGCCAAAAGGCCGTAAGTATGGGCAACTTGTCATTCTTGAGAGTGTCCAGGAGACCATTAGCTAGAAAGTTTCAGACTCTACCATCCTTGAGCATTTAGTTTGGGGTCTCGGACAGGGATGTAATATTGGCTAGTGTCGAGGTAAAATCAACCTTTGTGGAGCATATTATAGCCAAGCAGTTCAAGGATAAGAAGTTGAATGCACTCTGGAACAGTGTAGTGAGCGGGTAGGAGGCAGACGCCACTCTCGACGATGGAGGGGTGTTGTGGTTTGAAAAAAGGTTATGTGTTCCTCTGGTTGGTGACTTGATCAGTGATATACTTTCAGAGGCCCATGGCTCACGTTATTCTATTCATCCAGGCACGACCAAAATGTATCGTGACTTGAGAAAGCTTTATTGGTGGTCGGGGATGAAGAGGTACATAGTGGATTATGTGTCCAAGTGTCATAACTGTCAACAGGTAAAGTATGAAAACCAAAGTCCTGCGGGCTTACTTTAGAGGATGCCTATACCTATGTGGAAGTGGGAGCATATTGCCATGAATTTCATGATGGGGCTCCCTAAGACATTAGGAAAGTATGACTCTATTTGGGTGATAGTTGATCGACTGATGAAATCAACTCATTTATTTCCAGTTTGGGTAGATTACAGCTCTTAGCAGTTGGCAAAAATATATATCATGGAGATCATCAGACTTTATGGGGTGCCACTTTCTATCATTTCAGACAAGGATGCAAAGTTTACTTCTAAATTTTGGGACAGGTTGCATGAGGAGTTAGGCACCAAACTTACTTTTAGCATGGCTTTTCATCCTCATACTGAAGTCAAAGTGGACAATTTAGGTCCTAGAGGATATGTTGAGAGACTGCGTGATTGATTTTGGTGGTTATTGGGACCAGTTCCTTCTGTTGTGTAAGGTTTCATACACTACCAGTCCAACATTGATATGGCTCTATTTGAGGCACTTTATGGAAGAAAGTACAGGTCATCTATTGGATGATTTGAGCAAAAGATGTCAAAACTTTGGGCACTGACTTGGTGAAAAAGGCTCAAGAAAAGGTAAAATTCATTCGGACTAAGATATTAGCTGCCCAAAGTAGACAGAAAGAGTATGCAGACCAAAAGGTGAGGAACATGTACTTCAAAATTGGGGAGCAAGTGTTATTCAAGGTGTCTCCTATGAAAGGAGTCATGAGGTTTGGTAAAAAGGGCAAGCTCAGCCCTCGATATATTGGTCCCTTCAAGGTTTTTGAGAAAGTGGGTACAGTTGAGTACAAGTTAGCCCTACCACCGGGTTTTTAGGGATTCATCCAGTATTTGATGATTCTATGTTGAAACGGTATCATAGATATGGAAACTACATTATTAAGATGGATTCGGTGATTTTGGATAAGGACTTGACTTACGAGGAGCAACCGATAGCGATACTTGATCGTGACATTCGTAAGTTGAGGATGAAAGAAATTCTTTAGGTGAAGGTTCAATGGAAGCATCGTCCAGTTGAGGAAGCCACTTATAAAATCGAGAAGGATATGTGGGATAAGTGCCCTTAGCTATTCGAGGATACAAGTACTCTTTTTCTTTCTCATTCTGGCCTATTTTTCTAGTTTGATCATTTCGGTACGAACAATGGATAAATTGGTATATATTATAACGACCCTCTTGGTTGTTATGTAAAAGTCTTACATTCCAAATTTTATGTCTAAATTCCTTCCGATTTGGAAGTTACAAATTTCAGACTAGGCTAATTTCATTTTGTTTCGAAGCGAGAGGTAGTCTTGGAAAATTTGGAAATATTTAAAACCAGTTTGTTAGGAACGGTGTTGATTCTTAGTTAGCTAAGGCAATAAGGAACATGTAGGATTTTACAAAATTGAATTTAAGTTAGTAGAACTCCCAAAATTGACCTTAGCGTAAAGGGCATTGTTTGGAATGTCCCAGGATCAAGGTGTGTTATAAAAAGGGGAATTTTTGGGTGAATATGGACATTCTATCCTGTCGACACCACTATAGCAGTTGACACACCGCTAAAGCGGAATAATAACCTCTATAGTTGTGGTCAAAAGCAGTCAAAGAGCTATAGCGGTGGCCTACCGCTATAGCGGTCAGGTACCACTATATCGCTAGAGGGTTGGTATATAACCCTTAGCATGTGTGTACAAGTTTCACGGTATGTATTAGTATGATGGTTCCTTGAGTGAATTGGGGAATTTGTATTGTTGTGCTTGTCCTTATTAGTTGTTTTGAATTGAGTTTCATATCATTGCCTTAACGACACTTGTTGACTTGTTGGATTTTCTCTTGAAAGCTACTTGTACATATATGTTGAATGTTTGATGTGTAAGCATGTGTTAGCTAATCGTACTATATTTTGGTTAAGTGTCCATATTTTTATCTGGGTTATTCAAATGATCCTACCAGTACTCTGTGGTTTATTTGTGTACTGATACTACAACTGTATTTTCTTCTATGAGTGCAGCACATATTCCTGCTGATTCATTGATACCTTACCTGTGATTTCAGCAGTCGATTTCGAATTTCAGGGTGAGCAGCACATCCAGGCTACCATGAGATGTTTATCTTATTTAGATATTGTCCTTTGTTTGGACTTTTTACTTCTTACAGTTTTGGGGTTGGATCCCCACTGTATATTCTTAGTATGTTTTGGTACACTGACTTTTGGTTCTAGGATATTTTCGTTTGATATTTTATTTCTACACATTCTTAAGTTGTTAGATTGAATGGTTATTACATTATTTATGGGATAGTTCTCGTACTTTTACTTGAGTATTGATCAATGCTTCCGGAGTTATTAGTTCTCCCATCGGGTGAGTAGTGTGGGTGCCACTCATGACTGGTTTGGGTCTTGACACCTAGCCTCCTGCTTCGTTATTCAAAATTGTCAGCAACACAACCTTGAGGCATGAAGAGGCTAAAAAAGATAACTATGCCTATATGGTGGTATGGATTCGCTAGCCCAAACACATGACGCCCAAGTTAGTGAGAGAATTGAGAGTGGGTCTAAGACAATTAGGAAAGGAAAAAAAAACGTAAACATACACCTTAACTTACCATATTTACACAAATCCCCACCCTTACAAAGTAATTACAAAAATCCCAACTAATTATGTATCTTCGTTAAATGTATCAGGAGCTAATTATGTATTTTGACAGACCCAAAATTGAAAAAAATGTATTGGGAGCTAATTATGTATCTTTACAAAGGAAAAAATGTATCTTTGTTGGATGTATTATGTATCTTGACACACCCAAAATCAAAAAAAATATATCGGGAGCTAATTATGTATCTTTATAAGGAAAAAATGTATCTTTGTTGGATGTATCGGGAGCTAATTATGTATCTCGACAGACCCAGAATTGGGATTTTCCGTAATTATGCAAAATGTTTGGATTTTCTATTCTTAAGCTCCAAACTATTGAGATTTATATTGTTTTCCCATTAGGAAAAGCCAATGAACCAAACAGCCCAATAAAAAGTTACTAGACTATATCTTAGGTTAAAGGGGAGACAAGCACGTGACCAGTGGACAAGAAAGAAGTGATAGCAATATTCCAATTCTCATCTTATTTCTTCTAAGTTCTGTCATCCCCCTTCTATCTTGTTCTTCACTTTTTCTTTTGTAATGTTGATGTCTTTTTGAGTTAAATATCAGATCTCCTTTTTATAATTGTTCCTCTTCAGTGATCAATTTAAGTGTTGCTACGGTTCCTTAAATTGGGTTGTAGTTGTTACATTGGTGATTTCATTGCTTTGGACTCCATCGATAATTCTAGGTTGGTTTAAGATGTTCCGTCAGGTTCTTCCTCAGAATTTTCCCAGTTGTCAAATTATTTGGATAACTTGAGTCAACTGGTGTAGAATTTTATGTCAACTATAGCTGTTCAATCTGCTGCTGCTGCTTATCCTGTTCTCCCAAGGTAGGTGGATGTTTGTTTATCTCCAGACTCTAACTCTTCAGGTTCGCTCACAATCTGATACAAACCAGCAGCAGTGGAACTTAGTTGTTTTAATGGCCAAAACCCTGAGGCGTGGTTGTTTCAAGCTGAGTGTTATTTTGAGTTTATTGCATCCTACTGATTCATCAACTTTCATTGGCGTCATTCTATTTGGAGGGTGAGGCCCTAGATTGGTATTGTTGGATGTTTCACAACAAGCAGCTCTTTGATTGGCCTTACCCTGCTGAAAACTTCATCTTCGATTTCAGGATAAGTCCTTGCGTTCTCCAGAGGGAATACTTTCAAAGCTTGTATATATATCCACTGTGGCAGAGTATCAAGCTCAATTCGAGGCTATATCTAATGAAATAGTACACTTACCCGATGAGTTTTTGGTTAGGTGTTTTATTTCGGGACTCCGATTGGACATTCAGGATGAAATTGCTATTAGAGAGCCCATTTCCTTAGAAGAGGCCATACATTTAACCCATATGTATGAGCAAAAGTTGAACTATGTTAAAGGTGCTTTTTCTCGGACCTAACCCCTTTTACCCAACCCTACTGCTTCATCTCTTTTGACTTTGTCTAAACCAACTTCACCGTCTGGTTTTTCTAAAATTCCTTTCAAGTGACTCACAACCTCTGAGCTCCAGGCTAGACCAGATAAAGTGTTATGCTACAATTGTGATGAGAAGTACACCACTGGATATATATGCAAGGTGCTACCTCAGCTACTCCTTTTGGAGGAGTCTTCTGAAACCTCAATTGAGTTGCCAGACTCTTTTTGTGGTGACGATTTCCTAGCTGAAGAACTCCAATGTTTGGAGGTTCAAGCAGTTCATTCCACTATTCTTTATAATGCATTGTCTGGTGGTAATTCTCGCGTTACCCTTCGCTTTAATGGCCATGTTTGGGGTTCCCCTATGCAAGTATTGGTCGATGAGGGAAGTACTGACAACTTTGTACAAGCGCGAGTTGCCAATTTTTGAATCTGTCTATTGAGCCGTTGCCTTCTTTTTTAGTGGTGGTTGGTAGTGATCAGCATCTTCACTGTGAGAGGGTGGGACGATAAGTCCAATTGTCGATCTAGGGGTATGATCTTGTGCTTGACTTGTATGTCCTTTCTCTACACGGGGTGGATATTATTTTAGGGGTGTCATGGTTGAGTTTGTTGGGGCCAATTCTCCAAGATTACTCTCGACGTCTCTTTGAGTTCTACCTCAAGGAAAAAAAGTATAGTTGGATTGGAACGCCTCCAAATGAGCCTCAACTTGTACAATTACATACATTACGTTGACTTTGTAAAACTGAGGCAGTGTCTTCTTATTTTTGCCTTCAGATGGTGACAAGTGAGAGTTCGGGTCAGCCTCCTTATCCACCAGAGTTTTAAACCCTTTTGGCATCATATGGGATGTGTTTTATAAACCTCAAGAATTATCCCCCAACGCGTGAACTAGATCATGCTATCCATCTCAATCCAGGGTTGGGACCTGTTAATGTTAAACCCTACAGGTACCTTTATTTTTAGAAGCATATAATGGAGCAATTGGTTGCAAATATGCTCACTGATGGAAGCATTCATCCTAGCACCAGTCCTTTTTCTTTGCCTGTTTTATTAGTTCATAAGAAATATGGAACATGGTTGTTCTGCTTAGACTATCGTGCCTTGAATACCATTACTGTACGTTATCGATTTCCTATTCCAACTATCGATGATCATTTTGATGAATTACATGGTGCCACTTTCTTTTCTAAGTTGGATTTGCTCTCTCATTACCATCAAATACTTGTTTGTCCTGAGGATGTGCCAAAAATGGCTTTTCGCACCCATTAAGGGCATTATGAATTTCTTGTGATTCCATTTGGCTTGTCTAATGCTCCTTCTATATTTCAAGCTACAATAAATTCCATATTTAAGCCATTACTTCATCATTTTGTTTTGGTCTTCTTTGATGATATTCTAGTTTATAATCAGAATTGGGAACACTATTTACAACACTTAATTCAGATTTTGCAGATTCTTCGTGAGCTTGGTTGCTAAACATTCTAAATGCTTATTTAGGCAGCCTTAAATCGACTATCTTGGTTATGTCATTTCCAACCAGGGTTTAGTGGTTGACCCTTCTAAAGTATTTATTATCCAACAGTGGCCAGTTCCAAAAGATGTTAAACGGGTGCCAAGCTTCTTAGGGCTCATGGTATATTATTGGCGCTTCATTAAGCAATATGCCGTAATTGCTAGTCCTTTGACTGATTTACTCAAAAAAAAGCCTTTCAAGTGGGGAGATGTCGCATAACTGGCATTTGAGACTTTGAAGGTTAAGTTGAGTTGCACTCCAGCCTTGGCACACTTTACTCAGGAATTCAACGTGAAGACTAATGTTTCTTGTGTTGGTGTGGGGGTAGTCTTATCCCAAAGAGGCCATCCTATTGCCTTTTATAGCCAAAAGTTGTGTCCTAGAATGCAAAAAGCATCGACCTACCATCGCGAGATGTATGCCATTACTCAAGTAGTTAGTAAATGGAGACAATATTTATTAGGTCGGCGTTTCACCATTATTAGTGACCAACAATCACTCAAAAATCTGACCAACCAAGTTATTCAGATGCCTGAGCAGCAACAATGGTTAGGAAAGTTGGTTGGGTTTGATTTTCATATCATGTATTGTCCTGGAAAACTTAACCAAGCAGATAATGACCTTTCTAGACTTTCTGAAGGGACTTTTCATGCCTTATTTATTAGAACTTTTGACTGGTTACCTACTCTGCTTATGCCCTTCGAGAAGGGTTAGTATTTTTCAAAGGCAGATTGGTTATCCCTTTTGATTCCCCTGCATGCATTTGTTTATTACAAAAATTTCATTATTCCCAAGTTGGTGGACACGCACTGCTTGCCAAGTGTGTCAACAAATGAAGGACAGGAATCGCAACCCTATAGGCTTACTGCAACCATTGCCTATAACGAATGTGGTGTTTGAGGAGATTGTTATGACTTCATCACATGCGTTTCGAGTTCTAAAGGGAAAACCACAATCATGACTGTTGTAGATCACTTGTCAGAATATAGGCATTTTATCTCCTTGCCATCTATTTTCATAGCACATTCTGTTGCTTTGGCCTTTGTTGCTAACGTCATTTAGATACATGGACCTCCGCGAATAATTGTAACTGACAGGGATCAGAGATTTCTTCACTCTTTTTGGTAGGAAATTAATAGACTCCAAGGCACCTCTCTTGCTATGAGTACAGCGTATCACCCGCAAATTGATGGCCAATCCAAAGCCTTGACCAAGTGTATTGAGCAGTATTTGAGGTGCTTCATTTCAGAAAGTCCTCACGAGTGGGTACCAATGCTACCTTGGGCTGAATTTTGGTACAACACCGCTTTTCATTCTTCTGCCGGAATGACACCTTTTCAGGTACTGTATGGATGTGAGCCTCCTATTATTTCTCGTTATGTGTTGGGTAGTGCTACAGATGATTTAGTCTAGAAATACATATTGATAAGAGATGAAGTTTTGGTTCTGCTTAAGAACAACTTGTCCAAGGCTCAGCTTCGTATGAAATTATATGCTGATGCTCACCGGACATATTTGCAATTGGAAGTTGGTGATTGGGTGTTCGTGAAGCTTAAGCCTTACAGACAGCTTTTCCTTTGTTTGCAGCACCACTAAAAACTCGGCTGGAAGTATTTTGGTCCCATCGAGTACTGAAACAAAGTGGTTTTGTTGCGTACAAACTCGATCTCCCAGTTGATGCACGAATTCACCCCATCTTTCATATTTCTATTCTCAAGAAATATGTGGGAACACCTGCTGAGCTAGTGACACCCCTGATTCAAGCTCCTGTCATAAAGCCACATTCACCGAACCTTGAGGAAAAGTTTGTCAATTGGGAGGAAGGTATTGTTATGGATTCGCCAGCCCAAACACATGAGGCCCAAGTCAGTAAGGGATTCTGAGACAATTAGGAAAAGCCAACGAACCAAACATCCCAATAAAAAGTTACAAGACTATGTCTTAGGTTAAAGGGGAGACAAGCACGTGACCAGTGGACAAGAAAGAAGTGATAGCAATATTCCAATTCTCATCTTAGTTCTTCTAAGTTCTCTCATCCCCCTTCTACCTTGTTCTTCACTTTTTCTATTGTAATGTTGATGTCTTTTTGAGTTAACTATCAGATCTCCTTTTTGTAATTATTCCTCTTTAGTGATCAATTTAAGTGTTGCTTTGGTTCCTTAAATTGGGTTGTAGTTGTTACATATGGCATGCGCGATCAATAGATCCAGTCATCATTTGCACCAACCCAATTAAGTTTTTAAGAGTGAACTTTCATTGCACAGTTGGACGACTGCATTTACTTTTTTATTTTTTTATTTTGTTAAGAAATAAAGTTGGATGCCTGTATTTCTTTGCAAACGATGGACCTCTTACCCACAAAGTTGATGCACAAACTCTCTGCTAACAACTGAGGAAAAAGCCTACCTGATGGAGAGATTAGTAAATGATGGTTTGCAATATTTTAAGTATCAAGACAGGCAAGAACACAAACTCGCTAAGCAAATATAAGAGAGGCATGTGAGAAACATTTGCGAAGAAGTTCTTCTTTTTAGAAAGGTATCAGTATATTCATCAACACAAAGATCGCTAGAAGCCATATTTACAAATAAACAAAATACATTCTATTCAAGCTTCTTCTTACAAGCATTTGCAAGGAAGTTATGTGGCACCTGAATCTTGAATAACTTACAGCCTCAGCTCCCAGCTTGACTAAAACCAGGAATTTATCATTACCATCTGCCTTGATGCCCATCATATGAGATCTCTAAGTATATATTATAACAAATATATAAGAAAAGTTCATATAATAAAAACTTTAAGTTCCAGCAAAAATAATAGATCAGTTATAACAAAATCTACACCAAATTTGAGCTTGTAAGAATACCTCAGAAGGTGTCACTCATAGGTAACCAAATTGGTTGAGATAAAGTATGTTTCTCCCATATAGAAGAAATTCACCAAAAAGTAAAGAACTTACACCAAAATATAATTCTTTGGAAGAGATATCCCATCTTCTATTCAAGAAAGGACTTTATATTGGAGTGCCAAACAGAAACAACAGACAAGAGGCTAATCCTCAAGATGTACAAAACCATTCTCAAACTCTTTCAAATGTTATTCTATTTCTCTGCTTTGATATACTCACACAAAAGCCAGAGGGGCAACATTCCATACCCTCTGTCTTCTTTTCCTTCTTCAAAAGGTCCAACTATATCTCGCCTCTTTTACGGTGCACAGAATCGCCCATGGTAATTCAAACCAGTCCAATATTACCCAACAAGTGTGTTGCGACCTAACAATAGAAGAAGGTGACCTATATATTCTCTCAAATATTTGCTCATAAAGCACCAACCAACATGAGTGAATAAAAGATCCTCCTCTTCCTCAGGTTCTCAACTCTCAATATCGTTTCATTACTGTCAAACAAACAAAGAAGCACACATTCCTAGTCACCAGGGGATCCCTGTCACGACTAAAAATATGAGTCATAATGGCATGTATCGCGGTTAAGCCTTGATAAGTAAGCATAATCACCCAAATTGATAGATTAAGGTAAAATGCAACGACAATATAAGTAAGGCGAGGTTCCTCGAACCAAACCAGACCAAACAATTACAATAATGGCGGAAGTCTGAAATAATAACATAAAGGAATCCCAAGAATTGGTGTCATAATATGTTGAGCATCTAATACAACCTGAAATACTGAATACAATCTGTCTCTGAATCAAAATAAAGCCACAATAGGGATAAGATGAGATCTGGGTCTGTCCTGAGATCTAGAACGATCCAGTACCTCGAAGTCTGACAAACCACTACACAAACTCAACTACTGCGAATCATACTCATACTAGGATCTACACCGAAAAGGCACAGTAGGGATGAGTACAGGTTCACTTGTACTCAGTAGGTATCATAGGCTGACTGAGCAAAGTAGAAAATAACATAGATAAAAATAGACTATGAGTACGTAAACTTGCAAGCAAAAAAATTTCCAAATGGTAGCTCACACCATCTCCATTAACAGTTCTAATATAATAACGAGATAAACAACACGAGTAAACACAGAAATACAAGAAAGGAAGGCAAGTCAAGAACAAAGAAACCACAGAATATGCGAATGGAATGCAATGCATTGCAATGGTAATGATGGGATGGAATGGTGAAAGTCATCGCATGACTTTCAGTATATACCTACCGAGTTCGCAATTCCACAATAGGACCCATGGGGGGTTCGTAATCCATATACTTTATGTCACATCTCAATCTCAACATAACTCACCTCTCCAGCTCGTGTTCACGGAGAGGTTTTTTATGAAAATATTTTATTTTCATTCAAAAATAGTATTCCTCAATGATACCAGTATATCATGAATGTATATGTATGGAATGAGGATATAATGCTCACAATCAGATCAGTATGAAGATATCCAATCAATTCAATACGATGTATATATGTAGGTGAGCTCAGAAATCAACTCAATATGTCCATAATTCATGATTCATCAACTATAAATGGGCACCATCGGAATAAATATGCATGTAAGACATCATAAATATCATATCAACCCCTAACTCGGGTATTTCAATCATGATAAAGCAATCAATGCTTAATAAGACCTATAGTAACAATTTGAGCCCCCGCACAGGCATCATATCTAAAATAAGGCATCTAAATGCACAGATAAGGCCATATGATGTCAAATAAGGCCCCTACACGGGCTACACGCAATATCTAATATCTCAAGTCAATATCCTTATAAAATAAGCCCCCACACGGGCACACAACAAGAAATATAATCTTGAATTATAAACCCCATAGTCATTCTCACTAACCTATAGCATTTTTTACCTATATATTAACTATCCATCTCAATTTGAAAGAAGTTAAGACATAACCTACCTCAAAAAGACAAAATTCGGCCCATAAGTGCTTCAACACGAAGCCTTCCCCTTTCAAATGGCCTCGGAATCAACTAAAACACACAAATATAGCATCTATGCATTAAAAGAAAGTCAAAAATACCCATATTGCCCATATCTAAATCAGGTCCAAAATGGACCTCAAAAATGGGTTTTGAAAATAAAGGGGTAAAACTGGAATTTTTGCTGAGAAAACCATTACCCATGATCAAAGGAACCCATAAAAGAGAACCCAAGTGAAAACGGGTTAAAAGTAAGTGATTAATTGATGAAAACCCCCATTTTAAACTTTCTGGGCAAAAAACCCCAAAATCCATTTCGAAATCGCAATTTAAAGGGAGTTTAGAAGATATAATCAAAATAAAATGATAGGAAAAGGATTATGGAGCTTACCTAAGCTTGACAAGTGAAGAAATCGTCCCAAAACCCTCAAACCCCAAGCTCCAATACTCAACAATGGAGGAAAAATCGAGAAATGGGACTTATATACTGTCTAGGTGAATAGTGCTTTGGGATCGCGGAGCCCACCTCACGATCGGGAGGGTCAATGTTGACAGGGACGTAAGTTTGGTCATCGCTATCGCGAGAGAAGGGTCTCTCTGCCATGATGGTTTAACCAGACCCGGCCTACCCAATTACATAATGCAATCGCGGTCCCCCCACTATGCGATCGCAATGAAGCGTGTCATCAAGGCTCGTGATCTTGACACGTGGCCATGCTATCACGATAGAGGCCATGATGCACCAGAAAATGTTGTATCAGCAGCTAAGGCCAAGTCCCAAAGTCTTCAAACGGACCCTCGGGATTCGTTTGGGATCCGACATAAATAATGCATATATGCTACTAGGCTATTTTCGACATTCCGGACTCAATGGCAACGTCAAATTTCTAAAAAAAGATCGTTTATATAAAATTAGCCCCTGGGACCCTATTTTACTATTTTCCAAACGAAGGGTCAAAAAGAGATATAAAAGCCACAAAATTGAACCAACCACGGTACTAACCCAAAATCGACGTTTCAGATCTGCTGGCGTAGTCCATTTTGCCATTCGGAACAAGGATCAAGAAATGTTGACCGAGGTCAACTATGAGACTTTTCAAACCTCTAAAAACCACAAACTCACACAAACCTTTCCCGATCGCACTGGGGACCATGCCAACTATCCCCAAACCCCCAAAATCAACATGAAGCAACTATGGGGAAGGGGAAAATGGTCAAAACAAATAAAAATAGAAAATCACAAAAACTAGTCTTTACAATATCCACCACTAAGACTCTAGTTCATTCTCAAACTAAAAAGGCAAAGAGGTACCTGAGTCGGTGAATAGCTGAGGGTAAGTATTACGCATGTCGGACTTGACCTACCAAGTGGCCTCCTCAACTGAACGATGACTCCACTGAACCTTAACTACTGGGATATCTCTAAAGCACAACCGCCTAATATCCCTGGCTAAAATGGTGACCGGCTCCTCAACAAAGGTCAACCTCTTATCCAACTGACATGAATCCCACCTAAGCACGTTAGATTCATCCAGAATATATCATCGGAGCATAGAAACATGGAAAACTGGATGAACAGCTGAAAATTCTGGAGGTAAAGCCAACTGATAAGCAACATTCCCAATAGTCCAAAAAATCTCAAAGGGTCCGATATACCTCGGGCTAAGCTTATCCCTCTTCCAGAACCTCATCACACCCTTTATGGGTGACACATAAAAGAAAACCCGATCACCAATACTAAACTTCAAGGCACAAAGTCTGCGGTCTGCATAGCTCTTTTGCCTACTCTGGGTTACTCGAAGCCTATCTTGAATCACACGAACTCTATCCAAAGACTCGCAAAGCAGGTCAGTACCACGGGGTCTAATCTTAGAAGTGTCAAACCAACCAATAGGAGATCGACAACGCCTATAATACAATGCATCAAAATGTGCCATTTCAATACTCGAATGATAGCTATTATTATAGGTGAACTCCGTTAAGGCCAAATGTTGCTCCCACTAACCTCCAAAGTCCAAAACACAAGTACGGAGCATATACTCTAAAACTTGAATGGTCCACTCTGACTGACCATCGGTCTGAGGGTGGAAAGTTATATTGAGATTAACCTGAGTGTCCAACTCCTCCTGAAAGGCCCTCCAAAAGCTAAAAGTGAACACATAACCTCTATGTGAAATAATAGACACGGGCACTCCCTCAGACAAACAATCTCACTTACATAAATTTAAGCTAACCTTTCAGTACTGAAGGAAATCTGAATAGGGATGAAATGGGTTGATTTGGCCAATCGATCTACGATGACCCAAATACTATCAGATCCACGAGAAGAAGGTGGCAATCCACTCACGAAGTCTATGGTGATCAGCTCCCACTCCCACTCCGAAATGGATAATCTCTGAAGTAAACCACTTGGTCTCTGATGCTTGGCCTTCACCTGCTGACAACACAAGCAATGAGCTACAAAATCCACCACATCTCATACCCATCTAAAAGTAAAGTTGTCTTAAATCCCGGTACTTCTTGGTCACTCCAGGATGAATGGAATACCTAGAACAATGCACCTCCTCTAAAATCGATCTCACCCAAACGCCAACTCTTGGTACATAGACTCGTCCACCAATCCTCAATACACCATCAGAATCAATAGAGGCTTCCTTAGCCTCGCCATTCAACACCTTATCCCGAATCACTTTCAAGCAATCATCATCAAAATTGGTGAGCACAAATCTGCTCCATCAAGGAAGATATGAAGGCTAAAACACATCCAGGTGTTGAAATATGAAGCCTAACCATCTGGTTGGCCTAAGACTAAACCTCTAAGGCTAAAGGCCTCTCCTGAGTCAAAAGATGAGCCAAACTTCCCATACTAGTCAGCATCTGACTCAAGGAATCTGCTACTACATTAGTCTTACCCGGATGATACAAAATAGTGATGACATAATCCTTAAGCAACTCAAGTCAATGACGTTGTCTCATATTAAGCTCCTTTTGGGTGAAGAAGTACTGAATACTATGATGATCTGAGAAAATCTCACAACGGACTCCATACAAGTAGTGCCTTTACAACTTCAACACAAAAACAACCAAGGCCAACTCCAAATCACGGGTAGGGTAATTCTTCTCATTAGGCTTCAACTGACTAGAGGCATAAGCAATCACCTTACCCTTCTACATTAACACTGCAACTCCTTGAAGCATCACAGAACACGATAAAACCCATGCCCTCCTTGGGCAAGGTCAAAATAAGGCCGAAGTCAACAACTCCTTGAGCTTTTGGAAGCATCTCTTCTCACACGCTTTCAACCACTGAAGATAATCTTCTTCTGAGTCAACCTGGTCAAAGGAGCCGCAATCGAGGAGAAACCCTCAACAAAACACCGATAGTAACCTGTCAAGCCAACAGAACTCCAAATCTCGATAAGACTAGTGGGCCTAGGCCGATCACAAATCGCCGCAATCTTGGCTTGATTGACCATAATACCATCCTTCATCACCACATGACCCAAGAAAGAGATAGAATCCAACCAAAACTCACACTTAGAGAACTTAGCGTACAACTTCTCATCACGCAACCTCTAAAGTACAGTCCTCAAGTATCTCACATGATTGGCCTCATTTTTGAATAAACCAAGATATCATCTATAAATACAATCACAAAGGAGTCAAGATACGGTCTAAACACCCGACTCATCAACTCCATGAATGTTGTTGGGGCATTGGTCAACCCAAAAGACATTACAAAAAACTCATAATGACCGTATCGAGTCCGAAAAGCCATCTTTGAAACATCCAAAGCTCTAATCCTCAACTGGTGATACCCGGATCTCAAATCAATCTTAGAAAACACAAAAGCACCCTGAAACTGGTCAAACAAATCATCAATGTGAGGAAGAGGATACTTGATCTTAATCTTCACTTTGTTTAATTATTGATAGTTAATATAGATACGTATAGAACCATTCTTCTTCTTCACAAACAAGACAGGCGCACCCCAAGAAAAAATACTAAGTCTAATGAAGCCTTTACTCAATAGATCTTACAACTGTTCCTTCAACTCTTTTAACTCAGTCAGGGTCATCCTATAAGGAGGAATAGAAATGGGCTTGGTGCCCGGCTCAACATCAATAGCAAAATCAATATCACGGTCCGGAGACACACCAGGCAAATTCGTAGGGAACACATCCATAAACTCGCAGACTACTCGGATAGAATCCATAAAAGACGATGAACCAACACTCGTATCACAAACATGAGCCAAATAAGACGAACAACCTCTTTCTACCATGCGATGAGCATGTAGAAAAGATATAACCCTTTTCGGACCTGAATTAAGCATACCCTTCCAAGCTAGTCTTGGCACACCCAGCGTAGCTAAGGTCACGATCTTCGCATAACAATCCAAAATGGCATGATAAGGGGCTAACAAATCCATATCCAAGATAACATCAAAATCAACCATATCTAGGTGAATCAATTCTACCCAAGTCTCACTCCCCTCAAAGGTAATCATACAAGATCTGTACACCTGATCCACAACTAAAGAATCTCTTACGGGGGTATATACATGAAGAGGCATAGCAAGAGGCTCACATGCAACATCAATTCCAGAAGCAAAATATGTAGACACGTAGGATAATGTAGATCCAGGGTCAAATAACACGGAAGCAGATCTATAGCAAACTCGAATGATACCTGTAATAACTGCATCAGAAACCTCTACCTCAAGTATCCCAGGTATAGCATAGCGCTATCCACGTCCGCTCTTGGACTGAGTAACCCTATGACCACCACTACAAGCTCCCCTACCTCTACCACGAGCACCTCTAGCGGCACCTCTACCACTCTAAGAACCACCTCTCACTGCAGATATAGTAGTAGGTCTGAAAATATGTCGGGGATAATCTTTGGCCACATGGACAAACTCATTACATACGAAACACTCTCTATGGCCTAACTCAATCTGAGGAGGTATGACTGAACTAGAACGACCACCCTGACTCAAAGTATGGCTACCTGTGGTCACAGAACCTAAAGCTCTACCACCTGATCCCTATAATGCGGCCTGAACTGGACTACCATGATAACCACGAGAACCTTTACTAGAGAAATCCCTACATCTGGAGGTGTGTCCACTGAACTCACCCTGACGACGTACTTTCTTGGTGCCTTCCTGAGTAGCCTGGATAATAGACTTGGTCAAATTGGTATGCTCAATAATACTCTGAAAAGAAGCCTTTAAAACAACCATCTGAGCTATAGCCAACTGATACGAACTATCCAACGCCTTCACAAACTTTTGAATCCTCTCAGACTCAGTAGAGACGCTAGCGATAGAATATCTGGACAAGGTATGAAAACATTCCTCATACTCAGCAATAGACAAAGGGCCCTGCTCCAAATGATCAAACTCATTTCTCATCTGATCTCTTAAGCTAAACAGCACAAACCTCTCCAAGAGAGCCTCGAAAAACTAAGTCTAATTCATAACAGGCGAACCCAATGGACTACAACTAGCATACGACTTCCACCAATCCTTAGCCACATCCGTCAACTGATAAGTAGTATAAGCAACACCATGAGACTCAAGAGATCCAAGATTATACAACTACTCATGACAATCAATAAAAAACTCATAGACATCCTCGCCTAGAGCTCCACTAAACTTGGGTGGACCCAAGCGAATGAACCTCTCAAACCTCTTCTGCTCATAAAAAGACATAATTGTACCCAAAGCAACCGAAGAAATAGTAAGTATGGAAGGTTGTGAATCTACCTATGGGGGTACCATAGATGATAGTTGTACCCCTGTACTCGAAATACCATAATCAGAGACTGGCAGAGAAGGTAGAGCACCACTCGAAGTCTGCGGAATACCATGAGTAGATACCGGTACTGATGGAGGAATCACACTTGGAGTCAGAGGAATACTATAAGAAATTGGCACTGACGGCGGTACAACACTTAGAACTAGAAGAAAACCCGCTGCACTCAAAGTAACACCCTCCAAATGGGTCAGCAAATGAATCAACAATCCCTCCAATACAGGAGTAGTAGTACCTTATAGAACCTGAGCCTGTCCCATACTCTCTACACTCCCAACCTCGAGGTCAAAGGAGATTCCTCCTAGCACTACCTCTGATTGGGGCAGCTCCTTGTGCCCGTCCTATACCTCAAGGTCGTCCACGACCCCTACCTCGCCCACTAGTCTGGCTCCATCCTCAGGTGCTGGCTCATCATCTATAGCCTCTCAAGATCTAGTCCTCACCATCTGCGCAGAAAAGAGTGGAACACAACTTAGAACATTGGGTAAGAACAACCCACACGATAAGGAATTAAATTAGCAAAGTTTTTCTAAAATATATCTTATAGCCTCTCGAAGATAGATACGAATGTCTACGTATCGATCCGCGAGACTTTAATAGACATCCTACTCTTACACTTATGGGACTGGTAAAACCTAATTCTCTAATACCAATTTGTCACGATCCAAAATATGGGTCATGTTGGAAATTATCGCAGCTAAGCCTTGATAAGTAAGTCAAATCACCCAAATTGATAGATTAAGGTAAAATGCAACGACAATATAAGTAAGGTGAGGTTCCTCGAACGAAACAAGACCAAACAATTATGATAATGGCGGAAGTATGAAATAATAACATAAAGGAATCCCAATAAGTGGTGTCATAATGTGTAGAGCATCTAATACAACCTGAAATACTGAATATAATCTGTATCTGAATCAAAATAAAGACACAATAGGGATAGGATGAGATTTGGGTCTGTCCTGAACTCAAGAACGATCCAGTACCTCAAAGTCTGACAAACCACTACACTAACTCAACTACTGCGAACCTTACTCGTACTAGGATCTGCACTGAAAAGGCACAGTAGGGATGAGTATGAGTCCACTTGTACTCAGTGAGATCATAGGCAAACTGAGTAAAGTAGAAAATAACATAGATAAAAATAAACTATGAGCATGTAAACCTCCAAGCAGAAAAGTTCCCAAAGGATAGCTCACATAATCTCCACTATCAGTTCTAATATAATAACAAGATAAACAACACGAGTAAACACAGAAATACAAGAAAGAAAGGCAAGTTAAGAACAAAGAAATCACAGAATATGAGAATGGAATATAATTCAATGCAATGTTATTCTATGGTAATGATGGGGTGGAAAGATGAAAGTCATCGCATGACTTTCAGTATATACCTACCGAGTTTGCGACTCCACAACAGGACCCATGGGGGGTTCGCAACTCATATACTTTATCTCATATCTCAATCTCAATCTCCAATATCAACATAACTCGCCTCCCCAACTTGTATTCACGGAGAGGGTTTTTATGAAAATATCTTATTTTCTTTTAAAAATAGTGATCCTCAATGGTACCAGTATCTCATGAATGTATATGTATGGAATGAGGATATAATGCTCACAATCAGATCAGTATGAAGATGTCCAATCAATTCAATATGATGTATATATGTAGGTAAGCTTAGAAACTAACTCAATATGTCCATAATTCATGATTCATCAACTATAAATGGCCACCATTGGAATAAATATGCATGTAAAACATCATAAATATCATATCAACCCTTAATCGGGTATTTCAATCATGATAAAGCAATCAATGCTTAATAAGACCTATAATAACAATTTGAGCCCCTGCACGGGCATCAAATCTAAAATAAGGCATCTAAATGCACATATAAGTCCAGATGATATCAAATAAAGCCCCCACATGGGCTACACGCAATATCTAACATCTCAAGTCAATATCCATACAAAATAAGCCCCCACACGTGCACACAACAATAGATATAATCTCGAATTATAAACTCCATAGCTATTCTCCCCAACCCATAGCATACTTTACCTATATATTAACTACCCAGCTCAATTTGAAAGAAGTTAAGCCATAACCTACCTCGAAACAATGAAATCTGAGCCTAAAGTGCTTCAACACGGAGTCTTCCCCTTTCGAACAACCTCAGAATCAACTAAAACACACAAATATAGTATCTATGTATTAAAAGAAAGCCAACAATACACATATTGCCCATATCTAAACTAGGTCCAAAATGGACCTCGAAAATGGATTTTGAAAATGAAGAGGTAAAACCAAAATTTTTATTTAGAAAACTATTACCCATGATCAAAGGAACCCATCGAAGAGAACCCAAGTGGAAACTGGTTAAAAACGAGTGATTAATTGATGAAAAATCCTTGTTAAACTTTTCGGGCAAAAA
Source organism: Capsicum rhomboideum (assembly GCA_031232105.1). Classification (NCBI taxonomy): domain Eukaryota; kingdom Viridiplantae; phylum Streptophyta; class Magnoliopsida; order Solanales; family Solanaceae; genus Capsicum; species Capsicum rhomboideum. The sequence goes on along the minus strand of CP124711.1, from coordinate 27,521,146 downwards.
ACCCCAAAATCCATTTCGAAATCATAATTTAAAGGGAGTTTAGAAGATAAAATCGAAATAAAATGATGGAAAAAGGATTATGGAGCTTACCCCATCTTGAAAAGTAAAGAAATCTCCCCAAAACCCTCAAACCCGAAGATCCAATACTCAACAATGGAGGAAAATTGAGAAATGGGACTTAAATATTGTCCAGGTGAACAGTGCTTCATGATTGCGGACCCCACCTTGCAATCAAGATGGTCAACATTGACCAGGAAGTAAGTTTGGTCATGGTGATCGCGAGAGAAGGGTCTCACAACTGCGATGGTTTAACCCAACCCGACATAGCCGATTACTTAGCGCGATCACAATCCCCCAACCACGCTATCGCGATGAAGTGTGTCATTGAGGCCCGCGATCGCAACACGTGGACACATGATCGCAATAGAGGCCATGATTCACCAGAAAATGTTGCATCAGCAGCTAAGGCCAAGTCCCAAAGTCTACGAACGTACCCTCGAGATTCGTTCGGGATCCGATAGAAACAACCCATATATTCTACTAGGCTATTTTTGATGTTTCGGACTCAATGGAGACGTCAAGTTTTCAAAGAAAGATCGTTTTCAACAAATTAGCCCCCGGGACCCGATTTTACTATTTTCTAAATAAAGGGTCGAAAAGAGATATAAAAGTCACGAAATCAAACCAACCACATTACTAACCTAAAACCGACGTTCCAGATCTGTTGGCGCAGTTCATTTTTTCCATTCGGCACTCGAATAAAGAAATATTGACCAAGGTCAACTATGAGGCTTTTCAAACCTCTAAAAACCACAAACTCGCACAAAATTTTCTCGATCACATTAGGGACCGTGCCAACTATTCTCTAAACACCAAAATCAACATGAAGCAACTACGGGAAAAGGGAAAATGGTCAAAATACATAAAAATAGAATATCACAAAAATAGGTCTTTGCAATCCTAAACCTATAACTTCAAAAAATCTGACTCTTCCCTTACTAATAATTGCTAGCGGTATGATTTAACTAAGAACAAACTATATTTCTTCTTCCTCAATATCCTTTTATCTTCCCTTCTTCCTTATTTTCCCTCTTTGTTGCTATATAGACACGGTCACACTGACACCTTTCCTCTTCCTTTACAAACAACCTAGCCCTAACTAAAATCGATAAGTTACAATCCACGCCAAAAAAAAATTCCACATACACTTCCCATATTTTCTAAGATTCGCTATACCATAGATGGGTTGCTAAGATGGTGATGTTACGACTACTTACCCCTTGCAACTTTTTTGTTTTTTAGAATATTTCCTCTCAGCCCACCTTCCAACCCTCACCCAGCACATGCAACGCTTTCATATGCCTTCACAGTGAAGAGGCTACCTACCAGATAATCCATACTTTTTTCAAACCTCCCAATCAAACATCGTCTTAATAAAATCCCTCTTTCCCAAATTGTGTTCCCCAGATAACCTGAATTTGGATTCTTGCACGATATACTTTCCACATTTCCCAATCATGACCAAAGTTAGCTCGGATGCCAACTTCCTTGTAGGATTTGTTGTTAATGTTTCTTTGGTTTTAGAAAGACGGAGACTTTCTCTAAAATCCATTCATACAATAATTAGGTCATGTAAGGAACTGTTTTATGTTCACTAAACCAAAGTGGTTATCAAGAAAATTATTCAATGAAAAAGGAAAAAAAAAAATGACTAAAAATGATGTTTCATCCGACTATCACCTCCTTCAAAACCAACACATAAGAGGGGAGTGGGATTTCAATAAAATATTAGGCATCATTCCACCATTTCAACAAAGAAAATCCACCAATCATGAAAAAGACTTAATATTGATCAAATGGTTTTTGCATAGCTTAATAATAAGCAGACAAAAAAGCCATGAACTTCTTAATCACACTCGTTCTCTTAGTTGAATACTCAAAAGGTCTTTGGCAAATATTTTTATTTTTCTTTCTACCTTTTTTATCATCGAAAAATCCCCAAGGGATAGTGGCACTAGGTTCGAATCCATGACGTGCATCTAAACCACATCTCGTTCTAACTTATTCATCTGAGAGAACTTCCTATTTCACTTAAAAGATAAGTTACAGTATTTGACTAAAATATGCTTGATTATGTTGAATCTAATGTTAGACTTTAAAAAACCTGAAATACATATGCATATAAATAAATATACATATGAGTGCAGCGTAAACTTGAAATACACCAAAAGGAGAGGAATAGTAGTGGGAGTTTTCAAGACTGTTTTGGTATTGTTTTTCTGAAGTAGTCTGGTATGATGAAAACACAGGCTTTTATAGCCAACCAGTCCTGGAACCCCACTGTTAGTAGACTTCTAATCCTTCCCATCAAAGGATAAGTCATCTAAGAGTCTAACCTCATCTAGAAATCTTCTCAAATATTATCACCAAATAATATATAAAAAATAATTATATAATTTAATATATATAAATATAAAATCAATTAGTAATGTGTGGGCCACACTTAATGAAAATCTAACATTCTCCCACTTGGGCTACATATTACTAATCCAGATGATAATGATAGAAAATCCTAATGAGTAAACACAAATTAGTATCATTCAAGAATCATGGCGGTCCTACCCACTATGAGTCGAGTGCTTCCTTCCATGTTTCATATACACAATTCTACCTTGTGAATTTAGTGAGAAAAATTATTTCTCTAGCTTCCAATAAGCTTCCATTAATAGCACTATGGATGTTGATCCTTATGGTTTCAACCTTATGTATCCCAACCGATATTGAATATGAAAACAGAATGCGCAATAAAGATAATTTCATATCTATTCACTACAGTCGACGTAAATCAAGTAAACACACTTTATAGGGCTAACATCATACATACTCCCAACATGATTCATATACTGAAGCGCTAGCAAGTTAAGGATTAATCACGAAATGAGATGCATGATGCATTTAACTTAAGTTTCATCTGCCCTCATTTCTGCTTAACTGTAAGCACTTTGTGCCAAGTGTTTTCTTGACTTCTTATCATTCTTCATGATGAAAATAAAATTAGGCCTTAGCAATAAAGTTGACTATCAATAGTCCAAACCAATAGCATGTGTCATAAAAGCAATCTCATAGCACACAACAAATTTATTTTCAAGATAGATAAGTCTGAAATGGACTATTAAACACTCATTTATAGACAATAATATTTATCGAGATTAAAATCTGCAACAGTTCACTTTATTATTCTTCAAAATAACTATATGAGGAACTCCCACTAATCCATGAATCCTTAAAAAAATTATGAAGACTCAATAATCTATCATAGTACTCACTATCCTTGTTAGATCACATGATCTTCATCTTTCTCTTCTTTGCTTCTTTAATTCAATATCAAATGTCTTGAAAACACAAGGTGTTATAGACCTTTTTGAAAATAAATAGAGATATACATATCTGAAGTGGTCATCACTTAATGAGATAGAATATCTCTAACCATTAAAGATGGATATAAGTATATAATTCATGTGTATAATATTTAAGTCCTTGTATCGCTTCTTCAAGTATCCTTAATGAACTTGTTGGTTTGCCTATCCACTTGCAGATTATACAAGTCTCAATATCTGAAAAGTCAAGAGTTTTATAACTCTATCTCTTTTTAACTTCTTTATTTTTTCTTAATGGAGATAAATCCAAATCTCCTATACATAGAAGAAGAAGGATACATTCAAATCACTAATCACTTTCCTTTATGTTAGTACCAATGCACATGGCTAGGATCTTGCCTTCCAGGTGGGATATTCAAAATTTAAACAATGTATCACTTAAATTTCCACCACAAAAATAACTTTATTTTCAAAATTTGAATATCAAAATTCACAAAAGAGAAATTTATAAAATAGATTTTCTAAAATCAAAACTAAAGTCTCAAAATTGGTGGAACTTGGAGTACTTTTTCAAGAATATAATTGAAAACTCAAGTTTCAAAAATAACTTAATAGATCCCAAAACATCACTTTAAGGCAAGTCCTCTTCTCAAATTAGAGGCTCTCTTTATTTCTTTATGACTTTCTTAAAGCTTACAAAATTATATTTGATATCTCCCACATAGATTGAGAAAATAAAGTTAATTCAACAAAATAAGAGGGACCATCTACTATAAGTGATTTTGACATACAAAATTTGAAGTTTGACATTTCTTTCCAAGTCATTACTTCTACTCGTAATACCCCTTTTGTATGTCATTTTCTGACAGAAGAAACACCTTACGATTTTCCTGATGAAGGACTTTCCATATTCTTCTGTTTAAGAGCATTCTTTCTCTTCTTATTAATGAAGGTGTTACGAAACAAAAGGAGAAATCAAATCAATATAAGTGGGGTGAATCTGCAAAAATTCACCGTTACTTTTGTGCTATAAGATAAATGAACTTGTCGCTAGTAGATTCCAACATCACCTTTGGGCAGAAGTTTGCAAACCGCATAGAATTTACTAAATATAGAACTGAAACAATTTAAATACAAGAATCTTTCAAACTTTACCGTACCTTTGGGCGATCGAAAAAAATCATTCTTGATATTTAGATGTTTCATTCTACCCCAATCAATCCCCTCATATAAACCGTACCTTTGTGCAACCGGCTAATTACCTAATGAATAGATTGCAATATCAACACCAAATCCTTATAAGGTTGACACATCTTGACTGTCAAATTTCAGATGCTTTGGCTACTCTCAAATTTGTAGACATGTAACCTTTGGTATTAATGATTTATTTTTAATGGCATACTCTATGATATTTTCAAAAATCTAATACCTTATAGTTCTAGGATGCGTTAGCAATCCTAAAATCTTAGACTTAAGAAAATTTCGTGACATTAATCCTTTAATTCTTAGTGTCATATTCCACATGAAACTTTTTCAATGTTAGTGTTTTATGGTCTTAGGATGCTTTGGCTACTCCTAAAACTTCATAAGATCTAAAAGATTTCCATGACATTTGTTGACACCCAATTTTGACCTCCCGATATCCTCCTAGATTGCTATTTTATCAAAATATTAATTTTAAATTTTAAACTACTATTTTTGTATCAAATAAAATCGGACATTTCGTATTCATGGTTTTTAAAGTATGTAATTTATTTTTAGCATTTAATTTTATATTTTTGATATAATATATATATATTGCTAATTTAAATATAATATTTTACATAATTTTGTAAATATTTATTAAATTATTTCCTCAAATATGCATTCTCATAATTTATAAACACGCAGTCTCTTATTATTATTATTATTATAGCATTTCTTAAAATTTCGTATTCATAATTTATAGAAGCCTAAATTATTTCAAGCTATTATTATCGTCGATTTCAAATAATATATTATGACATTGATTTATTTTTGTTAGTATTTTATTATACATTTACTAAGTTATTAGGGTATTTATTTACAAAATAGCAGCCTAATTAAAATTCAATTTCTCCAATTTATTTAATTTCTAGCCTGATTCTACCTACTTTGTGTCAATCCTAGCCTAAATTGAGTCTAATTTGGCTCAGTTTTAAATCCCTAATCAACTCCAATCGAACCCAATTTAAATAACCTAATTTTTGGCCTTTTTTGTAAATTTTTTATCTCAGTCGTTGATCAAAATTGATCATGTATATATTCTCACCGCACCACCAAAAAGCCGCCGACCATCGTACCACCACCGCCGCTCCATTAACTCCGACGAACCCCATCGCATCACCTTCTCTCCTCTCTCCCCGATCTCCCTCATCCCTCAACTCTCTCCGCCGTTGCACACACCCCTGCAGCCGGCGACCACCGCCGTACCCCCACTGCCAAACCAGTCAACTCCGGTCCGCAAGCCCCCACTGGAGGAACCACTTTTCAGCCTTCTCTCTTTCTCTCAAAGAGAAAATCAACCGACCTTCCCTCTTCTCTTTTGTTCAAAAACCCGAAACCTAAAATTCTCCCTTCTCTAATGAACTATGTTAAGATTGATGAGGCAAACATCGCGTATGGGTCGTTAATGCTTTTCAAGATTGAATTCGGTATGATCGAGAGGCTTTGAAATCAGTCACTCCATCTTGGCTTATGTTAAGTTTCGAGATTACGAATTTAGTACGGATTATTGCGAGTCCGTGTCTGGTTTGGTCTCTTTCATAACTTAACTATTAGTTGATCGTCTTGTTTGTGATTTCATTCGTGCTAGATCTTTAGAGATAAGCTTAGTAAAGAATTGATTGTGATTTCTTGCTCGAACCTTCGATTTAGTACTCGTTTATCCCTTTTGATTGTTATATGTGAAATCCCCTAATTTTGTGAACTTTGATATCGTGTTTGTGTGTTGGTTTTGTGCAAGGTGAAATCTCCAATTGAATTTTATTGATGAATTACTTGATAATAGTATGATTACCGATGATGGCTTTGAAATGATAAAATGGTTATTTTTTTTAAAAAAAAATGCATTATGTTTTGACTGAATTTGGTATTTAGTTATGTGTTATGGGATTTTCGATTTGTATGTGTTGTATCTTCTTGAATTTAAATTTGAACATTGATATTGGCTATTCTTGTCAAAATAAGATCACTTATTTGTATCTTTACCCTCTAAATTGATTTCTTTCTTAAATGGGATTAAGACAACTTATAAATTTAATCATTTATGGTAGAATTTGATTCACTCTTTTAAAAAATTATTTTCCTGTGATGTGTGATTTTCCTATCTTTTAATTTAAAACAAATTTATGGCAGCTGTGATTTGATTTCCTACATTTAATTGATTTTGGCTCACATGTTTAAGGAAATAAGTCACTCAATTGATTGCTCGAATATTTTTCTTTTCTTTATTTTTGGCTGAGTTTTTCATATATGGTAGTCAAGCATAATTTCTACCCTCAATTGATTCTGGAAAATATTTTCTTTCCTTTTAATCCCTGGAATTAATTTTCTGAATATTCCTTCCTTTAATTCTGTACCACTCTTTGCCTATATAAACAACCTCTTTTTCATTCATTACTCACGTTTTCAAGCATCTACTCCCTATATAAAATATATACATACTCTTAAGTTTCTTGGCTCTGGTCTGAGAGGATTGACTCTGGAATTTCTCTTGTTATTCTGATTTATTATCTATTCACTGCCTGACTGGTTAGCCTCTTAAACACCTCTCTCTTCTGTGTTAATATGTTCTGTCTGGAACTTATGTGAACTTTAGTATGTATACCCATTTTTATGACCAACACGAAATAATATGTATCCTATATGCGTGATTTGGTTTTCGGTCTCTATGGTTGTTTGCATGTGATTTTGTGTCTAACAGGAACTTTAACTCACATTTGGGATTAATCAAAGAGTTGCCCAGGAAGAGGAAGCCAGAGGAACCTTATCACCTAGATTCCATTCGTTTCAGATTTAATTTCATATTCTTAATCGGTCTGTAATAACTATATAAATGTTGTTGTATAATGAAAATTATGTGGGACTGCTTAGGGGGCGGGGACTATGTGATTTGAGTTTTTCGTTATTTAGATGTCATGCCTATAGGGTTATTAAATAAAAGCTAATTAAATTATTTTATCACTTAGGCAAATAATCTAGGATAATTAATTAATTATATTATCGCTCAGAAACCTTTTTTTAGATCATTAACTAACCTTCGGACATATTGGATCAATTCTGAATGTGCTAATTTAATTTAAGCGTGTTTAATAAATTTTTGGCGTGTAAAAACAGATTTTCAGCATTTAGTAATAATTTCCAGCATGTTTAGTCAATCTCCAGCACTTAAAATTATTATTTTTTTAGCCCCTTCTTAAGTTAATTTTCAGTATTTAAGTTATTTTAGCAATCTCAACTAATTTTCCAGCAACTTAAAATATTTTTAGCAATTTCTAGCATTTTCAGCAATTAAAACAATTTTTAGCACTTTTAAATAAGTTTTCTAGCATGTCTAATCAATTTTTAGCATTTTTAATTAATTTCAGCATTTAAAATAATTCCCAGCATGTTAAAAACTATTTGTTAGCATAGTAATTTAAGCTTCAGCACTTTTAATTAACTTTCAGCATTTTATTAATTATTCGCAACTAAAAAATCAATTTCTAGCATATCTAATTGATTTTCAAGAAATTTTCAGCATGACAAACCTACTGTCCAGCATTGTAAAATTATTTTTGGCAATTTAAATCGATTTTCAGCACTTGTAATTAATTTCCTGCACTTATTAACAATTTTCTGCACATTTACAAATAATTTTCTGCACAATTTTAATAATTTTCTACACAATTAAATCAATTTCCTGCACATTAAATTATTTTTTTGCATATTTAAAATTAAATTTCCTGCACAATTAAATAATTTTTCTGCATATTTAAATTAAAATGCCTGCACAATTAAGTTAAGTTTCTGCATATTTACATTAATTTCTCGCTTGTTTAAACTAATTTGTAACATATTTAAATCATTTTTCAGCACATGTAAATTAATTTTCAGTTAATTTAAATAAACTTTCTGTATATATAAATTAATTTTCAGCATCCTTAATTTAACATCTAGCACTTTAATTTAATTTTCAGCACCTTAATTAATATGTCCTGCTTAGAAATCATGCCTATAGGTCTCAATTACGTAAAAAGAATAGTTGTCTATCACTTAATTAACTTTTTAATCAAGAGGCTTTTGTGAAACCATTACGTGCTACTTGCAAGTCTTATGTGTTTTGTGTGATGTGAACCTCGAGTCTAATTAGACAGCCTAGGTTTTTTTTTTCTAGAACCACATCCCAAAATAGTAAGTCCAACGCCTCTTGGACATTAAGTTGGGACGGGTAGAAATTTTAGGAAACGTTAGTTTTATCGTTTTCTTTAGAACGCCCTTAGGATTAATAATCAAATTAGGCGGGGTGGGTAGAACATTCGGAAATGATGGAAGTTGACCCGAGCAAAATACGACAATGCAACATACGATATTGTCTTCCGTTAATAAGCCGAGCGCTGATCCGAATAAGATAAAAATTAACCTTTGTCTAAATCCGATTGAATTTTATTTAGTTTTGCATGTCTTTTGTTTGGGGTAGTTTAGGTATAATTTAATGAATCCTTTCATTATAAATCATGCCTTTTCTATCTTCTCGCTTATCTAATTCATTTTTTTATTTACACATTTTTTATTGCTTTATAACGTAGTTAATTACTAATTAGATAATAATTAAGTTGTATGTTTAATTTTGCTTATTATATTTTCTTTATTTAAACACTTAGTTAATATTAGGTTAAATAAAATAATAGACCTTCGTTTATCACATAGAATCTCCCCACGTAATATACAAGTTCGGTCGGGACCCACATTTGTGGACCTCGAAAGGTGCCTAACACCTTCCTTTCGAGGTAACCTGAACCCTTACCCGAATTTCTGATTGACGTAGACTAAATAAGTTCGTAGTTAGTCTAGAATGGTGCCCTAACGCACCTTAATTCGTTAGGTGACGACTCTTCACCCATAAACCATCCCAAAAAGAGTTGTCACGTTGAATCCCGCTTTTCGCGAGAAAAATGGGGCGCGACAACATTAAATTATCCTCCAATTATTTTGATTAGATACAAAATATTAATATCAACAAATATCCAAATAGAGGTTGATAACATAAACCAAAATAAACACTTAAAGGAATTGCATATACACACAAGGAGGACCAATCTGAATATACCCACGGGGATGATCAAATTGTAGTACTATCATAATATAGTAGTGCTGCAGCAAATACAAAGTGGGTTTAACAATACTTTATGAATGAGAATATATCTCCTTTATGATCTTAATGAAATATCCCGAACCGAATGGGCATGATCAGGTATGTACTAACACAATGATCAAATTGTAATTATTGCATAATATAAGAACCAAATATAAAAGATGTCAACTTAGACTTAATAGTACTTTCTGAATGAGATTTTGTCATATGTCCTTTATGGCCTAATGAAATATTCTGAATGCCCTAAATTTTCAGATAAGCCTGTAACTTAATTCTTGGTCCTATGTAGTCTTTATAGTTCAAAAGAAATCTAACACATCAATCTAAATAACTTGTGTCCTAAAGAAACAGAAATTTGGCACATTGTCATAAAAACTGAGAATAATTTATCATTAATGTGTGGTGGAAAAATCAAACAAATAACGCATAACTTAATGAGCCAAATCATACCACAAGAATGAGATGATATCTATAATGGCACAACAAGATTTTTTGTATGACCCAAATCATTAAATAAACACAAAACGTAAATAGGTCCCTTAATTTTGGTTTATAAGAAGATGCCACAGTGGGTTAAATAATCCTGCAAAACTGGATATACATCAAAACTGAGTCATTAACAATTTCAAAAATGAGATTTTATCTTCTTTATGGCCCTAAAAATAATCTGAATGCCCCAATGTTTTCAACAACCCACAATATAAATTTATTCAACAATATAATGTTAGTGTCTTCCTAATTTATATTGGCATGGCAAAATTAAAACAAGATGGCCAGTCGACTAGCCCTATTGCATATTAGTCAGTTTCCCAACAAGTTGCCATCGTTCAAAGCCAATCTCATCCAAGTAACAAAATCTCACGAAGCATTATTCATTAAAATGATTTATATTAATTTTGCCCACAATTTCCAATATTTTCCAAATGGGTGGGAATAGCAAATAACCCATCAACATTACTTCATATTTCAAATGAATAGACACATCATTAATAACTAACAAAATAATACTGAGTCCTAACTAAATTAAATGAACGATGATATTAGTTCCTTAAAAATAATAAAAAGGAATGCAAAATGAGGATAAACTTCAAAAGACATATTTCAATGTCAGATCTATTTCAACAGTGGGTCATTTGAAGTTTGTTTCAAGAACAAGTCAATATCCATGTGGATATTCATTCAAAACAGGTTAGCATGTAGGTTAAAACACAGAGACAAAATTTGCTCTAAATATAATCCCACGAGACAAAATTCCTTTAGCTTTTAATTTCTTAATGAACAAAAGTTTCCCTAATTATGCACGATTTCACGCAACTATAATGCACCAATCAAAATAGCATAAAGGGTGGCTCTCGATACCAACTGTTAGATTTTAAAAATATTGAAATACATATACATATAAATAAATATACATATGAGCGCGGCGAAATTTAGGATTACCTCCAGTCATGATGATCAAGTGCATGAAGACATGGTATTGCCGCAAACCTGAAATACACCAAAAGAAGAGGAATAGTAGTGGGAGTTTTAAAGACTGTTTCTGGTATTACTTTTCTGAAGTAGTCCGGTATGATGACAAAACAGGCTTTTATAACCGGCCAGTATTGGAACCCTACTGTTAGTAGACTTTTAATCCTTCTCATCAAAGGATAAGTTACCTAAGAGTCTAAACTCATCTAGAAATCTTTTCAACTATTATCACCAAATAATATATAAAAATAATTATATAATTTAATATATATATATTCAATTAGTAATGTGTGAGCTACACTTAATGAAAATCTAACATCTAATTCATACAACGGACTCCAACTAATTAGAATTGAGGATAGTCATTGATTGTCCTTATTTATTGAGGATAAACGGGATATACATTGGTATACTAGTAATATTTATCACTAGAACCTCCTGGAGAACTGAAATATCACTAACCTTAAACATAAAAGGATAAAAGTAAAAAGTCTTGTCGTATCCTTAATGTGGGAGGTGTCTCATGGGATTAGTCGAGGTACGCAAAAACACCATCGTTATAAATAAATAAAAAAAAAGTAAAGAAGTCTTGTTTGTTGTAGGTAAGCTTAGATTTCTTTCCTTTAACTGAAGAAGAAGATGCATGAATTTGGGTCAGAAATCATGATAGAGGGAAAGTACAATTAGTAAAACTAGTATACGAACCCGCGCGATGCGCATTTATTCCTTTTAAGGCATACCAACTATTCAGAAGTTATTGATATCCATAATTTCTAAGAAAACCTATTTCATCTGAAAGAAAAATTGAAACCATAGGTCACAACGGTGACAACATATTGACGCATATTGCAATTAGATTAATTTAAAAGTTAATATCACAAATAAATGTAGAGGTCAATAAGAACGCTTGTAGATCTTTCTCACATTAAGACAACCAAATGTATAGTTATAAATTTTTAATCAAATTAGGATGAACTAATTGAATGTCCAGTTTACTGATGCATTGAACAACTCGAGAGACCTGCACAAAGATCTTTGGTGGGAATTTGGAATCTAAGGAACCATTGAAGAGATTTGTACAAGAAATGAAATTGCTAAAATTAAAATTTTCGGATAAATACTTTAATCCAAGAAAGTACCCTCTATAGCATTGCAAGTAGTATCAGATTAAAATCAACAAATCTGAAATCTCAATTTGTCCATAGTTCAAGACAACGTCAAAACCACAGAATGAAGCTGAAAAGTCAAATTCTTTCTAAGAAAAACATTGGTTTGAGTCGAGTCAAATTCTTTCTAAGAAAAACATTGGTTTGAGTCGAGACGCTTGCTGAACCTATCAATAAGAGAAAAAAATGATGAGCTATTATCGAGAGATTTTAAATCTTTCCTAGCCAATGCTAATTTTAAAATAGGTAATGATTTATCTCAATGGTCTACTATAGAGTATCATACCTTCTACAAACACACGTAAGCAAAGCTCCACCATTTATTCTACAAAATTATGAAGAATGATGAAAACAAAGCAAAATAATAACTATACGGTTACTTAAATAGTATCTTAAATGTACAGAGCTCAAATGTCTTATCTACAACAGGGAAAACCTCAAATATTTCACACAATTATCATAATTGTTTTGGTTATGAAACTATGAAGTCGGTCTAGTTTAATATACTCTTACAAATAGAGCCCCCAAAAATGTAGACTCCATAACATACACCTGTCGTTACGGAGTATGTAATGTTTTAGACATATACATATGAGTAGTATTGTAACACCCCGTACGTTTTAAAACATATAATGACCAACTTAGCATTGACGAAAGTATTTAGACTAGAGATAGTAAGGAGGTATTTGAACTTAAAATTAGAGTTAAATGTTAAGTTAGAGTAGAGGGATTAAGATGTTGGAAAAATAGGATAAAATAAGTGAGGTGCTTGCTTGACTTAATTAACCTAGTAGGTGACAAGTAGGTGTATCACCTACTTAGACTAATGGACCAAATTGGGGCCTATATTAAGTGACTAATTTGAGGCCCAAACTAAGTGAAAGAAAATTAGAAGAATGGCAACCCAAGGTCCAACATTTACAAGCCCACAAAGAGGTACTTAAAATGTCCCAGTAGGTGCATCACCTACTTAGACTTTTGACCAGCTTAAATGACCTAAGTAGGTGCATCACCTACTTAGCCTTTGTGGCCCAAATTAAGCCAAATGGTGGCTAGAAATAAAGAGGAGAATGGGTCAGCAAAAAGGGTCCTTTAAAGGCCAAAAATCTTATGCAAATATCCCATTATTTCTCATGAAAATCAGGTTTTCTAAGTCTCTCAATTTCACTCTCTTATCCTCCAAACAGCCACCCTATTTTTCCATTAAGGTTCTACATGTTCCTCAATTTATTTCTTGCAAACCAACCCATAAAATAACCTCCCCTCCTGCATAGTTTCAAGTATAATAGAGAGTTATTTAAGGGGAATGAAGCTATAGGTGTTGGCAGCCAAGCTGCTGCCACCTTCTTCCAAAGATTAAGGTAAGAATTTCTTGCTATAAACTTGGGGGGTTGTTTTATTTTCATGTGATACTTGTGTTGATGTTCCTTTCATATTTTGTGGTTTAGAGAAGGTTACAAAAATAGTAATTGAGGGGAAACTAACAGATTAAGACATCTGAGGTAAGGTGTTGCCCCAACTTCTAATTATTAGCTTATTTGCTCATTCTAGGCATACTTGTGTATTGGAACTCATGAGACGGTAATTGGAAGTTGTGAACTTACCTTTTATGATTATATTGTGATATTGAGGCTGTATTATTGTATTTAAAAGTTTGGGAAGTCATGGCTAGCCTTAGAAAATGATTGTTTAATATTACTACGGGGCAGAAATGAAAGGTGTGAACTTGGAGAGTTATTCTCGTGGTTTATAGATTTTGGGACTGTTTATGGGTTATTTTATATGTGTTATTGTTGTGAGGCAGTGGGTCACCTTATAGGATGGTTAAATGGAGTTCTATTGAAGTATAAAAGGAGGGTACAATAATACACCATGTGTTTGGGGGTTTGGATGATCTTACTACCCATCAAGTGTTTAGCTACTATTTTGTAGGCATATAATATGATTAAATTCTAATATTAGCTTCATTATTATCTTATATTGTAGAGTTACACTTAAAGGAAAGGCTGAATTGTTGTAGTAATATTGGTCGGAAGATAAGGTATGAAAGGCTATTCGATTCCATATTCTTTGGAATGAAATCTCATACTTGTGTTACTATTGTCGGTCCCAAGTTCACATGCAAGTGTACGTGGTCGTGCAAGTAATATAGTGGCTCTTCGTGAGCCGAATATCGATCCCACAGGGACTTGTGTTTAACAAGCGATCTAATTCAAGTGTTACTATTCAAGTTAAATAAGGACGAGTCATAACCAAAAAAAGTTTGAGCTTTGCTTTTATATCTATATACTATAAATAATGAAGATATAAAATTCGGGTTGTAAACAATATATGGAGAGTTCCAAGGTTGAGGCATTTACTTCACATTTATGCCTAACTATGGTTTCTAGTCGGTGTTAGTGTCTATCGTGATTGTTGATCTACAGGGTTGATATTCAACTTCTGAATGGTCATCCTCTAATCATTCTACCCAAATTAATCTCATAACTACATTATTGAGTGGTGATATGAGTCTTTAATTCGGCTGCATTAAACTATCTTCTTGTTTCATTAACCAAGTGGGGCGTTTAGGTATATTGCTATCCTAACCGCAAATCATTCTTCAACAATCAATATATAACCATTAAAGAAATTATCCACACTCCTACGTTCTTCATTCCATCTCTCCACTACTATGGTCAATTCATTTCGAGACTAAGATTTATCCTTAAAGTTCATGACATTTTAGAATAGTAAAACAAGAACGGAAGAACAATCACATGACTTGATAAACAAATAAACCAACTATAAAACCATAATTAAGCATCATGTTCATAGCCTTATTCCCTATAATGAGGGTGTTTAGTGACTCATATTCATACAAACAATCTCCATAAAAGAGTTCATAACTTTAAACTACAAGAATGAAAAGTAAAAGAAGAAAAACCCTAGTGTAGAGCCTTCCTTGCCTTCTCCTCCTCTCCAATTCGTGTGTCTTCCAAGGGATTTCAAAATATGTGAATAAATGTGTATACGTACTACTTTTATAGTTATTTAGGTCTTCCATGAGGTTCCCCAAAATAATTCCATGCATTTACAACTTTGCCCCTACTTTAAAATAAGTTAAAAACCAACTTTGGGTCGGATTTGGGGGTGGTAAGCCACGTGGCTCATCGAAAGAGCAAACCAGTAGAATGGTGCATTAAATGGTGTGGCACACACCCTCTCATGTGAGATTGAGGGTGCAGCACATGCCTTCCCACACGCCATGGAGGGTGCGGTGCATGCCCTTCTCCATTGTGTGAGGGGTTGCGTCCATCCTTCTCGTGCTTTCGTCCCTTGCTCCCGCACGTCTTGTGGCTTGTTTGTAGGATTGATTTAGATTCCATAGCTCCTCCATTTTTCTCCTACAACATCTCACAACAACCATAAGTTCATACAACACAATACAACAAATCCAAGTACACTAGAACAAGCATAGCTCAAGCTAGCGACACTAGTTTCCTCATCTAAGTTCTATTTGATCTTTTTGACTCTAGACTTGTTTTTAATGCACCTTAAACACTATGAAAATGTAATTTAACACACAAATAAACATATACACACTTAACAACTCCATAAGCACATCAAGTTATCCTCAAAACTAAGTTAAACGCGCATAGATAATGACACTTAGGAGTATAAATATGCCTAAGATCAACTATCAACAAAGTGAGCTTCCTAAGTGCTCTTCCTAGTAAAGGATATATAGAAATGATGTATGATTTTCAGCATCACTAATGACCTTGTTCCCACTTCCTATGATCTCAAAAAATGTGACAAAGTATTTCAATATGTGTTTATTACTAGATTGGTGTGTTTACTCTTTCAAGTCAAATCCTTGTCACATATTTCTCTTATATGTGTCAATAAGATCTTAAATTACACATGATAAGTGTACTCACGTATTAGGTATGCAATTTTTCCATTTACTGCCCACTTGCTTCAATTGTCTATTTTGATAATAGACTTCATTTGCTCACATATTTACACGTTCCCTTCATTGGACATCACTCCCATTGTCGTAGTCTATAATGTTACCTCATAGAATTCTTACTTGTTCCATTCTATGATTTACATCTCCTAACACAGAATGTGTATTTTTCCCTAAATTAAATCTGTCCACAAGCTTCATTAGTTCTCATATTCTCTCTCTTTCATTAGATATCATTTACTAAGTATTTAGCTATCGTATCGCTTTCTAGAGTACTTCTCTTAGATCGAGTTAGATGCCTTCACTCGATATGCACCTATGCTTCCATTTGAAATGTCAAAGTGCTGGTTATATCATTTAAGCTCCTAAGTATTACATTGTTGTTACAAATACTTCCTAAATCATTGTTACTGCCTTGAGTGCATATTCACATATTTCTTAATACTAGCCTGTAGTTCCAAAGCTCAATAATATTGTGGACACCAAAATAACAATCTCAAAGACTAAAGAAATAAAGTATAGTAAGTATGTTTATATGTGGGTGGAAGCTCAGGAGCAAAAGCCTAGCATGGGCCGGTCCCAATCTATTTATATGTTGGTGGTAGCTCAGGGGCGAAAGCTTAGCATGGGTCGATCCCAATTCTTGTATTCACGGGTGGTATCTCAGGGGTGAAAGGAAAGCCTACATGGGTCAATTTCGATTATTGTATTTACCACTAATCAGCTGGTCATATGTATCACATGGATCACAAAGATTTTAAAGCAAATAAAAGAAGGGTAAAGTGAAGAAAAGTATGTAATGTACATGATTCCACAAGTGTAAGTAAAGGTGGTCCTGCATCCTTATCTATACATACATACAGACACCCGATTTCATTGAGCCCTCATTTTACATATGTCCATTCCATGCCTTACATATTCAGTACCTTCTTTTGTACTGACGTCCCTCATGGGGGACACTATATTTCATGTTGCATGTACATGCACCCAGTTAGTAGAACTATCCAATAGAAGCACAGGATACTCAGCGGTAGTTGGTGAGCTCTAGATTAATTCGGCGTTTTACCGAGTCTTTGGCTTATATTTTGATAGTTGTATAGATGGATTCCATTAGAGGCTTTGTAGACATCGTAAAGTTGTCATATGTATTCATAGTTTCACTTGTCATATGTATCGGCTTGGCCAGTTGGTTCATATCGTATATACAGCTTCTTATTAGCATTCCATTCATATAGTGATTCATTTTCTCATCCTAGGTCATTTGTATAGCATGTGTTCTTATAGTAGTTGTTCGCCTCATCCAGGTTTGAGGTGTGACAAGTATTTTGTGCGTTAACAACCTTTTGGAGCTTTGAGGTTTGCATCAATATTTTAGAATATCACTCTGATTATTTATTTCCTCACAACAGAATGGTAATTGTTTCAAATATCAATTATTCATGGAAGAACAAAGATTTTAGAGCATTAGCAGAATTAGTCTTTTGGCAGTAGCTGATAGGAAAATTTCAATATATTACTTTTTTTACGAATTGACATATTAAGATTTTTACCTATTTTCAGTTTGAGATGGTAATTGTTTTAAAGTGAAATCGACAATTAACCATTGATATCACATAAAATGGGATAAACCCATGAAGACCCTAGACTAATGCCATCATTCCACCTTTATTCAAGTAACGACCTGCAGTTTCATTCAGAGCTACATAATTTAGACCATGTGATTAAATACCCATGAATTCCTTGAGAAACTACGGTGATAAAATGTGTTATCTGATTAACATATTTTTTGAGAAAGTGATTTTTCATAGTTAGCAGACCACCTATTTCATTCTCTTCCACCGTTTCAAAAATCTCACTTTCTCATCAATTGCTGAAAACTCAGCCATGTAGCAGCAACTGAAATTTGAATCTGCATAAGTAGAAAAGAATTGTATCACCTTTGCCAACTATATAGACAACATATCAGGAACAATATAATAAAGCAAACCAATATAACAAATGACTAAATTATAAGATTTGCAAGTAAACTCAAAGACGAAGTCTTATAATGCAAATAGAGTTGTTGTCTATTAACACACTTAAGCAAGAATTTCAGTTATAAAATATCATTCTCTGGGAACACTGCATACTACCTTTATTATAGCAATATAAATAGCTCCAACTATAACACACTCTCCGGATTATAATTGACAAAATAGAGTGAATTTGTATAGTTTAGTTTTTTATTTACTTCTCTTAAAACACAAAAACATAAATAGTAAGATAGTATTAAAAAAATTACAGAAACAATGCTTAATCTATAGCAACAGTAATCAAAATACGACACATCTGTTTATTGTGCAGCTTCTTTCAAGAAAATACAACCACACATCAGCTTTAAAAATAACACAACTGCACAATAAGTGAAAAACAGGGGAGTTGGCAAACCAATCACAAAGCACCAACGATAAGCAACATATGAAAGTTTAAAAAACATGGATAAATCTTTAGCTATGTACATAACCATAACAACACACAAAAAAGCTTCTCTTCTCACTAACAAATCAATGATGAAATGTGAATTCTTATTAATATAACTGGTAATGTAAAAATGATAGGGCAGTCTTTAACAGCGCTATGCAATTCAACTTCCATGACAATTAATAAATTTATCACAATTTATAAGAAGACAAGCCACTCATGTCCTCGATAACAGGAGGACTTTCAATTCCAATCATCGATAGTATAGTAAAATAAAAATGTATTTCTACTGTTTCTTTTAATTCAATATGGCTTTGTGCAACACTTTCAAAGCAACCAACATCACTAATTGATCTATCCCTTGTTTGATACTCTGGATCTTTTCAATTTATAAAATTCTAATTTTATAGGCATTGAAACATTAGACGAAGCGTTGCAGAAATACCATGCAGTACCAGAATTGATAATGAATTAAATACAACAAAGAGAAATTACAAAATAGAGTTAAACGTTGTGATTTATAAAAAATTCTTCATATAATTATTAATTTTTTTATAAAAATTTTAAGAACAAACACATTAAAATAGTATAATTGTCTTATACACACTATCACTCTATACAAAAGTACTTCAAAAGTATAGGTAAATCAAGAAAACTCATAGAAAAGACTTTATCCAAATTTTTAGAAGAACTAATTTCCTGAGAGGAATTAAGAATTTGATTTATGAAACTGCAGAAATTTTTGATAATAGGATTCTATTTGTGTTGGAGATTTGATTTGTGTCTATTTGGGTCAAAAACTGAAGAATTAAGAAGCAAATCTTACCAACAACAATGAAAATATCCAAATCGGGATTTTATATATAAATACATATGTATAGCCACAGTAGAATATTAAATCTTACAAATCAAATATGTTGAAAAGTGGAAATTGTTATAGTCAAAAGAAATAGGTATTACCTTAAGGAATGAGTGTCGGAGGTTCCATGTTGGCGAGAAGTGCATATATAGTCATTGCCTTTACTGAAATTTACTTTGCATAACACTGCAAGAGAAATGATAGATTATTCATCAAGAGAATGAAGGAACAAATATTTTAATTTTAAATTTAGGCTGAGATACAATATTAGAATAACAAATAACTCGTAGAAGCAATTCGTCGAATACCTATAAGCATAGGAAATTGAAAAACTTAAGACAACATTTAGCAAACAATGAATGACTTTTGATATTCCGTAAATGAATCCAATTCACTTGTTCAAATAAAACAGAAGAGAACATGCAAAAACTTGAAAATAAAATGAAAGAAACTACTACTAAATCCCCAAAACACTGGTGCCTACAGAAATTTGTTGGCCTGCAAGAAATAATGTCACAACAGTGAAAGTGGAAAGAATGAATAGATGGGAAAAATTGAAAATTTACCACTCAGAAAATAGAAGAAAGTTGTATATTCATAGAGAGATAACTAATATGAGCGGTTTCGACACAGAGAGTGGAGATCATGGAGAGATGCGGTTTTTTTCTCTTAGAGTTGATAAGAATTTTGGAGTTTGCTGTTAAAAGACCATCGGTTATCAGTTAGTTTTTTTTTTTTTAAAGAGTGGAATAAATTAAAATCAAATAATAATTTTAAAATATTAATGTGCAGTTTACATAGAGGTGGATGTTATTGTTTTTTAAAATTATTATTTTAATTATTATTTATAATGTTTAATTCTTAATAAAAACACTATTTTTTGTGGTATTGACACATGGCTTTTTTGTCTGTGTTATTAGATATAGATGGAAGATAGATGTAAAGAAAGATTGATTATAAATGTAAAAATAATAATAAAAAACAGTAAAAAAACAATAATGAAATGTTAATGCAATTTTTGAGTAGTGAGGGAACCAAAAGTACCTTTGGGGCGCCACAACAAACCGTTGCAGCTTCAGCACCTAGTAAAGAAAAGGAGCCATCAATTTTATACAATTTGGTTTTCTTTTTTCTGCTTTTAATCTCCCAAAGCAACTGTTATATATAGTGAAGAACATAAATTTAAATTGAATATGAAGATCCAAGACAATTTTTTATCTAAATTTAGTGATACTCAAATGCCAGTACAGGACTCCGATATTTGAGGAATACATATCATTTCTGTTGAAAAAAGAAGTTATTTGTCCAACTTATGAAATAAAGATAATTTTATTACTCTATATTTTTCATTTCGATGTTTAGTATTAAATAATGCATAAAATAGTACTTTCTCAATTCTTAAATATTTATAATCCTTACTTAAAAGTAGATATTTTTCAATATTTGTCATTTTAAAAAATCAAAATATAATTAAGCATATTAGTTTTCATTTTATCCTTAGCATACTTTTCATTTATCAAAAAGATATCGCACTTTTCATTAATTAAAGAGAGATAATTAAAAAAATTAAATAAAAACATGATGTTCAAAATATATAATTTCATAAGATGTGTGTAAATAAAAAACGTGACAATTATTTAAGAACGAAGGAAATAGTAGGAAAATTTAGAATTTAGTTACTTGCTTTGTTTCATTTTAGTTAGCCCTTAGTAAAATAAATTGTTTCATTTTATTTGACTAATTTATAAATTCATGAAAAGTTTATTATATTGGGAAATGAATAGAGTTTTTAATAACATGAGTAAATAAACACAAAATGATTAAAAAAATTTGGTTTGTTTTAAAATTAGACAAGTACTCCTTCCGTCCAATAATACCTGTTCATTATTGACTTAGCACACAAGTTAAGAAATAATAAATAATATGGGTAATTTGACTATATCACTCTTTGAATATAATTAATTCAATGTTTTAAAAAATGTATTGGGTAATGACTATAATTAATAACTAAGAATAAAATAGGTAGAAATCGATAAATTATCCATTGGTTTTCCAAACTGTACAAGTATTACTCCCTTCATTCCTTTTTATATGCTCCAGTCGTTTTTCGTGAGTCGATTTGACTAAGTTTCAAAGCTAAATTAGATTAGATTAATTTAATTTTTTAAAATTAAAATTTAGATATTCAAAAACTATATAAAAAGTACTATAAAGTACAATTTTTCCTTTTTCAATTTGATTATGAAATACATCTTAAAATCTTGGTGTATTATTTGACTCTAAAAAAGAAAAAAGAGCCTATAAAAAGGAATGTGTTATGAACTAATAAAGAAAGACAATAATAATAAGGGAGAGAAGAGAGAGCTTCTTATTTCTCTTGAGAGATTTTATTGAGGGATGAGGAATGAATTACAATGAAGGAAAACCTCTTTATTAATAGGTGAAAACCGACTTGGTCCCAAAGTTAGGGCTCCTAACTTTTCTCCTAATAAACATACAAGTAGACATTCACTATAATACAAATATGTTTATAACGCTCTCCCTTGAATGTCTATTTAATAGATAATATGCCTCGTTAAAACCTTACTAGTAAAAACCCATTGGGAAAAAATCTAGTGAAGAAAAAAGAGTACACATCTCTAATAATACGCATTTCGGCTGCCTCATTAAAAACCTTACAAGGAAAACCCAGTGGGAGAAAACCTTGAAAGAAAAAAAGAGTACAACGCGAATTCGCTCCCCCCGATGAGAACATCAATTCAAAATCTTGAATCTTTGCATTCCAATCTTGTGCATCATTGATGCGAGGTTAAAAACCACATTATTTTACCATTTTTCGCCTAACATTTGTTCTCTTTTTGATGTCGTCTTGAGCTTAAATGATGTGATTTACACTTGTGTTTCATGATTTGCTTATATAGGAGTGTATTGAGGTATTTGGAGCTTAAAAAAGAAGAAAAAGAGCACCAAGGAACCCAAAGGAACTAAGGAAGAATTAACGTCGCAACGCGTAACAAAACGAATGAAAAATGGTAAATGGAGAGAGGCCTTGCACCACTGCTGCAAAGCAAGCAGTGGCACGAATTTTACTTGTTCTCTAGAAAATTGCAGCTTGCGCCACCCCCACCCCCCCTCCACCCTACCCCAAAGCAAGGAGTGGCGCAACTTTGAGCACAATTTTGAATTTTCAGTTGTTCTTCGCGCCATAACTTCATTTTTGGCCTGTGGCGCGAGTCGAAACTTCTCCTAACCCGATTGGGATTGGTTTTTGACATTCTAAGGGTTCCTAAACTCTATATAAAACTTCCTCCATATTTTTTATCATTAACAACTGATTTAGGGAAGCTAAAAGCTAGGGCAAAGCTCAAGAAGAAGGTCTAGTTTTAATTTCTTATTTTATTTTCAATTTTTGCCTTGTAAACTCATGAAATCTCTTCTTCTAAAGAGATTCATGAGCAGCTAAACTTAATTTCTAGGGTTGTTGTTGAACATGAAAGTTTTTGGTTGATAATTATATTATCTATTTTGTTTTCCATCTATTGAGTTATTTATTTCTTCTTGCTTTCAATTATTTGTTTGATTGACCACCTTGTGAATATTAACTAGGGCTTGTTTGTTGAACTTGACAAAGGGAATGATAAGTGTAAAAAGAGGAAATAGGGCTAGTTTGTTAACCTTATAGGGAAAGAGAATCGATTCGTCACTGAGGATAGAAATATACCCTGTGACCTAGCTTAGTTGATACAGACGATATCTTTATGCACTTCACTATTAACCGATAACCATAGAAATATAAGCATTAGGGCTAGTTGAGTAGACTTAGAGTTGTTGAAAAAACGCTCAATATAGCTACAATTAACCCGCAACTAGTAACTCAGGAAAGCAAATTAGAAGAATGATCGGATATCGCAACTGAATTGTTAAAATACCGCAACCCTAGATCTTTTCTCGAATCTGAATTATAACACAACCAATATACGACTTGTTACGATTTTTTTATTTACATTCAAAACACACAAATCACTCTTTATTATTGGTCACCTACTGAATAGCTCGCATAAGAATTCAAAGTAGAATGTCAATTCGTCAAATCCATGTGGGTACGATATCTAGAATTACATCCTTTATTACTTGTACGACCACGTACACTTGCGTGTGTGAAAGGACGCGACAAGTTTTTGGCGTCGTTGTCGGGGATTCGATTTGAAATTGATAATATTTTGAGTTTTTAATGAATTATTCAGATTTCACTTTTGTTTGTTATTTTTGTTTCTTTCAAGGTACAGATTAGTTTACGCTAAACACCCAGAGTAAAGGCAATCCCATGATTTCAATTGACCATAAGATTGAACGTTCTCTCAGAGGGCTAAGAGCGATGGGCGATAACGTGAACAATCAAAATGCCCCAAATGATGCAGTAGATAGGGTTGTAGGTTTAGCCTGCTCCTGCACCACATATTTCGGTGTTGAATTTTGCTAGGCCAAATCAGCAAAATGCCTCCAGAACTATTGTGAAGCCGAATATCACCAGAAATTTTGAGCTTAAAGAGGGCACGGTGCGACTAGTGCGGAACACTTGTCAATATAAGGGTAAACCACATGAAGACCAACACAAGCACATGCTAGAGTTTACTTAGTTAAGTGACAACTTTCATTATCAAAAGGTTTTAGATGAATACGTGAAGTTGACAGTATTTCCCTTCTCACTGATTAGGGAAGCAAAGCAATGGTTGCAGAATGAACCGACAGGATCTATCACGTCTTGGGATGCTTTGTCTGAAACGTTTCTCAATAGGTTTTTCTCATCTAGGAGAATAAAAGAGCTTAGAGGTAAGATTTTTGGATTTGTTCAAAAAGATGTCGAATCCCTTCCCCAAACTTGGGAGAGATACAAGGGATACTTGAGAGATTGCCCGTACAACCATCAGTCGAAGAAGATTATTAGGCAAAATTTTATTGAAGGATTGAGGCTTCTAAGTCTTTATTAGATGCTACAGCTCAAGGAAAAATTTTGTCCAAGAGCTATGATAAAATAGAGGCGTTGCTCAATCTTATTTTTGCTGGTCACTAAAACTATTCAGAGCCCAGTAGAGTGTTTACTTCTACACAAAAAAATCTGGGTAAGTTAGAGCTGGATAATGTGTCAGCTATTCGGGTTGATATTGGGTAGTTGTGTTCCTTAATGAAGCAGAGTTTATTAGCTCCAAGTGTAGGTAAAGTTCAACAGGTACAATAGGTTCAAGCGGCTGCTTTACTTTGTGAAAAGTGTGATGAAAATCATACCTAATCCGAATGTCCTTTGAATCCAGAATCTATATATTATATGGGATAACAAAATTATAAAAACCACCCAAACTTCTCTTGGGGTGGAAATCAGTAGGCCAAAAGATATACGCAGCTCCACAGGTGAGTAATTTTTAGAAGAAACAATGAAGCAGTTTATAGGACAATAGACTCAGATTGTGAATGAAATAGAAAAATCCATTCATGAACTTGAGCGTCAAGTGGGCCAACTAGCTTCATCACAATATACAAGACCTACAGGTGCACTATCGAATGATACAAAAAAATAATACTAAACAAGTAATGACGGTCTCACTCAGAAATGGAAGAGAGTTGGTTGAAGCTCCTCCCACACAGAGAATTCAAGACACAAGTGTAGAGTTTCCAGATGCAGAGCCTCTAAAGAGGAGAGAAATTAACTAGGACAACTACAAGCATCCACCTCCTTTTCCATACATGTTGATCCCAATACCAACTCTAGAGATAGAGCCTGTGCAAGTAGAAAGAAGAGAAAAAGTGGTAGTTGAGCAACCTGAGAGTGCAATAGAGAGACCTCACCACTATTCCCATAAAGATTCCAAAAAAGCAAAGAGGATGCAAATTTTAAGAAGTTTCTTGATATCTTCAAGAAACTTTACATCAATATTCCCTTGATTGATGTTTTGAAGGACATACTCAAATATGCCAAATACCTAAGAGAAGTAATGGCTGAAAAGAGAAGACATGTAGAATTTTAGATAGTTGCACTCAATGAAGAGTGTAGTTCAAGGGTATTGAGCAAGCTCCCCAAAAAGCTTAAAGATTCTGAGAGTTTCACCCTCATCATACAAATTGGTGAAGATGAGATTGGGCATGCATTGTGTGATCTTGGGGCAAGTATAAACTTAATGTCCTTATCTATGTTCTAGACATTTAGTTTGGGAGATCTACGGCCAACGACTATCACTCTACAATTGGCAGACCGTTCTCATGTGCAACCAGAAGGAGTAATTGAAGATGTGCTCATCAATGTAGGTAAGTTTGTGATTCCTGCCGGCTTTATTATTTTAGATTTTGAAGCAGATGAGCAGGTACCAGTTATATTAGGACGCCCATTCTTATCCACCGATGAAGCCTTTATTGATGTGCCAAAAAGGTAGCTTAAGATGAGTGTTCATGATGAGGAGGCAACGTTTAAAGTTTATAAGTCCCTCTCCACTCCTTCACACTATAGAGACTTGTGTATGATCATAGAGATAGTCAATGATAAGTGTGGGGTGGAAGAATATGGGACCAAAAAAGTGGAAGATCTGAAGACAAAGAGAGTGAATAATAATTATGATCCTCTTAGAGTGAAGAAGAAGCCGAAGTTGCATCATATGGGGAGGAAAAGATTGAGAGAATTCGGTTAATCTATGACTTGTGTCATGCCACAACGTTAAATTAGATGTTTCTTGGGAGGCAACCCAAGTTGTAATAGTGTGGTTTTATATTTATAGTGTCACTTTTGGTTTTTGGTTTTTATTTTTTTTTTGGTTTGTGCAGATTTGGAAAAATCTAAGTACCGGAATTTTGAAGCTAAGAGGCATGGATGAAGTATAAGTATGGGGTCATTCACCCCTTTTGATTGAAAGATTGAGGAAGACATGCTGCTAGCTAGGCCCTAGAGGTCTTCAGGGAGTATTTCTAAGCACTGTTTTATTTTGATTAATGTTTTGGGGACAAAGCATGACTTTAAGTTTGGAGTTGGATTCTTCTGATATTGGTTAAGGGTGAAGTATGCTATAGGAGTTGCTTTGTTTTTAGTTATTTATTTCAGTTGAGAAATTATAAAGAAGAAAATTTTAAAATCTTAAAACACAAAAACATTTTTTTAGTTTTCTAGATTAGAATAGTTTGTGTTGATTGTTAGGTTTTTAGTTCTTTAGTAGAGCATACTTCGCCCACCCCTTGCTTTTTCTTTTTTTTTTCTTTTTCGAGGGGAGGCCCTTTGAACCAACTATCTTTTTTTTATTTTTAGAATAGTTTTATTTTAGTTTTAGGTGGAATGACTTTTTTCGAAGATGGTTGGTTGATGACTGCCTTGAGGGAAGAGTTAGTCATTAGGAGTTAGAGAGTCTTTAGGATCAATTGAATGTGAGGTGCTTTTGTTAGGTGTTGCACATGAACTGAATGATTCAAGTTGGTTTTAAATTCGAGCATGCTATAAATAAAAATGAATGACTTCTTGTAAGACACCTAGGCTCTTTTACTTAACTCGTCTGTGATTTTTAGCTTAAATTTGAACTCTTGTTGTTTTCTTGATTGAGAGTCTGTATGGATCCATCTTGAGTTGAACATGTGCCATGTGTGTTAGGTGTTTGTTGATATTCCATGCTTTCATATTGATATCTAGAACTTGCCCGGTGTGTTTGCAAAGCAAAATGAAGAATGTTGAGTTTTAGAGATGATATAGGCGTTTCTTTAATTAGCCTATTATTTTTTATCCTTTGTTTAACCCACCTACAATGGATGATCCTAGTTAGCTCCATTGAGCCTTTATCCTATTCTTTGGTAGCCATGTATGAAGCTTAATCCTTTTCTTTCAATAGACCTTTAATTTGATCCAAAACTCCTAAAGTGTTTTAATTAAGAAATAAGAAACAAAAAGAGTGAGAATTGAGAAAAGGGAGGTAGTTGAGGTGGAAAGCCTGTAGAGAAGTTGTAACACCCCGTACCTTCCCAACCCTACTTGATGACGTTGAACAATGTTTACTTAGGTGTCGAGAGCCACACATATGTATTTTGTAATGTTATTGATGAGATAATTGATATTGGCCCTTGTACATGTGATTAGACCTTCGTAGGAGGTGTTTTGTGACTTCGTGGAACATGTGTGGGGTTAAAAACGAGGCTTGGAGGACCTCCAAACAAAGGATATTAAAGGTAAGAAGTAAGTTAAAGAATAGAACTTGAAGTATCTAACCAAATCCGCAAAGAAAAGTCGAAGAACGAAATTTTCAAAAAAAATTAAGGGCCAGGTGCGCCAGAGGGCGTGCCAGGCCGCTAATTGCCCAAATATTTTGGGCACAGGCAACAAGGTGGCACGCCCCAGGCTGCTTGTGCGCACCTTTCAAATGTTGGAAATTTTTCTAAGTCCCAAGGGTGCCCGGGGGCGTACCGGGCCGCTTTTTTCCACATTTATTATACAACCACGAGCCTATACATGGGATAATTGAAATATTGGCATTCCATTTTAATAAAATTATTCGTGGATGAATTTGTCATCCAAATGACGTTTTTACCCTTTCGATCAAAATAAGCCATACGTGGCTAGAATCACTTGTTTTTGGGATTGAGGCTACGAATATAAATCGAGTGAGTGGAAATATTGTCGTAACACGTATGAAATCATTTAAACATGAGAAATTGTTGAATTTTATTGGGTTAAGTGAGTTGGGCTTAATAAAAGTCCCAAATGAGGCAAAAGACATGGGCCAAATGGGTCAAATGACCCATTCTTCCATTGACCAAGCCAAACATAGCATTTAATGCTAGGGAATGGCTAAGTATGACTTGCGGCTTATATAAAGATCCAAAAATCAGATTTTTTATCACACAAAACTCTCATGCCAAATCTAGAATTTTCCACAAGCCTTTTCTCTCAACTTCAAACCCTAAGGCACTTCTTTGAGCAAGATCATCATTTTTCAAGCTTGGGTAAGTGTTTAATATTATGGTTTAACATATTATATGTATGAGATATTATGTAAATCATGTTGGTTATGCTTGGAAGTGTTGAACATAACACTTTGTGTTTTTGTAAAAGATGTGTCATCCATGGGATTTAAACTTGAAAGATGACTTGTGGTTTTGATGAAAGAGCATGGTATGGATGAAATATCAGCATGTATGGTATGATTATGTTATTAACCTTTTTATTTTTCTACAAGTGTAAATTATGGGATTTTGGCCGATATGAGGTGTATTGAGGTAATTTGATGGAATAATTGTGATGTTGTGGTGATGAAGAGTGGAAAGTATGAACTTGGTGTGACATGCTATTGGTTATCATGTATTGGTCAATGTATGGAATATTGTGAGATTATTGGTATGATAATTTCATAAATGGTATTGTCAAGGGGGAAATGACATTTTTAAAGGCAAACATGTAACTCATTGTAGTCATATGCATTTGTAAGATAGTTGGTGGTTAATGTAAACTCCGTTATGTATTTGTGTTGTAGAGTGAAACATAAGGAAGGAGCTGAACCATTGTATTCACGTATAGGATTGTATATTCATAGTGGAAGTATAAAGTATGTAAGGTTACTCTTTCCGTATCCTTCTGCAGCATATTGTTCATATTGACATTGGGCTTGTTCTATTCCGAGGGGTTTTGAAGTATATCAATTCAGGTTGACATGTATTTTTATTCACATGTGTCCTATTCTTAGATGAATTATGATTCACTTATCTCTTATTCATTGACTGAAGTTCCAAAGTTGTCATAACATTGTAATTTCTAAAAGAACTATCTCAAAGAGAGTAAGATGTAAAGAGAACCTATTTATTCTTTAATAGCATTTTCCAGTCATGTCATGTTTCAAAGTCCAATAATATTATGATTATATTTGTACCAATCTCTCACAAGCAAAAGTACCAATCTCTCAAAAGTAATGAAGGAAGTAATGTGCAAGCTAATGTATCTATCCCTCACAAGTAAAGGTATCAATCTTACAATAGTCAAGACGTGAAGTAATGTATAACTGGTTGAGTATTCTTGGGTGGTATCCCAGGGGTGTAAGAAACACCTAGCATGGGTCGATCCCAATATCATGGGTGGTATCCCAGGGGTTAAATTACCTAGCATGGGTCGATCCCAACAACATGGGTGGTATCCCAGAGGCGACAGAAAAGCCTAGCATGGGTCGATCCCAAGTGTATATAAGGACCGTATCCCAGGGGTGGAAGAACCTAGCATGGGTCATCCTCTTTACCACTGATCAGCTGGTCATCTGTTTAAAGTTAAGTAAAGTAAAGTAACAAATGTAATGTACATGATTCTAACACACATAAAACGACGGTTTATCCATATTGCCTACCCTCTTATATTTGATTCCATTGAAGTTCTTATGTGTGATACAGTTTCTTATGAGCCTTGCATACTCAGTACATTCTTCGTACTGACCCCCTTTGGGGGGACTTATTTTCTTGGCTGCAGGCGCAGGCGCTAGTAGACCTCCTCATTAGGTTGTGGACCCTTTGTAGATCTTTGGTGAGCTCTAGTTGCTTTGGGGCTTTTCGGGTCATTATGCACTTTTGTTGGTATTGTATAGGAGATAAAGCGGGGTGTTGTCCCGACTCTAGGTTTGCCATAGTTATGTATCTGTAGAGGCTTTGTAGACTTATGTGGGAAACAAAATGTAAGATATATATGTTCATTTTGACGTAATGGCCCTAACGGCCAAGTTTCATATATTGTACATGTTTTTCATGACTTTCGTATAATTGCACGAAACATAATAATGTTCACATGAGGATATGCATATGTACATGAGCAAAGATTGGTTCTCTCGGGCCTTATCGGCTTCGGGTGCCAGTCCGTCCCATTGGGATACGAGGCGTGACAGAAGTCTAATGGTGCAAATGATTTTTTTAAGAAAATACATATGCTATTGGTAGGGAGTAGAAAACGAACAAAAGAAAAGTGAAAAAAAAGTGTTTGATAATTAAGTACTCCTTACTAGTGATATGTGAACTTGCTTAAAGAGATGGGAAAACAAAGAAATCTATGGGTGAGAAGAGTAGAAGAAAGAGTTGGTTGATTGAAGAGCGTGCAAATGATGAAAAATTTGTGATGTATTAAAGTGCATAGGAAAGTTAGTCACTATTTGAGCCAAAATAGTTTCTACCTGTCCCTTAGCCTACTTTATAACCCAAAAAAGTCCTACTTGATCTTAGATTTAACATTCTTATATTAGTGGAACGGTACACTAAGGGAAAGCTGATGGTTCATCATATATTGTATGTGAAATTTCTTTTGAGAGTGAGCAAAATCTTATTCTTATACTTATTCTTGGGTTAATTTGTATACTTGTTAGTGAATATGGATAACTCTCTTGTTGTGAGAGCACATGATTGACTAAAGATAGGTGAAGTATTAGATCTCTTGGTTGGGTAAATTGTATGAGTTTGCAAAGATCATAGAGTCGGTCTTAAGGCTAGGAGGTCTTAGAGTAGTTGTTTAAATGTGTTGAATGATTGAAGCTTGATTAATAAGAACTTGTCGTCTATGGTAGTCGTTGTAGTCTTAGCTTGAGTAATCTTATTTCAATTAGTGTAGTTGTAGTAGAGTAAGTCATGAGTGTATATCTTACTTGAGGATGAGCAACGGTTTAAGTATGGGGTATTAATGCAAGGCTAAAAATTACATTATTTTACCATTTTTCGCCTCACATTTGTTATCTTTTTGGTGTCGTCTTGAGCTTAAATGATGTGATTTACACTTGTGTTTCATGATCTGATTATATAGGAGTATATTGAGGTATTTGGATCTTAAACAAGAAGAAGAAGAGCTCCAAGGAACTCAAAGAAACCAAGGAAGAATTAACGTTGCAACGCGTCCAAAAACGAGCAAAAAATGACCAATGGAGGAAGGTCTTGCGCCACTGCTGCCAAGCAAGCAGCGGCGCAAATTTTACTTGTTCTGTGGAAAATTGTAGCTTGCGCAACACCCCCTAAATCAAGGAGTGGCACAACTTTGAGCACAATTCTGAATTTTCAGTTGTTCTTCGCGCCACAGCTTCGCTTTTGGGCTGTGGCGCGAGTCGAAACTTCTCCTAACCCAATTGGGATTAGTTTTTGACATTCTAAGGGTTCCTAAACTCTATATAAATCCCCCTCACACGTGTGTTTATCATTAACAACTGATTTGGGGAAGCCAAAAGCTAGGGCAAAGCTCAAGGACAAGGTCTAGTTTTAATTTCTTATTTTATTTTCAATTTTTGCCTTGTAAACTCATGAAATCTCTTCTTATAAAGATATTTATGAGTATCTAAACCTATTAATTTCTAGGTTTGTGGTTGAACATGAAATTTTTTGGTTGATAATCATATTATCTATTTTGTTTTCCATTTATTGAGTTGTTTATTTCTTCTTGCTTTCAATTATTTGTTTGATTGATCACTTTGCGAATATTAACTAGGGATTGTTTGTTTGACTTGAAAAAGGGAACGACAAGTGTAATAAGATGAAATAGGGATAGCTTGTGAACCTTATAGGAAAAGAGAATCGATTTGTCACTGAGGATAGAAATACACCCTGTGACCTAGCTTAGGTGATACAAACAATATCTTTATGCACTTCACTATTAACCGACGACCATAGAAACATAGGCGTTAGGGATAGTAGAGTAGGCTTAGAGTTGTTGAAAAAATGCTCAATATAGCTACAATTAACGTGCAACTAGTAACTCAGGAAAGTAAATTAGACGAATGATCGGATAGCGCAACTGGATTGTCAAAATACTGTAACCCTAGATCTTTTCTCAAAATTAAATTACAACACAACCAATCTATGACTTATTTACAATTGTTTTTATTTACATTCAAAACACACAAATCACTCTTTATTATTGGTCACCTACTGAATAGTTTGCATAAGAATTCAAAGTAGAATTTCAATTTTTCAAATCCCTGTGGGTACTATATCTGGACTTACATCCTTATTACTTGTATGACTACGTACACTTGCGTGTACAAAACGACACAACAATCATCTTCTCAAAAGTTGTAGTTGGTAGAAAATTTATGAATAAATCAATTATATTATCTCTCGAATAAATTTGTTGCACGTTGATATCACCATTCATTTGGATATTATGTGTGTAGAAAACTTTGGTGAATGTACTTCGTGTATCTTCTTTTATGAATACTCTCTTCAATTGGGTTATTCATGTTGCATTATCTTTATATAAGATCATGGATTTGACATAGTTGAAACCATGCCTTTCTAGAACGGGATGTATCATTGATGTTAACCACACACATTCTTAGCTTGCTTCATGAATAACTATTATCTCAACATAATTTGAATGTTCTATAAAATAATTTGGTATGACAGTAACTCTTCTTGACAATAGGTAATATGTTTGTATCGAACTCTTATGTCGATCATATGAATATTCTGTACATTCAAAAAACTTGACAATATTCGTTAGCATAAACACATTCATATGAGGTCTTTCATTTGCAATATGCAAGTGATTATATATTGATATCTCCAAATAAGAGTAAAACTATATCATACTCATAGTCATAGAAAGATACATAAATGCACCAATTGCACAAGATATGGTACTTTATGACCAATGCAATTTTGCATATTTCTCATTTCAACTTCTTTCAACAGATAATCCATCGCTTTTGAAAACTCTCCAAGAGTTATAATAATATTCAAATCATCAATTTATCCCTAATAAGGATAATAAACAAATTTTTCAGAAACTTTTATATGCTTCATACATTTTGAATCCTTCAAGGATTTTCATATAGATTTTGTCAAGTGACAATATTCAGCTTTTCATGTGTGATATCTTCTATTGTCTGGACTGCAAATCGAATAGGCTTTATGCTTACAAGATGCATCCTCTCATGTCACTTGATAAATATTTCTACGTCAGCATGCTTAAATAAATGTAGAATTCAGATCCTCATAATTTTTTACAATATTGCGCCATATTGTATCAAAAGTATCGTCGATGATATATTATTTGTATCGGTTCATAATATGAAAAAATATTTTGAGATCTCATCACTTCATTATTTTTAGGTACTTGAACCTCTCATAAGGTTTCATGAAGCGTTATGTCATAGGCTCTTCAAGAGCACATTGCCTCTTTATTGTGATCATTTGCTACTTATCATTTTCAAAGATTATTTCTTTTGAAATTGATTATGGTCTACTACGCTTCATGCATGTTGTAGACTTTGTCCTTCAGGGACACACAATAGGAGCATTCGCAGCTAAATGTGAAATCAATTTTGGGTCAACAAATGCTCTTAGCATTTGACTTGAATTATCTTTTGAATGAGGATCTAATAATAATTCCTAAGATATTTCATAGCTGCTTATTGTCTTCCTCTTATGTTAGAAAAACTAACATACATCATCATCTTATTTGAGGAATCCATCTTTGTGCATCATGGTATATCCATTAATCATATATCGCACATCAAAACTATTAGATGGGAAATATGTGGTTCTTGACCCTGAACCAATTTTGAGGGGGAATTAATCATAATTTATTGGTTTGATGCATCCAAGTACTTTTGCATATAATATATCATATTTCAAAACAACACATAAAGCTTTGTTCTCCTAAGCAATGGTTCAGCTATTTATCAATGACATTCATTGCCAAATCAGCATTATTAATATAAATTGTCTTGATTACATAATTTGGAAAATATGCTCTTAACTCAATTTATATTGAGCAAGCGACTTTGTGAATGCCAAACTGCAGGTTGACAATAAACGCGCATGTGATCATTCTTATTTATGCATCTATTCAATATATCACATGATAGGAGAACAAGCCCTTATTCACATTTTATACTTTCCAGAAACTAGGGGATTCAATCCTAATATTAGTTGATCTAATCAACTTATCATGAGAACAAACAACATAGAGAATTCTTGAAGAATCTTCAAGTACTTCTATCACGACCCAAACCTGTCGTGAGTGGCAACAACAATACTCACCCGGTAGGAGAACCAATAACCCCGAGAGCATTGATCAACACTCAAGTAAAAGTATGAGAACTATCCTATAAATAGCATAATAACCATTCAATCTAACAACTTAAGAATGTGCGGAAACAAAATACCAAACAAAAATCTCCTAGAACCCAAAAGTTAGTGTACCAAAACATACTAAGAATATCAAGTGGGGATGCAACCCTAAAACTGTAAGAAGTAATAAGTGCAAACAAAGTACAATGTCTAAATAAGAGAAAGATCTCATGATAGCCCGGATGTGTTGCTCACCCTGAAATCCGAAATCGACTGCTGAAATCACAAGTAAGGTCTTGATGAATCCATTGGAATATGTGTTGCACTCACAGAAGTAAATGCAGGTGTAGTATTAATACACAAATAAACCACAGTGTACTGGTAGGATCATTTGAATAACCCAAGATGGAAATATAAATACTTAACCAAAATATAGTACAATTAGCTAACACATGCTTACACATCAAACATTCAACATATATGTACAAGTAGCATTCAAAAGACAAGCCAACAAGTCAACAAGTGTTATTAAGGCAATGATATGCAACTCAATTTAAGACAACCAACAAAGACAAGCACAACAATACAAATTTCCCAGTTCACACAAGGAACAGTCATACTAATACATACCTTGAAACCCATACACACATGCTAAGGGTTATATACCCACTCTCTAGCTATGACCTGCAGGGGACAATTATCGTCCATGTACTAAAAATCCCAGACATGAATGTTTGTAATCCTTAATCCAACAACCTGTGAGAACGTATCGAATGCCGAAACATTCCATAATTTACAATATAAAGAGGCCAAGTCATACAACAAGTAGACATTGCATGACCAAGCACACCACACGGATTAACCAATCATACTACAAAGTAGTTAATATGTACATATAAAACAAGTTGGATTAAATACACCCCATCACCTACCTCGAACCTAGCTTGCACAACTCTAAGCCCGAGCTTTGCCCTTCCGTGCCCTTTCCGCTGGCTCGTGGTCTAAAACATGCATACAAACACTACATTAACAAAATGACCTAACATGGCCGGAGTTATAAGCCACCCCCAACCCCCTAAGGTCAGTTCATAATCATTTCTTAACTGTTCTAGGACTATTTCCCCCCCATAATTCACCTAAAACTATTTATTTCATGAAATGATTAGTGAATTAACGGAATGCAAGGCCAATTTCATGGTTAATAAACAAGACTAATTAACCTAATGCTTAATTTCACCCTTGCACCAACAAACATACCCAAATCCACCCTAAAACTCTCCCCGAACTCCGTAATTTACGCCTTCTAAGGACTAAGAAATAATTAAAAGTTAAAGGGAGTGAATTCCTTACCTTAACGAAGTTAAACGAGGGTAAACTGGTGATTTTTGCCCTAAATCGCCTTCTTCTTGCCCCAAAATGAGTTTATAAAATAATAAACTATTTTAGAGTTTAATCCCTTTAGTCTGCGATTTCTACCGCTATAGCGGTACATGATCGCTATAGCGGTATGCCACCGCTATAGCGGCCTTGACCATTTTTGACCACCATTATAGTGGTAATTATTCTGCAATAGCGGTAATTATTCTGCTATAGCGGTGACCGTTATAGCGGTGTGTCAAATGCTATAGCAGTGTCGAAGGGACAGAATGTCTGTCTTCACCAAAAAATCCCTTTTTTTACAACACACCTTGATCCTGGGATATTCTGAACAATGCCCTTTTATGCTAAGGTCAATTTCGGGAGTTCCACTAACCCAAATTCAGTTTTGTAAAATTCTATGAGTTACTTATTGCCTTAGCTAACTAGGAATTAACACCATTTCTTCCAAACCAGTCTAAATTATTCCCAGATTTTCAAAGACTACCCCTAGCTCAAAAATAAAGCAAAACTAGCCTAGCCTGAAATTTGTAACTACCAAACCAGAAGGAATTTAGACATGAAATTTGGAACGTAATACTTTTACATAAAGACCAAGAAGGTTATTACAACATATACCAATTTATCCATCATTCGTCCCCAAATGATCAAACTAGAAAAACAGGCCAGAATGAGAAAGGAAAAGAGTACATGTATCCTCGAACAACTGAGGGTACTTATCTCGCATGTACTTCTCAATTTTCCAAGTGGCTTCCTCAACTAGATGATTCTTCCATTGAACCTTCACCAAACAAATTTCCTTCGTCCTCACAATCAAGTATCACTATCGGTTCCTCCTCATAAGTCAAGTCCTTATCCCAAAGCACTGAATCCTACTTAATAATGTAGTCTCCATCTCCATGGTACCATTTCCACATAGAAATATAAAATACTAGATGAACCCCCTACAAACCCGGTGGTAGGGCTAACATATACCCAACTGGACCCACTATATTACGAACCTCGAAGGGACCAATATATCTAGGGCTTATCTTGCCCTTTTTACCAAATCTCATGACTCCCTTCATAGGAGACACCTTGAGTTACACTTGCTCCCAAGCCTTGAAGTACATGTCCCTCACCTTTCGATCCGTATACTCATTCTGTCTACTTTGGGCATCCAATATCTTAGTTTGAATGAATTTTACCTTTTCTTGAGCCTCTTTCACCAAGTCAGTGCCCAAAGGTTTGACATTTCCCACCTCAAACCATCCAATAGGTGACCTGCACTTTCTCCTATAAAGTGCCTCAAATGGAGCCATATCAATGTTGTAGTGGTAGCTATTATTGTATGAAAACTCATACAACGAGAGGAACTAGTCCCAATAACCACCAAAATCAATAACGCAGGCTCTCAATATATCCTCTAGCACCTGAATTGTCCGCTCTGACTGACCATCAGTCTGAAGATGAAAAGTTGTGTTAAAAGTAAGCTTGGTGCCCAACTCCTCATGCAACCTATCCCAAAATTTAGAAGTAAACTTTGCATCCCTATCTGAAATGATAGAAAGTGGCACCCCATAAAGTCTGATGATCTCCTTGACATATATTTTTGCCAACTGCTGAGAGTTGTAATCTACCCGAACTGGCAAGAAATGAGCTGATTTCGTCAGTCGATCAACTATCACCCAAATAAAGTCATAATTTCCCAATGTCTTAGGGAGCCCCACCACAAAATCCATGGCAATATGCACCCACTTCCACATAGATATAGGCATCCTCTAAATTAAACCTGTAGGCCTTTAGTGTTCATACTTTACATGTTGACAGTTATGACACTTGGACACATAATTCACTATGTCCCTCTTCATCCCCGACTACCAATAAAGCTGCCTCAAGTCACGGTACATCTTGGTCATGCTTGGATGAATAGAATAATGCGAGCCATGGGCCTCTGAAAGTATATCACTGATCAAGTCACTAACTCGAGGAATACACAACCTTTCTTTAAACCACAAAACCCCTCCATCATTGAGAGTGGCGTCCGCACCCTCCCCGCTCACTACCTTATTCTGGAGTGCATTCAACTTCTTATCCTCGAATTGTTTGGCCTTAATATGCTCCACAAAGGTTGATTTTACCTCGACACTAGCCAATATTCCACCCTTGTCTGAGACCCCCAACTGCATGCTTAAGGATGCTAGAGTCTAAAACTCTCTATCTAATGGTCTCCTAGACACTCTCAAGAATAACAAGCTGCCCATACTTACGGCCTTTAGGCTCAATGCGTCTGCCACCATATTGGCCTTACCCAGATGATACTGAATGATCACATCATAGTCCTTTAATAATTCCATCTACTATCTCTACCTTAAATTCATATGCCTTTGAGCAAACACATGTTGTAGACTACGATGGTCAGTAAAGAC
Source organism: Capsicum rhomboideum (assembly GCA_031232105.1). Taxonomy (NCBI): domain Eukaryota; kingdom Viridiplantae; phylum Streptophyta; class Magnoliopsida; order Solanales; family Solanaceae; genus Capsicum; species Capsicum rhomboideum. The sequence goes on along the minus strand of CP124711.1, from coordinate 27,482,668 downwards.
CTCACATTTGAAACCATAAAGATAGTGTCTCCAAATTTTCAATGCAAATACCACCTCTACTAACTCTAAATCATGGGTTGGGTAATTTCTTTCATGAAGCTTCAACTGCCTCGAAGCATATGTAATAACATTCTTATCCTGCATCAACACAACACCCAAACCCAAAAGTGAAGCATCACAATACACAATGAAATTTTTACCTTCAACCGGCAGTGGAAGAATAGGTGTTGTAGTCAAAAGTGTCTTGAGCTTTTGGAAGCTCTCTTCACACTAGTCTGACCAAACAAACAACACCTTCTTTTGAGTCAACCTTATCAATTGAGTTGCAATGGATGCAAAGTTCTTGACAAATCTGCGATAATAACTAGCAAGACCCACAAAACTTCTTACCTCAGTCACTGAACTAGGCCGAATCCAACTCTTAACTGCTTTAATTTTCTGAGGGTCCACCACCACTCCCTTCTTTGAAACCACGTGTCCCAAGAAGGCAACAGAAGATAGCCAAAAGTAATATTTAGAGAACTTAGCAAATAATCATTTTTCCCTCAGAATTCCCAAAACTACAGGGAGATGGCCTACATGCTCTTCCTTAGTTTTAAAGTACACCAGAATATCATCAATGAACACAATAACGAAAGAATCCAAAAAGGATTTAAAGATGTCATTCATCAAACTCATGAAAGTTACAGGTGCACTATTCAATCCAAAATACATTACCAGAAACTCGTAATGGCCATATCGAGTTCTAAAAGTCATCTTTGGAATATCCTCCTATCTAATCTTTAACTGATGATAACCCGACCGCAAATCAATCATTGAGAAAACTGTTGCACCTTGTAGTTGATCAAACAAGTCATCTATACGAGGAAAAAGATATTTATTTTGGATGGTGACCTTATTCAACTGCCTGTAATCGATAAACATCCTCATACTACTATCCTTCTTCTTAACAAAAAGAACTGGAGCGCCCCAAGGTGAATCACTTGGACAAATAAAACCCTTATCAAGTAGTTCCTGCAGTTGAGCCTTGAGTTCCCTCAACTCTACAAGAGCCATTCAATATAATGGAATAGATATGGGGCGAGTGCCCGGCTCTAAGTCAATACAGAAATTGATATCCCTATTCGGAGGAATACCTGGTAAATCAGAAAGGAACACATCCTGGAACTCAAAAACGACCGAAATCGACTCAATAGAAGGGGACTCTGCACCCACATCTCGAAGATGAGCTAAAAATGCTAAATATCCCTTCCTAACTAGCCTTCTAGCCTAGACATAAGAAATAATCCGTATCGGTTTGGCCTTATACACTCCCTCCCACTCTGGTTCCCTCATCCCAGGCATAGCTAGAGTCACTGTTTTAGCATTACAATTTAAAACAGCATGATACGGAGATAACCAGGTCATACCCAAGATTATATCAAAGTCCAACATATCTAAGATAATTAAGTCTACCCAAGTCTAAAAACCTGCAAACAAAATAGGACAAGACCGACAAACATGGGTAACTACCACAGACTTTCCAATCGCAGTAGAAACATGCAAACGATAGTCAAAACTATAACAAACCAGACTCAGACCCATAGCAAACTGAACAGACACATAAGAATAAGTGCACCCTGGATCACATAAGACAGAAGCCATCCGATCACAGACAGAAATAGTACCTGTGATCACTGTATCAGAAGCCTCGGCATCAGTCTTTCCCAGAAATGCATAACAATGAGCCCGGTCATCAATCCGAGCTAACTCTCTACCAGGCTACGCTCCCGTGCCGCCATTACCACGACCACCTAACTGATTTCCCTGTCCACCCCGCAGATGACCCCTGCCATTAGCCCCTTCTCTACCTGTTGGAACCACTATCAAACCTGTTGTTGTGCCTGGCCACTCGCCTGTCTCACCAGACACTCTTTCTTAAAATGACCGACAACACCACAATGATAACACCCATGCTCCAAAGAACGCCGACTGTCAGAAGAATAAGAAGCCCCTTGGCCTCTAACAACCTGAGTCTGGGAAGGACCCTTAGCCGGAACCATAGTAGAGGCTAGCTTAGATGACTGAATAGGGCGAGCTGGAAAGGCATGCTGGCCCTTAAAATAGGATCCACTGAAATTCCCAACATTTCGAAACTTCTTGGCTAACATCTTAGCTTGTCCTGCCTGCGCCACGCCTTCCAACTTCTTCACATAATCTGACACATCATTAAACCCCTTTCCCATAGAAGTCATTTGCAAAGTCAACACCTGAAAGTCATAGTACAACCCCTTAACAAAGAGACGAATCCTTTCTTATTCCGTAGTCAACAGTAGAGTGGCATAACAAGACAAGGCATGAAACTTAGCCTCATAAGCTGCAACTCACATATCACCCTGCTCCAAAGCCAAGAACTCATCCTTCTTGCAATCACGGAGGGCACGAGGTACATACTTATCCAAAAACAGATCATGAAACTGCTCCCAAGTCAAAGAAGGAAAAACAGGTGACCAACACTCAATGTATGCTCTCCACCACTACTTAGTATCCTTCTCCAGCAGAAAGTTCACAAACTTAACCCCATGCTACTTCACAATACCCGTCTTGTACAGCCTCTCATAGCAATCAATAATAAACTTGAAAGTATCCTCAGATTCTGTACCCTAAAATATTGGAGGTTTCATTTTCAGGAACTTAGTCAACAGGTCATGTTCAGTACCAGTCATCACAGAACCCAAAATCAAACGAGGAAAAGCATTCGTGCTCGAAGTCTCATCCATTCTAAGAGCCATAGCAACAGTAGGGTACGCATCTGGAGCCTGATAAGTTAGAACAGTGGGTGTGGCTCCAGTCCCAGCCAACCAGCTCAAAAAAGCCAACACTTGCTGGATTACCTCAGCAGACATGGAAGGTAAAGTTGCAACCCCAACTGGTGTCACCACATCGAGCTCCATCTCCTGCTCCTCTGCTTCTTTCCTCTACTCAAAATAATCCTGGGGTGGGGGAGAGGATGTTGCCCTCTCATTATCCTGACCCACAGCTGCTCAAGCTCCACCCCGGGGTGTGTGGCTCGTCCCTGTCCTTTCCTTTATCTCCCTCTCACTCATCCTCTTCCCCTTACGACTAGCTTCTCAACTGGAGAGATTGGTGTTGGGGTTGCTGCTCGACTTTTGTTCGACCTAGTATTCACCATCTGCGGACAAAAGAGTGAAGGATTAGATACCAATTTGCATCACCAGATACCAATTGAAATCAAGTCATAGCATGAAAGAAGCAAGAAAGATAAATTTTTCCTAAAGTCCTAGAGCCTCCCAAAGAAAAGTACAGACATCTCCATACCATTCCGTGAGACTCTACAGGACCCATTTTGGTACAACAAGACTGACGAAACCTAAGCTCTGATACCAAGTTTGTCACGATCCAAACCCGTCGTGAGTGGCACCCACACTAATTACCCGATAGGAGAACCAATAACCCCGAAAGCATTGATCAGCACTCATGTAAAAGTACGAGAACTATCCCATAAATAGCGTAATAACCATTCAATCTAACAACTTAAGAAAAAAATACCAAACGAAAATCTCCTAGAACCCGAAAGTCAGTGTACCAAAATATACTAAGAATATCAAGTAGGGATGCAACCTCAAAACTGTAAGAAGTAACAAGTCCAAACAAAGGATAATGTCTAGATAAAAGAAAGAACTCATGGTAGCCCGGATGTGCTGCTCACTCTAAAATCCTGAATCGACTGCTGAAATCACAACTAAGGTCTCGATGAATCCACTGGAATATGTGCTGCACTCACAGAAGTAAATGCAGGTGTAGTATCAGTACACAAATAAACCACAGTGTACTGGTAGGATCATTTGAATAACCCAAGATGGAAATATGTACACTTAACCAAAATATAGTACAATTAGCTAACACATGCTTACACATCAAACATTCAACATATATGTACAAGTAGCATTCAAGAGACAAGCCAACAAGTCAACAAGTGTCATTAAGGCAATGATATGCAACTCAATTCAAGACAACCAATAAGGACAAGCACAATAATACAAATTCCCCGGTTTACTCAAGAAATCGTCATACTAATACATACCTTGAAACCCGTACACACATGCTAAGGGTTATATATCCACCCTCTAGCTATGACCTGCAAGGGACAATTACCATCCATGTACTAAAAACCTCAGATGTGAATGTCTGTAATCCTTAATCCAACAACCTGTGAGAACGTCTCAAATGTCGAAACATTCCACAATTTACAATATAAAGAGGCTAAGTCATAAAACAAGTAGACATAGCAATGACCAAGCACACCACACGGATTAACCAATCATACTATAAAGTAGTTAATCTGCACATATAAAACAAGTTGGATTAAATACACCCCATCACCTACCTCGAACCAAGCTTGCTCAACTCTAAGCCCAAGTTTTGCCTTTCTGTGCCCTTTTCACTGGCTCGTGGTCTAAAACAGGCATACAAACATCGCATTAATGAAATGACCTAACACGGCGGGAATTATAAGCCACCCCCAACCCCCTAAGGTCAGTTCATAATCATTTCTTAACTGTTCTAGGACTATTTCCCTCGTAATTAACCGAAAACTACCAATTTCATGGATTGATTAGTGAATTAATAGAATGCAAGGCCAATTTCATGGTTAATAAACAAGACCTATTAACCTAATGCTCAATTTCACCCTGCACCAGCAAACATACCAAAATCCGTCCTAAAACCCTCCCCGAACTCCGTAATTTACGCCTTCTAAGGATTAAGAAATAATTACAAGTTAAAGGGAGTGAATTCCTTACCTTAACGAAGTTAAACGGAGGTAAACCGATGATTTTTGCCCTAAATCACCTTCCTCTTGGCCCAAAATGAGTTTATAACCTAATAAACTATTTTGGGGTTTAATTCCTTTAATCTGTGGTTTCTACCGCCATAGCAGTACATGACCGCTATAACGGCCTTGACTGTTTTTGACCACCGCTATAGCGGTAATTATTTTGCTATAGCGGTGTGTCAATCTCTATAGCGGTGTCGACAGAATAGAATGTCCATCTTCATCTAAAAATCCCCCTTTTTACAACACACCTTGATCCTTGGATATTTCGAACACTGCCTTTTACTCTAAGGTCAATTTCGGGAGTTCTACTAACCCAAATTCAGTTCTGTAAAATCCTATGGGTTCCTTATCACCTTAGCTAACTAGGAATCAACACCATTCCTTCCAAAATGGTCTAGATTATTCCCAAATTTTCTAATACTACCCCTCGCTTCAAAACGGAGTAAAACTAGCCTAGTCTGAAATTTGTAACTGCCAAATCGAAAGGAATCTAGATACGAAATTTGGAACGTAAAACTTTTACATAACGACCAAGAGGGTCTTTACAACTTCATTACATGTACGATACTCAATATGCACATCTTTGGGATGTCATAATCGTTCATGCCAACTTATGAACTTTTTTGTGCTAGTAAACTCCAAGTTTACCATGACATGTGGTTTTTGCTTTAGTAAATTTCAGATTTACTATTACATGAATAAATTTTCAGATATACTACTTCGGGAGTAAATTTCAAAATATTTTTCTCAATTATTCAACCTCTTTTAGAGGTGAGTCATGATCCCATCACAACAAGTGCATATCTGTATTGATAAGCTTTGTTGAATATTGTCACATTCACTTTAGGAAATGAATCTATGTTTGTAGGATTTATCAAAAATTCTCATTCTTCGAGAATGGAACATAATTATCAAGACGTACCTTAAGTCTATCAAATTATGATAGCTTAGAACCTCTTTAAAGATATTGCTACTTCAGGAGCAAATCGAGGCATACATATAATGTAGAGAATTTTTCTCTAACATATCAACTATAATCACAACAAGCATGTGAAAATATTATTATTTTGTCCCTTTTCCAAGTTCATGTACATTCATTAAACAATTGGCTTCTTTCATACATGTTATGTACTGCTACCACATTCACTTCAGAGAATGGAGCATATTCAATAGGGCATGTATCATGACTTTTCACCAAAAACTCATTATTTTGTCTTAGTCATCATAATATCATCAATATGGTGCATTGAGATTCAAACTCAACGTCTTATCCATATAAAGGCGTTTTAGGCCATAAATTGATGGTACTTGAACCCAAAATCGTATCATCATGGTGCATCGAGATTCTAACCTGATGTCTTATCCTTTTAATGCCATTAAATTTGAATCCATTATTTTACCCTCAATAAATAAATAGGCCAAAATATAACATCACATATTTGATCTATAGTCACTACCATAGAAGAAAATATTATTAATACCAATAAAACGATATGAATATTTAGAACAAAACGCCCCGGGACTCAAGTGTGGGGCTTAGTTATGTGAAGCTTATGCCTCAAGTGCCCGATTGTATGCCCCAAACATGCTCAATGTCCAACGCTCGAGGCTCTCCTTATAGTTCTTACACAAATTATGTCAAATTCCTTAGCCAACACTATGGATCCTCATATTTTTTAAAATAAATAAATGATGCTTAGTAGTTTTTTTCATTTGTAAAAGTAAGAAAATTGAGAGTAACTCAAATAACAAGTCATATTATTGCTTATTTACTATTTGAGAACGGTGTAAGGGTGAACATCACTTAAAATACATATTCAAATTTTTACATCTTTACTTATTATTGGTCTTTATGTTTTTGTCCTATATCTCAAAACTATCATATTTTATTATTTTGTTATTTGAAACTATTTTATTTTTATTCATGAAGAAGTAATGTCTTAATTATAATAATAATAGTTTATTGATTATTTCTTTTAGGAAGGTAAATTGCATAGTATGATAGTCATATATTTTAAGAAATTGCGACTCTTTTATTATTTGAAATTTAAGATTTTAGAGTTGATTTGCATCCTAAAATAGCTTTTATTTCAATGCATTATTTCTACTTGTAAAATGATGTTAGGAGTTTTGATTTCTATGAGCTTTTTAATCATATTTTAATTTTTTAAAAATTATTAATGTATTTTTTTTATAATTTTTGTGTTTAGTATACTATTTTTACTATATTATAAATTAAAAATTAAAGATCTATGGGGCTTACGCTCCATGTCCTGGAACTTACGCTCCATGTCCTGGAACTTACACCTCGCTCCGTAGTATGTAAAATGTCTCGCCTCACGCCTCCGCCTTTTAAAACACTGATATATATACAGTCACACATTTCTATAACGTCACCTCATTATAACGACATTTCACTATAGCGGCCTGATTTTCTCCGAAACTAATTTTTCATGTTATATTTTACTTCTCTATAACGACACTCTATCTATAACAGTAATAGCATTTATTATATTGGTACACTCTTTATAAAATTACCTCTCTATAACAGTATACTCAAATATTATGTAATAATATTTTATAAGAAAATATATTATGTACAAAATAAAATACCAAAATATTTATGGTAATCACCATTAATGTCATGCACACAATAAAATTCAAGTACAAATATCTAATTTAAAGAAAAAAATTATATTTAAATAGCGCACATAAGTTATTTCATAGGGGTATTTACATAAATAGTATAAATATGTAGTCTTATTTACCAATTATAGTACTTGAGTTGAAAGCATAACTTTTTTTACCAAAAATAGCAAAATACATATATAATACATTTTTAAACACAATTTTAATATAGTAACACAAAAACTAACTTGAATAGCATTTAAATGTTTCAAATTTAATTATAATACGTTTTTAACATCATTAATAAGAGAAAAAAATAAACAACAAATTTAACACATTTTGAATTCAATATATTATACGTATTAAAGACGTATTTCAATATGCGTGGTGAATATATATAACTAAAACATTTATAATACAAATGTATTATAAGTATTATACGTGAATTTCAAACATTCCGAATTCATAAAAATGTATAATATTGAATTCGAATTGTATTACAATGATCCTTTACGTTTAATATATTTTGAATTCAATATATTATATGTATTAAAGACGTATTTCAATATGCGTGGTAAATATATATAACTAAAACATTTTTAATACAAATGTATCATAAGTATTATACGTGAATTTCAAACATGTTACAATTTAAATTAGTTTACGTCGTTAGAAATGTATTATATTTGTTATGAAATAACAACTTTCCAATTCATAAAAATGTATAATATTGAATTCGAAATGTATTACAATGGCCGTTTGTTTTTAATACAGTTTTTTAAAATTTCTACATTATTCTCCAGTGAATCACCACCACCACTCCCCCATTTTATCTGGCAAACAAACAACAACATTGCCAACTCCAGCAACCTCCAACCACGACGTCATTTTATGAAGAAACAACAGCCACAACAACAACAAATATGTATTTTGAATTTATCTTTGTTGTCCACAGTACTAAAATTTCTTAAACATTGAATGCATCAGTTGCAATCAAGGCCAAGAATATCCACATTATTCAACCCACTGGTTGAATGCAGCTAAATTGAGAGCAGATGAAACAAATGGAAGATTGGATTCTTTGGAAGTAGAGAAATCTTTGGATTTTAAATGCAAAGGAGACACTGGAACGGAGATTTCTTCAGTGTCTTCTTTGTTGATCCAGTGACAATGAATAGCTCCACGTCGAAGCACAGTCAACAACAACAACAAATCGACACCCCATTTTATCCGACAAACAAACAACAACATTGCCAACTCCGGCAACCTCCAACCAAACAACCCCCGTCTTCTCCGGCGAACTTACGTCGCCGGAGCAACCAACAGTTTCAATACCCACTCCAATTCTCCTCCATCACCAAATAACTCTGTCAAAATTCAATAATTTTGGTCAGATTTGGACAATTTTGGCCAGTTCTAGTTGCTCCATTATTATTCCGACGTGAATGTGGTGACTTGAATTTCACTGTTCCAATTCAGAATCTAGCTTAGTTGGCGTAATTCAGAAGTAAAGTGAAGCAAATGGATGCTGCTGATTCATGGAGTGCCCGTGTTTCTTCTGCTTCCAGGCATTATCAATCTGCTTTTCAATCAAGATCTGGTAAGTTTTTTACCTTTTTGTTGTGGTTTTTCAGATTAAAAATTAGATTTTTATGTGGTGATTTTTGGTGTAGGAATGAAATGGGAGAATCTTGAGGCGGAAATGTTGATGGGAGAATCTTGCTTTGCTCCGGTTCACCGGAGCTTGAAGCTCCTCGCCGGAGAAGACATTGTTGACGGGAGAAGGGAGAGAAGTGAAGAAGAAGTGGAGATCTGTTATTAAAGTTAATACTCAACTATAATTGGTAATAAATTAAAAGTTGTACTATACATGGTAATAATTAATTCAAAAGAATTCATTTATGTAATTATCCCTATTTCATAACTTCACGATGAAAAGGGTACAATTGTTTGCTTTTTTTATAGTCATATTCTTTCTAATTTTGCATACTTTTGTTTGTAACAGCTAAATTAGATCTGAAAGTCGAATGTCAGTATATATATATATATATATATATATATATATATATATAACATCACCTCTCTATAGCAGCCATGAAATCTTCGGACAAACACGGCCACTATAGAAAGGTGTGACTGTACATATATAATTTTAATCCTTGGAGAAAGCAAATTATAAGGATGAACATTAGTACTATTTGTGTAAAAGAAATACCAATTATCGTATAGCTTAATGTTGCAGTAGTAGCATACAAATTACTTTAATATCAAGATAAGCATGCTATAGTTAATTAGTTATAGCCTGATCAGTCACCGTATTCACACAAATTTTGGCAGACAATCAATAGTTTTAACTGTTAATAATCCAGAAGCAGGTAGGAGACAAAGTTACATTGGAACGTATTACCTAGTTCATTGGCAAAGGATTAATAGCCCGTCTAGCCGTGCTGATAACGTGTTATGAACTAATAAAGAAAGACAAGAATAATAAGGGAAAGAAGAGAGAGCTTCTTATTTCTCTTGAGAGATTGTATTGAGAGATGAATGATGAATTACAATGAAGGAAAATCCTTTTATTTATAATAGAAAAACCAACTTGATCCCTAACTAAATAGAAAAACCAACTTGATCCCAAAGTTAGGGCTTCTAATTTTTCATTTTTTCTCCTATTCCCTCCGTTCCAAAATACTTGGCCCCTTTGGACTTGGCTAGCCCCTTAAGAACCAAATGATTGAAGCTATATTTTTATCAATTTACCCTTGTACTCTAATAATTAAATAATGATGATGAGAGTAAAACCAAGAAGTATTTAATTGATGGCATGCATGGATTGTTCCTTACCAAGTGGCGGTCTAAATACACTTAGTACTCCAATACAGAAATTGAAGAAGTATTTAATTGATGGCATGCATGGATTGTTCCTTATCAAGTGGCGGTCTAAATGCACTTAGTACTCCAATACAGAAATTGACTCTCTATATTCACTTACTACTCCAATATAGAATTGACTCTTCATATTCACTTAGTGTACTCCTACTACTCATTCTAACAGATTAAGATAGTTATCAAGGTGCGTATTTTAACAAAATTATCCAAGTTTCAAGTTTCAACTTAAAATTTTAAATACTATTAAAACATATTTGATTTAAAAAAATATGAGTATATGTTTAACGAACTGGTGTGATACTTAATGTAACCAAGAGAATTTAGAAAGAAAAAAAGAAAAGAAAAGATACCATATGTTTAATGAAATGAAGTCAAAAAAGGGAGAAAAAGGGTCACATAGGTATTTGTTAATTATATTTAATAGCCTTGAACCTGTTGTGATACTTAATACTCCCTTTGTTCGGTTTTATTCCTCACAAATTTTATAATTTGATTTTTCCTTTTACTTGTCATTTTTCACTAATCAAGACAAGACAACTTTATTTTTCTATTTTACTCTTAGCATTAATTATTTTTTCTCCAAATTAATTCAAGACACAATAGTAAATATCATTTAATAGGGGTACTATGGTAAAATAGCTACGTCATTAATTATTTTTCTTAATGGATGAGCAAGTTAAATTGTGACAAATAAATGCGAACGAATGGAATATAATATTAGGGATAAAACTGAAAATGAATTTCAAAATAGCATTGATTTTATAAATAGGCTAAGTAATTTAAAACAAATCAAATTAAAAAAAAAGCCAAGTATTTTAAAATAGAGGAGTAACAAACATATAAGTAGCATTCAATATAATACAAATGTATTTATAATAGAATGGAGGAAGTTATTTATTTTTAGTAACAATGATAAGTATGTTCGGATGAAGTGAATAGTAATTTATTTGTGAGCGAGAGCAAATGTGAGCCAGACGGAAAACCCTCTTATTGAACCATCGACATTATTTACCTGTCCTCTGAACGAACAAAAGCCCTAGGTAATTTCAATTCGATTCGACTCACCTCTCGAGTTCTTCCTGTTGACAACGCTACAAGGTAATTTTTTATTTTTTTTTTCTTTAAATACCCATTAGCTTGGATTACGGCTTTTTTGTTAATGAATTTGCGTTTTGTAGATTTTGCAGTTAGTTGAGGGTGAGGATGAAGAGGGCAATGCCATGGAGTGATGATGAAGAAAACGATACATCCTCTTCTGATGATGAATCTTCAACACCTGATAACAAGATCAATGATAAACATAAATCTTCTCAAGGTAGTAACTCTTTTCCTTCATTTCTACTCTCCAAAAACTCCATTTGCTCGAGAATTTTACTCTTTCAAAACACTATTATTACTAAATCAAGGATTATTATTATTTTTTCTTTTTTGAAAATGCTGTGGTGTCCGGGCCAGCATGTGTGACTAGTTTCACCCTGACATCATGGACGAATATGTTTTTGCTACCAAAGAAAAGGAATACTGTTTTGTCACTAAATATAGGGTTTTTTGAAAGCAAACTATAGGTAACTGCTTGTATAGTTAGAAATGTAAAAGAGAGCAAGTAATCTGGATTCCTGTTTATACCGTCAGTTGTATAACTTAAATTTGAAAAAAAAGTATGATCATTTGTGTCCTTTGATGTGTAAGGTCTGCGTAAACTCTACCCTCCCCAGACACCACTTGTGGGATTTCAATGGGTATGTTGTTGTTGATGTGGATGTGACGGATACCCCAATATGAGACTACTACTTGCCTATTAATGTTTCCGGGTCTAGTTAAACTTGCTCCCTATTACTTCATTGGGAATTCTAAAGAATTTTTATTTTTATTTTTTTCCAAATTTTCTAGCATAGTTTGATCTGGTGATGGAGATCAATATAGACTCATGGAATAAATCTCCACATCCATGAATTTACAGAGTCTCAAATTCGACCAAGGATCTTAATTCAAGCCATTTTGTATTCTAGCATCAATATAGTTCTGGTTCAATAACTTATAGGCAATTTAAGTTGGTTTGTATGGGATACTACTGTACTTACTAGTTATTGGTGACAATGGGTGCAAAGTTAGTATAAAATATGTTCATTTGGGGTCCTTTGCTTTTGATAGAATTGAAACTCTAAGGTTATCCTGCAGCTTGTTCATGTTCTTAAGTTCTTGGGTGCATCCTTCTTTGGGAATTGTAGGCAATTATCTTGTTTATTTTCTAGTACTAATTTGTTCTAGCGATGGATAACCACGTAGATGTATGGAAAAAATCACTAGACTCCATGATATCCGTTATTTGGCATAGGCTCAAGTACCAAGGATTCAGAACAACTAGTTTCAATTCTAGCTCAATATAGTTCGGGTTATATAGCTTATCTAGGCAATTTGAGACAGTGTGTATGGGATTCTGCTGTGCCTACTGATCATTTGTGACTAATGAGAAAACTGCAGAATTAGTATGAACATGCTATATTTTCAAAAGTAATATCAATGTGTATATAAATTTCAAGCGGAAGGCAGTTGATATGCTCCCACATACTGCTGAAGGCTAGATCTACTACTGTATAAATGACTTAGGAGAGTACCTTTGTTGTTGGACCTGCTTTGCTCAGTTTTCAAAGTAGTTTGTTGTCCTGTATATCAGCAAAATTATCAATTACTTGATGTATAACGGCTAACTTTGTCTTGTTCAGCTGAGTCTGCAAAGCGGAAGAGCAAAGGTGTGGACTTTGAAGCTCTAAGCCGCCACGGGTATAGAGGTGGATTATCTGTCTTGAAAGTTCCACCACCCAAGGAGCCAGATCCAGAACAGAATTGGTCTTGGTCAAGTGGGAAGGAAACCCGGGAAAAAGAGAAGGAAGAAACTTATGAGGAGCGTCAGAAGACGAGGGCTGCACTTGCAGAAGCAGAGGAACTGGTTCACGCACGAACTCAGAGAGAGAGGAAGAACTATTCTTTCTCACAGAAGGAGAAGAGGAAGAGAGATCTGGGTCAGGCTAGCAGAGGGAAGAGTTACGTTGAAGAGGAAAAGAGGCTGCTAAGGGATAATGGCGTTTACTCTGGATTTGATTCCTGATTCACGAGCTGTGCTTTTTAGCATTTTTATCATGTAAAGAGTTGTAACAGTTGGTTATGACTATTGAGCACGCACTATATCCAGATTATTGTTGTCAACATGAAAATGAATTTATGATACCTCCATGGTCATTGCATGAGTACCAACAGATAAATCTAGTCAAAGTTGATGGTCGAATATCCATCTGATGCTCAATATTGTAGTACTTTCCAGTAGCTTTGTCTTTGTTTGTTAAGTGCTCAAGTCCTAAGTTTTGAAAAAAGCTGTTTATGCCGACTTCCTCAAGTTTACCTATTAAGGCACCCAGGGACCCAGCTGCTCCTTGTGAAGAGAAACTTGGCTCAGTTTATATGATACTACTCTTTTCATTTCGAAATTACTGTTTCCGCTAAGGCAGTCTTTCTAAGACTAGCATTTCTGGGACATCCTATATTATTTGACAATTAACATCATTCTAATTTTCACAAATGAAGTCAAACTCTTTGAATCTGATACGGTGTCTTTCTGCCAAACTAGCTTTCTAGCAATTATTTTAAGATTTTTCACCACTGCAGCTACAATATAATCAAGTTTAGTGTTGAACTTCTTGCCAAAGTCAAATTACATCACATACAATCAGCTTTGGATCCCCTTCTGAAATATAATATTTTGCAAATAAAATCGAAACTAATTCTTGGTTATAAAAAAGGTATCGACTCCTTTAACGAGAGCAAAAATTCTGATAAGGTGACTAAAGCCGTCCAAAAATTGCTTTAGGTCACAGGTTCAAGTCCGAAGGGTGATACTTTTGACTCTCCTGGTGTAAAACCCCTGCTCCGCCACTGCATACAATGGAGCATTTCATTTCACATGAACAGTAGCTTGCAGTTACCAGGGTGGCCATCAATCATTAGGTAACTTTGGTTTTCATAGTTGGTAAGATCAAGGTTCAAATATCGGAACTTCCATTTTGGAAAATTGGAGTTCTAAACACAAAAATACAAAGTAAATACTAAAATAGTTATGGTTCCGTTGTTGGTAGCAAAATAGAGTGAATAGTACATTCATTTAGCAACCACAAACTACAATGTGGCGTAATACTAGAAAGTTCTCAAAAACCAAAAATTTTATAGATATTTCGAACATCTGCACGTACCAAAAATATGATACACCACTGACACACCCTAGGTTGATCACTGGACCTTCTCTTGCCCTGAACTCCAGTCAAGCAGAAACCTCTTCTGAAATGTAGGCTATCCGGGCTTACTAGAGAGGGAAACAATTCTTTCAGCCTACACACAAAATTTAATCTCTTTTTAAGTTAGATGCCCGTATTCTGTTCTCCAGATTAGACAGTACGTCTTCCGGAGAGTGCCTTGTGTATTGCTCTAATGGTATTTGGAGTAGTTCTGCAGCAACCTCCTACCAGGGATGCTCCTGCCTCACACCATTTATTAACATAAGGAACAAAATCTTCATCTGTTATCCCAGTATTACTCTGCAACATAGAGGAAACGGATATTAGGAGGATAAACTCGAAGTAATTACATCCATAGATATTTGCAAGAACATCTAAAAACCACACGATTACACAGCTGGTGATTAATATGTCTGGATTAATCAACTACATACAGAGCACAAAGTCCTTTAAAATTTCTGGTTGTATTAAGCCTGAGGACCTATACTGTTTCCTTTCTCTTTTCCCCTTTTCTTAAAGGAAAAAAAAACAAACTTGAAACTGAAGTGGCTTTTCTCCAGTTACTTCGTGAGCAGATCATTAACTTTTGGTTTCGGTTTACTTCATAAAGCTTCAGTATTTAGATTTCTTTTGCTGTCTTGATATGTCTTTCTTCTTTTGTGCTTCAAGGCAGCATTTTTAGCTACCTAATAAAGTAGAAATGGAAAAAATTTCACATTAATGCTTGTATAATTTTTTAAAAAGCACATTTATGCTTGAATGTTGAGAATTACAAAGGTTAAAGACCATAATATCATCACTTAGCAAGTGTGGAGCCTAAAGGAAAAGATGAAAGTGCCCTTTCTCGAAGATATTGACCTCTAATAACTCTTTAACATTCACATTAAAGAAAAAGAAACTGCCTCAGGGGTTAGCTCAATTAGCAAAGGTTGCGGGATTTGTGTCTTATGTCACAAATTTGATGCCTGTGCCAAGCGAACTAAGTCCAATATTTAAGTGGAGAAGGGTAGAGGGGTGGGCCCATCATCCCCGAATTTGAAGGTTGCCGCTCACCCAAAGGGTTGGCTCCACATGAATTTCTTGGCCAATTAAAGTAAGAAACTCATCATAGTTTCTATTCATCATCTCATGTTGTCTGCGAGAAAGGAAATGACCTAGTTTCTTTCCTACAAACCACTGACTAGGGATAAGCACATAAGTGTGCTGTAAATCTAAGAGAATCAACAAGCCTTTTCAGTGACACTCAATAGGTACAGTTAAAAAGCAGAAAGTCAATGAGGAGAAGTACTCACCACCCACTCCTTCCGAATGCCATCGTAACTCTCACCACTGTTGGGATATATAAGGATTGGTTTTGTTGTTACCTGAGAAATGCAAGTGAAAGTTAACAAACTATATCATAACAATAGATCTATACACGCAACCTAAGCTTAAATTGAGAATTTTCCATTTGCTTGTCTGGACCCACTAACATTTCTCCCTTATGGGAGGGAGGGCGTTAAAAAGGGTAGCCCGGTGCACTAAAACTCCCGCTATGCACAGGGTCCACGGAGAGAGGAGAGTTAAAAAAAAAAAAAAATTTGAACACTTAACACAATTTCACTTGTTATGTTCCACCTATAATCCAAACAAGAGAAAAAAGTAGGAATCATTTTCTCTCGTTCTAATTTTCCTCCATATCCTTTTTTCTCCTTGTCCAGATTAACGTTAGAATCATTTGTTCAATGTAAGCTAGTTTTCACCTTTGAACTGCTAGCATTGCAAGAACTAACATGGGGCATCTGCAATTACCCCAAGCACCAAGAGTAGTTCTTTGACCGCATGTATTCATAGATACAAAATGAGAAGCATCCTAGTGTAGACCTTCAACAAGGACAAACAAATGGCTCCATGACCCCTGAATATGAAGGCATTATACCCAAGACAAGTAGGTTTTGTAGGCCCAAAACAGCTAATTATGTTATCATCACAAGTGCAATATGACAGAAACTTGTGTTTCCATGTGTAAGTAAAACCAATTCTTTATACCCAAGACAAGTAGGTTTTATAGGCCCAAAACAGCTAAATATGTTATCATCACAAGTGCAATATGACAGAAACTTGTGTTTCCACGTGTAAGTAAAACCAATTCCTTCTTCCTTTCCACTTATGGCTCTTGGTGGTCTATGAAACTAAGTGTAAGAGTCAAATAATGAAACTTGTGGATAGATGGGTCGATAAGACAATGATGAGCCATTTGCCATGAACCTGATGAGCTACTTTCTTGATTTGGAGATATAGTAACGAAGGAACTAAAGACATGACGTTTGAATTTTGACAAATATAAGCTTTCCTAAGGTCAGGTTTAACTTGTTTTAATCATTTCACTTGTCTGGAAGGTTCAGCTTGTAACAAAAGATTGGAAGACGTTTTTGGTTGACCAGGTGTTCCAGTCTGAGTTTTAGTAAAGCCATTGGAACAAAAAATATTCAACTCATTTATTCTTACAATATCCATCTTTTCTAGTAAGCATAAGCAGCCACTAAAAGTGTCACTAACGATCCCGAATTGATTAACAAACTCTAGTGAAAGAAAAACAGAATGAAGTCAGGAACATGAAATTAAAACGTACCGGCTTGATGGATAGAATAAGATCCAGAATAAATCTAGGAGGGGTACAGTTGATTCCAACAGCTAAAACTTTTTCACATGATTCACCAATTGCAGCACATTCTAATAAAGAATCACCACTGACCACATTAACACCATCTTTAGAGTTGAAGGATAACCAGGCAGGAGTCTTTATGTCTTCTTCCTTAAGTAGCTCAACAAAAGCCTGGACAGGAGCTAATATCTGTCAATCTCCAGATCTCAACAAAAGAATACAAGCTACTACTGCACAACTTCACCACATTATACAGTGGTATTAACTTCTTGTCTTGTCACAAACAGCATTTCAGATAATTATTGTCCATAGCATTTCATAAAGAATGATGACAGAAGCATACCACTAATTTCTACTAGAGGCAAAGGCAATAAATAGCATCAAAGATCTCCTAAAAACTCAACAAAAGCCTGGACAGGAGCTAATAGCTGTCAATCTCCAGATCTCAACAAAAGAATACAAGCTACTACTGCACAATAGGCTTCACCACATTATACAGTGGTATTAACTTCTTGTCTTGTCACAAACAGCATTTCAGATAATTATTGTCCATAGCATTTCATAAAAAATGATGACAGAAGCATACCACTAATTTCTACTGGAGGCAAAGGCAATAAATAGCATCAAAGATCTCCTAAAAACTTATAACCAACAACGACCATACCTGAGCTTCCAGCTTATTAGGCACCGTCTCAAAAGCTATTAGATCAGCACCAGAGTCTGCAAGAAGCTGAACCCTTCTTCTATGAAAATCCTTTAGAAACTTGAGATCAACCGCATCCCCATATTCTCCACTGCAAATTGATAAGCAAGTCAGTTTCACATGCATGAGAGGCTTCTCGTGGTCTGTGCTTAAGAGGCAAAGAAAATGTTACTGAGTTGACTACAAACTAATGAGTGGTTTTGCAAATATTTGGGGCATGTATTTCCAAAACTTTTTTGAGAAAGGTAACATATTTTCCAGAACGCACACTAATGCACAAGACGCAAGATAACATAGAATATCAAAAGTTAACAGGGATGACATGGAGCTTAACAACAACATACCTAGTGTATTCCCACAAAGCGGAGTCTGGGGAGGGTAGAGTGTACGCAGTCCATACCTCTACCTCAGAGGTGAGGTAGAGAGGTTGTTTCCGATAGACCCCCGGCTCAAGACAAAGGCAGTCATAAAAGGAGTACAAGAAACAAGAGATAGTAACAAAACAAAACTACCACAAAATAACCATCAATCTACTCGAAACAACAGACATCAACAAAACTCCAAGAACAAGAAACTACAAGCGTAGCACTACAACTACTGGTACGGACAATAAGACAAAGCACTCCTACCTACTAGCATGGACGCACTCCTACCCACTAACCTTCTACCCTAATCCGCGTCCTCCACACCTTCCTATCTGGGGTCATATCATCGGTAAGTTGTAACCATGCCAAGTCATGTCTAAGCATCGTACATGGAGCTTAACAACACGCAAATAAATAAAAGAGCAGATTCTCAGAAAATGCCTATAAGGAACAAGCAGCTAAGCATCCTTACAACCCATAAAAAAATCCTTAATTTTGGCCAAGTAAATAAACCTTTCATTAATCGGAAAACTTCTGCATATATCAAAAAAAATCCTTAGGTTCCTAGCATGGAAATCACATCAGACCAGAGAAAGAAGAGGAATAAAGTTCTAATTTTCTTAAAACTACCTGTATTCAGAACCATCAGCTAAATATGCCCCGTAACTCCCAACAGATGCTGCAACTAAGATAGGACGCTGTTTGAGAACCTTTCCATCAGTGCTATGATCAGACAAAGATTCACGGCATCTATTATAGTAGACATCTCGTGCTTCACATGCAATCTCAACGCTCCTTTTGAGCAATGATTCACTTTCTTCTATAGAATATCCTTTGGCTTTAAACCCCTGGATAGTTGCCTGTCCAAAAATGAGAAACCATGAAACTAGTCGCAAGGATATAGATAGAACTCGAGTGCATCCATGCACAATTGATCATGCATAAACAGTGTTATCAAAAGCAAAAAGCGCAAAAAATCTCTAAGGTCTGTTGGGGCTTTAAGCGCAAAGCGCAATTAAAGTGTGGGCTTTAGTGAAAAAAAAAAAGCGCAACGGGAGAAAAGATATATATATATATATAAAAAGCATGAATAACAATATTGAGTGACCAAAATATCCACTAAAAGTTGATAGCCTTATTTACCCTTTTAAGTTAAAATTTCCTCCATCTGGAAACTGACTAATGGGTATAAATGTAATTTTATATCAGGACTAAACATAACAGTTTTCTATTAGGACTAAGTTTGTGATCCTAAATATTTTGTTTTTATATTTAATTAACGTGCTTTTCAATCTTCTAATTATAAGGTGCAGATGAAGGAATTAACAATATAATGTGGAGAAGGGTAAGTGGATCTTCAATCAAATCCAGTTTTATTAAGTATTACATATATCTTGACGTATTTTATTCAGGTTTTATGCTCCATATATTTATCAATCTTTGTTCTATCAAGTATGTAAAAGGTTTTGAAATATATGCGACAGACTATGGGAAAAAATAATCAGCAAAATAGCATTTTTTGTAGGCCACAGGAGCCATTGGTTCAATAAGATGAGAAGTGATTATTTGATTATTTCTGATCGAAAGAAATATGAAATAATCAGTTAATGTAGATTTTTTCCTTTTGTCAATTCTAATAAGCTCATAGTGAAAATGATAGCCTGTTTGGTCAATCTTTTCGGAGGCTAAAAAGTATTTATTTAATTATTTTTAAAAATAGTGCTTACTTTAAAAAAGTAAGGCGTTTGGCACAAGTACTTTTTGGAGAAAATATAACATGAGTACTTTTATCTTACCATAAATTAAACAAAATTAAAGCATGTAACATTATTACTTTAAACATTAAAATCGAATTTGTATTTTGTAATAGACCGTGAATCCTTACCTGTGAGTAGAGTCAACTCCACCCTTTCTAGCTATTACGTAATTAAAAATATTCATATTCTTGAAGTTCTAAAGCTATAGGAATTTCATATGGCAAAAAATAATTATTAATTTTTGAGGGCCTATTACCTCTCTTCGTATAAGAGTTTTATTAGCAAGCATTGCATTCTTACTATTGCTTTTGGAATACGATAATGAATTCCATCTTGGAATTGAGAGTTGGATCTCAAGTCGAGGTCGAAAGTCGGCGTCAGGGCCGAAATATCCGGTCAGTGTCGAGTTTGGGCATCGAAATCAAATCCAGAGTCGAGTTCGTATCAAGGTTGGATCTCGGGTCTAGGGCCTCGTGTTTGGTTTGAGGTGGAGAGTCAGGAGTCGAGTTTTAGGGTTTGAAGTTGGGTCAAGAGTCGAGTCACGAGTCGGCGTACAAATTGGGTCCATGTCGGATCAAGAATCAGGATCTTAGGTCATGTGTCGAGTCAGGGTCAGGAGTTGGGCCAAGAGTCAAGTTACGAGTTGGGGTACAAATTCGGGTCCCATGTTGGGTCAAGAATCAGGATCTCAAGTCATGTGTCGAGTCGGGATCGGGTGTCGGGACCCGAATCGAGGTCAGGTTCTAATGTAAAGATCGGGAGTACATTTTTGTACCTCATAAAATAAATTTATATAGTTATTAATAATTATCTAATATTTTTTTGCGATGACTGAGGTTGATAGAGGATAACATGCAAAGCACGTTCTCAGAGACTAGTATATATATATATATATATATTTAGCCCAAAGTCAGGCCTTTCCCCGAACCCTGCGCATATAATTATCTAATATTTAATGCACCGGGATGGCCTTTTTTTTTTTTTAATATTATGTTTAGCCCAAAACTAATAATTATAAGCATGAGTGACAAATATATGAACAAAGAAATTGAAAAAGAATTATGATAAAGTGAAATATCAATTGTTTAGTGTCGCCTCTTCAGAAGAAGCTCATTGGAAAGGAAAGGTTGTCTTAGAACCTTGACGTCATTGAAGCGCACATTAAGCGAGGCGAGGCGCTCAACACGTTTTGACCCTCGCTTCACGGCTTAAGCGCGCCTTTGATAACGCAGCGCATAAGACATAGAGAGGGGAACAATAGTTGCGAATGACAGAAGTGGTACCTGATAAGATGAACTGAGTATTATATCCGCACCAGCTTCAAGGTAATCCAAGTGTACCTGCTCTATTTAGTACACCATTGAGCCATGTAATAGTACAAAGAGAAAAACTTCATGCACAGAAAATATTTAAGAAAGGTGATACCACTCTACGTTCTCAAGCTATTCCAGCAAAGCTTTTGATATGTGACGAAATTCATAGTCTAAACCTTACAACAAAAGCCACAAAGGACACCGGAAAGGGAAAGAATCAAAGTGAAGATTGGCAATTGCCAAATGTTGAAATCTACAGATTCATTTGAGTTAGCTATGCCAAGGGCCAAGAGCTTTTAACCATTAAAGATGAGACCATCACATTCAAAATTATATTGGAGATTGTAGACATGGTAACACTTAATGGTCAACAATTCACTGAATTACAGTGCTTCTATTGAATTTTCGTGCCTGTACCACATAAATATTTTCATCAAACAAATTCAAAGGTATATAAGCAATGCTGACCATATTACAGATATTCGTAATGGTACTACATAGGATGTTCGCGATGTTGCATTCCACTATTCCAGAAACTGTTCCTATTTTCTCATTCCTCTAAAAACATATAAATAACAGTTCCAGCATTTTTAAAAATAATGCTTCCTTCGTTGTATATTTTGTGGAAAATGCACATATTCAAAATTATCAAAGTATTTTCTCTTATCCAGTGCCTTTAATTCTCGATAAAGAACACAAACTGGCAAAAAGTGAAATCCATAAATGAAAATAGGAACTTCTCCAGCAGCATGCATTTGCTGAAAGGTTTCAACTTCTATAAAGAAGAGATAAGTCATTATCTTACAGCAATTTTGTAACAAATGGAGCAACAAGAAGCAAAAGAGAAAAAAAAATAAAAACAAGAAGAGGAGGAAGTGTTATGCTTTTACATTAGGTCTACTGAATGGTTGAAGGGGATTGCCAGACTTAAAAGATGGATAAAAGAAATAAGGAAGCTGAATAAATGGAAAAACTATCTGTAAGTTTGTTTACGTATCATATTTTTTTTTTTGATAGGGAAGTATCATATAGAATTAATGATTTACCAGAGTATTTACAGCGTTTTTTATAATTAATCATCTATCTTTTTTAATCATTAACCATTCCTTCTTATTGGATTTGCCTTAGTGATACAGCAGATGGAGGAGAATTACTAGTTTTTCCTGCCCCTCCTCCTTGGTTTCCCCGAGAAATTCTTTGCAAGTAATTTTTTGGTATTGAGGCGTAAAATTGTTGTTAAAAAAAGTACCATAGCTAGTTGTTTCATTAGCAAAATATAGTTTGACTCAAATCTCACATATTAAGGTATCACATCTCAACTTAATTTTTTTGAAAATTGGTTATTCCTGGGCAAATGTTGAGTTTCTGAAGAAGCTCAAAGGATCTTTTGAGTTGAAATTTTTGCTATTTGAAAAAGTATGAAATAGGTCAATCTCTCCTATTGAGTCACGTGAAGATGCAGAATCAAAAAGAAGAGAGAGTTCTCAAGGGATTAGTGGTCCATAAAGTAAGTTACTTCCCATGCATTTATTTAACAATGTGTTCTAACAACTTGTATGAGATATAGTTGCTAGAAAAGACAAAATCCCTGACACATTATCAGAAAGTTTCTCAGTGTGCAAGACAAAAATACTGCCCACACCCACACACCCTCCCCCCCCTCCCCCCCCCCACACACACAATCCCCTCATGCTTCTGCAGTAAAGGTAATCCTAATAAAAAATACAGACGGTGGTTCAACTTATCCACATAACCCTGGTGTAAAGAACTGATCTGAAAGGATAATCCTTTTTCTCTATATCCACTTTATCAAGTAAGTATCGTTTAGCCATGAAATTCTTTTACTTTTTCCCGGAGTTCAATTCAAGAAACCATGTTGGGCCATAAAACTCCAAAAATTTTCAGGAACTTGACAAACACCAAGCTAGCTGTTTTCACCTTTTTCACTCCTAATTTCTCATAAAAATCCATAAACAACTCCAATCTGTATTCATGTCCAAACACAACTCTAATTTTCAAATATCATTTTTCACTTTGAAAGCAAAGACTTTTTTTTTATAACCGTTGTGGCCGGGTAGCTTGCCCGCACCTCAACTTATTCCAAGGGATATCTGCCACCTCTCGCCAGCAGCAGGTATCAGGTACCTCTGTCCACCAAGGCTATCTCTGCTTGGAATTGAACCTGAGACTTCATAGTGCTCAATCCACGTCATTAACCACTAGGCCACACCCTTGGGTGCCAAAAACTACTCTCTTTTTTTTTTCAAATACTCACAATTTTCATGGCCAAATGCCCCCTATATAGAAAGGGGAACACGAAACATGACAAGTGAAAGACTAATAGAATACAAAAAGGTAACTGAACTGAAAAAAATTTTAAAAAAAAATAAAATAAAATCTATTCAGCTTAGTATAATAATAATAATAATAATAGAGTATTATTAAAGAAACGGTAGAAGAAGCATACAGCGCGGACGAGGTGAGGATCAGTGAAGAGACATTTAGCGCTCCAAAGAGGGTCATTAAGGTCCGCCCCATGACGTTCGAGCTCCGTCGCAAAGCCGCCGTCGATCACAGCAACGCCGCCACATTTGTGGAGGAAATCTTTGACGAGGGAGGAGGAAGAGAAGGACTTGCCATTGACGTCGGAACTACCCATTTATTGTAAATTCGTCCGCCGCCGCCGCCGGGAAATCTGTGGAGTTTTTGAGTTGGTTGGGATGTAATGTGTAATGTAATGGTTGGTGGTCTAATGGGAAAATGACGACTCAAGAGGAGTAATAAATTGGCAAGATCTGTAATGTGTCCATACTTGGAACTATAACTTAGGAAAGATTTGGTTTGACAAACATATGCTCACTCCTTTTTTTAGTTGTTACATTTCACTTTTCAAAAGTTAATTATAATTATATTAATTTTAAAAATTAAATTAAATTAAATTAATTTAATATTTTTAAATTAAAATCCGTGGAGTTTTTGATTTGGATGGGAGGGTAATGTGAAATGTAATGGGTTGGTGTAATGGAAAAATGACTATTGAGAAAAGTAATAGATTGGGAAGATCTGAAGTCTTTTAAAACTTTGGAATCATTTTAGTTTGAACTTTGGACAAAACACATTGGGTGTGTTCGGTATGGGGAGGAAAAGTGTGTTCCGTATGAGGAAAATTAGGCGGGATACGTTGGTTCGGTTTGATTTGATTTTATGTATTAACAGTTTAATTTATTAATTTTTGGTTTATAAATATGCTATTTTGATAATTAAATTATTAACGATTTGGTTTTTAGTTTAACCCATAAGAAAATGTTACTTCAATTTTTTTTTACTTTCACTTGTTTTTATTTATTCATATATACATTACCTGTATAAAAGTTTGCACAAATTACAAGCAGATGCAAACTCACTAATGTAGTAACATTATATCAATCTCTCAAGGCGAAATGGTCTATTAGACCCTTGTACTTGTCCGAGTTTGTAAAGTGGACACCTCTACTTAGCTCTTTGTCATCTGAACCTATCAATTCATCAAAACACAAGATTTTAAACTCCTCTTACCATGTGTGTTGCTTACTCGCCCTAAAATGAATGACATGTCAGATCCACGTCACATAAATTAATGTCATGTCATAATTATATTTATTAATTATTTTTTAAAATTATTAATCAATAATATTAAATAAAAAGTAAAATAATAAATTAAAAATTTATTTATCTCACCTTCCTCTACCTCCCCTAACCCACAAACTCCCTCACTACAGTTTTCGTTTCTTTTCTCTTCCACACTACAATTAGAACAACCAATACTCCATCCATTAACAATATCAAAAAACATCCACCTCCAATTTCATCTTCCCCATTCCACATCAACACAGCCGGCTATTGCCGGCCGGTGAACTAAGTCACCTACTCAATTGACACCTTCCTTCGTTGAAAAATCACCACCAACCAGTGAACTAGCTCCATCCAAACCAACCGACCCGCCATCCAAATCAAACAGTGAGTTTCTTGTTTGGGTCCATTGTCGAGGTTCTCCCTTTTTTCAATGTTCTTTTTCAGATATTAATTGAAGTTTTTTGGTGGTGAAAAATGGGGGGAAATGGAGAGGTGGGGTAAAGGAAGAGGGTGGGTGGAGCAAAGAAGAAGAATGTTACATTTCTTTTTTTTAAAAAAAAAAAATATTTTTAATTAAAAAATTTTGTAGGTACGTGCCTTGTACGCGTGAAATCACGCATTTATTCCAACTCACCCATTAAGTTGCCACCTAAGCTTAGTGAACGGTCAAAAGGGTTTAAAATCTTGTGTTTTGATGAATTGAGGGGTTCAAATGACAAAGTACTAAGTAGAGATGTCCACTTTACAAACTCGGACAAGTACAAGGGTCCAATAGACCATTTCACCATCTCTCAAAAAGAAAAATAATTTAAGTTTCATAATGATGGCTAGAACTCCACCAAGCCAACAACTTTAGAAAGAAAACAACAAAACTAATTCCATACCTATAAAATGCAAAAGAAAATGGGATCTGTATTTAAAATTTAAAGCCACCATTATATAATTAGGGATATCAAGTTACAACAACAACAACAACAACAACATACCCAGTATATTCCCACCACGTGGGGTCTGGGAGGGGTAAGTGTACGCAGTCCATACCACTACCTCAGAAGTGAGATAGAGATGCTGTTTTCGAAAGACCCCCTGCTCAAGAAACAACAGTGAAGAAAAGAAATAGTAAGGGACAAGATACGAAATGTAAAACCACACCCAATAATAATATAAACAGGACCCACCAACCAGAGGTTGATCTCTAATAACTATTATTCTATCTTGATGAATGGGCAGGTAGTTGGGTTTTCTCACTCTACCAGAGGATTTAAATAGAGAGATCCTCTATCTCCAGCTCTCTTTATCTTATCTGCTGAGGTGTTGACTAAGGCTCTTAATCATTTGCTTGAAGATCCTTGCTATGTGGGTTATGGGATGCCTAAATTGAGCTCAAATCTTAACCATTTAGCTTATGCTAATGATACTATAATATTTTCTTCCTCAAATAGTTATTCAATTGAGGAAATTATGTAGATTTTACAGGAATATGAGCAGCAATCAGGTCAGAAGGTGAACAAGGATAAGAGTTTTTTCTACATGCATCAAAATGCTATCTATAAGCGAGATTATGCAAGTGGAGCAGATAATAGGAATGGTTAAAGGATCTTTTCCTTTGAAATACCTAGGTTGTCCCATTTCCATACTAAGAAGAGTAAGGAGTATTATGTTGATCTTATTAATAGAGTGAAAGGGAAACTTCAGGAATGGAAGGGTAGGTTACTCTCATTTGGGGGAAAAGAAGTGCTCTTGACAAGTGTTCTGCAGAGTATTCCAGTTTATGTCCTATCTGCAATTGTCCCTCCAAAGTGTGTTATTAAAGAATTACATAGGATTTTTGCTAAATTCTTCTGGAGCAATAAATAAAATGATAGGAGTAAATATTGGTCTACTTGGGAGAAGGTGTGCTTACCTAAAAAAGAAGGGGGTCTAGGCTTTAGGGTCCTTAATGATGTTTATCAAGCCATATTTGCTAAATTATAGTGGAGATTTAGAACACAAAATAATTTGTGGACTAACTTCATATAGAACAAATATTGCAAGAAACAAATCCCTTTTTTAGTTAAATGGAAAGGAGATTCACCAATGTGGAAGGCTATGCTTGAAAACAGGGAGAAAATTGAGAAATTCCTATGGTGGGAGCCTAAGAGTGGTACCTCTACAATTCGGTTTGATAACTGGAAAAATACTAGCCCTTTATTCCTGCATCCCTCTAAGATACTGATCTGTCATCCCTTGAATGATATTGGGGACTTTTTACAGGAAGAAGGCTGGAATTTTGAGAAAATGTAGGAATTTTTACCAGAGGAGCTGGTTGATCATGTCAAAACAAAAATGAACATTATGCAGTATGAGAACATATGTGATAAACCCTGGTGCAACAAGACTGGTAGTGGTAAATTCATTATCAAAAGTTCCTAGGAGATATTAAGGAAAATATTAGATATTAGTGAAGATTTGCAGCTCATTTGGTGCCAAGGTGTTCCTTTTAAATACTCATTTCTGGCATGGAAGATTTGGTTGGGAAAAGTACCAGTTTCAGCACTTATGAATCAATGGAATCCTAACATTTCTAGAGTGAAAACAGTATATCAGGTTATGCCTATTGTTATTCTTTGGTTTCTGTGAAAGAGGAAAAATAATAAGATTCATGGTGGTTCTTATAAGTGGAGGAAGATATTCTGGGAGATCAATGATACAATTTCTAGGTTTATAAAATTCAGGTTCAAAATGGAAGTTACTGGAAAAGATTGGCCTTATATAGTTCATGCTCTTCAAGCTTTCAGACCAACACGTGACAAGAATTGTGAAGTGGTGTTCACCCCTAACAACTGGTTAAAGGCTAACACTGATCGGGCTTCAAGGGAAAATCCAGGCCCTAGTGTAGTTGCCTTTTGTGTTAGGGATGATGAAGGAAACTTTGTGGTAGCTAAAGGTATGTTGATCCCGAATACCACAAGCCTGGTGGCTGAAGCAAAGGCAATACAAAAATGTTTGATTCATTGTAGAAACAACTCCATTCGGCAATTAATAGTGGAAACTGATTCTTGGAGTATTTATCAGATCATCCAAGGGAACTGGGAAGTTCCATGGTGTGTAACATTGGAGATCAACAACATTAAAGAACTGATGAGGAACATGATAGTAAGGGTATTGCATTCCCTCCGGGAAGGCAATATCCTTGTTGATTGTTTAACTAACTTAGTTTTTGATTTTGCAGGTGATTACCAGTTTAATAATGTTGCAGAGATTCCAGCTAAAGGAAGAGACATATTGACACTCGACAAACAAGGCATACCATACAAAAGGAGAAGTATTCACTCGAATTAATTTAAGGATACAAGCATTTTAAATAATTTGCACAGGTGAAAGGCACACAGTATAGAGAAGCAGATAGATCATCTACTTAAACATACCAATATGAAAATGAAGTTTGTTGGATAGGAAGATCCTCACCTGGTGAGTGCTCAGGGTGGCGATGGGTACAAATATCCACATACTGGTATTAAAAAAGTTGACTTTATCTACAAATCTCTTGTTGTGTTCACAAACTGTTGTAAATCTTAGAAGATAAGTCCATAAATCGTTGTTGTTGACTTCCAATTTCTCAAGTTAATTTTAGTATAATCTTATTGGATTATCGATTTACCCATTAACTAAAACCTCGAACTAATAACCTAATAAAAAAAGTTACAAGACCGTTTAAAAATTGTTAACCCAATAACCTAATACTGATAAGTCAATAATATTTTTTCTGTTCAGTTTATCGATTAAATTGATTTTTGCACACTAAGGAAAATGTTTTCGAGAAAATATTTTTCAGGAAAATAAGTGTTTTTTTATTTATTTTCTTGTATTTAGTACGTAACTAAAAAGTATTATTCTAAAAGTGTTTTATATACTTAATATTCTTTTCGTTTCTAAATAAGTGGAATTTTTAGCTTAGGTACACCTGTAAGAAACTACTCATTACTAGAAAATAAAAAGTAATTTTTACTAACTTACACTTAATAAAAATATTCTTTTTATTTATACAATATTGTTTCTATTAGACATAAGAAGCAGAAAACTGATTTAATAAATAATATGTGTGTAGTTAAAAATATGACACATATTAAAAATAATATGGCACATACTAAAAGTTTTATCATGGAAAAGACACAACCAACAATAGTTATGTGAGGCTCCATTTACCCTTTGACACTTGAAATATGGGCTTATTTATTTACTTTACATGTTATTTACCTTCACTCCTCTTTTTCTTTCATTTTTCCGTTCTTCGTATTCCTAACCAATATTAAACTTCTAAATACACAATTAAACAATTTAATGGTCATACTTTCTATTAAAATAACTAAAACAACCTTTTTTCTAAGATTAAGACTTCAATTTATTATTAGTAATACTACTAAAAAATGCTAAAATGTGAGGGAAAAGATTGGCGAACTCCATCGGGTTTTCAATGATTTTTTTTCAAAAAAAAAAAACAACAATTGACAGACTTTTAAAAATCGACGTACTTTTGTTGATTATTTTTTGCACAAAAACTTAAAAAAATAGTATTTTTTAAAGAAAATCGAGATGTTTGTCTTTCTTTTAACAATAATTAGACGTCTGTTAATTTTTAGAAACTAATTTTTATGTTTACTGATGTGAGGCCAAAATATATATATAGTCATTATTTGCCTCACATTTAGTATTTTTATTTGTCCTTTTGAGCATTGATTTTATGAATTATACTTGATATTGTATTTTTATGTGTAGAATTAAAATAGCGTGAAGATGAAGAGATTTGAAGCCAAAACAAAAAATTATAGAAGGAAATCAAACAGACAACTTAATGAATTAAATTTATTAAACTAATGAAATTCGACCCTTATGTTGAATTGAAATATTCAATCCAGTGGGTAGCCGCGTTATTGGCGTGCCACGCCGTCAATTTGGCGCGTTGCCTCTGTGGCACGGAGGAAGCATTAGTTTGTATTTAATTTTTCTTAATTTATTTTGGACTCAATTATTTTATTTAGAATTTTTTTCTACACCAATAAATATTCCATAAAATCAGTTTACAAAGAACTTTTGACCTAAAGAGAGCTAGGAGCCTCCGTGGAGGACGGAGAAAATTGGTTATGTCACTGCTCAAATAATCGTGAGTGGCACCCACCCTAACTCTATAGTGGAAAAACTAATCAACCCAACTCTTAGCCAACAACTTAAATCTTACGCTTAAACAATTCTAAATCAAAATATCATTTATTAACTTAAATGCATGACAAGCATAACATCAATCCAATATCTCCGAAATATCTAAAATAATAATCAAAGTTCAGAAGTATCTCTAGTTTATTACATTCCCCGAAACCCAAAAGTCACCGTTTAAGAACTATTAATTCGAAACAAAGTCTAAAATCATAATCCCAAAATACTAAAGTTGAAGTCGCCCAAATTACACCTCTAAACAAAGCATAAAGCGATAGTTGATCAAATATAGAACCCAACTAGGTTGGGGTCGATCCCCCAGGGAATAGGTCAAATATCAATCAATACGCCTGTTGAAGCAAATCAATAACAATTTCCAATAACAAAAGGTGGGTTTTCTGACTTAAAACTTCAATAGTAACAATTGTTAATTTCTTTGGATTTGTAATCAATGGATGTGAGACACTAGGACTGTGTTCCCCATGACTTCATAACTACGCAGGTTGTTCGTGTTAGCTATCAATTCCGATGTGTTGCATGCAAAATCTAACAAACTAGGTTCATCTAAACATATCTCGACCTTAATTAGATGAATATCACCCTTCTCCTCTCGGTCTCTGAGAATTTCACTGCTAACCCTTGTCTTTGATCTCAAATTAACTCTCCCTGCTAAGGTTCAAGTTATTAGATGAAGGTTGATAGCTTCAAATCTCTGTTGTTATTTTCTTTTTCTAATCTCTACCTCTCTCGCGCGCAAATCTAGAATTCAAAAGAGTTCTAACGTCACCGTTAGAAAGCAATCATAACAAAAAAAATACCAATACATGCATGCACACCGGTCTAGAATTATCAAACACTTATCCTGCTTTGTTAATTCATCATGGTTTCCACAATCCTAGTTGTGGTATTTAGCTACTCATGATGGCGTTGATCCTATCAAGATTCAATAAAAAAAAATGCATAATAAGAATGCGTACAATAATCATGTAACTAATTTGAAGAATTGTAAATGAACAATGGAATGAAGAACAAATCGAATTGTGGAATTAATGGCAAAAAGTATGATAATATACGTTCAAAGTATGTTAGAACAACACCCAAAACGTACGTAACGTAAATAAAAAACATAAGTAATCCTATCCTAAACTAACTAGGAGAACTGGGTCGTCATATGTCCACACGGTTCGTGCATAGACCACACGGTCCATATGGCCTCTCATATGGCTAATCTCCACCAAAACTCATGTCTTTCCTCATGAAGAGTCATACGGCTAGAGTGTCTTGCACATGGTTCATATGGAAACTATATGACTCATGTGCTAACCACATGGCTCGTATGCTATCCACATGATTCATATGAGAGCTCATGTCTCTGAACCTTCTGATATTCTCCAATCACCCCACGCATGAGTTGAGGTACACGACTCATGTGTCCTTCACACGGTCCATATGGAAGCTCGTGTGCCTTCACTTGGTAGCTTTCTCAGCTTTTCTCCTCCAGACCCTAGTTTCCTACAAAACTAACAAAAACACATCATACTTATATAAACATACTTAAGGCTGCATAAAAATCCTTCGTTTTAAGCATCGAAAGTGTTGTAAACCCACAATACATTAACACCCTCAACTTAGAACGTTTGTTTGTCCTCAAGCTACAAAAACAAAACCAAAATAAAAAAACACTTAAACAAAAGAAACCTAGGAGATCTACAACAATCATACACTTCCAGTACATGCATTTCACAAAGTACCACTCCATTCTATATCAAAACAGGCTATACACTATCAATATTGCTCAAGCTAACTCAAGAGTATCTATGGAAGACATCAAGTTATCAACGAGCAACTAGCATACACAAACGACAATCCTCCAGATAAACAGTAGACAGACAAATCAATCCAAGTGCCATCATAATAAAGAAGTCCCCCACACACATATGCTCATGAAATTTGGGACCATGTCGAATGCGCTCACTCTCACAAAGAAGTTCGAACAATGTTCAAAAAATACTATAGGCTTGCCTTTATTTTCTATGCCTTAGTTCTTCGAATGGTTAGACTAGGATCACCATAAGATTTTCCTTGGCTCGTACTGTAGGCTTGGGGATGGGTGTGGTAGATATAAACATAGTGACTCAACCCTCCTTGACACTATACTTCTTTTGGCTCCGCCTTTCAATCTTTTTTGTTTTCTTCTCCCTATTATCCTTTGTTTTTCCTTGGATATCGGATGTGACTTTTTTTTTTTCAAAACTATTTTAAGCATATTTTTCTATTCATTCTCTTTTTACCGAACCCGAGTCCTATTTATTTTCTTTCTATCAACTTTCTTCTTCATACCCACTTAGTGCTATACACCCCTATGATAGCCACCCTCAACTTAGACGATTAGCTTGAGTTGAGGTATACAGTGTCTAAGGAGGGACCAGGGCCAAAATAGGTTCATTATAACATAAATGGGAAGGTGAATTGATTAATAAAAGAAATGGTTCAATTTAGGCTCAAACTCGGGATCAAGGGACATACATTTCATTTGGTTGGGCATTTAGGCTAAAAGTGGACTAATTCAATAATGGCCTATGATCTTTTCCTAGTCAACTATCCTACAACCTAAGCAAGACTAACCAGGTAAGTTCTGGATAGCACACACAAAACAAACTAGGTAAGTATCCTCACACACACATAAAACAGGATTTTCATTATCTGCTACTACCTATCGGATTCACACCTTAGCTTAAGCAACAGTTATCTCATTCATAGTCACAATGTCATACAAAGATCCCTAATGGTCAACCTATCACAGGAAGAAAACCACACAACACAAAAGTAATTTTTTGAAGGGTCTCAATTTCTCAAAATCTTTCTTTAAAAATCATTGTACATGCACATGCTTTATTTGACTGCATTTGTTCCCCTACGCTCTTCTACTCAGCACAAAAACCAAACAACGACACAAAAATAAATCCTAAACACATCGGTTCAACTATGATAGTGCACTTGAGGGAAAAGAAACACAACAAGAAAACCCCCCAAGAGAACATATAGACCCACAAATACCCCCGCCCCCATCAAATAAGCATGTGTTGTCCCCAACGCATTATACCAAAGTAAAACAAAGGAGTTAGAAATATACCTGTGGTACCCTAGGTGCGTGGATCTGATGTCGATCAAAATAACAAGAATAAAAACAAATATAGGAATAACAAGATGCCTTAGGTTGCCTCCCAAGCAATGCCTGATTTAACATCGCGGCATGATGCAGGTGTCTTAATTACTCAAACTTTATCAAGATATACCTTGGGTTGGCTTCTACGGTTATCTAAACTATTTATCACCAAAACCACCTTCATGTCCTTTGGCTACTTTATAATTCTACAACTATTGAATGTGACTTTCTTATTATTCAGCCTGAATTTCAGCTCACCCCACTCCACATCCACTAATGCTCTACCGGTGGCTAAAAATGGTCTCCCCAAAATTATGGGCATCTCAAAATCGACCTCGCAATCCAAGACAACAAAGTCGGTAGGAAAGATAAATTTTTCTACCTTGACCAAAACATCAAATAATATGCCTACAGGCTTCTTGATAGTACGATCCGCTAGTAATAATCACAACTTTGTTGGCTCGGGGATTTCTAAGTCCAATTTCTTGAACACTACCAGTGGCATGAAGTTAATGATTGCGCCTAGGTCACACAAACCCTTGGTAAAGTTAACTGACCCAATTGTGCATAGAATTTTAAAGGCACCGGGGTCATCTTTCTTTTGTACAAGAGAACTGGATGTAATTGCACTACAATGGTGTAAATTACCATCAGGCTCATAACTAACAGTTTTTTTTTTGTGACCAACTCTTTCATGAACTTAGCATATCCCAACATTTGTTCAAACGCTTCCACAAATGGGATATTTATTGAAAGTTGCTTCAATATAGACATGAACTTATGAAATTTTCCATTCCCCCTTCTTTTTCAAGCGCTGAGGGAATGACGATGAAGGCCTAGGAATGGAAATTAGTATCTTTGGGGCTTCCTTTTCCTTCTCTTGTTCAACATTAACCTTGTTTTCATCAGTTGGAGGCTCTTCAACATCTTTCAGGCTCTCCCCACTAGCAGTTTTATTTTCATCTATTTTTTTCTTGAAGCTTTGGGAGAAAGGTGGAGAGAGTTTTGGGAATGGAACATACTTCTTTAGAGTTTTCTTTACCTTTTTCGTGACATTCATTTGCTCTTCCTGTGTAGCATGAACACCCTCAACTTGTTTGGGTGCCTTAACAAGAGCCTTCCCACTTTTAGTTGTGATACCCATACAATGAGCATCATTTTTTGGGTTCTAAATGGTGTTTCTCGGAAGTGTACCTTGTTGATGCTGAATCAATGCGGTGGACATCTGACCAAACTGCTGGTCAAGATGCTTAATGGTTGTAGCATGCGATTTAACCTTTTGACTTATTCCCAAAATATCTGCCCTAGTCTCCTTAAAGCAGTCTTTCATTTTCTCTGGACCTTCATAACTTTCACAATCATGTATTCCATCTTTGAATTGCTTGACCCAGCATCACGGTTCCCAGGTGGAACATAAAGGCCATTTTTATCCTTATAATCATCCTTTCTTCTCTAATCACTATCTTGTTGCCTACTCCTATCTATATAGCCAACCTGTTGTAATTATTATCTCTATAGTAGTTCTGACCTTCATTCCCTTGCCTAGAGTTCCAATTGTCTTGGTTAGACCCTTGGCCCTTGGCTCAAAAAACCCTTCACCTCTCTGTCTAGATACTTTGCCTCCTCTTCAGAATCAAAGTTATCGTGCCTTGGTGCTTTATATTGCTAACCTACTATATTTACCTTTTTTGCCCCTGTTACTGCAAATTACATAGTGAGCAAGCCAATTTCAGTCCTCAGCTGCTCTACCTCTTGAGCCACTGACTCATCTAATGCTCTCTTCTCTATAGATGCTCCAATTGCTTAAGTTCTTGCGGGCTTGTCCACATCTCTAGTGTGCCAACCTCGATTGGTTTTCGTGATCCAACCTAGAATCTCATAGGTGTACTCCTAATGTATAATCATGAATGACCCACCTGTGATAGTATCTATTACAACCTTGGTGTTTGGATTCAAGGGTCTGTAGAAGATCTCAAGCAAGTTTCTACCAGTCATTTTGTGATTTGGAACATTCTGCAACTTCTTCTTGAACCTTAACCAAGTCTCATATAATGCCTCCAAATGTAGTTTCCTGAAGTTATAAATCTCATATTTCAACTACAACATTCTGGAAGGTAGGAAAAATTTGTCCAAGAACTGAGTCCTCAACTCATTCCAAGTAGTGATTGATCTATGTGGTAATTCTGCCAACCATAATGTAGCCTCTTCTGTCAGAGAGAAAGGAAACAACCACAGTCTAATTACCTCTTGGCTCACTCCATGTAGATTATAAGATGTGCAAATCCCTACAAAATTGATCACATACATATTTATATCATCAGTAGCAAGGCCTGAGAATACCCCCTTCAAGTTCAGCAAGTGGATCATAGCACTGGTGATGTCAAACTTAGTTCCTGGAAGCAATTCTGGTGGGATAATAGCACTTGTCTCGACTGACTCCAAATAATCAAGATCTCCTTCCACATCCTCATAATATGGAAGATATTATTGTAGAGGCGGCTTCCCCCTATATCTTCTCTGCCTCTCTCGACCATTAAGTGCAGCCAAATGATCTTCTTCCACTTGTCTAGCCCTTTCTTCCTTAGCTGCCCTTCTGGCAGCTTCTTGCCTAGCATTCTCCTCAGTCATCAATCGAGCAGTGGTTTGCTCCGCAGTCTCTTGAGCCTCAGGATAAATCCCTGGCTGATTATAAACTGCCATATCTTCAACTCCCTTACTAAGAACTCCTTGATTGTGCACACCTTGATTATGAACTAGTTTACCATCCTTCTATTAGCTCTCAGAGTTCTTTCAAGTTCAGTATCAAGTGGAATCAAGGATTGCCTTAACTCCAAGTATTGGGCATACACTGGTGTACGCCCTAGAAATAATAGAAAAGTAAAATAAGGAAACAATAACCAAAAACTCGACAAACACAATCAATCAACTCTGTAATCGTATTTCCTGACAACGGCGCCAAAATTTGATGTCACCCCAAATTACACCTCTAATAAAAGCATAAAGCAATCATTGATCAAATATAGAACCCAACTAGGTTGGGCTAAATCCCACAAGGAATAGGTCGAATATCAATCAATACGTTTGTCGAAGCAAATCAATAATAATTTCCAGTAAGAAAAGGGGGGGTTTGTGACTCAAAACTTCAATAGTAGTAATTATTGATTTCATTGCATTTGTAATCAATAGATGTGAGACACTAGGACTGTATTCCCCATGACTTCATAACTATGTAGGTTGTTCGTGCTAGCAATTTATTCTGATATGTTGTATGCAAAATATAACAAGCTAGGTTCATCTAAACATCTCTCGACCTTGATTAGATGAATATCACCCTTCTCCTCTCGGTCTCTGAGTGTTTCACTGCTAACCCTTGTCTTTGTTCTCAGATTAACTCTCCCTGCAAAGGCTCAAGTTATTAGATGAATGTTGACAGCTTCAAATCTCTGTTGTAATTTTCTTTTCCTAATCTCTACCTTTCTCTCAAGCAAGTCTAGAATTCAGGAGAGTTCTAACATTGCGCACCATTAGAAAGCAATCATAATGAACAAAATACCAATACATGCATGCACACCGGTCTAGAATTACCAACCACTTAGCCTGCTTTGTTAATTCTTCATGGTTCCCACAATCCTAGTTGTGGTATTTAGCTACTCATCATTGCGGTGATCCTATCAAGATTCAATAAAGAATACATAATAAGAATGTTTACAATAATCATGTAACTAATTTGAAGAATTGTAGATGAACAATGGAATGAAGAACGAATCGAATTATGGAATTAATGGCAAAAGTATGATAATATACTTCAAAATTTGTTAGAACAACACCCAAAACATACGTAACGTAAATAAAATCCAACATGGTGTATTTATAGACATAAGTAATCATATACTAAACTAACTAGGAGAACTGGGTTGGCATATGTCTACATGAGTCATGTACAGACCACACGGTCCGTTTGCCTCTAGTACGGATAATCTCCACCAAAACTCATGTCTTTCCTAATGAGGAGTCATACGTCTCGTGTATCTTGAACATGGTTCGTATGGAAACCATATGACTAGTGTGCTAACCATATGGCTCGTTTGTAATCTACATGACTTGTATGAGAGCTCATGTCTCTGAACCTTCTGATATTCTCCAATCACCCCACGCATAAGTTGAGGTACACGACTCATGTGGCCGTTACAAGGTCCGTATGGAAACTCGTGTGCCTTTACTTGGTATCTTTCTCAGCTTTTTTGTCATATGTGCCTCTAGACCCTAGTTTCCTGCAAAACTAAAAAAAACACATCATACCTATATAAACATACTTAAGGATGCACAAAAATCCTTCGTTTTAAGCGTCAAAAGTGTCGTAAACCTATGACACATCAAAAATGAATAAATAAAGAAGTCAGAGTCTAGAATAAAGGACATGGACTAGATGAAGATCCAATGGTTGCCCGAACATTGTGCTCACCCTTGAATCAAAGCTGATGATCACAAGCTAAAGTCGAGGTCTCGTATCAAACGCTGAAACATGCTCTACACTAAATAAAAAGAAGAGCACTGGTAGTATCAGTACAAAAATTATGTACTGGTAGGCATTATCGACCGACTTAACTCAACACCATACAAATAAATAAGTTAAACAAAAACAAAAAGCGATCAAGACACAACTCATAATCAGCTAACAGTTCATTTCATATTCATAAACACCTCAACTCACAAAATCAATGACTATCCTCTTCATATCAATCCCTTTCAAGTTATTCGTATCTACCACTTACACTTAAGTAATTCAGTAAACGATAATCACATAAACAACCACATATGCAATGCAACAAATGAATGCATGCCAAGAAAATAGTGTACATACATACTATAGTCGGCAGGTACCCTAGTCATGACCTGTAGGGGACGATGTAATGCCCCCCAAATATTCACATTACTATTATATCTCCAATAGACAATTCCTATATAGCAAGAACACCTTCTACTTGATGATTTATTAACTCGAGTGTTGCGATCTTTGAAAATTTACTTACTTGATTTATAACGATATTTTAATCAATTGCCTTGGGTTATTTATGTAAATTACCATGACCATAATCTTCCTAGTTATAATATTAAGGAGTTGAGATACTGTAAAATTTTGGGGCAACCTTCTTTTTTAATTTTGGGCTGCCAGCCTTCTAGGGTGTTCTTGGATATTTAAATATACCTTATGCCAAATATTACACCTCCTCTCATATTTCAGTTCCCTTAAGTCTAAGAAACCTCCTGAAATCCATATTCATCAAATTATCCCATAAAATCTCTGGTGAATCTTGTTCCTTTTGGACTGAAATCAAAGACACACCCTACCTTGTGGTAAGTACTTGAAACTTATTTTTGAACTGTGCAGTGTTTACTATTTTTATCATATATCATTGTGTAGAGATCCATTTTAAGTAAACAAATATGTTTTAGAAAGCTAATACATAGATCTAAAACTTTTATTCTTGTGACAAAAGATGACTTGGATATTATAGATTCAAAATAGGGGACGCAAGTGAGGACAAGTTTTGTCCAGTTTTTTGATTTGGAAATCCCCTAAGTGCTACTGTTAGTATTTTGATGATATCTTTTAATACGAATAAAATTTTTGGTATTCTAGATTTTTTGCGATTCCAAGACATATACCTGATACTTTCATGAAGTCTATAAGGTTTGATTTTTCCTTTACTTATTCAATACTAAGCTACCACATGAAACAGTGGAGTTGTCCAGATTTACTATTTTGAGGATTGGATATAATACACAAACTATGCTTAATTTTGATCCTAATATTGGCTCATATAAACAAGATGGAGTTACTAGAAAATAATAGGGCTACTTAATTATATGTTCAAGGTTGTGTATACTCATGTACAAACTGAGGAACTTGATACGTTGTTTGGTCTATGATTTAGACTCTTGAAGTGTGGTTGGACTGCGTATGTGCTAAAAGTTTAAAGTTTGTGTATAATCTTGAACTCGTACTCTTGTTAATTGCTGAAGTATTTGTAATATTATCTTGGTTACATTTTTGTCACCTTATATTGTCATTTTGGTATCCTCGGAGTCTTGCAAGATAC
This sequence comes from Capsicum rhomboideum, assembly GCA_031232105.1. Taxonomy (NCBI): domain Eukaryota; kingdom Viridiplantae; phylum Streptophyta; class Magnoliopsida; order Solanales; family Solanaceae; genus Capsicum; species Capsicum rhomboideum. Next base: position 27,443,183 of record CP124711.1, on the reverse strand, counting down.
TTGTTTAACTCACCCACTTGTACGGATTGCTTGATCACTTGGCATTCTTGATGGGACTTTGTCCTTCTTGTGGCTATGACTTTTTCACTATTGGAATGCCTCTTGATTTGTATCTTTTGCCATCTTGACTATGGATTTGTGGTTCGTTTTAATTATGGAAGTTGTCTATTTTAAGTACGAACTAGAAAGCCATTTTAATATGGTTCTTGATTCTCTTGATTATAGGGTTTCGACCCTTCTTGATACAGGGCTTCGACCCCTCTTGATATAGGGATTCATTCCTTTTCAATATTTGATTATGCTTGGTGTGATGGCATGATTTACATATTAGGCGAATCTTGTTATTTGACCTCTTGTGAACTTGTTCTTAAGCTTCTTGACACTTGAGTCTTTAAATATCGAGTTGGTACTTTTGATACATTTGTCTACTTGATTTATTTATATATGTTTCAATTGACCTGCTAATAACTTGGGAGGGAATCAGAGAACCTAATGGCTCTGAGCCCAATGTTTATACACCACTAAGCTTATGCTTAGCGATAGTTGTTTTTATTATAGGGGATCTTTAGGAGGATACTTGAAGATGGCCATTGGAAGTAGGCTTTTTGTAGCTTTAATGAAGATCACATTTCTATATAAGCACCTACATTTTATAGTAATTTTGGGACTTGTATATGATCCATGTGTTACAAGTATATATGTAATTTTGAAGGTTGGTTTGTAGCTTAAATTTGGTAACTGGTTTGGCTATTTTAGTGTGTGTTAACTCGAGTTTTGTAATGTACTGAATTTATATTTGGTTTTGTAATTATATATAAAGGATAAACCTATTATCTTTTGATTACTCGAGAGTTTGGTAATTATTCACAACGTGAGTCTGTTGTGGTGTGGAATGACAAATAGAATCTCGTAAGGTACTTGCTTATTTCTTTTGAAAGGTTCCTCCGCCATATATTGAAACACTTACTTTGTTTAAACTCGGGATAATATGCATTGCTAAATGGCAAACCTTTGTACCTTTATCTCTTTTGAATTGGCCTAATTCTGCCACTAGATTATGATTAATATGTCTTACATTAAGATCTTTTAAACATCTCAAGTATCATATTAGCTTTTATTATAGAAGTATCATCCTCCCGAGAGTGGTACCCGATCCCAATATCAATCTATATCGGTGTGACACCCAATCCCAATATCATCAAACAGGTAAAACTCAACACTAAGGCTAAAAGCTCAACAATATCAATATGTAAATTCGTATTTCATTCATCAACACTCAACCCTCAAGTTAATCAATTCAGCCTAAACTTTAACATCATCCCATCCAACAATCGCAAGCATGCCCGAAGGTTAATCATAATTATCTAACTCAAATATAAGCATAGAGTCAAATCAAGTCTACAACTACTTTCAAACCATAACCTACCTCGTATCCTCATCCAAATGCACTAATTAGTCAAAGTCTTGCTTTTTTTTTTGCAAGTTCTGCTCGTTCTTGGTCTATAAACAACAAATGAGAATGATTTAACATAACAATCCTGACTTCTAGGCATTATAAAACCAAACTCATTAACTTTAACACATGAACTTAACCTCGTTCATCATTCTAGGGGGTTTTACCTTTTAACTCTTTGAATTCTCTATATTTCATAATTACAAGGAAAAATTCTACTCTAGGGAGTGAATTCTAACATCCTAGAGTCATTGACAAGTTGAAAAAACCATTCCCCACCAATTTTCCACCAAAACATCAAACCAGGGTTAAATCCCAAATTCCAGCCATGATTATGATTCTCATAATTCTAAGGATTAACCGAAGTAATCACAAGTTAAAAAGGTGGAAAAACCTTACCTCAATGATGGAAAACCCCTAACAATGGTGGAAATTGCCTTCTCTATGCCTTAGGTCAAAAACTAAATATTTTAGGATGAAAAATACGAAGTCTCGCATTTCTAGTATAAAATTGCCTAGTCGTCGCTGCAGCAGCGATTCTACTATTGTGGGGATATCTAGACCAAATCACCCCGTCGCTGTGGCGACCCTCTCCCTCGTTGCGGCGACACTACAATAATGACACTTTTGTCACTGCAGTAGTGCTTAACCAGTAGATCAGGCTTATTTTTTGGCTGTACCCATTTTACGCCACACTTCTTTGATTTTGACATCACTTACTAACCCCTTCACGGTAATCCTTATAACCAGAGTTCTACTAACCCTTTTATGCATCAAAAGTTTCAATGACTTCCTAAACTCGTCATCTAACACCAAATCAAATCAAATCCTACAACTAAACCACCAAAATTCACTAGATTTCCCTATACTACACAACACCAAAAATTCTCCCCAAAACTCGGCTAACCCTGAATTTCTCAATTTTTGTTTAGGAGAAGTCTAAGTTGCAAATTTACCTACCAACTCACCATAATGATGTTTTGTGTCATTATATTATATACCAATTAAACACTCATTCATCCCCGACCAACAACTAGTAAGAATAAATAAAAAATAACTACGAATTATTACCTGAATCGACGAACAAATAGGGATAGTGTTTGTGCATCTCCGTCTCAGTCTCCTATGTGACCTCCTCAACAAGATGGTTTCTTTATTGAACTTTTACCAATAGAATCACCTTAGTTCTCAATTTCCTCACATCTCTATCTAGTATAGCAACAGGTTTCTTTTCATAAGAGAGTTCCTTGTCAAACAAAGTTGAATCCCAATGGATGATGTAATCTCCATCCCTATGACACTTCTTGAGCATTAGGACATGGAATACTGGGTGAACTCCCAACAAACTAGGAGGTAGAGCTAATCTATAAACCATAGACCCTACTTTCTTCAGATCTCAAAAGGTTCGAAGAACTTCAGACTTAACTTACCTTCTTTCTGAACGCATTACACCCTTCATGGGTAATACTTTAAGCAAAACCTTCTCACCCTTATCGAATTGAACATCTCTCACATTGTTTTCTGCATACTCTTTCTGCCTATTTGAGTTGCTACCAACTTTTCTTGAATGAATCTAACTTTATCCATTGACTCTTTCAATAGATCAGTACTCCAAGGTCTCACCTCGAAGGCATCAAACCACTCAATTGGTGATCTAAACTTTCTTCCATACAAGGCTTCAAAATAAGCCAACATGTCAATACTTGAGTGGTATCTATTATTGTATGCGAATTCACACAAAGGCAAGAACTAGTCCCACTGACCACCAAAATCCATTACATATGCCAAAAGTATGTCCTCTGGCACTTAAATCATCCGCTCGAATTATCCATCAGTTTATGGATGGAAAGTTGTACTAAAGTCCAACCTAGTACCAACTCTTCTTGAAACTTCTCCTAAAAGTTAGAGGTAAACTGTGTACCTTTATCCGGCATGATAGAGATAGGTACCCCATGACGTCTAACGATCTCCTTCACATAAATCTTGGCCAACTTGGCCACATTATAATCCATTCACACTGGAATAAAATATGCGGACTTCGTTAATAGGTCAACAATTACCCAAATAGAGTCATATTTCTTCAAGGTCTTAGGAAGACCAACAACAAAATGCATAGTTATTCTCTCCCACTTCCATTCTGGAATAGACATCCTCTGAAATATGCCACTAGATTTTTGATGTTCACACCTAACCTGTTAACAATTTTGACACTTAGTCACGAAATCAATAATGCCTCGCTTCATCCGTTGCCACCAATAATGTTGCCTTAAGTCTCTATGTGTCTTGGTTGCACCCGAGTGTATAGAGTACTTAGAAGAGTGAGCCTCTGCAAAGATAGTAGGAATCAAGTTACCCATATGGGGTACACACACACGTCCCCTTATTCTCAACACATTTTCCTCATAAAGAATGGCCTCCTTGTCCTCACCTTGTAACACTTTAACTTAGATTTTATTCAATTTCTCACCCTTAAATTGTATTTATTTAATCTGGTCAACAAAGGTGGATCTAGCCTCAACATAGGCTAAAAATCTCCCTTGTTAGTCACCTCTAATCTTATAAAAAGGTTAGATAAGGTTTACACCTCCCTAGCCAACGAACGTCTCGATACCTCCAACCACGCCAAACTTCTCATACTCACAAGCTTCAGGCTCAAAACATCCACTATCACGTTGGCCTTACCCGAATGATAAAGAATCAAAATGTCATAGTCTTTGAGTAACTTCATCCATCTTCGCTGCCTCAAAGTCAAATCTTTCTGAGTAAAAAATATTGCAAGTTGCGGTGATCCGTGAACATCTCACACTTAACCCCATAAAGATAATGCCTCCTTATTTTGAGAGTGAACACCACTGCTGCCAGTTCTAAATCATGGGTGGGATAGTTTTTCTCATGCACTTTCAGCTGCCTCAAAGAATATGCAATCACATTCTTGTCCTGCATCCAAATCGTACCCAAACCAGAACGTGTAGCATCACAATACATAATAAAATCTTTAACTTCAATTGGAAAGGTAATAATGGGAGCTGAAGTTAGCAAAGTCTTGAGCTTTTGAAATCTCTCCTCATATTCATTATTCCATGCAAAATGTACCTCCTTCTGAGTCAATCGGGTCGTATATGAAGCAACGGATACGTGCCCCTTTACAAATCGACGATAATAGCTAGCCAACCCTATAAAACTATGAATCTCTATCACATTGGTCGGTCTGGCCTAATATCTATCTACCTTAATCTTCTGCAAGTCTACCATAACCCCTTCTTTAGATACCGTGTGTCCTAAGAAAGACACCGAAGACAACCAAAATTCACACTTGAAATACTTAGCATAAACTTGCTTATCCTTAAAAAGCCCCAACAAGGTACGCAAGTGAACTTCATGCTCCTCATTACTCTTAGAGTAGACCAAAATATTATCATTGAAAACAATTACAAACAAATCCAAATAAGGTTTTACTACCTCATTCATCAAAGGCGGCTGGGGCATTGGTTAAGCCAATAAACATAACCAAGAGCTCATAATAGCCATAACGAGTCAGAAAGGTAGTCTTTAGGATGTCCTCTGCCCAAATCTTAAGTTGATAATAAGTCGACCTTAAATCATTTTTTGGTAAAACTGTGGCACCCTGCAACTGGTCGAACAAGTTATATATCCTAAGCAAAGGATACTTATTATGAATTGTCACCTTATTCAACTTCCGGTAGTCTATATACATCTGCATACTACCATTTTTTTTCTCCACAAAATATGCAGGAGCACCCCAAGAAGAAGTACTAGGATGAACAAAACCCTTCCCCAACAACTCTTGCAACTGAGATTTTAGTTCCCTTAAGTCTGTTGGTGCCATCCTATAAGGAGGAATGGAAATAGGGCAAGTACCCAGCTCTAAGTCTATACAAAAGTCAATGTCACATTCAGGTGGTATCCCAAAAAGATCATCAGGGAACACCTCTAAAAATTCACACACTACTGAAATCGAAGCAATAGGAGGGACTGCAGTATTATCATCTGGAAAATGGGATAAAAATGCATGGCACCCCCTCTTAACTAGATTTTAGGCACGAGTAGCAGAAACAAATCTCAAGGGAGCAACTTATAAACACCCTCACACTCTAACCTTTCCATCACGGTCATAGCTACAGTGACAGTCTTAGCATAATAATCAAGGACAACATGGTAAAGAGACAACTAACTCATCCCCAAAATAATATCAAAATCTTCCATGTCTAAAATCACTAAGTCTGCCCAAGTTTTATACTCTACAAACACTATAGGACAAGCTTAATAAACCTGATCAACACACACAATAACCCTAACTTGGGTAGATACATACATAGGTGCATCAAGCATTTCAAAAGTTAATTCCTAGCCCAAAGCAAACTTCACAAACACATAAGAAAAAGTAGACCCCGGATTAAATAACACAAAATTCATACGATCATAGACAAGAATGGTACCTGCGATCATAACATAAGAAGCCTCAGCTTCAAGAAAACCTTGAACTGCAAACAGATGAGACTTATCACCAACCTAAATGCCATCCCTACCAGTCTGCGCTCCATCCTGACCAACCTGTCCTCCACTACAGTTGGCTTGATTGCTATCACTACCACCACCACGCCACCCTATGGACAACCTCTATTATTACCTCTTTCACCATGACCTGTCAAGACTATAGCTCTAGAATTCAGTTGCTGAGTCAACTGACCTACGAGAATAAGGTTAGGACAATACCTTCTAATGTGACCCCCTCCTCCGCACACATAACATCTACGGTCTAAAGCAGGCCATTAGGCTGAAGATACTAAGGGTGTATAACTATCTTCACTAGAGGGCTGATAACTGACCCCTGACGAGTCCCCAATAGACATAGGCATCACTGAATGAATCGACCAAGTAAAGTGACTCTGTGAACCACAGCCCCACGAATAAGAACTACTGAAATAGCCTAATTTCTAGGTTCTCTTCTCCTTCGCTCTAATACTACCTTTTTGTTTCACCCCCTTTACCTTCTTTACAAACTCCACCACCTCTTGAAAAGTCTTCCTAGAAGAATGCACTTGAAGTGCAAACACTTGAATCCCTGTGTTCAAGCCATTCACAAAATATCTAATTTTTTCCTCTTCAATAGTTATCAATTGCATATATACCAGGACAAAGCATGAAATTTGGCCTCATAAGCCACCACAGAAATATCACCCTACTCAAGCCTCAAAAACTCATCCTTCTTCCTATCTTGCAAGGTACGAGAAACATACTTCTCATGAAACACATTCTGAAATTGAGACCAAGTTAGTGGAGGTAAAGAAGCCCTACACTCAACAAAGGATCTCCACCATTGCTTGGTCTCTCCCTGCAACTGAAAAGTCACAAACTCCAATCCATATTTCTCCACAATTCCCATCTTGTATAGACGCTCATGACAGTCAATAAAATATTCTTACGCATCCTCCGACTCAACACCTTAAAACACTGGAGGTTTTATTTTAGAAACTTACAAAATAGATCATGCTCATCATCAGTCATAACCAAACCCAATACCTATCAGGGAAAGACTCCCATCTCTGAACCTTTATCCATCCATGGTGCTAGGGCTGTGCATGAATCAAATCAACTCGAATTTAGATTTTTTTTTTAATTTAAAGACCTATGTGGTTGCCCTTCTCTTTGTTCTTTATAATTACAGAGTTACATATTACACCTCTCAACTTCACGACTCAAACTCATTCTTTCATAAGCAAGGTTAGAATTCTCTTCTTGTTTTATAAAATCATTGATTCTCTAGTGTTTTGTTTGTCTTTTTTTTTGTTCTTCTATTTTGAGTGATTATAAACATCACTAACTTGCATGTGTAGAGTTCTCTTCTTGTTTTATAAAATCATTGATTCTCTTCTGTTTTGTTTCTATCTTTGTTTTTCTTGTTCTATTTTGAGTGATTATAAAGATCAATGACTTGCATGTGCAGAATTGATAACGGGGTTTTATAAGGGATTTAGCTATTTACTTAGACTCTGAATTTAATGTCTGGGTTGCACCATGGATCGACTCTTAGTCCATTTTTATTCACCTTGGTGATGGATGTATTGACACGACATATTCAAGAAGAGGTACCTTGGTGTATGCTATTTATGAATGATGTAGTGCTTATGGACGAGTTCCGGAGAGGAGTTAATGATAAGTTGGAGGTTTGGAGATGGACTTTAGAGTCAAAAGAGTTTAGGCTGAGCAAGACCAAGACGGAGTACTTGGAGTGTAAGTTCAGTGCTTTGACGCATGAGGCTGATGTGGTAGTGGAGCTGGATTCTCAGGCCATTCGGAAGAGGGATAGTTTCAAGTATCTTGGGTCTATGATTCAGGGAAATGGAGAGATTAACAAGGATGTCATGCATCGTATTGGTGCAGGGTGGTTGAAATGGAGGCTCGCTTCGGGAGTCTTGTGTGATAAGAAGGTGCCTCCAAAGCTTAAAGGTAAGTTCTACAGAGTGGCAGTCCGATCGGCTATGTTGTATGGAGCTGAGTGTTGGAAAGTTAAGAACTCCCACATATAGAAGTTGAAGGTGGAGGAGATAAGAATGCTGAGATGGATGTACGGACTTACTAGGAGGGATAGGGTTAGAAACTAAGTTATTCAAGAGAAGGTAGGAGTAGCTTCGATGGAAGATAAGATGTGAGAAGTGAGGTTGAGATGGTTTGGGCATATGATGAGACGGTGTATGGATGCCCCAGTAAGGAGGTGTGAGAGGCTCGCTATGGATAATTTCAGACGGGGTAGAGGTAGGCCGAAGAAATATTGGAGGGAAGTGATTAGGCATGACATGGAGCAGTTACAGCTTACAGAGGACATGACCCTAGATAGGAAGGTGTGGAGGGCGTGGATTAGGGTAGAGGGTTAGTGAGTAGGAGGGTGTCCTTACTAGTAGGGAGGAGTGCTTTGTTCGCCGATGTACTTGGAGTCATGGTGTTATGCTTGTGTCTTGTAGTTTCTTGCTTGTGGTGTTTTTGGTGATGTGTGTGTTTTTGGATTAATAGTTCATAGCATTACTCCGTGGGTGTTTTGTTTCTTTTATCTAGTGTTGTGTTCCCTTTTTTTGTTATTTGTTTTTTATGTCTTCTGAATTGTTATACTGTTATTTGTCCTGAGCCGAGGGTCTATCGAAAACAGCCTCTCTACTTCAGCTGAGGTAGTGGTATGGACTGCGTACACTTAACTCTCCCCAGACCCCACATAGTGGGATTACACAGGGTATGTTGTTGTTGTTGTTGTTTGTTTGTTTTCTGTGAAATATGTCGAATTCTAGTATAAATTTCAAGTTTGATTTTTAAATGTAGAGTACTGTCTCATTCTGATTTCCAGATAGTAATTTTATATTTAGAGTACTTAAAATTTCTAATCAATAGAATTTCAAATGCTTGTATAGATGGTAGGAGTTCTTATTTTATTCATCTTTTTTTATTTGTTTTTTCATAGATGTCAGATTCAGGGTCTGAATTAGTGAACACAACCGGAGCTTCAAATGAATAATCAGATAAAGTGAATACGCAGCCTTGTCCTACTAGATCTCCTCCTAAAAAAAGGAAAACCATAAAAGATAGATCCAAGGCTTGGGATCAATTCGAAAGGTATGTTGATAAAGATAGAACTGAAAAATCAAAATATAAGTATTACAACCAAGTTTATGATACTTCTTCAAAAGGTTGCGGTACTAGTAATTTACTTAGACATATGGAAAGGTGTGTTAAGTTTCCTAGTCGTCTTAAAGGTTACACAACTCAAAAACAAATTGCTTTTCAACCTATAAAGGGTGGTGAAAAAGGTGAGGTCTCACTTGTCCCTTGGCAATTTTATCAAGATATGTGTAGGCGGGCTTTAGCTCGTATGATTATTGTGGATGAGCTACCTTTTAATGTGGTTGAAAAGGAGGGGTTTAGATATTTGTAAGGACTGTTCAACCTATGTTCTATGTTCCTTCTCGTTCTACTATGACTAGGGATTGTTTTGAGATTTACAATGAGGAGAAACAAACTTTGAGAAAGTATTTCAAAGAAACAAGACAAAGAATTTCTATTACTACCGGCACATGGACTTCAATTCAAAGAATTAATTATATGTGTTTAATAAACATATTGAACTTTTGTCCAATAAATAGTCACAAAGGTCAAGATTTGGCTAGTGGTGTTTCTAAATGTTTGCTTGAATGGGGAGTCGATAAGGTTTTTGCTGTAACAATTAATAATGCTAGTTCTAATGATGTCATGGTTAAGGAGTTTTCTAAGCAACTTACTAAGTGGAATACCAATATGATGGAAGGAGAACACCTTCATGTGAGGTGTATGGCCCATATCATCAATCTTGTTGTTTAAGATGGCTTGAAAGAGGGAAGTGTGTCTGTGGAACGAGTTAGACAGGCTGTTAGGTACATTAGACAATCTCTTGCAAGATGGAATAGGTTTAAGGATTGTTGTGATATTGACAAGATAAAATCTAAAAAGTCTTTGTGCCTTGATGTTCCTACTAGGTGGAATTCCACGTATTTGATATTGAGTGTTGTTGTGGTTTATGAGGAAGCTTTTACAAAATATTGTGACATTGATTTTGGATTGGTGAATTATATTACTAATTATCTTTGTGAGGATGAAGAAGTTGTAGGTGCACTTTTAAGTAGTGATTCGGAAAGCGTTAGACGTATTATGAAGTTTCTTGAGATCTTTTATGAACTCACATTGAAGGTATCTGGTTCACTTTATGTTACGTCTAACGTACACTTCCTTGAAATTTGTGAAGTTGGTTCTTCTTTGAAAGAGCTTATGGAAAGTGAGGATCCTGTCGTACGAAAAATGTCAAAGAATATGAGAGAAAAATTTATGAAGTATTGGGGTGATCCAATAAAAATGAACAAAATGATTTTTATTCCATGTGTGTTGGATCCTCGCCACAAGTTTAACTCTTTTTCTTTTGCTTTAACTTCTATGTTTGGACAAATACAAGGGGCCAAATTAAAGGAAATCAGGACATACATGTCATCTTTGTTTAATGTGTATGCAAAGAATAATGTTAAATCATATTCATATTGTCCATCTTCACCGACTTCATCAAGCACATCCAATGGTAGCATTTGTTCATCGAGTACAGATAGTTTGGAATAAAAGAAAGTCTCAAGATTCATGCAAGATTTAAACAGGCATAAGAATGGTAGGTGTACTGATTCCAAAACAGAGCTTTTAGTACTGGAGGGCGTATACTTGATCCTTTTAGGAGTTCATTAACTCCTAGAATGGTGCAAATACTTGTGTGTGTTCAAGATTGGCTTAATAATGAATTAACTCCAGTTAGAATTGAGGAAGATTTGGAAAAACTCGAGCAACTTGTTCTGAATTTTTCATGTTTTAAACCTCTAAACTGTTATCATCATGTCATGTTAATTGTATTGGTCTAAAATCTGCAGATATGATTAATACTGGAAGAGAGTCTTGCATCGTCAACATATAGCTGGAGGTTTTAAAATATTTTTTAACTTGTAAGTATTCTAAAATCATTTTGAATCAGTTTTTAAAAGCTTCTGAGATTTTTTGAATCTGCTTTCACCTTTCAGTATGCATTTCATAAGTGGATGTGCAAACATACTTGTGCCATTATTGAAACTTGACTTCATTTTTGTGTGGGAAGAGTAAAATTAGCTGTTGAAAATAATTTTAGCATGCTATCTTACTACCTGTTTGTTCCAATGTGGTATGTCCTTGATAGTTCTCTTTTACTTTCTCTCTGAGTTTTAGACCAAGAAGTAAGTTGGATGCTTTCAACAAAAAGGTGAAAAGAGGAAAAGAAAGATATCATCCTATTATTTGAAGTTATACATATTTAGCGTGTACTTGAGCAAATATTTTTTTGTACTTGGTCTCAAATGTACATCGATATAGTAGTCTTTTGAAATCTTAGGCAATTGAAACAAACACTTGCATATGTGGTAAGTGTCTGCAGATATGTTGTCTCCTGTTTTGTGGTAGGAGTCTTATGTGGAAAACTCTTGTTTATGTTTGGTGCACTATTTTCTATTATTTGTGTAATACTGATACCTGCTTATTCTTTCGAGTTTCAGTTTGTGGTGAGATGTCTACTTGTTGGTTGGAAAGGAGATGGTTGCTACCTACTACTAGGCCTTTTTTTAATTTTTGTTGCTACTATCGTTATATTACTAAATAATAGTACTTTTGAGTTTTGAACCATTGTTATTGGATTTTAATTTCACTTTAAACTTGCAAGTTGCAATGCAATGTTACTTTAAGCTATTTAAGGCCTATTAAGATTTTTTTATTTTTATTATATTTGCTCTAAAATTGAAATGAAAATAGTTGTTTGTTGAAATTTCAAATTCGAATAAATCGATTCGTAAAATTGAATCGAACTAATAAAAAATGAATCGAATTGGACCTAGAATGGATCGAGTTAGGATAAGAATTTTAACGAATCAAAATTTGAAATTTCAATTCAATAATGGCTAAATTCGAACCGAATCGATTCGTGCACAGCCCTACACGGTGCTACAGCAACGGCATGCTGCACAATTGGGGGCTGGAAGGCTGAACCTGTTTGAGTAGCACCAGTACCAGCTAAACCTCTCAAAAATCCCAACCTGCTGAACCACTTCTGAGGACAGAGGTACCTAAGTTGCGCCACCTTGCATGGGCAAAACATTCCCTGGAAGTGGGACCTCCTCCTAATCCTGAACCAAGTCTAGAGCAGCCTCATATGGGGAAGGGGATGGTGACCTCTGTCTAGCTGGTTTTTCATCTTCCTGAGCTCCACCCCTGATGGGTATTGCCCTTCGTCCTCTTCTTCTGCCACTTCTCCTCACCCGATCTCTGTCCTGAACCGCGAGTCCATCAGCCTGTCCATGTGCTGCTGCTTAAACTGAATGAGTATTCACCATTTGAAAAGCAAGAATAAAGAATGTCACATACTAATTTGGATCACCAGATACAAATTAGAATCAAGTACTAGCATGAAGGAAAGAAAGAAGTGAAATTTTTTTCCTAAGGTCATGTAGCCTCTCGAAGAAAAGTACAAACGTTTTTGTATCGTTCCACAAGACTCTACTAGACCTATTCTTGTACGACGAGATCGAAAAACCCAGTGCTCTGATACCATATTTGTCACGATCTAAACGGTCATGAGTGGCACCCACCCTAAATTATAGTAGGAGAACCGATCAATCCAACCCTTAGCTAACAACTCAAGTCTTACACTTAAACAATTACGAAACCAAAATACCATTTATTAACTTAAATGCATGACAAGCGTAATATCAATCCAATATCTCTGAAATATCTAAAATAATAACTGAAGTGTGAAAGTATTTCTAATTTACTACATCCCATGGGACCCGAAAGTCACCATACAAGAACTACTAATCCGAAACAATGTTTGAAATCATAATCCCAAAATACTAAAATCAATAAATATAGAAGTCATAGTCCAGAATAAAGGACATGAACTAGATGAAGATCCAATTATTGCTCGGACATGGTGGTCACCCTTGAATTGAAGCTGATGAACACAAGCTAAAGTTGAGGTCTCGTATCAAATACTGGAATACGCTCTACACTCAATAAAAAGAAGAGCTCAGGTAGTATTAGTACAAAAACTATGTACTGGTAGGTCTCATCGCTTAACTTAACTCAACACCATACAAATATATAAGTAAAACAAAAGTAAGAAGCGATCAAGACACAACTAATAATAAACTAACATTTCAATCCATATGTAACACCCCATACCTTCCCGACCCTACTTGACGACGTTGAACAATGTTTACTTAGGTGTCGAGAGCCACAAGTATGTATTTTGTAATGTTATTGATGAGATAGTTGATATTGGCCCTCGTACATGTGATTAGACTTTCGTAGGAAGTGTTTTGTGACTTAGTGGGACATTTGTGGGGTTAAAAATGAGGCTTGGAGGACCTCCAAACAAAGGATATTAAAGGTAAGAAGTAAGTTAAATAATAGAACTTGAAGTATCTAACCGAACCCGCAAAGAAAAGTCGAAAAACAAATTTTTTTTAAAAAAAATAAGGGCTAGGAGCGCCAGAGGGCATGACAGGCCGCTTATTGCCCAATTTTTTTGGGCACAGGAAGCAAGCTGGCGCGCCAAAGGGCGTGCCAGGCTGCTTGTGCGCACCTTTCAAAAGTTGGAAATTTTTGAAGTCCCAAGGGTGCCCGGGGACGTACCAGACCGATTTTTGCCACATTCCTTCTACAACCATGAGACTATACATGGAATAATTGGATTAATTGGAATTCCATTAGATAAGATTATTCGTGGACGAATTTGGCATCCAAATGAAGTTTTTACCCTTTTGGTCAAAATAAGCCATACGTGGCTAGAATCACTTATTTTTGGGATTGAGGCCATGAATATGAATCACGTGAGTGGGAATATTATTGTGACATGTATGAAATAATTTAAACATGATAAATTATTGATTTTATTGGATTAAGTGATTTGGGCTCAATAAAAGCCCAAAATGAGGAAGAAAACATGGGCCAAGAATGGGTCAAATGACCCATTCTTCCATTGACCGAGCCAAACATAGCATTAAATGCCAAGAGTGGATAAGGATGACCCCAAGGGATATATAAAGGGCAAAAATCTGATTTTTATTCATTTGGAACTCTCATGCTTCCTAGATATTTCTCAACCATTTTTCTCTCAAACCCTAAGAACTCTAAGCCATCTTTTGGAGCAAGATCATCATTTTTCAAGCTTGGGTAAGTGATTATTCTTATGGATTAATATATTATATGCATGGGATAGTATGTAGATCATGTTGGTTATGCTTGGAAGTGTTGAACATGGCACTTAGTTTTTTTGTAAAAGATATGTTATCCATGGAATTGTAACTTGAAATATGACTTGTGGGTTTGATGAAAGAGCACGGTATGGATGAAATATCAACTTGTATGGTGTGATTATGTTATTAAACTTGATATTTTTCTATAAGTGTAAAAGATGGGATTTCGGCTGATATGTGCTATGAGGTGTATTAAGGTGACTTGATGGGTTATTTGTGATATGGTGTGAATGAGAAAGTGTAAAGGAGAAGCTTTGTGGTGAAATATTATTGGTATATGATGTTGTGGTCAATGTATGGTATGATTGAGGTATTATTGGTATGACAATGCCGTAAATGGTATAGTAGAGAAGGAAATGACATGTCTAAGGCAAATATGTAACTCATTGACGTCATATGTATTTGTAAGGTAGTTGATGGTTAATGTAAACTTCGTTATGCATTTGTGTTGTAGAGTGAAACATAAGGAAGGAGCGGGACATTGTATGCACATCTAAGATTGTATATTCGTATTGAGAATACAAGGTATGTAAGGTTACTCTGTCCGTATCTTTCTGCAGCAAATAGTATTCACATTGACATTACACTTGTCCTATCCCGAGGTGTACTAAAGTATCCTATATCCGGTGATACATTGTCATTATCACATGTCTCATATTCGTGGACTAAGGTTCCAAAGGTCCAATAAGGTTATGTTCCAAGGTTCCAATAGTGGTTATACTCATATCTCTTGTTCATTGATTATTGTCCAATGGTTCCAATAGTGTTATGTTTTCAATAATGTTTATTCACATGTCTCTCACTCATTGATTATTGATCCAAAGCTTCAAATAAAGTTATGACTATCATTGTATCAATCTCAAAGTAATGAATAAAGTAATGCATATATGTGGTCAATGATGGAGTATGGGTGGTAGCTTTGGGGGCAAAATGCCTAGCTCAAGCCGATCCCGAGATTATTGGATCAGGGGGCAGTCCTAGAGGCATAAGCCTAGCTCGGACCAATCCTGACAGGGGGTAGCTCTGGAGGTAATAACCTAGCTCGAGTCGAACCTGATATGTTGGTATGGGTGGCAGCTCTAGAGGTAATAACCTAGCTCGAGCCGATCCCGATATATATTGATTCATGGGTGGTAGCTCTAGAGGCATAAGCCTAGATCGAGCCGATCCCAACATAACGTTATGTTATGTTAAAACCCACTGTTCAGTCGGGGCCCGGGTATCACAGGTCACAGGCAAAGATGAATAATCATAGATGCAAAGAAACAAAAAAAAGTAATGAAAGCAATATACATAGTTTCCAAAGTACAGGATAGTGACTTATCTATATTGGTCATTCATTTGTATTTGAGTTCATTGACATATTTACATATCATACAGTTTCATTTGAGCCTTACATACTCAGTACATTCTTCGTACTGACGTCCCTTATGGGACTTACCTTACTTGCTGTAGGCGCAGGTGCTAGTAGGCCTTCACAGTAGGTTGCCAATTATGTGCGGATCATTGGTGAGCTCCAGTTAGTTCGGGACTTCTCCAAGTCACGGTTGTACATATGTTTTGGTGTTGTACATGTTGTATAAAGCGGGGACTTGTCCTGACTTTCAGTTAGTTGTGGTAAATGCATCTATTAGAGGCCTTTGTAGACGTATGTGGGTGTATGGATGTAAGATGGTACATGACATTTTGACTTGATGGCCTCAACGGCCAAGTTGCGCATATGTGTATATATATATATATATATATATATATATATCATATGTTCCATGACTTCCGTTGTTAGTATTGTTAAGCTCTTATGTGAGCATGTGTTTCTTATGGCATGCATATGATTGAATAGAAGCAAAGCTTAGTTCTCTCGGGCCTTGTCGGCTACGAGTGCCAATCCTTCCCGATGGGATTCGGGGCGTGACACCATATTCATAAACACCTCAATGACTATCCTTTTCAAATCAATCCCTTTCAAGTTATTCATATCAATCACTTACACTTAGGAAATATAGTCAACAACAATCAAGTAAACAATCACATGTGCAATGCAAACCGGTGAATGCATGGCAAAAAAATAGTGCACATACATACTAGGATCGGCAAGGACCCTAGTCATGACCTGCAGGGGAAGAGCTTAGTCCATGTACCATGCCAGCAAGGTACCCAACCAATATCAATTTGTGTCGATGTGACACCCGATCTTAATATCATCAAATAGGTAAAACTCAACACTATGCTAAAAGCTCAACAATATCAATATGCAAATTTGTATTTCATTCATCAACACTTAACCCACAAGTTAATCATTTCAGCCTAAACTTTAACATAACAATCACAAGCATGCATGAAGGCTAACCACAATTATATGACTCAAATATAAGCATATAGTCAAATCAAGTATACATCTACTTTCAAACCTTAACCTACCTTGTATCCTAGTCCAAATTCACTAATTAGCCAAAGCCTTGCCCTTTCTCGTAAGTTCTGCTCGTTCTTGATCTATAAACAACAAATAAGAATGATTTAACACAACGATCCTAAATTCTAGGCATTATAAACTCAAACTTATTAAATTTAACACATGAACTTAACCTAGTTCATCATTCTAAGGTTTTCTGTCCTTTAATCTCTTCATATTCTCCATCTGTCATGATTACAAGGAAGAATTCTACTCTAGAGAGTGAATTCTAACATTTTTGAGTCATTGACAAGTGAAACAAATCATTCCCCACCAATTTTCCACCAAACTATCAAACGTAAGGTTAAATCCTAAATTTTAGCCATGATCATGATTCTCACAGTTCTTAGGATTAACTGAAGTAATCACAAGTTAAAATATTAGAAACATCTTACTTCAATAATGGAAAAACCCTAATAAAAGTGAAAATTGCCTTCTCTATGCCTTAGGTCAAAAATTGAACGTTTTAAGATGAAAAATGATAAGTCTCAGATTTTTGGTATAAAACTGCTTAGTCATTACTGCAGCAATGGATCTATAGCTGCAGCGGCGATTCTACCACTGTGGTGATACCTAGGCCAAATCCCCCCATCGTCGTAACGAACCTCTCCCTTGCTGCGGAAATTTTGTTGTTGCACCAGTACTTAACCAGTAGCTCAGGCTTAGTTCTCGACCATGCCTATTTCACAACTCACTTCTTTAATTTTGACATCACTTACTAACCTCTTCACAATAATCGCTATAACCGGAGTTCTATTAATTCATTTTATGTATCGAATGTTTTTATGACTTCCTAAACTCATCATCTAATACAAAATAAAATTAAATCCCACAACTAAACCACCAAAATTCACCAGATTTTCCTAGACCACTCTATATCCAAAATTCACCCAAAACTAGGCTAGCCCTGAATTTCTCAATTTTAATCTAGGGGAAGTCTAAGCTTCAAATTTACCCACCAACTCACCGTAACGATATTTTGGGTCGTTACAGGTTACATCTTTTATTCTTCTTTATTATTTATTTTTATGATATTTCTTTGGATGTTTTGTTGTAATTACTCCATGTCTATGTGGAGTTAAACTTCTCTTTCTAGGATTATGGTAGCTAATTAAATGATTATTTAGTAATTCTTAATTTGATTTGTTTGATTATCAAAATAATTATTCTTATATTCTTATTTTTATTATTTTAATGATTTCTGACCATTAAAACAAATCTACAATCCCAAAGTGAACTGACCAAGGGAACTAAGGGATAGAACGAAGAATATAAAGAGCACGATCTTTCTTTAGTAAAATAAAACATAATTTATGGTTAGGGTAGGAATATACCTAGATCACCTTACTGGGTTACAGAGTAGGAAGATAAGTAAATGTGTTTGAATTGGATTTTCACACTCCCGCTCAACAGTGTAGTTGTGAAACTAGTTTGAATAGACGATTAAGAATGATCATTCCCAAATCATAAAATCAACCTCGTATCAACAACTAGATAATCAAAAGTCAAATAAGTTGATGAAATTGATACTAAACATGATTGCTAGCGAAACCATAATCCTAGATCGATTAATTCATTGATTGTGTATGAATCCGCTCTTTTCTTGGTTAATTATTCATTAGTTATTTTATTTTTATTTTTTAGTTCGGTTAATTCATAAATTTATCTTTAGAATTTATCGATTGAGTAAATAATTAGAATTAGTCTAAGTTACTAAATAGTTAATTGACAAATCCCTGTGATAATGATATCTGGACTTAAAGATCCAATATTACTTGTACGATTGCGTACATTTGCGTGTGCTTTTGGAAACAACACTTACGTTATTTTATTTATACTCTTCAACTGCAATTTTAGTGTTTTACACTTTTAAAATTTATGGGCATTTGTTAATTTTTATTAAAAAAGAGAGAGAGAGATCTATGGACATCCGTCGCTTTTATTTTTAAAATAATAATTAATATTTTTTTAATTCTTTTTTTATAGTCTTGTGATAAGTGGCAGTTTTCCATTTTGTTATTTATTTTTATGTTTTTTGCTTGTTATATTGTTATCTGTCCTGAGCCGGGGGTCTATCAAAAACATCTTCTCTACTTCATCTGAGGTAGTGGTATGGACTGCGTATACTTTACTCTCCCCAGACCCCACGTTGTGGGAATACACTGGGTATGTTGTTGTTATTGTGATAAGTGGCAGTTTTGCCACTTATTTGTATCTCTTTTCTTATGATTTTTTGTGTTGTTAATTCATAATATGAGGCTAATTATCCTTTGAATGATGATCATCTCAGGTACTTTGGGTCTACAAAGAGTTTTGATGAAAAGAAGTGTAACAATGAAGGAAAAGGGATTAGAATGATGCATGGATTGAAAATTGGTCACCCCTCTATACAGATGGGGACCTGCCCATGCAGATGAGGCCGCAAATGGACAAATTAGTGAGCTGGAAGCCCATCTACACCCCTGACCTGTGGGGCAGGTGCCTATCTATTGTGGTAGGAGAGAAAGCAGATGATCAATGCGGTGACATTTTCATAATTACCTGAAACACAATTTTTAAGCTATAAAAGGGATATTTCAGATCTAAAACTCCATATTTGGCATATTTCTCAACCTTGGAGGCTAGAGTTCTTGACCCAACACCCTTGGAGTAAAGATTTGGAGGCTTTGTAGTGACTATTTCTTAATCCTTTCTTCCTTCTATTGCTTTGTATTGAATATTTAAGTGTAGTTAGACTCATACTTAAATGTTGTTGTTGGACACAATGTATTATGTTTATTTTGGATTTCGGTTTTGATTTTATCTCATGATTTTGTATTGATTGAATACTCTTGAGTTATAAATGGGTTTTGCTTGTTTAAGTTAATATCATACTTTATCGATTTCTACTCTAGTTGAGTTTAAAAGAGGAGAATAGAGTGAGAATTGACCATCTACTTCAATTAATGCTTGAAAGAACTAATCGTGGTTGGAATAGGTTAATATAGCGCGATTTGGGTTGATTGACCTATCTAATGGGTTTTGTTGCTAGACATAGTCAAATCCTAGTGTAGCCATTGATTGAAACTATTCGTGTTGACACTTGGCTAATATTTGACGGAATTTAGCTAAGAAATATTTGGCAGTCGATCGAAAGACTGATGTGGCATGATTTCATGGAACTTTCGATGCTTAAAACAAGGAAAATATGCAATAACTTGGGTATGTTTGTTAGGTATGATGTGTTTTCTGTTCTATCTTGCAGGAAAATAGGTTTTGGAGGCAAAATAGAGAAGGACGGGATGAAGTATGCACTAGAAAAAGTATTTAAAGACAAAAGAGCAGAGTTGAAATCCACGAAAGTGACCCACTACCTGGACCTACGGTCCGTAGGTCCACCCACGATCCATGAGTCACAATCGTGGGTCAACTTCTGCAGTTCTGTAGTGACGCCTAATTCCTACGACCTGGACCCACGATTTGTGGGTTGATTCCCTGATCTCAAGTCACGGTCCATGAAAAGTTGTCGACTTTTTTCTCCTACTTTGTTTAGGATAGGATTCGCTTTGTATCTATAAATACCCTTAGGTTGTCCTATGTTTAGGAATTGGTTGTTACTTTATTTTGAGTTGTTTATTACATTGTTTTGGATTCTATTACATTGTTTTGAGGTTTATAAACACATTGATCTTGTAATCTCAAACATCGATTCTAGCATTTTGATTTATATTGAGATTTTGGAGTTTTATTCGTATTGTGAGTTCATACTTATGTTTTCATCATTGAATTTTCTTCTGTTCTTGCAATCATGAGTAGTTAAACCCCATAACTAGGGTTGTGTGAACCATGAGAAATTAATAAAATGGGTTAAGTGAGAAGCAATTCTGAATCGGTGTGACTACATATATTGGTATTTCCTTTATTATAATTGACTTTCTAACGATTGCAAACATTGAAAACTCGCCTATACTCTAAACTTACTCAAGAGGGAAGTAGAGATTGGGACAAGTGAATAACAACAGAGATTTGAAGTTATCAACCTTCATATAATAACTTGAGTCATAACAGGGATAATTAATCTGAGATCAAAAACAAGGGTTAGTAGTGTGACACTAGAAGACCAAAAGGAGAAGGGTGAAATTCATCTAACCAAGGTCGAGAGATGTTTAGATGAACCTATCTTGTTAGATTTTGCATGCAACACAGTGGGACAGTTTACCAGCACAAGTAACCAGTGGAGTTAAGGAATCTTGGGGATCACAGTCCTAGTGTCTTTCTTATATTGATCACAAATACGATAATCAATAATTGTTACTATTACTATTTATTTACAACAACCCCCCTTTTTACTTACTTGCCAATTACTCAGACAAACACTCGACAAAATTTTGTCATATTCCCTGTGGGATCGACCCCAACCTAGTTGGGTTCAAATATTGGTTTCGTTGTAATTTTTGTTTTCCTACTATTCGTAGGGTGTACACCGGTGTATGCCCAACACTAGAAGTCAAGGCAATTCCCTGATTCCACTTGATACAGAAATAGAAAAAATGCTAAGGAATAACCGAAGAATGGTGAATATCGACGGAGTTCAGGACCCCGCAGCCGTTGCAGATATTCATAACCAGCCACCAATTCATGTGGTTGGTCATGAAACTACTGAGCAAATCACTGCTCAATTAACGGCTGAGGAGAATGTGATACAAACAGCTCTTAGACAAGCAGATAGAGATTATCGAGAAATGCAAGAGGCAGCACAACGTCTTATTACAATTGAAGAGAGACAAAGAAGACTAAGGGTGCAACAAACTCCATTAAGACCATATGTGCAGGTTTATAATGATCCCAAAGAAGAGGATGTGGCTTATTTCGAGCTGGTTGAGACTGGTGCCATTATTCTACTAGAATTACCTCAGGGCACTAAGTTCAACATTACAAGTGCCATGATCCACCTGCTAAAATTGAAAGGCATATTCGCCGATCTTCCTACAGATGATTCGAACATGCATGTGATGAACTTTATGGGGTTCTGCACTTCATATAATTTTCCTGGTGTTGACCAAGAGGCTATTTAATTGAGATTATTTCCATTCTCCCTAACAGGAGAAGCAACTTTGTGGTTGGTCGAGTTACCATGAGGTTTCATCACTACTTGGAAAGAGTTGAGAAATCAGTTTCTGGAGAGATTTTTCCCACCCTCCAAGATGCTACAGTTGAAGGATGAGATTTATACTTTCAGACAGCTACATTCTGAGGCACTTTACGAGACTTGGCTAAGGTTCAAGAAGAAGTTGCAAAATATTCCAAACCATAGGATGAATGGTCGAAATTTACTTGAGATCTTCTACAAAGCATTAAACGTTAATACCAAGGTTGTAGCAGATACTATCACTGGCGGAGCATTTATGAGTCTGAGATGGGAACAAACTTCAGATATTTTAGATCGTATCACTAAGCCCAACCGAGGATGGTACTCGAGAGAAAGACACACCAACTGGGACTTATGCCTTTAGAGCATCAGCCAAGTAAAGAGAGTTAGATGACATTGTAGCTCAAGAAGTAGCGCAACAAAAAACTGAGATTGGATTACTTAGTAAGCAAATCATGGTAGGAGGAATAGAAAAGATTAATTTGGTAGGTGCACAAGGAAAAGTGCCTAGGTATGAGGATTCAGATTCTGAGGAAAAAGCTAAGTATTTGGATAGAAAAGTGATGGGGTTTTGAGCCAAGGGCCAAGGGTCTAATCAAGACTCTTGGAACTCGAGGCAAGGGAATCAAGGTCAGAACTACTATGGAGATAATTACAACAAGTCAGGATATAGAGACAGAGATCGTGACAGTGATTGGAGGCAAAAGGATGATTAAAAAGAGAAGAGTGGTACATATGTTCCATCGGGGAACCGTGACGTTGATTATGGAAATTCAAGAATGGAAGCCTTTCTTAATAAACTTGTTAAGGGGGCGGAGAGTCAACAAAACTGTCTGTAGGAGATTAGAGCAGACATTTTAGGAATAATTCAAAAGGTCGAGTCTCACTCGATATCCATTAAACAGCTGGAGCAACAATTTGGGTAGATATCTTCAGCATTAAATCAGCGTCAACAAGGTACACTTTCGAGCAACACCATCCAGAACCCAAAAAATGATGTTCATTATATGGATATCACAACGAGAAGTGGGAAGACTCTTATTGAGGCACCCAAACAAGTTGAGGGTGTTCATGCTACACTGGAAGAGAAAACGAATGCCACGAAAAAGGTAAACAAATCTCTAAAGAAGTATGTTTCAATCCCAAAACTTCCTCCTTCTTTCCCTCAACGTCTAAAGAAAATGGTGGATGAAAATAAAATTGTTAGTGGGGAGATCATAAAAGAAGTTGAAGAGCCCCAGACTGATGAAAACAAGGTGAATGCTAAAAATGAGAAAGAAAAAGAAGCTCCACAAATGCTAAAACCCATTCCTAAGCTGCCACCTAATTCCCTCAGCGCTTGAAGAAGAAGAAGAAGGAGGATGGAAAATTTCATAAGTTCATGTTCATATTGAAGAAACTTTCTATAAACATTCCATTGGTCGAAGCTTTGGAATAAATGGCGGGATGTGCAAAGTTCATGAAAGAGTTGGTCACGAAGAAGAGAACTGTTAGTTATGAGTCTGTTGGTGATTTGCACTATTTGTAGTGCAATTGCATCCCATTCTTTTGTACAAAATAAAGATGATCCTGGTGCCTTCAAAATTCCATACAAAATTGGGTCAGTTAACTTCGCCAGAGCTATGTGTGACCTAGGTGTAAGTATTATCTTGATGCCACTGGCAGTATTCGAGAAATTAGGCTTGGGAGCCCCCTAGCCAACAAAGATGCGGTTATTGATGGCGTATCGTGCGATCAAGAAGCCTGTGGGCATATTATTTGATGTTTTGGTCAAGGTTGAAAACTTTATCTTTCCTACTGACTTTGTTGTCTTAGATTGTGAGGTAGATTTTGAGATGCCCATAATTTTAGGGAGACCGCTTTTAGCCACTGGCAGAGCATTAGTGGATATGGAGTGGGGTGAGCTGAAATTCAGGCTGAATAATAAGGAAGTCACATTTAATATTTGCAGAACTATGAAGCAGCCAAAGAACATGAGGGTGGTTTCGAAAATAAATAGTTTAGATGACCCTGGAGTCCACCCCAAGGGATATATTGATGAAGTCTGAGTAATCAAAACACCTGCGTCGTGCCGCGATGTTAAATCAGGCGTGCTTGAGAGGCAACCCAAGGTGTCTTGCTATTCCTACATTTGCTTTGATTTTGGTTATTTTGATCTATATTAGACCCACGCACCTAGGGTGCCACAAGTATGTTCCTAACTCCCTTATTTTACTTCGAACTAATGCATTGAGGACAACGCATGCCTATGGTGGGGGCAGAGGTACTTTTGGGTCTATATGTCCTCTTGGGGTTTTTTATTGTCGTGTTTCTTTTCCCTCAAGTGCTATCATAGTAGAACCGGCATGCTTAGGTTGTTGTTTATGTTTCATTATGTGTTTTCGTGTTTAGTTAGGAGAAAAATAGGGGAACATTAGTGCAGTCAATTTTGAAAGAACTTTGAACGATAATGATGCTTTTCTATTGTTTAAAGGACACCACTCTTGAAAATTTTTGTTTTGGACTGTGTATGTAGTTATGATAGTTTGTGACAACTGTTGGATCTTATTATGGCATTAGTATTATAGGCAGAATAACTGTAGCTTAGCAATGCATGAACTGGATAGGTAGTAGTTGATAGTGTAACCCTGTGTTATGTGTGTGTGAGGTCATTACCTAGTTCACTTTGTATGTGCAACCCAAAATTTGCCTGGTTACTCTTGTCTAGGTTAGAGGATAGTGGTTAGGAAAGGATCATAGGCCGTTTTTGAATAAGTCCATTTTTAGCCTAAATGCATGACCAAATGAAGTAAATATCCCTTGATCCCAATTTTGAGCTTTAATTGACCTATTTCTTTCATTAGCCTGTTCACCTTCCTATTTTGACTGACAACGAACCTGTCTTGGCCCTAGTCTTTCCTTAGATATTACGTACCTCAACTCAGGCAAATCACCTAAGTTGAGGGTAGCTATTATAGAGGTGCATAGTTTGACTTGGGTATGAAGAAGGGTTTAATAATAGAAAAAAAAAAAAAAAAAGAGAACAGATTAGTGTGAAGAAGAAAAAAATAGAGCTTGCAAAAAGAGAAAAAAAAAATATATATATTGAAATCGTAAAGATAATTACACCCAAAATCTGAAAACAAATGAAAGAGAATAAGAGAGAATAAAATTAGAATGGTTGGAAAGTGGAGCCAAAAATAGTGTAGTGTCAAGAAGGGTTGAGTCACCATATCTATATGTACCACACCCATCCCTAAGCCTACACTACAAGTCGATGAAAGTCCTATAGTGATCCTAGTCAGACTTTCCGAAAAACTAAGGCATAAAAAATAAGGGCAAGTCTATGGTATTTCATGCACACTGTTTGAACTTTTTTGTGAGAGAGAGTGTTTTGACCCATTCCCTACGTTGATATTCATTAGTATACTGCGAGTATATGGGACTTCTTTGCTGTGAGAGTACATGGGTTGCATTGTTAGCTGCTATTTGTTCGGATAATATCATTTGCATATATGCTTAGTTATTTGTTCATAATCTGATGCCATCACTTGATCCCTTCTGTGTCATGATAATATGTTGCATATATACACACAATGGTTTTGACGTGTGAATAGGAGGGGGTCAAAAGATTTTGGTACCGAAAGAAATGAGTCGACTGTCGTAGGTCTCTTAGGTTTCTCTTATTTAAGCATCGAATGTGTTTGTTTGGTTTTGTTCGCCAGAGGACATGCAAATGTTCTAAGTTGAGGTTGTTGATGTTCCATAATTTCATGGCACTTTCGATGCTTAAAACAAGAAAAATATGCAATAACTGGGGTATGTTTGGTAGGTATGATGTGTTTTCTATTCTATCTTATAGGAAAATAGGTTTTGGAGGCGAAATGAAGAAGACGGGATGAAGCATACACTGGAAGGAAGTTTTTGAAGACAAAAGAGTTGAGTTGAAATCCATGAAATTGACCCCCGACCTGGACCTACGATCCGTAGGTCCACCCACAATCTGTGAGTCACGACCGTGGGTCGACTTCTGCAGTTGTACAGTGATGCCTGATTCCTACGACCTAGACCTACGATCCGTGGGTTGATTCCACGACCTCAAGTCACGGTCCTTGGCAAGTTGCCGACTTTTTTCTCCTACTGTGTTTAGTATAGGATTCGGTTTGTATCTATAAACATCCTTAGGTTGTTCTATGTTTAGGAGTTGGTTGTTACATTATTTTGAGTTGTCTATTACATTGTTTTGAGGTTCATAAACACACTGATCTTGTAATCTCAAACATCTATTCTAGGGTTTTGATTTATATGAGATTTTGGAGTTTTATTCGTATTGTGAGTTCATACTTATGTTTTCATCATTGAATTCTTCTTGTGTTCTTGCAATCATGAGTAGATAGACCCCATAACTAGGGTTGTGTGAACCATGAGAAATTAACAAAACGGGTTAAGTGTGAAGCAATTCTGAACCGGCGTGACTGCATTATTGGTATTTCCTTCATTATAATTGACCTTCTAATGGTTGCAAACGTTGAAAACTCGCCTGTATTCTAAACTTGCTCGAGAAAGAAGTAGAGATTGGGAAAAGGGAATAACAACATACATTTGAAGCTATCAACCTTCATCTAATAACTTGAGCCATAACAGGGATAGTTAATCTGAGATCAAGAACAAGGGTTAGTAGTGCGACACTCGGAGACCGAGAGGAGAAGAGTGAAATTCATCTAACCAATTTTGAGAGACGTTTAGATGAACCTATCTTGTTAGATTTTACATGCAATGCAGCAGGACAGTTTGCCAGCACAAGTAACTTGGGGATCACAGTCCTAGTGTCTTTCTCGTATTGATCACAAATTTGACAATTAACAATTGTTACTGTTACTGTTTGTTTACAACAACCCCTCTTTTTACTTACTTGCTAATTACTCAGACAAACACTCGACAGAATTTTATCCTATTCCCTGTGGGATCGACCCCAACCTAGTTGGGTTCTATATTTGATACAACGACCGCGTTATACTTTTCTGGAGGTATAGTTTGGGCAACATCAAAGACATAGCGGATAGTTGAGGCTCAAAGGCTAACTTGCTAACCCGTAGTTAATGATGAGTATTTGATTTAAATACTTTGGGTCATTGATAGAATTGATTCCCTATTATCATTTCCCTTGTTTTTCATTATTTGTGAAAGCCATTGATCAAATTGTTCATATTTTAATTGGTTCTATCCGTGTTACATTTTTAATCTTTGTTTTGATTTTAGTGAGTTGTTTTTATTTCATACTATCTCGATTGCTAGTCACATTGTTCCTCGTGGATTCGACCCTGACTCCTAGTTGGGTAAAATATATTGCTAACAACTGCATACACTTTTTTTTGAGGGTGTATTTGAGCGTTATCAAAATGGCGCCGTTATGGGGGAAAAATTTGGCGTATTGAGTTAGTTTGGAATTTTAGCCTACTTGCTTTGATTCAAACTTGTGAATATGTGTTCGTGTTTTATGTTTTTTTCCTGTGCTAGGTAGATTTTTGTTTTTGTTATACTTGATACTATGGCATCATGGAATGAAAATGAGTTTGGTGGTTGCAAATCTTATCTTGATGATCAATGTCCTTATTGTGGAGGACCCCACTTTTGACAAGATTATAGAAATACTTTTGGGAGAGAGGTGTGAGCATCATCTCGATCCTATAGGGAGTATGATTGTTATTTGTGTGGTGGTCGAGAGGGACATTGGAGTGATTGTCCCAATTATTATGCTCCCTCCCCTAGGTATGCTAACAAAAATGCTAGTTGTTCTTTTGAGTTTGATAGGTACCATGATGTGGTACGAAGAACAATGTGCCATACATGAAGGTATTGAAGCAATGCTTCAAACTATCTTGAACCGGGTGACTACTGTAGATGAGGATATACATCTCTTGCACCAATCCATGGCGACATTTGGAAAGGAATGTGAAAAAGAAGAGTACTCTTGTAAAAATATCAATCTCTCAAAAGCCATGGATTTGCCTAATTTTCAAAATGAAGTTGTTAAAGAAAAGAGTTCAAGCCATGGGGTTGAGTAAAAAATGTGTGATGACCATAATGAAAAGCCCCAAAATGAAGAAACACTTAACAAGGAAGAAATTATGAGCC
The DNA here is from genome assembly GCA_031232105.1 of Capsicum rhomboideum. Taxonomy (NCBI): domain Eukaryota; kingdom Viridiplantae; phylum Streptophyta; class Magnoliopsida; order Solanales; family Solanaceae; genus Capsicum; species Capsicum rhomboideum. The sequence continues at coordinate 27,415,191 of CP124711.1, read as the reverse complement.
AAGAGTGGCTATTGAATCAAGCTCAACTTCTTAAGGTCAATGAGGATCAACTTTATAGAATGTTGATAATAGTGGATGGATCTCTTAAATTACAAGTTGAGCGATGTCCAGTGTGGGTTCAAATTGAAATGGCTACCCAAAAATTAGAAACTGAATTGAATGCAAAAATTGAGGCATGTGATGCTCCATGCCAAATGGTCACGAATAGTTATGATGAAATGGTTTCCAATGAATATGTGGGTGAAATTGATTTTGAAGAATTCTTGGTGATTTGTCAACCAACCGAGCCAAAAGTATTGAAGGCCTAAATTGAAGAAGTGATACTAGAGTTGCAAGATAAAGTCAAGCAAATCCTTTGTGAAGACTCTAGTTCATTTTGGGGTGAGAATGTCAAGAAAAATGCAAATTTGGAAATGGAGAGGCGACCTCATTCCAACCATTTTTTGACATTGTGCTTGGAAGATATGAAAACTAAAATAACCGGACAAATGGAGAATTTTGAAGACGAGGGACAAAGTTTGTACATTTTGGAGTTTGTTATCTCAAGAGGGAAAAATTACGTCCCTCACTTGAAGGCCAAGAAGTGGAAAATGTGAGGTTTAATAAATGGCTAATTGATGATCTCACAAATGCCCAACGAGCCTACATGAAAGTTTGATGTGAAGTTGGGTAAAAGGTTCAAGCCTTCAAAGTGGCGAGATAAAATTGGACTCGTTGCTTCCTTACACTTGCCCCACAAGTGTCAAAGAGATGTTGATTTAAAGTTGGACCGAAGATTCAAATCCTCAAAGTGGAGACATAAGTGGTAAGGTTGCTTGCATTGTGCCGCGATGTTAAATCAAGCGCTTGGTGGGAGGCACCCCATCAATTCTCAAAAGTTTTGCATTTACTTTTGAAATTTTAATTTTTAGACTAGCTTAGAAATTTATTTTTGACTAATCCACAAAATTTTACAGTTTTTGAAAGTGATTTTAATAGGTTTGGATGTAAAAATTTGATGGGAATGAAACAAGAGCCCAGTCTGAGGAGGCTCCTAGTATTCCAACTATTACACTACTACATGCCACTCTTATGTCAATCCTCATGCTTAGTGCGCTTCAGGGAGCCCATTACCTCCTTCTCTACTTTATTTTGCTTGCATTAAGGACAATGCAATAGCTTTTAGTTGGGGGTGGAATAGCTTAGTTTTCATTTGGGTCTGTACTATTGATATATTTTGATACATTTGTGCCCTTATCGGGCGTTGTTGGAGATTATTGTTCCCTTGTTGGGCTTGAAATGAATTATGTGATATAAAAAATTATTGTCTTTGTGAATGGTTTAGTTTGGGTGTCACATTTGACATGAATTTTGGGAAATTCTTGAGTACCCACTTTAATACCCACCATGTGTTTGATAAAAGTCCTAAGTGAAATATTCCCCTTGTTCTTTGTTACTTCGTGTTCCAATTGCTAATGTGAAGTGTTCTTGTTGTTGTGTGGAGATAATTTCAAGATGTGGGATGTGTTGTTGGTTGTTTGAAGTTGAGTAATGTCAATTTTGGTAATTCTTGAGTACCCACACTACTCTTAATGATGTTTACTTTATGATGCCCATCATGTGTTCGATGAAATTCCTAAGTGTAGTTTTCTCTACTCTCTTCCATTGTTCATGTGCTAATTGCTATTAGGAAGTGTTCTTGCTACTATGTGTACTTAATTACAAGTTTTCAAGTCTTCTAAAGAGTATTTTGACGGTAGCTCAAGTTGAATGATGTTTTTTGTGGTTATAGATGTTGTGCGCCCTTGTCAAATTTGAGCTTGATTTTGATTTTGTTGGATTAGTTATTTTGCTTGTTTTCACTTCTAGATTAGTTTCTTTATCATGTTAGCTTCTTATAGTTTTTCTTTTTGGTAGTTGTTTTGAGCGACCTATTCCCAAATGATGGATTGAGTGATGACATTCTTAAGGGAAAATCGTCGTTATTGTTGTTTTTGGGTGTTGGTGTCATTTGTGCAGGGGAAGATTGAGTACCGTAGCCATTGTGAATTGGGTTTGTGATTGTTGCCATAATAAAGTCTAAGTAGCTGTGGCAATATTGCCCTTGTTGGAATCAAAATGTAGGGTTGTGACTTGTTTGGTACTAATAGATATAGTCTTGCATTGTGAAATATTGGAATGAGCATACCCCTCTAAAAAATTTTGTGAAAAACAAGTTCATAGAAGTGAATGATGTTTGTGACAATACTTTGACTCTTTTTGTGACTCCGTACTCATTAGGTGGTGATAATATGGAAAATGACTCTTTTGTTCTTGTTTAGGAAGTGAAACCGATCCTTCTAGAATAGTTTGCATGCCATGTGTGGTGAGTTTTGTGGAATAATTCTTGTGCTTGCTTTTGTCATCTAGAACTTGCCCCGTTGGTCTTTTTATGCTATTCTTGATTGTGTTTGGTTGAAGATATGATCTTAGGCCTTCTTTGTGATTTTTGAAAACCTCTTTAGCCTTAAAAGTCTACCCGTGCATAAATGTTATCACTAGTTACCCCATTTGAGCCTAATAACCTTTCTTTGGCAACCACATTAAAAGCCTTGAACCTTTTGAAAAAATTTCCTCTCTTGAACCCTACCCTCCTTGAACTTGAAATTGCCAACTTGAGGCTAAAAGCTTAAGTTGGGGGTGTGGTGGAACTTGAAAGAGGTGATATGCACCGTGGTTTTGTCAGTGAGTGCCTTAAAATTAAAAAAAAAAAAAGAAAATGATTGAATAAAATGAGAGAAAATTAGAAAAGAAATGAAAATGAGAAAAAGAAATAAAAATGAGAAAAGAAAAGGAAAAGAGAAAGTTGTCAATAAGGTGGTGAACTAGAATGAAAAAGATAGGCACTTGTGTTCTATGAAAATGAAGAGACAAATGATCAAAGTTTGAATTATATTGTGTTTTGTAGAGTTCAAGGAGGGTGTAGTCACTTTTATCCTAAATGCTTATCCTACCTGATGCAAGTCGAGCTTCATCAATATCATGGAATGAAGAATTGAAGCTCAAGAATATGCTTAAGTGGAAGTACAAGGAAGAAAGGTGAAAAGGAAGAAAGAGGCTATGGATGCAAAAGTGGTTATTCTTGACATTCAAGCTTCATGCTAAAGAAGAACCTTATTTCATTAAGGGTATTTTTGTAATAACTAGTGTAGGCTATAAATAAGAGAGAATAGCTCATTATAGAGATATATTATTTTGATATGATATTTTGAAAGAGTGAAACTCTTGTGAGGTATGGCTAAGGCCTTTGTTGCTAAACAATGTTGATGGGATTGCTTGCTTGAGGATATCATTCCTCTTGAGGGTGTCTCGATAGTATAGGTGTTTGTTTGGATTCTTAATAAGAGGTTTTGGTTTTTGTATAGCCTTGGTTGCCTATTAGATCTCATACTTGTGTCTTGCTTTTATAGATTTGGTTCTTTTTTTACTTTGTATTTGAGGGTATTGGTTTTGATATAGCCATTGTTCTCATTTTTTTTCCATTTTGTGTCGATATTTTATCTTTAATTTCGTTTTCTTAGATTTTAGGGTTTCTTTTTAGCTTCCGCGTATTCCATCTCGTATCATTTGGTATCAGAGCAATAGCTACTTTTTCATCCATAGCCTATTTCTTCCTTTTTCACCTTTCTTCCTTGTACTTCCACTTAAGCATATTCTTGATCTTCAATTCTTCATTCCATGATATTGATGAAGCTCGACTTGCATCACTACCTTTTCCCAAGCTTACATTATAAGCTAGAAAAAGTCCTTCGAGATCTCCAACCGATACTTTTGAGTTAGTGGTGATTGAAAATAGGGAAAGCCTATGGTATGATACTTATTTGCATTGAAAATTCTTTGTTGAGTGTGAGTGTTTGTGTATTTATCCCTTGTTTAAGTGTTGTAAATATTGTAAATTTTGGGACTTTCTTTCTGGGAATGTAAACTAGGATAGATTGGTGAAGTTGATAAATTCCTAAAATAAGACAAAGGAGCATGTTTGATTGACTACTGATTGTGAGTCACTTCTTGAGAATTGGTTGTTGTTACTTGATCATTCTTAAAAACTCCATTGTATTCTTAAAAGTGTGTTTGATCTTGAGGGAGTTGCTTGGGTAAGACTCACATGCTTGTTGACTAATTATTAGTACCAACCAAAGTCATAGTCATGGTGCCTAATTGAAAAATATGATGTGAAAGTGTTGATGTTGGCTTTTGAGCTTAAATTGATAGCCTCATTAAGTTTTGATTTTGTATTGCTTGAGGACAAGCAAAGTCTTTAAGTTGGGGGTGTTGATAAGTGACGGTTTTGTCACTTATTTATATCTCTTTTTTTATGATTTTTTGTGTTGTTAATTCATAATCTGAGGCTAATTATCCTTTGAATGGTGATCATCTCAGGTTCTTTGGGTATGCAAAGAGTTTTGATGAAAAGAAGCGCAAAAATAAAGGAAAGGGGCTCAGAATGATGCATGGATCAAAAATTGGTCATCCGCCCACGCAGATGAGGCTGCAGATGGCCAAAACAGTGAGTTGGAAGCCCACCTGCGCCCCTGACCTGCGGGGGCAGACGACCAATGTGTTGGCAGGTGAGAAAGCAGACGACCAATGTGGTGGCATTTTTGTAAATACCTGAAATGCAATTTTTGAGCTATAAAAGGGATTTTTCAAATCTGAAACTCCATCTTTGGAATATTTCTCAACCTTGGAGGCTAGGGCTCTTGACCCAACACCCTTGGAGTGAAGATTTGGAGGCTTTGTAGTGACTATTTATTAATTTTTTTCTTCATGCTATTGCTTTGTATTGAATATTTGGGTGTAGTTAGATTCATTCTAATGGGTTTTGTTGCTAGACATAGTCAAATCTGTTATGATCCTATTGCAAGGTATGGGACTTGAGTCCCACATCGGTTAAATGGGGAGCTGATGTGGGGCTTATATAGCCTTGGGCTCTCCCACCTTAATAGCTAGCTTTTGGGGTGTGGTTCTCCTAAGGTTGTATTAATGGTATCAGATCCACCCATCACCCTCCGTGCCCACCGTGATTCGAAAAGGGCTACCTGGGAAAGAGCTACCTACACAAGTAGAGTGAAAGCTACCCACAGTGAAGCCGTCGAGGACGACGGATGCGGAGCGTGGTGGTTTGTTTTGATCCTATTGCAAGGTATGGGACTTGAATCCCACATCAGTTAAATGGGGAGCTGATATGGGGCTTATATAGCCTTGGGCTCTCCCACCTTAATAGCTAGCTTTTGGGGTGTGGTTCTCCTAAGGTTGTATCAAAATCCTAGTGTAGCCATTGATTGAAACTATTTGTGTGAAACTTGGCTAATATTCGACTGAATTTAGCCAAGAAATATTCGGCAACCGATCGAAAGATGTGGCGGATAGTTGAGGGTCCAAGGCTAACTTGCTAACCCTTAGTTAATGATTAGTATTTGATTTAAATATTTTGGGTCATTGATAGAATTGATTCCCTATTATCTTCTTGTTTTTCATCATTTGTGAAAGCCATTGATCAAATTATTCATATTTTAATTAGTTCTATCCGTGTTATATTTTTAATTACAAAAAACCCCAAAATATTTGTTTCTTTGTTTGGATTTTAGCGAGTTGCTTTTATTTCGTACTATCTCAATCGCTAGTCACATTGTTCTTCGTGGATTCGAACCCGACTCCTAGTTGGGTAAAATATATTGCTAACAACCGCGTATAATTCTTTTCGAGGGTGTATTTGAGCATTATCATTTTGCGTGAAAAATAACCAACGAAAATACGTCGATCTTTTTTTAAATCATTGATAATGCGACGGACTCCGTCGGGTTTTTTTCATCAGATTTAGCATTTTTTTAGTAGTGTTATTAATAATGAATTGAAGTCTTAAGAGTTCTAAGGATGTTTCAGCTATTTTAAGAGAAAAAAATATTTATTGAATTGCTTAATTCTGTATCTAGAAGTTTGATATTGGTTAGGAATAAGAAGAATAGGAAAATGAAAGAAGAAATGGGGTGGTAGTAAATGACATGTAAAGTAAATAAGAGTCCACTATCCATGTGTTAAAAGGTAAATGGAGTCTCACACAACTATTTTTTGGTTGCTAGTAGGGTCTAATCCTACACCTCAAATGAAATGTAGTACGGTCATAGTAATAATAAACCCAACAAGGGTTGGGATCGATCCCACGGTGAGTGCGTGTGTGTTAAGACGTCAAAGAGTGTGAGAATTTTTAGATTTTCTAAGTTTATCTTCAAACAAGAGATTGATTGAACAATTACTTCTAAAACTATACTATTTTACTGAGTAAGGAAATTTATCGAACACTTTGAGGGCAAGAAGATTGTTTTGTTTTCAAATTATAAAAAGGGACAAGGGTTATAGCCTAAAGAAGGTAATACTAGTTCTTGAATACAAGTATCTTGCTTACATATATAGGATTAATGAAAATGATCCAATTAATAAATGCTTACAATTATTTTCCAACTCTAGCAAGCTAATCCTCAAAAGTTCTTCCAAACTCAAGAAAAAGAATTAAGACCCAATTGATAGATCAAAGTAGAAGTTTCCCTATTCCTAGTTCGATTTCATTAATCAAGCAAAAAAATTTCTTAATATACTCAATTACACTACTAGAAAATAGGTCTATAGCAACGGGTCCAAAATCATTGCAATTTGGTATCAAAACCATTGCAATAGGCCTATGGCAACGGTTAAACACCCGCTGCACCAGCTCGCGTGACTATAGGTCTATTGTGACGGTTTTGTGCAACGGTTCAAGAACCGTTGCGATAGATAGACCTACTGTAACAATTTTATAACCGTTGTCATATCCCTTTCTATTGCAATAGTTATTTTTCCATACGGAACAGTTCAACACCATTGCCTATATAATCTTTTGCAATGGTTATTCAAGCTATTACAACACTTTTTTTATGGTATAACAACAGTTATTAGGAGCTGTAGCAACGGTTTTTTAGGAGCTACTGCAGCAATGGTTTAGTGATCTATTACAATATTATTTGCCTATGTAATAAAATGCAATAAACTAAAATTTATATAAATCACAAAACAAATATTCAACAACAAAATCATAATCCAAATTATCAAACTAGTGTTAACCATATATAAAAGCAAAATATATAATATTGTTTGACATATTTCAATAGTTTGCATACAGAAGTTTGCAAAAACTTCTAAAATAAAATATTCCTAAAAATCTTAACGCCTTTCAATGTTCAACCAATACTTGGAAGGTCTTCACTTCTTTTGTCTACCTCTTGTTCATTTTATTCACCTACAAAATGATTAAAAAAATCATCTATATCAGATTTAGTTATATAAAAATTATTTAGAAAGAACTCAAATGAAAAACAAATTAATAACACCCAGTCAAATACAAAATCACCAACGACGTCACTCTAACTCTTGTAACAAGCATCTTCAACAATTCCAAATAATATAAATAAAAATTATTGAAAGTAGAAAGAAGAAACTTACTTCCCAAACAAGGTGAATAAATAAAACGGCAGCTCGATGCACTAAAGCTCCCGCTATGCGCAAGATCCGAAAAAGGCCGCAAGGGTCTATTGTACACACCCTTACCTTGCATTTATACCAGAGGCTTCCCAAACAAGGTGAATCCTGAAAATTAATCTAACTGCAAAACAAGAACACAAATATCTACATTTCAGATCTTACCTTAATCAAGGGAATATGAAGAACTACAATTCCGTGAACCAATATGTTATAATTTTTTGCGCAAAATAAAATACACCAGCCTCATTTTAAAAAATCTAATGTGGAAAAGGGACTCTCCAAAGATGCAAAAACAGCAAATCAAGCCAAAAACATCTCTTTTTTTTTTTGAGCAGGTAACAAGTTAGTATTATAAACCAATACTTAGGTAGTACTGAAAACCCCTTTGCAAAAGGTATTACAACTAAAGGAACAAAATAGTAAACCTAGCATGAATCTAAAACTTCTAGGATTGCTTCTGCATCTGTAGGGGAACTTTTTGTACACCAAAAACAAAGTAACAGAATACAATCTGTTTTAATCTTTCGTAAGGAACTAGTTCTATCCTCAAAACTCCTAGAGTTTCTTTCCCTCCATATGGTCCTCCAGTAGTTCCTATTTTTTGCACCTCTGCCAGCTTCTTCCCAACTGGAAAGAGTGTCAACAATCTTACTAGGCATTGTCCATTGGATGCCTCTGAGATTGATGAAAATCTTTCAAAGTTGATCAGTAATTCTGCAATGTAGAAATAGATGTGTAACTGTCTCAGCTTCTGTGTGTCACTAGGATGACGTCTCTCTTCCTCAGGTTCTCATGTGTCAAGACCACCTCCTTTGCTAGTAGCCAAGTGAAGCAGGCCACCTTTAAAGATATTTTGGCTTTCCAGATTTGCTTCCAAGGCCCGTTTGTAGATTGTGACATGTCCCCACTCATGATCTTATATCCTGAACTCACCTTGTAAACCCCTTTACTGTGACCAGTCCACCATAAAATATCTACCCCTTCCTTCAATCCTTGAAAAGTTTCCAGCACTTTGTAAAGCTCGATTAATCTGTCTACTTCCCAATCGTTCAGATTTCTTCTGAGAACAAGGTCCCATCCTTGAGGAGACCACATTTCAGCCACTGTCCTTCCTTTATGAAGTGCCAAATCATACATATCTGGGAAAGTTTCTGACAGACTTGTATGGTTAAGCCATTTATCATTCCAGAATCCTGTCCTGTTGCCATTGTGAACTGTTATGACAGTGTGGTCTTTAAGAAAAGGCCACCAGTTCCTGATTGATTTCCAAACAGTAACACCATAAGGTTTGTTTGTTTCATTGGTGACCCAAGGATCCATTGCTCCATATTTCATTTTGATCACCTTACTCCATAGCGATTGTGAATCATGTGCATATCTCCACAACCACTTCAGCTTTAGTGCCTTGCTTTGAATCTTCAGATTTTTGATACCAATGCCACCTTGTTTCTTCCCAGAGATCATAACTTTCCATTTTATCAGGTGGTACCCCTTTTTTCCTTGTTGTCTTGCCAAAAGAAATCCCTTCTGAGCTTGTCCAGTTTCTGTACTACCCCTGCAGGAATTGGAAACAACGTCAACATATAAGTAGGAATAGCGTCCAAGACAGCATTGATCAAGGTAAGTCTGAGGAATAGCGTCCAAGACAGCATTGATCAAGGTAAGTCTGCCCCGCTTTGATAAATACTGAGTTTTCCATCTGGTCAACTTCTTCTCACATTTTTCCAAAACTGTCCCAAATATTCTTGGATTTTGAATTTGCTCCCAGTGGCATACCCAAGTATACAGAAGGTAAAGTTCCCACTTCACCTCCTAGCACAGATGCCAATAACCTCATATTAGGAACTGTATTTATGGGATATAAGTGGCTCTTTCCCCAATTTATGTGTAGACCAGAAACACCTTCAAAAAGTACCAAAATGACCCTTAGGCATTTTAACTGATCTTCATCTGCATCACAGAAAATCAGTGTATCATCTGCATGCTGGAGATGTGTCACCTCCAAACTACTTTCATTGTTACTAGACATCTCAAAACCTGTGATCCACCCATTAGTTTTGGCTGTCTTAATCATGTTATTTAGACCTTCCATGGCAAGGATAAAGAGGAAAAGAGACAGAGGATCTCCTTGTCTGATACCCCTCTTTGAGCTTCAAAGAAACCTTCAGGTGCTCCATTAATTAGGACGGAGAACTTCACAGAAGAAATACAGAACTTGATCCATCTTATCCATTTTTCCCCAAACCCCATTTTCCTGAGTATATTAAGGAGGAACCCCCGATTAATATGATCGTAGGCTTTCTCAATGTCCAATTTGCCTAGGATGCCTGGTTTTTTTAGAGCCAATCTAGAGTCAACTGCTTCATTCGCAATTAGCACAGCGTCCATGATCTATCTACCTTTGATGAAGGCCATCTGTTGGCAGTCAACAAGTTTATACACCACCTTCTTAATTCTATCAGTCAATACTTTAGACAAAAGCTTATAGAAACTGCCTATTAAGCTAATCGGTCTAAAGTCTTTCAATTCTTTGGCTCCTTTCTTCTTTGGAATCAGGGCAATATAAGTAGCATTGAAACTCTTCTCGATATCTCATGCTCATAGAAATTATGAAATGACTCCATGATATCTTGTTTCAGAATCTCCCAACATTTGATGAAGAAGCCCATTGTGAAACCGTCGGGGCCAGGGGCTTTATCCATCGCACACATTTTGAGACAACTGTATACTTCCTGTTCTTGGAATCTGACCTATAGTTGTGCCTTTTCTTCCTCTAATATTGTGGGACAATTAGTGAAATTTCCATCAGGCCTCCATTTCTCTGTTTCAGAGTACAACTTTTTATAGAACTGTATGATCTTTTCCTTGATTCTACCTAATTCTCTAGTGCTCTCACCCTGTATCTCCAGATGATCTATATGATTACTTCTCTTGTGTGCATTTGCAGAGTTGTGAAGGAACTTTGTGTTGTTATCTCCTTCTTTTAGCCATAAGGTCCGGGACCTTTGTCTCCAAGTCGTCTCCTCATTTTTTAGCAGTTCTTCATACTCCATAAATGTTTCTGCTTTCATAGTTGCCTCTGCCTCTGTTAGAGCTCTATTGTTTATCAAAGAGTCAATCTTTGCCATTTTACTAAGCAGGTTGTCTCTTTGAATCTGTAGGTTTCCTTTCTCAGTTCTACTCCATTCTTTGAGCCTCTCTTTCAGTGCTTTTAGTTTGCATGCTAAGATATAGTCTGGCCTTCCAGAGAAGGTAAAAGAGTTCCACCAGGAGCTGATCCTATCAACAAATCCTTCGGTGGTTAACCACCAATTCTCAAATATAAAATAAGATTTACAAAGCTCCCAAGGTCCACAAAACAGTGCTACTGGGACATGATCAGAAATCATTCTTTGTAGTGTGGTCTGCTTCACCTTGTTGAACTGCTCACTCCAATCAGTAGTGAAAAAAATCTTGCCAATTCTAGATGCAGCTGTGTGAGTATCTCCTCTGAAAATGTGAATTGTCCTCCTTCCAGAGGCAAATCAACAAGCTCAAGATTTTCAATTGTATCAGAAAATTCTACCATGGCAGAATTTCTTCTTATGCAATCCCTTTTCTCCGATGGAAACCTACATACATTGAAGTCTCTGCAAACTGCCCAAGGCCCCTCCATTAAACCTCTTACCCCTCCTAATTCATCCCAAACCTCCCTTCTTTCCACTTTATTGTTTGGTGCATAGACTCCAGAAATGTGACATTTGAAATTATGGAGTAATGCTTCAAAACGGCAGGTCAAGGTGTAGGCCCCTACTTGCAGTATCTCACCCTTCCACTCTCTACAATCCCATAACATAATAATTCCACCCCTTGTACCACTTGCCTCGAGGCAGGCATATCTCACCCATCTCCCTCCCCAAATTTGTTATACTATGTCTTTAATATCCCCCTGAAGCTTTGTCTCCTGCAAAAACATACAAAATCAGCCTTCCATTGGTCTATACAACTCTTCACCAAACTTCTTTTCCCCACATCATTTATTCCCCTAACATTCCAAGATACTAGTTTGAGCTTTATATTTCAGACTGTGATTTCCCTTTCCCCTTATTCCTACTGTCACTGTTTTTGAATTTAACATTGAAGGTAATTAAATTCTTTAATTCATTGGCACCCCTGAACCTTGTCTTTTTTATATCTGATGCAGATTCCATCCTTCTGGCTTGTCTACAGGCATCAATTTGCATGAGAAGTTCTGTGGCCTCCTCCTCGTGCCCTTTGAAATCTACCCCAAACATCTTGCCTAATTTGATTATGTTCTGACGAACCCACACAGATGTGGCTCTTTCCACTGTAAGTGCAGCATTTTCTAGGTCTGTTGCTAAAGGAATTACTTCTTCAACATCCCACACCTCCCCGACGTTATTCAAGGTAATAATTGAATTCCGCTGGGCTTCAAACCCCTTGTTCCCCCTTTCCTCCGCCTCTGCAATTAGGTTCACAATGTTCTCTGCTCCATTACAGGCTCCCTCCTCCCTTTCAGTAGTGATTTCCATGGTGTTTTCCTTTGCATGCGAAGTTTTCCCTGTTTCTCTCGTTGTGAGAGTCGTGTCTAAGTTTCTTAGAGATTCCATCTCTTTCCACAACTCGTCTAAAGGCTGTTAATAGGCAGGTTGGGCTCTTAATTCATTAATTGGGGATTTATTTTGTTGGGCTATAGAAGTGGGCCGGCCCAAATTTTTAAAAGAAGAGGATTCAGCATTCTTGCTTACCACGTGCCCCTCATGTGCTTGTCTAGATACTTTTTTGAACTTATCACAACTCACGTGGGTTGACCACTCAATAGCTGTCAAAGCTGACACCTCGGATATAATTGCAAAAGGGGCTTTTGACCTCTAGATAATCATCTCTCCCATCGGTCTTTCACTCTCATATCTCTGGATATTGGACTGTCTTAGGGTTTTCTTTTGCTCTGCCGTCGCCGCCGGTTCTGTCTGAAATCCAGTCGGTCTATAGCCCGGAATCTTCTCAAAGGTAGTTTTCCTTTCAACCCAAATAGGAACTTTGAAGATGTACCCTTCTTTTGAGATAGATACCTCGTTGGGGATGTTTCGAACTTCACCCTGAACTTCGATACGAGCCCATTTGAGATGATTCTTCAGTTCTGTCTCTTCCTCTGTACTTTTCCAGCCTCCACACTTATTCCCGATCTCCTGGAAGATCTCTTTGGACCACATGTGTAGTGGAAGTCCTATGGCTCTGATCCATGTCGAAGAAATCTTTTGTTGTGCCGGAGCACAACCAATCAGAGGACTTCACCATTCTAGCTTGACCTGGGTTTGCTTCCGAACCCATTCTCCTGGTAAAATCTGCTCTGCCATAAACCTATTTGGGAATTCAAATAGGAATATATGCCCTGACATCTCGTAAATGTTGACTCCGAATGCTTTCTTCCAGGAAGATGATGCCCATCTTCCGACATCTGCCAAGATGGGGGGTTCACTCGATCTAAAAAAGCCCATAATGCATCTGCCTAAAAGACCTCTCTCAAACGAGGTGTCTTCCTTAGTTTGATGGTGCCATTTACTGCTCTCAACTACCGTATTAATTGGGATTCCTTTGCTAATCAATCTTGGCGGATGTTTGACAGTCTGCAGATTTGTGCCATTAATGAATCTGTCAATCTTAAAAGCTATATCTTTCCAGACGGCATTAATGGCTAGTTCAGGTACTATGATGACTTCTCTAGCTTCCCTTTTAAAGATAGAATACTCATGTACCTACCATGTTCATTATATTTTCTAGTACCATAAAACTCAGCCATTTGGTCTCTAGTTCTCCATCTTCTCACCAGATTCTTTTGATCACTTGATGCCTCGTTGAGAATACGGCAAATCCATTCCATAACCTTCTTGCTCAGAGTTATCCCCCTCATCCTATTTCTGCTTCTTTCTACCCAATCGAACCAGTGGCTATTACCTGAACTCCATCTGGTGATATCGAAGGATTTGAAGCCAGCGTTGAAATAGATTCTGTTCTCTGACATGACGTTGCTATTTCAGGGACAAAAATTGGTATATTGAAGCAATAATCACAGTGGGTGATTATTGATTGGCTTTGAGAGAAAAGGGAAAACAATGTCTCCGATGATGGAAGACCACCGGAGAGAGGAATCGGAAGCCCGGAAAGGAGCTTCTAAAAAGTTAGCCAAAAACATCTTTTCAGCAAGGTATATATCTAAGAACATTCTACTTTTAAGTTATTCTTTAAACTAGATGAGTGGTGTCCATCATGTGCACGGGCGTTTGCTAAGATTATCAAAGGTCCATTACCGAGACGGATTACTGAGCAAAGTTGCCTACTTTACCTAACCTATGAACATCTCTTTCCAAGTATCTCTTTTTAAAAATTACATGTTGAAGTCTAAGACATCTTCTGATATATTTTTTTTTTTTGAAAACTGGTAAGTTGTATTCTTCAACATTAAGGATATGCTGGCCACCTCCAAAAATGATCACGAGCTTCCTATTAGATCTATTACAATACAATTCCATTTAACTTTATTTGTTTCCCCTGTCACATTGCATAGGAAGCACCTAGGGACAAGTTGTGTTCCTTTCCTTTGCAATACCTCTTGAGTTAGACATGCCTTCTTCATAACCAACCAAGTGAAACATTTTACTTTGGTAGGGATATTGCTTTTCCAAAAGTAATTCCATTGAAACTGGGATCCCCAGCTAACACCTGTAATCCTCTCTTGTAGGCACTGTTGACAGAAAATATACCATTCTTGCTATGTTTTCATATAATTCTGTCTATCTCTGTGTTGCTAAATAAGAATTGGTATATTTGTCCTCTTAAGTTACATTATCCGTATCCACCTTTGTGAAATGGCAAAGTTGATCTCAACAATGATTCCAGAGTTGGAATCTAGAGTTGTCTTAAGCAGGTGTTCTCCTACTTATTCTAAAATTTTCTTCTACTGATCAATGTTAACACTTCGCAACTCTTTTTACTGCCAATTTTATACAAAACAAATAATGCAACTATGACTTCATAAACAAATCTTAACAGTATCACATCAAAGTTCAAACTTATGAAATCCCGAGACTAAATTATGTTGGTAAGAATTATTTATAAGCTAAGAGCACCAAAAAAAAAATGACATGCTAAGTCACCGAACAGGTCATCATGCAGTACAGCAGAGCAAAAGAGGGTAACACCTTAAGAAATCAGAACAAATGAAGATTTTAAATGTTTTATAACTACTTAAAGCTTGATTAGAATATGAAATAGCAAGAAACTGATCTCCTTATCCGCACCAGAGAGATAGAGAGCTGACCTAATATTAATTTGCTCAGCATCATACAGTCCATAAAAGTTCCTATGGAATAACAAACGTTCTTCCTTCACTGTACTGTACCATAAATGATAAACAGAAGATCAGAAAAAGTCAGCGACAATCTAGGAAATTTGCTTTAGATCCAAATTGAGAGTAGAACAAAATTTGAAAGGCCATAAATTAGTAGGAGATAGTGCATTAGAAGTAATCCAGAATGATCAGAAGCTCGTATGGTAACAAGTTTCTATGAAAAGTCTACATTGTTAAGAAAATCAATTTCCTGTGAAGTAACACAACTTCAGGGAAAATGAGAAGCCTTTGGTCATGTTTTCAAATTACTCAGACATGCATATTTCAGAAGAGCGCCTCACAAAGCAATGTTTTGATAACTAACTAATGATCTTGATCTCGTTTGAAATTCGTATATAATCAATGATATTGTTAAATTCATTTTTATCATGTATAATTGACCTCCCTACCAAGGGCAAATCAGGAGGAAAAAGTATTCCAAAGAGAAAAATTTCAAACAAATATAATGCAAGAATCTCAAAAACTTGGGGAACAAAGTAATAAGCAATCACATAAGATATTCAACAATGTAGTATTTTGTTTGCAATCACAGAAGAAAAGATGCCAACACCTAAGAGTCCCTTTTTCTTGTAGTTTTCCTATTTCTTTGCTTCAATTATTTCAGTTGAGGCTTTTTGTCAAGATATCAAGATATATGTCCCTTTAATCTTTTTCTAATAGTTTATAAGTTTTAGATGAGGTGATAGCGCATGTAATAACTGACTTTATGATTCTACTCGGTTTGAAAGATATCTCATCAAGCAATTTATGTATGACATACTAGGACAACTACATCAATAAAGAAGAATGGAAAGAAAATCTATTCAACCACAGAATCTGAATTGAGGTGAAAACAAGGCACTGTATTAGTATTGTAATTATACTACTGACAAGAGAAACTGCTATGGCCCCTACTAATATCTCATTGGAAACTAACACTCATAAGAATCCCACTCATAACCAGAATACACTAGAAGATACAGAATCAGTTTGATTATTTTTCTGTCCAACAAAGACAACATAGAAGCTACTGTTTTTCACTAATAAAAGATTATGACATGTATAGTGGTCCTTAGAGTTTGCATAAAACTTTCCACTATTTGAATTTTCTGAAATAAAGAAAAAAAGTATGTGGTCAAGGATTCAAGTCATTGATGCTAATGGCTTTCTCTTTTCTTTGTAAGTTAAATCACTGAAAGGCAAAACAAGTAACATGCTGATCTAAATCATCAGTTCTGGGTGATTCAGATGTGAGAAAATAAACAAAGCTAGCACAAAGTTATCAATGAAAGCAATGTGACAACACAAAGATGTAACTTGACCAGAATATAGATAAAAACACGATGAAGAATTACTTTCACTAGCTTAGGTGCCTCAGCTTTTGAGAGAAAAGTAATTAGAGCAGAGAACAAACAAGGGGAGAGGGTGCAAGGATCCCCCTGTTGGACAGTTCATTTTACAATGAACAACAGTCTAGGTTCTTCTTCCTATCCTGTTGAGACGATGATCCCTGGCCATTCGTTTTCGTGTTAGATCAGAAAGGTGAGCACAAAGAGCAAAGGAGCTTCGTAAGAAACAGATACAAAAGCAGCCAAATTACCTCTTTAAACCTTTGACAACCTACTTCTCAAGAAATTCATGTATATGAATTGAACCAAATATGTCAAACTCCAGTAATGCATGTTCTAGAAAGGACGCTTACTGGAACAATTAGAAATTTCAGCAATCTAACAGAATATGGATGGATAACTTTAACTGACATCACAGCTCAGTAAAGCTCAAGAAGGCCTAACAACCAAGTTAAATAAACTAATCCAACCAACTTGAGATTATACATTCTTTATTTCTGGCAAATTAACAACCACTAGTCACGATTTTTACAGCACAATCCCTTATTCTCTATACAACCAATAGTGACAGGTAAACAAGAATATGAGTGGATAATAAATCGCTCACCCCCAAGACAAAGGTTGATACAGTAGAACTCCACAGAGCGACAAGGCCAGACAGCTGATTATTAGAGAAAAGATCTGACCAGAATGTCATGTACAGTGACATGACTTTAACGAATATTGTATGAACTGTAGATATGTTTCTACATCATAAGTAGAGCTCATATTTACTTGGCCATGACAAAGAATTGTAAAAATGAAGAGAAAGGATGACTAATTACCGGTTATTCCATTCAACTTGTTGGGATTTTGAGAGCTTAGCTTAGCCCTTAAAGAAAATAGAGGTGAATAGCTGACTAAAATAATATACCTGAAACATCCAGATATTTAAGAAATAACTAGTAATACAAGACAATGAAGTATACATACCTTCAAGTGGATTGCACACAGTAAACATGATTACTTAAACTTAAACTACTTAAGCTTTCAAAGACTTCTCTTTAAAAAGAACAACATACACAGATGGCATAATCTAGTAACCCTAAGCTCAAGTTTGTCGACCCCAATAATAATTTCAGCAATAAAATAATTAGTTTTTGATTGTTTATAAGCAGAAAGATCAAATTCCAACCTAAATTAACAAAAAATGAAATTAAATCTTAGATCTTCAAAAATATATAAAACCCTAACACTAACCCGTCAGACCATCTTGAATGTCTAAAACAATCAGCCAAATAAATAAGAAATTAATAGCGACAAGAAAAGAGGAAATCGAATCGGTATATGGAAAGTGGAGTAAATATAACTCAACTGTAGTAACACTCAAACGGGAAAACTCCCAACAATTTAGGTCTAAATCATCAATCTCAAGAAATATATAAAATACACACTAACTACGCTTTAAAGAGAAAAGAAGAGATTAAAGAAAAAAACCTTAAAAACTCAAAGATTGACGAAGAAAACCTCAAAGATATCTCAGATTTGACAAAAATCTTCAAGAAACAAACCCCAAATCACTAGATAATCAGATACAATGACCAGATTTCACTAAAATCACTATCAAAATAATATTTTTTATCCTCCAATCATGCTCCAGCTAGCAATTCTACACGCATTGAACATTTTCTCTGGTTGAAGAGAGATTCAAGGATTTTGGTTTGAGAGGAGAATATGAGAATGGGTTTGTTTGAAGAGAGCAGACCCAGATTATTTGTGTGAGAGAGAATATGGGTTTGTAAAGGAGAAAATTATTTCTACGAAGAGAAAAGGGATTTGTTTTTATTATATTTAACAATTAAAGAAAATAAAATAAAAGGGATGTGAAAATAAGCAAGGTGTTAAGTAATATGAATGTCATGTGATATATATATATATATATAAATATCATTAATGAGAGATAAGAGTTAGTAGTCAAATTAAACTTGAATATGAAAAGTTACTTAGCCAAATTGGACTTGAACACCAAAGTTATTTGGTCAAATTGATATCCAAGTTACATGCTTATAAATAGGCATCTTAGTGTATTTGTAAATATACCAAAAATTGAAGAAATAAAATCTATCATAAGCATCTCTTCTCTACTTTTCTAGCTTAGTCAATTATTATGTTCTTGATATATTATATATTATTTTATAACACGTTATCAGCACAAGATTCTACCATCTCAAGATAAGGCTAAGGTATGGTCGATTGGGGTATGATATTGGTGGTAATCTCTGCCCATGAAAACTTCTGTTTAGATAAAGTTTGAACTTTGGATTTATACTTAGTTGTTCACCTTTATTGATTTAATTATTGGACATCATGGAAGGTTAGTTTGCAATATATAATTCATATATATATATTCCTTCTCAGTTAGCATGCCATTGGACAGGTTTGGTTGACATATTCTTATTCTTCTTGTAAACGTTAATAGTATAATGTGTAAGTGCTGGATCTAATACTATTGAAATCAGTATTATAAGTTTTTTAGAATGGTGAGAAAATCTCTTTCACCTTCTTAATGTAAGTTATTATCTGCTAAAACAGATGCACGCAAGTGAATCCCAAATAGTTGATTTTCATGTTTAATTTTCTTTTGGTAATATTATTTTTAAGGCTCAAGGGTGAGTCCTGTTATATTTTGGTTTAATATGCGTTTATAGGTAAGTCGGTGGATTCAAGCTCCATCGCCCCAAAAGGGTAAGACATCGGGTTAGAGTCCCAGTGCACCATGAAGATAAGATATTGGGTTAAAGTCCCATCGATCTATGGTCTAAGATGCTTTTTATTTGGATAAGACGTTGAGTTTGAATCTCGATGCACCATATTGATGATATAATGATGACTAAGACAAAATTTTGGTGAAAAGTCATGAAATATGCTCCATTTCCTGAAGTGAATGTGGTAGCAATGCATAATATGTCTGAAAGAAGACATGTGATTGAATTTATGAATATAAATATGGGTGTAGCAAAGGACAAAACCTTTTGTTACATCATATGTACGCCTCGATTTGCTCATGAAGGAGCAATATCTTGAAAGAGATTCTAAGCTATCATAATTTCATAGGCTTAAGGTACATTTATATTCCATTCCTGGGGAACGAGAATTTTGATTGTTGAAACTATAGATCTATTCCCTGGGGTGAATGTGATAGGAGTAACACCTCCAAAAAGGGTAGAATAATTGGAAGATTGAATATCTCCAAGTTACTATGGTACGAAATACAAATGTGAAAAGTTACCCAAGCATGATAAGATCCCATGCCATAATAAACTGGGAGTTTATTGTTTATTGATACAAAATTCATGTCATAGTAAACCTGAAGTTTACTAAAGCAAAAATTATATGTCATGGTAAACTTGGAGTTTACTAGTACAAATAAGTTCATAAATTGGCATGAACGATTATGACATTTCGAAGATGTGTATTGAGTATTGACATGTAATGAAGAACTGAAAGATTCTTCAATAATTGTTGTATGTTGCTTGTTCTCGTGATAAGTTGGTTGGACCAACTAATGTTGGAATTGGATCCCTTAATATTTGGAAAGTATAAAAGGTAAATATGGGCCCGTTCACCTGTCATGTGATATCTTAAATAGATGCATCTATAAAATGATCACATGTACGTTTGTTGTCAACCTGCAGTTTGACATTCATAAAGTTGCATATAAAATGATTGAATATTGTCACTTGACAAAATCTATATGAAAATCCCTGAAGGATTCAAAATGCCTGAAACATATAAAAGTTTCTGGGAAACTTGTTTATAATCCTTATAAGGGGTAAATTGATGATTTGAATATTATTCGAACTCTTGGAGAGTTTTCAAGTAATAAATTATCTAGTGAAAGAAGTTGAAACGAGAAACATGCAGAAATGGATTGGTCATGAAATACCATATCTTGTGCAATTGATGCATTTATACATCTTGCTATAACTATGAGCATGATATAGTTTTACTCCTACATGGGGATAGTGAAGTAAGATCACTTGCATATTGCAAATGAAAACACATGTATGGATGTGTTTATCCTAACGAATATTGTTAAGCTTTTGAATATACAGGATATTCATATGATCGATATAAGGATTCGATATAGACATATTATCTATTGTCATGAAGGGTTATTGTCATACCATATTATTTTACATGATAGTCTAATCATGTTGAGCTAACAACTATTCATGAAGCATGCCAAGAATCATGCATGACCCAACTAAAGGGAAGATTCATAAAAAGAGATAGAATGAAGCACATTTCATCAAAAGCTTTTCTACACACATGAACTCCAAAAGAATGGTGATATCAACGTGTTACAGATTCATTCGAGTGACAATATGATTGATTCATTCACAAAGTATCTACCTAATGCAACTTTCAAGAAGATGATGAACAAGATTGAAATGTGAAGATTCAATTTCTGTACTGATGTTCTCATCAGGGGGAGTTAATACGCGTTGTACTCGTTTTTCCTCACAAGGTTTTGTCCCACTGGGTTCTTCTTGTAAGGTTTTTAATGAGGCAACACTAAGGGCGTATTACAAGATGTGTGTACCACTGGGTTTTCCTAGTAAGGTTTTAACGAGACACATTATCTATTAATGGACATCCAAGGGGGGTGTTACGTAATATGGATGTCATGTGACATATATATGTGTGAATGTCATTGATGAGAGATAAAAGTTAGTTGCTAAATTGAATTTGAACACCAAAAGTTACTTAGCCAAATTGTACTTGAACACCAAAGTTACTTGGTCAAATTGAGATCCAAGTTACATGCTTATAAATAGGCATCTTAGTGTATTTGTAAATATATCAAGAAGTGAAGAAATAAAATCTCTCATAAGCATCTCTTCTCTACTTTTCTAGCTTTGTTAATTATTATGTTCTTGATATATTACATATTATTTTATAACACAAGGGATATTGTGGAGGGAGTGAATAACCATTCTAATACATAATTTTTATTTGTGAAAAGTACACTAAATAGACCAAAAATCTAAATTATTTACACCCTCGTGCCCCCCTCCCATACTAATTTCCAAACTGTCCATGCGCCTAAAATTATTACCCGCAATACCCCTAAAGAGGAAAAGCGGGCAGCATAATTTTAGCCTTAAATTAAGCCCAAAAAACGGCGTTGTTGTTTTCTCTTTTCCCTTTTCGGTTTCCGTTCTTTTCTCTTTTCTTTTTCTATTTCTATGTTTTGTACCTTTTCTTTTCTTTTTGTTTTATTTATCTTTCTTTTATTTAAATATAAAAATAATTATAGTAGCTATATAAATATAAACAATTACTCCCTCCATTTTATTTTGCTTGACCCTTATTGACTTGATATGACCCTTAAGAGAACTTTAATTAGAAATGTATTTTACTAAATTAACATTATTAATGATCTAAATTTGACTACTACTACTTTATGTTGTTATTTAACACTAACGGTAGAAAGGGAAAAAAATATAACACAATTTTCTTGATTTCATGAACAAGTAATTCAAAACAACTATTTTTAGTATAGAGGATAAGTGAAACGGAACGGAGGGAGTAGATTACAAAAAGATGTAACTAAAAAGAATATTAAATACACTAATTTATTTAACAAAATCTAAATTAATAGAAATATATATTTGTATTTAAAGTTAGATTGTCTTCTTTTATATCATTTCTTTTTTAAGATAAAAATATAAAAAAGATATTATCTAACTATTTTTGAATTGATAAAATAAAGAAAAAATAATAAATAAATCACAATATTAAATTATTAATAATTAAGGAGTGTCTCATTGAAGGACTGGAACAAACCTCTATGATACCATTATTATTATATATATATATATATATATATATATATATATATATACACACACACACACTATGATGTTATCATGAAAGTGTGACTGAAGGATTGAAATAGACAACAATGATATCATGAAAGTATATAGATATACTGTGATGGTATCATTACCAACTGAAGCAAATCCAATGACACCATGTCAGTATATATACTGTGATGGTATCATGGAGGTCTGACTGAAGGATTGAAGCAGACATCAATAATACCATGACAGTATATAGATATACTGTGCTGGTATCATTACAAACTGAAGCAAATCTAATGATGCCATGTCAGTATATATATACTGTGATGGTATCATGGAGATCTGACTGAAGGATTGAAACAGACATCAATGATACCATGACAGTATATATATATATATATATATATATTGTGATGGTATCATGGAGGTCTCACTGAATGATGAAGCATACATCAATGATACCGTGATGGTATATAGATACCTGGTAGCATTACGAACTGAAGTAAACGCAATGATACTATGTCAACATATATATACTATGATGGTATCATGGAGATCTGACTGAATGATTGAAGCAAATATCAATTATACCATGACAGTATATAGATATATTATGACGGTATCATGGATGTCTCACTGAATGATGTAGCGTATATCAATGATACCATCATTGAAGGATGATATAATGCCAGTAAATAGATATACTGTGATGGTATCATGAAAGACTGAGGAGTGTCTTATTGACAGTATATGAATATACTGTGATAGTATCATAGAGGGCTGAGGAGTGTCATGATACCATGCCAGTATATAGATATATTGTGGTAGTATACTGAGGAGTGTCTCATTAAAGGATGACACCGTGCCAGTATATAAATATACTATGGTGGTATACTGACGAGTGTCTCATTGAAGGATTGAAGCAATCCTCCATGATACCATCACAATATATCGAATACTATGATGGTACCATGGAGGATTGATGAGTGTCTAATCGAAGGATGATTCCATGCCGGTGTATGAATATATTGTAGTAGTATATTGAGGAGTGTCTCATTAAAAAACTAAAGCAATCCTCCATGATACCATCATAGTATAATATACTATGATAGTATCATAGAGGATTGAGGGGTGTCTCATTGAAGAATCTTACCATGTCAGTATATAGATACTATCACAGTATATTCATATACTGTAGTGGTATCATTGAGGACTGAAACAGACATCAATGATACTGCGACAATATATAGATATACTCTGATGTCATCATTACAAACTAAAGGAAATCTCAATGATACCATGTCAGTATATATATATATATATATATATATATATATATTGTGATGATATCATGGAGGCATGACTAAAGAATTGAAGCAGACATCAATGATACCATGACAGTATACAGCTATCTGTGATGGTATCATTACGGACTGATTCAAATCTCAATGATACCATGTGAGTATATATATATATATATATTGTGATGGTATCATGAAGGTCTGACTAAAAGATTGAAGCAGACATCAATGATATCATTTGAATATATAGATATACAGAGATGGTATCATGGAGGTCTCACTGAAGGATTGACGCAGACATCAATGATACCATGACAGTGTATAGATATACTGTGATGGTATCATTACAGACAGAAGCAAATGAAAAAACAGAAATAAAAAAGAAAAGAGAATCAAATAAAATTACAAAAAAAATAAATAAATATTTTTTTTAAAAAAAGAACCGAAAATATCAAATTAGCTTGTGCTAAAAAAGAAAAGAATATTATGATTTGAGAAAAAAACAAATGAAAAAAAGAGAAAAAAAAATAAAGAATAAAGAAATAAATGGAAAAAAAGGGAAAGGAACAAGAACTAAAGAAATTGAAAAAAAAAAAGAGAAAATAAAAAATAAAAGAAAAAAGAGAAAAATAAAAGTAGGAAAAAGAAGAAGTAGAGAAATTTTTTAAAAAAAATAAAGAAATAAGCGGGAAAAAAAGAAAAGAAAAGAAAAGGAACAAGAAATAAAGAAATTAAAAAATAAAAAACGCAAAAATAAAAGGAACCAATAAAGGAAAAAAAGAGAAAAAAAAAGTAGAGAAAAAATAAATGAATAAAGAAATAAACGAGAAAAAAGAAAAAAAGAAAAAAGAAAAAAGAAAAGGAGTATATAAAATAAAAATTGATTGTGAATTAGATTATGGTGTAAAAAGAAAATAAAGAATAAAAGAATTTTACAAAAAAAATAAATGAACAAAGAAGCATAAAAAGAAAAAAAAAAGGAAATGAGGAAAAAAAAAAAGAAAAAAATGAAAAGTAGTAGAGAAATAGAGAAATAAAAAGAAAAAGAATATAAATAGAGATAAATAACTAAAGCTACAAGTGAAGGGATCATTTTATGTAATTAGTTATGAGGCATTTTATGTAAGGGGACATTTAATTGTAAATAGTTTGCTTCTATGGTGCAAATATGTACTTTCCCCTTTTTATTTTATAGAGTGTTGCTATAGATGGCCTTATGGCAACGGGTTTGAATAACCGTTGCTATAGGTAATCCTATAACAATGGTTTTACTATAATTGCAACGGTTTTATAGTTAAACCATATCAATAGCACCCAAATCTTTTGGCAACGGTTGGAATTGTTGCCGTAGACACTCTATGGCAACGGTTTTGAAATCGTTGCTACGAAATCTGTTGCCATAGGCTCAATTTCTTGTAGTGATTTCTTGCTACCTGTGAAAAATCCAATCCAATTTCTACTCTTCTAAGTAAGAAATAGATATTTAGGGCTTAACTTAGTATTTGCAATCACCATTTCACAATTAAGAATGTAAACAAGTAGATAATCACAACCCAAGTAATCATAAGCAAGATAACTAGTATTAAATAACATAAAAACCATAAGAGTCTACAACCTCAGCTAATGGATTTAGCAATTAAAGATCAAAAAAGGAAGAAAATGCAAACTGTATGGTGAAAAATCCTTCCAAATATAGTCTATGACTGTTCCTAAAACTCGAAAAAATCAAAAGCTATGTAAGAAAATGACCTAAAGACTATTTATAGTTTTCTCAAATTCATTGACAAAAATACCCTTTTCAGGTGCAAAGTGTGGCCACCAAATAAAGTATGGACCACACTTTTCAAAATTTTTTGCTTCAAATAATTTTGTCCTTCCATACTTTAAAGTGTACCAACACTTTCTGCTCGACTTCTCCAAAATCTCTTCCATAAAGTGCGACTTTAAAGTGTGTTGGCACTTTTCTCCTTCTTGTATTCTACATTTCATCCATACTTAGCCAAATTTTCACCATCTAAAATTTGCCCAAAAGTGTGGCCTGCACTTTAAAGTGTGTCCATATTTTTCTTGAATTTGGCTTCCACAATTTCTTTGATTCTCACTCTTTTGCTCCAATTTTCATCTTTTTTTCATCATTCTTGATCAAATTCTTTATTGATTATCATTCTTGAGTTTCAAATCCTGAAATTCACCATTTTAAGTTAGTTTAGGTTATAAAATTATACTCAAAGACTCTTAAAACTCAAGAAATAGGCAATCATAAATTGGTACTTTACCAACTTATCAACTCCATATTTTACTGAGCTAGAAATTTTATCAAACACTTGGAGTGCAAGAAAGAACACAGGTATCTTACTCGCATAAATAGGATTAATGAAAATGATCCAATTGACAAATGCTTACAATAGTTTTTCAAGTACTCTAGCAATCTAATCCTCAAAAATTCTTCCAAACTCAAGTGAAAAAATTAAGACCAATTGACAAACCCAAGTAGAATCAATTTAGTTTGGACAAACATATTGGGTGTGTTCGGTATGGGGAGAAAAGGTGTGTTTCATATGAGGAAAATTAGGTGTGAGCATAGGTTGGTTCGATTTAATTCGATTTTATGTATTAATGATTTAGTTTATCAATTTTTGGTTTGTAAATACGCTAAACAGATTTATCAATTTTTGGTTTGTAAATACGCTAAATCGATAATCAAACCAATAAGATACTTATTATCGATTTTTATTTAATCACTTTTTGGTCCTTAACTGTTTGATTTTTGGTTTAACCAATAAAAATCCGTTCCTCTAGCTTTTTTTTGCTTTCTCTTGTTTTCATTTATTCATATATACATTACCTTCATGTATAAAAGTTAACACAAATTACAAGCAGATACAAACTTAATTGAACGCAGTAGCATTATATCAATCTCTCAAAAAGAAAAATAACGTCAATTTCACAATGATGGGTAGAACTTCACCAAGCCAACGACTTTAGAAAGAAGTTTGATTGGGGAACAAGTTATCTCGGGATTAATTATCCTGGGATTAGTTATCCCACCCTCAAGGTAGGATAAAAATAACACTACAATCCCCAGATAACTAATCCCAGAATGAGTTATCTCATGCATCTTATCCCAATCAAACATGTGATAAGCTCATCCTAAAATTAATTCGGGGATTAGTTATCCCTTATCCCTCCTACCAAACAACCCCTAAGTCAATAACTATAAAATGCAAAAGAAAACTGGGGTCTGCATTTAAAATTGATTTAAAGCCACCATTAAATAATTATGGATACCAAGACAATTTTAGTATAATCTTATTGGGTTATCGATTTAACCACTAATTAAAATTTTTAAATAAAAAATTGAACTGATAACCTAATAAAAAAAAATTACAAAACAGTTTAAAAATTGTTAACCTAATAACTCAATACTGATAAACCAATAATATTTTTTTTGGTTCTGTTTATCAGTTAATGGATTTTTGCACACCCTTAAGGAAAATGTTTTTGAGAAAATATTCTTTAAGAAAATAAGTAGTTTTTTTAATTTATTTTCTTGTATTTAGTATGTAAAAAAAGTACTATTCTAAAAGTATTTTATACATTTAATATTTATTTTATTTCTAAATAAGTGGTATTTTTAGCTTAGACACACCCATAAGAAACTAATTATTCCTAAAAAATAAAGAGTGTTTTTACTAATTTATCCTTACTAAAAATATTCTTTTTATTTATTCAATATTGTTTCTATGAGACACAAGAAATTGAAAACTGATTTGATAAATAAAATGTGTGTAGCTAATCGTCTGACATGGAATTAAGAGAGCATGCACATATTAAAAATAGTATGTTAAATAGTTAAAAACTACAACAAGGTAATAAAGGAACAACCGTGTAAATTCACAATTTATAGTAAAACCCATTACAGAAGTTTATTCCAAACATTTCTTATACGATATTCTTCTCCTCAGGAATCTTCAGAGAGAGCTTTTGAGAGGAGTTTTCTTTCTTGTCTAACAAAAAAGAAGCATGTGTTCGTTTTCTAGAGAGAAAAGTATTATAGGTTTCTGTTAAGAGAATTCTATTATAATTATCAAGGGATATAACTATTCAGAGAGAATTCCAATAGTTGTGTTTCTTTCCTTTTATTTATTAATATATATATATATAATTTCCCTAGACATGAATCCGAATTGACCCACATGAATGACCCGAATTCAATTTCCTTCAATAACTCCCAGCTCTACTTTATTACCTAAGTTTTCATCCATATATATAGGCCTATAGTGAAACCGCGACAAGTCGTAGAGGACGTAATTTACCTACTATAGTATAAGGCCACTTTTCTCTTCTGCATCCAAATCACTGTCGCCTTCAACAACCCAATCAAATGAATTCAGCAACGAACCCAACATAGTGGTAATGGTCCTCACAGCTAAAGATATCGCAGGGCACATTCTTCGACCAATACCAAATGGAACAAGCTAAAAATTATCTTGACCACGAATACCCATATTATTTGAACCCCAAAACCTTTCAGGTCTAAACACCAAAGGATCCTCCCAAATAGTAGGGTCCCGACCAATTGACAATATGCTCACTATCTACTTTGTTGATGCAACGAACTCTTTCTATTCCACGAGCACTTATGAACCCTTTGGGCGAAGTAGCCACAAAGTTCAAAATCATGCTCGACCTTGAGAGACAAAAGGGGAACATGCGGGTGTATCCGCAAGGTCTCTTTCAAAATACAGTGCAAATAAGGAAGCCGAATGAGTTCGGCCTCTTTTATCACCTTTTTCTGGCCAACAACTTGTGCTAGTTCTGCTTTAGCCTTTTCAATTGCATGCGGGTTCTTCATCAGCTCTAGCACTGCATGCCCATTCTAACGTAATTAAACTTGAATCAGTTCCCGCAATGAAAAGATACTGTAATATACATGTAGATTAATTAACAAAGATATTCTAATTAAGTTAGTAAAAATATGATTGAAAATTATCTCTTAGAAATAGAGGGCTTTAAATAGAGCTCAAAAACGGAAAGTTTGTGGAATAATAATAGTTATATCACAATGAAACAATTGTTTATTAATTCTAACATATTAATAAGCATTCCTAACTTGTTACATAGCTTTTAAAGAATTAAGGTTCTTAATTAAATATAGATCAAAACTTGAATAGGTTAGTAGTGTGTAAAAATATTTAGTACTTAAATTAATTTTTCCTGATTTGTCTCTTACTGGGGAACATTCGACATGAATTTTTTTGGGGATAATTACACAAAAGTACAACTAGAAAATATATTTTATATTTAAGTAGTCAAAAATATACTTTACACTTTATAGGCCAAAATTTGATTTGGTCATTCACCGTAAACTAACTTTTCTTTCTAGTTATATAGGGAACAACACTTCTCATACCAAATTTCCAGTTTCTTCTTCACGATTTTCACTTCAATTTTTTCTCTCAAAAAACTTCAAACAAATTGGTGAAAAATTCGGCATTGTTTCGAGTTTTTTTTCTATAGTTTGAGATTTCAATATTTTTGTAAATAAGCTTTGTTTTGAGTGGATATAGTTATAAAAGATCGGTTATGTATTAAGGAGCCCAAATCTGAAATTTTGGATGATTTGGTGTAGTTTTGAGGTGTTTTTGAATGAATTTGATGCTTGAATTCGTAGAAGAAGTCGAAGTCTGTTTTTTGATACAACAGTGTATATATTTGTACACTATATTGTATATATTTGTATACTATATTGTATATTGTTGTATATATAATACAGTATTTTGCTTTGGTGATTTTCTTCTTCCTTTCTATTTTATACACTTTCTATTTTATACACACTTATACAATGTAGATACAGTATTTAAACATTATATATACATATGTATATATTTGTATAATTATGTATATTATTGTATAATTGTATATATATACCTAATATACAACATTATGCAAAATTATAAGAAGTGTATAGTATACTCATAGACAATACTATACAAATACTACACTCATATCAAACACTTTTTTCAAAATCACTACAAGTTTATCAATTATACTCTCATGACTATTGTCCGAAGGAGTTTATTGAACCCACAAACACCTGCATATATCCTTCTTTCTCACACAAACAACACTTTCTTTCATCCACCTCCATTCCCCGCTATGCCTTACTATTTTTCCACTCTGCCACCGCCTCTTCTCCGTCTGTGCTGCTTCCACCGCCTACGTTGCCTCTTCCTCCTCCTCCTCCTATCGTTGATTCATCACCGCAGGAGAATGTGAGGCGACCACCATCAGTAACATGCTGGGGTTCGAGTATTCCTCCGAGGTTTAGACAAGGAGGTCAAGGTTTTTGTCAGACGAATAACGTAAACAAAGGTGGTTTTGGAAGAGGAAGTTGTTCAAATGACGGTTCATTGAGGCAGAGATCAGTGATGAAAGATGAGTTGTTTTTTATGAGAAGTGGCCAAGGATCAATGGGATGAAGAAACACGATGTGGTACCTATAAATTGGACACATAAGAACAATAATACTACTGTCATGATCAAGAATATTCTGTATCACTACAAGCAATTTTTAAATTTTTATTTGTTCAGTTTTGGCTCTTTTATTATTTACTCCCTCCGTTCTAAAATACTTGGCCTATTTTGAGTTGGCATACCCATTAAGAAAAATTAATTAGAAGTGTTTTTTTACAAAATTAACCCTATTAATGATGTTTTGAAACACTAAATTTAACTATTATTATTTTCTTTAATTATTTAATATTGAGGGTAATATGGGAAAGAAGTAATAAAACACTCTTTATTTACGAAAATGGACAAGTAATTTGAAACAAACAAATTTAGAAAGAAGGCCAAGTATTTTAGAACAGAGGGAGTATGTTACTTTTTCCTTATTTGGAAGTTGATTAATGAAAAGTTTAATGATCCGATTCTCTAGTTACATATCATAATTTTTGTCGTTTAGTTATCTGCTAGCTTTTTGAAATTTGATGGCTAATTAATTTCATTTTTCCTTCTCGTGAAATGTTGATGCAATTTCTAGACGAGTGCTGCTTAATGGAGAATCAAAAGGCGAGAGATTCGAATGGAGAAAATATTGTCTTCGCCTATGATTTCTTCCATATTTTGTAAGATGAAGATGGGAGATGTGGGAGAGATAGTAATGATGTAAAGTAATTTTCTTTTCCTATACAATTGGGTCATATTTGGTAATGTAACATAGAGTGAGCTATATTCTGTAATGTAATATTACTAGTTGCATTTTTTTTAAAAAAAAACTTGTTAATATTCAAAAACTTGTGAAGTTTGTAATTTAAATAGTTGGATTTGACATGAATTTAAAAAAAATATTAACTTTTGAAGTGTGAACTAATTACCAGAGCTTGTTTGTTGACAATTAAGTAGTTGATTACTTCCTGCATTTCAATGTAAGTTTCTCACTTTCCATTCTAATTTGTCTCATCGTGTTTTTTTTTTCTTCAATTCCAACATGATACATGACAAGTTTAGGATCACAAAATTTAAAAGACTATACACATATTTAATTTATTTGATAAAGAAAAAATATCTGAATTTAAAAGGGGTCAGCTATCTTATTATTCATTTGTACATGAGATAAGGTGGATATGTCAGAATTAAGTTTCAGATCAAAATTTATACTATGTTTAATTAATTAAGCATAATATAAATTTATCATGTCCCATCGAACTTGAAATTATTTCATCCCACCTCTCAGATAGAATAAATTAGTCCAAACATTGTAATCTCATGATTATAATCTCAAGATAATTAACCCGCGAACCAAGCAACCCCAAAAATTTTTACTGGTTGGGTATGTCCGATAAGAGGTTTTTGTTAAATAAGATAGGTTTAATGTTTTTGTTTGTGGCTTAAATAATTAGGTGTCACATTATTTAAAAAGTAATATATTGATTATATTAACTTTCGACTTGAATGATCCTTTGAAAAAATAGAAAAAATATAAAGTGATTTTTTTAATACAAAAAATGATTTATTCACCTATTTCCCATAGTTCAAACCAGTTAAACAATGAACTAAAAATTAAATAAGGAGAAAAGAAAAGTTAAGGTGGAGTAGAGCATGCATGCATGAATTAAATTACCAGACAAAGGTGTTCGATCTGATTTCTGTCCCTATATTGCAATATTATTGTCATGGACATCTTTTTCTTCGCTCATATTTAACAAAATATCCAAAACATCTTTGGTTTTCTGCTGCAACTTATTCTTTCTTTGCTCCAATCTTTCCTCAATAAAACCATCAAAAATTCGAAACATTTTATCACAACTATCAAAAGTGCTTCGATATATTCCTTGAGGATCCACCCATTTCAGCACAGGGAAGTAATCCACCATGTTAACCTTCCCAACCTGATTTGTAATGCTCCGGCCGGATCACATCCTTAAATTTCTTCTCCGATTTCACACAAAGGTCCACTAAATCCTCAGAGAAAATTGTATTTGACAAAACATTTATCGCAATATCAGAAGCGGCTAAACCAAACTCCACGGCCTCATCAGTTTGGCTACACCGATGACAATAAGCAATAAGCTATAACATCTTCGTGGACCGAAGATTCTGGTTCGCATCAAGCATGTTAGTAGAGAAGATACACGGATTCAATATTGTTCGAAGAGTTTTTCGGCGAGTGCTGTTGACCAGTAGCCACACGATAGAGAAGTTGTTAGATCTGTGGGTGTAAATAAGGCTTTTGAGGCTTGTAGAACACTATCTTTAAGGTATTAATTGCCCCCACTATTAAGAGTGATTGTTGTTGGTAATTGACAATTAGCCTTACAGGATACAACAAAGCCTTCAAAATCTGCAGGCAGAAACTCCTGAAGATTTTCCTAGAGAGAGAGAGAGAATAAACTGATCGATATCTGATTTGTGAACAAAACTGCATATTTATAATGCCAGAGGAGGAAGTTAAAATCTCAAAAGGTGCCTTTCAGAAATAAACATGTCCATTCTTTAAAGGTACCTTTTCAGTGATGTCTTTTGAAATTAAAACACCTCACCGTAAAATGTCTTTTGAAATTAAAACACCTCACCGTACCATTATGTACTATGTGTAAAACAAATCTTAACTTTCCTCCAAAACTTATCGATCTAATCTTTCTCAACTATCCTAATATACAAGCTACTCCAACAGTCCCCCACTTAGCTTGTAACATAAGACAAATATATATAATTTCACATATACAAAAGGTATCTTTCGATTTAAACCTTTTATCATTGATTGCCTCCTTAAATTTCTTAGGATCATCCTCAACATTTAATAAAATGGGAATTTTATCAAGTATCATAGTCCTACTGCCTTCAACAAGGAAAGTAATGGACTCTGAGAATATAAAATCTGAAGGCAAATTCTTTTCTTTTCTAGCATTTGGCTTCTCCTGATTTTTATAAGAGTAACTTTATCATTTCTAGAACATGGTTAAGAATTAGTATCAATTTTTGATTCAATCATGGGCTTATTAACTCTATCAGATTCTAAAATAAGATTTGAATCCATGTCGAATTTGTTTTCAATAAATTCAACATCTCTTGATTCTACAATCACCTTTGATTCCAAATCTAGTATCCTCTATGCTTTTGAATTTTCAGCATATCCCACAAAAACTCCTTTCAAAGCTCTAAGTCCCAGTTTCGATCTTTGAGGTTCTGGAACTTTACAGTATGCTAGGAAGCCCCAAACTATAAAATAATTTAGATTAGGCTTCACGTTTCTCCATGCTTCATATAGAGATACTTTGAATCTTTTAGAGGGAATTCTATTATGAATATAACAAACAGTTATTAATGCTTCTTCCCACAAATTTATTGGCAGCTTAAAATTCACTAACATCACATTTAGTATTTCAACTAGTGTTCTAATTTTTCTTTCTGCTAATCCATTTTGTTGAGGTGTATACGAAACACTAGTTTGGTGTGTAATTCCATTTTCCTCACAAAAAGTTGTAAGTTTTAATGAAAAATATTCACCACCTCTATCACTTCTCAAGATTTTAATTTTCTTTCCCTGTTGGTTTTCAACTTCAGATTTAAAAATCTTGAACATTTGGAAAGCTTGATCTTTACTTTTCATCAAATACACATATATATATCTTGAGGCATCATCTATAAATGTGATAAAATATTTATTTCCTCCTCTAGTTAGCATGCCATTTAATTCACATATATCTGAATGTACAAGTTCTAGTAACTCTGTGTTTCTATTTGCTTTTGGAAAAAGGTTTCTTTATCATCTTGGCTTGAATACAAATTTCACATGTCTTTTCATCATTGTTTTTCTATGAAATTAAACCATGTTTAGATATATATTTCAAAGATCTAAAGCTAACATATGCTAATTTATCATGCCATAATGATAAGGATAACTCAACGATATAAATAGAAGCATTCACTTTATTCTCATTGATTCTAAGTTTAAACCTACCATCACAAGCATAACCTTTTCCTACAAATAGTCCATTCTTGGACAGAATTATCTTATCAGACTCTAACACAGATTTAAACCCCTTCTTACAAACTAGACTAGCAGAAATAAGGTTTTTCCTTATTTCTGGTACATGTAAAACATTAAGCAACAATAACTTCTTTCCAGAAGTAAAGTCTATTTTAACACTTCCTTTTCCCATCACTTTGGAAGGATTATAGTTTCCCATCAGAACTTCTTGGCCATTCTCTATATTTTCATGGGTTTGAAACAGTGACTTGTTGTTGCAGACATGAATAGTAGCACCAAAATCAAATCACCAATCATTTGACAAATTATCAGCCGCCATATGAAGTTCCATTACCATTCCAATTTGCAAATTTGAGACCATAGTGACCAAATCGTGGAGTCCACAATCCACCATGTTTGCTTTATTGGAATTCTGGACACTATTATTGTCGTTCTTTTATTTCTTTCAAAACTTGCATTCTCGATTGTAATGTCCTTTCTTACCACAATGATAACATGTCTTTTCTTTCTTTGGATTGCTAGAACTGGCTTTGTTATAATTAGAAGGACCTGCTGCATCAGCAAACTTTATCTTGTTCCCTCCATTTTTCTGATCATAAGATTTTTGGTTCCCTTCAACAAAATTCACTTTTGTTTCGGATTCAGACACATGTATTTTAACAAGACTTCTAGTCTCTTCTTCAATTCGTAGGTGTTTCTGAATCTGTTCAAGGGAAAAGTCTTCTATGGTATGTAGTAATTTCTTCCTATAATCATTCTAACTAGAAGGAGGTTTTGCAATTATTCCTCCCACTTGTATGCTTCAGGAACTGCCACTTTAGGATTTTTAAGTTTGGAAACAAGAACTTGCAATTCGTGGGCTTGGTCCATAATAGAAATATGATCAACCATAGAGAATTCAAAATATTTCACAATAAGGAATTCGTCCATACCTTATTGAAGTGTTGTACTTGTACTCCAGAGCCTTCCATATCTCCTTTGGGATTGAACTGATGTGAAAAGATTGTATAGCGTATCTGACAGATTGTTGAGAATATGCCCTCTACACAAAATTTCATCTTCCTCACGTTTCTTTCGTTCTTCCTTCCTCTGCTCCTTGTTTTCTGGTGTTGATTTTGGAAGATCAGACAAATCTGGATCAAGGATGTAGGAGATCTTCAGTGAAGTAAGTAGAAACATCATCTTGTCTTTCCAGTGAACAAAATTTTTTCCATCAAACCTATTCAATTTAACAAACTCTTGATTCATCACAGGAGCGGATTTGGACTCCATTGCACGATTAATACCTTAAGGGGTCGTTTGGTGTGATGGACAATAGAATATAATCCTGGGATAAATTTTTAGTACCCCTTAATCCTTTGTTTGGTTACAAAGTGTGGGATAACTTATCCCAGGATTACTAATTAGTACTGGGATAAGTTATCCCTACATGTGGGTGGAATAGTAACACTGGGATAACTTATCCCGGGATAAAATGTATAAAATAACAAAAATAGCCCCCTTAAACCCTCTCTTATACATCACTTTCAAATCCATATATATTCAAATAATTTTTAATATCATTTATAATAACATTCACAATCTTCACTACTCGTTATTTTTTTGATAATGTATTTTTTCATAAAAAAATTACACTATATAAAATATAATTTTTATTTATGCATATATGTAAAATTTATTTGACTAATTCTTATGTTTATTTATATTTTGATTTCTCTTAAAATATTATACTCCACTAGTATTGATGATGATGTACGATATAATGATAATGTCGATGATAATATAATAAGTAATTGAAATTTAAGTATTAGTCTTGCTTCTGAAAGTGCTGAATGCTAACCATTAGAAATTATGAAGACAAGTTTTGTAGTCACATGTTTAGAAATGGTTATATGCTGCTAACTAAAAATAAATTAGTTGAGTTGAAGGCTACTTAATTACATATTTTTAATTAAATAGTCTTTTAGTCACTTGAAAATTTGTGTTTTATATATTAATTAAAATAAAGATAATTTTAATATTTTACAATATAAGAGTGATATGTGCTTAAATAAAGTGAATAAACAATAAAACACATACATAATCATGAGAATGAACACATAAAAATATTTAAGCTAAATAAGATGAAAAATTTATTTTTGAGAATGAATAACTAAAGCTTGCAAAGAAAATATATATAAAAAAAAAAAGTAAGGTGGAGGATATTTTGGTAAACAAACAACTTATTCTTAGAAATTATGGAATGCATATTATTTTGAATATGACAAACCAAACACTCAATAAGAAATAATCCCAACATAATTTATCCCAGCATAACTTATGCCAACATAATTTATTCCAGCATAACTAATCCCAGTACAACTTGTATTCAAACCAAACGACCCCTAAAATTGTTAGATCTGTGGGTGTGGCGTGTAGAACACTATTTTTAAGGTATTAATTGCCCTTACTATTAAGAGTGATTGTTGTTGGTAATTGACAATTAACCTTACAGGATACAACAAAGCCTTCAAAATCTGCAGGCAACAACTCCTGAAGATTTTCCTTTAGAACTTCTCTTAACACAAAGAATTGATTTAGTAATAGTTGAGAGAGAAAGAGAGAGAGATAGAGATAGAGAGATAGATAGATAGATAGATAGAGAGAGAGAGAATAAACTGATCGATATCTGATTTGTGAACAAAACTGCATATTTATAATGCCATAGGAGGAAGTTAAAATCTCAAAAGGTGCCTTTCAGAAATAGACATGCCCGTTCTTTAAATGTACCATTTCAGAGACGTCTTTTGAAATTAAAACACCTCATTGTACAGATGTATTTTGAAATGAAAACACCCCACCGTACAGTTATGTACTATGTGTAAAACAAATCTTAACTTTCCTCCGAAACTTATCGATCTAATCTTTCTCAACTATCCTAATATACAAGCTACTCTAACAGAAGTTGTGGTGGTTATGGATTTGGACTGCATCTTTGGATGTTTTACTTGAAAAAGCGAAATCGTGCTTTTTTATGGCTTCTTTAACGATGGCTGATGAAGATATAACTATGGTGGATAATCGACCCAATTTGAGGCTCATTATTGGACCATACTTCTTAGTAAGCTTTTCTATGGACTTATGGGTTGGAGCACCAAATATATTATGGAGATTTCCAATTAAATGTAGAGGCATTGGTCCTAGTGGAAGTTTCTTCTTGTTACAGACATGGATCAAAATTCATGCAAGTAATAATAATCCACATAAAATGCCTATGCAATACATGGTGATTGACATTTAAAAAATACCTTGAGGTGATCGTAACTATTGTGTGTTCTTTGTATTTATAGCTGTTATTCGTGTTAGATTTTAACATGATAAATCCAAGACCGAACATGAAATTAGGACACAAAATATATAAAGATTAGTAGGATCGAACGGCGTACCTGTTTGAGCCATAATTAATTGTAGAACGGACTAGGTCTTCCTCTCTATTACCCTTCTCATTAAAGTGGCGTCTATGAGACAACAACCTCACACTCTCTTATGTCTCTAGATAATTCTCCAAAAGGAACCAAAGAGGTGCCTTATATAGGATTAGAGAGGGGACCTAACTGCAATTATTAAAACCATTAATGGGCTCATCCATTATGAGCCCATTAGGTTAAGCCTACACTTACCGCTTCACTAGACCCGCCAAGCACATGAAGTGCACGACCCAATATCCAATTATCACACTTATAATTGGGCCTATGTTATGGACTACCATACAATCCGGAATAGTTAAAATATAAAGAAAATGTTTTAAATAATGTAAGCCCATTTTTTCCAATATTCTCCCACTTGGGCTACATTAAAAAAAATATTTTCGAAAACAAAATAAAGTTTAACTTTTTGAAAAGAGATTTTTTGGATTGATGATAGAAAATCTTTGTGGCCACATTTTAAAAAAATAGTCCATAAACTTTAGTCGACCTTTTCTGACTCACTACAAAAAAAATGCCTACATTGCGGGGGTTTAATAGAGGGGGTTAGCTGCAACCCCCACAAGTTACAGTAAATAATGGGGGTTCAGCCAACCGACAAAAAGTATATAAGTAAATAGCGGGGGTTTTAACCCCTGCCATCTCAAAAGAGAAAAATATGAGCAAATTCATATTTTTTTTTTCAAAATACACAATGCAGAACCTCTAATTTTTTTTAATTGTATGTTTTATATCGTATTTTAATTCAAAATACAAAATACTATTTTTTATTTCCAGAACCTTCTCTCATTTCTCACTTCTCCCCCACACTTCTTACTTCACTTCTCTGGTACGGTCCTCTGCCAATTCTCTGCTACGTCCATTTCTCTGCTATGGTCACACTCAATCTAGGTAATTTTTCCTCTCTCAATCTCCACTTCTCCGCTACCTTAAGACTTCCATTTCTTTTTAAGTTTTCCAATTGAATCTCTCATCGAAAAGTTTTCTATTAATTACTGGTTGTATTCACTAGGTAAGTTCGTGTCACGACCAGATTTCTCAAGTCATGATGGAACCTACTTTAACCCACCAGTAGGTAACCCGTAGTCCGGAACGGCTAGTAATGGGATACTAAGAGAAAAGAGGAAGCTGCAGAATAAATATAATAAAAAGGTTAAAATAATTCCAAAACCTGGTGGAGCCAGTACAAGAGCTTCTAATACATCAGGAGTACAAGTGAAATACAAGATAAATATATATGTACAAAGATGTCTCTGAATACAACATAAAGATCAGTCTAACAACAAGAGAGAGAGAGTAGAAGCAACTCCGAACGTCAGGAGCTCACCCTAAGTCTCTGATTTATAGCTGCTCCACACGATGTGCATATCAACAGCGACTACTTGTACTATGATCTGCAGGCTGCAGAAGTATTGTATGAGTACCAAACACATGGTACTAAGTAGGCATCGGCCAACTGAGCTCCAAAAATAATGTAAGCATAAATAACATGTAAGGCATGAATATAACTACATGCAGCTATCCAGGAAAGCTAAGCATAATGTGGCTAATAAAGCAATAAGGGTAAACTACCCTATTCTACCGGTATACAGGGACTAAGGTGCAATACCGTATATCACTAGCCAATATACAAATGAAGAACGAAAGAAGGATATATAGTAGTAATACAAGGCCAAAGGATACATATACAATATGAATAGATAAGGAAAGAGAGGAATATACAGTAATGCTATATATATGTATATATGCATATATAGGACTAAACCAAAGGCAATAGCTTGAGGGAGCCCACCTAACATCTCGAGGATCATGGCCAAATAGGGAACTAATGCTAGCATACTCAAACCTCTAACCAAAGTGTGACTAATCATGAGGTGATTTATCAACAATGTAACTTACCATAATAAAGAAGGGAATCAGAAATGTACCGCTAATCTCGGGTACCAGTCCATACTCATCCTTCCACGAACGAACCATAATAACTAATAATAAAGGAACCGACTAGTTGTCAAGCCCCTAAGTAGGAAGGGACAGACAAGGGACCGTATGAACACTGGTATACAAATGACATGTGTTAAGAGGATGAGACACTATTCATGAGACAATTAAAGGAGTGACACATAGGTAGCATGGGCCAACTGGTCACACCAATTAAGTGGACAACTGAAATCATGATTACCCATGATAACTTTACATTATCTATGAAGCCTCTAGTAAAATTTATTGTTATACAACTGCAGATGGTCGGGGCAAGACACAAACAGACCCATGTTGTAACTATAATATGACTAAAGAGTACTAGACATCTATTAGCTCTGAATAAAAGAAGAGCTCACCAACTGCTTTGCTGAATATAGGACGAGTGCTTAATATAGAGGTCTGCTAACTGGTATACCTGATCCTGCATATACAAGGATACAACACCCCCGAACATAGGGACATCAATACATATACAACATGTACTGGTACGTAAAGCAGACAGAAGAACAGGTAGACATATAAGGATGCTCATGGAACTAAATAACAAAATGAGCAACTGTAACGACTGAATACTAGAAACTCCTGTGTGGAATGATAACTTATGAGCGTGTAAGTGAAAGATGCGCAATATAGAACAGTAACCTATGCATTTGCCTTGTTAACTTATCATATAATATTTTATGAGTTAATCATTATATATTTTGAAGCGCCTAATAATTTGCCTAGGTAATGCCCCATGCCTACTTTTATCACAAATGATCAAATAATGGCCTACCGAAGGCAATCTGTGTCAAGTGTAAGGCATATGTTGCTCAAATATCCAGTGCTATGATTTGTATATGTAACTGTAATCGCGATCTTATACAGGGTACGCCCCCATGGGCTCACTATGAGGGTCTGCCCGCAGGCCATATGTGCCGTATATCGGCTCAAGTCAGGGGAATTAGTGCATCATGTTCCAGCTGACTCCAAATACAAATGACGCCACAAGGGAAGGTACGCCACAATATTCGGGCTCACTATAATGGTCTGGTCCCAATTCTGTGCACAGAATTACGTCGCGCATGTGTGTCAAGCCAAACCTATGAATACCCTCCCGTTGTTAACTTTCATCGTGTAGTGCCTTATAGGCCTATACAAGTATGTTGCGATAGATATTGTTTAGCCATTCAAGTAGTGCTTTCCATATACAACTAACTTCTTTGATAGTATTGAGCTATT
The DNA here is from genome assembly GCA_031232105.1 of Capsicum rhomboideum. Lineage (NCBI taxonomy): Eukaryota > Viridiplantae > Streptophyta > Magnoliopsida > Solanales > Solanaceae > Capsicum > Capsicum rhomboideum. Next base: position 27,374,615 of record CP124711.1, on the reverse strand, counting down.
TAAATACTAGTTCTTTATATCATCATATGACTATATCGCTATGTGATCGAATATACTAGTGCAACTATAATATGGCTGTTTATTCTAATATATAACGTGTGATAGATATACTATATGAATTCTAAGATTTTCTAATGAATACGAATACAATCCTGTATAACTCTATAGATACTTGACTCGGCAAGAGTAATATCAATACTATGACTCTAATAAATAGATGCATGAAAGGTGGAGACAAGTAATTTCAAATGGAAAGGGAATGTGGGCATTGTGACCAGATTAGGCATATAATCATATGTTAGACGTATAGAAAGGAAAAACTCTGTTCACATATATCAAGTAACTATATTGACTCTTTTAGGAGAAACAAGTGACTTACGGTCGTGCCTTAATGGAGGAGGAGGTTTTAGCTTTACGTACCTTTGGTGCTTTTCTAGCTAATAGTTGTACCACAAGTCACCAACCCTTAACCCGCGGGAGTGTAGCTTTTACATCTCCAACCACAAACTTTCACTATCCGATAGACAATGAATTAACTACAAAAATAATATATACATCCATCAATAACCCGTAGGTTCATTTAACAATTTATTCCAACATTCTTCACTTATGCCCAAACTAATGTTTTCCTTAACGATCGATCCTATTTTCCAACGTACATAATCAAAAATCAAATGTACCCAATTGGTAGGAATTCTCAAGAATTCTATCTTTAATTACCTTTTCCCCTCTTTCAAGAATCCTAATTATCAAGACCCATTTCAAGAAGTAATAAAACTCAAATCAAATATCCCAAATTCTCATCCATAATCGTATTTGAGAGTGGATAAGGAATTTACCTCTGAGAGTTCCAATCCAAACTTTGAACTTTGAAATCCGTCATAAAAATTCCCCAAAGTTGTCAAAAATATCATTTAATTTGCAAGAAAATTCTGGTTTCTCTAAGCTTCCAGTTCATTATGAACAAGTTCCATTTTTTTCCAGTTTACGCATAACTTGAAATTAGGACAAGAGCCACTGCTACTGCTGCGTAATTACAGAACAAAAAGATCCCAAAAATGAGGTTGAATAAGACCCGAAAATTAACCTTGGTGACCTTTAATATGGCTTGATTCACTTAGCTTATATTCCATCTATATCTATTGTGCTTTGCCTATGGAAAACCACGTGTATGCTGCCAGCACACTTACGTAAATTCACAACCTTTTCATTTTTCAAAAGAGTACTAAAGTTGACCTTTTATTTCACTAATTTGGAGCATTAGCTATGTCTTTGTTTTTTCGTTGGGCCCATGACTATTATATCAATATTTCCATTCTTAGACTAAATAATAATACTTGGGTGATTTTAAAATCATACACAAATATTGCCATACTAGTATCAAATCCCAAAAATGTGATTACCATCTCACCATATTCATATCTATCCAAGTGTATTAAACACTAAAATTAATATCCCAAATATATTACGTAGTTCTCAACTTGGCTTGACCCAAGGACTCTCCTTAGACTTCAACTTCATACACCTTCAATTATACCTCGTATGCTTACAATTAGGCTCAAGCGATATTATATCGATTGCAACTTTGCTTCGCAAACAAAATGTTACCCACAACCTAATTAGCACATTTAAGGTATTAAACTTGACTCAGATTTTTTTTTTTGCGCGACTGGCACCTGGTGCCCCACTTGACTGAGTGAATCAATTGAAATCAAACCAAACAATACTAGTGGACCGTCAAGACCGAACTAAAATAAAAGAAATACAATAGAGGTAAACTGGAATATAACAAAAGTATAATACATGGCTAACCAAACTGTGACTTACTACCAGACCCACAATTGTTGTCTACAAGCCTCTAGGATGAGAAATTGCCAATCACTAGTCGGAACAAGCCCCGTAGTACCTATTAACTATAAAAAGAAAAGCCAAAGTAGACTCTAGACTCAGCAACTCCGGAAAGAACGGAGCATACAAACCATCCGCTGAACTCGATCATACGCAGCAAGGACCACTTTTCAACCTGATAACCTGCAGGCATGAATGCAGTGCCCCTAGGCAATGGGGACGTCAGTACGAAGAATTTACTGAGATATAGGGCATAAAGTGACCATATATTAAATAAGAGCTCAAATGAAATTAGGTATCAATGTATGATTTATGGATAAGGATAGAAGACCACCTTCTCTTATAATTGGGGAATCATGTACATTACATTCATTTCTTTCCTTTTACCTTCATATCAATATACATCATACAATGCCCGGGACCAACTGATCAGTGGTAAATAACATTGGGATCGGCTCGAACTAGGCTTTTGCCCCCAGAGCTGCCACCCATAAATCAATAAATCATATCCGGGTCGAGCTAGATTTTCACCCCCCGAGCTGCCCCCTGTATCCAATAATCCATCGAGATCGGCTCGAGCTAGGTTTTCACCCCCAGAGCTACCACCCGTACTCAACCAAATATGCATTACTTCATTTCTTTAATTTTTGTGAGATTGTTACTTTGGTGGTAATAACTCATTTGAACTTTTGGAACTATGGACACGTGAATAAAATATGCGAGGCAGTAACAATGATATAAGAAGGAAAAAGGAACTTCAATGGGATACTTAGGAACTTGTATGACTTAATGAACTTCATTGGACACAATGAATATACACAAATGAGCCATGAAGACGTGTGAGAAGTAAGGACTTTAGGCAGGAAATTACATGGAATGTCCCCCATAGTGGGTGGCTTTGTATTTTTGTCCCCCATAAGAAAAGTCTTTAACGACTAGCCTTCCTTCATTCTTATGTATACAACAAGTACATTTTTGCCCCTCTACACCTCAAATGTTTTTACTCTTTCCATGCTCATTTGTCTCTCAACTTTTTTTTTCTTTTTACTGTTATTTTATTTTTATTTTTTCTTTTCTCTTCTCTTTTTTTTTTTCTTGTTTTAATTCATTTGTCTCAATCTTTATTTTTTATTTTTATTTTTTTTATTTCTCAAACATTATTTTTTTTCATTTCTCTTTTTTTAATTCATTGTCTCAACCTTTATTTTTTTTATTTTTTGTTTTTTTTCTTTTCTCATTTTTTTTAATTTTTCTCAAACTTTATTTTTATTTTATTTTTTCTTCTCATTTTTTTTTCTCAACTTTTATTTTTTATTTTTTTATTTTTCTCTTTTTTCTATTTTTTAACCTTTATTTTTTTTCTTCTCTTTTTTTTTTTCTTTTTTCTTAACCTTTATTTTTTCCTTCTCTTTTTTTTTTTCTTCTTTTTTCTTAATCTTTATTTTTTTCCTTCTCTTTTTTTCTTTTTTCTCATCTTCTATTATATTTTGCTAATGAACAGAAAGTTGGATAACCTAAAAAAGGATCTTCTTTCTTTGACATCAAAGTAAACTTAAGGGCGTGACTTGCCCTTTAGAAATTCTTTGGGATAAGTCTTGCCTCTAAGGAAAGAGTTATAGAACATTAACTTGTTGTTTGTAAATCCTTAAACTAAGTCTTGCCTCTGGGGCAAGAGTTATAGAGTATCTCATAAATTAACATAATGAAATAGTGTTAACTCTTGCCCATGTGAACTAATTTATTTTTTTGGGAGATTCTTGGACTAAGTCTAGTTTTAGAGTCTAGACATATAGAGCATCTCATAAATCAAAGACACAATGTGGTAGTGCTAACTTTTGCCCATGGGGGTGTATAACTTATTTTTTGAAAGTCTTTGGGCTAAGTCTTGCCTCTAAGGGAAGAATTATAGAACATCTCATAAATTAAGACACAATGTGGTAGTTTCAACTCTTGCCCATGAGACGTAACTTGTTGTTTGAAAGTCCTTGGGCTAAGTCTTGCCTCTAAGACAAGAGTTATAGAGCATCTCATAAATCAAGACATAATGTGGTAGTGCCAACTCTTGCTCATGGGGCATAACTTGTTTTTTGAAAGTCATTGGGCTAAGTCATGCCTTAATGGCACGAGTTATAGAGCATTTCATAAGTCAAAACATAATGTGGTAGTGTCAACTCTTGCCCATATAACGTGCTGTTTGAAAGTCCGTCTTGCCTCTAAGGCAAGAGTTATAGAGCATCTCATAAATCAAGACACAACGTGGTAGTGTCAACTCTTGCCCATAGGGCATAACTTGTTGTTTGAAAGTCCTTGGGCTAAGTCTTGCCACTAAGGCAAAGTTATAGAGCATCTCATAAATCAAGACTCAATGTGGTAGTGTCAACTCTTGCCCATAGTGCATAACTTGTTGTTTGAAAGTCCTTGGGCTAAGTCTTGCCTCTAAAGCAGGAGTTATAGAACATCTCATAAATAAAAACACACTATGGTAGTGTCAACTCTTGCCCATGGGGCGTAACTTGTTGTTTGAAAGTCCTTGGTCTAAGTCTTGCCTCTAAGGCAAGAGTTATAGAGAATCTCATAAATCAAGACACAATGTAGGAGTGCCAACTCTTGTTTATGGAGCATAACTTGTTGTTTGAAAGTCATTGGGCTAAGTCTTGCCTCTAAGGCAAGAGTAATAGAGCATTTCATAAGTCAAAACATAATGTGGTAGTGTCAACTTTTGCCCATGAGGCGTAACTTGCTGTTTGAAAGTCTTTGGACTAAGTCTTGCCTCTAAGGCAAGAGTTATAGAGCATCTCATAAATCAAGACACAACGTGGTAGTGTCAACTCTTGCCCATGGGGCATAACTTGTTGTTTGAAAGTACTTGAGTTAAGTCTTGCCTCTAAGGCAAAGTTATAGAGCATCTCATAAATCAAGACTCAATCTGGTAGTGTCAACTCTTGCCCATGGGGCATAACTTGTTGTTTGAAAGTCCTTAGGCTAAGTCTTGCCTCTAAGACAAGAGTTATAGAACATCTCATAAATAAAAACACAATATAGTAGTGTCAACTCTTGCCCATGGGGCGTAACTTGTTGTTTGAAAACCCTTGGTCTAAGTCTTGCCTCTAAGGCAAGAGTCATAGAACATCTCATAAATCAAGACATAATGTTGTAGTGCCAACTCTTGCTCATGGAGCATAGCTTGTTGTTTAAAAGTCATTGGATTAAGTCTTGTCTCTAAGGCAAGAGTTATAGAGCATTTCATAAGTCAAAACATAATGTGGTATTGACAACTCTTGCCCATGGGGCGTAACTTGTTATTTGAAAGTCCTTGGGCTAAGTCTTGCCTCTAAGGCAATAGTTGTAGAGCATTTCATAAATCAAGACACAACGTGGTAGTGTCAATTCTTGCCCATGGAGTGAGACTTGTTGTTTGGAAGGAATCGAAGAAAAGTAAAGAAAAAAAAATAAAGGTTACGAAAAAATAAAAAAATAATAAATAAAAGAAAAATAAAGGTTGATAAAATAAAAAAAAATCAAAGAAAATGAAAACGAGAAAAAGAAAAAAATAATAGTTGAGAGAAGAAAAGGAAAAAAAGAAGAAGAAAGGTTGAGAAAAAAATGAGAAACAAGGAGAAAATAAAAATTAAAAACCAAAGAAAAATGATAAAGAGAAAAAAAAAATAGAAGTTGAAAGGAGAAAAGGAAAAAAGGAAAAAAGTAAAGGTTGAGAAAATTTTTTTAAAAAAGAAAAAATAAAAATAAAAAATCAAAGAAAAATAAAAAAGAAAAAAAAATGAAGTTGAAAGATAAATGAGCATGGAGTTTTGTTTGAAAATATTTGATATATAGAGGGGCAAATATGTATTTGTTCCACACATAAAAAAGAAGGAAGGCTAATTTAGTAAGACTTTTGTTATGGGGGACAAAAAAGCAAAACCACCCAATATAGGGGCTATTTGTGTAGTTTACCCGACTTTAGGGCATGTATAAATGGTCCATTAAGGTGTATAAAAAGGGAGCAAGTAGTTCTATTTAGCACATGGTTCATTTAAAACACATTTAGACATTTCAAATGCGGGCATACGTGTGTTTAGAATGGAGACATGTAACTCCTTAAATGAAGAGGTTCAGACTATATAAAAAATACTTACTAGGTGATAACAAATAAAAGGGGTACATGAGCATGGGAACTATTGAAGCACGTGGATAGATACCAGTTAAGAACAAATGAACATCCTAAGTAAGGACATAAAATTGTATGATTAAACCAACAAGGACTCCATAAGGTCACATTATCCTAACACGACAAAAGTGATATCGAATTACAGGAACATGTAATCGTGTGAACCAATTGAAGTATATGATTAAATAGACAGTTGGAGCATACGACCCAATGAACATTTCAAATACACTATTAGGTAACAAGGGTTCAAATTCATCTTTATACACAAACCTTTAGTCTTTTAACACATAAGCAGTTCAACTATAACTTGAAGAGTTCAAATCGTAATCCAAACAACTATTCCAAGTTCTTCATTTTATACAAAAGTATATATAACCTTGACACATAATTAAATACTTCTTGATTCCCAGTAATTCAAGCATGTTGAAGATTAGCATAAAAAATAAGCCTAGTTTGCACAAATTTCACTAAACCCTCAAAATAGTAAACCTGGGCTGCCCCACTATCTAGTGTTGTAACTTAGTTTTGATTAGGTAAATGAAAGAATCAAGCATTATAGACTTCATAAAAGTTGTAGGTACATGTCTTGGGGTTGCAAAGAATCCAGAATCACCAAAAAATACATTTTGTACAAAAAGATATCATTAAAATACTACCAGTAGACCCGAAAATTAACCTTGGTGACCTTTAATATGGCTTGATTCACTTAGCTTACATTCCATCTATATCTATTGTGCTTTGCCTATGGAAAACCACGTGTATGCTGCCAGCACACTTACGTAAATTCACAACCTTTTCATTTTTCAAAAGAGTACTAAAGTTGACCTTTTATTTCACTAATTTGGAGCATTAGCTATGTCTTTGTTTTTTCTTTGGGCCCATGACTATTATATCAATATTTCCATTCTTAGACTAAATAATAATACTTGGGTGATTTTAAAATCATACACAAATGTTTCCATACTAGTATCAAATCCCAAAAATGTGATTACCATCTCACCATATTCATACCTATCCAAGTGTGTTAAACACTAAAATTCATATCCCAAATATATTACATAGTTCTCAACTTGGCTTGACCCAAGGACTCTCCTTAGACTTCAACTTCATACACCTTCAATTATACCTCATACGCTTACAATTAAGCTCAAGCGATATTATATCGATTGCAACTTTGCTTCGCAAATAAAATGTTACCCACAACCTAATTAGCACATTTAAGGTATTAAACTTAACTCAGATTTTTTTTTCCGAGGTGCTACAATCTCCCCCACTTAGGATCATTCGTCCTCGAATGATACTTGTAGCTCATCTTGGACTCCATAATTATCCAAGGCATCCATGAGATCACTTATTCCACTCCCACTTCACTTTACCCATCCTAAAGCCTCAAAATTTGGTTATCTCCCAAATTTTCCAAAAATTTTGGCAGAGTTTCCTTTGTAAATAGGCCTATCGAAAACATCTCAGCTAGCTAGAATACACACACATACGCTTACAGAGTATCGCAGCACATACCATACTCAACAGATACTACACGAGGCTCCGTTTGGCCTTATACTCAAGTGAAAATCATAACCAATATTGTAACTTACTTTATATTCTACATCCGGGGGCTGCATCCGTGTCAAACACTAGAATCAGAGGTGCAAATCAAGTACCTAATATATCATGTAAGAATCAAATAACAACTGAACAAATGGGTTATGTGCCATGTTTTCTTAAGCCCAACTTGTCGTTCCTGCTGAATCATGCGACTTTTTTTATAGGAGATACTTTATAGTCACCAGTCGTATAATATGAAATTCTAGATTTTTAAGCAACATATTTCTTACTTTTAAGGGGTCTTGATGATTCCGGTTCTTGACCATCTTCTGAACAACCTAATAGGTCACTATTTGTCCTTTTTCTTAAGAATAAACCTAAACTTTACCTCTCTACTTAAATAGGAATACATTATCCAAGAAATCAAGTCAAATAGAAAATATAATATATAGGCTAAAAGCACGAAATTCATATAATCACGTACACATGCGAGCCACCGAAAAGACTTTAGTCTATAAACATTCAAGTCTAATAGTCGTATTTATAAACCAGAGAAGAATACATAATGTGTAATTCATGTGCAGGTAAGTTGTGGAAACCTATGATAGATGAACATGTAAATTATAATATAACATGTGAAGAGATGGAATGTAATATAGATAGCATGTATATAGATAAATTCTGATACGATATCTATCATATAATCATATAAGCAAGTATCTATAAAAATTCTTAATACATAGATTTTTAAGGGATACATATAGAATATGAGTAGATTAATTGTGATATATAGGGGTGTGAAAAAAAAAAAAAACTTAATATGTGGACTCTGAAACTGTAGTACATAACATGCAGGTGAGAAAATTTTGTTACACACATAACAATGTATTCTGCATTAGGGCTAATATCCAACATCCTGGTGGCTACCGTATGGGGATAGAAGAGGTTAAGAAAACAAAATTCCACCATTTGTTGGGCAAAAAAAAAAGAGAAGGGAAAGACAATGAAACCAACAAAAGCAAATAGTGATTCTTATCAACCTGAAATCCCTTCTAGAGCAAGATCAAACTTTAAGGGCATGTACCAAATATATCAATGTCCTTGTTTTAAATTTTATCTTTCAAACTCTCGATGTCCTAACATGTTGCAAATTGAAAAAAGAAAAAAAAACCTTCTTTTTTTTAGTGTAATAATGAATCCAAGGGATCCATAACTGGAGTCTTTATCTGAGGGTCTGAGACGATTAAAAATTAGGAACTACAACTTGCCAGCTACATTATAATGATTTACAAAGTGAACGACAAGATCTTAAATCATATTTAATCTTTTGCTCGCTAAATTTCACTCTCTAGTATTCATTCTGAACATCTGTCGAGCACATTACCTACAAATAAACTAAATAGAAATCCACTCGAATCAGATAAACTTTATAAGTAAGTAAACATATATTATATGAGAAAATAGACTTTAGACACCTCTAAATAGGTAAGCAGTAAGAAATATGATACTTAAACAACTACACCATAAATAGGGTAACATATAAATAAATAATCCATAAAGGCTATAATCTATAGACAAAATTTTTGATGCATGTAAAATGTAGACAAGTGGACTATGATGTGATATTTGTCATATAATCAAATAGACAAATAAACTATGGAGGTACTTAATTCTTAAATTTTAAAATTGTAAAAATATATAGCATGTAAATAACTTATTTCTAATGTATGAGTATATGAACTATAGTTTGTAACCAAACATCCTTACAACATGTAAACAATTAAATATATGTCATGTGAGCAGTTTAATTTTTGACATTCTAATCGCATGATCTCTCGAAACTTATAATAATTAAATAAATCAGTTATAGAACATGTCGCATAGAGAGGAGTGACTTATAATGTCTATAGCATGTAAATAAATAATCTATGGAATATAAAAAAAAAATACCCTCATATCTATATTTACGTAACATGAAATCAAATACTTCAGGAAAAATAATAACACAGAGAAAAGTAATTTATAAAACACCTAATCATATCGATTGGTATACAACATATTAGCACCTCTTTACAAAACATGTAACATACAACCATGATTCATATAACATATAGCCTATAAGCAGATAATCTAAGATACAAATAATATGTGAACAAATAGTTCGTGAAACATCTATCACGAATCAATATTCTAATAAACATATAGCATGTGAACACACCCTTTATAAAACATGTAGCGTATAAACAAATGATTATGTTGCATGTAGATCAAATAAAAATAATTTAGAATACACTTACCATATAAATAATGATTCATAAAACATGTAACTTATACAGAAAGGATCTATGATACAAATAACATATACACAAATAATTCTTAAAGGACACATACGATATAAACTAATAAACTTATGAAAACTAGGAACATGTTAATAATTAGGCCATATGATGTGTAACACATAATACAAATAACATATACACAAATAATTCTTAAAGGACACATATGATATAAACTAATAAACTTATGAAAACTAGGAACATGTTAATAATTAGGCCATAAGACACGTAACACGTAAAATTCAATAAGTAAACTTTAATATTTATATATATAGATTCATGATAACTTAATACTATGGGTATCTAGAAATCATATCGATACCAACACCTATTCTCATAATACGACACCCCTGACCGCTGAAGCTATATAATCATTCCTCTATAACAACCTCAAACCCTCATAAGAGTTGTACTTTAACTGAGAGATCTATTCCACATATATACTTAGTCTAGTTTATTAATATTCGACTACACCTTAAATATAACAATTTTTTTTAATAATCACTTAACTATTACAATGTTTCCTTCTATTCTGAGCACTCTGATAAATCTTAACTTATATTTAACTCCTCAAAATTCTTTGACTCTAACTTTTGGTCGTGTATTGATAACCTTCTTAATTCTAACATAAATCATAATGAATCTATACATATATTTCCATAAGTCCACTACAACACTTATCCCCAAACTTGCTATCATTAAAGGATTTACATCGGTCATTGCCTAATCGGGGTAACCTAAGACCTATAGTTTATAGAAATCATCTATATTCTCGCTTGGAAACAATGTCTAACAAAATATTTAGGCCTTGTCAGCCAACTAAGAATATCTCTAATTAACACCGGTGTAACATATTCAATTAACAATCCAGGCCTTTATTACATTTTCAACTTATAAAGGAGCTTATTCGATCGCCCCTATTCTAAGCATAAACATAATCTTGAAGCATTGATTATATCACCAAAAAATATTGAACATCCGTCCTATAAGCACCGAAGAGATCATGTAGAAAAGCTTTCATACTTAAAAGTTGATTGTGTCCTTCTGTAAAAGTCACATCAGGGGATGCCCTCTCCTAAATCTATAACCAAACAATCCTTGACGAAGTAATCCTTTGACTAATCCCGTCGTTGTGAACTACTTAGATGAGTTGGAGGGTAATACAAACACATCTATAACTGTAGAGGGAAGATGAATCTCTGCATACCTTTTCTCTATAAAACAACTGGGAATTTGAAAGATCAGACTCGTCGGGCCATCTTAAGCCCACGTATGTGCGTCGATATGACTAGTGAGTTTGAGATGAAAACTGTTCATTTGGCAATACTAGAGTTTGGTCTTTGACCTCATCTGAGGTTGTCTTTATTAAGCAGAATCTATATCACGGTTAAGCAGAGTGTGAATGAGAAGTAGCTTCTTATAACTTAGTTCTATTGCACGATCTAGATCATAAAATAAGGTCACAATTCCTAAATGCCCAAGCAGTCCCTCAATTATAAATGTGGTGCACAACACATTCATAAGTGAGGCTCTACTAGACATGGCTTTAAAGACTCCCTGGGATAAATGAACCTGGCTCTGATACCAAGTTTGTCAAGCCCTTAAATAGGAAGGGACAGACAAGGGACTGTATGAACACCTGGTATACAAATGACATGTGTTAAGAGGATGAGACACTATTCATGAGACAATTAAAGGAGTGACACATAGGTAGCACGGGACAACTGGTCACACCAATGTAGTGGACAACTGAAATCATGATTACCCACGATAACTTTACATTGTCTATGAAGCCTCTAGTAAAATTTATTGTTATACAACTGCAGATGGTCGGGGCAAGACACAGACATACCCATGTTGTAACTATAATATGACTAAAGAGTACTAGACATCTATTAGCTCTGAATAAAAGAAGAGCTCACCGACTGCTTTGCTGAATATAGGACGAGTGCTTAATATAGAGGTCTGCTAACTGGTATACCTGATCCTGCATATACAAGGATACAACACCCCCGAACATAGGGACATCAATACATATACAACATGTACTGGTACGTAAAGCAGACAGAAGAACAGGTAGACATATAAGGATGCTCATGGAACTAAATAACAAAATGAGCAACTGTAACGACTGAATACTAGAAACTCCCGTGTGGAATGATAACTTATGAGCGTGTAAGTGAAAGATGCGCAATATAGAACAGTAACCTATGCATTTGCCTTGTTAACTTATCATATAATATTTTATGAGTTAATCATTATATATTTTGAAGCGCCTAATAATTTGCCTAGGTAATGCCCCATGCCTACTTTTACCACAAATGATCAAATAATGGCCTACCGAAGGCAATCTGTGTCAAGTGTAAGGCATATGTTGCTCAAATATCCAGTGCTATGATTTGTATATGTAACTGTAATCGCGGTCTTATATAGGGTACGCCCCCATGGGCTTACTATGAGGGTCTGCCCGAAGGCCATATGTGCCGTATATCGGCTCGAGTCAGGGGAATTAGTGCATCATGTTCCAGCTGACTCCAAATACAAATGACGCCACAAGGGCAGGTACGCCACAATATTCGGGCTCACTATAATAGTCTGGTCCCAATTCTGTGCACAGAATTACGTTGCGCATGTGTATCAAGCCAAACCTATGAATACCCTCCCGTTGTTAACTTTCATCGTGTAGTGCCTTATAGGCCTATGCAAGTATGTTACGATAGATATATTTTAGCCATTCAAGTAGTGCTTTCCATATACAACTAACTTCTTTGATAGTATTGAGCTATTTAAATACTAGTTCTTTATATCATCATATGACTATATCGCTATGTGATCGAATATACTAGTGCGACTATAATATGGCCGTTTATTCTAATATATAGCGTGTGATAGATATACTATATGAATTCTAAGAATTTCTAATGAATACGAATACAATCCTGTATAACTCTATAGATACTTGACTCGGCAAGAGTAATATCAATACTATGACTCTAATAAATAGATGCATGAAGGGTGGAGACAAGTAATTTCAAATGGAAAGGGAATGTGGGCACTGTGACCACATTAGGCATATAATCATATTTTAGACGTATAGAAAAGAAAAACTCTGTTCACATATATCAAGTAACTATATTGACTCTTTTAGGAGAAACAAGTGACTTACGGTCGTATCTTAATGGAGGAGGAGGTTTTATCTTTACGTACCTTTGGTGCTTTTCTAGCTAATAGTTGTACCACAAGTCACCAACGCTTAACCCGCGGGAGTGTAGCTTTTACATCTCCAACCACAAACTTTCACTATCCGATAGACAATGAATTAACTACAAAAATAATATATACATCCATCAATAACCCGTAGGTTCATTTAACAATTTATTCCAACATTCTTCACTTATGCCCAAACTAATGTTTTCCTTAACGATCGATCCTATTTTCCAACGTACATAATCAAAAATCAAATGTACCCAATAGGTAGGAATTCTCAAGAATTCTATCTTTAATTACCTTTTTCCCTCTTTCAAGAATCCTAATTATCAAGACCCATTTCAAGAAGTAATAAAACTCAAATCAAATATCCCAAATTCTCATCCATAATCGTATTTGAGAGTGGATAAGGAATTTACCTCTGAGAGTTCCAATCCTAACTTTGAACTTTGAAATCCTTCATAAAAATTCCCCAAAGTTGTCAAAAATATCATTTAATTTGCAAGAAAATTCTGGTTTCTCTAAGCTTCCAGTTCATCATGAACAAGTTCCATTTTTTTCCAGTTTACGCATAACCTGAAATTAGGACAAGAGCCACTGCTACTGCTGCGTAATTACAGAACAAAAAGATCCCAAAAATGAGGTTGAATAAGACCCGAAAATTAACCTTGGTGACCTTTAATATGGATTGATTCACTTAGCTTACATTCCATCTATATCTATTGTGCTTTGCCTATGGAAAACCACGTGTATGCTGCCAGCACACTTACGTAAGTTCACAACCTTTTCATTTTTCAAAAGAGTACTAAAGTTGACCTTTTATTTCACTAATTTGGAGCATTAGCTATGTCTTTGTTTTTTCTTTGGGCCCATGACTATTATATCAATATTAATAATAATACTTGTGTGATTTTAAAATCATACACAAATATTGCCATACTAGTATCAAATCCCAAAAATGTGATTACCATTTCACCATATTCATATCTATCCAAGTGTATTAAACATTAAAATTCATATCCCAAATATATTACATAGTTCTCAACTTGGCTTGACCCAAGGACTCTTCTTAGACTTCAACTTCATACACATTCAATTATACCTCGTACGCTTACAATTAGGCTCACGTGATATTATATCGATTGCAACTTTGCTTCGCAAATAAAATGTTACCCACAACCTAATTAGCACATTTAAGGTATTAAACTTGACTTAGATTTTTTTTTTCCTGAGGTGCTACACTAGTCCAGACAAACAATACCTAACTGGGCACCCATAAGCCCGGAAGGTTCATTGAAGCACTCAGCAAACAACAATCATAGCTTATACCTATATAACCCCCCATAAGGTCGATAGATATAGGTGTTACGATCGTTTTCGAAAATAGTTCAAAAACTCCATAAATTCGTGGCAGAAATTCTATTTAATATTATTTGAAAAAATAATTTAGAGTCGCCACATAATTTTAGGAGAATTAAGAAACCATTTGAAAAGGTAATTTTTAAAGAAAACCTTTAATAAAACCAGAGTCTAGTTAAGGGTTCAAGTAAATTCGAAAGAAAGTGTTAGGCACTTTCGAAAATCCACAAAGTATGGTTCCCAACAGATTAAACTTATTTGGCTAATTTTGAAAATTCTTTTAGTTTGTAAAAAAAATCTCATAGGTGTAAACGAATAGAAATAGTTAAATACTTTTCCAGTTACTTATTTTGAATTGTCAAATAAACAAAAAATGTCAAAGTTTAAAAATCATTCTAACTTAAGAATCTTATCCGAGTCAAGTTTTTGAGTTAAATAGTTAACCCAATTAGTAAACATGGATTTCAAGCTTCCTAATGACTATGAAGGGACATTGGAAATTCCCCAAGTCATTCTACGAGCTTAAGTTTGCCTAAGACAAAATATTTGAAATACGAGTAATAAAAAATAAAGTGACTGAACTTAATAATAAAATTCCTCCCCAAGGATTCATCTAGATAAAATTAAATCATAGTACAAACAAATAATCAAATTAATTACAAGGAGATAAAGAAAAGTTGAGATTTGGGCCCCTTTTGGCCCCTTTTCAAAGCAGTCCAAGTTTTGTATTTGGTCCATTCTGCTGCATGTATACCAGCTTCCTTTGCTACATTTTCTGTGTATTTGACTGTATATCAGTCACATATTTTGTCTTCCACCTGTATACTTGCTTTCCTTTCTCATTTACTGCTGTATATCTCCATGTATACTTAACGTATATCGATCCTTTGGGCTCGGCTGGACTCAAAAGGAATAGGTTTCCATGGTCCATTTAGGAAGATGCAAGGGAGGAGAGTCCGATGGGACTCGGATCAATGTCACATGCCACAAAGAAAAGATAAAATTTAATACGAATCCGAAAATAGATAATTGACAACTGACGAAGTAACATGAGCTATACTTAATAGCAGAAATCAAGATAGAAACAGTGAGATGTAATCATATCAAGTTGAAAAGAAAATACAAATGCAATCGAAAGGAGTGATCTAACAGTGGAGAACAAACATCTCTAGAACTCTCACACTTTAGCTAAGCAAATATTGTATTTTGAAACATGATAGAGGGCATTTAAGCTAGAGGTATTTTTAACATCACTTAATGAAGTAAAGACAAGATACATAATAAGGATTATAGAGATAACCAAGAAAGCAGATGGCATTTTAGCACATTTAAACACTAATGTTTCTGGAAAAAGATCTTTCACTTCACAAAATTGGTGAAAATGGGAGGCTAGCAGTTCATGCTTAGAACAAAGAATTAACATAGAAGCCATGGATTTCGCCTAAATCGTAAAGAACAGTAGTGAAGGACTTTGAAAACAACATAGCATGCTTTAGAAATCAAATCAAATGGCTAGAAAACACATTGACCTCGCCTCCAACATAAATAGAAAACAAAATTAGAATGCCAACTCTCATACATTGAAAGATGTTCCAGTGAATACAGGAAAGAGTAAAGAACAACATGATCATAAGGATTCATCGAAAAAACTAATGCCTGCTTTTACGTCCAAACAAAATAAGACTGAGATATGAAGAACGTTAAGCATTGGTCATACAAAACCAAACTCAACTACAAAATTGTACTATTTAGAGAAATAAGGTGGGACATGCTTACTGTTAGGACATAAAACAGCCTGCAGAGAAACTATTTGTAATATCGACATAGCGAAAGAAAAAGTTTCAGGCTTTCTTTACTAGTGAGAAAGATAGCATACAGGAAAATGAACTAAGCTAATAAGAATCTAGACGAAATAACCACTACTTGCTCGAAAGTGATTCTGGAAAGTGACTTAATGGAGAAGGGAAGGACCAATGAGATGTTCTTCTCCCCTCCTAGTCACAATCGAGCGTCATAACAGCTTCGTCCTCTATTTTCTCGATGTTTTAGTTCAAGAAAAATTCTTGAGGAATCCCTAGCTTAAAAACATTTTAACTAATCCGTATCTTAACAAGAACACAAACCAAGCAAAAATAAATTTAAACAAAGAACTAAAATAAACTATGGAAACAAAACTTCATAGATTTAATAACATAATTATCAAACCAGTAGCCTGCATAATAAACATTTAATGAAGAACAACACAAGAAGGAAAAAATAAAATTTAAACATGGTATTCAAAACCTCATCACAACTTAACATTTACATTCCTATTTAGTGCGAGATTAAAATTCTGAAGCAATGATAACTAAAGAAAGAAAACCTAGAGACTACAGCAACAAAATCCACCATCAGAATTAAAGATACTAGAACCTAAAAAATAAAATAAATCCCATAACACAAGGACTAAGACTACATTAAACAGATAAACAAAAGATAAGGGTTTTTACCTTTTCCAGGGCAGCAAACTGGACTACGAACTTTCGACGGAATTCTTGCCACCACCGAAAAAAAACCCAACTTCTTTCTTAGCCGGAATCCAAAGCTCAAATCAGTCTTATATGGATTCTAGCTAAGAAACTTTGAATTCAGCGAAATCCCTTTCTCAATTGGGGTTCTCTGCTAATTCCTTCCTCTGACCTGCTCCTCTCAATGTAGAAACAGTAGGGTATTTATAGGAACACAATTAGGGCTTTGGGGATGAAAATTTCGATGTGGGAATCGAAATTTTCAGGGGTATTTTTGGGAATTTCCAAAGGGAATGCCAAATTTCAGATGAGGATAAGCTCAAATGAGCTGTATTCAGTACGAAATCATACTATTCTTCCCTTGAATCACAAATTTTTTGAATGTTGAGGTGCCACCTGGGCACATTCTAGAAGCCAAGGTACGATCTCCTCGTGTTGGACACGCGAGGGTTGTACTGGTACGAAGGGATAAGAAAGGAAAATGGATTGAAAGAGGGAAGATTGATTTGGGGCTATAGGGTTTTCTGAGAGAGAAAAAATGAAAATGGAGGTTGGGTTCTTTTGCTGTTGTTGTCGATATTGTAATGTGAAGGAGAAGGGGATATAAGGGTGTAGTGGGCCGGGTAGGGTAGGCTGATTGAGTGGGTTGTGGGTTATAAGGTATTGGGCCGGTTTGGGTATAGGAATCAGGTCGTTTATCAAATAGCCTAACTGATTAGGAATTCAGCCCATTGCATTTGGATTTTGACCAAATTAATAAATCAATTGCCCAATTGCATTGCACTTATGGCCAAATTGTTTTCAATTACGGCCAAATTCAATAAATTGGCTAAATCGAATCAAAATTCGAAACAAATTAATAACCAGTTTAACCCCGAGCTTCTTGATTTAATAAAATCAAATAAATATTTTAAGAACAATTATATTTAAATCAAGACTTTATCCATTTGAATTTATTCTTAAGATAGTTCTTGATCAAAATTTGATTTTTGACAAAATAATTATTTAATTAACCAAAATTATATGATCTCGTATACATGAGTACGGATATGTATAATTCATCACTTAAATAACAAATTTAACTCAAATAAATATTTTAGAAAGCATTTATCTGAATAGAATAAATATTTTGATTTTATTTAAAATCAAAGAAACTCAGGATTAAATTTAGTCGGGAAGGGCAAAAATTAGGTGTCAAAAACTGCCCCCTCCCTTTGGTTAGGGTGAATGCAAGTAACCCTGGGCAAAGGGAGTTTGACGTTCCTAATTTTGTCCGACCACAAATTCGTTTCTCAAAGAGGTTGGTTTTCGCACGAATTTCGAGGAGTTATGGCCGGACCCCGGTGTCGGGTTTCCTACATATCTCAGGTTACATGAGAATTCAAGCCACTTGTAGTTCATAAAGCTTGATTTTTAAGCACGATTTTGAAAGAATTCACAAGCTATCCCGGTTTAAAATTTTTAAATAATCGGGAAAGTTGGGGAATAAGTGGGTTGGAGGGTTGGAATGCAGTCAAGTTATCAATCGCAGAGTCCAACCTACATATCTCAATATTTCGAGAATCAGACTGCTTGTAGTTCGACTCGATCGGTAGAAAAGGTAGACTTTAATTTTTAGACGACCTTTGGTTTGGGATGAGTGACAAAATGACACGAGCTATGGACAATAGGCTTGTAATTATCTCAATCATGAATGTGGGGCCCCTTTAAACCCATAACTAAGATCTACATTAGCATAATTTCTAAAGCTCTTGGCTTGTTGTCACCAGGATTTGAAAAACAAGGAAAGTTACCTCCAGTGCGTGTTTAGAAATGCCTCGTAGGTGAAACTGAAACTAAAATTGTCCCAAAAATACCTACATGTATTCTAATAGGGGTGTGGTTTGATGGTGGTGGAAGTCATCCTTCAGCTCGCGTCCAAAGAGTTTGATATTCCTCTTCAGACTACGTCCCAGTTTGCTGCTAAGAAAAAGTTTCACGTTGTACTGCGTCCTTTTTGGAGTCGTCCACATCTGTGGTTTTGATTTGAGAATTTCATCCTTTTGGATGCTCTCGAAGACATCTCAAGTAAAATGGTTAGTTGTAAATGCAACATGACACAAACATAATTTAGTGTAAACCTGTTTGAACATGTCACGCTGAGAGAGTTGACGATCCAATTTGCACAACCTGTTTTGAAAATATCATGCCACTTTGAACGGGGTGACAGCCCAACGTGTCTCATTGAAAGGCGGACAACCTATCTTGAATGTATAATGCCACTTTGAATGGGGTGACGGCCCAACGTGTCTCATTGAAAGGTGGACGCCCTATCTTGAATGTATTATGCCACTTTGAACGGGGTGACAGCCCAACGTGTCTCATTGAAAGGTGGATGACCTATCTTGAATGTATTATGCCACTTTGAACGGGGTGACGGACCAACGTGTCTCATTGAAAGGTGGAAGACCTATCTTGAATGTATAATGCCACTTTGAATGGGGTGACAACCCAACATGTCTCATTGAAAGGCGGACGCCCTATCTTGAATGTATAATGCCACTTTGAACGGGGTGACAGCCCAACATGTCTTATAATCACCAGCACTAAACTTATTAGTAGCAAATGCAATATAAGGAAACTATGAATAATGCATGTCTTACGCAACATGTCACTTTGAACGGGGTGACTTCCCAACATGTCTCGTTGAACGGCAGACGACCTTATTTTAATATGTCACTCTGAAGGAGGTGACGGTCGACAATATAATAACATGCCACTCTGAAGGAGGTGACGGTTCATAACGTAATAACGTGTCACTATGAAGGAGGTGACGGCCCATAACGTGTCACTTTGAAGTAGGTGATGGTCCATAACGTGTCACTTTGAAGGAGGTGACAGTCCATAACGTAATAACATGTCACCCTGAAGGAGGTGACAATCCATAATAATATATCACACTGAAGGAGGTGACAATTCATAATAACATATCACCTTAAATAAAGTGACGGTCTGATGTATCTTCTTAAATGGCAGAAAACCCAAATATAATAAGATATGTCACCTCGGACGAGGTGATAGTCTGGTATATCCTCTTGAAAGGGCGGATGACCCAAATATAATAAGATATGTCACCTCGAACGAGGTGATAATCTGATATGTCCTCTTGAAAGGGTGGACGACCCAAATATAATAAAATTTATCACCAAAATGGCGTGACAATCTGGTAGGTTTTCTTGGAGGGTGAAAAA
Source organism: Capsicum rhomboideum (assembly GCA_031232105.1). Classification (NCBI taxonomy): domain Eukaryota; kingdom Viridiplantae; phylum Streptophyta; class Magnoliopsida; order Solanales; family Solanaceae; genus Capsicum; species Capsicum rhomboideum. Next base: position 27,354,415 of record CP124711.1, on the reverse strand, counting down.
CCCTAATAAAATAAGATTCGCCAACTTCAAACGAAGCGACAATCCGCCTCGTCTCTTTTCAACGTGAGCAAACCTACCTCATTTTCCTCTGAGGGTATGGAGTTTGAAATAGTAGAAAGACTGAATCCTTATGTAGGATTGCCTACGTATCTTGCTGGAACAAGAATCAGGTCAGACGTAGTTCGGGACTGAAATTTATCTTTGGCGTTGGGAATTCTTGAAAGGATTTAGGCATGTCCTGATCTTCTGGATTAAGTCCTCAAACTTTGAGAGGATGCATTAGCATTTACATTATTTCGTGGAGGTGATCTTGTATAACGTCACCTGCATAACTCAAATATAATCATAATAATCTTGTTGCAAAAGATAAAATTGGAGATAAAGTTAAATGACTTGGAGATAGTGATTTGGATAATATCTCCACATCTTAGTCATTATGCCCGACCATTTCTCTACAAAATCCAAAGGAAGTGTTAGAGATCAAAATGGAGTAATAGAGATATAAATCAAGAGAAAAAAAGGAGAAGAAAAGTTGTCTGGATTATTATGGCAAGGCCATGGTGGGTCTGGTAATGCCCTTTGTCGTGCTTAACATTGTCAACTTTGTAACTTCATTGTTCCTGTATCCAAAGAAAAATTCTTAGTTTTGAGAGACTGATTGTGTTGTCTTTGCCTTGCTCTCCTGTGTGTTGCTCCTTATGCTTGTATTTGCAAACTCACTTGGTCTTGAGATGCCATCTTGGTGGAATTTTTTGAGGACCTTCCTCAAAAATTCTGCCCCAGTATAACACATAGGACCTCTTATAATTTTGATGTTACTCCTTGTAGAATTTTGAGGTCCCTCCTCAAAATTCTGCCCCAGTTTCACACTTTGATGAAGTCTTTAGGCTTGATATGTAAGAGAGATATTATCTTGTAGAATTTTTGAGATCCTTCTCAAAAATTCTGCCCCAGTTTCCATTTCCTAGGGTGATATGACCGAGCCGTTGTGGAGCCTACGTATCCCATTGGATTAGGAATCAGGTCAAACGTAGTTCCAATATAAAATGGAAAGATAGATTTTTCTAAGGGATTGACCAAAGCCGACATAGGCTGCCTACGTATCCCATTCTTGGGAATTCAGGTCAAACGTAGTTCGTACAAAGTAAAAGGATATTTGATAGGTTTGATAACGTGACCGAAGCCAATATAGGCCGCCTACGTATTCCATTCTTGGGAATTCAGGTGGAACGTAGTTCATTCAAAGTAAAAGGATAATGATGTTTTGATAACGTGACCGAAGCCGACATAGGCCACCTACGTATCCCATTCTTGGGAATTCAGGTCGAACGTAGTTCATTCAACTAAAAGTGCGATTACAAGAAAATCAATTCATAATGTGCGATTACCAAGAAATAAAGTGACAAAGTGCGACTACAAGGAAATAAAAAGGACAAAGTACGATTACAAGGAAAGAAAACGATAATTTCAAAATGCTAGATAGAAGGACGCCAAAAGTGCGCCTTTGAGGAAATTTCACTCTTCTTTGCGATTGATGATGCCCATGACTACTTCTTGTGATTGGGTAATGGATTGTTGTTCACATTTGCTGGAGCTTCTGCGAGTGTAATCACCTTTTTGTCGATTAGATCTTGAATTTTGTGCTTGAGAGTGATAGACTTCTCAGTATCATGACCAACAACTCCAGAGTGGTAAGCGCAATGCTTGTTTGGATCATACCAATTAGCAGAAATTTTCACAGGCTTTGCCTTCACTGGACGAAGTATCCCTGCTTCTTTCAACCTTTCATAGAGTTGAGTCAATGGTTCAGCAAGCGGTGTAAAGACCCTAGGTGGTTTTCTTTCATGGTTGGCACGAGGTGCATTGTTTTGGTAGTTTTGTGGCGGAGGTTGAGCATGATATGTTGCCTGCACATTGTAGACCGGATACGGAGCATGTTGAGCATTGGGTTGGTATCGTGGAGATCGCTTGTAGTGAGAGGTACCTCCTTGAGTCATTACTCCCATAACTTCTTTTTCTTTTTTCTTTGCATTTCTGAAAGAGCTGGTATGAAAGCCCTTATGTGTGGATTGCAGCTCCGTCAAATTTATTATCCTCCCTGTCTTGAGGCCATCCTCAATCATTTCTCCAGTCTTGATAATTTTAGCAAATGTTTTTCCAGCCATTGTCACCATACGATCAAAATATTCTGGATTTAGGGCATGAATGAACTAACTAATTATTTCAGCTTCCTCCATAGGAGAATGTACCCTAGTTGCCTCTTCTCTCCATCGTATGGCGTATTCACGAAAACCCTCATTTGATTTCTGCTTTAGCTTTGTGATAGAGATTCTGTCAGGAATAATCTCGACATGAAACTTGTAGTGATCCACAAAAGCATTTTCCAAGTCATCCTAAGTGCGCCATTTGGTCACATCCTGTTTAGTATACCATTCTAAAGCCTTCCCACTCAAGCTTTGACTAAATAGTTTAACCCTTATTCCTTCGTTTTTGCCCAAACCAATCAACTTTTCACAATAAGTTTTCAGATGAAAGAAGGGATTCCCGAATCCATTGAATTTCTCAAACTTTGATATTTTGTAACCAAAAGGCAAATCAATTTCGGGAAATGCACACAACTCTTCATACTTCACACTTTGGTTACTTCCGAGCCCCCGGAGTTTTCTCATTGCATCCTCTAAGATTTTAAGCTTTCTATTCACCGTATCATCATTACACATCTTTGGATCATTCTCAGTTTCAACATAATGATCAACATCTAGGCGGTAGAGACCTTGAGTCTGTGTCGCTGGCGGGGCGGTAGTGTAAGTGTACACTGGCGGAGCATGGTGTGATAGTGATATGTTCTGAACCTTTGGAGGTGCAAACGTGTACACAAAAGGAGCATTCTGGGAAGCATGAGCATTTTGAGAAGTGTTGAAATGATCTCCCTGATCAACTCCTTCTGATGTTGGAAACATAGGCCCTTTTTGTCGAGCATCAGGAGGCAGGCTCATGTTTGGGGGAGTCTGAGAAGGTGTTCTGTTCTGCATCAACATGAGCCTTAGTTCGGCAATTTGTTGTTCTAGACCAGCAATGAACTCTGGGGTTATTTCTCTTTCTATCGAGGCACCAGGGTCTATTGCGACAGACAGAGTGGGAACTGATTCAGATGAGGTATTGGTGATGATCAAATTAGGATCCATAGTTGAACGAGTCTTTCTGTTAGCCCAAGTAAGAACTGATGAGTCTGTAGTTACTTTCTTGACCTTAGACCGTGTGAAATACTGATGTTCTGCCAGCGATTTGCTTTTAGTCTTTGTGAAGCGAGCAAGTTTGATTACCAACACAAATCAACCTCTCTCTAAAAAGGAAAGAAAAAACTCTCAAAAGGTGAAAGAGTTAGTTCATGACTCATAATAATTAATCAAATTAATATATGAAACAAATAACATATGTTTGACTCAAAACAGACTAGTCCAGAATTCGAGGAATAGAACACCTTTCAAAAGTGACTGAATGATCAGAATTTTGACCATTTGACGGACTTTGAATTTTGATGGAGAAACAAAATTTCGAACAAAGTGAACTAAGTGATCGGGTGTTTGCAAATAAACATCCTAAAAAGACTTATTGGGAAAGTTTGTTTGAACATAACGGAGTCTCACCATTAATAGAGTATTTGGGTAACCCTAGCTATTATTAACTGCGAAAAAAGCGATTTATAAGAGCAACGTGATCAATGTGAATTGGACAATGACCTAATTGATTTTGAATAAAACTTTGGCAAATTGGAAAGGAATTTTGTCGATGGACATTGAAGAGGACTTTAGGAAGAGTTGGATTTTAATTTTGTATGCCTAATGACGCTCTAAGACTTCGAAATAGAATAATGGACTAGTCTTGTTTAAAGCTAAACATATGTTAGTTAAACACACAAATCAAACAAACACAGACAAAGCAAATAATGGAACACTTAGCACATAAATGAATTTAAACGCGTCCTAACATACATGTGACCTTTTAAGCCAAAGGCAAGCCTAGTGTTTGAAGGATATACATGTCGTTTGTAAGATGTTCCATTGCCCCCAAAATATATTATACAAACTTTATGGATAGATCAAATGCGGATACAAAATGAAGGAAAGGGAAAATAAATAAAATCAATCCCACGCAGGGGAACAAACCTAAACTAAACTGCCTTGGAGGTCCTTCGATCTTGAACTTCTTGAAATTTTTGAACACCTTTTGGATAAATATCTTCTTTTGATTACAATAAAAGAAACTATCTAAATAAAACCCTCAACCCCAAAGGACAATGGTCCATACAATCCGACATTATATCCTTCAATTTATACACGTAAGGGATGATCGTCTATCATTGACTCGTGGCCAATAGACGCAAGGTGGTCTCCTAATAGGCCCGATACCCCTGGGGTATCGGGTCTCATAGGTCAAAATGCCTATTCATAGGATTTGGTTTCGCTCTAACCTAGTTGACTAGAGTGGTTTGTTCAAATTGACTGGGAACCCGAAATGGACTTTTCGGGGTAACACACCAAGTGACTGTTGACTGACTCGAATCAACAACTCACTTGGCTGTTCAAAGAAAGTTAAGGTGTTATACGGAAGGGCGGGTGCAGATACCCACATAACCGCCCTTTTTCCTAATGCCTAATGCTTTGCCAGGAATGGCGAAAAATGCCATGAAATGCAACAGTTTATAATTGCAAAGAATTTAAACACATAATTGCAAAAGTAACAATTAATACAAATATTTGCCAAACAAATAAAATATTTATGGTTAGAACCTAGATGAATCCCTAGCAGAGTCACCATTCTGTTACGATCGTTTTCGAAAATAGTTCAAAAACTCCATAACTTCGTGGCAAAAATTCTATTTAATATTATTTGAAAAAATAATTTAGAGTCGCCACATAATTTTAGGAGAATTAAGAAACCATTTGAAAAGGTAATTTTTAAAGAAAACCTTTAATAAAACCAGAGTCTAGTTAAGGGTTCAAGTAAATTCGAAAGAAAGTGTTAGGCACTTTCGAAAATCCACAAAGTATGGTTCCCAACAGATTAAACTTATTTGGCTAATTTTGAAAATTCTTTTAGTTTGTAAAAAAAATCTCATAGGTGTAAACGAATAGAAATAGTTAAATACTTTTCCAGTTACTTATTTTGAATTGTCAAATAAACAAAAAATGTCAAAGTTTAAAAATCATTCTAACTTAAGAATCTTATCCGAGTCAAGTTTTTGAGTTAAATAGTTAACCCAATTAGTAAACATGGATTTCAAGCTTCCTAATGACTATGAAGGGACATTGAAAATTCCCCAAGTCATTCTACGAGCTTAAGTTTGCCTAAGACAAAATATTTGAAATACGAGTAATAAAAAATAAAGTGACTGAACTTAATAATAAAATTCCTCCCCAAGGATTCATCTAGATAAAATTAAATCATAGTACAAACAAATAATCAAATTAATTACAAGGAGATAAAGAAAAGTTGAGATTTGGGCCCCTTTTGGCCCCTTTTCAAAGCAGTCCAAGTTTTGTATTTGGTCCATTCTGCTGCATGTATACCAGCTTCCTTTGCTGCATTTTCTGTGTATATGACTGTATATCAGTCACATATTTTGTCTTCCACCTGTATACTTGCTTTCCTTTCTCATTTACTGCTGTATATCTCCATGTATACTTAACGCATATCGATCCTTTGGGCTCGACTGGACTCAAAAGGAATAGGTTTCCATGGTCCATTTAGGAAGATGCAAGGGAGGAGAGTCCGATGGGACTCGGATCAATGTCACATGCCACAAAGAAAAGATAAAATTTAATACGAATCCGAAAATAGATAATTGACAACTGACGAAGTAACATGAGCTATACTTAATAGCAGAAATCAAGATAGAAACAGTGAGATGTAATCATATCAAGTTGAAAAGAAAATACAAATGCAATCGAAAGGAGTGATCTAACAGTGGAGAACAAACATCTCTAGAACTCTCACACTTTAGCTAAGCAAATATTGTATTTTGAAACATGATAGAGGGCATTTAAGCTAGAGGTATTTTTAACATCACTTAATGAAGTAAAGACAAGATACATAATAAGGATTATAGAGATAACCAAGAAAGCAGATGGCATTTTAGCACATTTAAACACTAATGTTTCTGGAAAAAGATCTTTCACTTCACAAAATTGGTGAAAATGGGAGGCTAGCAGTTCATGCTTAGAACAAAGAATTAACATAGAAGCCATGGATTTCGCCTAAATCGTAAAGAACAGTAGTGAAGGACTTTGAAAACAACATAGCATGCTTTAGAAATCAAATCAAATGGCTAGAAAACACATTGACCTCGCCTCCAACATAAATAGAAAACAAAATTAGAATGCCAACTCTCATACATTGAAAGATGTTCCAGTGAATACAGGAAAGAGTAAAGAACAACATGATCATAAGGATTCATCGAAAAAACTAATGCCTGCTTTTACGTCCAAACAAAATAAGACTGAGATATGAAGAACGTTAAGCATTGGTCATACAAAACCAAACTCAACTACAAAATTGTACTATTTAGAGAAATAAGGTGGGACATGCTTACTGTTAGGACATAAAACAGCCTGCAGAGAAACTATTTGTAATATCGACATAGCGAAAGAAAAAGTTTCAGGCTTTCTTTACTAGTGAGAAAGATAGCATACAGGAAAATGAACTAAGCTAATAAGAATCTAGACGAAATAACCACTACTTGCTCGAAAGTGATTCTGGAAAGTGACTTAATGGAGAAGGGAAGGACCAATGAGATGTTCTTCTCCCCTCCTAGTCACAATCGAGCGTCATAACAGCTTCGTCCTCTATTTTCTCGATGTTTTAGTTCAAGAAAAATTCTTGAGGAATCCCTAGCTTAAAAACATTTTAACTAATCCGTATCTTAACAAGAACACAAACCAAGCAAAAATAAATTTAAACAAAGAACTAAAATAAACTATGGAAACAAAACTTCATAGATTTAATAACATAATTATCAAACCAGTAGCCTGCATAATAAACATTTAATGAAGAACAACACAAGAAGGAAAAAATAAAATTTAAACATGGTATTCAAAACCTCATCACAACTTAACATTTACATTCCTATTTAGTGCGAGATTAAAATTCTGAAGCAATGATAACTAAAGAAAGAAAACCTAGAGACTACAGCAACAAAATCCACCATCAGAATTAAAGATACTAGAACCTAAAAAATAAAATAAATCCCATAACACAAGGACTAAGACTACATTAAACAGATAAACAAAAGATAAGGGTTTTTACCTTTTCCAGGGCAGCAAACTGGACTACGAACTTTCGACGGAATTCTTGCCACCACCGAAAAAAAACCCAACTTCTTTCTTAGCCGGAATCCAAAGCTCAAATCAGTCTTATATGGATTCTAGCTAAGAAACTTTGAATTCAGCGAAATCCCTTTCTCAATTGGGGTTCTCTGCTAATTCCTTCCTCTGACCTGCTCCTCTCAATGTAGAAACAGTAGGGTATTTATAGGAACACAATTAGGGCTTTGGGGATGAAAATTTCGATGTGGGAATCGAAATTTTCAGGGGTATTTTTGGGAATTTCCAAAGGGAATGCCAAATTTCAGATGAGGATAAGCTCAAATGAGCTGTATTCAGTACGAAATCATACTATTCTTCCCTTGAATCACAAAATTTTTGAATGTTGAGGTGCCACCTGGGCACATTCTAGAAGCCAAGGTACGATCTCCTCGTGTTGGACACGCGAGGGTTGTACTGGTACGAAGGGATAAGAAAGGAAAATGGATTGAAAGAGGGAAGATTGATTTGGGGCTATAGGGTTTTCTGAGAGAGAAAAAATGAAAATGGAGGTTGGGTTCTTTTGCTGTTGTTGTCGATATTGTAATGTGAAGGAGAAGGGGATATAAGGGTGTAGTGGGCCGGGTAGGGTAGGCTGATTGAGTGGGTTGTGGGTTATAAGGTATTGGGCCGGTTTGGGTATAGGAATCAGGTCGTTTATCAAATAGCCTAACTGATTAGGAATTCAGCCCATTGCATTTGGATTTTGACCAAATTAATAAATCAATTGCCCAATTGCATTGCACTTATGGCCAAATTGTTTTCAATTACGGCCAAATTCAATAAATTGGCTAAATCGAATCAAAATTCGAAACAAATTAATAACCAGTTTAACCCCGAGCTTCTTGATTTAATAAAATCAAATAAATATTTTAAGAACAATTATATTTAAATCAAGACTTTATCCATTTGAATTTATTCTTAAGATAGTTCTTGATCAAAATTTGATTTTTGACAAAATAATTATTTAAGCAACCAAAATTATATGACCTCGTATACATGAGTACGGAGATGTATAATTCATCACTTAAATAACAAATTTAACTCAAATAAATATTTTAGAAAGCATTTATCTGAATAGAATAAATATTTTGATTTTATTTAAAATCAAAGAAACTCAGGATTAAATTTAGTCGGGGAGGACAAAAATTAGGTGTCAACAACAAGCACCAAACAATCATACTGGTGATAGGCGATGCACATGAATGAATGAATGCAACATAAACCAGTAATGCCATATCCAATTTGAGAACCCTAATGTACCAAGTACCATAACATAACAAGTGTATACACCTCCTCCAGCTCAGTAGCTCACAAAGGTAGGACCTACGACGACCATCCTTCTCTGGTACTGTGGCTCACAGACGAAGCGGCCCATAGGGGATTCAGGATATTCGTATACACTACCTGGTCCTGAACCAGGACTTCCAATAACCATCATAATCAATCTACTCTGTACAGAATCAGATATATATATATATATATAATAAGTGCACATACTCGAACCGTGACTAAAAGAGTGTACATAGTGTAATAAGTGGACAGACTCGAACCATGACTAAAAGAGAGTACATAGTGTAATAAGTGTACGAACTCGAACCGTGACTAAAATAGTGTACATCTATAAGCCATTGCCCAAGATCAAGTTCGGGACTAAATCATCATAATAATGTAGAAATGGTCGAAATCTCCGTCGATCGAAGTAAATCGTAGTGCTAAAAATGTGGACAAACCATGGACCGAAATCAATCTCAGTCTAATTTCCAAAACATCACTTTTGGTTCCAAAGGATCATAATCCAGTAAATAAGGTGGTACGATTCCCATTATCAAAGAATCCATTTTAAAAGTGAAAAGTGGGAATAATTCCCATTTTAGAAAATAGTAGTATAATCAAGGTTTTGGTTGGAATCGTACCACTAAGTGAGCATGAATGCACATAAAAGTATGGATGCCATCACTAGTATCAAAACAATACCACTATAAGTGCCTAAGCGTCTATAAACAATAATCACGTCCTATGAAGGATAGGATACTCACCCGGAGTCCAACTGGTATCGTAACTACGGCCTCGGGCCCAATAATACATAATTAACATAACAAGCCTCATAACTCTGGAATCCATAGTAATCAAGGGCATAGAGCCACTACAAGGATCTAATCAGGGAAATACCTCCCAAATCACTAAGTCAAATGATAAATCTTATACTAAGGGATCCTTAAAATTAAATTATGGTTAACATGCTTATAATCGAGGGTAATACGATTCTATTGCCATGAAAAGTATTTTACACTAAGGTTTGGGTCACATTTCTACCCCAAATTCCCTAAATGGGCTAAGTCATGCTATACTAGTCATAAAGATATCCTATCATCCCTACCTAGCATGCAAACTATACTATAATCTTATAGAGAAAAGTAGACTGAAGCCTACCTCGATGCCGAACCGCAAATCTTGAATCGCCCACAAATAGCTTGACTTTGCTCCACAATCCTGAAATGACGCCACACTATCAAAACAATCATCTACACGTCAATACAAGTAAAACAAGACCCTATTGCTATATCAAAGGTCGGGTCAAAAATGGGCCTGCGGGGCATGCAAATGAAATCTAAAATTGAATTCGACACGAGGTCCCTCGAAGGACAAGGAATGTGTGCTTGAAAGTTGAGAACAAAAGGAGCGTAAATCGGGGCTCAAATCAACCCCTAAAGTTAAGGAATCAAAGACCTAATTTCTAAAAATTTACAGTGAAAAGAGACGGAATTTGATGGGGAAAATAATGGGAAACGACCAAGGAGCGTTGAGCTAGCTTACCTTTGTTTCAATGGAAGATTTCCCACACCTCCCCACTCTTCAATCTCTTAAAATGGGGGAAAAAGAGTTGACAAAATGAGAGAAAATTGGGTGAAGAAGGGGGATTTAACACCCCCAGGTGCCGCTAAAGCGATCACTTGGATGCTAAAGCAGTATATGACTGCTAAAGCGGTCAGGCAATGAAAGGCGGATGCCATTAAAATGAAAATTGGCCGTTAAAATGAAGTCCGCTTAAGTGGACCTCAACCAAGTAGCCAAGGCCGCTAAAGCGACTGCCGCTTAAGCGGTTGCACCAGAAATTTTGAGGCAACCAATTTTCTAAGTCCAAATGGACTCCAACTGGGTGTTTGCGATTCGTTCTAAACCCCGTGTGTGCAAACGAACTATGCTACCATATCAAATTCGACATTCTGGACTCAATGAACCATCAAAACTTTCATCCGAGATCATTTCGATTAAATATGGTCCCCACACCCATAGTTTTATTTTTTACCAAATCTACGCAATAGTCCAAACCTCGAGACCTGAACCAAGGGTCCCCCTAGCCTAAAATCAACATTTCAAAAGCTGATGGCTCTGTCAGAATTTCCATCTGAGATCGTTTACTAGAAGTTTTGGTCCGAGAATAATTTCTTAACAGCGAAAGCTCCAAAATAGGGAAATGAGCCTAAAATCTAAACGAACTGTCCGATGACCGAACCGACAGTTTTGGCAAATCATAAATGACATGTAGCCTCTGTGGGGAGGTTTAAAATGCTTCAAAATGCTGAAACACATAGAGATCAAGAAAATGACCTGGAGGGTCATTACAATATCCACAACTAAAAGGACTTTTATCCTCAAAAGTCAATGGATAGAAAGACCTTGAAAGCTCAAAAATATGAGGTACTGGGCCCCCATGTCCCGAGCATGTCTCCCCAGATAACCTCAAGGAAGAGATAATGCTTCCAAGGGATTTTTCTATAGTTATCCCTTTTTCAAACAACTTCCTTACTTCATTTCTCAAATAACGAACTGACCTCCAACTGAACCGAGAACAGCTGGTGCACGCAACTCAAACCATAACTTGCCGACATTATACCAATATAAGCCTAACCAGGCAGAAGCTCAACCAATCTAAAGGATATCTAAGGCATGAACCATGCAGCTAACTCCAAATCCCAAATCCAACCTTCCTTTGCCTTTCCAAGCCAGCTATCTACTCAAAACCACACAAAATATCAATGAGTCATGTCCGCGCAACTACAACATACTGACCTCAAAAGGCTGAAGCTGATCTACTAAAAATCCATACTGGCAAGCATAATAATAAGCCAAAAATGTGCTACCTGGACCCCCAAATGGAGATGATTAAGGCTGACGATTTCTAGCCAAAGCTATAATTGGTTCGAATGACCCTTGAAACCAATAATCCTAACTCTGAAGCACAAACTCTCAGAACAGAATGGTCCATTCCAGAATGTCCCACCAACTGAGGATGAAACCATGCTACGCCTATGTAAAATACGTTCCTCCTACTGAGTAAACATTAAAATTTTTGGCAAACACATTGAACCAAGGTTGAAAGAAGTAGAAACCAATATAGCATGCCAACGAACTATCTTTTGAGCATCTACCTAGCAAAATCCATCTGAACTGAAGATAACCAAATTGATGGGCAATGAGTAGGCTTAGTCAGCCTATAAACGAATGCTCAACTAAACCAAATATGGAAATGAAGACTGCACCCAAGCTACGCAATCTATAGCTATAATCTCAGCACTGAAGCCAAACTACTCAAACTCAACTAACAAATCGATCCTATTGACGAGTACGTATCCAAATTCCAAAATCTATCATAACTCCCAAGCCATTATTCAAATGAGTCAAAACCCCAACTGGAGTCAACAAGACTTCACTAAGGTCATATACCTCAAATCATCCCTACTATCAGAAATCAACCATATACTCAATGGTCCTCGTAAGAGCTGAAACTATAATGTCGCGGACGATATAATCATGATGAAGGAAGACCACAAGCTGAAGATACAAGCAATCAAATCCATATCTGCTAAGGATATATCATATCAAGGCATATCCAAGAACTCACCAAGGCTGCAACCCGTAATAATGATAGCCAAAACTCGAGCAACTAGGAAAACACAACCCTAGACTAAATCTGGCCAATCTAATACTCAATTTATGACCATGAGTACCCATAGGCACATATCATCAGTCGGGAACACTCCTCGAAGTCTTATAAGGCCGAATAAGTATCAAGATGAGAAATTTTATGAGTTCACTCCCGTAAACCAACTTTAACTAGGCTGATCCACAAACCACATCATAGGAAGAACGGAGTATCTAACTCCACACCAACACCAAGATCAAAATGATCACCAGGAGATGAAACCAATAAGCCAGAAGGCAAGACCCAGACTTTCCAATATCATAAACAAGCAACAGAACCAAATTTCCAACTCCAACTAAACATCAACATCAAGATCGAGACCACTATCTGGCGGTGAACTATCCAGATCGGAAGAATCAAATCCCAAATGTACCACCAATAGGAAGGGCTATAGAAGAAGACCGCTAATGTTAAAATGGCAACAAAGCCATGGAAGGCTAAACTTACCTTCACTTCCTCTCCGCAACTGATCTAACCTCGCTAACAAGAGGGAAAAACAACTAATCTAGGCTCTAAGCCAAACGAGAAAGAATGGCAAGGAGAGAAAAATGCTAACTAGATGACACTTGTCTAGCCCTCTATCAAATAAGAGTCAACAAATGTCAAAATAATGACTATGATATCAACGACATAAGATGCAGGTGGTACCAAAAATAAAAACCAACAAAAGTACCGCTTTAGGGCCATAACAAGGCCAATATGCTAAAGAAAATTGGACTCAAACCCAAATGCTACACCCCCAAGGAGCCCACGATATTGATCCTCTCAATCCACTACTAAAATAAATTATCTACAGGGTAGTCATATATGCATAAATCTATACGAAGGCAAACGACAATCAATAAAAAAACACCAAGTCAAATAATCATCGATGGGTATGAAAACCCTAACTCAATCAAGTAGGAATGGAAAGATAGAAAATCAAAGGCGTACCTTTCACGGTGGAAATTCGAAGTCATAGTCCCTGACATGCCCGAAGAAGTGCGAATCTAAGCATGCCTAAACCCGGACTGAGCATCAAAATCACAAACTGAGACACTAAGTGCACTACCTCTAACTGAAGGTGCCACATCTTTATGAGACTGATTTGGATGAGCTGAATGACAAATAATCCCACATCGAGGACTCTTGGACCAGTGACTGGTTTCTCTGTAGTCATAACAAACCCTGGAAACTCTAACTTGATGAGAAACGCAAGTTGTCCCCAACTGGCTGACTAACTCACGCCTGGGGAACTCCCTAGACCACAGACCAATCTGACCACAGTCAAAATATACTCTTGGGACTCTTTAATGTACTATACCTGCTGACCCAAAATGGCCGTCACGGCCTGATAACATAGACCGAATAACCCATACTTTCCGACCAAAACTATGTCCACTGAGACCACTACGACTGATCTGAGAGTTATCAATAATCTGAGGTACTACCTGTATGGACCTGATAGTCTGCAAGTGAGGCTGATCTCTGCTGGAAGGATTCCGACCTCCAAACTGAATACCGCTAACACTATGCTACTGACATGGCCTCTTATCGCCACCTCCATAGGTCTCAAAACATGCCATCTCTATGGCCCTCGCATGCTCAACAACCTTAAAAAAAGTAGACCCGACTGCTATCCAATTCTCCATCGTCAAGCGGAGTGGTAAACCCAATCCTCTAATAAATCTCTGCAATATCTTATGCTCTGAAACTGATAAGGATCCCTGCTGAACATCAACAAGCCCAACTCTGGCCTGAGAATTACTCGATGTACTAGGTATAATTGCTGGTTGTGACGTATCCAGGAATAGATCCGAAATCTCCTACACTGCATCCTGAACAGCTGAGGCAGTCACAAATTTTTTCGGAGCCTAAGCTGACCCCAGACCTCTGGCTGACGCTGAAGATCCTCAATATCAATCCCTAAACCCCTCACCTGTCGCTGGACTAAAATACTAGTAACACACACAGAAGTATCATCTGCATCTATCGATAACCTTGTGCCCTCCATCTGGGAAGGAATGGAGTCAAAGAAAGTACAAGAGGTTCATAGAAACACGGACACACGACAGGGAGTCAAGAATAGAATTTTCTAAGAATGTCCTATAGCCTCCCAAAGATAGGATACAGACATCTCCGTGTCGATCCTGCTAGACTATACTAGACACTTAGCTCTTGTACCAACATACTGGTAAACCTAGACTCTGATACCAATTTATCACGACCTAATTTCTCAAGTTATGATGGCACGTACTCTAACCCACCAGTAGATAAGTCAACCCATAGTCTGGAATGGCTAGTAACGGGCTACCAAGAAAAAAAGAGAAAACTTTGCAATAAATATAATAAAAAGGCTAAAATAATCCTTAAACATGGTGGAGCCAGTACAAGAGCTTTTTAATACATCAGGAGTACAAGTGAAATATAGGATAAATATATATGTACAAAGGTGTCTTTGAATACAACATAGAGATCAGTCTAACAATAAGATAGAGAGTAGGAGCAACTCTGAACGTCAGGAGCTCACCTAAGCCTCCGATCCATAGCTACTCCAAATGATGCACACATCAACGACGACAACTCGTACTATGATCGGTAGGCTGCAAAAGTGTAGTATAAGTACCAAACACATGGTGCTCAATAGGTATAGGCCAACTGAGCTCCAGAAATAATGTAAGCATAAATAACATGTAAGGCATAAATATAACCACATGCAGCTATCTAGGAAAGCTAACGATAACGTGGCTAATGAAGTAATAAGGGTAAACTAACCTATTCTAATGGTTTACAGGGACTAAAGTGCAATACCGTATATCACTGGCCAATATACAAATGAAGAGTGAAAGAAGGATATATAGTAGTAATACAAGGCCAAAGGATACATATACAATATGAATAGATAAGGAAAGAGAGGAATATCCGATAATGCTATATATATATGTATATATGCATATATAGGACTAAACTCAAAGGCCATCGCCTGAGGGAGCCCACCTAACATCTCGAGGATCATGGCCAAATAGGGAGTTAATTCTAGCATACTCACACCTCTAACCAAAGGGTGACTAATCATGAGGTGATTTATCAACAATGTAACTTACCATAATAAAGAAGGGAATTAGAAACGTACCGCCAATCTCGGGTACCAGTCCATACTCATCCTTCCACGAACTAACCATAATAACCAATAATTAAGTAACCGGCTAGTCTGGACAAACAATACCTAACCGGACCCTCATGTGCTCGAAAGGTTCACGAAAGCACTAAGCAAACAACAATCATAGCTTATACCTATACAACACCCATAAGGTCGATAGATATAAGCTCCAAACAATCATACTGGTGATAGGCGATGCACATGAATGAATGAATGCAACATAAACCGGTAATTCCATATCCAATTTGAGAACCCTAATGTACCAAGTACCATAACATAACAAGTGTATACACCTCCTCCAGCTCAGTAGCTCACAAAGGTAGGACCTACGACGACCATCCTTCTCTGGTACTGTGGCTCACAGACGAAGGGGCCCATAGGAGATTCAGGATATTCGTATACACTACCTGGTCCTGAATCAGGACTTCCAACAACCATCATAATCAATCTACTCTGTACAGAATCATATATATATATAATAAGTGCATGGACTCGAACCGTGACTAAAAGAATGTACATAGTGTAATAAGTACACAGACTCAAACCGTGACTAAAAGAGTGTATATCTGTAAGCCATTGCCCTAAATCAAGTTTGGGACTAAATCATCATAATAATGTAGAAAGGGTCGAAATCTTCGGCGACCGAAGTAAATTGTAGAGCTAAAAGAGTGGACAAACATGGACCAGAATCAATCTTGGTCTAAATTTCAAAACATCACTTTTGGTTCCAAAGGCTCATAATCTAGTAAATAAGGTGGTACGATTCCCATTATAAAAGAATTTATTTTAAAAGTGAAAAGTGGGAATAATTCCCTTTTCAGAAAACAGTAGTAAAATCAAGGTTTTGATTGTAATAGTACTACTAAGTGAGAATGAATGCGCCTAAAAGTATACATGCCATCACCAGTATCTAAATAATACCACTATAAGTGCCTAAGCGTCTATAAATAATGATCACGTCCTCTGAAGGATAGGATACTCACCTGGACTCCAACTGGTATAGTAACTATAGCCACGGGTCCACTAATACATAATCAATACAACAAGCCTCATAACTCGAGAATCCATAGTAATCAAGGGCATAAAGCCACTAAAAGGATCTAATTAGGGGAATACCTCCCAAATCACTAAGTCAAATGATAAATCTTATAATAAGGGATCCTTACAATTAAACTATGGTTAACATGCTTATAATTGAGGGTAATAGGATTCTATTGCCATGACAAGTATTTTACACTAAGGTTCGGGTCACATTTCTACCCTAAATTCCCTAAATGGGCTAAGTCATGCTATACTAGTCATAAAGATATCCTATCATCCCTACCTAGCATGCAAACTATACTATACACAATCTTACCGAAGCCTACCTCGATGCCAAATCGTAAATCTTGAATCTCCCACAAATTGCTCGACTTTGCTCCACGATCTTGAAATGCCACCACGCTATCAAAACAATCATCTACACGTCAAGAACGAGCCTGTAGGGCCCACAACAAAATCTAAAATTAAATTCATCACGAGGTCCCTCGAAGGACAAGGAATGTGTGCT
The DNA here is from genome assembly GCA_031232105.1 of Capsicum rhomboideum. Taxonomy (NCBI): domain Eukaryota; kingdom Viridiplantae; phylum Streptophyta; class Magnoliopsida; order Solanales; family Solanaceae; genus Capsicum; species Capsicum rhomboideum. Next base: position 27,337,379 of record CP124711.1, on the reverse strand, counting down.
CGAAATTTGAGCACAAATAGAGCATAAATCAGGGCTCAAATCAGCCCCTAAAGTTATTGAATCAAAGACCTAATTTCTAAAAATTTACAATGAAAAGATATGAAATTTAACGGGGAAAATAATGGGAAACGACCAAGGAGCTATGAACTAGCTTACCTTCGTTTCAATGGAAGATTCCCCACACCTCCCCACTCTTCAAGATCTCAAAATGGGGGGAAAAAAATTGAGAAAATCAGATTAACAAGGGGGATTTAACATCCCTAGGTGCAGCTAAAGCGGCATATGATCGATAAAGCAGTCGAGCAAGGAAAGGCGAAGGCCACTAAAGCAAAACTTGGCCACTAAAGCAACATTTGCTTAAGCGGACCTTGATCGCTAAAATGGGCCTCAGCCAAGTAGCCAAGGCCGCTAAAGTGGCAGAAGGTCTCAAAGCTACTGCCGCTTAAGCGGTCCTTCGCCCGCTTAAGCGGTTGCACCAAAAACTTTGAGGCATCAGATTTTCTAAGTCCAAATGGACTCCGACTGGGTGTTCGAGATTCGTTCGGAACCCCATGCGCCCAAACGAACTATGCTACCATACCAAATTCAACATTCTAGACTCAATGGAACCATCGAAACTTTCATCCGACATTATTTTGATTAAATATGGTCCCCACACCTATAGTTCCATTTTTTACCATTTCTACCCAATAGTCCAAAATGAGTCTGAAAGCCTCGAGACCTGAACCAAGGGTCCCCCTATCCTAAAAGTACTTTCGTCCGCAAAAATCAATGGATAGAAAGAGTCTGAAAGCTCAAAAGGATGAGGTACTGGGCCTGCATTCCTCGAGCATATCTCCCCAGATAACCTCAAGGAAAATACAATGCTTCCAAGGGATTTTTCTATAGGTATCCCTTTTTCAACCAACTTTCTTACTTCACTTCTCAAATAACCAACTGACCTCCAATTGAATTGAGAACAGCTGATGCATGCAACCCAAACCATGACTTGTAGATATCACGCCAATACAAGCTTAAAGAGGTAAAAGCTCAACCAATTTAAAGGCAATCCAAGGCATGAACCGTGCAACTAACTCCAAATCCCAAATCCAACCTTTCTTTTCCTTTCCATGCCAGCTATCTACTCAAAACCACACAAAATACCAACGAGTCATGTCCGTGCAACTATAACACACAGACCTCGAAAGGCTGAAGCTGATCTATTGAAAATCCATATTGGCAATGATGTTGCTCCAAAAAAGTATAATTCACTATATCAAATATAGAACCCAGCTAGGTTGGGGTGGATCTCACAGGGAATAAGACAAAATTCGTTTGAGTGTTTGTCTGAGTAATTGAAAAGTAAGTAAAAAAGGGGGTTGTTGTAAACAAACAGTAACAGTAACAATTATTGATTATCGGATTTGTGATCAAATCAAGAAAGACACTAGGACTGTGATCCCTAAGATTCCTTAACTCCACTGGTTACTTCTGCTGGTAAATTGTCCCGTTGTATTGCATGCAAAATCTAACATGTTAGGTTCATCTAAACATCTCTTGACCTTGGTTAGATGAATTTCACTCTTCTCCTCTCGGTCTCCAAATGTCACACTACTAACACTTGTTCTTGATCTCAGATTAACTATCCCTATTACGGCTCAAATTATTAGATAAAGGTTGATAACTTCAAATCTCTGTTGTTATTCCCTTTTCCCAATCTCTACTTCTCTCTCTCGAGCAAGTTTAAAATACAAGAAAGTTTCCAACGTTTGTAACCATTAGAGGATCAATTATAATGAAGGTAATAATAATACATGCAGTCACACCGATTCAGAATTGCTTCACACTTAATTCATTTCGTTAATTCATTATGGTTCACACAACCCTAGTTGAGAAATTTAGCTACTCATGATTGCAAGAACACAAGAAGAATTCAATGATGAAAACATAATTGTGAACTCACAAGAAGAATAAAACTGTGAAATCTCAATATAAATCAAAACGCTAGAATCGATATTTGAGATTACAAGATCAATGTGTTTATGAACAGCGCAAAACAATGTAATAGACAACTTAAAATAATGTAACAACCAACTCCAAAACAAAGTAAAACCTAAGGGTATTTATAGATACAAAGCGAATCATATCCTTGATAAAGTAGGATAAAAAAGTTGGCAACTTTTCACGTACCTTGACTTGAGGTCGTGGAATCAACCCACGGACTGTGGGTCTAGGTCGTAGGAATCAGGCATCACTGCACAACTGCAGAAGGTGACCCACGATCGTGACCCACAGACCATGGGTGGACCTATGGACCGTAGGTCCTGGTCGTGGGTCACTTCCTTGGATTTCAACTCTTCTCTTTTGTCTTCAAAATCTTCCTTCCAGTGCATGCTTCATCCCGTCTTCTCCATTTTGCCTCCAAAACCTATTTTTCTGAAAGATAGAACAAAAAATATATCATACCTACCAATCATACCCAAGTTATTGAATATTTTCCTTGTTTTAAGCATCGAAAGTGCCATGAAATCATGGCACATCAACACCCTCAACTTAGAACATTTGCATGTCCTCCAATCATTGTCATAATCCCGGTCTCTGTCTCTATATCCTGACTTGTTGTAATTATCTCGATAGTAGTTCAGAACTTGATTCCATTGACTCGAGTTCTAAGAGTCTTCATTAGGCCCTTGGCCCTTATCTCAGAAACCCGTCACTTTTCTATCCAAATACTTAGGTTCTTCCTTAGAATCTGAATTCCTCATACCTAGGTGCTTTACTTTGTGCACCTACCACATTAATCTTTTTCGTTCCTCCTGCCATGATTTTCTTAGCAAGTAATTCGATCTCAGTTCTCAGTTGCGCTAATTCTTGAGCTATAGTGTCATCTAATACTCTTTGCTCTACAGATGCTCCAATGGTATAAGTCCCAGCTGGTGTGTCTGCTCCCGAGTATGCCATCCTCAGTTGGTCTTAGTGATTCGATCTAAAATCTCTAAAGCTTGTTCCTATCTCAAACTCAAAAATGCCTCGCTAGTGATAGTATCTGTTATAGCCTTGGTATTAGTGTTTAATGCTCTATAGAAGATCTCAGGTAAATTTCGACCATTCATTCTATGGTTTGGAACATTTTGCAACTTCTTCTTGAACCTTAGCCAAGTCTCGTAAAGTTCCTCAGAATATAGCTGTCTGAAAGTATAAATCTCATCCTTCAACTATAACATCTCGGAGGGTGGAAAAAATCTCTCCAGAAACTGATTTCTTAACTCTTGCCAAGTAGTGATGGAACCTTGTGGTAACTAAGCCAACCACAAAGTTGTTTCTCTTGTTAGGGAGAATGGAAATAATCTCAACTGAATAGCCTCATGGTCAACTCCAGGCAAATTATATGAGGTGAAGACCCCCACAAAGTTCATCATATGTATGTTCGGATCATCTATAGGAAGACCAGTAAGCACACCTTTTAAGTTTAGCAGGTGGATCATGGAACTTGTAATGTCGAACTTAGTGCCCTGAGGTAACTTTGGTGGAATAACGGCACCAGTCTCAGCCGGTTAGAAATAAGCCACATCCTCTTTTTGGGGATCATCATAAACCTGCACATATGGTCTTTGTGGTGGTTGTTGCACCCTCAGTCTTCTTTGTCTCTCTTTAAGTGAAGCAAGAAGTTGTATAGCCTCTTGCATTCCTCGATGATCTCTATATGCTTGTCTAAGAGCTGTTTGTCTCGTATTCTCCTCAGCTGTTAATCGAGCAGTGATTTGCTCAGTAGTTTCATGACCATCTGCATGAATTGGAGGCTGGTTATGAATATTTGCAATGGCTGTGGGGTCCTGAGCTCTATCGGTATTTACCATTCTTCGATTATTTCTTAGAGTTCTTTCTATTTCCGTATCAAGTAGAATCAGGGGATTACCTTGACTCCTAGTGTAGAGCATACACCGGTGTACACCTTATGAATAGTAGGAAAATAAAAATTTCAATGAAACCAACACTTGAACAAACACGATCAATCAACTCCGTAATCGTATTCCCAGACAACTGCACCAAACTTTAATGTCGCCCAAATTATACCTCCAGAAAAATATGACGCGGTCGTTATATCAAATATAGAACCCAACTAGGTTGGGGTCGATCCCACATGGAATAGGATGAAATTCTGTCGAGTGTTTGTCTGAGTAATTGGCAAGTAAGTAAAAAAGGGTGTTGTTGTAAACAAACAGTAACAGTAACAATTACTGATTATCTGATTTGTGATCAATACGAGAAAGAAACTAGGACTGTGATCCCCAAGATTCCTTAACTCCACTAGTTACTTATGCTGGCAAACTATCCCGCTACGTTGCATGCAAAATCTAACAAGATAGGTTCATCTAAACGTCTCTTGACCTTGGTTAGATGAATTTCACTCTTCTCCTCTAGGTATCCGAGTGTCGTACTACTAACCTTTGTTCTTGATCTCAGATTAACTGTCCCTGTTATGGTTCAAGTTATTAGATGAAGGTTGATATCTTCAAATCTCTGTTATTATTCCCTTTTCCCAACCTCTACTTCTCTCTCGAGCAAGTTTAGAATGCAGGTGAGTTTCCAACGTTTGCAACCGTTAGAAGATCAATTATAACGAAGGAAATAACAATACATGCAGTCACACCAGTTTAGAATTGCTTCACACTTAACCTATTTTGTTAATTCATCATGGTTCACACAACCATAGTCAAGATATTTGGCTACTCATGATTGCAAGAACACAAGAAGAATTCAATGATGAAAACATAATTGTGAACTCACAAGAAGAATAAAACTCTGAACTCTCAATATGAATCAAAACCCTAGAATCGATGTTTGAGATTACAAGATCAATGTGTTTATGAACCTCAAAACAATGTAATAGACAATTTAAAATAATGTAACAACCAACTCCTAAACATAGGACAACCTAAGGGTATTTATAGATATAAAGAGAATCCTATCCTAAACAAAGTAAGAGAAAAAAGTCGACAACTTTCCACATACCGTGACTTGAGGTTGTGGAATCAACCCACGGACCGTGGGTCAGGTCATAGGAATCAGGCATCACTGTACAACTGCAGAAATTAACCCACAATTGTGACTCACAAACCATGGGTGGACTTTCGGACCATATGTCCAGGTCGTGGGTCACTTTTGTGGATTTCAACTTTGCTCTTTTATCTTCAAAATCTTCCTTCCAGTGCATGCTTCATCCCGTCTTCTCCATTTTGCCTCTAAGACCTATTTTCCTAAAAAGATAGAACAGAAAATACATCATACCTACCAAACATACCCAAGTTATTGCATATTTTCCTTGTTTAAAGCATCGAAAGTGCCAAGAAATCATGGCACATTGGGCAAGCATAAGAATAAACCCAAAATGTGCTACCTAGATCCCTAAATGGAGATGATTAAGGCCGACGATTTCTAGCCAAAGCTACAATTGGTCCTAATGACCCTCGAAACCAATAATCCTAAGTCTGAAGCACAAGCTTTCAGAACTGAATGGTCCATTCCAGAATGTCCCACCAACTGTGGACTAAACCATGCTAAGCCCATCTAAAATACGTTTCTCTTGCTGAGTAGGCAACAACAATTCTGGTAAACACAGTGAACCAAGGTCAAAAATAGTAGAAACCAATATAGCTTGCCAACAAACTATCTTCTGAGCATCTATCAAGCAAAATCCATCTGAACTGAAGATAACCGAACCGGTGGGCAATGAGTAGGCTTAGTCAGCCTATAAACGAATGTTCAATTGAACCAAATATAGAAATGGAGACTTCACCCAAGCTACGTAATCCATAGCTATAATCTCAGCACTGAAACCGAACTACTCAAACTCAACTATCAAATAGATCCTGTTAACAAGTATGCATCCAAATTCCAAAATCTATCATAACTCCCAAGTCGTTATTCAAATGAGTCAAAACCCCAACTGGAGTCAACAAGACTTCACTAAGGTCAAGTACCTCAAATCAACCCTTTTATAAGAAATCAACCATATACTCAATGGTCCTCGCAAGAGCTGAAACTGTAATGTCGCGGAGGACATAATCATGATGAAAGAAGACCACAAGCTGAAGATACAAGCAATCAAATCCATATCTGCTAAGGATATATCATATCAAGGCATATCCAAGAACTCACCAAGGCTGCAACCCGTAATAATGATAGCCAAAACTCGAGCAACTAGGAAAACACAACCCTAGACTAAATCTGGCCAATCTAATACTCAATTTATGACCATGAGTACCCATAGGCACATATCATCAGTCGGGAACACTCCTCGAAGTCTTATAAGGCCGAATAAGTATCAAGATGAGAAATTTTATGAGTTCACTCCCGTAAACCAACTTTAACTAGGCTGATCCACAAACCACATCATAGGAAGAACGGAGTATCTAACTCCACACCAATACTAAGATCAAAATGATCACCAGGAGATGAAACCAATAAGCCAGAAGGCAAGACCCAGACTTTCCAATATCATAAACAAGCAACAGAACCAAATTTCCAACTCCAACTAAACATCAACATCAAGATCGAGACCACTATCGGGCGGTGAACTATCCATATCGGAAGAATCAAATCCCAAACGTACCACCTACAGGAACGGGCTATGGAAGAGGATCACTAATGCTAAAATTGCAACAAAGCCATAGAAGGCTAAACTTACCTTCACTTCCTCTCCACAACTGTTGTAACCTCGCTAACAAGATGGAAAAGCAACCAATCTAGGTTCTAAGCCAAATGGGCAAGAATGGCAAGGAGAGAAAAATGCTAACTAGATGACACTAGTCTAGCCCTCTATAAAATAAGAGTCAATAAATGTCAAAACAATGACTATGATATCAACGACTTAAGATGCAGGTGGTACCAAAAATGAAAACCAACAAAAGTACCACTCTAGGGCCATAACAATGCCAATATGCCAAAGGAAATAGGACTCGAACCCAAATGCTACACCCTAAGGACCCCACGATATTAATCCAGTCAATCCACTACTAAAAGAAATAATCTACTGGGGTATTCATATATGTATAAATCTATACAAAGGCATACGACAATCAATATAAAAACACCAAGTCATATAATCATCGATGGGTATGAAAACCCCAACTCAATCAAGTAGGACTAGAAAGATAGAAAATCAAAGGCGCACCTATCACGGTGGAAATCCGAAGTCATAGTCCCTGACATGCCCAAAGAAATGCGAATCTGAGCATGCCCAAACCCGGACTGAGCGTCTGAATCACTAACTGAGGCACTAAGTGCACTAACTCTAACTGTAGGTGCCACATCTCTATGAGACTGATATGGAAGAGTTGAATGACTAATAATCATATGTAGAGGACACTCTCTGGACCAGTGACCTATCTCTCTACAGTCATAACAAACCTTGGAAACTCTAACCTAACGAGAAACATGAGTTGTCCCTAACTGGCTGACCAACTCACGGCTGGGGAACTTCCTAGACCACAGACCAATCTTACCACAATCAAAACATACTCCTAGGACTCTTTGATGTACTATACCTACCAATCCAGAATGATCGTCATGACCTAATAACCTAGACCGAATAACACATACTATTCGACCAGAACTCTATCCACTGAGACCACCACAACTGATCTGAGAGTCATCAATAATATAAGGCACTAATTGTACGGACTTGATAGTCTGCAAGTGAGGCTGATCTCTGCTAGGAGGATTTCGACCTCCAAACGGAATACTGCTAAGACTATGCTGCTGACATGGACTCTTATCGCCACCTCCATAGGTCTCAAAACATACCATCTCTATGGCCCTCGCATGCTCAACAACCTAAAGAAAACTACACTTGGCTGCTACCAAATGCTCCATCGACAAGTGGAGTGGTAAAACCAATCCCCTAATAAATCTTCGCAACATCTCATGCTCTAAAACTAATAAGGATCCCTACTGAACATCAACAAGCCCAACTCTGGACTGAGAATTACTTGATGTATCGGGTACCAACACTGGCTGTGACTTATCTAGGAACAGACTCGGAATCTCCTACACTACATCTTGAACAGCTGAGGCGGTCATAAATTTTGTCAGAGCTTGAGCTGACCCCAAACCCCTAGCTGACGCTGAAGATCCTCGATATCAATCCCTAACTCCCTAGTTCATCGTTGGACTAAAATTCTAGTAACACATGCTGAAGTACCGTCCGTATCTATCGATAACCTCTTGCCATCCATCTGGGAAGGAATGGAGTCAGAGAAAGTACTAGAGGTTCATAGAAACACAGACACACGATAGGGAGTCAAGAATAGAATTTGCCAAGAATGTCCTATAGCCTCCCGAAGATAGGATACAGACATCTCTATACCGATCCACAGGACTCCACTAGACACTTAGCTCTTGTACAAACACATCGGTAAACCTAGGCTTTGATACCAATTTGTCACGACCCAATTTCTCAAGTCGTGATGGCACCTACTCTAACCCACCAGTAGGTAAGTCAATCCATAGTCCGGAATGGCTAGTAATGGGCTACCAAGAGAAAAGAGAAAACTGTGAAATAAATATAATAAAAAGGCTAAAATAATCCTTAAACATGGTGGAGCCAATACAAGAGCTTTTAATACATCAGGAGTATAAGTGAAATACAGGATAAATATATATGTACAAAGGTGTCTCTGAATACAACATGAAAATCAGTCTAAAATAAAAGAGAAAGTAGGAGCAACTCCAAATGTCAGGAGCTCAACCTAAGTTCCGATCCATAGCTACTCCATACTATACACACATAATTATGAGTACCAAACATATGGTGCTCAGCAGGCAACGACCAACTGAGCTCCAGAAATAATGTAAGCATAAATAACATGTAAGGCATGAATATAACTACATGCATCTATCTAGAAAAGCTAAGGATAATGTGGTTAATGAAGTAATAAGGGTAAACTAACCTATTCTAATGGTATACAGAGACTAAGGTGCAATACTGTATATCACTGGCCAATATACAAATGAAGAGTGAAAGAAGGATATATAGTAGTAATACAAGGCCAAAGGATACATATACAATATGAATAGATAAGGAAAGAGAGGAATATCCGATAATGCTATATATATATATGTATATATGGATATATAGAACTAAACTTAAAGGCAATAGCCTAAGGGAGCCCACCTAACATCTCGAGGATCATGGCCAAATAGGGAGTTAATGCTAGCATACTCAAACCTCTAACCAAAGGGTGACTAATCATGAGGTGATTTATCAACAATGTAACTTACCATAATAAAGAAGGGAATTAGAAATGTACCGTTAATCTCAGGTACCAGTCCATACTCATCCTGCCACGAACTAGCCATAATAATCAATAATAAAGTAACCGGCTAGTCCTAACAAACAATACCTAACCGAGCCCCCATAAGCCCGGAAGGTTCACGAAAGCACTCAGCAAACAATAATCATAGCTTATACCTATACAACTCCCCATAAGGTCGACAGATATAAGCACCAAACAATCATACTGGTGATAGACGATGCACATGAATGAATGCAACATAAATTGGTAATGCCATATCCAATCTGAGAACCCTAATGTACTAAGTGCCATAGCATAACAAGTGTATACACCTCCTTCAGCTCAGTAGCTCGCAAAGGCAGGACCTAAGGTGACCATCCTTCTCCGACACTGTGGCTCACGGATGAAGGGGCCCATAGGAGATTCGGGATATCCATATGCACTGCCCGGTCCCAAACCAGGACTTCCAATAACCATCATAATTAATATACTTTGTTCAGCACCGGATAGAGATATGTATAATAAGTGCAAGAGCTCGAACCGTGACTAAAAGAGTGTACATCTATAAGCCATTGCCCGAGATCAAGTTCGGGACTAAATTATCATAATAATGTAGAAAGGGTCAAAATCTCCGTAGACCAAAGTAAATCGTAGTGCTAAAAGAGTGGATAGACCATGGACCAGAATCAATCTCGGTCTAATTTCCAAAACATCACTTTTGGTTCCAAAAGCTCATAATTCATAAATAAGGTGGTACAATTTCCATTATAAAAGAATCCATTTTAAAAGTAAAAAGTGGGAATAATTCCTTTTTTAGAAAACAGTAGTAAAACCAAGATTTGGGTTATAATTGTACTACTAAGTGAGCATGAATGCGCCTAAAAGTATGCATGCCATCACCAGTATCCAAATAATACCACTATAAGTGCCTAAGCATCTATTAACCATAATCACGTCCTCTGAAGGATAGGATACTCAACTGGAGTCCAACTGGTATTGTAACCATGACCTCGGGCCCAATAATGCATAATCAACATAACAAGCCTCATAACTCAGGAATCCATAGTAATCAAGGGCATAAATCCACTACAAGGATCTAATCGGAGAAATACCTCCCAAATCACTAAGTTAAATGATAAATCTTATACGAAGGGATTCTTAAAATTAAACTATAGTTAACATGCTTATAATATATCCATGACAAGTATTTTACACTAAAATTCGGGTCACATTTCTATCCCAAATTCCCTAAATGGGCTAAGTCATGATATAATAATGATAAATATATCCTATCATCCCTACCTAGCATGCAAACTATACTATACACAATCTCATAAAGAAAAATAGATCGAATCCTACCTCTCTGCTGATTTGCAAATCTTGAATTGCCCATAAATCACTCGACTTTGCTCCATGATCCCAAAATGCCGCCACACTATCAAAATAATCATCTATATGTCAATACAAGTAAAATGAGATCCATATTGCTATATCAAAGGTCGGGTTGAAATTCGGGTCAAGAATGGGCCTGTAGGGCCTGCAAATGAAATCTAAAATTGAATTCGCCACGAGGTCCCTTGAAGAACAAGGAATGTGTGCTCGAAAGTTGAGAAAAAATGGAGCGTAAATTGGGGCTCAAATCATCCCCTAAAGTTAAGGAATAATTTACAATGAAAAGAGATGGAATTTGATGGGGAAAATAATGGAAAATGACCAAGGAGTGTTGAGCTAGCTTTCCTTAGTTTCAATGGAAGATTCCCCACTCTTCAAGATCTCAATATGAGGGAAAAAAAGTTGAGAAAATCAGGTGAAGAAGGGGGATTTAACACCCCCAGGTACCGCTAAAGCGGTCACTTGGCCGCTTAAGCTGCTACCACTAAAGAGACATATTACCGCTAAAGTGGTCAGGCAAGGATAGGTGGAGGCCGCTAAAGCAGAACTTGGCCGCTAAAGCGACGTCCGCTTAAGCGGACCTTGACTACTAAAGCGAACCTCATCCAAGTAGCCAAGACCGCTAAAGCAGCACAAGGTCACTAAAGCGACTACTACTTAAGTGACACAAGGTTAATAAAGTGACTACCGCTTAAGTTCTCCTTCGGTAGCTTAAGCGGTTGCACCAGAAACTTTGAGGCATTAGATTTTCTAAGTCCAAATGGACTCCGACCGGGTGTTCGAGATTCGTTAGGAACCCCATGTGCACAAACGAACTATGATACTATACCAAATTTGATATTTCAGACTCAATGAAGCCATCAAAACTTTTATCCGAGATCATTTCGATTAAATGTGAGCCCCACACCCATAGTTCCATCTTTCACCAAATCTACCCAATAGCCCAAAACGAGTTCGAAAGCCTCGGGACCTGAACAAAGGGTCCCCTTAGCCTAAAATCAATATTTCGGAGCTGATGGCACTATCAAAATTTCCATATGAGATTGTTTACTAGTAGTTTTGGTCCAAGACCAATTCCTTAATAGTGAAAACTCCAAAAACAGGAAAATAAGCCTAAAATCCAAAAGAACTATTCGATGACCAAACCGACAGTTTTGGCAAGTCATAAATGACATGTAGCTGCTGTGGGGAGGCTAGAAACATCAAAACGCATGAAAATTGAGAAAATAACCTGGAGGGTCATTACAGTTAGTTTTTTAGTTATTTGTATATATGCATGGAGTTGAAAGCCATGAAATTTTCTACTCATGGATAATATTGATGCATGTACAATTTTCTCACTTAAACGCCATGAATTTCTCAGTATGTGTATAGAAAAACTTTATCATGTGTCAATTGTGTGTGATTTTTTCTTCCCCATCTTCAAATTCTGTTTTACCTATTTATTTGAGTTTCTGTAATTATTTTGGGGTTTATCTTATTGTTTGAGGTTTTTGTGTTGGATTTGTCAAGTAAATATTGAATGTATGAGATTTTTTTGATCTTATCCTCTCCTTGAGAATTTGTTGTAATTTATTATAATTTGCCCTTAGATAGTGAATTTGTAAGAGAAGCAATAGATAGCTGCAATTGATACGTTCGATTTGAGGTAATTTGCAATAATTTGCCTTTATTGTGTGTGTTATATCCCATTTGTAGAATTGAGGTAGTAAAATCAGCTCATGCCTCTTAATTATATAATTTTTATGCATACTAGTGGTGACTAGGTACAATTCAGTATCTGTTTGTAGCTGTTTAGGAGTAAAATTACATTTCAATTTTACAATTTTTTTATCCAGTTATATTCATTTTTCTAATTTGTCTTCATTGATCAGTTGTTAAAGCTAAGGACAGAACTATCTCAGTAGCCTCTTCATTTCCTTGTCTCCCAATAAGGTAATATAAAGTTTCCTTATTATCGTGTAGTCTTTAATCTCAGTGTCTTACACATTAAAGTAAGCTTAAATTCTATTTGATGATCGATTGAACCTGAGATTATGAAGCTATAAATCTCAAGTCATGAAGCTATCAATCCTTCTTTGTAATTATAGTTTTACTAACTGAGTCCTAATGAGTAGCCTCTGTATTTTGTGAATATGAACTTGTTGTAATATGTGTTGTAGTATGTCTGCTCCTCTTTTACTTTAACTTTTGTAGCTTGTATGTTTTTTTATGTTTGGTGAATCATTTGATAGTTCTTGATAGTTCCTGCTTGATAGTTTTTGAGATATGTGGTAGGTATTAATAGAAGTATAGGTGAGTCCAAGTTGTTGCAGTTTTGGTAGAGTTTTGTTCATTTTTTAGACACCTTTGTCTAAAAAACTTGAGCCTATCGGACATAGAAAAATTGTAAAAGAAGATTGTAACCACTCTTTGCCACCTGGAGATGTTGTTCCCTCTATCCTTTTTTTATTGTAATGGTTCGTTTAACTGTACATCTAGTGGATGAAGTAATACAAGGTAGTCTGGTACGTTTTAGAATAGTATGATTAAAATTGAAGCACAACTCCTTTGTAGTGAATTTAGGCAACACATTAGAAGGAGTTTAAGAAGCAAAAAACCTTCAGTAAAAGAGGTAGAGAAGAGAATTAATAGGGAGTAACAGATTTTTGATGTTGATTATGAAAATATCCAAATTTCATATGCCTGAACACATATAGTATGCTTTTTAGCTTTGGTGAAAAGGAAAAACTATTTTTGTCTATTAATCTTAGTACTCTTTTATAAAAGTGTTATCTTTTCTTGTGGGTGTGAATATTGATCTGAGTTTCTTCTGTTTTTTTTTTTATATTTGAGACTAATTATTACTGTTGGTTTTTTTTTCTAAGGCTTCCTTCAGTCACTTTCTCAAGGACCAAAAAAAATTTGTACTTTAGTTATTTTCACAAAGGTTAGTTGGAGTAATGTTTTTGATTTACTTGATCTTTTGTTAAGTGTATATATGGAAAAGACTAAGTGTTGGCAGAACTTGCAAAAATTAGTTCAAACACAACCTATACAGCCAGTTCAAGCCAATGCACAACCAACTACGTCACAGTCAGTTCTGTCAGTTCGGGAAACAAGACAGTTGGCTTCCTCAGTTCAGGCTTCATCACACTCGACTTCATCAAATCAGAATGCATCACAATCAACATCAAATCAGGACAAAGCACCTCCAAGTCCATTCAAGAAACCTATTGTTGGATGTGAGCCTACAGAATTTTGGACCGTAGAAATAATAGGTAAACTTTGCACTTTTGATTTCTTGTTGTTGTTGTTGTTGTTGTTGTTTGAGGGACTGGCAAATGATGAATGCTTTCAAGACATATATGATAATGAAAGAAGGGACGTTACCGGAACCATTTGCGGGATTATTTACTTCTCCTCCTAGAATGATAAATATAAATCTTATATTCTCTCTTCCTCCTCCCCGATGGGTATTCACTTCCTATTTCATATTTCTGTTTATTTGTTTTGCTTCTTTGGGTCTGAGGTACAACTATTTTTTGTTGTTTTGCTTCTTTGGGACTAGACTAGAGGCCTCTGCAGTAAGTACATTAGCTTAATTTTGAGAAGTTGCATATGTGTGTTTTCACTTCTCAGTAGCTAAAAGAGAAAGTAAAAGAAACTATAGCCTCTTTTTGTTTAGATTGATGAAATATAGCGGTCTTTTTAGTATTTTATTTTTTCTGTTTAGATCTGTATGTAAGTTTATTTGAAATGGATATTAGGTTTATGGATCTATGGTTTTATTGATCTGATTCGTGTTTTACAGTGTTGTTGTCCGTATTTTAGTTATAGGTGATAATGTATTATCATGTTGATGTAGTTCTGGTCAATGAGTAGTATGGTTTTTGATTCATTTGTTCTATGTAATTTATGATTATGTTGTCTGGTTTAAAATGTAAAATTTTGTTATTGAAGTATATACTATAGATAGGGGCATTTGATAAAGAAAGAGAAGTAGTTTTTGACGTTTGTTCGTTCTTGAAAAATCTGTACACACTCTATAGATATGGTCAATGTTTAGAGTGGGTTGGTGTCTTTGTTATGTAGTTAAGATTATGTATGTACAAGCTAAGTTGCTCATACTTTTCAAAAAAAGTTGTGGTAGCCATATGGAGATGTTCAATAAACTGTATACATTTTTGCATAGATGTTCAACTATTTTTCAGAGTACATCATGCTTTAACTATTCTTTTTTAAACTTACATATTGTCTAATGATGTGGAATTTTTGTTTACAAGTAATGTTGTCAGGCTTGTGATTTGGTTTGTGTATTGTATGCACAAGTTCAAAAATATGTAGAAAGTTAAGATGCTATATATATATATATATATATATATATATATAGTTTCATAATATGAATTGAACCACCAGTACATTTCTGGTGTATTTCTGTACGTGAGTTATAGCAATTACTCATTTGTAGGTCCTGTTTTGAGTTTGGATGAGTCGCTTATTATGTACTTCTTTTTGCAGCCAAGTGATGTGGCTAGTGAACCCCTTTCACCCATGGAGGCGAGATCAACCAATGATAGTAATCATAGTGACAACTGTTGAAGTTCAGTGTAATCGTATTAGACAATTGATTATAACAATGTAACTACATGGTTGGACCGAATGTTTGAATGCTTGGAGCGATTGGAGCGAATGACGTGTTCCAATTTAGTTTGTAAAACTAATGATACTACTTTATGATAATATTTTTGTTTTAAAATATGTTGTTATTTCTTAGTATTAATTAATTAATATGCTTTTTAGGTTTGATTACAATGTATATGTTAATTAGTTAGTAATAATAAAAATTGAATATTGCAGTAAAAAAATTATATTTTTACGAATTGCGGGGGTTCTAACTCCCGTTATTTTTAATATAAATTTCACAAATTGTGGGGGTTCTAACTCCTGGAATTTAATTGATATCAATTTGTGGGGTTTGAAACCTCTGCTAATCAATCCCCCTCTATCGGTACCCGCGGTTGATTGAAATCCCCCCGTAACTTGAATTGTAGTAACCCATTCTGCAGGGGTTTATGAAATTGTCGTTACAACAAATAGCGGGGGTTGTTGACCCCCATAATATGAAAAAATAACCACCTCCATTTAGGCATTTTTTTGTAGTGACTTAATCTTAAATACAAGACTATGGCGGTCTATGTGTTCTTTGAAATACGAGACCTTCCATAATCACAATATTTTCAATTAAAGCCAGTAAGATCATGGTCTAGCAGTGTAGTAAGGAATAGTGCCATGTGTGATATATATGTACAAGAATATGTACTCAAGCACTATTACCTTATCAGTCCTCCATATGCCATAAAAGGCATATAATGATGCACCTCTTGAACAAACCAGTTTCACCTCAAGATACTGTATTACCGAATTGCATCATACACCAGTAAAGGATGCCCTCTATGTCTCCTTCCCTCATCAAATCCCTAACTGTCAAGAACTTAATCTGCATGTGTTTGGTGCCACTACTCAGCTTATTATTCTTAGAAAAGAATACAGCTGTAGTGTTGTCACAGTACAACACGATGGGTGTCTGAATTGAGTCAACAACTCTCAGTTCTCTAATAAAATTTAGAATCCAAACAGCTTGCGTAGATGCACCATAACACGCTACAAACTTAGCATACACAATGAAAGACGTGGCCAATGTCTGCTTCATACTTTTACAAGATATGGAACCACCAACAAGTGTTAAAACAAAACCAGAAGTGGATTTATAATCATCAATGCACCCACCAAAATCAGCATCTGAATAACCAACAACTTCAAGACTGTCAACCTTTTGATATATCAACCTGTAGTCTTTAGTTTTCTGAGGATATCTCATGACTTTCTTGGGTGCAACCCAATGGTTATGACCAGGATCAGTCAGATAAGTATCTGCCAAGTACATTCACAGCAAAATCCATGTCAGGTCTTGTGTACACTTGTGCATACATTAAACTGCCAACTACACTAGCATAAGGAATGCCCACCATAACTTTTCTCTCCAAATCATTCTTGGGGCATTGCGTCTTGCTCAATTTTTCACCTTTGACTACTGGAACGTCTCTAGCCTTGCAAGACAACATATTAATTCTAGAAAGTATTTGATCAACATAATATTTTTGAGATAACCCAAGAATATTATGATATCTATCACGATGGATCTCTATGCCACGTACAAAAAAAGCTTTCCCAAGGTCTTTTATCTCAAAAAAAAATTGTTTGGTTTCATAAAGCAAACCACGATCACTACTGGCAAGCAGAATGTTATCCACGTAGAAAATAAGAAAAATTAATCTGCTCCCACTGATCTTTAGATATATGCATTCATCAAATTTGTTTTCCACAAAACCAAATGATGTCACAACACTATCAAACTTGAGATACCATTGGCGAGAAGCTTGCTTTAGCCCATAAATAGATTGCTTCAATTTGCATACTAGATGTTCCTTTCCTATTTATATGAAACCTTCAGGTTGTTTCATATAAATTTCCTCAGACAAGCTTCCATTTAGAAAAGTTGTCTTGACATCCATTTGGTAGAGCTCGAGGTCAAAATGAGCCACTATTGTCATGATAACTCTAAAAGCATCTTTAGTATAAATATGTGAAAAATTCTCATTGTAATCAACTCCTTCTTTCTGAGTAAATCCCTTTGCCACCAATGTTTTAAACCTGTCAATATTTCCATGACTATCTTTCTTGGTTTATATACCCATTAACAACTGATTGGCTTGTTACCTTGAGGCAACTCAATAGTGTCCTAAACACCATTATCATGCATGGATTTTATTTCATCATTCATGGAGTTTAGCCATTTATCTGATTCATGATTGTTAACGGCTTGTTTATAAGTCACAGGATCCTCAACTTGGCCAATATCATAATCAGCTTCACCAAGATACACTTGATAATTACTAGAAATAGCAGAATTTCTATCTCGTTGTGATCTTCGAAGTGAAATCTCTAAAACTTCAAAAGGTTGCTCATCAACTTCATTAGCTTAAACATTGTCATTTTCTAGCCCCATGGGAGCAATATCAATATCATGTGCACTACTGCTCCCCCCTGTCTCATAAGATCAAGAGTCATTTCCCTCAACAAAATCTAACTCAAGAAATTTTGCAGCATGAGATTCAATAATTTTAGTACCTTGTGAGGGACAATAGAATATATAGCCTTTGGAATGGTCTGGATATCCCATGAAATAACAACGAATAATCCTGGGATCAGTTTTACTTCTGCAGCGGATCAAAGATTTTAACTTCTGCTGGACAACACCAAATCTGAAAATAATTCAGACTTGGTTTCCTGTCAATCCATAATTCAAATGGTATTTTAGGAACAACCTTACTTGGTACTCGATTCAGAATATAAACAACAACTTTTATGGATTCACCCCAAAGGAACTCGAGCATATTAGTCCGACTCATCATACTTCTTTTCATATCCATCAATGTACGATTACGTCTTTCAGGCACACCATTTTGCTAAGGATTTGCAAGCATAGTAACTTGACTAATGATGCCATTTTCTTGTAGATACTTGGGAAAAGGTCCTAAGTGTTGACCAGTTTCAGTACATCTCCCATAATATTCACCTCCACCATTATATCGCACAATTTTGATGACTTTTCCCAATTGTTTTTCAACTTCAGCCCAAAAAATCTTGAAAACATTAAGAGAATCAGATTTCTCTTTAATCAAATAAAGATAAAAATAGCAAGAGTAGTCATCAATGAAGGTGATGAAGTATCTATTGCCACACAGAGTAGTAGAATAAGGTCCACTAATATCAGTATGAACAATCTCTAAAAGACCTTGACTTTGAGTTGCACCCTTTGTTCTGGTCTTAGTCAACTTACCACGAACACAATCAACACACAATCCATCATCATCGTGACTAAGGGGTGAAAGAATATCAATTTTGACCAATCTATCAATGTGTTCCTTAGAAATATGACCCAAACATTTATGCCAAAGAGTACGAGATTCTCCTTAATTAAGGACCGCTTAGAGTTTTGGTCTCAACATGAAATGATGAGTTAAGAGTTAGAGGCAGTCTATATAAATCATCAACTAAAGGACAAACACCAATACGCTTGGAGTTACAAAATATTTCAGCTTCATTTTACCAAAAGTCATTACATAACCAACCTTGTCCAACAACTGAATAGAAATGATATTTCTCCCAAAATTTGGAATATAAAACACATTATGCAAAACAAGCTGGAATTCACTATCTAGCTCCAAATGGATTGTCCCAATAGCCACAACATCAAGAAAAATGCCTCCTCCAACTCTAACTTTTGCTTCCTTTAAACTTGGCTTCCTCTGATCTCTTATTCCCTGCAAAACAGTGCTAAGATGAATAGTAGCACCATTATCTAACCACCAAGAATCTTTTGGTGCTTCAGCCAAATTAGCTTCCAAACAAACATAAGTAAACTCACCTTAATCAGCCTTTTGTTTCTCTTTGAAAGCCTTAAACTTGAAACAATCTGCTATTTTGTTGCCCTTCTTGTCATAATAATGACATTTCATATCAGTACCTTTGTTATTGCCATTTCCATTAGTCTGCCCTTTGGGATTTTTCCTTTTCAAATTCTGAGTCTTTTTCGGACCTTGCCACTTTTTCATTCCTTTGTATTTGTTACCAGAAGACTTAGCCTGATCAACCATATTAGCAGATTCTACATTTTCATTAGTAGGAACCACTTTTTCCCTTTTCCCTTTAGCTTCCTCAGCATCACTTTTTAGTGATGAGCTCATTAATAGTCCATGGTTGGCTACTCGTATTATAAGCAGTCCTCATCTGACTAAATTGGAATGAAAGCTGTAAGAGAGCCTCATGAACAATGAAATTATCAGGAAGAATCACATCTAAGTTCTTCAACTTAGACTGCATAGAGACCATTCTCAAAATAAATTGACGGACTCCCACTGTTTCATCATACTTCAAATTCCTTAGCTCACCCATCAATCTTGAGGTTTCAGCATTATCAGAAACTTGAAAACGCTCACCCACAACCTCAAAAAACTTTTTGGAACTATCAGTTTCTAAGAGAGATCCTAATAAATGCTCAGCGATTGACCTCTTTAAGGCATTTAAACACAACTTGTTGCTCCTTTCCCATTTAGCGTATTTGTTTTTCTCTTTATTACTACTATCCTCCGTTGGTGTTGGTGGTGGATCTTTCAGGATAGTCATATTCATCTCAACAAGTTCAAAAGTAAATTTCACATCACGTTTCCACTGTTTATAATTTGACCCAGTCAGGATTTCAATTTCAGCAACATTCTTGTTCTTTGTAAAGGAGACTGAAATAAATATAACTTGATTAATTAAGGCAAATATCAAAAAATATGTGCAAGTAGTTGTATAATTATTGACCCTCCTTTGGGCAGAGAAAATAAAAATACAACTGATCACGCACCCTTTAATGGAGTTGTATTTTATTTAAACAAAAAATTGAGGTACAGTGACCTTTGAAAAATATATCTCCTTTGGTAGATAAATTTTTTAAGTCACACATCTCCACAAGCATATTGATATAAGAAAATAATCCCCTTTGGATGAAAAAATTTCTTAAATCAAAACTCATCCAAAATTACTCCATGAATAATTAACTAATCCACAAAATTACTCCCTTTGGGCGGGCAACTTCATAAATTAATTAAATAAGTTTAGTAAAATTATGATATTTCCTTTCATTTATACAACACAAGTGTACCACACCAAGCCATATTTCAAACAACAATTTGAGTATGAAATATTCTTTCTCTAATATAGTAATCTTAAAAACTTTAAAATTAGAGAATAATTATGTCAATTTCATACAAGGTGTGTGATATCTCCCATTATATTTGGAACAGATCAAAATAATTTTCAACAAAATTTCAAAATTTTTCATGGCCAAATTTATTTTATGTGATATTTTAAAGTTCCAGAAGTAATAAATTAAAAAGAAATACTTCCAGACCTCAAAAAATTATCAAACAATACCAGTAAATCCAGAAAAATGTGATGAATCTACAGTAAAAATTTCATTAGAAATGGACAAGAGGAGATAGGTACATAGGCCCTACTCTTTTCTGCCCTAAAGTGGATTTTTTTGCCCTTGACAGCTAGGTTGTCATTTTCTCCAATGTAAAGGGTCAAAATTGCAGAAAAATGGGTAATTTCGACCTGTTTTTAATTCCTCAACCCTTCTTCTATTTATTCTAAATTAATCAATGGAAGATGAAGTTAAAAAGTATGTAGACATGTTGGTGGCATTTAATTGCTACGAAAACTGATTCAATTAAAGTAAATTTAATTTAAAAATTCAGACTAACGATTTTTGGATAAACCCAACTCTTGAGTTTCAAAAAAAATAATTCATCTTCCAAAGTTCATGTATCTTCTTTCCATTAATTAATGCAGTTAATACAGACGCTATAAACCAAAAAATTCTATCTATATCTAATAGGAGAGGCAAAAATATCATGTGTCAGCACCACAAAAAATTAGTAATTTTTTTAATAAAAACAATTTAAATTCCTATTCAAAAAATAAAAAAATAATTTAAATATTAAAAATAAGATAACTAAAAAGAAAAATAATTGTTAAAACTCTAAACAAATCAGATAACTACAAAAAAAAAGGCACAAAAAATTCACGTTGTTTTACTCCTTTATTGCAACTACTCCTTTTTAATTGCCACTACAAAATCAATTTTTTCTCTTTCTTTTTATTTTACTTTTAAATTTTTTAGTCCTTATAACAGTTATTTCATCAGATAATTTATCCTACTTAAACAAAAGAATAATTCATTTTAAAATATTTTTAAAAAAGTATAATTAAAACAATTCAAAAAAAACTAACAATATAGTTAGTTTTAAATCCAAATTCTGACAATACTAGTAACAAAAATCGTTCAAAATATAATTTTTACTTTTTGCAATTTTGAGCAAATGTCAGTTTATATTTTTTTTAAAAAACTGACAGTATTTAACAAAAAAAATAATTTTGTCAGTTTATTTTTAAAATTCAAAATTTGACAATAGTTAAAGCAAAAATTGTGCAAAAGAAAAAATTCTTGAAAATGCATACAAAAGTAAAATTCTTGCCAAATTTTAATTCACTGCATAATTCCTTAACTTTGCCAGTTTATATTTTAGTTCAATTTTTCCAGTTTTTATTTTAATTCAATTTTTTCAGTTTTTCTTTTAATAAATAAAATTGAATGAGTTTGAAGTTCTATTAAAGTCCTAGTTTTCAAGATTGAAACTGATTGTATAACTTCTCACAGGTTCCCACTCCCTGCTATCTCTCTCTCTCCATCCTCGGCCATAATTCCCCGTACCTCTCTCTATATATAGCTACAAGCGAAACTCACATTTTCATTGGTGAAAATTCTTCCAATTAAAAGATTACTTCAGTATTTAGTTGCGAAACTCACATTTTCATTGGTGAAAATTCTTCCAATTAGAAGATTACTTCAGTATTCTTCCGTTGAACGTTGATTGTTTGTAAAAGGAGTATCTAAGGTTCGAGAGTAAATCTGGCATAAACTAAATATATTTTTGAATTTTAAACTGATTACAACTTCTCATTACGATTTTAAAACTTTTTAAATTTGTTTTTAATATATTTTTTTTTTAAAAACCATCAGTTTTGGGCCAATCAATATTGGAGAATCCACGTTCTAACATTACAAAATTTAGGCGTTCGGTTAAACTTTTGGCGATGTGTTTTCTACATGTATCTTGATGACTATTATGTGGCCAAAGTATTGTTTAGTGAAGAAATTAATTTTTGTTTTTCAATTTAATTTATTTCACCTTTTTTTTTTCTTTTTGTTAACTTGGAGTTCTATTACTTTGGCTGTTAGGCTGGGACTGCAATGATGTTGATATTGCTCTAGATGACATGTCATGACAAGAATTCCATGGTAATGTGAATGAGTACTTATCTGGGTCAGGTGAAGAAATCTGAGCATATGGTGTCATCTTGCGGTATGTTCCTGCTTTCTTTCATGATGAGATGTATTTTTTTCATTGTTTTTATAGATTTTAAACAACCAAAACATGGGGTAAAATGGTTGGTAGTATGTTTTAACTCTTAATCTATATGAAATGGATAAAACAAGTGATTTGCACATATGATAGTAACAGAAAACCATTTATGGGATCTAAAGAGATCGTTGTTATTCTGCTTTGATAGTATCAAAATTTTGAAGTATTTGATTTAGCTTCTCTATAATACAATTTTTCAGAAAAAATAATTTCTACTTCTTATTTCACTTTCACAATTTTAGAAAATCCAACATTGACATGCAATTTATCTTCATTTGCTTGATTGCGCAAGAAGAGGCATTCAACTTTTTTCTTCGAGAAATCAAGGTGTATAGTGTATTTGGAGTGCATTGTTAAATTTTGCTTATATTCTTTATAGTATGAAAAATTCATGCTTGAATTATATGATTTTATATTGATATGCATCTAAGATTGACTCCCTTTTTGGAATGTGATGTAAAAAAAATAAGGTGTGTATTGAATTATCATTAACGATACATATTCAGGAGAAGAAGATGAAATCTTTATGTTTACCTCTCTTTTTTTGTGTGTGTGGATCCATGGAATGTTAATCACATTTATTTGCAGATTAAGAGTTGCAATTGCTAATATCTATTCAAGTTTTATGGTCGAGTCATAAAAGGTTCTTATGGACTGGAGAGGCAGATATGTCTAGAATGGCCCTTATATCATGGGATGTACTATGCAAGCCAAGGTCTACCGGAGATCTTAATGTTCTGTATATGGTCCAATGAAATAAAGTTGCTATTTCAAAAATGCTATGAAACCTGTGTAAGAAGCTGAGAGCGGGATCCATAATTTTAAGAAGCGATTGAAAGGAAGCAACTGGGATAGGGTGTTGATCTTCTGAAGTAGTCTGACCCTGGAAAAGAGACTATAATCGCCGTTGAGAATAAATATGTTGTGTCGGGTAACAGGAATCCTCTGAGGTCAGCTGAACATGCTAACAGTCGGCAGAAAATGCTAAGCAAATCTGCTGGCCTGAAGAGTGAGGCTAATCCATACCATCAACTGCAGAAGAATGAAGTTTGAGTTGATGAATAGGAGAAGGCCGCAATATTTCTCCATCATCATTCTCCCACAGGACTGATTATGGGTGCAATGGGCGCATAACTATATAAAAGGCAGAGTAGTATGGGATGTACACCTACCACATGTATCATGGGTGGTACAGAAGATTCCCAAGGCAAAGAAGACACTTTATTGTTCATTTGTTATTCGAATGCCAAAATTCTACTACATTATGGACAAAGGTGTTGGTTTGGCAAAGGCTAAGGAGAAGACCTATGTATTGGAAAGATGAAGAGGTATGATCACAGTTACCTGGAAGAGGCAACAGTGATATAGTTGCTATCTTCAAAAAAAAAATCTGGCATGCAATGTGTATATGCTATGGTTAGAAAGGAATAGACGAATGTTTCGAAAGCACAAGTCAGATGCAGGGTGTACATTGAATCTTATAATTCATATTGCAATTAAGTAATGTTTTGGATCCAGCTAGCATTCGAGTTGATTCAATTTTAGTTTTTGAACTATCATCAACTTGAATAAATTATGCTATATATTCAAAAATAAAAATTAAGGTGAGTACTGTTTTATTAAGATGAAGCTAAAGGTCTTGTATCAATGTTATTTACCTGTAGTGAAATGTCATCTATCAATGGGATTTGAAAAATATATATGATTAGTCAAGATTGACTTTTTATAATATAATTTAATAAAAAAATATTTTATCCTTTTTTCATGACTGCGCATCGCATGGGTACATATACTAGTAAGATTTAATGTTTTAAACCTTTGAATTTTTCATCACCGAAAAAAATTAATTTTTCCAGCTAGTTACAATTCCGGCCAGTTCGATTTTTTTTTTATTAACCAGAATTTCACAATCAACAAAATTCTCTAAACAATTCATTTGAAAATCACAAAAGTCCATCCAAAATTGTTTTTAGTAAACAATAATTTGGCCAAAAACCTAGAAATGACCTAGAAGCTATTTCATGAAAAAAATTCAAAAATTTGAGCCACTCATTGAGCAATTTCTTGCAATTGAATTCATATTTTAGACAACAACAACACCATAAATAAAATCCACAACAAGATTTCCACATATTTCACCAATATAAGAAGATTCAAGGAAGATTTCGAATGGGTTTGTTCATAAAACCCTAAATCTTTAGAACGCAATTACTCCCTCAATATTTGGAGTTAGAGGACAAGCCACCTATCAAATCAAAGTTCTCAACAAGAGGAACAAAAGCCCTAAGGTACTAGTTTGATTTTGAAAAAAAATTGACATGAAATTATGGCAACCAAATTCGGGTTTATGAAAATCCTAATCTCTACTAATTATGAGATTTTGATCCTAAATCATACTTTTTAGGCTCTGATACCATATGTTAGATTTTAACATGATAAATCTAAAACCGAACATGTAATAGGACACAAAATATATAAAGATTAGTAAGATTGAACGACGTACCTTTTAGAGCCATAGTTGATTGTAGAACGGACTAGGTCCTTCTCTCTATTACCCTTCTCGTTAAAGCAGCTTCAATAGGACAGCAACGTCACACTCTCTTATGTCTCTGGATAATTCTCCAAAAGAAACCAAAGAGATGCCTTTATAGGGTTAAAGAGGGGACCTAGCTGCAATTATTGAAACCTTAATGGGCTCACCCATTATGGGCCCATTAGGTTAAGTCTACACTTATCGCTTCACTAGACCCGCCAAGCACATAAAGTGCATGGCCCAATATCCAATTATCACACTTATAATTGGACCTATGTTATGAACTACCATACAATCCGGAATAGTTAAAATATAAAGAAAATATTTTAAATAATGTAAGCCCATTTTTTTCAACAATTCACACATTGATGGTAGGTTGAAGTCATAATCGGTCCCATAAAGTGGTCCGCATTTTTTATTTTGACATTTGAACGAATCTTTTATTCTATTAGACACTCCAATATTAATAAATATGTACCTATTAAACATCTCATGCAACACGACATAGAAAGTGATATGCACTGCAATAGATATACATGTGTTAATGTTGGAGTGTCTAATAGAAAAAAAAAGTCTATTGAGGTGTCAAAATAAATTCCGTGGACAACTTTAAGGGGCGGGGAATGACTTTAACTTTGATTGTAATAGTGTGTTATGGGGTTATATTGTTTGATCCATCATTATGGATCATGTTGGTATAGTTTGTAATTTTATTTATTCTTTGTCTTTGGAACATTTATACGTAAGGATTCGCTCGATGAGAAGTTATTCAGATGCATTTAATTTCACTATTTGCTCATTAAATGGACCGATTTTGTAATTTTTATTATTCAAATAGATTGTTCTTTAGTTTCTATCGTTAGAAATCGAATTTATGCCTAACAGACAGAACTTGTAGAGTATTATGATGTCAAAATATAATTTTTTGTCCCGTAAAAATTTATTTGTCTCGAAAGATAAAAAGTAAAGATCAACACATAATAGGAGAAAAAGTACAAATGATCCAGGCGGATGTTCCTCACAGATCCTTAGGATTTTGGCCGTGAGAAGAATAACCTTATGATATAAGTTTATAAACTATAATAATGTATATTACAATGAAAGAACAATTTGTTATAAGTTATTTATTAATTCAACATATTAATAGGCCTTCCTAACTTGTAATGTATCTTTTAAACAAATTACGCTTCTTACTTAGGTAGACTAGGATCAAAACTTGAATAGGATAGTATTGTGTAGAAATATTTAGTCCTTAAATTAGTTTTTCCTGATTGATTTATTCCTTGACCTCAAATTGAGTAGGAATATATTAATTAATTATCCAAAAAGTCCTGCTGCAAGAAAAATACAAAGTTGTGACAGAATATTTGTGATGGACAAGCTCTTCACAAATTTGTGACGGATTTGTGATAATTTTAGAGTTAATAACACAAATGGTCACTCAACTATGAACTTTTATATCAGAAAGTCACTCAATTTGGGTTTTTACTTCAAAAGTCACTCAACTATAACTGTTTTACCCAGAAAGTCACTCAAGTTTGATTTTTACTTCAAAAGTCACTCAACCATAAGTGTTTTACTTAAAAAGTCACTCAACCTATTAAATTAATTTTTTTATTAAAATTTTCTTGCATAGAATTTTTATTTAAAATCTAATTCTAAAAAATAAAAAGATATCTATTTAATGACCTAAAAATATAATATTTACCCTTACCCATATTTTTTTTTAGAGAAAAGACAAAAACACATCACTAAAGTTGTCTCAAATTTTCAAAAAGACACTTAAAATTTGCGGGGGGCCTATTACCCCCCTAAACAATTTGAAAGTAATATTATTACCTCATTTTGAGGTCAACTCCACTTTTAAGAAAAAAGTGATTTTCACACACCAATCTTTAATTGCCATGTCTTACAATGTCATAATAAAGAAAAAACTTTTCAAACCCTTCCCCCACCCCTTTTACTTCTTCCCTTTCCCTAACCCTCTTCAACAAATTAAAAAATATAGTACAGTACGCCATTTCCATGGCTTTCCGCCACTAATTTGTCTGGAAAAAACATTTTCATCATTTTTGTTGAAAAAATTAAATGCCTATGGTGAAATTCACTATCGATTCATGTTAAAGACACAACTAAAAAAAAACATAAAAACCGACCACAACTTGTGGTCGCACAAAAATCGACCACATGTGGTCGATTTTTCATTAAATTTTTTTTAAAAACTTTTTTAATCAAAAACCGACCACAAGTGGTTGGATTTTCTATTTTAAAATTGCAGAAAAGTAATTAAATTAACCCGCAAAAATATATTTCCTTAAAACCGACCACATGTAGTCGGTAATAACAAAAAAATAAATAAAATAATTATTTAATTTTTTTTTTTTATACAAAATAAATTAAATTATTGTGAAAGTTATTTTACAAAAACTGACCACTTGTGGTCGCTTTCAGATTAAAAAAATAAAAAAATATTTTATACAAAATCGACCACTTGTGGTCAGTTTTGGTTTCCCAAAAAATTAATATAAATAAAAAAGTAAAATCGAATATATTTTTAAAATATATTAAATATTTTTTTAAATTATACTAACCACTTGTGGTCGGTTTATTCCTTAATAAAAATATAAATCAATTAATATTAAAAAACCGACCATAAGTGGTCGGTTTCTGTAAAAAGAATTAAGAAAAACCTTCTACTTGTGGTCGGTTTTTGTAAAAAAAATATTTAAAATAAATTAAGAAATATTAAATATATTAAATAAAATTAATAAATAACATAAAATACAATCTTTATTTTTGACTTACGTTTCAATAAAATAAATATATTGTCCATCGAGTATATATATGTCACGACCCAATTTCTGAGTCATGATGACACCTACTACGTCCCACCAGTAGGTAAGCCAAACCGTAGCCCGGAACGACAATTAATGGGCTAAATAGCGGAAGATAAAGAAATTACCGAAAAATAACATACACATAGATAAAATAGAGAGGGAGCAAAAGAATATCCCATGACCTAGTAAGGCCGGTACAAGAGCCACTAACCAAAAGAATAAGAGTACTAGTAGTATCGATATACAAATAGTCTCGAATGTAAAAACTATCCAAAATAAAGGAAGCAGAGAGGATCAACTCCGACTGCGAAAGCTTACCCTATCTCCGGATCCTGTAAGCAATCTAGGCTGGAATGTCAACGACGTCGGCTAGTACTCGGATTTGCACCAGAAAAGATGCAAAAGTGTAATATGAGTACCAGAACAACGGGTACTCAGTAGACATCATTGGCCGACTGAGCTAAATCATAATAAAAGTATAATAAAATGCGAGGATATAAAATAAGTCAAAGGAAAGGGGAAAACCTGAGAACATGCTCCGACACAGGTAAATAAATAAAGAAGCACGCGATATCAAAATTAAAGTATCTACTACAACCCAACCAGGCCCTTATAAGCCTAGAGGGTACATACAAGAGAAGACCAATCCAAACGAACCCCTATAAGACCGATGGATGCAATCAAGGAATATACCACTACAATACTTATGAACCCTCCCGTACCACAACTCACTGGACTTGAACCGGTACCATAATACCATGAAATAACCCATAAACACCGGACTTGAACCGAATTTCCCTCCTTATAACTCACCACAAGTGCCGAACTCGAACCGGATTTCCTCCTCATAACTCACCACAAGTGCTAAACTAGAACCAGTAATTTAGTGCCATAAATAGATAGAGTATGCCAGACTCGAACCGGCCTTTAAATATCATAAATTAATAGAATATACCAGACTCAAACCAGTTTTTAAATGCCATAAATCAACAGAATATACCGTACTCGGACCGGTCTTTAAATACCATAAATCAATAGAATATGTCGTACTCGAACCGGTCTTTGAATGCCATAAATCAATAGAATATGCTAGACTCGAACCGGTCTTTAAATAAGCTCAAGATCGTTAACCTAGCCCCAAACTAGGTATATGCTATGTAGTTTAAGGATCAAGATTAAGGATAATGTCGTGAAAGAAGGTCTCCTAAGTCTACAAGGAGCTTAGTGCGATATCACAAACCCAAAGCATCAATTTACTTAAGGGAAGGGTAAATGGGTCAATTCTACCTCCGAAACGGCCCTCAAATCGGCCAAATAATCCAACTTTTACTAACTGAGCAACCAACCATAAATTCCAACCCAAAACTAGAACAATATCATACTAATACCATAATTAAACTCAATCTACAAGTAGGGTAAGCCTAGCTTACCTGGACGCTGAAGAAAGCTCAATAAAGTCCACTAAAGTGGAGCCTTTCCCTTCTGAGAAGCCTCCACACGATGCCATGTTATCAAAATAACAATCTACTCATCAATACGAGAACAACAATACCATATTGCATATAAATACATCGGGTCCAAAATCGAGTCGAAAATCCCATGTAGGGCCCAGTTACGGAATCACAAGTTTGAAACCGTCAAACATCCCTCAAGGCTCAAGTACCTGAAGGCTCGAATAGGTGGGGATACTAGGTCCGCATCTCACTCTCGACCTCCCAGGTAGCATCCTTAACTGGACGGTGCCTCCGCAGGACCTTAACTACTGGAATTTCTCTAGAGCGCAACCGTCTGACATCCCTGGCTAAAATGAGGACTGGTTCCTCTACGAATGTCAACCTCTCGTCCAACTGAACCGTGTCCCATCGAAGCATGTGAGACTCATCTGGGATATAACGCCGCAATATAGAGACATGGAAAACTGGATGAACAGCTGAGAAATCTGGGGTCAAGGCGAACTCATAAGCTACCTCTCCAACTATTTGAAGTATCTCGAATGGACCAATATACCGAGGACTGAGCTTACCCTTCCTCCCGAACCTCATCACACCCTTTATGGGAAATATTCAAAGGAAAACTCAATCACCAACCCCAAATATCAAGGCACGAAGTCTATGATCAGCATAACTCTTTTGCCTACTCTGAGTTGCCCTCAACCTATCCTGAATCACCCGCACCCTATACAAAGACTCACGAAGCAAGTCAGTGCCACGGGGGCTAATCTCTGAAGTCTCAAACTATCCAATCGGAGACCAACAAAGCCTACCATATAACGCCTCAAATGGTGCCATCTCAATGCTCGAATGGTAGCTATTATTATAAGTGAACTCCGCTAAGGCTAAGTGTTGCTCCCACTGATCTCCAAAGTCCATCACACACGCACAGAGCATATCCTCAAGAATCTGAATGGTCCACTCCGACTGCCCATCAGTATAAGGATGGAATGCGGTTCTAAGATCAACCTGAGTACCCAACTCTTCCTGACAAGTCCTCCAGAAGCTAGAAGTAAACACTGAGCCTCTATCATAAATAATAGACACGGGTACTCCATGAAGGCGAACTATCTCTCAAATATAGATACGGTCTAACCTCTCGGCACTGAAGGAAATCTGAATCGATATAAAATGAGATGACTTGGTCAACAGATCTACGATGACCCAAATACTATCAGAACCACACAAAGAACGAGGTAGACTAGTTACGAAGTCCATAGTAATTCGCTCCCACTTCCACTCGGGAATGGGTAGTCTCTGAAGCAATCCACCTGGTCGCTAATGCTTGGCCTTTACCTGCTGACAACAAAGGCAACGAGCTACAAAGTCCGCAACATCTCCCTTCATTCCACTCCACCAGTAAAGCTGCCTCAAATCTCTATACATCTTGCCTGTCCCGGGGTGAATAGAATATCTGGAGCTATGAGCCTCCCATAATATCAACGGAATCAAGTCTCCAACCCTTGAAACAGAAATGCAACCATCAAACCTCAGAATACCCTTTGAATCTAGGGTAGCTCGACTGGACTCACCCCTCACAAACTGATCACGGATGTCACAAAATCTATTATCCTCAAACTGACGACTCCAAATCTGTTCAAATAAGGTAGACCTAGCCTCAACACTGGCAAGGATCCTCCTAGAATCCGAAATATCAAGCCAAACTAACAAATTGGCTAAGAATTGAACATCCAAAGCCAACAGACGCTCTAAAGATGAAATAGAAGCCAAACTACCCATACTCACTGCCTTCCGGCTCAAGGCGTCCGCCACCAAGTTCGCTTTGCCCGGATGGTATAGAATAAAGATATCATAGTCCTTCAGTAACTCAACCCATCTATGCTGTCTAGAATTAAGCTCTCTTGGAGTTATAAGGTGGTGAAAACTATGATGGTCAGTGTAGATCTCGCAATGAACACCATACAAGTAGTGTCTCCAAATCTTAAGCGCGATAACTACTGCCGCCAACTCCAAGTCATGAGTGGGGTAGTTGCGCTCATGAACCTTAAGATCCCTCGACGTATAAGCAATAACTCGGACCTGCTGCACTGCATCAGAACACAACCCAAACCAACACCAGAAGCATCATAATAACTTGTAAACCCCTCGCCCTCAATAGGAAGAGTCAATATAGAAGCTGAAGTGAGAAAGCTCTTGAGCTTCAGAAAGTTCAACTCACAATCCTTGGACCACTGAAATAGAACTTCTTTCTTATAGGGGTGGGCGTTCGGTAATTCGGTTCGGTTTTGGTTTATTTATTTCGGTTTTTTCGATTTTCGGTTATAGGTATGTGTGTATCGAAAACCGAACCGATTTAATTCGGTTCGGTTCGGTTTTTTAAAATTCGGTTTGGTTCGGTTTCGGTTTATAAATTCGGTTTTTTCGGTTTTGGAAGAAGAAGAGGAAAAACAGAAAAAAATAAAACGGTATTTGGAAATGGAATCGTCGTTCGATGTCAGTTTGGAATCACCACTGGTTGCGTCGTTGTTCGAGTGTTGGTGAGTTTGGAATCGCCGTTGTTCGAGTGTAGGTGAGTTTTGAATCGCCGTTGTTCGAGTGTTGGTGAGTTTTTTTGTGTGTAGTGAATTCACTGAATTAGGACTTAGGTAATTAGGTTTATGTTTTAAGTGGGTTGTTGGTGTTGGGCTTAGATTTAACTCATTTAAGTGAGTTGTTGGTGTTGTATATAAATAAATTATAAATTTCATTATATATGTATAAAAATTAAAAAAAATAAAATAGAATTATATTTTAAATTTCGATTTAACTGAAAAACCGAAATATATGGACCCTATAACCGAAAACCAAAATTATAGAAAAAAAATAAACCAAAACCGAACCGAAAAACTGAAAAACCAAAACTGAAAAATTGAATCAATTCGGTTTGGTCCGGTTTTTCGATTTTTTGGTGTTTATGCCCACCCCTACTTTCTTAGTCAGTCGGGTCATAGGTGATGCAATAGAAGCAAAACCCTCAACAAATCATCGGTAGTAACTTGCCAAACCAATAAAGCTACAAACCTCAGTCGGAGATGTAGGTCTAGCCCAATCTCGAATAGCCTCAATCTTTGTTGGATCCACCATAATCCCATCCTTAGACACCACGTACCCTAGGAATGTAACAGAATCGAGCCAAAACTCACACTTTGAGAATTTGGCATAAAGCATATGATCTCTCAAAGTCTGGAACACAATCCTCAAATGTTGCTCGTGCTCCTCCCCACTCCTCGAATATACAAGAATATCATCAATGAAAACAATCATAAAGGAGTCCAAATAGGGCCTGAAAACTCGATTCATCAAATCCATAAACGCTGCTGGGGCATTGGTCAACCCAAAATACATCACCAAGAACTCATAATGGTCGTACCGAGTCCTGAAGGTTGTTTTAGGGATGTCCTCAGCCCGAATCCTCAACTGATGGTAGCTTGATCTCAAGTCAATCTTAGAGAACACTGCCGCACCCTGAAGTTGGTCAAGTAAATCATCAATGCGAGGCATAGGATACTTTTTCTTCGCTGTCACCTTATTCAGATATACATACGCATAGAGCCATCTTTTTTCTGCACGAACAAGATAGGAGTACCCCAAGGAAATACACTAGGCCAAATGAAACCCTTACCCAAAAGATCCTGAAGTTGAGAATTCAGCTCCTTAAGATCTGCACAAGCCATGTGGTAAGGTACCATAGAGATAGGTCGGGTGCCCGACTCAAGATTAATAGCAAACTCAATATCACGTTCAGAAGGAAGGCCAGATAGGTTGGTAGGGAAAATATCGGCAAACTCACGAATAATAGGAACAAAATCAAGTGAGGGACTCTCAGAACTAACATCACGAACATAAGCGAGGTAAGACTCACAACCCCTCGACACCAATCTCCTAGCTCGAACATAAGAAATAATCCCCGTCGGTGCGCGGATGAAAGAACCCTACCACATAATCGGGGGTATACTAGGCATGGATAAGGTAACGATCTTGGCGAAGCAATCCAAGACCGCATGATAAGGGGATAACAAGTCTATGCCCAGAATCACATCAAAGTCCACTATATCTAACATAATAAGATCGGCCCGATTATTAAACTCTCGAATAGTCACAATACATGATCTATAAATCTGATCCACTACTAAAGAATCACCCACAGGAGTAGACACACGCAACGACACAGAAAAAGGCTCCCAAGACAACTCTAACCGTGGTGCATAATCAGTAGAAACATACGAATAAGTGGATCCCAGATTAAATAAGGTAATAGCTGGTCGATGTTGCGACCCAGCTATACACGCAAGTGCACGTGATCGTTCAAGTAATATAATGGCTCCTTTACAAGAACCAAATATCGAACCCAATGGACTTTCGTCAATAGAAGCCAATTTTAGACGTCAACCAATAATTAAAAACTAGTGTTGCGAAAAGGACAAGAGATTTGTTAATAAAAATTAGATGATTGCGGAATATAAACTACTATATTCGCTACCGTAACTTCAATTTTTACAAATATGATATAAAAGTCAATAAGAAGTAAATTCCCAGGGTCAAGGCACCCCGAACATCCTTTCTAGAGTATGAATAATACTGGTTTAAGCAATTTGAGTCATTTATGTTGGTTATTGATCACGAGGTTAATAATATGATTATATTCGTATCCAAACTATAACCTTCTATTAGAAATTAGAAACCTAACTACATCATTGAGCGGGGATAGATTTGACCAATTCTAATGCCTTTAAGCTATCATCCCGTATTTGAACAAGCGTTGCGCATTAGGTACCTCTCGGTCCTAACAGCATTTCAATCTCTTGGAACCTCTTCCTCGAGTAAAGATCACTCTCCTTATATTCCATGTTCTATCTCTCAATTTCTCTCTCGAGCTCCTCTCAAGACAATAATTTTATTTCAATGGTGATCAAGCATTAAAATAGTAAAATCAAGAATATAAGAATAACTAATAATTGATAATCTTCAGCAAAAACCAATAATGTTCAACTCTAGAGATTCATATTCATCGCCTCAACCCCAAGAATAAGGGATTTTAGCCACTCATACCTTGAATTAACATCATACTTTGATAAAAATTCATAAAAATAAATAAAATCTGAAAAGAAGAAGTATTAACCCTAATTTGTATGCCAAAATCGCCCAAGATTAGTTCAACAAATATGGAATAATGATATAATAACCCCAAAGCCTTATTTATAGACAAAAACTTGAGGCAAAAATTGCCAAAAAGCGGCCCGACACGCCCTGGCACTTAGACAATTTTTTGCCTCTGAAAGGTAGTGCATGAGCGGCCCGGCACGCCCTGGCACTTAGATAATTTTTTGCCTCTGAAAGGTAGTGCATGAGTGGCCCGGCACGCCCCTGGACGCACCTCTCTATTGTCCAACTGAGCAAAAGTTTTGTCAAAAGCGGCCCGGCACGCCCCTGGGCGCTCCTGGCACTTAGACTCCGATTTTCTTCCTTTCTTCGACTTTTCATTGCGGATTTGATTGGATTCTTCAAGTTCAAATCTTTGGCTTGCCTCTTATCTTCAATATCCTTCGCTCGTAGCTCCCCCAAGCCTTGCTTTCCACGCCAAAAATGCTCCAAATAGTCGCAAATTTCACCTACAAGGGTATAATCATATTTATTAGCACAATATCAAATATTCCATCACAACAATACAAAATACATACTTATTGCTCTCAAAACTAAGGTAAACATGGGTCAAAGTCGGCAATAAGGCATATAAATATGCCTTAGATCACCACCCCACACTTAAACCTTTGTTCGTCCTCGAACAATAACTACACTCAACCCAAGGCAATTTTAGACAATCACAACCAATAGGCATTCAAGCATAGCTACACAACTACCTTCATCACATTATGCAACTAACATGCTACTATCACCAACAAGTGAATAGCAAATTGAAATGACCTATCCTCACAAAAAAACTTTACTAGTTGCGAACTCATGTAAGACACGTTACCAATAGATCACCACACTTTGCTAAGCATGCGCCCTTACCGCAAGAGAATCCCTGAATATCTCACACAAATCTTTCAAAGTAACTATTGAATGGGTGCATGAATAAAAGTTCTCTCACTCTAAAAAAGAATTCACATGCAACACAAGATGAACCATAAGCTTGCCCGTAGTGTAGTACTCCACTAATATCTGAATGTCAAAGCTCAAGATCAAGTAGGACTTTAATGGTTGTAATGTAGGCTAAGGGGCGGGTAGGAACTATTTGGTTTAGAATAGTGACTATCTTCCATAAACGCTTTAAGACACTACACTTCACTTTAAGATCACCTCCAACCAACCTATTTTACACCCCTTTTGTCTTCCCAATTCTCTTTTGTTTTGCCCCATCAATTTAGGCTAGCTGATATGTATTAGGCAGGGAGTATTTGCTATTAGCATATGATTCACTTGGTCAATTTTTTTTCTCTTTTCATTACATTACTCCCTACCAACAACACATAAACTTTTTCACACACCAAAAGCTATTTACTTAGGGCTTCAACTTCACTTTTTCCTTCTTCAATTTTTACAATCCTTAATATCTTCATTTCTCAACTAAAGCACTTGGGAGTTTTAGATCAAATTACGGTTAATTGAAAGAAAAGGATTAAGCTACATATAAGGCTACCAAAGAATAGGCTAAAGGCTCAATGGGGCTAACTAAGATCATGCAAAAAGGGTAGATAAAGTAGGTATAAAACATGGCTATCAAAGAAATGCCTATATCATCTCCTAAACTCAACACCCTTTATTTCGCTTTGCAAACACACCGGGCAAGTTCTAGACATCAATATGCACATGGAATATCACAAAAATCTCACTCACACTTGGCACATGTTTTAATTCAAGCAGGATCACCATACAGTTTATACGAAGTCATGCACGAGTTCCATCATTAAGCAACTTACCAAGTCGACTAAGTGAGCATTAGATGTCTCAATAGTTGCTATTGTATAACTTAGCATGTTCCACAATTATACCGGATGTGTATGCATAATTACATAGCAAGCAAGAACACCCAACAATAACATGACTAATTTTCTCTTAAGACGGTCGTCATCCATCCATCATAGAGTAAAGCTCCTAATACTATGACTAAAAGAGACTCAATCTAAAAAAAATAAATAAATCTTTTTGTGCTTTTCTACGGTTCAAAGGGACTATCCTTAGTAAAAGAACCGAAAACAAAGGCTAAGGAACCCAAAATAAAATAACTAAAAACACACATATACACATATAAAAGGAGTCCAAATCCCATAACACCCCACCCCACACTTAAAAGATGAGCATTGTCCCCAAAGTTACATAAATTAAACAACTCAAGAGTAGGGTGTAAGGAGGTCCCTGGTCAATCGAGGAAATCGTCATCCTCCAGGCCACATACTGCTAACGGTGTATCATCTGCTTCTACCTCATCCTCATCAGATTTGGGGTGGCGGTCATTCTCATATGTGGGGACATCATCATCCATGGGCTCAACAAAATCTGGCCTCTGCAACAATTCCATGGCATGCTTATTTAGAGGATAATCCTTCTCAACCTGGTTCAGCTCATCTGCCGTAGAGGGCCTACCCCCAGTCCTATGGTGTAGCATCTCCAGACCATACATACGGGCTAAGATCCTATCATCACCAGCGTGACGCTCTGCTAACGTGAGAGTGAGACCTAGTGCATCAGGTGCTTTAGTTTGGGTGACATCAACATGTGTCATCACCAAAGGAGGATGATAATCAAATGCTTCTTCCGCCACGCCGAATGCTCTCATTAATTTAGTCAATACACCTCCAAAAGTATATTGAAGGCCTCCTTGTAAACGAGCTCGACGCATAGCCAACAGCACCACAGAACCCACATCAATTTCAACATCAGTCATTAAAGCATAAACCAAACAAACTTGGTCCCTAGTGACCTCCGTCATGTGGCTACCCGAAATCAAGCAACAACAAACAATCTTCAACCAAATCTGTGCTTCTTTATTGAAATGAGCATAGGGTAAACTCATGTGGTACCTTTTTTTATGGTGTCGAAGCCACTTTGTCGTCGAACGTTGGCCATAAAATGTGTGTCAAATCTGCGCATAGAGAGGCCGAACATTCAACTAATGCAGGTCGTAGGTACTAGCACAAGTATGTACTCCTAATAACCCATTTAGTCCTAGAGAATCCAGTATGACATCCGACCCCGCACAACCACCGAGCTGGTAGGTGCATCTTGGTTCCAATTAGCATATAATTCCCTCACAAGATGAAGATTGCAATAAGTTGGTTTTGCAAAGATGAAACCCATACCCAATTGCATAATGCACTCCAATATTTTCGGGCAAGTCCGAGCTAGAATGGCTCTATCAATACACTCGTCAGCAAAGTATTTTGCCTCGGGGTGACTTTTGTACCATTTCTTTCCGGCACTAGAGACAACATTTAACCCATATTTTCTTTTCTGGCCTTTAGGGACTGGAGGAGACGCTGGAACCTTAGTTCCTGATCGTCATTTGTTTGAACTTGAAGCTGCCATGTTAGATTCTGACGTGGTACCTGTGATAAAGTTCCAACAAGTATGTCAATTTCCCATCCAAAGATAACTAAACAACTCAATGTGTGTTGGCTTTAAAGACCACCCTACACTTAGTTGATTAGCATCAATTCAAAGTCTACGGGTGTAAGGGTACTTAGACTTCCCCTTCTTACTTAACGCCCAACCAAGAATTTCAACCCATATTCAAGTTCATCATCCCAACACAAGTTCCACATTTCTATGAATATCATTATAATGGATTA
Source organism: Capsicum rhomboideum (assembly GCA_031232105.1). Classification (NCBI taxonomy): domain Eukaryota; kingdom Viridiplantae; phylum Streptophyta; class Magnoliopsida; order Solanales; family Solanaceae; genus Capsicum; species Capsicum rhomboideum. The sequence goes on along the minus strand of CP124711.1, from coordinate 27,298,986 downwards.
TTTGTTTTACTTAAGAATTCAAACAAGTTCCATGCAAATTCAACAATATATGGGTTATATCAAGTGACTTCAACAAGCAATTTGCTCAACGACCACCATTTAAACTGAACCCACTTGCAATTCATGACACCCTATAAATTCCAACTCTAGCATAATAATCAATTTAAAATACAATGAAAATAAAGGGCACCAAAAATTCGAAGTGCATCATCCCCAAATTTCTCAACATTCACATAGCAATATAGAAAGCTTAAAGAAAACATACCTTGTAGCTCTAATGGAGTCTTGCAATCATAATTTATGGATGAGAAAAGGAGAGGCGTGATTTGTGATGGAAGGAGAAGAGAAAATTGAATTTATGGGGAGAAAATTGGGTATGGGTATAGGAGTTGTGAAGAATAGAAAGAGAATTAGGGATTTTAATAGTTGGGGGTGTGTATGGGTCGGGTCCCCTTTTTTTAACACTTAGCCCAAAAAATTCAAGGGGTAGCGGCCCGACACGCTAGGTGCCGTGCTACCCAACTGCCAAAGGGAGGAAAATTCAGGGAAGGAGCAGCCTGGCACGCTGCCTGGCGCGCCTGCTCACTGCCAAAGGGAAGAAAATTCTGGGCAGGAGCGGCCTGGCATGCTGCCTGGCGCGCCTGCTCACTGCCTATGCCCAAAGAATTCTGGGCGAAGGCGGCCTGGCATGCCTGCTTGTTGCCTTTGCCACATAAAAAAATTTCATATTGGGCCTGGCATGCTAGTTGCCGCGCCTTATACTTTAATTCATGCCTGAGTGGTGTTTTGCGTTTTTCTACATATCTCGGGGCTTTTTCAAGTCCCAATACTCAAAAACTTCATCTCAACGCATTTCTTACCTTCCCGGCACCTTCAAAAGATCATCAATCCTCCAATTTACCTTTTCCTCTTGGATTTCCTTGTCAAAACACTCCCTGTACCTTTGCATAAACAATAAATCCTAGAACTAAGTTAGAAACAAAAATTTTAAAAGAAATGGATGGCATCCCATCAAGCGCCTTAGTTTTGGTCATGGCAGGACTCTTCTTTTTTGTATTTTTTACTTTATAATTCTTAACTATTACAATACATGAATGGGTTGCCTCCCATCAAGCGCCTTAGTTAATGTCGCGGCTTGACCAAGCTTAGCTTATTCATCTTCAAGGTGAAGCACGTCCTCCTTACGCTTCTTATCTTCACCAAAATAGTGCTTCAGTCATTGGCCATTCACAAAAAATTTAGTACCATCACCTTGATTCATGATTTCCACCGCACCATGAGAAGTTGTGTGACTTACCTCAAAAGGACCAGTCCACTTAGATCTTAGCTTACCCGGAAACAACCTAAGTCTAGAATTAAACAGTAGTACTAATTGGCCTGGCTCGAATGTGCGTTGGTGAATGTGCTTGTCGTTCCATCGCTTCATTTTCTCCTTATAAATCTTTGCATTTTCATACACATGAAAATGAAACTCTTCCAACTCATATAGTTGCCACAACCTCCTTTGACCAGACAACACCAGATCTAGGTTCAACTTCTTCACCGTCCAATATGCTCGGTGCTCAAGCTCAACCGGGAAGTGACATGCTTTCCCAAAGACAAGATGATATGGAGAATTCCCTATAGGTGTTTTATATACAGTTCTATAAGCCCAAAGAGCATCATCTAGCTTAAGCAACCAATCTTTTCTATGAGTATTCACAGTCTTTTGCAAGATTTGTTTTATCTCGTGATTAGACACTTCAACTTGGCCACTTGTTTGGGGATGATACGCTGTTGAAACCTTGTGTCTAACACCATATTTAGCCAACACACTCTTCACCCAATAATTTATGAAGTGTGAACCTCCATCGCTAATAATAGCTCTTGGAGTTCCAAACCTTGTGAAGATGTGTTTTTGAAGGAATTTCACCATAACCTTAGAATCATTCGTAGGAAGAGCAGCAACCTCTACCCACTTAGACACGTAATCCACTATTACAAGTATGTATTGATCCCCATTTGACTTTGGAAAAGAGCCCATAAAATCTATCCCCCACACATCAAAAATTTCAACTTCAAGGATATTAGTTAAAGGCATCTCGTGTCTTCTTGAGATCGCCCCCATACATTGGCACTGGTCACAACTTTTCACAAACTCATGTGCATCTTTAAATATAGAAGGCCAAAAGAAACCTGATTGTAGAATTTTGCGGGTTGTACATTCACCACCATGATGACCACCATAAGGTGATGCATGGAAACTCTCCAATACGTATTTCACCTCCGCATCTGGAATAAATCTTCTCACCACTTGATCGGGCCACTGCTTGAATAAATAAGGCTCATCCCAAATAGAAGAACATGCCTCATACGATAGCTTCTTCTTTTATTGAGGACTCGAATTAAGAGGAAATAGCCCACTCACCAATAGATTCACAATGTCCGCATACCATGGCAACTCGTCAACCTCTAATACTAGCAATTGCTTATCTAGAAATTCCTCACAGATACGCCCATCATCAGCTACATGTGTCGAGCTCTTAAATCTAGAAAGATGGTCGGCAATCTGATTTTCTGACCCCTTCCTATCTTTAATCTCCAAATGAAACTCTTGTAACAATAAAATCCATCTAATCAACCGCGGCTTAGCATCTTTTTTACTGAAAAAATAAGGTATGGGAGCATGATTTGTGTATACAATGACGCTAGTGCCCACCAAATATGATCTAAATTTATCAAAGGCATATACCAAAGCTAGCATCTCCTTTTCAGTCACCGCGTAATTCACTTGGGCTGCATCAAGCGTTTTACTCGCATAATAAATAGAGTGAACTACCTTGTTCTTCCGATGCCCAAGAGTCGCACCTACTGCAACATCACTCACGTCACACATGAGCTCAAATGGTAGATCCCAATCCGGAGCAATAAAGATGGGTGCTTTAACTAACTTCTTCTTCAAGATTTCGAATACCTCCACACACGACTCACAAAATACAAACTTAAAATCTTTCTCTAAGAGCGTGCACATGGGGCATGCAATCTTGGAGAAATCTTTAATGGACCTTCTGTAAAAGCCAGCATGTCCTAAGAAACTACGCACCCCTTTCACCGACACAGGTGAAGGCAATTTCTCGATAACCTCAATCTTTGCTCTATCAACTTTGAGCCCTTGCTTTGGCATTTTATGTCAAAGAACTATACCTTCCGTCACAAGAAAATGATATTTTTACCAATTGAGAACAAGATTAGTTTCTTCACACCGAGCAAAGACTCTATCTAGGTTTTACAAACATACATCGAAAGAGTTACCGAAGACCGAAAAATCATCCATAAAAATTTCCACGAACTCCTCCACCATGTCATAGAAAATTTCCATCATGCAACGCTGAAAGGTAGCTGGGGCATTGCACAATCCAAAGGGCATACGCTTGAAAGCATAAGTCCGTAAGGACATGTAAATGTAGTCTTCTCTTGATCTTGAGGATGTATAGCAATTTGATTATACCCAGAATATCCATCAAGAAATCAATAATATTCCTACCTGTCTAAAGCAATAATATTCCTACCTGTCTAATCGATCCAACATCTGATCAATAAAAGGGATAGGATAATGATCTTTCCTCGTGGCATTATTCAATTTTCGATAATCCATGCAAATACGTCACCCAATAACAGTTCTTGTAGGAATCAACCCATTATTGTCATTTGTGATTACCATCATACCACCATTTTTTAGGACACACTGTACTGGACTAACCCATGTACTGTCAGAGATAGGATAAAAAATGCCCGAATCTAACCACTTAATTACCTCTTTCCTTACCACTTCTTTCATTACTGGATTCAAGCATCGTTGGTGTTGCACACTCGGCTTATGCCCTTCCTCCATGTAAATTTTATGCATACACAAACCCGGATTAATACCATGGATGTCAGACATTTGCCATCTAATAGCCTTCTTCCTTCGTTTGTGTATCACCAATGCTGCATCGACTTGTTCCCTAGATAAATTTGCTGCAAGAATAATGGGAAGGGTCTCATTGGCACCTAAGAAAGCATATTGAATATGATATGGAAGTTCTTTCAATTCAAGCTTCGGAGCCTCCTCGATTGATGGCTTGGTGGAGGTCCGAGTGGACGATTTAAAGGTTCCCATCCATCCTTTTGGGTATAGATGCCCATAAGATCAAGGAGTTGCACTATTTCATTAGCTTCCGCATCACCAAAAATATCTTGCCTCATCAAAACTCTTTCCAAGGGATCTGTTGACAAAGTGTGGATGCTTTCAGCCGCTAAATCTATAGTCGTGATAGCTGAAAAATTCTCATAAATTTCTGGTAGCTTCAAAGCCCTATATACATCAAAGACCTCAACCTTATCATGAGCTTGCATAGTCAATTTCCTTGCTACTACATCAATGATCGTACCCCCTGTGGCCAGAAACGGACGCCCCAAAATAAATAGGACTTTCGGGTCAAGCTCAAAATTAAGCACCATAAAATCAACTAAAAAGATCAACGAACCCACTTGAACTAGAACATCCTCAACAATACCATCCGGTCTTGTCACGGATAGGTCTGCAAGCTACAAAATAATAGTAGTACGTTTAGGATGACCCAAACCTAACTCCTTGAAAATCGAAGTGGGCTTTAGATTAATACTAGCCCCCAAATCACACAACCCACGAGCACAGACACGATCTCCTAGAGTAATTTTTATAGTGAAGCTTTCGGGATCCTTCATCTTGGTGGGTAAATGGTTTTGAATGCGAGAGTTGCACTCCTCAGTAAGTACAACTGTGGCATACTCAGTCAATCTACTCTTGTTTTCCATAATATCCTTCACAAACTTAGCATACTTTGGAATACCCTACAAAATATCCATAAGTGGAAAATTAATGTGCGTTTAAGTAACTCAATGAACTTACTAAAGCATTCGTCCTCCTTCTTCTTCTTGAACTTCTGAGGAAAAAGAGGAGACAACTTTACACTTTGGACCACTTCTCATCTTTGGAGCTTTTGTCAGACTCAACTTGTTCGTTTTCAACCACAACTTCTTTCGGCTCCAATTCTTTTGCTGGTGGAACTGTATCCTCTAACTGCTTACCACTATGAGTAACAACAACACTTACCTGCCTCGAGTTAGGATAAGTATCACTTGGAAGACCTCTTTGAGGCCTTGTATTCTGTGTATTTGCTAACTAACCAATTTGTTTCTCCAAATTTTGAGTAGCCAACTGATTGTTCCTCACATCTGCTGCCAGCTTAGCTTGTTCCGCCATAATCTGCTTTAACATATCTTCCACGCTCATATTTTCTGGCTTAGCACCCATTTGATTACCTTGACCTTGCTGTTGGTTGTATTGTGGTGCATATCCTTAAGGCCTATACTGATTTTGATTACTTCCCCAAGATAAGTTCGGGTGACTTTTCCACCCAGCATTGTAAGTATTTACATAATTTTGTGCTCTACCTCCTCTTTGGGCATTACCCACAATGTTCATAGAATCCAGATTTGCATCGTACAACTCGCTGGTATGGTCCCCATTCCCGCATGCATCATACCCTACAGAACCATGTTGTTGTATTACATTTACGGGAGCTTGTTGTTGTCCCAAATTTAGACTGCTGAAGTGATTGTTCATCATATTTTACATGGCTGAAATTTGGGCAGATAATATTGTGACTGCATCCACCTCTAGTTTCCCAGCAACCTTCTTTGTGAAATTTCTAGAATTATCACCATGCCAATCTGGATTTCCCTGCGAAATATGATTCAACAAAGCATACAATTCATCATAAGTCTTCTCTAAAGCTTGTCCACCTGCAGTTGAATCAAGTAGAATTTTAGTGTTGGGGTCGAGAGCCTCAATAAAAGTATGCACCAACACTTCATTTGCTTGGTGGTGATGAGGGAAATCCCTCAACATGGTTTTGAATCTGTTCCAAGCTTGGTACATATTTTCATCATCTCTCTGTCTGAAACTCAATATCTCACTCCTCAGTTTTACTATCTTTCTAGACGGAAAGAACCTTATCAAGAATTTACGAGCAAGATCATCCCAAGTCGTGATAAAATTCGCCGGCTCTGCATCTAACCACTTCCTTGCTTCCCCCAATAGATAAAAGGGGAACAAAGTTAGTCTCACATAATCTAAAGACACACCCGCAGGAATATATGTGTCATTGATCTCCAAAAAATCTTGAATATACCTCTGCGTGTCCTCATGAGCAAGACCTGTAAACTATCCACTTGAGTGCAAGAGTTGCACCATGTTCTATTTAAGCTCAAATCTACCTCCCGTTGCCAATTTTTGAATACTGGAGGTAACATTAGTAGCGAGTGGGATTACCACGTCGCGAACTGTCCTAGCTGCCATAACTACCGGCTCACGTCTATTTCCTATTGGGTCCACAAGATCAACTGGATTTGCTGGATTCCTTAGGTGTTCCACTTGATCCTCAATTCTTATGGGATTACCCCGTATGCCTTCGACAACCAGTTCAAACTGCGAGATTGGGTAATCTGCAGCCTGTCTCCTCAATCTATAAAAGTATCTCTCAGGTTCTGACTATAGGGATACCAAATCTTTATTCTTTATCAGTGTTCAGATAAAGTAAACCTACAAAATAGGACAGCTAAGATCAAGTTCTCAACACTTAGCTAAAAATTAAAGTAAAAACGTCAAGAATTGAAATCTTTCTATTTGAAAATCCCCGACAACGGTGCCAAAAACTTGTTGCGACCCAGCTATACATGCAAGTGCACGTGATCATTCAAGTAATATAATGGCTCCTTTACAAGATCCAAATATCGAACCCAAGGGCCTTTCGTCAATAGAATCCAATTTTAGACGTCAACCAATAATTAAAAACTAGTGTTGCGAAAAGGACAAGAGATTTGTTACTAAAAATTAGATGATTGCGGAATATAAACTACTATCTTCGCTACCGTCACTTCAATTTTCACAAATATGATATAAAAGTCAATAAGAAGTAAATTTTCAAGGTCAAGGCACCCCGAACATCCTCTCTAGAGTATGAACAATACTGGTTTAAGCAATTTGAGTCATTTATGTTGGTTATTGATCATGAGGTTAATAATATGATTATATTTGTATCCAAACTATAACCTTCTATTAGAAATTGGAAACCTAACTATATCGTTGAGCGGGGATAGATTTAACCAATTCTAACGCCTTTAAGCTATCTTTCCGTATTTGAACAAGCGCTGGGCATTATGTACCTCTCGGTCCTAACAACATTTCAATCTCTTGGTACCTCTTCCTCAAGTAAAGATCACGCTCCTTATATTCCACGTTCTATCTCTCAATTCAAAATACATACTTATTGCTCTCAAAACTAAGGTAAACATGGATCAAAGTCGGCAATAAGGCATATAAATATGCCTTAGATTAGCCGACGGCACACTAAAATCGTACCTTTAATAACAGCATGAAGAATCTACCTCCGGTCTACCAGGTACAGCATATAAATGACCTCGCCCGCCACTTGGTTGGGCGTCTGACCTACCACCCATCCTACCTACCTGAGAACCTCCTCGAGATCCCTGGGTACCACCCCTGTGACCCTGAGCACCACCCCTTACTGGAGGTGGCACTGATCTGATCAGTTAAACACTCTGCATTACAGGCTGAGTCATCCCGCGCTGGGGACACTCTCTGGAGAAATGGCCAAATGCTCTACAAGTATAGCAAGGCCCAAAAACACCACTCGGACCAGAAGATCCGGCTGACCTAGAATAGCCACCAAGGCAAAAAGACCAAGAATGTGCACCACTTGGAAACTGGCCATTGCCCTGGCAACAAGAATCACTGAAACTAGACTGATCTCTATCAGAAATCTGAAGTGTTGCCTGAACAGGTCTACTGGAATGACTGTGGTGCTAATATGACTGGCGTGGAGGGTACCTACCCGGAGAACATCTGCCTCTAATAGTGTGGCCTCTTATCGTTGCCCCCTTGGGCCTCGCAAAACATCTTCTCCATAAAATGAGCATGATCAGAAACATCCACAAAAGATCAACCCACAACAACCAAACTCTGAGTGTACATGCGAATAAGAAGCCTCAATCCTCCAACAAAATACCAAATATGCTCATACTCGGTAGGTAAGATCGTTGTAGCATGTCTGGCCAACTCAGGGAACCGCTCCTCTTACTTTAGAACCCTACTATAACCCTATGAACTGATCTATCAAGTCCTCATGAAGACTGCGGGGCATATATTTCTCCAAGAAGACCTCGGAGAACTGAGTCCATGTCAAAGGGGGAGATCCAGCTGGTCTAGAATTAAGAAAACCTCTCCACAATGTCTACCAGCCAAGTCCAATTGACAAGTAGTGTAATTGACCCCACGATCCTCAATTAGGCCTAAATTACAGAGCCTAACCTCACAAGCAGGCGAGAACTAAAATGCATCCTCGTCTGGAGCCCCAATAAATCTTGAAGGAGTCAATCTCAGAAATCTACCCAACATCTTCTGCTCCTCAACAGACATAGCAGGCTGGGCGACTACCGATTGAGCAACTACTGGCGCTAGGGGAACCTAAAATCTGGGTGCCGCAGCTACAGGCTGCGTCCCTACATTCGTACCACTCTGATCCGCATATTGTGTACCATCAGACGGTGCACCACTAACTAATCCCAATAACTGGATCAAGACATCTCTGAGCAATGAAGAAGAACTAAACCCCGGTGGAGCCTAGGCTGCCCCCTAGCCCACCAATGCCTGGGGTGGCTGAACCTGTGGAGAAACCTCTGCCTCGGTAGCAATATGTGGATCTGACGAAGGCTCTCTATCCCGAGCCTTGGATGGGCCTGCAGCTCTAGCCAGGCTACGACCTCTGGGCCGACAACGGTCTCTAGCAGGTGCCCTAGCAGTGGGCTCGAGGTCACCATTACCCGTCGTCATAACTCGTGTCCTAGGCATATGCGAAAGAGTGAAACAAAAAGAACTTTAGAAACCAACACAGAATCGACGCACAAAATGAATGAAGAAAGTGAAGTCATCCTAAGAATGTCTTGTAGCCTCCCGAGATAAGATACGGGAACCTAGGCGCTCTGATACTAATTTGTCAAGACCCAATTTCTGAGTCATGATGACACCTACTACGTCCCATCAAAAGGTAAGCCAAACCGTAGCCCAAAATGATAAGTAATGGGCTAAATGGAGGAAGATAAAGAAATTACCGAAAAATAACATACACATAGATAAAATAGGGAGGGAGCAAAAGAATATCCCACGACCTAGTAAGGTCGGTACAAGAGCCACTAACCAAAAGAATAAGAGTACTAGTAGTATCGATATATAAATAATCTCGACTGTAAAGACTGTCCAAAATAAAGGAAGGAGAGGGGATCAGCTCTGGCTCCAAAAGCTCACCCTTTCTCTGAATCCTCTAAGCAAGCTGGCTGGAATGTCAACAACATCTGCTAGTACTCGGATCTGTACCAAAAAAGATGCAAAAGTGTAGTATGAGTACCAAAATAATGGGTACTCAGTAGACATCATCGGCCGACTGAGCTAAATCACAATAAAAGCATAATAAAATACTTGGATGTAAAATAAGTTAAAGGAAAGGGGAAAACCTGAGAACATGCCCTAGCACAGGTAAATAAATAAAGAAGTACGCGATACCAAAATTAAAGTAGCTACTACAACCCAACTAGGCCCCCATAAGCCTAGAGGGTACAAACAAGAGAAGTCTAATCCAAACGAACCCCCAAAAGCCTGATGGATGCAATCAAGGAATATACCACTACCATACTTATGAAACCTCCCATACCACAACTTACCAACTCGAACCGATACCATAATACCATGAAATAACCCATAAACACTGGACTTGAACTAGATTTCCCTCCTCATAACTCACCACAAGTATCGGACTCGAACTGGTAATTTAGTACCATAAATAGATAAAGTATGTCGGACTCGAACAGGTCTTTAAAGGCCATAAACTAATAGAATATGTCGGACCCAAACCTGTCTATAAATGCCATAAACCAATAGAATATACCAAACTTGAATCGGTCTTTAAATGCCATAAATCAATAGAATATGCCAGACTCGAACCGATCTTTAGATGCTATAAATCAATAGAATATGCCGAACTCAAAATGATTTTTAAATGCCATAAATTAATAGAATATGTCGGACTTGAACCGATCTTTAAAGGCCATAAACCAATAGAATATACCGAACTCGAACCGGTCTTTAAATGCCATAAACCAATAGAATATGTCGGACTCGAATCAGTCTTTAAGTGCCATAAATTAATAGAATATGTCAGACTTGAACCGAATTTAAATCAATAGAATATGCCGGACTCGAACCGGTCTTTAAATGCCATAAATCAATAGATTATTCCAGACTCGAACCAGTCTTTAAATAAGCTCAAGATCATTAACCTAGCCCCAAACTAGGTATATGCTATGTAGTCTAAGGCTCAAAACTAAGTATAATGTCGCCAAAGAAGGTCTCCTAAGTCTAAAAGGAGCCAAGTGCAATATCACAGCCCCAAAGCATCAATTTACTTAAGGGAAGGGTAAATGGGTCGATTCTACTTCCTAAACGGCCCTCAAATTGGCCAAATAATCCAAATTTTACTAACTAAGCAATCAATCATAAATTCCAACCCAAAACTAGCATAATATCATACTAATACCATAATAAAGCTCAATCTATAAGTAGGGTAAGCCTAGCCTACCTGGACACCGAAGAAAGCTTGATAAAGTTCACTAAAGTGGGGCCTTTACCTTTCGAGAAGCCTCCGCACGATGCCATGCTATCAAAATAACAATCTACTTATCAATACGAGAACAACACTACCCATATTGTATATAAATGCATCGAGTCTAAAATTGAGCTGAAAATCTCATGTGGGGCCCGCTTATGAAATCATAAGTTTGAAGCCGTCAAAACGTCCTTCAAGGCTCAAGGATCATTTACCCTTAATAATGGATAAATTCTGAGCATAATAACATTCAAAATCAACCCATTAATGAACTAGGGTTATAACTTTAAAACGGAGAATTTACAGATAAATTAATGAAAACTTACGATAATATTTGATGAGGAAACGTTCCCACTCACTCTGCAACTTACTCCGAACACCTGACCTTATCACTCTCTTAACTCTCTAGGGCATTTAATGGTGTTTGGAACTTGTGAAAAATGAAGAAAATTGGGTTTGGCATGTATATATACTGCCAGGGGTCCCTTCATTGCCAATACGGGGACCCCGTCTTGAACGCAACCCTGGACCAGAAGGACCCTTCGCCAATGTGACCAATCGACCGCGAACGCGAAAGATAAAGCTGAGCCGGCCAGGCTTTCCCTTCGCAAATGCGAAGGACAGCTCACCAACGTGATGGCCTAAAGACTTGGCATTCGTGAACGCAAAGGCCATTCTTGGCCTGCACCAGTTGATGCTGCATTAGCTGGACTTGGCAATTGCCAAGTTTTTGATTGGGCCCTCGGGATTCATTCAGAATACCGTGAACGCAAAAGAACTCTGCTACTCTATCAAATTTGATATTTCGGACTCAACAATACAATTAAAATTTCCATCCGGGGTTTTTTCAATGAAATATGGGTCCCACACCCAAATGGTTGTTTTAACTAATTTCTACCCAATAGCCCAAAATAAGTCTGAAAGCCTCGGGACCCGAACCAAAGGTCCTCTTAACCTAAAATCAACGTTACAGATCTGATGGAACAATAGGAATTGGTATACCAGGCCGTCTACCTAATGTTTAGGCCCAGTAGCCAAATATGAAAAATGTCGATTTCAAAACAGGAAAATGGCTCTAAAAAACAAACGAACTACTCGGTAACCAAACTATCAGTTCCAACAAGTCATAAATGACTTGGGGCAGCTATAGGAAATCTCTAAATGCCAAAATAATGTGGAGAAGTAGAAAATGACCTGGAAGGTCATTACCTTATATTGCGTGTAGTTATTTGCGTAGTAGTCAAAAGCTAATTGTATGTATACAAGTATATTGAATACATTGATATCATACGATCGAGGTAATAATAATATATTGTTGGGGTTATAATAATGTAAGGTAAATAATCGATAATTCATTAGAGTATAAGGAAGACGATGTATTATGGGGTAATATACTCGTGCATGTGATCTATATGTATATCTCGTGAAGTGATGTACATAGTAGTCAAAAGATAACTGAATCTATCTAACTATATTGAATACGTTGATATCATACGATTGAGATAATACTATAATGTTGAAGTTATAATAATGTACGCTAAATTAACCGATAATTCATCAGAGTATATATGAAATACGTTGTATTATAGGGTAATATACTCATGTATGTGATGTATATAGTATGTATTTAGAACTTGATAGTAGATAGAGTGTGTGTGTGTATATACGTATATCTTGTGTATTGATGTACGTAGTAGTCAAAAGCAAGTTAAGTGAATCTATCCAAGTATTTTGAATAACACGTTGATATCATACAATCGCCGTAATAATATATATACTATTGAAGTTATTATAATGTAAGCTAATTAATCAATAATTCATCAGAGTATACATGAAATTTATTGTATTATAGGGTAATATACTCGTGTATGTAATGTATATAGTACATATTTTGAACCTGATAGTCGATAGAGAGTGACGTGTGTGTATATACGTATATCTCATGTAGTGATGTACGTAGTAGTTAAAAACAAGCTAAGTGAATCTATCCAAGTATTTTGAATAACGTGTTGATATCATACGATTAACTTAATAATATATATACTATTGAAGCTATATAATGTAAGCTAATTAATCAATAATTCATCAGAGTATATATGAAATTTATTGTATTATGGGGTAATATACTGGTGTATGTAATGTATACAATACATATTTTGAACCTGATAGTCGATTGGGTGTGTGTATATACGTATATCTCGTATAGTGATGTACGTAGTAGTCAAAAGTAAGCTAAGTGAATCTATCCAAATATTTTGAATAACACGTTGATATCATACGATCCACATAATAATATATGTACTGTTGAAGTTATAATAATGTAAGCTAATTAATCGATAATTCATCAGAGTATATATGAAATACGTTATATTAAAGGGTAATATACTCGTGTATGTAATGTATACAGTACGTATTTTGAACCTGATAGCCAGTCGATATTTATATATATGTATATCTTGTGTAGTGATATATATACGTAGTAGTCAAAAGCAAGCAAACTGAATCTATCCAAGTATTTTGAATAACACATTGATATCATACGATCGAAGTAATAATATACTTTTGAAGTTAATAATAAAGTAAGCTAATTAATCGATAATTCATCAGATTATATATGAAATATGCTGTATTACGAGGTATATAATACGTATTCAAAAGCTAACTAACCAAAAAATTTATCCTAATATATGAAATACATTGATATTGCTATACAATTGTATTTCTCAAATTGTTTTCCCACACCCGACCCAGCCCAACTACCGCCTGACCCGATCGGCCCATCACCCTTATAACCCCTTTCCTAATTCCTACTCGATACACATTGAACAACCCATACATCGACAATGAACTAAACCACATCGACAGAAACAACGAACCAACACCGTTCCCAATAACCTCTATTCGCAGGTCTCCGACCGACCACCGGCAGCAGCAGCAGCTTCGTTCAAAAAAACAACACCGACAATAACAACAACATTGATAGTAGCAGCTGCAACGACAACAGCTCCGACCGCCTGTTCGCACGTCTCCCACCAATGACACATCAGCAGCAACAGCTCTATTCATCAACGCAGTAGCTCCGTCGTATTTGAAAAGGTTCATCGCAACTCCGTTGATTTGCCTATTATTGCTTTAATAATTAGTTACATTATTGATTTTCCTAGTTGATTTAGGTACTGATTAGGCATTAAATGACATTTTTTACTTTAGATTTGGATTAGATATTTGCAAAGAGGCATATCATAAGGAAGGAGCAATTTTTGTAAAAGCAATTTTTGAACATTAGTTTACTTGAACGTAAGTTGATTTCTCTCTATTTTCTTATATTGAAGTCTTTAAATATAGTGTTATGGTGGGATTATTTGCTGTAGACGGCTTTGAAAGCCATAGGTTTTGTGATGATTATATGGTGTGGGAGGGATAATGCGACGCCTCTACTTATTTGCTTTATTAAATTAGTTGAACTATTTGACTTGTACTAGAATTGAAAATATGTACAAGTGACTTGAAAATGGTTAAATGTAGTGACTTGAACTAGTGAACTTGTGACTTAAAAATGGTCAAGTATTCTCACTTGAAAATGTGAACTTGTGCTTTGAAAATGTGAAAGTGTAGTTACTTGAAAATGTGAAGTTGTGATTTGAAAATGGTTAAGTGTAGTTACTTGAAAATGTGAACTTGTGATTTGAACATGGTTAAGTATAGTGACTTGAAAATGTGAACTTTTGATTTGAAAATGGTTAAGAGTGGTCACTTGAAATGTGTGCTAGTTACTTGAAAATGGTTAAGTGTAGTCATTTCAAAATGTGAACTAGGGACTTCCAAATGGTTAAGTGTTGTGACTTGAAAATGTGAACTTGTGCTTTGAAAATAGTTAAGTGCAGTCACTTGAAAATGGTTAAGTGTAGTGACTTTCAATGTTTATTAGTCACTTGAAATTGGTTAAGTGTAGTGACTTAAAATGTGTATTAGTTACTTGAAAATGGTTAAGTGTAGTGACTTGAAATGTGAACTAGTTACTTGAAAATGGTTAAGTGTAGTGACTTGAAATGTGTATTAGTTACTTGGAAATGGTTATTTGTAGTGACTTAAAATGTGTATTAGTTACTTGAAAATGGTTAAGTGTAGTGACTTGAAATGTGTATTAGTTATTTGAAAATGGTTAAGTGTTGTCACTTGAAATGTGAACTACTTACTTGAAAATGGTTAAGTGTAGTGACTTGAAATGTGTTTTAGTTACTTGAAAATGGTTAAGTGAAGTGACTTGAAATGTGTTTTAGTTACTTGAAAATGGTTAAGTGTAGTCACTTGAAATGTGTATTAGTTACTTGAAAATGGTTAAGCGTAGTCACTTGAAATGTGAACTAGTTACTTGAAAATGGTTAAGTGTAGTGACTTCAAATGTGTATTAGTTACTTGAAATTATTTAAGTGTAGTCACTTGAAATGTGAACTAGTTACTTGAAAATGGTTAAGTGGGTTGACTTCAAATATGTATTAGCTACTTGAAATTGGTTAAGTGTATTTATTTGAAATATATAATTTTGATTTGAAAATGGATAAGGTAATGACTTTAATTAAGATTGTGATTGCTTGTGTAGATGAAATCTTATCATAGATGGATATATCAATGAAATAATGATAATAGAGTGGGTATGAGGGAGGGATATACAGAAGGTTTCAATCGATTTATTGAACATTCCAAGACACTTGATGATTGGTCAATTTTTGGATTGATTCGTTGTCCTTGTGTAAAATGTGATGGTACATGCATTCTAAAAAAAGGTGTTGTGAGGAATCATCTTTATAGAAAGGGGTTTCATGAAGACTATTTAAGATTGAATACTAGTCATGGAGAAGTTGGGAAAAATAACTTTGTTGTTGGTAAAAGTAGTAGGTCTGCGGGGTATAATAACTATCAAGATAGTAGGATTTCAGAAATGATGCATGATGCTTTGGGTTGAATTCATGGAAAATGTAGAAGATGTTCCCAATGTAGAAACACATCATTTTTATGAAGAATTGTGTGCTGCTAGTCATCCTTTGTTTGACGGGAGGTCGCACTCTCAATTGTCTGTTGTTGTTAGATTATTAAGTATCAAATCTGATTGGAAAGTTTCTGAACGAGGAATGGGCTCTATGATAGACCTTATTAAAGAGTTATTTGACCCTGCTTTAGAGGTTCCTAATTCTTTCTATAAGGCAAAATGACTGGTGTCTAAGTTAGGTCTCTCGTCTATTAGAATTGATTGTTGTGAAAATAGTTGCATGTTATACTTTAAGGAGGATGCTGAACTAGAGTCTTGTAAGTTTTGTCAATACCCTCACTATAAACGTGGTTGTACAGGAAATAAAATTTCTATTAAGGAGATGCATTATTTACCTCTTATACCAAGGTTGAAGAGGTTGTTTGCATCAAATAGCTCAGCTCCCCATATGAGATGGCACAATGAAAATAGAAGGCCCCCTGGTGTCATGTGTCATCCGTCTGATAGATAGGTTTGGAAGCATTTTGATGCAATTTATCCAGATTTTACAGCTGAACCACGAAATATTAGGTTGGGGTTGTGTGTGGATGGTTTCTCACCTTTTTCAGTTGGTGCTGCACCATATTCATGTTGGCATGTGCTTATCACACTGTATAATCTTCCTCCTGAAATGTTGATGACTAGTCCATATATATTTCTGAATTGTGTTGTTCCTGGCCCGCGTAATCTAAAAAGTGGGATAGATGTTTACTTGCAACCTATAATTAATGAGCTGCAATTATTATGGCATGAGGGGGTTGAAACTTGGGACATTTCACTTAAATAGAATTTCAATTTGCGTGCTTATCTAATGTGGACTATTAATGATTTCCCTGCTTATGGAATGTTGTCTGGGTGGATGACAGCTAGAAAGTTAGCTTGTCCATACTGCATGGAAAATACAAGATCATTCACATTGAAATATGGCCAAAAAAATTCATAGTTTGATTGTCACCATTGTTTCTTGCCACCTGATAATGAGTTTAGAAGACTAAAGAATGCATTTAGAAATAATAGAACAGAACCTGATGGTCCACCTCCAAGATTAAGTAGTCATGACACTTGGGAGAGAGTTCAAAATTTTCCAAAGGTTAGAGAGGAACCAATATATAAGTTGGATGGGTATGGCGTTTCACATAATTGGACTAAGCAGAGCATATTCTAGGAGTTAGAATATTGGCCAGATAATTTACTTAGACATAATATTGATGTCATGCATACTGAAAAGAACTATTTTGATAACTTGTTTAACATAGTTATGGATGTGACTGACAAGACAAAGGATAATCCTAAGGCTAGACTTGATTTACCATAATATTGCAAGTGCAGGGAATTGCACTTGCAGGAGGGGACCAATAGAAATTTGCTTAAGCCCAAGGCTAGTTATACATTCAAGTTGGACCAAAAATGGAAAATATGTGAGTGGATCCAAATTTTAAAGATGTCGGATGGATATGCCTTGAATTTGGGAAAACGGGTTGATATGAAACATGGAATCTTACATGGAATGAAAAGTCATGATTGTCACGTTTTCATGGAACAGTTACTTCCGATTGTTTTTATTGGTTTGCCTGAAAACAGATGGAAACTAATAGCAGAGATCAGCTTGTTCTTCAAAGACTTATGTTCCACCACATTAAAAGAAGAAAATTTGATTCAAATGGAAGGTAATATTGTTGTTATCACCAACAAGTTGAAGAAGATTTTTCCACCTGGGTTGTTCGATGTGATGGAACATCTTCCCATATACCTTATCTAAGAAGCCCAGCTAGGCGGTCCAGTTCAAACTAGGTGGATGTATTCAGGCGAACGATAAGCAAGTGCAACACATTTAATTTATTTCTTAATTGTTTAAGTATATATCTATTTTTATATATTAGATACCTAACGTAAAATTATATAGGATCATTGGGAAATTTAAAAAGAGTCTTAAACATAAATATAGGGTTGAAGGCTCTATAGTTGCAGCGTACCTTGCTAGAGAAATATCATAATTTTGTTCTTACTATTTTGGTGATTAAGTCAGTTGTTTGAGAAACATATCGAATCGACACCAGGATGATGAGAATAAGTCATATCTGCAACCAATATCAATCTTCAATCAATTAGGTAGTAGGGCAAAAAAGCGCAATTTTTGCCGTCTTACTGCCACAGAGCACAAATCAGCAACATTGTATGTCTTGCTGAATTTCCCAAAAGTTGAGACCTTTTAAAGTAAGGATATTAAATATTTACAAATCAAATTTAATTACTCGTTTCACTAAGAAAACTAATTGTGTTTGTATTGTGAATCTTCAGTTCATTTAAGGCTCAATTCCACCCAAATCAAGTGTATGAGTCATTTGCAACATGATATACATATCAAGTATGTAATTGTAATAATAACACAACAAATTTAAAGCGTTTATGAATTCTTAAACTAACCATAATATATATATATATATATATATATATATATATATATACAGAGAGAGAGAGAGAGAGAGAGGGGTATTCTATTCACCAAATGCGACCACATATAATCAATTCTTGAAGGATATTACTTTTGGACCAGTTGAAGTTAGTACAATGTCCCATTATACAGTTAATGGGTTTAAATTTTCCACCGAGGAACACTCCAAAACAAGAAAAACAAACAATAGTGGTGTTTGGGTTAAGGGTGATGATGATGTTGATTACTTTGGCGTCATACAAGAGATTTTAGCTATAGAGTATGGTGGTTATCCTGTTAAAAAGATAGTACTCTTTCAATGTAAGTGGTTCGATCCAAGCATAAAAGGCACAAAAGTACTTAAGGAGTATAACATCATTGAAGTCAAACACACTAGGACATATCCTGCTTACGATCCTTTTGTTCTGGCACAAAATGCTAAGCAAGGGTACTATGCTCCTTATCCATTACGCAGTGGGTTGTAATCAAAACCAAGCCTAAGGGGCAGGTGGAAGTTGAGAATGTGTTGGAGACTGCATATCAAAATGAAATGCAGACTGATCACCAATTAGTGGACACTAACTTAGTGGATAATTTGAACCATCCAGAAAACATTTTCGAAGAAGTTAGTATAGAAGAGGCTGAATGGGTAGAAGAGGAGGAAACTTCTGAAGAGGGTGAATGGTTTAATGGAGAATCTTCTGGAGAGGAGGACTATTGATGTCTGCATGCTTTGTAGTACTTACCTTTCATTTTTTTTTTTTTGGAAGTTTGTTGTGTAATAGCCTTAGTAAGATCTGTAAATGAATCAAACTCTTTTACATATTGAAATTCTGTGTTGAATGTATGAAATGTTTATTTTAATCTTGAAAAAGAATTGGTATTCTGTGTTTAAGTTTTGTTTAGTTTACTTATTAATTGATTGATTAATGAATTTCACAATCTTAACAAAATAATATTTGGCCAACTGTTTTGTCTTCAAATAATTTAGCTGGTAGGTAAGGGTAACAAGGGTAAGCAAAAAGTTGACACTAGTAAACCAAAAAGGAAAAGGGTACCACCACCTTATAGATGACCCACGGGAATTCATATATCTGAGGGCCGGTCAGATGACATTCCAACACGACCCTCTCATTCTAGGTCGTCGCATTATTCATATAGTGCTCCTACGTATGTGGGTCCACTACATGGCCCTACTGAGACTCATCCCGTCCCCATCGCTGTGCCACCACCTTCACAGTACTACCAGATGATCGATGTACTTAAACTCATCTAACATCGCCTGTGCTACCATCTACTAGCAGTTAGCCAGGGAATCATAATGGTTCTACTGGATCAATTGGGCTGACCGATCTTCGTCTGAGAGACACCACCCTCAGTACTTCAGCTACACCCACGACAGCGCACTCAGGAGCACCTGCTCCATATCTAGGATGGAGATATGCTAGTCGGAGGGAGTACATTATACCATATGGAAAAGGGTATGATTTCAATATATAATAATTTTATTTATTTTTCATTTACTATATTTTGCTCTATGATATTAATGTTTGATCTTGTATTACAGATTTAAGCTCGATAATAGAATTGTCAAAATTGTCCACAAATGTATTCGTCGCAACTACAAAGGTTATTGGACAAGTTGGCAAAAGATTCCAGAATTTTATCGAGAGAAAATGTTCGAAGAATTTCAGGCTTAGCATTTCTCACCAAACTTTTTAATTTTTCGTTGATGCCTTCTTATTTACCTTGTACTAACTAACTCAACATTACTCTTCTACTGTTATTTAAATTAGTCTAGTGATAGATATTTGATCCTTTTACTTGTTAGATGAAATTTATTTCACCATCTTTGTCATTAATCAAGAGAACTAATATTGGAGTCTAATGACGTACTGTGAAAGTGGAGTCTCCTGTTTATTTTAGATGTTTAAGGTCTTTAGGGAATTAAACTTTTTTAATATAGACTTGTAATAACTAATAATAAGTACTATTATTTTTACTGTAGAAATATTTCTGGTATGATCCAGCGGACCATTATGCTATAAAGAGGAATTTTTTTAGGAGAGCCAGACTTAGATTTAATGGTCTATTGGAGTATGCAAGAAATAATTAGAAAATGCCAAAGTTTATTGGGGCAGATATGTGGCAAGATTTCCTTCGCTATTGGAGTAGCGAAGAATTTAAGAAGGTGAGTGAAAAAGGAAAGAAAGTCAGAGCCTCTAAGAAGGGTGTCTCTCTACACACTGCGAGAGCTGTCAGTCAGATTGTTCTGGAGGATAAAATGGTACGTAACTTTTACCAATTTAAATGTTTATTTCTATTTCAAATATTTTTATTTTTGAAGATTAATAATTTATCATATGCATGAAAAAAAGTTGGGTAGAAAGGTATCTCAGGGTAAGTTATTTGTGGAGACTCACATAAAAAAGAAAAAGAACCCAACGGATGAAGATAGGTGGGTAGAGCCACGTGCTAAATAAACCCATGTAAGAACTACATTCGTACTTATAATTTTTTATTACTGAATTTGATAATATTTAAGTTTGAATAATTTAGTATCTTTTTATTACTAATGTTTCACTTTACTTTAAATATAGGACAAATATATGCTGAAGATTAGTGAGTTACGTGCGACTCATTCCCCAAAAAGTCAAGGTAACCCACTAACTCAAGAAGTAGAGAAAAAGTGCTGGCAAGAGAGTTCGGGTTCACCCGTTAGGGTAATGTCTACGGATACTCAAGAAAATACTTTACGGAGAATATTACCTCTTTGTATTGTGGATCCTCCTCTACCCCACCAGTTGATAGAGAAACCATTATTTTGTTACAAAATACGGTTGCTCAGCTCACTAGTCAAATGGCTGCAGAGGCTGAGAGGACGAGGAAGAGAGAGGAGGAAAATGCTGAGAGGACGAAGAAGAGAGAGGAGGAAATGGCTATGTAAATGAAAATGTTGCAGGAGCAGATTAATAGTTTTCGTCATACTCCATAGATACTTCCTTCGTATCCCGGTGATGCACCTCGGGCTGCAAGAGGCCTAAGCTCACTTGATGATTACACTACAGAGGAGGATGAGGATTTTGATGATGATGAGGATGAGGTTGAGGATGATGGGGATGAGGATGACTTTTAGTTTATTTTTGATTTGTAAACTTTGATATTTGGATGTTTTGATTTTGATATTTGAATGTTTAAGGAGATGTTTTAATATTTCTAAATTGGTGGGTTATTTTGTATTAGCAGGTTTTATATTGGAAATGCAGCATATATGCAATAATTGTTTTTACAAAATTTCCAGAAAAACCAATTACTAGTGGTCGGTTTTTCTGGAAAAGTGGTCGGTTTTGATAAAAATTACTAGAAAAACCGACCACAAGTGGTCGATTTTTTAAAAGAATATTTAAACATTAAATAAAACCGACGTGGTCGGTTTTATTAAAAAAAATTAAATATCTTTTTACAAAAATAGACCACTTGTGGTCTGTATACTAAATAAAAAAAACTATATAAATATAAAAATGACCACTCATTGTGGTCGGATTTTTTTTTAATATAAAAAAACTTATTATAAATATTTTTATTTATAATATAATTAATATTGATATATAAATAAATAAATTTTTTTGGAAAAACCGACCACGTGTGGTCGGTTTTGGAAAAGCTTCTACTATCTTACCGACCACACTTTGTGGTCGGTTTTTGGTCAGAAAAATAGGAAAACCAACCACTTGTGGTCGCTTTAGGTGGTCGATTTTCTTGTTTATTTTAGTAGTGGAAACATTTCTTTGTCGTCGGAAAATTCATTTTCACCGGATAAAATGGTGGCTAACAATGACCATCTCCTTCTTTATTTTTCTTTTTATTGTGTGTTACCTTTTCGTCAATTTCATTGAAAAAATCAAACACTGATAGTGAAACTCACTACGTGTGCATGTTAAAGAAGCATTTCTTTGTCGTCAGAAAATTTATTTTGACCGGATAAAATAGTGGCTAACAAAATAATGCATTATTGGGTCCTATTTGATGCATCATTTGATTCATTGAGGACGGAGAGAGAAAAAAATATTTCTGGTTGAAAAAGCTTCTTCAATGGCTATCAATGGTGTTTTTGGGGAAGATGGTAAGATGGATTTAATTAATAAAGAAGAGAAATCAAATTGATAATGCCATGTGGCTTTTTTACACTGGTTTGGGGTTTTATTTTTACTTGTTCATGCGCCCTATCAATGTGAGAACACAACTGGTGAGAAAATTGGTCAAATGGTCTATTTACAATGATCGTTACAACTTTTGTGGGGTAATAGATCGCCCGCAAAGTTAAAGTGTCTTTTAGCGAATTCGGGACAAGTTCAGTGGTCATTGTATATTTTTTCTCTTTTTTTAAAAAAAAAATGAATTGAGTTTTATGAGTATCGATGTTTTGTATTATTAGATTTTTAGAATTCAGCTAATTTATATAGTTAGCCAATTTTTTTAATGGCATTTCAAATATCTATTTGTGTTCTTATTTTTGTGCCTTTTATTTACTGTTAGTATTTGTTTTTATCACTGTTTATGGGCGGCTTAAAAGTGATACTGCAATGACATAAAGTTTTGTTGAAATGACATAAAAAAAATTGATAAAAATTGCTCAGCACTTTTAGCTGGTCAATTTTCTTTTTAGCCAATTTGTATAGTCAATTAGTAATTAAATGTAACACCCCGTACCTTCGCAACCCAATGTGACGACGTTGAACAATGGTTACTTCAGTGTCGAGATGCCATGAGTATGTAATTTGTAATGTTAGTGATGAGAAAAATTGAAATTTGGCTTTGTACATGTGATTAACCTTGCGTAGGAGGTATTTTGGGATTTTCGTGAAGTAGTTGTGGGTTTCAAAACGATTCTAATAGGACCTCTAAACAAAGTATATTAAGGCTAAGAAGTAAGTTAAAGAATAGAACTTGAAGTATCTAACCAAACCCGCGAAGAAAAGTCAAAAAACAAAATTTTCGAAAAAACTAAGGCCCAGGCTAACCAGAGGGCGTACCAGGCCACTCTGGGCCAAATTTTTGTGCCTAGAGGCAGCAAGCTGGCGTGCCAGGATGGATTTTTCAATTTTTCGAAAGTTGGAAATTTTCTAAGTCCCAAGGGTACCCGGGGTCGTACCGAGCCGATTTTTGTCACGTTTCTTCTACAACCACGAGTATATACATGAAATGAATGAAATATTATATTGGTATGATAAAATTACTCGAGAACGAATTTGGCATCGAAATGATGATTTTACCCTTTTGGTCAAAATAGGCCATACGTGGCTAGAATCGCTTGCTTTTCGGATTGAGGCTACAAATATAAATCTCGTGAGTGGGAATATCATTGTAAAGCGTATATAATGGATAACACATTGATTTTAGTGAGTTAAGATGATATGGGCTATTGGGCCTAATTTGAGACCAAAATAAACAAAACATGAAAGGCCCAATGGGTCAAAAGGACCCATTCTTGCCTTGACTTGTCAATGTTGGAATTAATGGCTAAGGATGACTTTAAGAGGCTATAAAAGGTGGCCAATAAATCATATTTTTAATCTCAAAGGGGCACATGCCATTCTAGACATTTCTACAACATTTCCACAAGACCTTTCTCAAGCTCTTCAAACCCTAAGGCATTTTTGGACAAGATCATCATCTTCCAAGCTTGGGTAAGTGATTATTCTTGTACTCTAATATATTATAAGCATGAAATATTATGTAAATCATGTTGGTTATGCTTGGAAGTGTTGTACATGGCACTTTTGGTTTTTGGTTAAAAAGATGTGTTATCCATGGGATTGTAACTTGAATTATGACTTGTGCTTTTGATGAAAGAGCATGGTATGGATGAAATAACAACATGTATGGTGTTATTATGGTCCTAAACTTGTTATTTTCTATAAGTGTAAATTATGGGATTTTGACCGATTTGTTGTTGTGAGGTGTATTGAAGTAAATTGATGGCATAATTGTGATGTTATGATGATGGAGAGTGGAAAGTATGAACTTGGTGTGACATGCTCTTGGTTATCATGTATTGGTCAATGTATGTAATATTGTGGGATTATTGGTATAATAATTTCATAAATGGTATTGTCAAGGGGGAGATGACATGTTAAAGCCAAACATATAACTCATTGTTATTGTATGTCATTGTAAGGTAGTTGGTGGTTAATGTTGGTTCCGTTATGTACTGTGATGTAGAGTGAAACATAAGGAAGGATCGGGACTATTGTATGCACGTCTAAGATTGTATATTTGTATTGAGAAGACAAGGTATGTAAGGTTCCTTTTTTCGTATCCTTCTGCAACATGTTGTTCACCTTGACATTGGACTTGTTTCAATTCCGAGAGGCTTGAAGTATATCAATTCAGGTTGACATATATTGTTATTCATATGTGTCTTATTCTTAGATGAATGATGATTCACTTATCTCTTAGTCATTGACTAAAGTCCTAAAGATGTCATAACGTTGTAATTCCTAAAAGAACTATCTCAAGAGGGTAACAATGTAAGGGAACCTAGTTATTCTTGAAAAGCATTTTTCAATCATGTCATGTTCCAAAGCCCTATAGTATGATGATTATCCTTGTACCAATCTTTCATAAGTAGAAGTACCAATCTCGCAAGAGTAATAAGAGAGATGACGATCTCGTGAAGGAAAGGAGTGAAGTGAGATATGTATATAAGTGTAAGCTTTAATGTCATAATCTCTAATGTGTCACTCTCATAACTACGTAAAAGGGATAAGATTGTAAAGAGGTAATGGGCATGGTTACTATATGTTTCAGTAAGTATGGATCACATTCTAGAGGGTATAAGTTCAATATGGAATAATCCTAATATTATGCTTTGTTATTTATTATAGCCCACCAAAGGTGGAGGTCCGGTATCATCCTTACTTATATAAGATCTCATAAGAATAGTAAAGGAGGTAAAGTGCGAGCTAATATATCTGTCCTTCACAAGTTAAGGTGTTAATCTCATGAAGTATAAGAGTGAGGTAACGTATATTTGTGTTTCAAATAGTGTCATGATCCTTAATGTACCAATCTCTTATAAGTTAATATATTAATCTCTCCCATGTATGTTACCCCACCATGAGAGTGGATGTATGTTGCCCCACCATGAGAGTGGATGTATGTTGCCCCACCATGAGAATGGATGTATATTACCCCACCATGAGAGTTGATGTATGTTATCCCACCATGAGTGTGGATGTATGTTGCCCCACCATGAGAGTGGATGTATGTTGCCCCACCATGAGAGTGGATGTACGTTACCCTACCATGAGAGTGGATGTATATTACCCCACCATGAGAGTGGATGTATGTTATCCCACCATGAGAGTGGATGTACGTTACCCCACCATGAGAGTGGATGTACGTTACCCCACCATGAGAGTGGATGTATGTTCCCCCACCATAGAGTGGATGTATGTTCTCCCACCATAGAGTGGATGTACGTTAATAGAGTGGATGTACGTTAATAGAGTAGATGTATGTTATATTATTACCCCACCACTAGAGTGGATGTATGTGGATGAGTGTTATTCTTTTACAACCTGCTAACCAAGTAGATGAACAATAGTGGTAATGAACCTAGAAGCAAGAAAGAATCTCTTGCATATAGAAGAATCTAGTAAAGGCAAGTCTCTTGAGTGAAGGTAATTTTCCCTTGAAGGAGAGTAATTATAAAAGATATTAGATAAGATGATGGTTTATCCGTATTGACTATTCTCTCATATTTTTATTCGATTGACATTTTCATGTATGATGCTATTTCTTATGAGCCTTACATACTCAGTACATTCTTCGTACTGACCCCCTCGAGGGAACTTACCTTACATGTTGCAGGTGCAGGCATTAGTAGACCTCCTCTGTAGACTGGGGATCATTTGTAGAGATTTGGTGAGCTCCACTTGATTCGGAGCTTTCTGAGTCATAGTTGTATACTCGTTTTGATGTTGTAAATGTTGTATAAAGCGGGGACTTGTACCGACCTTAAGTTGGTCTTGTAGATGCATCTGTTAAAGGCTTTTGTAGACATTTGTGGGTATATGAATGTAAGATATGTACGTTCAGTTCGACGTAATGGCTCCAACGGCCAAGTTTGGTATATATATTTATGGCATATGTTTCCATATTCATGTCTTCCGCATAGTTGCATGAATTATAATAATATTCATACGAGGTTACGCATACAAAGGTTCATGAGCAAAGATTGATTTTTTCGGGCCATATCGGCTTCGGGTGCCAGTCCGGCCCGAATGGGAGTTCGGGTCGTGACATTAAAAAAGTTATGGATAAAGGTAAAATAAAAAGGTAGATATTATATTTTTAGTGGGTCGGGTCATTAAATGGTTTAAATGGATATCTTTTTATTTTTTAAACTTTTGATTTTAAGTAAAAATTCAATGTAAGCAAATTTTAATGAAAACATTAATTAAATAGGATGAGTGACTTTGTAAGTAAAACACTTATAGTTGAGTGACTTTTGAAGTAAAAATCAAAGTTGAGTGACTTTCTGAGTAAAACAGTTATAGTTCAGTGACTTTTGGAGTAAAGACCAAAGTTGAGTGACTTTCTGAGAAAAAAGTCCATAGTTGAATTATCATTTGAGTTATTAACTCGACAATTTTATTATAAAATTTATCAATGTGAACAAAATTTGTAAAGGACATAATGATCCGTCATAATTCAGTTACAAATTTGTGAGGAAATCATAGTTTGTCACAATTCTATCACAAACTTATGGCAAAATAAAAATTTATTATGATTTTATCAGAAATTTGTGACTGACTTGTGCTTCCATCACAAAATCGTGTAAGTCCGTAAAGAAAACGAAACATAATTAATTGTGAACATTTGTGAATAAGTGTGTTCATATTTTTTTTTCTTTATCTCTTTTAGTCATGTTTATGTCAATGGTGTTTTCTTCAAGATGCATTTTTGTTTTTCTCATTGTTGGAAATAATAATTCAAAGTTGGAGTAGGAATCCTTAGTTGTTTAGGATTTAATTTTTGGTATTTATTTAATTCATGTCTAATTAGGATTAGGATTATAATTTGTTTGTCCTAATTCATATAGGAATAGATTTTTTTTAATCCTAGTTTAATTTGATTTATAGCATTATAAATAGAAATCATTATAAATAGGGTGCTCTGTCACATATTTTTTGTAAGGAGAATAAGGAGTATTATTTGAGTTTATTGAATAAAAGATTTTCCTTCAAATTGGTATCAGAGCTTGTGTAAGATCTTGTTAGAGCTTCGTGTGAGATCAAACATATAAAAAAATTATGGATATTCCATATTTACCTGATTGTCCTGTTTTTGAGTTCGATGGAAAAAATTTTGAGAGTTGGTATCAACAGATGAAGAATTTTTTCAAGGCTAATGGATTATGGTCCATTATTGAGAATGGATTTGTAGAGCCCCCGAAAGGCACAACATTAATGGGTGAAGCAGCTATTCAATTGGAGAAAAATAGATAATTGAATTATAAGGTACGATACTATATTGACTGGAAGGTTGAATTGTATGTATCCATCAAACTTTTATATGTAGAATCAACAAAGGAAGCTTGGAAAATTTTAGTGAAATGTAACACCCCGTACCTTTTCGACCCTACGTGGTTGCCTTAACATTTATGGAATCATGTAGACATGATATGTTTGAATAATTATGCATTAAAGGTGATGGGCTGAATTTAGCCTAATGAATTGGGCTCAAATGAGGCCCAAAAATCATATAAAGACATGGCCCAAAAATGGGAAAAATGACCCATTCATAAAATGGATCAAGTGAGCATGTTATCTTTGACCAAGAGGGACTAAGAATGACTTTGTGTATCTATATAAATTCCCCAAAAATCATATTTTAATCACACAACTACACATGCCATATTCTAGAATTTTCAAAAAAAAATTCTTATCTTCTCTTTCAAACCCTAAGCCTTTATTCCTTTGAACAAGATCATCCATTTCCAAGCTTTGGTAAGTATTTATTCTCATGGTTTAATATATGATATGCATGGAATATGGTGTAGATGATGTTGGTTATGTTGATAAAGTATTGAGAAATTCACTATGTGTAAAATAGCTAGTTTTGCTAAATCGGTAAAGGGTTTTGCCTTGTAACTTGAAAGGATACTTGTGATATTGAATAAAGTGGACTTGATGGATTTAATATTGACATGTGATATGTAATTATAGACTCAACTTGTTTTATTCCTGTACATAATGATTGGAATTTTTATTTCGAAATTGGGCATGGAATTGGCGACGTATTGAAAGAAACATGTAATTTGGTGATGTTTATGTCCGTTGTGAAGCCATGGTTGTTCTTTGGCATATAATATGATCTAAAATATGTTATGAGAAGTTTAATTGTGATCATGGATCATTCATGGCAAAAAGGGACCCTAAAATGACCCCGGAGGCTGAAACGGGCATCCGCCCTCGAGACTGGAGCACCTGTGAGCGCAGGTGCCAACGAAGGTGCCTATGGCTACTGCCAAAGGGAACTTGAGGATGCATTTCAGCCACCTTCAGTCTCAGATGGCTTATCGGGTCGGCCTAGAACTCCGAATTTATTGTTTTTGCAACCCTTTGACCCCCCGAAACCCCTATACCCTTCATGGATGAAATTATCAACTTGTGATACATTTTGAATGACTTTAAAGGAGTATCCTGAAGGTATTTTGGATGGTATCAAGTATGGATTGTTGTTCATGTGTTGTTACGGAAGGTATTGAGATGACTTGAAGGAGTAATTGTGACGCAGTGTTAATATGGGAGTATAAAGGGTAAAGTTGATGTGAAATGTTATTGGTTTGTAATGCCTTGGTCGATGTGTGACATGTTATGGTATTGTTGGTTTGGTGATGCAATAATGTTAATATAAGAGGGAGAAATGACGTTATATGGTAGTCATGTAATCCATTGTCGTTTTATGCACTTGTAACATGGTTAATGGTTGATTTGAGCTTTGTTATGAACTTGTATTGTAGAGTGAAATGTAAGGAAGAAGCTGGACTATTTTGTTCATACATAGGCTTGTGTATTCGTACTTGGAAGTGAAGGTATGTAAGGTTACTCTTTCCGTATCCTTCTGCAGCATATAGTATTCACCTTGTTATGGTACTTACTCATTTCCGAAATGTCCTAAGGCATCTCATTTCAGGTTATCATCTATTGTTAATCATATACACCTTATTCTTGATCTATGGTCATTCATGTATCACATAATTATGGACATGATTCCAAGTTCAAATAATGTTATGTTCCAAAGCTTCCAATAATGTTACAACTTCAAAGTATCAATCTCATGAACATAAAAGACTGAAGTAATGCATTTATGTGTTTCCAATAAGGTTATGATCCCCAATGTATCAATCTCATAAAAGTAAAAGGGAGAAGTAATCCAATGAAGTAATGAAATAAGTAATTACCGTATGGTTACTTTATATTTTCCTTATGGTTACTTCATATTTTCCTTATGGTTACTTTATATTTTCTTTATACTTATTGTGTACGGGTGATAGCTTTGTGGGGGCGCAAGCCTAACTCAAGTCATGTCACGCCCCGAATCCCATTGAGACATGATTGGCACCCGTAGCCGATAAGGCCCGAGAGAACCAACCTTTGCCTATGTTCACTCATATGCATACCATAATCATACCACCAGTGCATAAGAACATGAAAGACGAATACCGAAAAACATGGGACATATTTATACATACATACGAAACTTGGCCGTTCAGGCCATCCAGTCAAAACAACATATGTCTTTTACACTGATACACCCACATCGGTCTACAAAAGCCTCTAACAAGAGCATTGACCAAAATGAACCATAAGTTGGGACAAGTCCCCGCTTTACACATTATGTACAATACCAAAACATGTATATACTCTGACTCGGAGAAGCCCCGAATGAGATGGAGCTCACCAAGGAACCGCTAACACTGGCAATCTACTGAGGAGGCCTACTGGGACCTGCGCCTGCAGCAAGTAAGGTAAATTCCCCGAGAGGGGTCAGTACGAAATAAGTACTGAGTATGCAAGGCTCAGATGAAACTATACAACACATGAATATTTCAATGAATATGTCAATGAACTCAAAACATATGAAGAATCAATGTGCATAAGTCACCATTTGGTATTTTGGGAAACCATGTGGATTGCTTTCATTACTTTATTTGCTTTCTTTATCTCAATGCTCAATGATAACAATGTACCCGGGCCCCTACTGATCAGTGGGTCTTTTCATATCATAACATCATATTGGGATCGAGTCGAGCTAGGCTTATTCCCCTAGACTTGCCACCCATAAATCAATACATCGGGATCGAGTCGAGCTAGGCTTACACCCCTAGACTTGCCACCCATAAATCAATATCTCGGGATCGAGTCGAGCTAGGCTTACTCCCCTAGACTTTCCACCCATAAATCAATACATCGGGATCGAGTCGAGCTAGGCTTACGCCCCTAGACTTGCCACCCATACTTGCTCATTGACCACATTTGCATTACTTTGTTCATTACTTTGAGATTGATACTTTGATAATCATAACATCACTTTGGAACTTTGGAACGTAACATTGTTGGAAACTTTGAATCATTGACCAATAAGTGAAGGACATGTGAATAAATATCAATGAGAAATATAATATAACTAGCACCATGATACCATTGGAACCATTGGACAATCATCCATGAACAAGAGACACAAGTATAGGCACTATTGGAATATTGGAACATAGCCTTCTTTGAACTTTCGGAACATTAACCATGAATATGAGAAATGAGATTCACAATTGACCAATGAGTAGGAAATATATGACAATGACCATAGATAAGTGCATATGGTATACCGTAGAACATTTCGGAATAGAACTAGAGAAATGGCAATGTGAACACTATTGGCCGTAGAAAGATACGGACAAGTAACCTTACATACCTTGGATTCGCACTACGAATATACAACCTTAGATGCGTATACAATAATCCCGCTCCTTCTTTATGTGTCACTCTACAACATAAATACAATACGGAATTCACATTAACCACCAATTACTCTTCAAATGCATGTAACATCAATGAGTCATACATGTGTCCTTAAACATGCCACTTCCCCTTGACAAAACCATTGTTCCTACTATTATTCCAAAAATTCCATAATATTCCCAACATTTACCAATACATGAAAATCAATACATTTCACCACAATACTTCTCCTTTACACTTTCTTATCCATAACATATCACAAATAATCCATCAAAGTACCTTAATACAACTCATAACACATATCGGCCAAAATCCCATAATTTCCATTTTTATACAAGAACAAGTTTAATGCCCAAAATAACATCATACATGTTCATTTTTTGTCCATACCATTCTTTTTCATCAAAGGCACAAGGCCTAATTCAAGTTCAATTTACCAAGATGACACATTTTTCACCAAAGGCAAAATACACTATTCATCATCTTTCCAACACAACTAACATAATATACATAATCTCCCATGCATATAATATGTTAATCCATAATAAGAATCACTTACCTAGGCTTGAAAGATGGTGATCTTGATCCAAATATGGCTTAGGGTTTGAGAGCCCCCAAAGAAACTTTCTTGAAAAGTCTAGAAAAAGAGAGAAAAAGCATGTGTGTTCTTTGTCTTAAAAATCTGATTTTTGTGCTCCTTTTATAGACTTTTGAAGTCATACTTAGCCACTCTTGGCATTAAATGAGGTCAAAGTGGAAGAATGGATCTTTTTGCCCCTTTGGGCCAATTCTTGTAAATTCCATTTTGGGCCTAACTTTGGGCCCAATAACACATACCCATGTAACCCATCCAATTTCATGTATTATTCACCATATATCTCATGTTTACATAATTCCATAATGTCACGACAATATTCTTTTAAACATTTCTCATTCGTCCTTTCGATCGCAAAAATTGAAATTCTAGTCACCCTTGGCTTCATTGAACATTTTGGATTACTATTCACATTTCATGATTTGATCATGTAGGAGTATGTAGGAGTATATTGAAGTGTTTGAAGCTTTAACAATGCTCAATTAACTCCAAAGAACCAAAAGAAACCATCGAGAAATTGTCGTAGAATTGCGTTACGAAACGACTCCGGAAAGGCACAATTGTTGTGCCTTGCGCCACACCCCCTGAAACAGGGTAGTGCCGCAGGAAATGCAGCCTCTCTGAATTTCCTGCAGGCTGGTGGCTTGCGCCACACCCCTGAAACAGGTTAGTGGCGCAAGTTTCAGCACTTTGCTGAAATTTCCGGCCACTTATCCAATGTTTACGTATCGTCCAATCCCTTATCCAAACACTACGAAATACTTACTTAGTGATCTTAATCATCAAGTAAACATGACTTAAAGTCACCAAATGAGGTTAAAATGTGTACGAGTTCTTACCCCACGAGATCACAACACACCTCCTACGAAGATCTAATCGCACATGTTAAGTCCGATATCAAATGTTTCACCAATGACACTATAAAACACATATGCATGGCATCTCAACACCTATGTAGATATGATCCCAAGGTCTAAAGTGAGGTTATAAAAGTACGGGGTGTTACATTCTTCCCCCCTTAGAAACATTCGTCCTCGAATGTTAACAACATTGTCGTAATATACAATAAATGCATATTTACTTTAACATACCTATACACATTCACATAATGATTTTAAATACTTACTTGTTATTGTTCCACCTCCGCACTGTATACTTCTTGGTCCATTTGAAATAAGTGGGGATACTTGGATTTCATCATTTCTTCCGTTTCCCATGTGATCTCCTCTACGTGTTGGTTTCTCCAAAGGACTTTTACGGATGCGATGTCTTTATTCCTCAATCTATTTACTTGTCGATCTAGGATAGCAATGGGCACTTCTTCATAAGTGAGATCCTCTTTAACTTGAACATCCTCTACAGGAACAATACGAGACGGATCTCCTATGCATTTCCGAAGCATCGACACATGAAATACTGGATGGACGGAGGAAAGTTCTTGAGGTAAGGCTAATTCATACGCTACTTGCCCAAATCTTCTAATAATTTCATAGGGGCCTATGTAACGTGGACTCAATTTTCCTTTCTTTTCGAACCGCATTACCCCTTTCATTGGTGACACCTTTAAAAACACCCAATCACCTATGGCAAATTCAAGCCCTCTTCTTCTAACATCGGCATATGACTTGTGACGACTTTGAGCCGTTTGTAACCGCTGTTGGATCACTTTAACTTTCTCCATGGCTTGGTGGACAATATCTGGCCCAAGTAAAGCAGTTTCACCTGCTTCAAACCACCCGATTGGGGATCTACATTTCCTTCCATACAAGGCTTCATAAGGTGCCATTTTAATACTTGCATGATAGCTATTGTTATATGAAAATTCAATAAGAGGCAAATGGTCATCCCAACTACCCTGGAAATCTAACGTACAAGCTCGTAGCATATCTTCAAGTGTCTGAATAGTACGTTCTGCTTGTCCATCAGTCTGAGGATGGAAAGCCGTACTCAAATTCACCTGAGTACCCAAACACCGCTGAAAAGATTTCCAAAAGTGTGCTGTGAACTGTGCTCCTCTGTCTGATATGATAAAAAGTGGAATACCATGCAATCGTACTATCTCCTTCACATACAACTTCGCATAATCCTCAGCTGTATAGGTCGTCTTGACCGGTAGAAAATGCGCTGACTTGGTAAGCCTGTCCACTATGACCCATATAGAATCAAACTTCCGCAATGTACGAGGCAAACCCGTAATGAAATCCATATTAATCATATCCCACTTCCAGACTGGAAGATTGATACATTGCATGTAACCTCCCGGTTTCTGATGTTCCACTTTCACTTGTTGGCAATTGGGGCATTGCGCGACAAATTCCGCAATGTTCTTTTTCATGTTGCCCCACCAATACACCTCTTTCAATTAATGGTACATTTTAGTAGCACCCGGATGAATGGAATAGCGCGAATGGTGCGCCTCTGTCATTATTCGTGTCCTCAGCTGATCTACATCTGGTACACATATTCTCCCTTGACATTGAAGCACCCCTTCCGGTGTAATATCAAATGCCTTGGTCAAATTCTGCTGCACATTCTCCTTTAGCTATAATAAAATAGAATCCGCATACTGTTTATCTTTCACTTCAACTATCAAGGAGGATTCTGCTGCATTCTGCACCATAACTCTATCATCGGAGGTTTCAATAAGGCGAACTCCCAAGATGGCTAATTGAGTCAAATCTTTGATTATCTCACGCTTTTCATTCAACTGACCACTAGTGCTTTCTACTGCCTTACGGCTCAATGCATCAGCTACTACATTTGCTTTACCTGGGTGATAGAGAATATCAATGTCATAGTCTTTTAAAAGCTCTAACCACCTTCGTTGCCTCAAATTGAGTTCCTTCTGCTTAAAAAGATATTGCAAGCTTTTGTGATCCGTATAGATGTCAACATGAACCCCATATAAGTAATGACGCCATATCTTTAAAGCAAAAACTACTGCTGCCAATTCCAGATCATGTGTGGGATAGTTTTTCTCATGTGGCCGCAACTGTCGTGAGGCATATGCTATCACCCTACCATGCTGCATCAATACACATCCGAGACCAATCCCGGAAGCATCACAATACACTGCATAGCCCTCTGTGCCTTCAGGAAGTACTAACACTGGTGTGGAAGTCAACTTATCTTTCAATTTTTGAAACCCTCTTTCACATGCATCATTCCATTGAAACTTAATTGCCTTGTGAGTTAACTTTGTTAATGGTGCTGCAATAGAAGCAAACCCTTCTACAAATCTCCGGTAATAACCTGCCAAACCCAGAAAACTGCGAATCTCTGTGGGTGTCGTAGGTCTTGGCCAGTTTTTCACTGCTTCAATCTTTTGGGTGTCAACCTGTATGCCTTCATCTGATACAATGTGACCCAAGAACGCAACTGATTTCAACCAAAACTCACATTTGGAGAATTTTGCATACAACTTACGCTCACGGAGAATTTGCAACACTTGCCGTAAGTGATAAGCATGGTCTTCTGGTGATCTTGAATAAACAAGGATGTCATCTATAAATACTGTCACGAACACGTCTAGGAATGGCTTGAACACTCTGTTCATCAAATCCATAAACACAGCCGGTGCATTTGTTAGCCCAAATGACATAACCAAAAATTCATAATGTCCATACCGTGTTCGGAAAGCTGTCTTGGGTACATCTTCTTTTCTAACTCTGACTTGATGGTAACCCGACCTCAAGTCAATCTTTGAAAAACACCTGGCACCCTGTAACTGATCAAACAAATCATCAATGCGAGGGAGGGGATATTTGTTCTTGATCGTTACTTTATTCAGTTGCCGATAGTCGATGCACATTCTCAAGGTGCCATCTTTCTTGCGTACGAATAATACCGGTGCACCCCACGGGGACATACTAGGCCTAATGAAGCCCTTGTCCAGCAAATCTTTCAACTGCTCCTTCAATTCACATAGTTCCGCTGGAGCCATTCTATATGGAGGAATAGAAATAGGCTGAGTGCCTGGAATCACATCAATGCCGAATTCCACTTCCCGTTCCGGGGATAAACCTGGCAGATCCTCTGGAAATACATCAAGAAATTCATTGACTACCGGTACTGCCTGTGGAGTTAATGGTTCCATATCATTATCTTTCACTCGTACCAAATGACATATGTAGCCCTTGGCAATCATTTTTCTTGCTTTCAAATAGGAAATAAATCTTCCTCGCGGTGCCCCTACCTTACCCTGCCATTCTAGAACATTTTGCTGTGGAAAACAAAATTGTATCTTCTTGGCCCGGCAATCTACCATAGCATAACACGAAGCCAACCAATCCATTCCCATAATTAATCAAAATCCACCATGTCCAATTCAATGAGATCGGCCAACGTATCATAACCACACACAGTTACCACACAGTTACGATACACTCTTTTTGCAACAATATAGTCACCAACCGGTGTAGACACTTCAATTGACTTAATTAATAATTTCGGTGCCTTTGCAAATTTTGCAGCAACCAATGGAGTAACATAGGAAAATGTAGACCCTGGGTCAATTAGTGCATATACATTATGTGAGAATATGGATAATGTACCTGTGACAACATCTGGGGAAGCCTCTGAATTCTTGCGGTCCACCAAAGCATAAGTGCGATTTTGTACCCCGCTAGTACTGGCTCCTCCTCTGGCACCTCTACCTCGACCAATAGGCTGCACCCCTCGGCCCTGTGAAGGAACCGATGCTGAAGACACAACAGCCGACCCAGCTGGTCGTGCTATACCACCCATGCTCCGCTGTGGACATTCTCTCGCTATATGTCCCGGCATACCACACCAAAAGCAGACATTCGTCCCTGTCCGACATGTACCTGTGTGCATACGCCCGCAGTGCTGACACTGCTAACGAGGGAAACCTGCTGACTGTGATCCATGACCCCCACTACTCTGCCCAGCTGAACCACCTCTAAACCCTCGAGACTGAGAATAAGCACTCCCTGTGGAATAAGAGAATGACGGTCTAGGTGGTCTAGGAAACATGCGGGGCCTAGATCCTCCTTGGGACATCATAGGTGGTCCCATAGGTCTAGCCCTTTTGGACTGTCCCCTATCAAATTCATGTACCCTTCGTCTCTGTCTTTGATCTTCCATTTTCTGGGCGAAGGCTTGTGTGGGAGCAATGTCCATGTCCCTATTCAAGGCCGCAATAGTGCAATCTCTTACCAAGTATGGCTCTAGTCTGTCCACGTATCTATGGACCCTGTCTGTCATCGTATCCATAACATTTGGCGCATATCGAGCCAAGGAGTTAAATTGCAAACTATATTCCCGAACACTCATATTCCCTTGACGCAAATTCAGGAACTGATCTGCACGTGCTTCCCGAACCTCATATGGAAGATAATGATCGAGGAAGGCCACTTTAAACTCTTTCCATGTCGGTGAGTCTGCACCAATGTCACGAGATTTCTTCCAATCCTTATACCACAGTATTGCCTCTCCTTTCAACCTATATGCAGCAAGTTCCACTGTCTCGACCCCTGTCACATGCATAACTTCCAAGGCCCTCTAAATTTGATCCACGAAGTCCTGTGGATCTGCTTTTGGATCGGACCCTGTGAATATAGGAGGGTCCAGTTTCAAGAAATCCTGCGTTCTGCGACTTGCCATTCTAGCCGCATCATCATCATGTGCCATTGCACCAGCTCTCCCCTGGCTTTGTGCTGCCACTAACTGTGTCAACATCTGTACAGCATTCCTAAGATCCTGATCTGTGGCATTTGTCGGTGGTTCCACGGGCACTTCTGTGGCATAACTTGTACATCTTCAATGGAAGCAACATAAGATGGTGTAGATGATTTTGGTTATGTTGATAAAGTATAGAGAAATTCACTGTGTAAAATAGGCTAGTTTTGCTAAATCGGTAAAGGGTTTTGCCTTGTAACTTGAAAGGAGACTTGTGATCTTGAATAAAGTGGACTTGATGGATTTAATATTGAAATGTGAGATGTAATTATAGCCTCAACTTGTTTTATTCTTGTACATAATGATTGGAATTTTTATTTCGAAATTGGGCATGGAATTGGTGACGTATTGAAAGAAACATGTAGTTAGGTGATGTTTATGTGCGTTGTGAAGCCATGTCTGTTCTTTGGAATCTAAGATGATCTAAAATATGTTATTAGAAGTTTAATTATGATCATGGATCATTCATGGAAAAAAGGGACCCTAAAATGACCCCCGGAGGCTAAAACGGGCATCCGCCCTCGAGACTGGAGCACCTGCGGGTCCAGGTGCCAATGCAGGTGCCTCTGGCTACTACCAAAGGGAACCTGCAGACGCAGTTCAGCCACCTGTAGGCTCAGGTGGCTTAGCGGGTCGGCCCAGAACTCCGAATTTATTATTTTTGCATCCCTTTGACCCCCCCGAAACCCCTATACCCTTCATGGATGCAATTATCAACTTGTGATACCTTTTGAATGACTTTAAAGGAGTATCCTGAAGGTATTTTGGATGGTATAAAGTATGGATTGTTGTTCATGTGTTGTTA
Source organism: Capsicum rhomboideum (assembly GCA_031232105.1). NCBI lineage: Eukaryota > Viridiplantae > Streptophyta > Magnoliopsida > Solanales > Solanaceae > Capsicum > Capsicum rhomboideum. Next base: position 27,260,659 of record CP124711.1, on the reverse strand, counting down.
TGGAAGGTATTGAGATGACTTGAAGGAGTAATTGTGACGCAGTGTTAATATGGGAGTATAAAGGGTAAAGTTGATGTGAAATGTTATTGGTTTGTGATGCCTTGGTTGATGTGTGACATGTTATGGTATTCTTGGTTTGGTGATGCAATAATGGTAATATAAGAGGGCGAAATGACGTTATATGGTAGTCATGTAATCCATTGTCGTTTTATGCACTTGTAACATGGTTAATGGTTGATTTGAGCTTCGTTATGAACTTGTATTGTAGAGTGAAATGTAAGGAAGAAGATGGACTATTGTGTTCATACATAGGCTTGTGTATTCGTACTTGGAAGTGAAGGTATGTAAGGTTACTCTTTCCGTATCCTTCTGCAGCATATAGTATTCACCTTGTTATGGTACTTACTCATTTTCGAAATGTCCTAAGGCATCTCATTTCAGGTTATCATCTATTGTTAATCATATATACCTTATTCTTGATCTATGGTCATTCATGTATCACATAATTATGGACATGATTCCAAGTTCCAACAATGTTATGTTCCAAAGCTTCCAATAATGTTACAACTTCAAAGTATCAATCTCATGAACATAAAAGACTGAAGTAATGCATTTATGTGTTTCCAATAAGGTTATGATCCCCAATGTATCAATCTCATAAAAGTAAAAGGGAGAAGTAATCCAATGAAGTAATGAAATAAGTAATTACCGTATGGTTACTTTATATTTTCCTTATGGTTACTTCATATTTTCTTTATACTTATTGAGTACGGGTGATAGCTTTGTGGGGGCGCAAGCCTAACTCAAGCCAATCCCGATATGGTTGGATCAGGGGGAAAGCTCAGTGAAGCAAAATCCAAACTTTATGCCGAACCTGCTTCACTGATTTCCGAGTGCTAGCAGGGGGGAAGCTCAGTGGGGCAAAAGCCTAGCTTGATGCCGAACCTGACAGGGGGTAGCCCTAAAGGCCGAACCTGCTTTATTTATTTATTGACGATTGCATATTGATGGTTGCATATTGACGGTTGCATATTGACGGTTACTTTTATTGACAGTTGCATATTGATGGTTATACATTATTGACGATTATATATTGACGGTTCTAACTACTAACGGTAACAGACATAAAGGCAAATGGAATAATGAACGTAAGGTACATATTTCCACACATACTGAACGATGATGATTTATCCACATTGACTATTCTCTTACAATCAAGTTCATTGAGGTTTTTAAGTTTCATGAAGTTTCTTATAGCCTTGCATACTCAGTACATTCTTCGTACTGACCCCTTTGGGGGACTTACTTTATTTGTTGCAGGCACAGGTGTTAGTAGACCTCCACAATAGGCTACGGGTTATCCGCGGATCATTGGTGAGCTCCAGTTGGTTTGGGGCTTTTCGAGTCACATGTGTACATTGTTTTGGTATTGCAATTATTGTATAAAGCGGGGACTTATCCTGACAATAGGTTGTTGTGTTTATGTATCGGCTAGAGGCTTTGTAGACAAATGTGGGAAGGTGAATGTAAGAGATGTGTGTTCTGTTTGACTTAATGGAACTAACGGCCAAGTTTCATATATTGTATAAGTTTTCCATGATTTCCACATAATTGCATGAGGTGTAATAAGATTTATACTAAAATAGGCTTGCGAATGAACATAAGCAAAGATTGGTTCTCTCGAGCCATATCGGCTTCGGGTGCCAGTCCGCCTCATTAGGATATGGGGTGTGACATTAAATACCATCGACGTGTTGCTGACGTGAAGAGAGAGAAACTTCAAGAGCTTTGGAGACAGTATGAGTTGGTCCAGATGAAACCAACTGAATCTGTTAAAGAATTTTTTATAAGAATTAGAGAAGTTTGAAGTTTCATGACAAGAAGACAGTCGTAGAGGCTACTCAAAATCTTAATACTTTGAGACTTGATGAGCTAGAAGATGAGTTGGTGACATATGACATGTCCTTAAATCAAGAGACAATTGAATTAATGGAGGAGACATTGCAGGCAAAGTATGATCAACCAACAGAAAATGAAGAGTTAACAAATCTGGCAGAAATTAATGAAAAAGATCAAAATTGAGAAACAATGGAGAAAAGAAGTGAAGGTAAAGATAATTTTTGTTGTGGTATATATGTATTTGAGTTTAAAGAGTACTCAAATAGTGTCCAAACTGATTTACTAAAAATTCTTGAGATGACTAAAAATGATGATCCGGTTGAAACTGATGCTCTTTCAATAAAAGCTAGTATTTTAAATCATGAGAAGTGTAATAGACATGATTGGTCTATATAGGTGAGGATATTGAAAAATAAATACCCACCGTTATCACACAAGAAAAAGTGTGTGAAGATATTGAAGATGAAGGTAGCAATGAAAGAAGCAAAAGTATTCACCAAGAGCAAGTTTTTGATGATCTACTCAAAATTGAAGTAGAAACAATTAAAAATTTAGATCCGCAATTGAAGTGCATGATTATGGATATTGAAGATACAAGAAACTTTGAGTCAGTAACCGAAGTTGTAGATTTTGAAAAGGAAGAAAAATTGATTGTTGATGATACTACTCTACCACATACAAAAAGGCAAATTGAAGTTGAATGGGCACGCAAGACCAAGTACAAACCAACTGGAGAAGCATATGATTTTAAGGCAAGAATAATTATTCAAGGTTACAAAAGGAGGAAAAAATCTGATGATGATATGTTGAAGATTCTTGACATGAAGAAATTCAAATTGACGTTGGATCGAGTTGAAGAGAAATTGAAGCTAACTAAAGATGACACTCGCAATTTCGTTGATGCTACTTATTTTAGGAAATTGATGGGGATTCTAAGGTACTTGACTTATACAAGACATGATATTATTCAAGACATGCTCAAGTTTAAAGATCTTGGTTTAAGTGAGGCTATATTGGAATTAAACCAAGAAATGGAAGATTGGAGAGCAATTCTCCAACACAAACAAGAAATTGAAGATTGGAGAGAAGTGTTCAATACAACAACCATGAAAACAAGAAAAGGCGAGAGTATACAACTTTGAATTATAGGAGGATGTTGGAAATAATAATTCAAAGTTGGAGTAGGAATCCTTAGTTGTTTAGGATTTAATTTTTTGTATTTATTTAATTCATGTCTAATTAGGATTAGGATTTGTTTGTCCTAATTAATATAGGAATAGGTTTTTTTTAATCCTAGTTTAATTTGGTTTATAGTATTATAAATGGGGGGGGGGGGGGGCAACTCCTCTCCATTACTAATCCCATCTATATGGTCAGGAGCAACTCCTCTCCATTACTAATCCAATCCATTTGGTCAAGTACCATCCTAATTTTATGACACGTGTCCACTTAAAGATCCAAGAGTCATTAATTAATTCAATTAAATAACTACTAATTTAATTAAAATAGCTATTAAACCATGGTTAAGACCTCTTCCCTAAAATAACTTCCCTAACAGATTTTCGGTTGACTTAATAGATTATTACTATGTACCAAAAATATTGCTCATCCAATCATATAATTGAATTAATTCAAGAGATAGCTCTAGAAAAATATACCTACTTCTATGTTGTTCTTTGGTGACAGCAAAACAAGAAAAATACCCATTTCACAACCAAACTTTGTGAAAATATTTTGATATGGTTTAAGCTCACTCAAATTAAATTAGTATTTTCATAGATTGTATCCGTACTCTTGAACTCATGTTCATATATTCATCATCTTTTTAAAAAAACTAAGATTTAAGGTGGTGATGCAAAACTAAGATTCATCATCTTTTGAACTCATGCACTTATTTTCCTCGTACTCTTGAACTGATGCAACACAATAAAAAGGTAGTCCAAGACACTGGGAAAACTCTCAAAGGTTTAGAAGAAACCAGCAGTATTCCAAACAGAAACACCCTTTTCCTTTTCCTCTCTCTCTTCATTATTTATTTACTGCATCGTAGGATATTTACAGCCATTTGACCTTGATGTGCGTCAAATTAGGCAAGCAGACTTCTAGTAATGCAAAAGTTACCCTCATAATTCACATTGTAAAGCAGAGTCACCATTTCCTTTTTGATTTGTACCATCACCAACTCAGTATTTACACTTACCTCTGACTTATGTTATTCTGACTCTCCAAAAATGTCGATGAGGTGTGTTTCGAATCCTTCAATAGTAGTGCATTTTGAAGGATTCAACACAGGTGCGGGCATTATTTTTGGAGAGTAGGAGCAACATAGCTTTGAATAACTAACCACTATCATCCCAACAACTCTATACAACATTAAAAACATGAACAAAACTAACAATTATTGGCTCAATGCCTAATCTCATCATCATAAAAAGAGATATATTGCTTCCTAAAAACCATTTCCTTTTCAGTACCATTAAAATGGTATTTCAAGCAACATTTCTTTTAATAAAAAAAAAGTACTTAAGAAAATCAGACACTGTGTGGGAACAAAAGAAAATGGATGCTATTGGATAGATAAATTTCAATATCTTCTGGTAAGTTGCAACCTTAATATAATATTTGCTTTCTTGAAGTTTCCACAATCAACACTAAAAATATTATTTGAATCATGAAATGAAACATCCTGCAATTTTTAAGAAAAAAAGAATCATATATCAGTAGCAAACTTATTAGGAAAAAATAATATATGTGTGAAGTATAATAGTTTGTGATCACTAACTCTTAGAAGTTGAGTCAGACTTCCGTTCGATGATCCTTGAGACACTTATGAAGGACACCATGGATAAAAACTTCCTTCTAACACTTTCTGTTATATTAAAAATTAAATAAGTTTTTATGTTACAACAATAATCAAGGAAAAATTCAAATGCTTCTAAATACCGTTGTTATTGATGCATCGGATAAAGGTGGATGTGAAGCTTCAAGACATGAAAGGTGGTCTACTTGTTGGTCGATTTGGCATTGGGGATACCTTGGCAATGAATTTCTATTTCTCCTCTGGGTCGTTTCCACAAAACTCTTTGGTCGAGTATTAGAACGTCGAGTTGACTGCTTTCTTTTTAATCCAGTCACCTTTGTGACATTTAGATTATCAACAAAAAATGCCTCACTCAGTTCATTTTGAATAATATTGCTTGGAGCTGGCTCTTCATGTGATTCATTTCTTTTTTTGTATTCTTCAACTTCACAATTATCTCATTAGCACACTTTGCAGCCAATTCATACCCTTTTTCGGATTCTGAAGCTTCACTCAAAATTCAGACAAAAGTTTGACATAAGTGTCTATACCTCACAGTAACATCAACTTTTGGATCAGAATCTTTCACTATCAGAGTAATATCTATCTCATTCATATTCGTAGCATTTTTTATCAACCTCTTTAATATTATATGCAGGAATCATTTTCTTTACATTCAAAATGTCCAAGACCTTTAATGCATGTCTACATAGTATACCCATAAACTCAAATAATTTGTAGCTACAAGAAACTCGAGTTATTGATCGCTTAACAGTTACTTCATGCTCCCTAACACTTCCAAAAGTACCAACATTATATGAACATTATTCCCCTTCATCATAAAAATCTTTGATTGAAACTAGCAATGACCTTTCCCATTCACTTTGGAACATTTCAAATGTAGTCGAGGTGTATACTTCCCTATCATGAATCAATAAAGGAAGTTGAACCTTTAAAATAGATATTCTTTGAGTCATGTCAAAATTTGATTTATTTTCATTGGCACGCTTATCATCAACCGACCTCTGAAAATGCTTAAAGAATTGAACAATATCTAAATTAAATTTCAAATTCCCCCTCAAAGATGCATTAAAACTCTCACTTAATTGTGTGCTTCGCATACCTGCTGAGAATGTGTTCCTGCCATATGTCATAGACCATTTCTCCCTTATAGCAAACGTGTTTTTCAACCAGTTGTTATCCTCAAGGTCATATTTTTCGAGCATTTCCTGCCATGCACTTAAAAAAACCTCCTCATATTCATAATCATAAAGCAACTTGCTAAAATCTTTTGGCAATGATTCATGAGATCTAAAGATATGATTAAGATGTTTGAATGCATTTTTTTCCAAGTGCCATATACATAGGCGATGATATGTCTCTGGCATTATCAATGAGATAGCAGCAGCTATTGTAGGATCTTGATCAGTCACGAATGTTTGTGGTTTATTTGCAGACATAATCCTAAAGAATGCATTAAAAAGTCATTCAAACGATTCAGTTGTTTCTTCGTATAGAAGGGCTGCACCAAATATAACCATTTCCCTATGATTATTCAAACCAATAAACAATGCCAAGGGTCGATACTCTTTATTTGTTCTATATGTTGTATCAAAGGACACAACATCTCCATAAATCTTAAAATCACTTATCATCTTCGCGTCAGCCCAAAATACATTAGTTATCAAATCATCATCATCTAACTGTAAAGAGAATCGAAAAGCAAGATCATCTAATGTTATTTTATCAAAATATCCCACCAAACTACGAGCCAATCCATATTTTAGATTATCTTTTCTTTTATCCCGAAGATAGTTATTGAAATCTCTCTTTGTGTAACCTAAAAAACACTGTCCTCTAACTTGACGAACAGCATATTCAAATGAAGCTTTAGGACGTATTCCAGAATCATCTAATAAGTCCATTTCATATGCTTGAGCAACTTTTATCTTTCTTTGTGAAGGTAAAATGTGAGTCAAATAAGAATCAAAAAGACGATGATTGTGTTTTTCTTCAAGTGAAGTGATGCGAAACTTTCCATTTGATTGACAACTAACAATAATATGAGCTAGGCATCCCGTTCTAATTTCCTTTCCATGTTTTTGAATCTTTGGATCTCGTTTGTATTTGTCTCGAAAGCCTTCTTTATAACAAGTAAATTTTCTTGAAGTCACATACCCTTGGACTTTGCGTTCATTAGCATATTCTTTTATAACACTAAAACCAATTGTAGCAGCATATTCGTTGTAATAATCATATGCATGCTCATCTGATTCAAAGTCCATCCCAAGTCTTATGCGAAAATTACATCCACATTAAGACTCACTAAATGCGATCTCCATAAATCTAAAATACCAAAGGAACAACATGAAACAACATAATCTGTAACATTAGATTTTAAGAAAAAATTGTTACTTAAAATTTTTGTTAAAGATCAACTCTAAAGGTTATATCACTATGAAGTGTTTTCAATTAACAAATTGGTTATTGTGTTTATATCAACAGGTAACATGTCAACCAAATCTATGTGAAAAAATTATGATCTTTATTCAATTTACAATTTGCTTTAAGGTTCAACATTCCGTATTTAATATTTTCAAAGAGTTTAATTGAGACATTTTATCAAACACATGATAGACATTCTTTCATATTGAGAATTTCCACTACAAGATTCACAATTTGAAGCATTACATAAGGTATAAGAAGGAAGAAGAACTTGGTTTAATGCTGCCACTAATGTTCGGGAGAAAATTTGCTTATCAACTAACTTTCTTTTTCCTTTCGATCTTTTATCATAATTGTACCCTGTAAATGATTTGATATTCTGATATTCTTAGTTTGCTGAATATTGCATTGTTTCTCTCTTGAATGAATTCTATTCATGGTATGATAATCTTTTTTCAATATGAACTAAAAATATAGCAACATTTTAGGGGAGAAAGCTGCTTCAGTAATATTGTTACACAGAAAAGGAAGTTATTTTAGGGAAGAGGTCTTAACCATGGTTTAATAGCTATAATCAGTAGTTATTTTAATTGAATTAATTAATGACCACCTTGGATCTTTAAGAGGACATGTGTCATAAAACTAGGATGTTACTTGTCCAAATGGATGGGATTAGTAATGGAGAGGAGTTGCTCGCCAAGTAAAAGTAGAAATATAATTAGGAAATTAATGACAAGTAAACTCAAATGGAGAGAGTACTAAATACTACTCTAATTAATAGGGATAGTGTGGTAAAATAGTCATGTCAATTATTTTTTTTAATAGACATGCTGTTAGAACCCCAGCTTGATGGTTCGGATGACGTGGACTTGGCTAGGGATTTACATGATCAACCTAGATAAGACCAAATGGTAAGGGCAAAGGTTAGGTTTGCTTGAAACCAGTCTGTCGACATGGCTATGTCAGCATGGCATGGCGTGTGTCGGCAGGGCATGACAAGACCTTGGCAGTGGCGTGGCTAAGGCATGCAAGGCGTGGTTAAGGCATGATAAGGGCTGGAAAGCTAAGGCAGGACAATGCTAAGGCTGATTTAGGCTAAGGCAAGTCATGTTGCGGAGGCATGTCTAAGACAAGGCAAGCTGGGCTAGACATGGCTCAAACAAGGTGGCTTGGATGCTGACGAGACAGTGGCATGGGCGAGTGCACAAACGCCCAGTGCCCAGGTGCAAAATTGGCACAAGAGCTGCCAAGGATGTGCTGGCACGAGTTAAATACAAAGTTGGTACTTGTTCCTATATATGCTTGCGTCCTTCTAAATTCGTGAGCCTAGACAAACTAAAGATTGAGTGAACAAAAATAAGGGCTGAAGCCATAGTAAGTGTGGCTGCCATAGTGGGTGCGAACAAACAGGTTGATCCCCTATCAATTGGTATCACAGCTTGGTGTTTCGATGACTGGTGGTGCGAATTATAATGAATTACGTGAAAAAGTTGCAAGACTGGAGACGCTGGTTGGCTTGACAGATGACATAGACGAACTGGTTGATGCCCTGACACAAATTCAGGGCATTAACACAGAACTTTCAAGTTATCGTGCTGTTGTAGACAGTCAATTGGCTGGTCTTGTCACTTTTAGTGAAAATGCGGGTATACGAATTGAGGGCCTTTTGAAGAAAAATAAAGATTTGAAGGCGGAGGTGGTGGTCCTTCATCGGGCTATTGCTGGTTCATCGCGGAGCAGAGAAGAACATGCCAAAATCAAAATTCCAAAACCAAAGTACTTTGATGGTGGTCATGGTGCCAAGGAACTGGAAAATTTTCTGTGGGACTTGGAGCATTATTTTGCTACTGCCCATGTTCCAGAAACTGACAAAGTGACCATGGCAGTTCATTATTTTAGGAACGACGCAGTGCTGTGGTGGCGTACAAAGAATGCTGATGATGAAAGTGTTGGCAGACCCAAGTGTGATACGTGGGAAAAACTGAGGGATGCACTTCGTGAGAAATTTCTGCCTAGCAATTTGTCTTGGGTTGCTAGGGACAGACTGAAGTAGTTGAAACAAGTTGGTTTCATTCGAGACTAAGTGAAGGAATTCTCATCATTAATGCTCGATATTCAGAACATGTCTGACGAGGATAAGTTGTACAACTTTATTTTTGGAATGCAAGGTTAGGCACAGAACTAACTACGTAGACAGAAAGTTCAAGATCTTCCTAGTACCATTGCTGCGGCAGATGCTTTGATTGATGTTCATTCTAACAGTGCTTCCCCTGATCCTACACCTTCTAAAATGAAGAAGAAGGAGAACGGAGACTGAAAGAAGGATAATCGCAAGCAAGAAGGGAATGACAAAGGAAAAGGAAAGATCGATGCTGCTTCATCTAACCAAAACAAGCAGACCAGTGAAAAGGTCTGTTGGACTTGTCAAAAATCCTGGGCATCAGGCCAGGAACTGTCCAAAACAAGGGAAGATCAATGCTCTTCTTGCTGAAAAACAGAAATAAGCCAAGGGACAGGACATTGCTGCCTATGTTAACCCACTACGGTTGTTGAATACGTTGTCTAGTGCAACTGGGGTGGACATAGAGGCAAATGATGATGATGATGCCTTACTCAATACTGCTGAAAGTGTTGATGATTTGTCGCACACCTATGGTTCTTTGATGTAAGTTGATGTGAAAATTGGGCACAAAAGTGTTGTGACAATGGTTGATACCGGCGCTACTCACACTTTTGTGGCATCAAAAATCGTAAAGGAGTATGGACTGAAGGTGACTAATTGTGCAATGAAAATGAAAGCTGTGAATTCTACACCACAGCCAGGCTATGGCATGGCATTGGATGTTCCACTGACCATAGGCCATTGGTTTGGGCTGCACAACTTGACTGTCGTGCCGCTTGATGACTTCAATCTTTTGCTTGGGATTGATTTTATAAAAAAATTCAAGGTTGCTCCTATTTCTCATTTGGACGGTCTAATGTTCATGGCGGAATCTAACCCTGGATTTGTGAAAGGTATTAGACCTTATAATGAGGAAAAGAAGAGGAAACACTCCAGAATTGCTGCTATGTTGTCTGCTGCGGCTTTTGAAAAAGGCTTGAAGAAGGGTGAAACTGGTTACCTTGTTGCCTTAGTTGAAGTGAAGCCTGATGTGCAGATTAATGTCCCGGACAGTGTTGCTAAGTTGTTGACAAAATTCAAGGATGTGATGCCACCAGAACTGCCTAAAGAATTGCCTCCAAGGATGGAGATTGATCATAGGATTGAGCTTATTCCTAGATTAGTACCACCGGCACGCCCTCCTTATCGCATGTCTCTACTAGAATTGGCAGAATTGAGAAAGCAATTATCTGAATTGCTGGAGGCCGGACTAATCCAGCATTCGAAGGCTCCCTATGGTGCCCCTATTCTATTTTAAAAGAAGCAAGATAGAAGTCTGCGCATGTGTGTTGACTATCGTGCACTGAACAAAGTGACTGTGAAGAACAAGTATCCGGTGCCGCTGGTTCAAGACTTGATGGATAGGCTGTCTAAGGCTAGTTTTTTTTCTAAGTTGGATTTAAGGTCTGGCTATTGGCAAGTGCGCATAGCTTAGGGGGATGCCCCAAAGACCACTTGTGTCACTAGATATGGTAGCTATGAATTCCTTGTAATGCCGTTTGAACTGACTAATGCCCCGGCTACTTTCTGTAACTTAATGAATAATGTTCTTTACGAGTACCTTGATGATTTTGTAGTTGTTTACTTAGATGATATAGTCATTTGTAGTAGAACACTAGAAGATCATTTACTGCATTTGAGAATAGTGTTGCAACGACTTAAAGAATACCAACTCTATGTCAAGATGGAAAAATGTGAGTTTGCTTGTCGCGAGATCAAATTTTTGGGCCATTTGGTTAGTGCGAACCAGGTGCGCATGGATCCTAAGAAAGTGCAAGCTATTGTGGATTGGCAAGCACCGACCGGGGTTAAAGAATTGAGATCATTTTTAGGATTGGCAAACTATTATCGAAAGTTCATTGCTGGCTATTCGAAGAAGGTTGCCCCATTGACGGATTTGTTGAAAAAGAATGTTAAGTGGGCTTGGTCTGAAGCAAGTGACAAGGCTTTTAATTCATTGAAAAAAGCCATTGCTTCTGAACCAATATTGCGGTTGCCTGATTTTGACTTGCCATTTGAAGTGCACACTGATGCTTCTGATTATGCTGTCGGTGGTGTGTTGGTACAAGATGATCATCTGGTGGCATTTGAGAGCAAAAAATTGAATCCTGCGGAGCAAAGGTATTCTGCTCATGAAAAGGAGATGGTAGTAGTCCTACATTGTCTCCAAATCTGGCGCGTGTATTTGCTGGGAACGAAGTTTGTTGTCAAGACGGACAATGTGGCTAATACTTACTTCAAAACTCAATAGAAATTGAGTCCAAAGCAGGCCCATTGGCAGGAGATACTTTCTGAATATGACTTCATTTGGATACACAAACCAGGCAAGCAAAATCAAGTAGCGGATGCTTTAAGTCGCAAAGAGGTATTTGCTGCAGTTTATGCACTCACTAGACTTGAATCTGATTTCTTAGATAAGATTAAGTTTAGTGTTGCATACGATTCATTATATGTTAGATTGATGGATCAAGTCAAAGAAGGGACAGTTAGACGGTATTGGATCGAGGACAATCTACTGTATTTTAAGGGGGGGAGAATCGTTGTGCCTCAGAGTGATGGGTTGCGTCGAAAACTCCTTAAAGAAACACATGATCCTGTCTATGCTTGTCACCCAGGTGTTGAAAGAATGATGGCATTATTGTCCCTAAATTATTTCTGGCCAAAAATGGAAGATGACATTAAGGCCTATGTGAAGTCTTGACTTGTTTGTCAACTTGACAAGACTGAAAGAAAGAAAGAAGTTGGTTTGCTGCAACCTCTACCTGTTGCAGAATGTCCATGGGCTTCTGTTTCAATGGATTTCATTAGCGGATTTCCAAAGGTTGATGGCAAAGCGTCAGTCATGCTAGTGGTTGACAGGTTTTCAAAGTATGCTATTTTCATTGTTGCTCCTACCCTTTGTTTTTCTGAGATAGCTGCTGAATTATTCTATAAGTTTGTGGTGAAGCATTTTGGTGTTCCACTTGACATTGTGAGTGATCGAGACACTAGGTTCACAGGCTGGTTTTGGACTGCATTCTTCAATATGATGGGTACTGAACTAAAGTTCTCAACAGCGAATCATCCACAAACAGATGGACAGACCGAAAGAATCATCTGCTTAAAGAATATTTGAGGCATTATGTGACTGCAAGTCAGAAGAATTGGGTAGAATTGTTGGACAGTGCGCAGTTTTGTTATAATCTGCATAGGTCGTCAGCAACTAAAAAGAGTCCCTTTGAACTAGTGTTGGGCATGCAGCCTAACACGCCGCTGGAAGTCACTAGATCCAAAATAGAGTGCAAATGTCCTGTTGCCTACAAGTATGCACGAACAAGCAAGAGTTGCTAGATGAAGCATAGGATAGTTTGAGAAAGGAAGTGAAGCGAATGAAGAAGTATGATGATAGACATCGGCGTGCTCTAGAATTCTAAGTCGAGGACAAAGTGTTGCTGAAACTTACTCCCCAAATATGGAAGAAAATCAGTAGCAAGATGATTCATTGTGGACTGATTTCAAAGTATGATGGACCCTTTGAAGTAATAGAATGGGTGGGTGAAGTAGCTTACCGATTGAATCTGCTAAAAAGGCTAAAAATCCACCCTACTTTCCATGTGAGTTTTCTAAAGCCTTTTTATGAAGATGCTGCAGATCCTGCAAGGTCGGCTATAAGACGTGCTCCTCCTATTGTGCGGCAGCAATTTGAAGAGGAAATTGAAAAGATCTTAGATCACCGGACTTTGGGAAAAGGCAAGAAGAATAGGCCAACAGAATTTTTGGTTCAATGGAAGGGCAAGCAAGTGTGTGATGCTACTTGGGAAAAAGGTTCGTCATTATGGCAATTTGAGGATCAGATCAATGCCTACTTTAATTCT